>LR999963.1:12065000-14565000 GCA_905220375.1 Tachina fera | reverse complement strand
TCCTATCAGTTGGTTTTGGATGGCTTTCCTTATACAAGACATCGTATTCGAGGTGGAACCATTTACTGGCGTTGCGTACAATTTCGACCTTTGAAGTAAATAATAAAACGAAAAGCTATCATGTATTAACGTTTTACAAAATAAGTCATTTTACTTTTGTTTATTGCAGCTGTAAAGCTCGCGTCAGAACAAATCCCTCTGGCGATCGTGTATCTATAGTTGATGAAGATCATAATCATGGTATTCTTAAAGAGAGGCGTAAGAAAGGATCACTTAAAGTAGTTTATGAGCAACGTAAATTGGAAAAAGAGAGAAAAGCTTAAAATGTTTCCTAATAACTAACAAACAAAAATATAAAAAAATATAATTTATATGTCCTTCCTATATTAAATTTTGTATGTCCTCCACTACTCATACATATGTAGCTTTAAAATCTATTTATATAAATAATTATAGATACATAAATATACATATGTTTTTCTTTTCTTTTTACTCTTAGACAATTTTTTATATACCTACAATTATCGTGGCCATTTAATTTATAATGATTATGCCTACTATGTTCATAATAAAACACCAGCATCCTGTGTAGTTCACTGGCGTTGCACTAGCTATAACAAGACAAAATGTTCAGCTGTGTTGACCACGAAAGACAAACGTTTTTTAAACATACGAAATAAACACAATCACAGTTCAAAGAAGCAAAGAACTTTTATACCACAAGTTTATCAATAATAAAGAAAGAAACCCAAGTTATTGTTTAAGATCAATGCATTTTGATTTTTTAATTGTATTAAATATGTATGTTTATTTACTATATTCTATGTATGTATTTTTGTAAAAATTTTCTTATTAAATATTTTTTGATTTAATTATTAAAAAAATATTCTCAGTAACTTTTACTTACTTCCACTAATTAATAATATTATTAACTTTCTAGGTTTTCTTCCCAAAATAATGCTCCCAGAATCTCAACCATTTTTGATTAACAAAGTAAATCTACCGCGTAAATCCGCAGTACCATCGGTTAATAACCGGAAAACCACACAAACTGGTTTCAATGCCAATAGCAGCACCATCCAATCCACCAGGAAGGAAACGCCAAATATGTCTTCTTCCAGCATACTGGACAAAGCTGTAATAGAGCCAGTTGATAAGAAAGTCGTACAGGATCAGTTAACATCTCCAAAGACAGTTATGAAAACAGCTCAATGCGGTCATACATTGAATGTAGTTACTCGCAAACGATTATCGGGTCGATGTGTGTATTGTTTGAAAAATCCGAACAAAATCAATGAGGCATTGCAAAAGATAACAACGTTTTGTCCTAAATGCCCAGAAGGTTGTTGGATGTGCGAATCGTGTTTTGATGAGATACACAACATGCATTATTAAAAATCATTTTGTTAGTCAATTTGCTTACATATGATACTGAGCTCCAATAGCTATAAAGTACTTTTTTTTAAACATTTATTAACGCACTAATAATTCCAAATTATTGTTTTACTTATTTATTAGTAAAATATTTTTTTATTAAAAATACATTGAAATTGAGGGGTTTAGCTGGATCCTATGCGCATTTCACTGCTGCTAATGCAGATCATCAGGGAACCTTTACCCATAGCTTCTTACAACAACTAGAGTTATATTATATTATTATATATTATTATATTATAAACTTAAATTTTTTTAATTGACTTTGTATCCCGACATTTTCCGTTATATAGATATTATCGCTATATGATGGCAGGTTAGTGCTGTAAGTTTCAGAGATTATCGTGAAATAAAATGTAATAGTAAATGCCGTACAAAACGATTTTCTTAAATCCTTTTTTTAATTTTTGTAAGTAAATTTTTCTGTGAAAATTAAAGAAAATCTAAAACTTTAGAATTTATGAAATGGTTTTAATTGGGCCTGTTCTGCAAATCACGACGTCAAATCACGGTGATTTAAAAAAATTAATGAAAGGTAAATCATTGCTTTTTTGAATTGCACGATATTTAGCGTTGGAAGTTGGAAGAAACTATTATATTATAAATGACAAAAACTTAAAATACAATAAAAACCCACTATCAAGTCATCTATTAATAGTTTACTTTTGAAATCACGTGGTTTAAAATTACCGTGATTTACAGAATAGGCCTGAATATATTTTAGCTCATTTTATTTGTAACATATGAAGTTATTTCTGATTAAGAATAAAATTTAAAATTAGGTCTGTTCATTTACTTTCCTAGCAGAAACTTGCAACGAGACAGGAGCAAGGCACAAATTTACAAAATTACTTGCAAGAAAATTTTATTCATGTCAGAACCATGAATGGAAATCATGATACAAGGTATGTTTTATTCGAAACATATATGTATCTACTTCTTTTTAAGCAGCTATAGCTACTTAATAAGTTTATGCACACTTAAATTCGTTCTGAGCATTTATATAAATTTCGAATAAAACATACCTTTTTCTAATGTATTTTGGATAATTTTGTTTGATATTTTAAATTACAAAATTTAAAAAAAACTACATTTAATAGAATATACTTTACACAGCTTCGTGTATTATACGAGTACATATATCGTCACCTCAAATTTAAACGGACGTAATTACACAAAAATTTGAAATCGAGTTTTTGATTGATTATGGTTCATTTTATCAAACTACATCTATCTACACGCAAATATTTAGACCTCTGCGATAAAAAATTGCGACTTTATTAAAGAAATTTTTACGGACGTAATTACGAATGCATCTATTTTGCAAAGAGCGTAACTAGCATAAAAGCTAAAATATATATAAAAAGGAAATAAATGGTTGAAAATATATAAGTATCCATACTACAAGTAAATTTGGAAGACAATTTTCAAGAACACTTTATTATTATTGATTTTAAAAACTCTTTGTTTCTCCTGTAAAAAATATAAAAGCGTAGTTACGTATGATTGCATTTAAGATGACGATATGAGCATATATGTACATATACATATAATATTTTTACATAAAATATACATAAGTTCAGTTCAATGTTTTTTCACTTCAAATTTGTCGCCCTTTGACATCCAATTTCTTTTTCGATTTTTTCATTCGATGTTTTTTATAAATATCATGATTATGATCTGATCGCAGTACTTCTAACTTATAATCTTTTGTACGTACACGTGCACGACATTTTGTGGTCGAGCGGGTTGCACATATCCATTTGATGCCACGCGAATTTTCCATGTATTTAACAAAGTGATAACCAGCATAAACCAATTTTATGGAAGATCTTTGGCCGGGTGTATAGTAAAAATTATTAAAGGTAACACCTGAAAATAATTAACAAAATTAAAAAAAAACGAATAATTGAAGCAGCATTAGTTGGAATACAAACATTTCAACAAATAAAAAGTATATATCGTTACCTTAATATAGAAAGGCACTAACTCATTATTTTTTTAATATCCGAGTTTTTTGTACATAATATTGTATCGAAAAATGCAAAAATCTCGATTTCAAAAAATAATGAATTAAGATCTTTCTATATTAAGCTAACGATATGTATATCGAACATCTATTTTAATGCATAGTATATGTACATATGTATTTAGGGAAAAATTGTTTAGGTTTTCTATAATTACTATTTAAGTTTTTTATTGATAAAATTAAAAAAAATTTATTTAAATTATTTAAGAATGTTAGATTGATTGATAGGTAAGTTATTATATTAATTAATAGATGCATTATTATTTTAATATTTAATATTATTTTTTTAGGACAAAGGGAGCGGGTTCAACAATTTCTGTAACATCTGCCACAATTTGTTCGTATTTTAAGTGCATGACATCAATACCGCCGCTATCGGTAATTGTTGAAGTTGGATTATTCAGGCGATTATGAATTATAATTTTATCGCTGGGTACATTTTTGCGTACACGTTTCTTGCGTCTAACAATTTCCTCATGCGTATGATAGCGATTCAGAGGTATAACCATATCATTGATAGTACAGACACGAGAGCGGCATTTTTGGTTCCACCATTGGTTACAGCGCCAATATTTCTTTTCCTCATTGGTAGCAAGTTTAATTTTCTTTTCGAATATAAATGGTTGTCCGCCATATATCAGTTGCACGCGTCCCCTGGAAGTGGCCGAATACACCGCTACTGTGGTTTCTGGATCTAAGAAAAGTAAAGAGAAAAAGCATTAGTAAAAATCTGGAATTTGTTTGGAATTATTTCTAGTTAATTTATCTAATTTTTAATGAAATAAAACAAAAATGTCTAGAACGCATTTATTTATTTAGTCAGTGTATTGTTGTGTATTTATTTACTGAAAGACTTTTTACATCGGTCGTTTTGTAAGCCTGTTGCTATTTGACTTTTTCTCAAAAATCTAATAGAGGGCGGATGAATGTGTTCCGGTTTAGTTAAAAAAACATTATATAACCCATTTGGTCTTAAAAATGTTGTGATTCGAGCATTACAGGGTTTGCCATTTTTTACAATTCGACACTTCCAATAAGTTGTACTGTCAGTACCGTTATTTTTTGAATATGTATAATTTTGATAAAAAAGCAAATTTTTGCCACGTTGGCCGGGTATAAAAACCAGGTCCCGATTTGTATGCATAGCAGCTGCAAGAGATGATTTTGTTTCAATATTAACAACTGGTAAAATATCTCTATTAATTCTACGTTGTTCAGCCTTAATGCCACGCTTAAGATTTATAAATGCGAGTTGTTTTACATCTGCAACAGAAAAATAATAAATAACGTTAACTAACTAAAATATGTATATATATTTACATAATATCCCAAATTGACGATGAAAGCATATACTAAGACTTTTCTTATATATAATTTAATACTTTTTCTGCATGACAATACAATTTATTTAAATACATACATACTTTTTTTATAAAGTCAACAAGAATTACACAAAAATTTAAATAATTCTGATAGCTTTTGAATCAATTGGAAACAAACATTTAAATTTCAAGTTTTTTAAATCTTTATACCTAAATACATACACATAAATTATTTGGATTCATTACAAATATCTTACAAAACTAATTTTTTTCTAAATGAGTTTAATATTAATGATTTAAATTCTAGTAGCTTCTATAGCTTTTTGTAAAACATTAAACATATTTATACAAAACAATACAAACTGAGATCATTATATAATTACACACATATGTATGTGAGTTAAGTTATAATGTTACAATGAATACAAGCTTCTTAACTAACAATTTTTTTATGAGAGGTACTCTTTAACAAATTAACTTAAGATATTTTAATTTTTTTATAGTGGAAACATGGGCTCATGTGTGTGGACGGATGATGTGACATGTATGATATCACCGGCTGATGTACGTTTTGTTACTAGTCTGGCTTTGCACTTTGCCTTGTGATACATTGAACATTTCCAGTCGCGACTCCGACATTCGGGTTTTAATTTCGTATTTGGGGTATAAGTATTATATTTATAGAATACCAATTGAGTGCCACGTCTGGAGATAATGTAGCGGGCTAAGATCGGATTCGTATGAGCTAAAATATTCAAAACTGTTATTAGAATTGATTACAACAATATTAAAAGGAAATGTTTGAAAATTATTACGTATGTATTATACATGCATAAAAACAACAATATTATTGTACATATTCATTGCATAGCTTCTTTAAAAAAAATATTTTTTTTATTTAAACATTTTGACAAAATAAATATGCTTTTGCAAATATTTGTACGTCTTTTGTTCATACAACTTTTTCTTATAAAAATAAACATCTTGATAATAATGTCCAAACTCTTGTATTATTTTTAAATTTTTATATGATATATGCTTGGAATGGTTATGGCTATTATCTCCGGAAAGAAGTGTCATTGAATCTGAGCGGATTATAGCACGGGCTCGGCAGTATTTGCGAAAGTTTGCACATTTTAAATAACAAGTAGTTTCTGATTGAAAACTTACAACGAAACGGTAATTGCCAATAACTATAAAACTTTTAGGACGTGTGATCTTTAGCACTGAAAAAAATATATATGAAAAATACATCAAGTTTATTTGAAGCTTTGAAACTGAAAAACATAAGAAAAAAGGCATAGATAGACTGTCTTAAGTTTGACAAGAAAAATTTATTGCTTTGGCAAATAAGAATCATTTAGCCCTGTAAAAACAATTATCTTTATCATAATGATGAAAATCTTGTTTTATTTGCATAGTTTTAGATGGCAAATGTTTTGGATGATTATGGTTATTATCTCTGACAAGTATCTTCATTGAATCCTTTCGGATTATAGCACGGGCACGGCAGGATTTGCGAAAGTTGGCACATTTTAAATAATAAGTATTTGCTGATTGAGAACTTATGACGAAACGATAATTGTTTATAATTGTGTAGTTTTTTGGACGCCGAAGTTTTGAATCTGAAAAAAAATATGAAAAATATATATTAATTAAAACTAAGAAAATTATTTAATATTAATTAAAAAGTATGAAAATAACATTAATCAGTTTTTGTACTAGTGAATATTTAATAAAAAGGAAGTTAAAATATAAATACATTTCTAATTATTTACTTTTTATTTTTTACATTTGTTGTCTTTTTATTTAAATACTGTTATAACCTCGTGATTGTGTGTTCTACGTCCAAATTTTATAGAATTTTCTCCAGCAGTAACGCAACGCGCTGGACATCTTAAAGAGCCATTGCTATTTTTATTACAAATCCAGTTAATGGTGGTATTGTATTTACGTTCCACTGTATACAGAAAGCCTTTATATATTAAATTCAGACCACCACGTCGATTACGGATAAAAGTGTACTTTTTTTTCAGCCATACGCCAGATTGGGGTGTTATTTTTGTTATATCTAAAATTATATTAAAATAAAATACTTATCTTAATATATAAAATATGATTTATGCTAATTTTTTAATTTCTATTTTCTTTAAAATTACCACTAAGTTGGAATAGGAAGGAATTAAATTGAACTTTATTATGAATTTTGTTTATAAAATTCTAATTAATTGTGATTGTGTTGTCCTCGTAAGGATGCGATTCGGTTGTATTTTGTTATAACTCGCGCTGAGCATTTTGTATATTTGCAACGAACTTTAACACATTCCCAGTAACAGGCTTCTTTTATACGTCGATTTAAGGTATAGTTTTTACCATTTATGGTAAGCAAGTTATTACCACGCACGCTCCTTGTAAAACTTACATTAAGATTATCATAATTTGTTTTTTTCTGCTCCAACATGAGTGGTTGCAATAACGAAAAAGCACCTATAATAATAATAGAGAAATTAAAACAATTAGTCAAAATTAACGTATTTGCATACATGTACATACAAGTGATATACGACGTTCTTTCGAAAAAGAATTTTTAAATTTCAAATTTGGTTTCATGGATATTAAAATTATCAAGTTTCTTCTTTTATTTTTTCTTTAAATTTAGTGCTTAGTGTAAGGATAATAGTGTATGCACATATTTACATACATATATTTATACTTGATTATTAATAAAAATTGGTCTTCAATTTAGTTTATGGAAGCAATTCCAAGTAAAAACAATTTGATATGATAGAAAGTTTAATTCTAAAAAATATAATAGGTATATTAAGCACTCACATTTATCGAGTTATGTATTAATCTGTTATTTTTTTAATTTGTTAATCCATATCCGATGATATTTTAATATATTTAGCTGCAAATAATTATTAGCAAGCCGAGACATGGCGCAAAATGTCGTAATTGAGAAAATGCTTCCGCCGAGTCGAAGGTAGGCTATAGGAAGCAGGGTTTGTTCATACCAAGAGAAAAACCTTTTTACACCCAATTATAGACCAGATATGTAGGGAATGTAAAACAATAACATTTTCATATGACACCCATTTTTTTGCACTGATAAAAAAATGTATCGCAAAATACATAATATACTTTCTTAGAATAATTATAGTAATTTCTTATTTAGATTTGTAAGCTTTCTTGAATTGTGTGTGGTTGAAGTCTACTGATGAGTTGCCTAATCACATCGAAATGCATCTAGATGTGCTTAACTACAAATTTCATTTTTAGAATTCAATTTTCTATCACTTAAGCTATTTTTCTACCAAACATTTTCAGCCTCAAAAGAGTCCGAATATTAATATCCATAGAAGCCAGATTGAAATATGTGTTATTCAATTTTTTAATTAAAACTCATTTCTTAGGTTTTCGCAATTTATGTATTTAAATTTTTAAATCAAATTCACATTTTATACAACAAAGGTACATTTAATTCACATAAAATAATTTTCTTAACTTGTTGTAGGTAATGAAAACAACTTGGTAAAGTGGAAAAATCCTTCTTTTCCAAATTCTTAAAATTAGTAATGTCCATGTTCACATTATAAATACATATTAACGTATGTACATATGTAAGCATATATGTAACTATGTATATTTAGTTCACTTTCTTGCTTTAAAGATTATCTTTATTTCGCCACAAACACCGAATTACTATAAACTTTAAGGCAATAATAATTATATTTAGGAGTTTTGTAATATATATTCTCTTTTTTTTTTAATAAATATATATTTTCTTTGTAAATAGCACAAATCACAATTTATCAATACATTTGTATGAAAAAAAATACAAACCACAAGAGAAATGGTTTGACAGACAATTGAAAGGCGTCGAAATACTTTGTATAATAGTGTTGTAAAACGTTAAAATAGGGGCTGGTTTGCAGAAGTTTCTTCATTAAAACAACTATATAACATTTTAAGAAGATGTAAATTTAGCATTTTGACTTGTTTTAAGCATGTATTTTCGTGTTTGTTGCAATTATTTTATGAATTTTAAAAAGTTTATAGATTTATACAAAAAAGTTCAACACTGCGGAGAAACATTGTTTTAAATGTCAATAAAGTTGTCAATTTGTATACTGCGTCTGATTGCATGTTGTGACGTTGGAAAGAAGAAGAAAAGACTGATAGTGAATTTTGGAATTATCAATAAATTTCTGGGAAAATGTATTAATTGATTAAAATTTATTTTGTTGTGAGAAAGTTTTCAACCTCAGACTTTTGGCTTGCTTTTAAGTTTACTACTGAGGTTTTATTTATGTTTAGAATGAGCATTGCATGTTGTACCTGGAGTTGTGATGATCTATGAGATGAATTTTAAATTTAAATAAAATACACTTGCAAAGAATCTGTGAATAAATATGATTGTAAATCTTTGAAAATTATGTGTTTTATTTTTTTGCTTCAGTTAAAATAATGTTCATTTTACAATAATAACGCTGCATTGTTTTTAATTTCAGCTTCTTTGACGAACAAGTCATTGGCGGCTGTTCCAGGTAAAATCCCACTGTGCCCCGGTAGTAGAGTTTATGTGGCAAAGAACGAATTGATGAAAATATTTATACCAAATGCTTGTATTTATACATCCCGCTTAAGTGACTTGGTATTTGGTTTAGAAAATTTGGAAATGGTGTCCAAATCAGGCATGAAAGATTGTTTAAAGCTTTTAAACGAGGATTTGTTACAGTCTGTAATCAGTAAGTACCTATTCCTATTGATTTCGAAGAGATTTTATATATTGAGGGCAAATCGAAAATATACTTAGCTCCATGGCTCATATACAAATATTTACTTCCAAAATAATGTAGTAGGGTATGAAATAAAAAAATATTTATGGGCGAGAGCCCATGCAGACAGTAAAGAAGCAACTGATCTATTTTGCTCTTATTATATTTAAGCTGTCGCTATCTGCATTTTAGTCTGATTTCAATAGCTAAAACTGAAATAGGGTTTTAGTTAAAAATAGAACTTATTCTATTTCAATTATGAATTTTAATTTACAAAAAAAAAATACCTTGCGTTAGTTATTCAAATCAATGTAGCATTCGGAAAAGTGTGAAAACAGCTTCATAAAACATATACAACCCAAGAAAATGTGCAAGGCACATAGAGAGATTCCTTTTTCTATAAATATGATAGTTTCTTGAATGCCCAGTCCACGCAGGCATTCGAGTACAATCTCGATGATTCCTTTTTGACATCGTACAAATCTATTTACATATCGAGCCATAACAGCCAAAAAAGCTTAACCGACACATATTTTGGATCTTGTTTATTTTACGAAAATGGATTATTTACGATTATTTGCTAAATCTATTTTGGTCAAAAATTAAGTTCGAAAATTATGTCGCTTAAGATTTTTTTCGCGGTTATGGCATGATATTCGAAATTTTTTAACTTTTTTTTATTATTTTCAATCCTAAATTTCAAGACAAATATAATATAATAAAAGAAAAAACTACTACATACATACTTTCTTATCTTTCGTAACTTATACGATTTGTGAACTTGATGTAAAGAACCAATTATTTATTTTTATTTATTTTTTTTAATGTTATTTGTAAAGAAGTTTATGTTTTGTTCTTTTTTTAATTTACTGCAATATATTTTTTATTAAAAAATAGAGAATTTGCAGACGTCGTTCTGTTTCCGGAATACTCTTGGATTTAGAATGTCTTCAATTAATTGTTCGAAGAATCGGTCCAGCCGTTTAAAAGAAGTTCAATTTCATACAAAAAATTATTAAAAATTTAATTTTTTATGTACCATTTGAATATTCGTTACAGAACTAATTTCTATCATAATACTTAGTTAGGCTTAAACGAAAATCCATGTAACCAAGTAGATTTTATTAATTGTACTTTATAAATATATTTAACAGCATTATTTTTTATTATAAGTTAGCAGTTTTATCAAAACTTTGCTTAAAACTTGTGCGAGTAGTATTTTCGATGTAATCGTAAGCGACAAAAATTAAATTTTCAGTAACTTTTTTTTTTTAAACTATTCAAATACATAAATTGTCGCTTATGATAAAATGGTACAGCTCGTATCTTAAAGGTCATCAACAATTTTGGCATTTTGATAATTCTAAACTAAATTCATAATTTTAATTTCAATAAAAAGTGTATTTTCGATAACATGTCGCTTACGATAAAATCGAAAAAAGGTTCGATATGTTTCTGTACAGTACACAATAATAAACAACATTGCCTTGCCTTAGTCAGTAAATATACTAAGTCCACTTCTAATGCAAAGTGAGTTTTTAATGTAGTATGCTATAGTAACTCAAAAACACATAATTTCCATATACCTATGCTAAGTCCAGACAAAATAAAAAAGTCTAGCGGAAAACAATACGTATCTAGTGTACTTGCATTTACTTAACAAATAACTTTTTGTGTTAATTTGAAATAACAAAATTAATAGTTTCGTTGTCCTCACACACATTTAGGGAAAAAAAATTTTAATAATATAAAAAAAATACACATAAAATCTATCAGCAATAAGCGTTGCGGTTTACATAATAAGGCCCTTAGATTCAATAAATTTAAACAGTTTTTTGACCCTCTTGAAAAATCAAAAAAAGGTCTTTGCTATTTGCTGACTAAGCCAACGATTTCCGATTTCAAAATTTTAGTTAGTTACTTGGTTTTTTATTTAAGCTGATTTATACTGTATAAACATTAACCCCTTATTCAAAAACGATTAGTAAATTTAAAGTTTTTTTTTAACAAACGAATTTTGTATGGCCAAACCGGTTTTTACGCATGCTGTAACTTTAACAATCGTTTTCGCATAAGAGTATAATTGATTAACAAAATAAGTGGAAATAATTTGTTAAACGATTTATTCAGTCATTTTCTTTTTTTAATTTCATTGAATATATAAAAAAATAAAACGAATAAATGCTGATTTTAATTGTTGACTTAATTCTTTTTTTATTTCTAGCTCATGTTGTTCAAGTTTTCAAGTTGCGAGGCGATGCGATTGATAACAATGTTGTTAAACATTTTATAGAACAGAAAATTGTGAATATGTCCAAAGGAACAGAATTTGCCTAGCTAAGGCTGAAGAACATTAAACAGTTGTTAAAATAATTTACTTTTTTGTATTTGTAAAATAATCATACAATTTAAGATTTAAAATGTTTATAACCACCACTATTTGTCCAGTTTAAGCATACATATTATTATGATCATAAATATATACATATATAGTACTTGGAAAACAATATTTTTAAAATTTCTAAACTTTCTTTTTGTGTCCAGATTTTAAGATATATGTAAATTATATTAATTGTATTATGTATTAATGAGCTACATCTTTATTTTTTTTCTTACAGATATTAAATACTTATTCGAAGACAAAAATGCTACCGCATATATACAATATACAACTACACAAAGAGGCCGAGTCATGTTAATATATAACGGATATCGTTATGTCGAAAATCGTCAAAGCCATAAAAATATATTTTGGCGTTGTTCCCGCTATGTAAAGTACGGCTGTCGTGCAACCGTGGTCACTTCAAAACTCAACGATGATGCTTCTATACGTGTAGCAGGGTCACCACATACACATGATCCGGAAATGAAAACGGACACCTTAGTGGAAATGACACCAGATTTTTGTTTGGAAGAAACGAAAATTGGTCTTATGCGTTCTATGGCTAGTCTATTGAGCGATTAACTATAGTAATTTTGCTCAATATATATTTAATGTAGTGTTAACTTAATACCATGTACAAAAAAAATTAATTAATAATAAATTATGCACCGAAATCATATATTCAACGACTAAATAAATAAAATAATTGTTTGGATTTTTCTTGTGTTTTTTTTTAAGATTGTCGTTATTTAAATTTATTTTACTAATTCATTTACTATTGCGCTTTATTTTTAGGTACAAAAACGAAGCCAGCTACCGCGAGTGACATTGATGAATTTCGTAGGCCTCTAAGCCTGCCAAAAATTTTAGATGGTAAATTTTATAGCAACATTCAACCGCATCCAAAAACGCCGGGAGGCATTCAGGCCACTTGTACGACTTGTCTTGGTACCATTTCCGGTACAACAAAGTCAACTGGTAATTTTTTAAGTCACATAAAAAGACGGCACAAAGAAATTTTGCCAACGTGCCAACTTTATTGTTCTGCAAAAAATTTAAGTTGTTTTAATCAAAACGATTTAAAATTTCCTTCAAATTTCCCTTTAACTTTAACAACTCCGTCAGTACCTATAATGCTGGCCTACACATCATCGGGCAAGGAAACGAAAAATCTTGAGCAATCTACAGCAACGATTATGGCTGGTAGTACTACGACAATTTCTAACTCACATGTAATATCCACAATACCAACTTTTTTACGCAGCGATTCTTCTTCCTCAGGCAATACAAATAATTTGGGAAATATTAACAATAATGCTAATGGTGTCTACAAACAGTCGCCGTCTTCTCATATTTAAAACAACAAATATATTTAGAATATTAAGTTATTGATTTAAAGTAGTTTATTTTTTTTCTTCACCATATTAACTCGTTTAGAAATATGTATAATTAGTATAACTTGAGAATAGGATGTCAAATAATGACTTAACGCATTCAAATCTCAAAGTTATAAGTTTCGATAATCAAAATATGTACAAATGTATGTACATAAATACTCGTACATGATTTTCTTTTAGCTTATAAATAAAATTCATGTAGTGAAGGTTTTTAAAATAATTTTTTTCAAACTGTATATGCATAAAAACAGGCATATGTATGTAAATATATACTCAAGCAAAGTAAAACAGTTGATTTGAAAAATATATGTATTACATCGTTACATAATTATGTTGCTCTTATATGTCGTATGTACGTGCAAGTTTTCTATTTGCTTTATTTTGTATCAAAATGGTCAGTTCTTTTTGTTTTTATTTGTAAAGTACAAAATTGTAATATTATGTTTATGGCCATATATATATATATATTTAAGTTTTACATATGCATACATATGTATACATATTTAACGTTTTAAGTATCAGTTTAAAATTTCTTAGAAAATAAAATATTTTTAATATACATACATACATAGATATACTTACTATACTATATATATATACATATATATATAAAAGACTATATATATACCATGTTCATACATGTATAATTTCAATTTTAATTAATATTAATTTTTATTTCAATCATGTTTTCTTTTTTAACATGTGGGCGTTTAATTTTATATTTCATGTTCTCTATTTTTTGTACAAAATATACAATTTTAATAAAAATGTTTTGTAAAGGTACTTCAAATTTTTTATCGTACAGAGAAAATATTGTATGTATACGTATGTACATTCGTACGTAGTTTCCTAAAATAAATGGAAAATATTTTATTAAGATCTTATAGATTTTGTTAAATTACTAACATTATTTTTCATCTTTTCCCAATTGCTTATTTTTAGGAAAGTTGAATCATACCACCTTTAACTGTCATTCAGCTGATACATTGTCGCAAAATTTTCAATTGTGTGCAAATTTCGGATTATCAAAAAAGTCTCGTCCCATATTACTAATAGAAAATTATTCGTTTGTTTGTGATACCAAGCCAAAAAACAAATCTGCTTATGTTTCCAGTTGGCGTTGTTCCATGTATGTTAAATATCTGTGTAAGGCACGGGCATGTACTAAACAAATTGGTGGTGATATTCGTTATAGAATAACACACCCCTTTCACACACATTAAACAATGTAAGTATTAAGAAATGCAATCGACAGGACAAATGTATGTATGTTTTAAGTTGTAATTTATTAGTATGTAGTAAAAGTTTACCTTTAAAATTATCCGGTTTTTTTGTTACATATTTAATAAAAACTACGGTTAATTCCTAGGGGTCGTCTACTCTTATAATATGTAAACTCGAAAGCATTTTCGTTCGTTAGTTATACCTTAAAGTATTATATAGGTACATATCGATGGTCACAAGTGGAAAGGCCCGATGAATGTATCGAGTATGTAAGTATATATGCAAATTATTTTTACTTGAGGCTTGTTCAAGGATATTCGTTTCATAATTTATATTGAAAACAAACAGCAAAGAAAATTTAATTTTGTTTCCAATTTAAATTCTAAAACAAACGTATAATTTTGAAATCATTAGTTTGGCTATTAGTTTTTTTAACGATAAAGTTTCGTTAGACAATTTATATTGAAAAAAATCAAGTTTTTATATTTCTTTCTTGTTTTAAATATAGATTGTTTTATAAAAAAATTCAATGGCTGTTTTTTATAAAACAAAAGATTTTCGTTCGACAGTGTTTATATTGAAAACGAATTAAATTTTATATTTGTTTTCAGTACAAATAAACATTTTGTAAAGGTCAAGCAGTCACAAAATTATCTTAAGCAAGGGGCAAATTACGGCATTCGATACGACTCGTAATTTAACAATATTTCAATAGAGTTTGTATGGAAACATTTTTAAATTAAGAGACGAATCGAATGCCGTTATTTGCCCCCCCAGTTCTATTTTTCTTTTTAATCAAAAATTCTATTGCAGAGTGGTAACATTTAACAAATTAGAGGGCCTTAATTTATTGAGTATTTACTCGCTCCTAACAACAAATTTTCAGTTAATAATGAATCCGAAACTTGTTTCCTTCTCTTGGAGAGGTAGAAAATGTTGTCCTTGCTTTTAGAAAATAAAACACCATAATCCTTTTAACGAGGAAGAAAATATTTTTAGCTTTTAGTTTCTGTTTAACGATATCGTAAGAAAACTTTTGATTTATTTTATATTGAGAATAAAAACAAATTTTTTTATTGTTTTCAGTATAATAGCCTGTTCTTCGATATCGAAATAAACTATCGACTGAAAAATTATATTGAAAGCACCAATTAAATATGGAAATTGAGTTTATGTTCAGTATAAATTGTAAATCGAAAGCTTTCTTTCGATATCGTGAAACAATCTCTAAATTTTCAGTCGAAAGTTTTCTATCTTATCTGATTAAAAAATAAAATAAAATTATAATCAAAATTTTCAATACTTTTTTTAATTACCCCCTGTTTGTGTAAGACATTGACGATGGAAATCTAGACGTTTCTGTAAGATTAAAGAAAAGTTGTACAAGTTTCCTTTACATACAGTATACATATGTACATACTTACATATGCAACAATAATTAAATAATACATGAAATGAAAAAAAATCCTTTTAACCAAGCTAATTCTTCCGTTAAGTACTAAGCACAGAGGATACTCTGTAGTCTTAAGGCTTTCCATACAATAACATATAAGAGAACAAAATTGTAAGAGCAAAAGATATTACTGCAAACACACACATGTTTTGTTTCTTTTTACCCGACTGCCAAAAAGGGTTGTTTTTCGCGCGTTTTATGTACATATTTATGTTTGTAAAATTCTTTATTACCACTTACATATCTCCCAAACGGCTGCATGGATTATGGATATATTTTTCGCGCAAAATAGTAATAGTAACACATAACAAAATTTATATAAGTTAAGTTTAAATTTAATTAATAATAAACAATTTTAGAATTAATAAAATAATAAAAAAAGTTAAGAAACCTATCGAGTAGGGTATCAAAATAAAGAAAACTTAAAATAGATTACAAAAATATATACATACATATAATATAAGATTTGTCGGTACACTAAAAAGTTTAAAATAACAAATAAATTAAAGAAGTCCAGAAGTGCGGAACATAGTGACCTTACAGTCGGGAAGCATTAAAAATCAATTCTTAAAATCTTCTTAATAATGGCTCCCGTCTGTAAAAGTCACTATGTTCCGCACTTCATGACTTGTTTTTTCTTTTGAGTTGTTTTATATTATATGTATGTATGTATGTATATATAAAAAAAAATATAATTTTGTCCCCTTTCACAAAAAAAAAACAGTTGTATTCTTCTTCTTATGAAAAAACACATTTTTGCTTTACTGATAACTTTTAAATTTTGACTTGGCCCCCTTTAAAGGAACAAGTGCGATATGTCCTGTATTTCAAAAAGTTTATGTTAAATAACTGGGGGTCTACTTTATTTTCAAACAAAAGATAATCACCCATATTCCAGTTGTCAACATCAACGTCACGTCAATACAATACCAAAAAATAAGGCCTTGTCTACTCACTCTCGAGAGCAATTCTGTGCTATTGACTGTATATTTCTGTTACTTAAGGTCTAGAAAATAGCATGAGCTTATGAACAGCAGTCAGTTGTTTTCAACAACGGATACACAATCATCAATTTTTTGGTATTGTATTGACGTGACGTTGATGTTGACAACTGGAATAAGGGTGAACGCTTTCGAATTGGTATGCTATTAATATAACAATTCGAAAGCATTTGCTTTCGTTTCGAATTCCAGAGTAGACCCCAGGGTTTTATAACTGATCGCCTGAATTCGGCGAATACGAATACATAGCTGAAAATGGCCGAATATTCGACAATTCGAATACAAATATTCGTGCATCACTAGTACATAGGAAATCTTAATTTATGAATATTATTTTCTAGAGTTAATTTCATTCACGTTTATAGTGATAAAGGTTTACTTTTTTTTTTTTTTTTTGATACACCGGTGTACACGGCTAACATATTGGCTTAAATGTAGTTTAGGGGCACCTCCCAGAAATTAAAAAAAAGTATCCTATCCTATAGTAAATTGAAAAATAAGAACAAAAAATTAAATAAAAATATTTGCGGAAAGGCTTAGTTTCCGAGTTATGGGCCTCTGAAATTTTAGTACAATATTTTAATTATACGGTGTTTTTCAACGAATATGACTCAAAAATAAAAAAATCCTATCCTATAGAAAATTCAAAAATAAGGAAAAAAATTAAATAAAAAATTTGGCGACGAGTCCTAGTTTCCGAGTTATGGGCTTCTGAAATTTTAGTGAAATATTGTCATAGTGTTTTTCAACGAATAAAATTAATATTGGTATCTCAAAAATTAAAAAAAAAATACTCTATCCTATAGAAAATTTAAAAATAAGACAAAAAAATTTAAAAAAAAAATTGGTGGCGGGCTTAGTTTTTGAGTTATGGGCTTTTGAAATTCTAGTATAATATTGTGATTATACTTTGGTTTCCTTGTCGGGAATTATCATGGTGGAGAAAATCCTTAAAAAAATGTTATTAAGCAGGAAAACTTTACTTGGCTGCGCCGTCTCGGGAAACACCATGGTGGAGAAAATCCTTAAGCCCGGCCGAAGGCTGGCAATGCAGAAAAATGTTATTAAGCAATAAAACTTTGCAATCCAGAAAATCATTACTAGGCTGCGCCGTCTCGGGAAACACCATGGTGGTAAAAATTCTTAAGCCCGGCCGAAGGCCGGCAATGCAGGAAAATATTGTTATGGTGGAAAAAATCCTGAAAAAAACGATATTAAGCAGGAAAACTTTGCAAGGCAGAAAATCTTTACTAGGCTGCGCCGTCTGGGGAAACACCATGGTGGAGAAAATCCTTAAGCCCGGCCGAAGGCCGGCAATGCAGGAATATGCTATTAGGCAAGAAAACTTTGCTAGGCATAAAATCTTTACTAGGCTGCGCCGTCTCGGGAAACACCATGGTGGAGAAAATCCTTAAGCCCGGCCGAAGGCCGGCAATTCTGAAAAATGTTATTAAGCAAGAAAACTTTGCAATCCAGAAAATCATTACTAGGCTGCGCCGTCTCGGGAAACACCATGGTGGAGAAAATCCTTAAGCCCGGCCGAAGGCCGGCAATGCAAGAAAATGTTAAGCCATAAAACTTTGCAATCCAGAAAATCATTACTAGGCTTCGCCGTCTCGGGAAACACCATGGTGAGGAAAATCCTTAAGCCCGGCCGAACTATATATGTATATATATATATATATATATATATATATATATATATACATATATATACATATATATACATATGTATTTAATACATTTTAAAATAAAAAAAATTTATTTTTTTCTTCTTTCAATACTTGTTTACATGTTTGATCATTTCTATATTAATGTATACAATTTCAGAAGCCCATAACTCGGAAACTAGGACTCGTCGGCAATTTTTTTCCTTATTTTTGAATTTTCTATAGGATAGGATTTTTTTTTTTAATTTTTGAGATACCAACATTGGTCATATTCGTTGAAAAACACCGTATAATTAAAATATTGTACTAAAATTTCAGAGGCCCATAACTCGGAAACTAAGCCTTTCCGCCAATATTTTTATTTAATTTTTTGTTCTTATTTTTCAATTTAGGATAGCATACTTTTTGTTCATTTCTGGGAGGTGCCCCTAAACTAGATTTGTTCCAACATATTTGTGCTAAACTTACTGATGACATGATTTCTTAACAATTTATAAACACATTAAAATTTTTTTTGTAATGGACCTTAAGATAGACATGTGGTGACATTAAATGAACACGTTCCAAATGTATGTAGCTAAAATTCAAGTGTCACGCCAGCCTATTCATTATTTAATAATAAATTCTTTAATTCTTGAGTATTTGTTATACCTAGTTCTTGTTGCTACTTACTGTATTATGTACATATGTAAGTACATATATTAGATAAATAAAACGTTCATTTATATGTACGCACACGTATACGTAGTACTAATTAAAATGGTGGTTTATTGGGTATTATACCAATTGCACTAAACTTTTTGTATATCAACATACCAGACCTTCGCGCCAATTCAATGCGCTGCCCATCACCGGAATGATTGTGTATATCTGAAAAAAATAGAACTTAAAAAATAAAAACCAACATTTTTGCTTATTGACGAAAATTAGGAATATACCGTTTGTTACATACAGATCATCGCCAATAGTTTTTAAACGACTGCGACATTTTTTTGAACGATTGTGTATGCATTCCCAGTAAACCTTGTCACCCATGGGTCCAAATCTTTTTAAATTTGATCTATAAATAAAGTCATTAATGGCCAGTAACGTGCCCCCCTTTCGGCTGATGATGAACAATTGGGGACCACAGTTACGGACATGTTGCATAACTGTAAAAGTAAGAATATTTAGGAAAAAATAAGAGAAACAAATTTTTTCTGAATTTTGCAATTGTAGGTAAATATTTAATGATTTATATTAAATAATCTTAAGCAAAATATTCATTGTTTAATAGTTTTTTTATTGTCAACCAACGATATTTAAGTGAATAAAAATTAATCTTAACTAAGATAAGAATATGAAAAGGCAGCGAAGGCCAAAAAAAATTAAATAATATATTTCTTTATATTGAATAACTTTAACCAAGTTCATATTCTAAAACCGCTAAACTTTTTAATTTTAAAACGCTCATATGTATGTATGTAATACAAGTTCCATGCTAATGATGATGTCAACAAATATATAACGCGATTTTTCTCGAATTACGAATTCTAGTAGTTCAGTTATTTGCCTCTCCTGTAAGAAACAGTTAACCGGACTAGTCTGGTTTTGTTCGCCAGCTCTACAACTGCCGATTTTTATATAGTTATTCCGATGTAAGGGAATTTCAATTTACCAATTTTTCACTTGTTTTCTTTTATCCTGACGATAAAATTTTAAAATATATGTAGTATATATGAATATGTATCAGCGGGTATATGCATAAGAATAATTCTGTGGCTCAAATTTGACTTTGTACTGTCGGGTTTTTGATTTTTCTACGAATATAATTATATGTTACTGTAAATTTTTTTGCTTTTCTGGTGACCATGCTCTTTTAGTACTTAGCCGGGATCCCACTATCGGCACAATGTACCGATTTTCCTCGGCTCACTGCTATAGTCATAATTGATAAGCCGAAATTACCTCATTTCTCATTTAATTAAAATATAAGGACGTGACTGACTGCACTACACAGCATTCATTGGTAATGAAAGTAATACTAACTTATTCCGGTATGAATAGAGAAGCAAGACCATTTTGACTTATTACTTATGACTTTATTGCAGTGGGCCGACGAAAATCGGTACATTGTACCGATAGTGGCATTTTGGATTTATTTTTCAGTTTTAAATACCCCAGACCGAAATTAAAGTTACGTTTTTATTCCAAATGATGTATATAACATTTTGAAATAAGTTAAAAAAAAATACAAGTACATGAAAAATATTTCATTGTTTAAATTTTAACTTAAGCCGACTTGGTACATATACCTTTTTGCCACAGGATTTTGCAATTAATAAATTTTTCCCTAAATCTAGTTTATTATGAATTCCAGTTATGCAAATTTCTCACTATTTCTTTTTGCCTAATAACGCCTTTTGTAAACGTCTTTTAATTTTCTCCCGAAACTCTTCAGACGATATAACTTCTTCTCTCGACTTTTTATCGTCCGTAGTCTTTTCGGTATCCAACTCAGTAGTTTCAACTTTAATATCAGTTGGCCGTGGCATTAAATCATCTACTGTTGCATTTTTCTGATCCGTCTGGGTGGGCTTGATGGTTTGAACATCCATTATACTTATAAATTCTGGTTCCGATTCTTTACAGGGTGAGAACTTTACTGATGTTACACTTTTATCCTTGGCCTGTACGAAATGTATGTGTTCGCCATCCAAAGGATAAACTAGCTTCTGATCGGTTACAACTCGTACGAAGCATTCTTCATTATTTTCTTTGTAACAACACTGGAATATAGTATATTTACCCTTACGGAATGAATAGCGGAAATGGTGGCCATCTACAACCAATTTCATAGTTCCTTTCGTTGTGGATGCATATAAAATGGGTTGGCCAGGATATTTGTTAACTGATACCATAATTTTGCTCATTATTGACTGATTAATCTTTGGCATCGTCAAGGGATCTTTTCTGGGCCTGCCTCTTTTCATTGGCCCACGGGTTTTTGATGAATCTTTTGAAGCATCTAAGCAAAAATAAAACATAAGTAAAAATCAATAAAAAATAAAGTATTTTTTCTTAAAAGAAAACTTATATATAAAATAAAACAAGAAAAAATCGTGTAAATAAACATAATCTTTATTAAAATTAAAATAAAATAGTAAAATTAAAAATAAAATAAAAAGTCACACGCGTCACTACAATTCGTATTTAGTACACAGAGTTGAAAAAAATTGTGTGATAAAAAAATACACAATTGCTTATGCTAGCTTTACACGACAACTTGTTACACCAGATAAATAAACACTGCCTTGAGTTATTGGCTTATTTAAGGACTAGTTTTTATTTAATAATAATTTGTCTCTCGTCGATCACTGTTTTTAGTGTTTTTTCCTCGATTTAATGTCGATGTCAAGAGAACAAATAGTAATAACAATCGTGGTAACTGGCTATTAAGTTGTAACCTAGTGTCGTGCTGATGTAAATGCTTTCATAATATCTGGCAACTTTCTTGCCTTGACAGATGTCGACAATGAATTTCGCCATTTTGTATAATCTATTACATATTTATAATAGTTACTAAACCTCGCCGTGATAAACTCTGCTGTAAATTTGCAAAAAAAAAATTAAATTGTGAAATGATATGATTAAATAGTGTTTTTTGTGTTTAAACCAATATATCAACATATACAAAGTGGCAATCAAATATTGGGAGTGAAATTATAACTATAAAGTTAAAATATATACGTCAAGTGAAAAACTATAAGAAAGTTGCATCGGTCTGAACGAGTCGGTCATGCAAGAAAATGCAAAATAGATTTCAGTAATGTGGAAATGAAAATTAATTAATGACCTATTAAAAATTAGCAATGTGAAAGTGTTTATGAGATTAATAAAATATGCTTCAATATGTAAGCTAAGAAAAGTTTTTGATCATAAAAAAAAATTTCAATTGCTTTCAATTCGCTTTGTTTAATGTATATCTCCGTAGTACAGTTATTCTTCCAATTATGTTTTGCTATGCACATAAATTAAATAGTTAAGATTCCTGCCGAATAATGTATAAAAAACAGTTCAAACGTGAGATTTTTAATTTATAAATTCAAATAAATTGTAAAGAATGAGAATTTTTTGTAATTAAATAATTTTAATGCATACGTTTTTAAGTGATTCGCCGATATCTATGCATTTGTTTTGTTTTGCTACACACATACATAATACAGACTCAGTTAAAGTGAAGAAAAGTGCTTTGAGTTCTATGATTCTGAAATACAGGGGAAAACTGATAAAAAGGTTAGTGCAAAATCCTCGTCCACATTGCGGAACTTTTTTAAGATTTGTTTTGAATCTGCTTTAATGTCCATAAAATATTGGTTTTGTTTAATTCCATGTTTTTACAATTTCAACCAAAACTACATACATGTATATGAAACAACGTGCTCTTCGATTCATCTTTCCTCTTGAATTATCAAACTCCAAAGTATGTGCTGATTCACACACATCAAGTTTTTGTTAAAAATGCTGTTTGTTTCATCAATTTGCATTTGCGTGGAGTATAATACGGAATACGGTCCCTACACAGAGACCTGCGCCGAGCATTTTCATCGGCGGCGGCGGTTAGACAAAATTAGGTCGGTGGCGGCTCAAAACAGGCTGTAGCCGACAATTGATTAGCAAGCCGTTTTATGTTCAGCTCATATACAAAAATCGGCTTGAATTCAGTTATTTTCAAGATTTTCAATAATAAATTGTTTAAATATTTTACATTAATAAATTCGTATTGATCTCGTCTTACAAAATGTATGCATATATGGATACATACATATGTAAGTGCGTGCTAAAATTTATACTAAAAATGGGTTTATTTTTTTTAAGAAATGGTTAATATGTAGATATTATTTATTTATTGATACATATTATACAAAGTACCCATATCAAAAAATAATTACGATGACGCGAGAGTTGTTATTCAGCCCAGCCCAGTAGTGCGTTTCAGTAATTGTTGTCTATACATTTTGTGTCTTGTAATAACGAATGTGTGATTCTGAAACTAATTTTTAACGATAGGATGCAGACGATATTTTCTGTTGATTTTGGTCTATAAAATTAACAGCACATAAATTATTCTCAAATTGTAGAAAAAGTCGCAATTTTTAGGGTCCGTATTATGATTGAGAAAACAAAAGGGAAAAACAAACTTTTAATTATCTTTTCCCCATTTCGCTTAAAAACTCAAGATTTGATGATTCAAACTTAAGCGCACTATCAAAATTCATGATACAAGCATCGTGTACGTATAAATGAAGGCCTCATAGTACACGTACATGCATTGCACGGTAAATTAATATGATCTTATATATCATGTGCGTGAAGATAAATTTTAAAATTTATAACCCTAAACACAACCGTATTCTTTAACAGAGCTCTGGTAACAAAAAAAAACAGAGCTGTGTTAACTAATAATAATTAGTTTTTCCCCACAAAATGTACTTAATATCCAATTTCTCAAGCAAAACAAACAAGAAAATTTAAACCAAGAGGCTGCTCTATGCCTCCTCTATATAGATATAACATTTCATAATACCAACAACACAAAAAATCCATATCTTCACCCACAGTCATAAATTGGTTTTTAGTAATTTTTTTCAAAAACCGTAGGAGATGGGGTAAAAAAGATAATTGGAGGAGACTCCTGGACGCCTCTAAATCTCTGTTTTTTTTGTTAACCGAGCTCTGTTAAAGAAGACGGTTTGTGTCTAGGGTTATAAATTTTAAAATTTATCTTCACGCACATATATATCGATGGCTTAATATAAAAAGAGCCTAACTCAATTTTTTTCGAAATCGTATTTTTAATGTTTTCTGGGCGACAACGTATAATTGCATCCTCCTTGAAGATCTTAGTACGTTGCAGTTCAAAATCAAGGACTTATGGCAATTTAAAAAACTATTTTTGCGTGTAAATGCTTTATTTTTTCTTCAGTTTTTTGCTTCTGTAAAATATCGAAAATTCGAGTTAAGCCTTTTTTATATTAAACCATCGATATGTAGAATCTAGATATCTACTTTGCAGATATAAGCTCAAGTGCAACCCAATTGCCAAACTACCTATAAAAACGTTTTAAGTATAGAATTTTACAGGTAAATGAATAACCAGCTGGTTTATGCACCTTAAAGGCTCAGTTAGCCGACTGCAATGGAATGCAACTGCAACGGTAGGAAACTGCTTATCTTTTGTTGTATTTCTTTTCTTTGTGTAGTAATTTTCACATTTTCCAAATAAGCTGTGTGAGAATAATCCAAACAATGTTGAGCTAATGCAGTTGATTGTCGTCCCTTTTTAATATCAGTAAAAAGCAGCTAGATTTAGCTAGAAATCTCGTAAGTACTTTAGTTCGAGATAATTCAAATGCGCTATTAAGCATTTTTTCATGAAATTTCATGAATTTTGTTGCACGCAATTTTTTCTATTTGCTAATTGTAGCGATATAAATGAGAATATTATGTTAAAAAAGCACGAAGAATGAATCTCTGATGCATTTTTGGCAACGCATTTGATATATGTAAGTCTCTTACAGGCCTCCTATCGAAAAATAAAAAATTTTCATGCAACTAATTTCATGATAAAAATGCTTAATGTTAATCAAGTATTTCTCGCTTTTTCTCACTAAAAAGTTAAAGGTTAAACTGCAAGTATGCACCGGGACTTAGCAAAGTCAAATAGAAGAAACGGTATTACTGTATACAGATGTTGCTGCTATATGCACACGTTACCATCTGTGCTGTATTTTCCTATTGGTAACAAAGTGACCAAACGGTCTAGTCAGTTAAAGAATGTGGACAATTTACGTTACTGTTTCTGGAAGTTTGTGGATATTTCTATTGATCGTTACTTTGAATTTCAGAGTTGCTATGTAATTTTGGCAAATGCAGAAAGCTCTTCAATAGCTCTAAATCATCCAAAAGTTAAGTGTATTGGACATCTTATAATATAAAATTAAATTAATACAAGTAAAGATAAGCATTGGCAAATGTCCATTATGGAAGATCTTTTTTATAACTTACAAGCATATTTACTAAAAATTTTTTAATTATCAGAAAATAAATTAACTGAATCAACAACAATTCTTACTAATTTTTCTAAAAAAATTAGTAAAAGTTTTATTTGACACTACAAAAAAAGTTTGCAAAAATTACTTTAAGTACATATATCAGAAAAAATAACTGAATCAAATAAAAGGCTCAACTATTTTTTTTTTACTTTCAAAAATTGGCTTGTTTTTATGGTTAAGCATTTCGTTCCCGCTTTTGAAACAGTAAGACTCTTAATACTATATTGAGAATCACAGAAATACAAACATAATAAGTTTGAAAACCGCAAACAAAAATATTTCCAAAAAAAATAAAATATCTATTTTTTTTATTTACTAAATAAAATGTTATTTATAAAGGTATTCATTTCAGTTTTTTTCTCGTTGGAAAAATGGAAAAATGTAATTTTTTACAACAAACACTGGAAAAAAAATTTGTCGTCAAAAAAATTAAATTTTTTTTTAAATTACAAATTTTTTTCCTGTGTTTGTTGTCAAAAATTACATTTTTCCATTTTTCCAACTAGGAAAAAAACTGAAATGAATACCTTTAGTATATAAAAATAAATTTAACTGAAAAATAACAAATTTAAACATAAAAAAAATAAATCTAAAAATATTCCATTCCGTACATTTTTTTCCATAAAATAAAATTGGAACAAATAATTTACTGAAACAGTAAAAAATATTTACTGAAACTAATAGCCTGTTTGTAGAACGCGACAAGGGCGACTCACGACGAGCCATTTCATGGACGACTACGTAATGAAAAGCGTTTTTATAACGCGACTCGACTTTGTCGTGCAGCTTACGTTAACTCGCCCTTCTGTCAAATATGTACTAAATCGTACTGTTGCCAACATGTTCAAAAATAGTTTTAGCTTATCGTTTTTCATATGAAATTGAGTTTTCAGATTTAAAAAACGGCAACCCTATTCTCGTGCACGACAGAAAAATAAACAATAATATTAATATAATAATAATAAATTTATTCCTCTTCAAAAAAAAAAAAATTATGAGGAAAGTACTGAGTGTTCATCCAATAGGACAATTAAAATTTCAAACAAAGTTGATGTCCCACAAAAATATTTGGATTGCTTAGAAAGGACCTGGCCCACAGGTATGGACTTTCAATGTTTTTTTCCAATACAGTTGACAATCATACATTCTCTTTGTTTATTTATTTGATGTTTAAGATACTTCGCCAACGGTTTGTGGGTTCCTGGTGAAGGATAATTTGGACTCGAAGATAACTTCATAACGCCATCGTCAATTTTGGTGCCAGCACCATGGATAATCAAACATTTAAAAAAAAATAGTGCAAATATATAATAGCGATAAAATTTTGAAAAACGAGTGTGAGCATGTATGTGATTCATCAAAGCCTTAAATCGATAGCTACAATCAGATCTACCACGATCCGACAGCCCTGATATGCCTCTGAATCATACAGTATACATATATTGGCAAAGAAAAGAAATATTTGTGCGGTGATGGGAACTGACAACGATAAATCTTTAAGCTATCAATATCCAGCAATACATTTATATTTAGAAGAGGAGTGCTTAAGCAGCTGTGGGTTTAAGACACCATAGTTATTTCTAAAGTAAAGTCAGACTTGTGTGTTGTTTGGACTTCGAGAGTTTTTCGTCTTGCTCGCATTGGTTGAGTGATCTGCCATGGATAGCAGATAGTTTTGCGGTTCTTTTGGGGAGCTTCGTTCACAACCACGTTGCTACTTGCATTTTTAAGAATGCTGTAAATAATATCATGGGCATATATGGTCACTTCGCCCATTTTTGTGCAACAATACTTTGTAAAGTATTTATGAACTAAATAAATAATAATATTTATATAATGTATATGTATTTTTAATTTTATAGTGTCCGAGTGCTTAAGGTATCCAGACTTTAGTGTAGTGCCAAAAACTTTAGCGACTTTTATGTTGTATTTGAGCTTTTTATAGTTCTTTTTGTATTGTATTTTATTTACGATGTAACAACATGTATCAGCCTTTAATCCTGCTGTTGTTTTGTATATTTACCATTTGATTCAAAGCAAAGACGAAACGATTTCTTTTCGATGTTGAGATAAAAATACAAAATATGCGTACATACATATGTATGTATTTATTACAACATTTATATTAAATTAATATCTACATATGTATGTATAAAAAACAAAGCAAATTTAAAGTTTTTATGCAAATTTTAAAGCAGCCAAAGCATATTCACGATGTGCTTCTCATTCGCAACGGTGTAGTGTACAAGAGTTATAGCCAAGCTTCTCCCTACCCTTAGCCAAAATTCAGTAGGTGTAAACATAACTTTTTGTCTGAAATTTTTGAGAAAATTATTAGTTTTTATTACATCAATTATGCATTAAAATGTTACCGCGATTTCTATATTGTATAGAAATTTTCCATTTATATTTGAAGCTCTTTAGTGTCTGGTTTCAGATTCGTTACGGGCATGTATTTTTAAACTCTCTGTACGCCTCGTTGAAAACCTATGTCAATCATAGGATCAGCTTCATCCGGTACTATATATGTACATGTACATTCCAAAACATATATAATCAATTAAAACAAGCGCACTTTTAACTTGAAAGTTTACTTACCATTTTTTTGCTTGAAATTCCATTTTTTTTATTTATTTAATAATTAAATTCAAAAACCAGCACTTTTTATCACAGATATATTTTGTTTTGTTTATTTATTTTGAAGACGACTATAATTTTTTAATCGCCCATATTGACGTTTATGGTGAGCCCAATCGTGTTGTACAAACCCAAATAAACTGACATATGTTACGTTTTTTAATGAAAATCGTCAACACTCGTGTTCTAAAACCCCAAAAAATAAATAATGCTAACATGTTAGCGCTTTTTATTGACGAGTCGTGTTCTACAAACAGGCTGTAAATTTTATTTCAAAACACAAGTTTGTTTGAAAATTTTTTAGGAATAATATTTTCTGTGATGAGAGCTGTACTACATAGTACTAATATACAGACCTGGATTTAAAGACCTTCAATCCATTTAAGGGCACTGATCTGACTCAGTCATATTCCTAGTCAGAAGAGGGAAGCTGGTAAAAGCTCTCATGCCATACTGAAGGACGTTAGACCCATGGTTGGTTGGTCAAGTAGAATCTAGATGATCCCTTTCTGAAATGACCACTCCACTCGCCGTTGTCAACCTATGTAGAACCCTATCTAAGTATTCGCATTCAGTGATTGTTACTAGATCTAACCCGTCGCGTTGAGATATCTGATAAGATCACTCAACCAAATCTGAAATAAATCTGAAAGATCGTCTATTACTTGACTGCCTAAAAACTTGTGTCTCGATAGATGCAAAGCAGAGAAAATGGAAGATTGTCTCTTATTTGCTATCTTCTCGATAACTTCGGCAGAACTTATTATAGGACAGGCCTATCCTATTAGCGTCATGACTTCGACGAGCCTCGGGATGTCCCTATGATTTGTTAATGTTATTGAGCGCCTATCATTGTATCAATGCCACAATTTGTTAGCAATCTTTCACGTGACTATATTGCACCATCTGCATTCAGCATTACGCAGATATTGCTTGAAGATGCAGTTTCTAATAGTACCAAACGGCTGGCTATGTATTCGGTGTTGGAGGCATTCATAACAGAGCCAGCTCGTAGCACCGTTCGTTACCTGAAAAATTACTACGAGTATGTGGTGGAACCCACATGAGGTCAACCTGGCCACCTACTCTAAATAGCACACTCTTACACTATAATAGACGATGTGCAATAGCTTTCCGTGAGCACCTGCCTTGACGGCCTAATCTCACGGTTGCCAAAACACCGGGTGCTAGGTTAGACGCCAGACCATCGCCCCCACGCACCCTTTTTAGAATGAACCTATGCCCACTCCTCAAAGGCACACAGGTTGCAATCTTTGTATATAGTTATCCCTGTACTATATTCAAGTACCTTGCTTAGGTACTTTGAGCTATCTAAACTCTGCTGTTATGTCGAAGTCATAGCAGCTTCTGTTCAATGGCAACAGCACCTAGAATAGTGTCTGGCTGACCGCGTTACGCCAATCACTAGCATTGATTTAACACTGGGAAGCCAACACTATTCTCCCAGCGATTTTGGTAGCAACCACAGCCACCACGTTAATTCTCCGGCTTCCACGCTAAGGTGTTGTGTATACACCAATAGCGAGAATTCCTCAACCATTGCCGGCACAGCTCAACCACTCATCCGAAATGAACGCATGCCTGTGTCGCCAAATATCCAGTGCCTACTCCACAGATACCAAAATTATCCCTTAAATCCCGTGGGGTAGGACGAACTCGGCATTTTAGCAAAGAACACTGACGACCGCTACATGCACTCAAGACTTCAAAGCAGCTCGGCTGTCGGGCCACCGGCACCCGTGGAACTAGAAGTAGCCTCTGGTGAGACCTCGAAGTTTAACCACATGGGCTTCACCTCTATCGTCTTTTGAACTCAGGGGCAGCTCTAGGTGACGCTGCACCTAACTGACATCAACAGGACATGTCTTCCTTTTTTTTATAAATATGTGCACATTCTTTGCTCTCTTATTTCAGAGATCGGGTAGTAACACATAAGTTCTATGGGTAATGTACCAAAGGTACGTCAATGGAAAAAGCCACATCACCCCAGCTGGGGCCCCGGGCTTGCCACACCCGTAGTCAAAAATAGACTCCCCTGGGGGGAATATAATAGAGGAAGTGGTATATGATCTAAGGTATAAACGCGCTGCTTGTCTGTCGATACCAACTTTAACCTGTGCTTTCCTATCATTCAGCAATCTAGCCCCTTCCCTTACCGCCAAATTTTCGGCCTGAAATACAGCGGCTTCGTTAGAGAGACGAAAGGAACATTCTATACCTAGATCATCTGGAATACTTCTTGATCCATCAGTATATACTCTGACGTTGTATTTTCTTACTATTGTGCCTCCCTTCCACTCCCGCCTGGATGGACTTTAGTCCAATAATTCCTCATCGCTTGCTCTGAAAAAAAAAGAAAGGATAAATGATCACTATATCAGGAAAATAATTAATGGCAACCTAGAGAAAGGGAAAACTCGACGAATCGGTTTACATGAGTTGGTTAGTGTAATACAACTTTTTGGGCATATTGAGGGTAAATTTATCATTTCTCCAGCTTTGATAATTGGCGTCTTTAGAATTTGACGGTCAATTTAGGAATATGCTATTGAATTCGACTACTTATACTAGGATAATTTCGTTTCTAGGATCTTTTAAAATTACCCGCTTTGTAAATAGGTGAACACCACAAGGAGGAGCTATTGCGGCACTGAAGCAAATAGGAGAAACTTTCTCTCTTCTCTAAAGAACATCCTACAGGATGATCATTTCTTATCTATCCAGATAGGCGGATATGGGATGGCTCGCCGTTAATTCCAACAAAACGAAATTAGCTACCTTCTCTAGGAAGTATAAGATACCTGACATACTTCTCATTACATCTAAACAACACTGAGTTGAAAGTGTATATCTCAATGTCATTCTGGGCTTATTCTAGCGACAGTGAAGAGAGCAACAATTGTACTTTATATCTTTAAGAAATACATTTGAAATGACGGGGTCTCACTACTGGATCTATGTATGCGGCCATTATAATACGTCCAATTCTCATGTGTGGGGTCACCGTGAGGTGCGTTATTTAGACAATAAGACGTATCTATTCAAGGTAAAAATACTTGCCTCTTTGTATATAACAACAATAACGTTCTAAACTAACGTGCTAAAATAAAGCATTCACGCTCGAAATTAAATCATTTCAATCTTAATAGTCTATAAAATGCGAAAATTCTTGATTCAAGAATAAAATCTTTTTTTTTAAGATCGCATTTAAGATTGTAATCTTGAATAAAATCTCATTTTAAGATCGAATTCAAGATTTTGTTCTTAATAAAAATCATAAATTAAATAAGATCACATTCATGAAAATTCAAGAATGTAATCTTAAAATTAAAATTATATTCTTTATTTATAGAATGCGTTCTTAAAGTTTAAGATCACGTTCTTCAATGAAAAATTACGATCTTAAAATTAAGATTATGCTCTTGATTTTTAGAATTCATTCTAAAAATTAAGAATTTATGCTTAATTTCAAGATTGAAATCTGAAGGTTTCTGCAATCTAAATTCAGGAATTTTGTTCTTAAGTTTAGATCTTCACTTTTCTCTTAGTGTAAGCACTCTTCGCACTACTCCTACTTATGCATTGGGTGTGCTTTTACACCTGCTACAATTGGATCTAGTAAGCAAAGAGATAGAAAAAATCTTTGCAATACTTGTTCGTTGTATTTCTCTGTGAAGCAGAAACGGCAATGATCACCGCAAAATAGGGGAATCTGAAGCTTGGGAATGGGAGATTTATCAAATATGCGTCGCTATACTTCGTGAATGTCTCTGCAGGAGTTGGATGTCATCCAATTTAGCGTGGAAGAATGGTACTCCAGGTACCAAAACTCAAGTAACTGTGGGTTAATCAGTTTATTCAGATACATTAGGTCTTCGTACTGCAAAGTTGCTTTCGCATCATTGTAGTCTTTATACGAGGCAGGAATCCTTGCTATCAAAGGAAGCTGCAGATTCGTTGAAGTTAATGCCACTGCAACAATCGTAATTAATACACATATACACTGACAGTCGAGAAGGTGTAATTACCCTTTAATCCCCGCTTTTAAGAACAACAACAGCCCTATACTTATGATCATCTCTAACGACTTGGCAGAGCATTTTAAAATTTTGCATCACTTGGATTCCGTTGCAAAGATTGTTTCAGAAAAACATTTAGGGCTGATGAGACATTGCAAGAATCGGGACAATCTTAGAGGTTCCTCAGACTTAGAATCAACCCGAAATTAGAGCGCCAGCAGGGTACGTATTTTCAGCACATTCAACAAATTCACACAAATCAGGTTTCCTGATCAGTTTTTGTTAAATTTTCTTTCGAACCTGCAGTTGCGTTCATACACAGTGTCAAGTTTCATCCAATTGCGTTTTCTTAGAAAATTAAGAATGAGAAAACAAAACGAAAAAACCAACTTTACTGGTACGGTCAAGTCTGTACCCCTCTCCATTCTCTTTTCCTCCCTCTCTCTCTCTCCTAAAACCTCAAGGTTTGACGAGTCAGACCTGACGTGTGTGAATCAGTATTTAGATGCAAAACAGGCAAGCAGGCAAACACAAATTTTCACATTTGAATACAGTGACTCTTGCAGTAGTTCCGAAGATATTTTTTTTAAATATTACTAGGAAAGGAATAGTAATATAGAAGACAGGCGATGAAAGAAGAAATAGAGGCAAACTTCATTATTTTACAATTCTGCTTTTTGCACGCTTTCTTAATAACGCAGTGACGCAGCGCCTCTGGTGTCAATGAGACGTATTAAATTTTAAAAGCTGTAGTAGCTGTAGTAGCCATTTTATTAATTATTTTACTTCGATGTTGATTCTGCTAGACAATACTGACGAAGTAGGGAGCTCTGGGATTAGTATTTGCTGAAGCCGGTGTAGTTCAGTGACCAGTGTCTATACCGTCATCACTTGAACTTTCCTACAACAACTGACACAAAGATATACTAATGGACATCAGAAAAATGCATGGCATTGTTATTTAATAACTGTCGGTTACCGGGCTACGTGCTAACTACCGGTCAACGTGCTAAGTATTTCATCCAACGCCAGATGCAGCGGCAAGTTTAGAACATTTTCTGGCATTGCAAAGAGAATGTCCACAATGGGCGCTCTTGAGTTCAGAATTGAACTGTGCTTTATAGCTTTATATGGATCATTAATTGGTTCTACGTATACTGAGGACTCTCCTTAAGTAAACTCTCCGTGGTATCAATATGGACCAGAAAGGTCTAAGTGAATCCGGATTTTGAGTGCCAATCGTACTAATGGCAATTTCAAGAGCAGGGGGCAAACTACGGCACTCGTTATCGAACGAAATTACGAAATATTTTAATAGAGTTTATATGGAAATATTTTATAATTTCGAACCGTATCGAATGCCTTTAATTTGCCCCCAGATTAAGCGGCATTTCTGAAATAGTTTTAATCCCTAATAAAAAAACATTTTTTAACTTACCATGAATTGAAATTCACTTTCAGCAGAATAAAGGTTCAGTTAGCCGACTGTAATAGAATTTAACTGCAACGGTAGGATATTGCTAAGTGGAAAGCAATATACATATTCTTACATTCCGGATACATCTCTATAACCATTTTCATTACTTTTCACATAACATTACCGATCAGCCGAAAATTGGCATCAAGTTAGCATAAGTGGAAAAATTGAACATGATCTTAAAAAGTTTTGCGATGAAACTTCACATTAAAAATCATGCTAGGAATTAGAGGAGGGTTAAAATTAGAGGTAATGCTACCGTTTTTAATTTCGCCACATATGCTAACTTCATGCCAATTTTTGCTTATACATAGGGCCGTATATAAGCAGAGTAAAATTTTCAATAAAATCTGACTTTAGTCTGTTAACGTAAACCGGCAATAACTTGCCTTGTTCTCAATTAAATTCTCAAAATGTTTTGGCAACTCTTTTGAGCTTCTACTGTTTGAGCTGATCTCCCTGACAGCTGTATAACATACTCAAGGGACTATATGGCCTCACAAACACACTACTACACGCTAGGACTACTTTTATGTGATATCCTATAATGTCATTACACTGTCCTATAACACATTACCTGACGATCCTGCCAGGAGACCATAAAAAGGTCTAGGAGTGGATCTTGGAAACTCCTACTTCCTATAGGAACCGAAGAAATCTTCTGCACGTGGCTTTTTTGTTCCTTTAGAACACAGAATACAACAAAAATGTCTACATCAGGTAAGATATTTGATTATATAAGTTGAAGTTCGTATATTATTATATATGGAGTGTCCGTACAGAGCCTTGCGTCTGGTAGTCAAAGGCGCACTTGACTGAATTTATTACGTGTCGTTTAAGAATAGGAGGAACGATTACTTCCTGAGCCACTAATGTACATATGTATGTATTACATTGTGTATATTCATACATTTTAGATCAATGTTGTAATTAAACAAATATAATACTATTTATTAAACTGGAAAGCCATACATACATACAGCTGTGTTCAATATAATAGGAGTTTTGCAACCCAATATTTTTTCACGTAAAATTCGTTAGTCTGGAAACTTCCAAACTGCTAAAAATTATAACGGGTTTTTTAATGGAATCTAAGAAGCAAAATTAATAAAAGAATTGTTCGAAAAAAGTCTTTTGTGTATAATTAAATTAATTAATTTTCACATTTTTCACTTAGGTGAGTTGTTCCAAAAAATAGGACTGTTTGGGATTTCTTTCAAATAAAAATTCATATTAAATTTTGATATTGGAAATGGTACGGTATGATATCGTATTTTAGTTTAGTTTAGTTTTATTTATTTATTTGCTTATTTCCTGTACAACAAGATTTAATCTTATATTTATAGTACAGAAACGGAATGCGTTAAACATAAAGAGCATTTGCAATTATTAAATTGAAATCAAAAAATAATTTAATTAAAAATAAAAATATATAAAATTAATTTAATAAATAAAAAAAAAAAAAAAAAAAAAAAAATAATAGTAAAAATATACAAAATGTAGTAAATATAATAAATATATGCATATCAGAAAATGGCACAATATAGTTTAAAATAATTATCTACAAATTTTATTTAAAATAATTAACTACAAAGTTTTTAAAACTATTAGCATTGCCGTTTAATTGTTGACATAGTGGAAGATTATTCCAAAGTCTAGCGGCATGTACATAAAATTGCCATTCGGAGACTAGGTATTGGTGTCGAGGTATTATAATATTTCGGTTTCGTGGCGATTGAGAGAAGCGTATATTATCAAATATGTATTTGGGAGATTGAGTATGTATTATTTTATGCAAAAAAAGTAAAGTGCGTATTTTTAATAGGCTATCAAAACTGACTCCATAAAGGTTTTTAGACACAGAGGAAACATGATCAGATCTTCTCAATCCATACACATACCGTATAATATTGTTAAATAAAACATTTAGCTTTCTTCGACTAACGGAGTCGCAGTTTCCAAATAATTCACACCCATACAATAGCGAAGAAACCAAGTATGTCTTGGCAAGCAATATTCTAATTCTGAAGGGTGTAAAGTATTGTGTAGACCAAAGCGCTCGTAATTTAAAATACGACTGACCAACCAGTGAGTTTACATGATCTGTCCAAGTCAAGTGGTTATTGAAAATTATTCCTAGATTTTTCGTTCTGTTAACGATTTCAATTTTCTCACCATTTAATAAAATATCCCCAGAAATAAAAGGAGCTATACTTTTTTTGCAAATTACAATACATTTAGATTTTTTAGGGTTCAGACAGAGTCCATTTGCATTGGCCCACATATAAATTTGATTTAATTCGTTATTTAACTGTGAGATACCTGCGGCAACGTTTTCAGCTGCAATACTTAAAGTAAGTTGTATATCATCTGCATAAAGATGGATATTACATTTTGAAATTATTTTTGGCAAGTCATTTGCATATATTGAAAATAAAAGCGGACCTAAGATGGAGCCCTGAGGCACTCCCCTTTTAAGTGTCAGTTTTTCAGACCAAACATTGTTTACAAGAACCGATTGTGTTCGATTTAACAGGTATGATGAAATAAGCTTAATTGATGTAACCGAAAAGTTGAAAAAGTGTTTTAATTTGTTAATTAATGTGGCATGGTCTACCGTGTCAAATGCCTTAGAGTGGTCAAGAAGTACTAAGAAATTTATGTTCCCATTCTCCAATCCCTGTCGTATGTGTTCACCTACTTCAACAAGAGCCGTAACGCAGCTATGATTCTCGCGGAAACCAGATTGTTTACTATAAAGCATGTTGTTATTATTTATATATGAAATCATTTGCTTATATAAAATTTTTTCCAGTATTTTCGAAAGAAAACACAAGATGGCTATTGGCCTATATTCACCATTAGCTTTGGGTAATGGAATAATTTTTGCGTGTTTCCAGTTTGAGGGAAACGTAGAAGACATAATAATATTGTTTAGGAGGTAAGTGACGTATGGGAGAATTAGTGGCATAAGTATTCTAACAAATTTGGGATGTAAGTTATCAGTTCCCACTGCGTTTGATTTTATTAGTGAGCAAGTAGACATAACATCAAATTGTGATACGCATGAAAAGCGAAAATAATTACCGTTCACGTCATTATCTGCATTTATAGCGGATGAGGGAAAGTTATAAAAAAACGGGTTCGTTTGGATCACAGGGGCATTAGTGAACGTTTTATTAAGCATGTTTGCATCTACATTTAACTCTATGTTGTTCAACTGCTTGCCAATACCTATTTCACGAATAGTATTCCAGGTTTGTCGAGAATCAATTGCAGTACTGAATCGTGTGGAATAAAATTCGGTTTTAGAAAGTCGTATATGTTTATTAACGTTTTTTCTAGCAGTTTTGTATTGCAATTCCAGATCAAAAGTTTTATACCTTTTCCACCTGGCATATGCTAGGTCCCTTTGATGTATGGCTTGTTTTATAGTGTTTGAAAACCATGGTTTATGTTTATGTGCTATCTTTTTATGTTTGATTGGTACTGTTAAATCAAAAAGATATTGAATATTGCGTTCTATGAAATGAGACTGATCATCAATATTTGGCATAAAATAGATATTACTCCAGGCAATGTGTGATGAATATTCACATAAATTATTAAAAACTAGGCTGTTAAAGTCACGGTAACTAAAACTCTGCTCAACATCATGAACGACAAAGTTATAATTTAAAAATATAAGATCATGTTTGGAAAAACATGACGCAGATATCTGATCATATAAATTTGTGTTCGTAATGATAGACACGAAGAAAAGGTCAATGAGTGTACTAGTTGTTGATGTATGATGTGTCGGACTTACCACATTAACGGGGACAAGTCCAAATGACAACATATTGTCAGCAAGATCCGTCTCCATCAATATATTGGAATTGAAGTCGCCAGTAATGATAATATCATCGTATTGTGAGGCAAGAGTTTCAAGTGTAGAATACAAAGGCAAAAATTGTATTCTTTTATTAGGACGATATACACAACCCACTAAAAGTTTTTTGCCAAATGATGTAATTTCAATAAATACAAACTCAATTCCCAGTTCATTTGTATTAAGTACAAGAGATGATTTGCAGCACATTTTGCACGAAATACTATTTTTTATGAATATAGCTACACCACCACCATGGCTTGCTCTATCACACCTAAAAACTTTAAAGCCATATGGACATATCAAGCTATCAGGAGTGGATTCTGAAAGCCATGTTTCCGAAACACAAACTACATCAATGCCAGAGTTCTCAAATATAAATTTAAATTCGTCAACCTTGTTGTTAATGCTTTGCGCATTTATATGCACAATATTAAAACCTTTTTTATATTTAGCGAGAATCCTGACCATATTCATTGTTATGTCTTTGGAACTTCCACGTTCATTACCGTTAATTGACATTAAATCGAATTTTAAGAAGGGCAATGCTAATATATTTTAAAATTGTAGTGTACAACATGTAATTAAAATTTAAAGAGTTTAACAGAGTTTATTTTGTAATTTAAAACTATAATTATACATCGTTGATTAATGATATTCGAAAATATACAGATAAATTAAAGAAATCCTTGAGTTCTCCGATTAAATGATAGAAAATGCCTTATCCTATGAAAATAAAGCAGAAACTCGAGACCGTAAACGCAAAACACCTAGTGTGGACGACCGACTTGTAGTAAGGTATAGGAAAACCAATCCTTCGGCGGCGTCCAGAAATATACTATAGAATCTTAACATTGATGTTAGTATCATAACTATCCACAGATACTTATTACAGAACCAACTAATTGCAAGAAGTCCAAGGAAGGTTCCTCTCTTAAAAAAAGCAAGCAGCCGCACGCTTGAAGTTCCCTAAAGACCATGGGAAATGGCAATAAGAACAAAGTTGCTACATTTTGTGGGACTAGCTTTAGACACTATGTCCGACGTCCGCCTAACACAGAATGCAAGATACAGTATACAAAAAAAAATCATTTTGGTCCAATACAACAGATAAAAGAATAATTGATAAAAATGTTTATTTGAAAATAATGAACGAAGTGATGTTTCTCAAACACACCAGTAAACTAGCAACGGAGTGGTTTTCAGACAATAGGGTGGAGGCTAAATCTTGGCCTGCTCCTTCTCTAGACCTCAACCCTATTGAACATCTCTGGAAACATTTCAAAAAATATGTTGAAGAAGAAACGGCAACGATTTATTTAGCATAGTCGAAGATGCGTAGAAGAAAGTCCCGTGAAAGCGATGCATCGCGATATCAGGACCTTATTGACTTCATGTCTCGAAGATGTGCAAAAATGATTGAAAATGGAGGTTATTCAGCAAAACATTGAAAATAATGAGCTTGTTTTTATATAACTGCGAACTTTACCTCAATTTTTATACAAAATTTTTCGACGTTCACTAACACTCCTATTATTTTGAACAGTGAATTTTTGACCAAAAAATAACCTTCTGAACAAAACTACAAATTTGTTTTACGAACTGAAACTTTTTCTTAGATTAGTACTCCCTATTTGTTGAAGACAACTGTACATACATACATATATACTACATAATTATTTATTTATATATCTTTATTTGTTTGGTATTAAAAGAAAATCCTGACGTGCCACGCTTCTTTTGGTAATTCTGAAAGGCTCTCTTGTTAAAGGATCATGCAAATAAGTTCCAGGATTATATTTAAACAAGTGTATTAAACCCCTGCTGCATACATCAATTGCAAATTTAAATGATTTTTTATATTGTAATTACAAACATTTATAAAATAAAGATGAAATATAAACATACATACATACAATATATAAAAATGTTTTTTGATTTTAAGATAATTTTAAATAAAAACATGCTACATACTGGAGATATAAATAAGGATTTAATAAAGTTGTCAAAGTACTTGCAGCCATTTTCATTTTACATATATATTTTTTTGTTAATTTCAGTCAACGTACTGGAATATATTTATACACCACGCGGCACACCATTGGTAATTTTGGACAATTATTTATATCGTCAGAATCATAGCAGATATTGGCGTTGTTATCGTTTTGTTATACATAAGTGTAAAGCACGTCTCATCATAGATTCATTTGGTACGGTAAAAATTGTTGGAGTCCATACGCACGAAAAGGAGACTCAGGCAATTAACGGAGGCAGAAAGCTGCGCAAATCTCGTAGTAAGAGTGAAGCCAAAGTTTTTAAACTTCCTAATATACCAAAAACACCTATGGATCAAAAAATGCGAACACATGAAGAATCTGCCGCGGACATAAATATACAAATAAAGGACGAAGAACCAGACGATACGAGTAACCTCAAATTAATTGAAAGCAATTAGCGACATATTTTATTTAAAATTCATATTGTTATTAATTAAAAGTTTTTGTGTTTACTGTTTTACACATTTTGTTAATTGAAAATAAATTTTTAAGGGCGTCATTGACTGACTGTACTTGACCATGCAGCCGTATATTTTTTCATTTTATTTTGAAAAGAGAAATAACTCTCAAATACTTTATTGAAATTGAATTTACAATATTATTTGAAACATAACTTTTTGTGTGTCATTATTGTTTGAATAAATATGACTCCGGGAACGTGGACGTTGCATTCCCTACAAGAAGACTACTAGTCAATTGACTAGTGATTTGACTAGTAGCGATAGCCGACACTTCGGTCACAGTCCCCAGTTAGTTTATTAGGGGGCTTAGTGAAAAAAATGACTAAAACATTTGTGTACGTGCGGTTTTTTATTTCTCTAACTTATTAATTTCACTTAATAAAAACACATACATATATCTGTTTCTTTTTCGCCAGTCACTGATCGCACAAGCATTGGTAAACTATGACTAGTCAATGTTCACATAGAAACTAGTCAACTATTACTAGTCAATGTTGACGTAGAAACTGGTAAAATGTAACATTTAAATAAATAAACATAATTTGTATGTTATTTCAATTGTTTTTTTATTATAAGAAAATATAGAATAAGTTGTATACATATCCTCACCTTAAATGCAAATGGACGTAACTACAATTTTATATTTTTTACATGAGAAACAAAAAACTTTTCAAAATCAATAATAATAAAGTGTTCTTAAAATTTTCTTCGAAATTTACTTGTAGTATGTATACTTTATATGTTTTTAACCATTTATTTCCTTTTTATATAGATTTAAGATTTTATGTTAGTTACGTTCCTTGCAATAAAAACTAGATACATTCATAATTACGTCCGTTTGAATTTCTTTAATAAAGTCGTCATTTTTGATCGCAGAAGTTTAAATATTTGCGTGTAGATGTAGATTGATCAATAAAAATAATCAATAAAAACCTCGATTTCGAATTTTGTGTAGTTACGTCTGTTTGCATTTAAGGTGACGATATAAATGTATACATATACAATTTAAAATATAAAATAACGTATGTGGTACCACTCTAGTCTTCTTCATGATTTTCTCCACCTCCAACACAACTTGCTTTTTGTAAATATCTAAAATTTTAAAAAGAAAAGAAAATTTATAAATTATATTAAACTTTTCAATTTCTTTTACAGTATTGTCGCTACTTAACTTGCTTAGCACTTGTATAAGTTTTATTTCGCACACCGAACGAATTGTATATTTTACAATAAAATGCGATGTCTTAAAAGTTTTGGGTTATGTAAATTAGATGTTTCACTCTTACATACATACATGTTAGAGAGGAGCAACTATAATTGATAAATGTGTCTCACATCTCTACCAGTCAATTGACTGAACTCAGCTGATTGAATTTTTTAAATACGCTTTTTGTCAAATTTCCATTTTTCTTGAAACATTTGTTGTACGCTTTTTGATAACTAAAAATTAGCTCACCAATGAATATTCATGTAAGATGTACTCGGCACTATCTTACACAATCGCACGATTTTTGAGAAAATTCAAACCCTGGTATAATGGAGTCTATGAAAAATTTCCAAAGACAATAACAATTCATCACATCAGGGTTGTACTTTTTCATAGGCCCTGCGATTGCATACGATAGTGAGTTATGGCCTTAAAGGACACTCAAATTGCAATGGTCGAAAATAGTCACTTGAGCATTTGAGACCAACTAATATGGATTCTCTTTGGTATTTCATATATTTCATGGTATTTAGCTTATATAAAATATAGTTTTGCCATATTTTTTTAGTTTTTGGGTTTTTTTCGGTTTTGAGCGGTTTTTATTATTTTTGGTGCATTTGCGTTTTTTTGGTTTTGACGCTTTTTTAGTTTTAGCACTTTTTTTCTCGTTTGGCGATTTTTTTTAATTTTGGCAATTTTTTTTATATAGGGGATTTGTTTTCAAAATTTTTTCGGTTTTTAGCGTTTTTTTCATTTTGGCGATTTTTTTAGTTTAGACACTTTTCTCCTTTTGGCAATTTTTTCGGTTTTTGACGTTTTTTTCATTTTGGTGATTTTTTTTTGACGATTTATTTAGTATTGTCGATTTTTTCGGTTTTTGGCGTTTTTTCATTTTGGAGATTTTATTTTTCAATTAGGCGGCTGCTTTTTTACTTTTGACAGTTTTTTTCTCGTTTTTTTTTAATTTTGGCAATTTTTTTTCATGTAAAAAATTTTTATTTTTGGCGCCTTTTTCGCGTTATGGCGATTTTTTCTGTTTTTGGCTTTTTTTCATTTTAGCGATTTTTTTCTTGAGCTATTTCTTTCGGTTTGATTTTATAATTTTGGGATTTTTTAGTTTTACCGTTTTTGAAAATTTGAAAAGTTTGCCTCTTACGGTTTCTTTGATACATCAAGTTGTCAAAATTACATAGTCAAAATTGCATTAACTGATACAATACCCTTTAATTTAAATTTTCTTAAATTTTAGTGTTAATTGTTGTAGTCTATATAAAAATACACTAATTTTAAAAATTTCAAGTGTCATACATATGTATATTACATGCAGCTTTAACACTTTTCGTTGCTCTTTTTGGAACACCCTTTAATTTGAAACTCTCATGTATTTGTTGTTATAGCGTCCAAGGTTCTACATAGTCTGTCCAAATTTCAAGTCCGTAGGTCTTACGGTTCCTGAGAAAATAACCTGTGACGAACAGACGGCCAGACGGACAGCGTAGCGAAAACAATAGGATTCCTTTTCACTTTTGGTGTACGGAACCCTAAAAAGTAAAAACAAAGATTCAGTTAAAAAATTAATAAGTTTTCGACCAATCACGGAAATTGTAGTATTAACTCATTCATTTCATTTAAAGATTCAATTAAAATTTAATTGAAATATTTAAAATATTCAAGTATACAGAGATGTCATGAGACGGAAGATAACGGTAGTTTTCTTTTTGTCCCGTTTTCTAGAGCAATAAAATTACAGCGCTTTTTATTAGATGTGTTAATTGGGAAGTAGTAATACACTACAATAACCAATACACTATAGTTGTCTCTTTCTTCCACAAATTTAAAAACACCTGATTGGAGATTTTTTTACCTGTCGATTTCTTCACTTCTGTGAATTCTATCACAGAGTGGACCAAGCACTGAAGATGAAGATGCAGTGGCCTTCGAAAATAGATAATTGTTCCGTTCTACTACGTGTTTGTCAGAATATTTACAATTAACTTTGGTGTAATTTGTTCAATAATAATTATCACATCTAAGTTGGTTTACAAAGCGATAGGAACTTTATTTTTTTATTTGGCTGCTTTTATTTATTTTTTATTTGACTGCTGATTACTTCACCATCATAAATTTCTTTATGATTTTTGTTAATGATGGAGACAAACAAAAGTTTATATGTATTGTGCAGTGAAGTCAAAATACAAATTGTGATTCACGTGTTTATTTGTACGTCTCCTTTTTAAGGGACAAGCAAACGACGCTCACACACACACACATATGCACTGGTTGACGGGTTCATTTGATCGTCTCCAGGCCACTTTACAAAACTTCTATAAATTAAATTTTTTAGCTAAATCCTTTTAATGTGAAGGCAATAAAGCAATTAAAGAAATCAAGTTAAGCTTCAAAAGCTGTTTGTTTGGCATTAAAGCAGCTACTTCCACACACACACATACTAATATTTGCATTTGAGCTAAACAGCTTTGAAATTAAATTTTTTCTTGTTTCTTTGCAAAGTAAGAGCAAGCATTGTATTCTGTTGTGTTGTTGTTGCGGATGTCGTGCTCTCGTCGGTGTGAAAGCACAAAAGCTCTTTTGTAAAAGTTTGCACATTGTGCATATGGCTTAGACGTAGCTGCTTTAAAGCTTTATTTATGTATTGTATTAATTTATTTTTGTATTTGGTTAATGTATAGTTTATATAGTATTTATATTTATAAATATATGTATATATGTATAAATTCATAGTAAAACAAATAAGTTTTTAATTAAAAAGTATGCTAAACTTACAAATATGTAATTTATATTGTCATATTGGAACTGAAAAGCAGAGTAAAGTCTCATTTAGCCGACTGTAATTCAATGTAACTGTAAAAAGTATTGTAGAGATTCGTACATTCCGGTTACGTTACATTACATTTCTATAACCATTTTCATTACTTTTCATATAGCAATCATCAGTTGTTTCCTGCCGCTGCAGTTACATTCCATTACAACCGGCTAACTGAGCCTTAAGTGTCTCTCCTTTACTGCAACATAGTTATATTTTAGAAAAACTAAACTGGGCAAAATTTTATTTAAGTTTTCAAAATATTATTGGGTATGCATATGGCATATGGCTGCTATCGGATTGTTAAGTGGCATTACTTCGATTTACTTTAAGATGCAATGCTATTTTTTTGCACACATATGTATACACAAGTTAATAATGGAGCCTATTTTCGTCAGCAACTCCACAATTTTGATTTTTCGAGTTATGAATATGTGGCATTAAAGGAGTGATATTTTTATAGGTTTATGTAATAAAATATTGTAAGCTGCAATTTTTTATATGTATATGTATATGTAAGTAATTACGATTCAAAAAAATAAATATATATGAATAATATCGAAGTTGTGAATTAATAAACTTTAAATCTGAAATGTGAGGATTTTAATTTTAAAGACATTGAAAATAGTACTAATTTTCATATTTTACTTTTTTTATAATACTTCAATTTCAGTTCATATTTTGGAATATATGTACACTCCACGCGGGGCGCCTTTACTCATTTTAGATAATTATTTATATCGCAGAAATCGTGGCAAATATTGGCGCTGTTTCCGTTTCATCAAGCACAACTGTAAAGCACGCCTGATTATAGATATATGTGGTCTGGTAAAACATTTCGGAAATCATACACACGGAATGGAATGTGATAAAATTAACAATACCAGAAAAGTGCTTAAAGCCTGGAGGGGTATTGACGACACAGTGTTTAAACTCCCAAATATGCCAACGAAAATTAAAAAACCTATAAAAGATCAGAAACTACCAAATCAAGAATATACTGAAGAAGAAGAATTGGAAATAAAGATCGAAGAGACTTGCGATAGCACCAATAGAGTTGAAATCAATTAACGTACATACGTGTACAAACATACATATTCATAAGTTTTATTTGTTTAATTCACTAAACCTTTTGTATCTGTGTATCGATTGTATTATCATATTAAATACAATAGTCTAAAATTTTCATATAAAAACAAAAATTTAAAATTTTAAAAACCCCCGAATATATCTAGAGAAGATGTAATATCTTCTAAACGGCTGGACCGTTTTTCTTAAAACATATCTAAGATCCCTCTCGATCAAGTCACCTTTCAAGCAGAAAAAAACTAAATAAAAATCGGTCCAGCCGTTTGGTGTGTACGTGGATACGAACAGACATAGACAGACATATAGATACACAGACACACACTACAAACCATTCGTAAATAATATTGCATTCGAATGTTGCATAAACATTTCTCGGACAAAACACTCGAGAACGGTTATCGTAAATGGAAAGAGAAAGTGCAGCTAGAGCTCACTCGTCGCTCAGTTTGTGGCTGCAAATGTTTCGCTTACGAATCAATAGCGAACCTTTAGCGATATCATTACGAAACATAAACAACGTCATTAATAGTTCTATTTCATTGCTTCTAAATAGCAAAACACATTATTCCACTTTGGTTGTACATGTAAAAAAAATCAAAAATTGAGAGAAACAAATTGTTTCTTTTTGCTAAACTTTTTTTTAACGAGAATGTTTCGAGAATTGTTCGCTACAGCGAACCTTCGTTTATTTTCGAATCCTAGGTTGGCTGGGAACTTATAACACCCCTTTTTTTAGTCGGGGGTTAAAAATGGAATGCACTATTATACTTTTATTCCATATGTTTATAAAATGTTGTGTTTGGAGAGTGTTTTAGTAACTTGTTCTTCTTTTGTCATTAAAAATAACAAAATATATTAATACACTACTGCACACAATTAAAAAACAAAAAGTGTATTTGATACAACATACAACGATACAAATTGTTGTGAATTAAGCGATTATTTTTATTTCTTTTAATATATTTTTAGTTAAGAGTACATATATGTTGATTCAGCCTATTAAATTGTATGTTTATTATAAAAAAGAACTTTATGCAAACTTTATGGTGGAAAATTGTAATAATGCAAGTTAAGTTATGTTTTAATATAAAATATTATAAACGATTAAGACCCTCTGGATATTGAACAATAAATATTTTTTTCACATATTTTCATGTAAAATGCAAAAGTTGTGAATAAACAAAATATGTTTGCCCACAATTTATTAGAATTGAAATTCTAAACAATGTTTGTTAATGGGTAATGCCATTGTGCCGGGTGTGACCATGATACATTATTTGCTACATTTCCAACTATAAAGTTTATAATTTAAGAAAGAGGGCGTGGTTCTTAAAACTATTTCATAATAGATAGACCCAAAGGATATGACGGGTGTGACCTTAAACCTAACCTTTAGTATATATTCTGTGAAATATTTCTTAAAAAAAAAAAACAAATTTTTCTTTTCGTGTGACGGGTGTGTTTGAGTGTAAAAACTCGAAAAATTTGAAGAAATAAAACTTTATGGACTCATTACAAAGGAATTTTGATTCTTGTGCTTATTAGAGTTACCAGAGATTCCTGAAGGGACCTCTTTGAAGAGCTGGGTAGTTTTTTTTTGTTGAACTAAAGGGTGGTTCAATTTTAAGGGCCGATGTTGAATGTGAACCACACCTAAACGTCAAGTTTTTTCTGCACTTCATTTGACATTTCTCAATTTCAGACTAATTCAATTTGAACCATGTAAAGATTATTCAAAATCAACATCGGCCCTTTAAAAATTTAGCCACCCTATAGAAGCAAGGTTACGTTTAACTTAAGTTACTGTCTTTTTTTAATGAACACTGTGATTTAAATGATAAATTTTAGATACATTCAAAATGCTTACAATTTTACTTTTGTTGTCCTTTTTCCGTTGTATACTTTTTCGTTTCCTTTCTCTATAATTTTTTCTTATTTCTTCAAATGCTTCTTTATTCCTAATAATTTTCTTAGCAAATGCTAAATGCAGTCGTTATTTTTAATTAGGTTGTTCAAGTTGCTTCTTAGCTTGTTCCCATTTTCCTTTTTTTTACACATGGTGTGACAGGCGTGACCAAATGTTATAGGATGTAATTATTTCAATATTAAAATTTCTTTATGTTATTAATTGCGCTTATTTTGTTGTTGGAAAACATCAAGTATTTATAATGTTATAATTTTATTTAACTTTTTAAATTTTTATAGTGACGGGTGTGACCGAAAATTAACACAGATTTGATGAAAAATTTTATAAACTTATATAAATAATTGGGGTATTCAAAGGGTAGTGTTAAAGTTATAATGTTATAATGTCATAATGTTTTTCATATTTTAGTATGTTAGTTGAAACATAAACAAATTAGAAAAAAAATTATTAAAAAAATAAAATAATATTTGGTACGAATATGCAAAATTATGAGAAAATTATTCAACGGTTTCTATCTGTATGACACTTAAAGACACCCGTTTGAATACCCCAAATATAAATATAATAATAACATTTATTTTTATATAAAAGTCATAATTGTTTATATTGGGCCTTATTAGGAGTTTCGTCTTATTTTGCACTAGACTAAAGAACATTGCAAAATTTGTTCTTTAATTTAGTACAAAATTGTCGTAGTCGTAGTCGAAATACGACACTCGTAATAAGGCCCACGTTATTATTGCATTGATGCGTCTTGGATATGAAAATAATTAAGAATTTTTTAAAATAAAATAAACTTCAAGTGTTTGTTTACTTACATTCAGTTTTTGTTTGAATGAAATCCATATACAGAATTTCTAACTTATAATTGGAATTCTTAGCTGAAATATACATATACATATCCAGCCCTAACCGCCAAAAAATCTTAACCGAAAATTTCTTGGACCTGGTTTTTTTTTTGACGAAAATCAAGATTGAAAATTATGTCGCTTTAGCTTTTTTTGGCTTTTAAGGTACGATATGTATGAATGCATCATTGAAGGCATACATACATACATACTAGAAGTGAGCACAAGCCGCGAAAAAGTGCACAGTATTGTAATTTTTTCAAGAGCAAATATTGTTTGTAGTGGTGATCGTAATTGACTTGTGAAGCAAAAATAGAGAACAATGAAACAAAAAAAAAACACAAAACCACTGTACAACAGTTGAATCGACAGTTGTGTCAAGTGTGCAATATTCACCCTTATTCCAGTTGTCGACATCGACGTCACTTTAACACAACACCAATAAATTGGCGCTTCTGTATCGGTGTTGAAGAGAACTGACTCCTGTTGGCAAGTTTATGCTATTTTCTAGACCTTAGTGAACGGAAATAGATTGTGAGTTGTACAAAATTGTTCTCGAGAGCGAGTAAAAAAGCTCCAATTTTTTGGTATTGTGTTAGTGACATCGATGACGACAACTGGAATAAAAGTGATTTTTACTGTACACTTCATACTGCGCAATACTTTATTTCACAAACTCAAAATTTCATAAAATATTAAGTGATAATAAAACTTTTTACAATTATATCCATTGTGAAAGATATTCAGGTATGTGATGGAAAACAATTTAGACACAAAACCAATTTGAAAACGATAAAAGGTGTGATGTGTTTTCTATAGCCGTTTTGTCAATAATTCTAAATTTGGGTTTTTATGGCTTTTCCAATAATATTTGATAATTTTTTTTCACGACCCTGTTATATTGTTTATATTTTATCTTCTAGTGCGCCTTTGAAAAGTCGGTAGCTTACGGGTTGCTTAAAAATTATGCATAAAATCGGTCTGAATTCATCACACCTTTTCAAAACGATCGGTTTAAAATGATTTTGAAAACGATCGTTTTCCATTACATACCTGATTATTTTCGTTTTATTATTTATATATTTAATTTTTTATTCTTAATAAATTAAATTAATGAATTATAAAGCTTAGAAAAGTATCGCATCGCAGTGTACTGCACAATACCATTTATAAGACATTTTAAGACATGATATATGTTTCAAATGCTAAACAACACTGTTGGCAAGACAAACAACTGAAACAAATGTCTTTGAAAAATCTCTCATGGCTTAAAATGTCTTATAAATGGTCTAGTGCAGGACTTTATTACATACATATGTATGTATTTTTGTATATATAATGTGTGTATATCATGTTCGTTTCTCTTCCAAGCTTCAATTACAGTTTCACTTAATTTTATTCTATGTTATTAAGGATATGAATTCTATGTATTTTTTTCTTAAACAAGGACACAAGGTTAAATAAAAATTATTTAATTTTTAGGTGAATTTGAGTACATTTATAGCCAACGTGGACATCCGTTATTGGTTTATGAAAATTTTGTATATTGCAAAAATCGTAATCGTTCTTGGCGCTGCATACGCTTTAATAAAGGACGCTGTAGAGCACATTTATTGCTCTCAGAACCAAAGTTACAGATTTTTGGCATACATTTTCACGAAGAAGAGATAGAGAGAATAACCAGAGGAAGAAAAGCCTACAAGGCTATACAAAAACAGAACCTACAACAGATGCGAGCCATTACACATACATCTGATTTGCAGCCAATAAACTCTACTGACGATGAGCCATCATTAATACAAATTAAAGAAGAAATGTCTGATATGAACGATGACTAAATTATAGTAAACTAATGCGAAAAGTATTTTTATAATAAAGAACTAATGTACATATTTAATATTTAAATGTGTGTGTGTGTGTTGTTTTTTTCTCAACTAAATTGCAAACAAATTGAAACTCTCTCCAATTCTTTTACTAACATTTTTACTGTGGCTTTTCCAGCAAAAAACTGTTTCATCTTACCTTTGCCTATTGGGGTCTGGCTGGAAAATGAAACTTATCATTATATGCGCAATCAGAAACAAGGATTAAATCTAATATTTCGTGGCTATATGTACAAAAAAGAAGCCAGCTTTCGCTCAACCATTAATTGGATCTGCTCGAATGGTAATGGTAAACGATTATCGGAAAACAAGTGTACGGCACGTTGTATAACAAAACTGGAAGGTGGTCTCAAATTGGGCAAAAATCCTCACAATCATCCGCCAAAATTTTCCGATGACTCCTTACCAACGAATCTCATAAAGGGAGATGGAGTTTTACCCCAACGTTTGAAATTATTTTAAATAGTTAATGCGTAACGCAGCGCACCAGTGTGGTATTATTAATTTATATTAAATTAATTGCACTAAATTTTATGTATATAAAAGTACTTTCACTAAAGTACTATTTTAACTCTTTAATAATAAAAAAGGCATACATATATATGTATTATAATTCAATATTACTATTAATGGCAAATCGAAAAGTTACATGTATGGCGGCATTTATTAATCTAAAACTGTGAACAACTTTTTTTTGTTTTGTATATTTATGTGTAGATAATTGCGTTTTATTTTCGGAATTTGCATATCGTGCCATAATTTTCGAACTTAATTTATTGATCAAAATCGATTATTTGCGATCGTAAATAAACGATTTTCGTAAAAAAACGAGACCCAAAAATGTCTCCGTTAAGTTTTTTTTATTGTAGACATGAAATTATTTGAAGATATTTAAGAAAAATATTGCCCTTTATTGTGGTTGGCATATGTGACGCGACATGACGAAAGGAACCTTATATTGACAGTAAAATTTTCAGTACAGTTTTGCTTTGAATTAAAGTCTAAATTTCATGTTTTGGGGTTTTGACACCTAACGCTACCTACATATGTATCTCAAGATGAACTATAATTGATCGATTATTTGATTTTTTATCCGCAAGATGGCATAAAAGTCCATTTTCCAAACCTGGGTAAAATTGTACCTCTTTAACAAACTTTAACCTCAATTATCCCGAAACTACATTTTTTTTAAATAAACACCCTTATTCCAGTTGTCGACATCGACTTCACTTTAACACAACACCAATAAATTGGCGCTTCTGTATCCGTTGTCGGAAAGAACTGACTCCTGTTGGCAGGCTTATGCTATTTTCTATACTTTAGTGAACGGATATAGATTGTGAGTTGCACAAAATTGTTCTCGAGAGCGAGTAAACAAGCTCCAATTTTTTTGGTATTGTGTTAAAGTGACCTCGATGACGACAAGTGGAATAAGGGTGAAAAACTTCAAAATGCTGTAACTTCGTAAATGCTGTAACTTCGTAGACTTTTGCTAAGAATTTTGTCCTTTATCCATTGGCATCAAAAACACGATTTTGACCCCTGGTAAGATAAGGTCCCTTTGGTCATGTCGCGTCGCATATATCGATTTTGACTACGACGGTTTTTGTAATAGATTATTATACAAGAACTCAACAGTTTTTCTTTAATCTAAAACCAAAGTATCGTAGTCGCAGTCTTAGTCGAAGACTAAATACCAGCCAATCACTACAAGGCAGTTTAATTTTATGTAGTAAGTAATTAAATGTAATTTATCCAATTAATTTAATTAATTTTTTATAAACTTTTTTAGAAATAGAAATTATTCAATGCGGCAATATGGAATATATTGATTTAAGTGGCAAGAAATATATCAAAACTCGTTGTACAGCTTATCGCAGTTACTGGTCTTGTTTAAGTCTTGGTTGTCCAGCCTACTTGGTATTAAGTGAACTTAAGGGTGGTCAACTGATCAAATGCCAAACTCATTTGGATGAATGTTTAAAAAATGGTTAAAATGTCTTACATAAACAATAAATTAATAAAATTTAACTGAATATATAAAACTATAGCTTGCTCTTTTTAAGAAAAGAAAATTGTGTTTCATTAGTTAACTAACGATATCTTCTTTATTTTGTTTTTCTTTTACCATCAAATACTAATTTATTTTTATTTATGTTTATTTTTTCTCTTTACCTCTCTGCTTAAAATTTTCTTTTAGAAAATTCGATTTATGAGCAGGTTGTTATGCAGACTCAATCTAATATGCAAGATATAATCTCAGCCGAAGAAGCAGTAGCAGCCTCGACATCGTGTGTGCAAAGACTTTCAACATCAACACTGCGTAACAGTAACAATGGCCCTGTATTTGTGGTTAGTAAATATGGCACAAAGCAATTGTTGCTAAAGCAGCACACCTTCAATCGCCATGTTACTCGCGAGGATGTTACCTATTGGCGTTGCAGTCAATTTGCCGTTCTGCGTTGTCGGGCACGCATCAAAACCAAAGGTAATATTTTGACAGTTCTAAACAGTGAACACAATCATGAGGTAATAACGCAGGCCAGAAAATATGGATCGTTGAAAACTCTTAAGGCTGAGCAAAATGCGAAAAAGGATTCCAAAGTTAAGAGCGTATAACCGCAGTTTTAGTTAAAAGAGAAATAAGAAAAAAGAAATGATAAATTGTGTGTTTTAACAACAAATAAATGTATGTACATATTTATGTATTTTATAAATAAGACTTTTTTTAAATAAACTTAATTTAAATGTGCAAAATAAAATATTTGACTGTTTAGACATTTTCATAGTAATATGTATTATATTTTTGTATAACTTATATTAAAATAAAAATAAGCTTTTAAATTTAAATAATTTATATCTTATAAATACAATTCATATAAAATAATATAATAGGCGCTATTAAGAGAATATTACTCTTAGTACAAAATCGTCGGAAGTCGAAACATGACACTCGTAACTAGGCCCATTATAATACAATAATATACAACATGGCTGAAAAGTCTATTAATGAGTTGCCATCAGCACCTACGAATTGCATATAGACCAGCTTAAACCACAACAAATAATAAAGAAATATGTATGTTTAATAAAGCAAATAAAGGCAGTAACGATATAATACGAGTAATAAAGTTCATATATTAAACAATTACAGCCTTATTTATAAAACTTATTAAGGCTTTATAAATGGTTTTTAAAACAAATTTTCATAAAAAATTATTCTTAAAAATCCCTTATAAAGCCTTAAAAATTTTTATAAATAAGGCTGTAATTATATACTTATTTTAAGCATGGTATATATTTTTAAATAGTTTTTAATGAAAAATTTCTTTCTTTACCATTTCATACATATTTTATTAATTAATTGCTTGTGTTTTTTGTTCTCCTTTAATTTTTCTACTAGTTGGCAACTTTTTCATCACTTATATAACGGGCTTTCGTGGCAGTCGTAAACTTAAAGTTGGTGACTATACATTCACGCGCAATAAAGCCTCGGGCAATAAAACCTATTGGTCTTGTGCTCGTGCAGGTGTTCATAAATGCAAGGCTCGTGCTGTTACCATCGATGAAGACTTTCGTCACGATGTGGTGATTAAATGCGGCAAACACAATCATCCGCCGTTTTAATGAGGCTCATCCTACTGCTGATGAAGTGTGCAATATTTCAACATTTTCTTTAAAACCTAAAAACATAAAACAATCAACCAACATTATTCAGTATGTCTTTTGTCATCATTATCTTCTAATTTCCCTTTTCTACTAGTGAAATATTTCAAGTTAAATTTTTTTGTTTGTTTTTTTACTTTCTGCTATATAAAGTTATATAAATAGTTTGTTTTACTTTCTATTTGTTGCAAAATTTTATAATAAACTATTAAATGTGTTATTGATAAATTTTAAAATTCAACAGAAAAATTAACTATTTTAATTGGACAGGCTTGGGAGTTTATATAAATAATTTGGTGGACTGATTACGATTCGTTTGTGTAGTTTTATACTAATATATATATTTTTTTTTTATTATTTTTAGATATTATTATAACGGAAAATGGCGATTTCTCGTATACAGTGGGTCAAAGAGGCTGTACCTTGTTGGCGTATAAGGGTTATAGATTTGTTAAAAATCGTAAAAGTGGTGTGAAAACATACTGGATATGCGCTAAAAAGGTAAATAAATTATTTAGCAAACATTGTTGATAGTTGTTATTGCGGGAACGCTATAAACACATTTATACTATGTTCACACTTATGTTTTTAACTGTGTTTAATGCCTCATTCGTTTTTAAGAGCTTTAACGACGTGTTTAACGATTTTGAGATGTTTTACAATACATTGACTTGTTTTGTTAAACATCCCAAATGAAGTGTTTAAGATTTAAATACTTCCTTAAACACGCAAATGGAGTATGTTCAGTCCGTTTTTTGATATTACTTATACAAGCAATTATTTAAAAAATACTCACTTATTTAAAAAAACATTTGTTGTTTAAAATAATAAACCATTAAAAAAGCATTATGCTTCGTAAAATTTTACAAATACAAGAATTTACTGACAAAACGTCATCCCTAAACATCTCAAGTGTAATGTGAACGGTTGTGTTTAGTTTTTTAAAACACTTGCCTTAAACATGTTTAAGACCATAAGTGTGAATATGGTATTAAACACATTGGTGGGGGGGGGGGGTTAGTATTCGTTGTTTGATGCAAATGGTGTTGCGTAAATGTAAATTATCTAGCATTTCTTTAAAATATGTGTGTATTTTGTTGTTGTATTTTAAGCTACAATATTTTGCATTTACACTTATGCAAGAAGCACCGAATAACGCCATTATTAAAATTAATTAAGGGGAATAGAGGCGTACTAATGCATATTTTTATTGCATATATCATACTTGTTTCCCAAAAGAGAGTCAAATCCAAATTTACAAATTCTCAGTAGTGGCAAAAAACTGTTTTTTTCATCTTATATGTATATATTGCCAAATGGGATACAATTGTATTTTATTTTTGGGGAGAGATTAGAGAAAATTATTATAAGTTTTTAAAGTCGGTATATATGATCACAGTATATCGTTTTCTTATGACCATTCAAAGTAATGATTTTAAACTGTTAAATGAATCTTTGTTTTGACGATGAATGTGTGCCATTATCTTTAGTTTTTTACCCGACTGCGTCGCCACTAAAGATATTAAATTTTGTCAGCCCATTTAAAAATAAATTCAGTGAAGTGCGACTTTGACTCGCGCACGAGTCCGTTGACACGAGATATGTAATTGAATACGAACTCTAGCCAATATAAACTATAGTTTGGGCATTTTTTTCGTTTTTGGGTTTTTTCGGTTTTAAGCATTTTTTTAGTTTTGGGGTTTTTTGAATTTATTGGCGCTTTCTGAGTTTTGAGACTTTTTTTCTCGTTTTGGCGACTTTTTTTTGGTTTTTGAAGTTTTTTTTTTAATTTTTGCGATTTTTATTCTTTTGGCGGTTTTTTTATTTTGGCAATTTTTTTATTTTGGCGATTTTTTTAATTTGGGCGTTTTTTTCTTTCATATAGGTGATTATTTTTGGTTTTGGCGATTTTTTAGTTTTGGCACTTCTTTTCTCGTTTTGAGCATTTTTTTTTGGTTTTTGGCGTTTTTTTAATTTTGGCGATTTTTTTCGTTATGGCGATTTTTTTCGTTATGGCTATTTTTTTTAATTTTGGCGATTTTTTTTAATTTTGGCGATTTTTTTTCATTTTGGAGATTTTTTATTATGCAATTAATTATTTTGGTTTTTGCGCCCTTTTCGCGTTTTGGCGATTATTTTCCGGTTTTGGCGTTTTTTTTCATTTTGGCTAATTTTAGCCTTTGTGCGATTTTTTCGAATTTTGCGATTTATTTTAGTGTTACATTTTTTTTAATTTTGGCGATTTTTTTAATTTTGGCGATTTTTTTTTAATTTTTGGCGATTTTTTTAAATTTTTGGCGATTTTTTTTTGGTTTGGCGATTTTATAATTTTCGGATTTTTTAGTTTTACCATTTTTGCAAATTTCCAGAGTTTACCTCTTACGGTTTCCAAGATACAGCAAGTTGCCAAAATTACATAGTCAAAATTGCATTAACTGATGGACCACCCTTTAATTTAATTTTTTTTAGATTTTAGTGTTAATTGTTGTAGTCTATATAGAAATACACTAATTTTACAAATTTCAAGTGTCAATATACATATGTATGTACATACAATTGTATGTATATTACATGAGATTTTAAAATTTTTCGTCGCTCGTTTTGGAGCACCCTTTAATTTTTAATTCTCATGTATTTGCTGTTGTAGTGGCCAAGGTTCTACATGCTCTGTGTGACGGACAGACGGACAGCGTAGCGAAAACACCTTTGGTGTACGGAACCCTAAAAATGAGTTAGATTGTATATACATATATGGGAATTTCCCCCGAATGGTCTAACAGGATGGAAAAATTATTATTATATTTTAATAATGGAATGGTTTAATAGCATATCTCAGCTGTTTTAGTTGAGAAATTGGGCTGGAAGCTGGAAAATTTTATATTTTCTTTTTAAGCTACTTGTAAAGAAATTTTTATATACATAAGTATAATTATTTTACATACAAAAAATATGGTATGTTTGCACTCTTTCTTCAAAATCTCTTTATTACGAAATAGTAAGAAGAGAAAAGTGTAAGGAGAACAAAAAAAAATTCGAAAATGGGAAGGAAGCATGGTGATAATAATAAAAAAACATGTGGAAAAATCGTACGTTTGCGACCTGTACGTTCTCGACCGGCATTTAAACAAAAAACCAGTAGAGATATTTTATTGTGTAAATACTTGATAGAGACCTACATTAATACACTTTTAAAATAAATTAATCACTTTTTCATTATTCTGTTCCATTTCGCAGATTTTTACATTTCACTACTGTCTATATTGCGTACGTTCGTGACCTCATGTTTACAACTATTAATATGAAAACTTATACTCGATGAAATCCATCTTTTGCACTAAACATAGAGCTTCCAAAATGCTATAAAATCGCGAAAAAAATGCTTGCAAAAGTTTTGTTTTCTATATTTTTTGTACATCAAAAGCGTAGAATATCATCTTTCTGAATCCAAAACATGTTTTGAGAAATTAATTATGGTTTCTGAGACTATATATTTATATAATTTTAAAAAGTCTCCTATATTTATGCAGTTTTGCTAACAGTTAAAGAAATATTCGAGAAAAAAACTCAAATTTTGGGATTTTTACCAACCTTGGTCCACTGTTCTGTTAATGGAGCAATTAAATCTTGTTCGATTTTAAAATAGAAACTTGTTATGAGTTAAGAACAAAATTTTTAACATTTAGAAAAAAATTTGATTATACGCAAATTAAATAAAATATTTGGAAAACGTCAATTTTTTGCCGTTTTTTGCAGAAAAAAGTGGATTAATTAATTCGCTATTATTTAAAAATTTTGCTGGAATACCAACCTCATATTTTTATTTATTCAAAAGGTAATACTATAAAAAACATTGCAAAGAAATTTTATTGAAGGTGCCAGATCGTTTCGAAATTTACCTATTTTTGTTATAAATATAAAATGTAAGGTATTTTTTTTCTCAAATTCTAAGGCTGTAACCAAAAAGTTTGTAACTCCACCTTACGACATGATATGTTTTTAAATATTTCCCAAAATATTATCTGCGCCCGGTGAAAAATAAGAAAAATACAGCAAAAATACTAAAAAAATCCCATTTTTGGGATTTAATGAAATCTTTTTGGGAATTGTCTTGAACTCAAAAGAAAATTCTATGTGGTTTTACTTTTTGTGTATTAATTGCATAATTTTCCACCTCTGTCTTTTCGGGAAACTCTTTATATTTTCTAAGCAGATGCAAGTAATTAGAAAAAATTAGTACAAATTAAATTTATTTTTATAAGAAAATGAATACTTATTTATTTTTTATTGTTGCTGGTAGCTATATTAATTGAATATATTGGTGTAATATTCATGTATGTAATTATAGATTTACATTTTTGTAAAATACCTAAGAAAATACTCGTAATTATACTTGTACACTAGGCTGTCCCAAAAAAAAATTGTTTGGGCCCCAAGCATAATCAGATTTTTTGGAAGAGATGTAAGTAAAGGTAGTACAAGGCAAATTTTTGGAAAAAATCGAGTTTTCCGCCCGTTTTTTGTATTTCCTTCATAACTTTAACCATAACTATTATTTTCTTCACTTTTGAGGAAACAATTTAAAATAAAAAAAATGTCCAAGCTTTATTTTTATGTGCAAAATAGTTTTTTGTGTTTTTTCTTTCATTCGGGCATGTTCTGTAAATCACGACATGTCAAATCACGGTGATTTGGAGAAATCAATGAAAGCTAAATCAATGCTTTTGCAAATTGCACGACTTATAGCGTTGGAAGTTAGAAGAAAATATTGTATTATAAATAACAAAAACTTAAAATACAATAAAAACCACCTATCAACTCAGCTATTCTTAGTTTACTTTTGAAAACACGTGATTTGAAATCACCGTGATTTTCAGAACAGGCCTGATTATCTATTTTTGCTTTACACTCAATTACGACCACCACTACAAACAATACTCGCTCTTGAAAAAAATACAATACTGTGCACTTTTTCACGACTTTTGCTCACTTCTCGTATATACAGGGCTATTTTACGAGTATTTACAAACACACATAAAGCATGTTTTCAAACAGCCACGCCCAGCCACACAATTTCCATTCCATTTTATATACACAAATGTATGTATACGGAGGCGAATGATAAATAAATATCCCGACTCTCATGCCTATTTTTTTGTACGATTAAATATCCATAGTCTGAGTATAAACATACTCAGACTGTAATTAAGAAGGAGACATAGCGTATAGCAACAACTGCTAAAAAGGCTTAACCTTTTTTGGACCTTAAAAGCTTAACCTTTTTTTGGCGGTTATGGCACTACATTTATCTATATACATATGTGTATAAAATTTTTATTTATTTTATTTTATTTTTTGTATTTTAGGGTAGTTTAAAATGCAATGCCCGCGTTGTAACTGATGTTGTGAATGGCATTACACAGATTGTTTTGGATTCATGCCATCATAATCATTCGCAGGTGGTGACCCGCAAAAAACGGAAACCGACAACATTGTATTTAACTGAGACTATTTTGAAGCAACACACCAAACTGGCAGAGAATGATATAAAACAATCTGAATGATATGAGCAGGCTCAACATTAAGTATTGTTGCCATGCTTGATAAATTAATTTAACTTTAAGAAGTAGCACAATTGGTAACAAGTATTTATTTATTTAATTGTTTATTTATTTACTATGTCAATGAATTTACAATAAGTTAAAAATAAATTTTTGTTTCGAAGAGGTGAAGATTTTTCAAGATTTTTTCTAAAATCATGAACTCTAAATATTAGCTGATTTTTATGTTATAAATTATTAATTTAAATTATGCTTATCTAGATTTTTTTATTCTTTGCGTTTTTTGTTTGTTTGTCTAAATTACTGAATTAGTAATTCTTTTCCATAACTTTATAATTACTTGCAGATTTACCAGTTTTTGTTAATGGCAAAGGAGGATGTCAGGTATTGATGTTTGACAATGAAAAATTTGTAAAGAATCGTAGAACTGATAAACGTACTTATTGGATTTGTTCAAAAAAGGTAATTTTATATTTAATTGAATATGTAAAGGCAATAGGAAAAAAATACAAAAGGGTAGACTGAAAATATTACTGCTCAATACACAGGTCGCAGGTCATACAAATTTTGTTGGCAATTTCTATATAAACATTTGTTTATAAACAATTTGCTAAATTCACAAGATTTGTTGTATCGTTTTAAGTTGCATTTTAAAAGACAATTTGAAATAAAATTTCTGAAAACAAAAATATTTTAGAAATAACTTGTTTTTGAAATTGTCTTTCCAAATAAAACTTTAAGCGATACAACAAAGCTTGTGAATTGAGGAAATGTTTCTATTGAAATTACCAACAGTTCATATACGACTCCTACAATACGCTGTGGAGTAACTAAAAAAAGCTAATTTTATATAAAATAAGTTTTAAGTTTTCAATTTACGTAACGCTCGAGGGGGCGGGGTAGGGAGTTTGAGGATTTGTTACGCTTTAAAAATCGTTTCTTGGTAAGAAGGGGAGGGGTTATAAAAACCCCGAAAATAGCGTTACGTGATAATGTGAATGGTCCCTTACTCAATGAAAATATACAAATGTTTTCTTTTCTCAACACGTGCATGTACAATCCTTTTATGTAAAATTTTTACTAGGGAACGTAAGGATACGCCGTTTTGCCTTTTGCCGTTCCGATACCGATAATCAAAAAGAAATATCGCCTATACCGATTCCGATATCGATACGTATATTGAAATTGAACTCAAGTTAAAATTAACAAAATTCAAGTAGAGTAATTCTTTTGTTATACAAAATTACAGTATAAGAGATTATTAATATTTAAAATTGATATTTGAATTCATTCTGAAATTAACAAAAAACAAATTATTTTTTAACAAAATAGATACATGATTTAGCACTGAGAGAATATTTCACTACTATGGTGCAAAGCTTTTAATATGTCATTTCTCTTAGTTGTTATGCAAAATAGCGTTGAAAATTTAATTGTTTGTTCAAAACAGCTCAAAAGAAATTTAAGAAGTATCGTCGTATCGACAGTAAAATATCGCCGATATCGATATACCGGCAAATCAGAAGTATTGCCGATATATCGGAATCTGTATCGGTTACATCCCTAATTTTTACACTAGATCAAATATGATATAACGATTTTAACTGCATGATTAACTCCAATATTTATTTATTTTATTAATTGTGTTTCAAGTTTATAAATATACATATCGATTTTTTCATGTAGAAAATCCATTTACCCATAACATTTTTAACCCTTTATGCTCAAAAATATCAAATTAAGTAACGAACGTCTAGAGACTTGAGAACTAAATCAGAGCTGTAAAATTTCGATTACGATTAGTAATCAATTAGATTTCATTTTAAAAAGAATTGTGCTGATTATATAATTCCCTTTAAAAGAATTTCTGATAAATAATTGATTACCATTACTAATAATTGAAAAGTAATCTGAATTACTAGAAATTACAACAAATAATCAAAAAGAATCAAAAGTAATTAAAAAATACTCCAAATACTTTCAAAGATTACTTTTGATTATTAATGAATAATCAAAAAGAATTAAAAGTAATCTTTAAAAGTAATCGGATTATTTTTTAATTACTTTTGATTCTTTTTGATTATTTTTTAGTAATTTTAAGTAATTCAGATTACTTTTCCATTATTAGTAATCGTAATCAATTAGTAATCGTGCGAAACTGAATATAATCGAAATTTAATCATTAATTCACCTTTCAAAAAAAAGTAATCAAATTAATCAGTACGATTACTAATCATTACTTAACAGTTATGAACTAAATCAATGATGCGCACACAATGCCCCCGGGGGCCGAATAATTTTCGCGATTTATACATACACAACAGGAATGTTGACGAAGCGCACTGCAAAGAGTACAAAAGTTATAATTTTATTCAGTTATATGCCAACTTTTCAGCAAGAAGGTTGATGTCGCTTGATTTGTTATGATACAACAACAAAAAACACAGTTGAGATTACAAGTTAGAGAAAAAGAGAAGAACAACTGAGTATTTTTATGATTTTTTTTCCAGCATTTGAATACACTTGGAATAATTTTATGTTTACATATTAACCATTTTTTTATTATATTGAAATGTGGAAGGTATATTATGAGAAAAATTTTTTATTTTCACTAAACATATTTAATGAAGCTGAGTGCCTTGTATGCAATCAAAAATTAAAAAGAATAAGTGCATACAGTTATAAGCGTCATTATGAAAGTCGTCATTTAGAAATGTGTAGTTTGTCAGGGAGGACAGAGATAAGCTTATAACAAAATTAAAAAAGAATTTGGAATTGAAAAATAATAAAGCTTTGCGTGATTGTAAAATCAATACAAATACCGCAACATGCAGCCAACTAATGGCTACATACATTATTTAAAATTGAAATTTTTCGACAAAGCAAATGCTTTACATTACGTAAAACAATCAATCGTAATTGAACTTATTTTTTATTTCCACTTAATCTTTTTCATGATATAATATTTGGTTTTTTTAATGTTTCATTCATACTTCAGTTCATGTTATTAATTAAACATAAAAAATGTTGTATACAAAAATATTATTCAATACATTTACCAGCAAATTTCTCCCAGTGCACTCACCACTACACACACATTTTGAATCTGTTTCTCTTTGTGGACAACGCTGAACTAAATACACTAAAACTTATAATGGGTTTTGTTTCTCCTGTAAAATATCTTGAATGTAAATTACGTGTTTTTTGAATTTATATAACGATATGTACATGAGAAACTTGTAAGAAAAATATAGTTTTTTAAAATCATTTACAAGTATTTATTACTTTTTCGTAGATCGAGACTTAAAATATAAAATTTAATATAAATATAACATTATTTGTTATATAATTTTTCTTTACTTGGAGGGTTACACGTTAAATTTTAGTTTCAATTTGGATTTTAATTTGCGATACACTCACACTTTTTTACAAAGACTCGGTCTCCTGTTCTGTAAATCGAATTGATTTGAAATCGTGCGATTTCCAAAAATAACAATGTTCCAGCAGACGTGTTTAAAATAATATACGATAATTTTATATCAGAAGATCTGTATACATAATAGAAAAATTAAAAAAGATCTGCAAATTTTTTTCTATTATCGGAGTTAATCTTCTAAAATCGTGCGATTTCAAATGGACACGATTTACGGAACAGGGCCGACTTATGTATGTTTTTGAAATTTGATAGCCCAAGTTGATTTTCTAAAAATTTCAACAACACTTTAAAAATTTGTAATGGTTTCATTCCGAAGAAATTTTTCCTTTCTCGTTTCCTAAAGACTTGACTTTCGTAATTGAAACAGCTTTCGAAAAGCATTGCTTTCTGCGACATGGTTGTACTACATCAAGTTTAGTAACATGAGTAAAAGTATGAAAATGAATTTTTTTACGAGATTTACCCCCTAAAAAATACTTTTTTTGTATTTTAGTTTGGACCATAGACTAAACGTCTACCAATTCTTATCCAAACTCACAACACATTCAAACTTTCACATTTATAATATTACTAGTAGGATTGTTGGCCAGTAATGGGTTAATTCATGTCAAAAATCTTAGAGCGTTCTCCTTCTGTTACTAAAAATTGCCCCTGATTGGAAGTTTTAGAATTTTTAAGAACGCTACAGGCCTATAATGGGCTAAAATGTGTAATTTTAAAAATTATCCTATGTTTCAATCCACAATATGTATCTCCAGTCTGTGTACTAAATTCGATTAAAATCACGAGATTTTTTCGTTATAAGGTAAGGTAGGATTAGTATGTCCGTCTTCACACACACGAACTTTTGTTGATCAACTAGTAATTCAGCTTTCAGTAAGAAAGAAGGAAAAGCAACTACCTACAAATATATTTTTTTTCTACGTGCTGAATTAAAAGTTGATCAACAAAAGTTGACGTGTGTGAACCGGGACTATTTAATTATAATTTAATAAAAAACATTTCTTTCTATAAGAATTGAAAATAGTGAACTTAAGCCCGATTAAGAAATTATTCCTGCTTTAAATGTTAAACATATTATTATTATTATTATTATTATTATTATTATTATTATTATTATTTAATTTAACTAATTTTACTGCTTTTCTTAAGTTTTCAAGTAATTATTTCTTAAAAATTTATTTTTAATTTTAGAACATAACTATTTGTCGAGCTCGTTTAGTTACTGGTTTTGATCTTTTTGGCATGGAACGCATATTTCAATACAATGACAAACACAATCATACACTCAAACCTCCTTTAAAAAGAGCCAGGAAAATCAAAACAAATTTATCTCACAATAAAAAGAAACCCCGGAATCCACAAAATAACAAAGTTAAAGGCAATTATTAAAAGAAGAAATCACATACATATTTTTACTTAGTATTTTTTATTTCAATTTCATATTTAGACTTTTTATACGAATATATATAACTCTTATGCGAATAGCAACATATCATATATTTTTTGATGATTTTTAAAATAAAATTTATTATTAACAAAATAGTTTATAAATGTATTTCTATTAGAAAGAATTTCCTAATTTAATTTTCGAAGTCGAAGCTTTTACTGATTGCGCTATTATTTTTTGCAGAACTCGTTGTTTTAGCCACTGGCCAAAAATATTGCACGGTGTTAATTTATAACAATGAAAAATTTATTAAAAATTGTAAATCAACCACACGCACCTATTGGATTTCTTCAAAGAAGAAGGTAATTTAAAAAATCTTTCAGTAGGACTTATTTAATTTCATTTAATTTGAAATTAACGTTTACACGTCTTGAGTAAATATTATTTCTTGTTATGGACTTATTATTTTAAGATAATTTAGCTATTGCTAAAAAGAATTAATTCCATTAAATATAATTTAAAAATACAAATACGTTAAGATTGGAAGTTCTTGAATATTATATAGATCATTTTTTCGATTTTATCGTAAGCGACATGTTATCGAAAATATATGTACTTTTTATTGCAATTAAAATTTTATGGTCCTACTACCCATAGTTTAGAATCATCTAAATGCCAAAATTTTTGATAACTTTTAAGATACGGGCTGTAAAATTTTATCGCAAGCGACAGTTTACGTACAAAAAAAAATTTTTGAATATTGAGTGAGAAATTTTTAGATTCTTTAATTGAACTGTAGTGAATTTTAATCAGAAATAATTCATAGTTAGACTCAAGTTCAGTAATTTCAATTCTTATTGAATGAAATATTTTTATTAATTAATGTGAGTTTCTAAAGAAGAGAAGAAAAATTAAACTTAGACTTTAAGCTGGGGGAAATACCGATACTTTTCTGTGCAGCCACGCACTTCATCAGCACCCTAGTCTATCTACTTCGGTAGAGATTCTTATTAACATCAGCTATTTAACTTAAATTTACAATGAAACGGAATATGAGAAACGATTGTTGTGTATACAATTGATTTACCTTTGGTAAACACATTTATAAGTATCACTATTAATTTTCTGTTTTTTCCATTTTTTCATTTTTCTATTTAGGTTAGCACGAAATTATATTACTCTACCTAAGTATGTTTAACTATTCTTGCTTATCTTTTTACTATCATCACATTAATTGAGCCTAACTATGAATTATTTCTGATTTTTGAATATTTTAAAAAAACCTTCTGAAAAATTCAATTTTTGTAGCTTACGATTAAATCGGAAATAATGCTCGGGAATGTAGGGAATTGTGTATATTAATAATCAAATTATTTAAATATTTGTTCAATAATCGAATATATGTATGTATCTGTGGCATTAATTAATAACAACGTGTGATATCAAATTGTTAAATTTTAAATGCTTTTTAGAAAGTTCTAAGACATTTTTGAAAAATATGGACGCATGTACATAATTTTTTTCTGAAACAACAAAACATCCCAGCAAAAAATTAGACATTACCATCTGAACTACTTGCCATATAATGACTTACTTTTTTGATTGCCAAATTTAAGTACTCGCTTACAAAGCACATTACGTAAAATTTTAAAACTAGGAAGCAGAAGTGGAACATATTCTTTGGATTTTAAAAGGAGACGTGAAAATATTGACAAAATATGTAGTTATTTTAAATAAATTATATATATTTCTAAATTGTCTACTTATTTATTTCAAACTAAAAAATAAGTAAGCAGTTCCAAATACATTTTTTCATTTTCGTTTTTAATACAAGTTCATCAATCACAACAATTGAAATTTTTCTAAATATACTATTTATAAGTAACAATACAGAAACGGATACGAATATAATATAACCCACTTCAAATGATTTAATAAAACAAAATTTTACAAAATGATGTATTTCGTAGTAAAACAATAGTTTTTTTTTAAATATATTTATATATTTTTTTAAGCTAACATTTTTTTAATCAAACTGAGTTTTCAATCAAAATATTCAATTTACGCAAACAACGGTATATTTAAAAATAATAATTTTATTTCGTTCCATCAAAAAAATAATAGCTATTTCCCCCAACGAAAAAAATAATTACTTCCTACAATAAGCAACATAACTACTTCCAAAGAATCGATTATTTTAGAGACACGCCTTGTTAAAATCATTACGATTCCACCAAAAATGCTTAATTCCAAACTCGATTACCTTTTTTGAAATTTTTTGCTGGGATCTTCTACCTTTTTTTAAATAAGCTTCAAAATTAACTTTTGTTTGGCTCTACTGAAAAAAATTTATTTTTGGACATACACTGTTATTAATGAAAACCCCAAGATATGTATGTTTCTAATTTAAATTTTTGAATTTATCTGACAAAAAAGTAGTATGTATACAAACAAGTATTTATAAAAAAAATCAAAAAACCCGAATGCGACCAACTTTGAAACGTTAAATATCCTAAATGGTCATTCAAAATGAAAAATCGTAAGAAAAACCTAAAGATGATTTTAAAATACCTGTCGAATGGTACCCATTTTTATATAGTTCGCTCACATTTTATATTTTCTTATTTACAAAATAGGCTGATAAACACAATATGTACCCTTTTTTGCGTCGCGCAGTCGGGTAAAAACAATAAAAACAATTTTCATTACAAAAACTATAATTCCTAAGGGAACTTAAATAATTTATCTCAGTTTATGATTCGATTGGGGCAGAATTCGTATCACTCTGTGGGTCAAATTATATGGGATCATTTTTAAGGAACAAATTGCACCAAAGAAAACTAAGTTATGACAAGCATTAGCAGAACGGAACAACACGCCAGTTTTTTTTTTTCAATTTTGTTTCTATCAACATCAATCATCAGAATGGGCAAAATTTAAAAGAAGTATGTACATTATAGGTCTGCCTGCGTACTTTTCCAGTAGCAAATACTCAGTAAACTTTTTTGGGAGAGTAAGACCAATTTTACTCTGTCGGCTGAAAATATCTCAAAAAGTACGCAGACAGTATGCAGTGAAATCTTGCAAGAAAACAGCTGATCGGTGTGTAAACAATTGAAATAACAAAGCAAAAAAATTTTAGCCAGAAAAATAGCATTATTGGAATCAATGGTTTTGCTTTTACGCCATGGTCGCACTGTATATTTGGACGTTTCTAGCATGAAATAAAATGTTTTGTTTATTATAATTTATTATACACGTTAAAAATCTACACAATTCTAACTATTTACCTCTGCCATTGTTAAATTTCAATTTTTATTTTCATTTCACAAAAATTATTTCATTCTAAAAGTAATAAAAACAGCTGTTCAAACTAGTTGCAAAATCTTGCAAGCGGAAATTTCTCCAGCAACATTTTGCAAGTTCTCTAACTTCCAACTGTCAAAAAATTCTATTTTTTGGCTCTCCCGCTGCAAGAGATTTGGAGTACACCACAAGATTTTACTGATTTTGTAACATTTTGCACAAAATTATGCAAAATATGTGTACGCAGACAGACCTAATATTTTCCCCCAATTAATAGAAGCTTTATTTTGAAATAAATATGTATATAAATGAATAAAAAAAATACTTGAAAGTTAATTCAAAATAAATTAATCAAATGATTAAATTAAATAACTCAATAATTAAAAAGCTGTCTAGAATAAACTAAAAATTTCATTGAATAAATTAACCAGTCTGATTGGTTTAGCTAGATCTAAATTCAAGTTGTTGAAAAGGTTTAAAAAATGTTTTATATAATATAATATAAATATAATTGAAAATTACTAAATATCTGGAGGCTTATTATGTATTGCGATGCGAATGTCAATGCGACTCGAAAATACATAAATGCGAACAATTGCTATTCTATGTTACGATGTTCGCAAAGATCTTGTTTATTCGCATTTAAAATTCGAAAAAGTCGCTATTCTGTAATGCGAAAATATTTATAAAAAAATATTGTACTATATACATACATATGTGACAGCGCATAGAGAAAGGGTAAAAGTAAAAAAATCAACTTTCACTTTTTTTTTGATGTGGACAACATCTGAGCATCGAATGAGACCGATCCCATGCCCCTAAAGTGTTCCCTCCCAGAGATATGCGCGTTTTATGAAGTGATGGTACACCAAAGATACACGTATTTAAATCTTTAAAATGGCTCTCCTGAACAAAACTGGTTTTTGCCCTTAGAGCCCTTTCTATTTTAAGCGTCACATACATATATTAAAGTTGATATATTTTACATTCAAAACTACAAACAAAATTAACTTTAAATTAGACGTATGCTGTTTGAAATAAAATTCGAATGCGATTACGAAATTCTTATAGAATACCAAGTTTCTTTCGCATCATATTTCATTTGCGCATCGCATTGACTTTCGCATCGCAATGCATATTAAGCCTCCTGGAAATAGGTTCAAAAAAACTTGCAACATATTTCAATCAAATTAATGATTGCTTTTGTATGATCAAATATTTGAAATTAAATAAAAAGTCTATTTTCACGAGAATTTCAAGTAGGAATAAATAAAAAGAACCCAGTGTATAATTCTTATCAAATTAAAACACTTTATTTACTTAACACTGATAATAAGAGCTTTTAAATACACAATGTTCAATTATTAACTATTGGAATACCACGATGTTAACTTTGCTATTCTTTACACAAAACTCGACTAACCGTTCAGCGGATGTATCGCCCTTTTTATACTTCACATAAAGCTTCCAGAAGGATGTTAGCAACATCCAAAAGGTCTCAGAACATTCAACAGCCTCTCAATAATTCTATGCAGCTTACGATCAGCTCATTGATGATCTATATGTTTCCTTTCATAATGATTCATGTGACTTGAAGATAACTGTCAGCATGGTACAAAAGATCCATCAGGTGTCGCAGTGCCGGTCTTTGGACCAGACCTATTCTAAATGCCGTACAATTTTGGTGGCATTATAATTATTGTTATGCTTTGGATGTTTACTTCAACATCGTATTGTACGTATCACGTGTGTTTCTGTACATACATAATTAATTTGTAAAATGTTTTTATTGCGTTCATTATTTTGGTTTTAGATTAATTTAAAATGTAATGCCCGTGTTTTAATTGATGTTGTGAACAGCATTACACAGATTGTGTTGGAATCATGCCATCATAATCATTCACAGGTGGTGACCCCCAAAACACGGAAATCGACAACATTATTATTAATATTATTATGATTATTTTAAAAAGTGCAAAAAAAACTTAATATAATATGCATGATATGAGGTTCAACATTAACGACCTGTCCCACGATGTCACCAGAAATCGTACGATCGACTACTTGTATAACAAACAACAATAACGTTGGACAATTTGTTGTTGTTTTCAATATACATAAGTATTCAATCGAACAATTTCTGGTGACATCGTGGGACAGGCCGTAATTAATTTTGCATGCTTAATTAATAAATTAAATTAAATTTAAAAAGTAGAACAATTGATAGCAAGTGTTGAAAAATAAAAATTTTAAATTATTTATTAAAATTATGCTTTCCTTGGTGTTTTATTGTTTGGGTTTTTTTAATTACTGAATTAATAATTTTCTCCCATTACTTATATTAACTTGCAGATTTACCAACTTTTATTTATGGCAAAGGAGGATGTCGGGCGTTGATATTTGACAATGAAAAATATTTAAAGAATCGTAAAACTGATAGGCGCACATATTGGATTTGTTCGCAATATGTAAGTTTTAAGTTTATATTTTAATTAAACAATTCTCTTAAAGAAAAACGCATATTCATAATCAAAATAAAGTATGCTATAATACTTTAAAACCAGTATGTATAGTAAATGCTGTTCTTAAATTTTTTAAAGTAAGCTTTATTTCTCAACAAAAATGTAAAACGTTGTGTTTAGAGAGAGAGAGAGAGAGAGAGACTGAGAGTATTTATTTATTTGTATGTAGCTCGCTATATTTCTATCATTTAAAAGACAAAATACATTAATACGCTTCAAACAATAAAAAAGACAGAAAATACACGTTTTTTTTAAGTTAAATTTTCTAATAAATATGTATGTATGTATTTATTAAACATTTATTTATATTTTTTAATTTTAGAACGCAACAATTTGTCGAGCTCGCATAGTTACTGGTATTGATCCTTATGGCATGGAACGCATATTTCAATACAACGGCAGACACAACCATACACGCAAACCTCCTTTAAAAAGAGCCAGGAAAATCAAAACGAATTTAACTCTTAAGAGAAAGAAACCCCGGAAGTCAGAAAACAAATTTAAAGAATATACACAAGTAAAAGAAGAACTATAAACATTGTATTTATGTATATATTTTTTTAATGTTACATCTACACTTGTTATATATACATAGTTAGTAACATACATATCTTATATTTTTTGATGAATGAATTTCAAATAAAATTTAATTTTTAAAAATAATTTATAAATTTATTTCTGCCTTATTAGAAACAATTTCCTACTTAAATTTTCGAAGTCGAAGCTTTTTTATTGATTGCGCTATTATTTTTTTGCAGAACTGGCTGTTTTAGCCACTGGCCAAAGACATTGCACGGTGTTAATTTATAACAATGAAAAGTTTGTTAAAAATCGTAAATCAACCACACGCACATATTGGATTTGTTCAAAAAAGGTAAGTTTAAAAATTTTTCAATATGATTTTTAATTCAACTTGAAATTAACGTTTTCATATTTTGAGTAAATATTAGTTCTTATTATGGACTTCTTCTTTTAGTATGGATAAAAAATATTTTTTTTTTTGCTTTTTACATCATTATCAATCAAAAAGTCTATTTTTGATTTACATGTGTATGTATATGATGTGGCAGCTCAGTTCAGCTTTGGTTAAAAAATCAAAATATGTACATACATACATATGTACATACATAGATGCCAGCACATTTCAATTTTGTCCAGACAAAAATTCAAATAAAAACAGATTGAGCGACATGCGAAAAAATTGTGCTGATATAACTGGCTACAACCCCACATTAGGCCCTCTTAGATGAGGGGAGACGTAGCTGCGACAACGCTTACGTTTTTTTTGGAGTGCCTTCTTAAATCCATAAACATACATAAAGATTGTTTTGTCGCAAGAGTTAGGATAGATAGTTAATATCGATAGTTAATTTTTTGGTAATTCGATGTTTTTATTCTGCAATCGATTGATAGTTGGAAACAATCGATATTGTTTAGTCATTATCAATAGTAAATGATAACCCACTAACAGCAAAAATTTTAAATAACTGTAACTGGATGACTTAAAATCTATTCCACTGATCTTACTTATTTGACATACAATTATTTTAGTTTTGTTATTTATTGAACTGAGAAAATTTCTCAAAACAAAATTTTTAGTGTAGATATATATATGAGAACCACACAACTTTGATACTATCACGATAGTATCATTAATACATCGAGAGTTTTTTAACTTTTTATAATCTTGAATGGATATATCGATAGATTTTTTTAAACTATCGAAAACTTTCCACCAGTAATTCAGGAAACTTTGATATTTATTTGATCAATACTTTTTATTCGTTCATTCGTAACAGTGTTCCCATAAAGGAACTAATTGTTTGTTTGGGAAATGAAGAATTAATGGGCCTAATTACAAGTGTCGTGTTTCGACTTGATTTGATTTTGTACTATACTCAAGAAAAAATATTGAAATGTTCTTTAGTCTAGTATAAAATCGTAGTCGTTGTCGAAATAAAACACTCATAATTAGACTCAATATGTCGACATCATTTTACTTTTTTCCACCAAAATAAAATTATTCCATTTCTCTTCTTACTTTATTTGTTTATAATTTGTATACTACAACTGTGTATGTCATGCACGTTATAAATTAACGAATCCCGAATTTCCCAATACCTTAAAAAAATAGGTCTAACTGGCAATATCATAACAAAAATACCATAGAAAGAAATATGTTAAAGAGAAGAGCTAAATTGTGTCGCAGCTATGTCACACTTCATCTAAAGCAGCTACGTCCAAGCCATATGCACAATGTGCAAACTTTTATAAAGAGTTTTCTGTGCTTTCACACCGACGAGAGTACAACATCCTCAACAACAACAACACAACAGTCTGCAATGCTTGCTCTTACTTTGCAAAGAAACAAGAAAAAATTTAAGAGCTTTCAAAGCTGTTTACCTCAAATGCAAATATAAGTGTATGTGTGTTTGGACGTAGCTGCTCTAGACTAACCCACTTGACCACGACTTTCGTTATTGATATCGATTTCGAATATATCTCGAACATATATCGTGCAAAACTATCAAGAGTGACACTCAAAAATGAATCCAAAAATGTTCACCTGTCGCTCAGTTTTGTCCCAAAAAACATTCGTTATCGAAGTTTCGCTAGCAATATCAAAAGTGAGAGAATATCGAACTAATTTCGACATTGCAAAAAGGCAACAGCAAAAGTAAAAATGTAATTTTATTTTTTCATTAATTTATTTAATTAACTTACTTATTTTATTTATTTTTGTAATACCTCGACTTACGCTGTCGGATTTGAACATGGTACCTCCATTCTAACAGACTAACACACATCCACTAGGCTATCGTGACTTTATTTTTGTTCAATTATTGCACATATGTACGTATGATTTCTTTTTTATTTTTTAACTTACAGTGCTGTCATGCATCGAACTTGGTATGTCTCGACTACCAGTCTAGCACACATCCACTCGGCTACCGTCACACATTCGAAAAACTATCGAGAGAAGTTCGATGCTCGAAGTTTTAACGAACATTCGAATTTTATTAAATTTGCGAACAAATGTCGAAGACTTTTGTTTCGAAATCTCTTCGCTTTAGTGAGAATTCGTTTTTATCGAATCTCAGGTCAAGTGGTTGGTGGGCGTTGTGAATGTATTGGCAAACTGTCAATGTATTGAGGTTATGAGCTATCCACCAAACGTAAAGCCTCGTATTAAGAATTGCAATTTTTAGGTGCTTTTAACCAAGCTTTCAATCTTAATTATTTTTTCAACAAGAGCTAACCTTAAAAAAATGGTTAGCAGCATTATTCAGCGTACTCGAACTAGGTTTCCATCACAAGGTCCCCCGCTTGTTACATATTTGAACTAGTACAGTGTTATTAATTGCTTTGGATGAGGGTACCCGTCTGCCCACGATTATTTTTGTGGAACACGCAGTTAGTTTTAAGAGTTCTCCACATCATATTTAGTGTGTCTCACTAATGTATTTTTGTATTGTATTGTATTGTCTAAAGATATGTATAGGAAAAATAATAATTGCTTTGTATGGGTGGTACCTGTCTTCCGCATCCTATACCGTCAAGATTTTGCTTGAATATGCAGTTTGTTCTAAAATCTATCTACGTATGAAGTGTTTTTTTGAAAGCAAACAAATTCTCATTCATAAAATTTCAATTTGAAATTATATTTCTGATAAGGCTGAATAATAATAATTTTTTTTGCATTCATATCCTAGTGTGTTCATTTGCTTTTTCATTTCAGGATACAACCTTGTGCCGAGCACGCATTGTCACTGGTCGTGATGAAAATGGCTTAGAACGTATTATTCAAAATACTTTTGAACACAATCACACAAGAAAATATCCTGATCGGAAAACCAATAGAGATAAAAATAATTTATTAATATCAAAAGTTTTGTCATTGAATAAAAATAATAGTAAAGAGACAGTTAAACAACTTTAGGAACTTTTAAAAATCTTTTTAAATAAAAAACCATGCTATTGTTATTAGAAATAAAATAATAATAATAATAATAATAGTAATAATAATAATAATAATAATAATAATAAAAATTGAGAAAAAATATAGTTTTTAAATTTACGCTCAATGCTTTGTAAAATAATATTTTGTAAAATATACAAAATTATACTTTGCAAATAAATCTTTAATATTTTATTTTTCTTTACAGATTCCATACGTACCTTTCAATATAGTGTGACAAATATCAAATTGGAAATGTCGGAAAATAATGAAACATTTTTGCGCAACTCTTTGCTAAAGTGCAGTAATACGGGAATGGAGAGTGACAGCGGCAGATGTGCAGGCCGCATTATGGATGCTGTGATTAAGACAGGCTTATCGAAACGCAAACCCGCATTTTTAAATTCTCGTACCTTGGATGATTGGGGAAATATTAGATACACAGATACAGCCAAAGGGAATAAATTGTTGTATTTCCAAGGTCATCGTTTTATCAAAAATAACATTTACAATTCAAATATTTACTGGAAATGCTCCAAATGGCATAACAATTGTAAGGCCAGAGCAATAACATCTTTGGAAGTACCATCAAAATGTATTATCAAAGGATGCCATAATCATCCTTTAACAAATGAAGACTAAAACCAAATTTAAATTTTAAATAAAAAGCAATTATTAAGAAATGCAGACGAACTACTTGAAAGCATTTAAATTAACTAAATTAAATTTTTTTAAATAATTTTTTTTCATTTTTTTTTAAATAACTAATTTTTAATTCTCGTACCTTGGATGATTGTGGCAACATTAAAAAAATATACAAATGCAGGCAGTTTGCAATGTTCCATTTTGAAAAAATTATTGTAAAAGGATGTCATAATCATCATTTCCCAAACAACTACCGAACACTTAAGCATACACAAGAATTAATTTTAAATAAAATGGATTATTAAAATGTAAATTACGCAAAAGCATTTGTATTGACTATATGTACTTGGTTGTTTAAATTAAACTGTTTGTGTTTTGAATTTAAACTTCTTTTTAATAATTGCGCTATTTTCTTCTCTTCTTCTTCTGCTTCTCTTTGTCCTTTTAGCGGCAATGCAAAGTGGCAGCGGCAGATTTGGAGGCCGCAGTATGGATGCTGTGATTAAGACAGGCTTAGCTAAACACAAACCTGCATTTTTAAATTCTCGTAACGTAGATCATTGGGGAAATATTAGATACAAGGATACAGCCAAAGGAAATAAATTATTGTATTTCGACGGCCATCGTTTTATTAAAAATAACCTATACAATTCAAATATTTACTGGAAATGCTCGAAATGGCATAAAAATTGTAAAGCGAGAGCAATAACCTCTTTAGAAGTACCATCAAAATGTGTTATCAAAGGATACCATAATCATCCTTTAGCAAATGAAGACTAAACTAAATAAACAACCAAACATATAAAACTCACCCACACATAAATTTTAATTTTAAATAAAAATCAGTTCTCAAAAAATGCGAACGAACTACTTGAAAGCATTTAAACTAACTAAATCATTTCTTTTATTAAATATAATTTTTCCTTTTGCATTAATTTATCACCAAATTTTCGTACCTTAAATAATTTTGGCAACATTAAAGGGATAAACGGAATGCAGGCGGAACAATTTTTAAATGGCTTAAGTTTCGTAAAGTTTGCTCAACCCTTAATCATATAAAAAAATTAATTTTAAATAAAATAGCATATTAAAATGAAAAAATACTCGAAAGAAGTTGTATTAACTACATATATTTTGTTTTTTAAGTTAAACCTTTTGTGTGCTAAACTTAAACTCCTTTTTATTAATTATTTGTTTTATTTTCTTCTCTTCTTTTTCTATTTGTCATTTTAGCATTTCGCATTGATTTCATTGATTCCAAGAAAAATGGTGGCAAATTGTTGGTTATTAATGGTTTTCGCTTCTTCCGCAATAAAAAACATGGTTCTCGTCAATACTGGAAATGTAGTAATTATTATAAGGAAAAATGTCCTGCCATCGCTATTTACGATGAGAATACTTTAAATTTGCGTCTCTGCCATCAGCATCGTCATATCACCAGCAATGATATTGAAATTAAACCTTTCTTAGCCAAAGAACACAATATGATGGGCGAAGCAGCACTGGCAGCGTTTAAAAACTGATTAAAAGCAACACTATGGATGTAAATACATGCAAGTAGATCTTCAGCCTTAAAAACTGTTCTTCAGGGCTGGGATCATGTAGGAAAGAACCACACAATCCTTAAATACACGAACAAAATTGAAAAAAAAATTTACAATGAAAAGTTTTACACAAGTAAGCTTAACAAACCTTAAACATGTAAATCATTTTGTTTTTCATATATATTTGCATTTTAGCGAATTTCTTAATGTTATCTTAATTTTAAAACATATTAATATTAAGTTATTAAACAAATATATATGTATGTACATACATACAAAATATGTAAATTATAAGTCATAGGGACCTTTATACTCGTATATTTTTATGTGACGAGTAAAAAAAGAACTCTATTAATCAATGAATTCAGTAAAAAAGTGAATTTACTTATGTCCTGTTTCCACAAGTCAGGCAGGCGACCCGTGTAAAACATTTGTATGAAAATAACACAAACAAATTAGTGATTCTTATATAAATTTTCTACTCAAGCCAACCGTTCGTGTTGTGGAGACAGGGTGTTAGAAATCTTGGAAATTAACGTAAAAAATAACTCAAGTTTTTTTATGTGATGATCTGATGATGGCAAATGTGATGTGACAAATTAAACAAAAACTAAATCTTGTTAACAAAATCGATTATTTGTAAGCATACAACTCTCGATAATGATATTTTCATACAAATTTACCATTACGACAACGACGCTTAGTAGAAATTTAACGCCCGTCCCACGATGTCCACAGAAAATGTCCGATCGTTTATTAATATTGAAAACAAAAACAAATTTTCTGTTTTTTTACTCGTATTAATTGTTGTTTTCAGTACGAGTTGCCGATCGAACATATTCTCTCTCTACATCGTGGGCCACGCTGTTGTAATACAGTGAAGTTCGGATATAACGAACAACAATTATTGCATACAATTTCTCCATTCCCAAGATTTCATGCAAAATAATAGCACGCTTATAGCAAATTGCGATTATAGCTAATTTTCAATTATAAGTTCCCTAAAGAGAACTGCAGGGAAATTTATGCGCTTAAAACAGCTGTTCTCCTCGTACCTTAAAAATAAACAAGTGCCTTTTAATTTTTAGTTTAACCGTAGGCTTTAGTAGCTAGTGCTTCTATGCCTCATATGTTGTTATTATTTTTTTTATTAAATAAAAACATAAATTAATAATTAATTACTTTCTTAAGTTTAATAAAAGCACATATATACATATTAGTGATGCACGAATATTCGTATGCGTATTCGAATTGTCGAATATTCGGCCATTTTCAGGCGAATACGAATGTATTCGTATTCGCTAAATTTCATGCGGATGCGAATACGAATGTATTCGTATTCGTCAAATTCAGGCGAATACGAATATTTTTCCAAAGAAATTAAATAAATAAATGTATAAATCCTAAAGAAAATTTAAATAAACGACTAAAATTTTAGTTTTTACAAATACATTAATTTTTTTATAAAAATTTGTGCTTTGTATAATTTTCAAATATTATTATCAATGACGATCATTAAAATTTTGGGTACTTTTTATTAACTTTAAAGTAAGCCAACAAAAGTGTAAAGTCCTTTTTCATAACAATTTTTTAATATTTCATATTGCATATAATATTCGTATTCGTATTCGTATTCGCGAATATCGTTACAAATATTCGTATTCGTATTCGCAAATATCGTTTGAAATATTCGTATTCGTAATCGCGAATAGCAAAAATTGACATTCGTTACATCACTAATACATATGCTTTAAAAATAAAAAAAATAAAATCGGTCCACGCCAAGGCGAATTCAGTATCAAGTGACCTTTTCAGCCCGACTGATTATGCCAAATTGAGCAATTTGGACCAAAATGTCAAAATTTGCTTGGATATCTTCTGACAGATTGGTTTCGTAGCACAGCAAACTACATGTTGTTTTTTGTGTTGTAAAATTGTTGTAGGGAAGAGTTCACATGATACTGAATTCGCTTTTTTTTCAGCCGCAAATACACAGACACACCCTACAAACTTTTTGGTCGGAGATTAATAAAATGCATTATTTAGTTTATGTTTTGTTGTTGTCAATGATTTGTAGAAAATATTTATAATGATATAGGCGAAGATCATTATAAAGTAAATGAAATTGTTGCATAAATTTTAAAGTTTTTCTGTCATATTTTGTCTTTAATTTTTTTAATAATATTGCCGTTGAAATAATTGTTTCTATTTTGTAAACTTTTCAATTACAACTAGCAGACGTTGGAACTCTGTTCTGATTGCGGTGCTCTTTAATGTATTCCAAAAACGTCGTAGTCAAATTCGGAATAAGACAACCACGATAAGGATAGTTGTTTTGGCCGTACTTTCAATTTGTTCAATTCTCTTTTGAATTTAGTAAGACATGATTTAAAAAAAGTCTAAACTTGATATTGATATCATGAAGTTGCATATAATTTCAGCTTAAAGACAGAGAGAGAGAGAGAGAGAAAGAATTTAAGAAGTTTATTATTCGACATATTGTCATAATTATATTTTAATTTGAAATTTATTTGCTTGTGACTGTTCAAAATTTGTGGTTGAAGTCTACTGATGATTTGGTTTAAGCGCCAATGAAATACGTATATAGACCAAGCTAAACCACAAGCAAATAAATTTCAAATTAAGAGAGAAATAATTCTTACATCTGTCTCTCACCCAACTGAACTAAGACCTTGCAAAGTAAACTTTTCGTGTCTAAAAGGGGCCTTAAGATTTTTTACTTTTATGAATTTTTATTCAAGGAATAGTTTCTTGTCAATCCACCTTAATAATTTTTCATGGGACCCAACTCTTCTCTTTTAAAATATCTTTTCTCTTGTTCTAAGAGCCATTTCACACTACGCTTTTTTAGCCTGCCTTGTATCGACAATTTTCTTTTAAACCCCCTACGAAAAGTCACAAAAATTTACATTAAGCCTTTTTGGCATTTATATACACGTTCAATGCTGACAGTACGAAAAATGCAAAAAGAAATGTCGTAAATCCCCGCAAGCTTCTCACCCCTCTCATCAATAAACTAAAAAAGCCTGCATGCACAGGCAAGCAGAAAAGGCAGAGTGTAAATTGCATCTAAGATAATCACATTAAATAGTAATTGATTGAATGAATGAATGAATGAAAAAGTAGTGAAAAATACTGAACCATCTAGAAATACTGTTTAAGGGAAATCATTTTTATTCACTGATGAGTACAGATTGCATACAATTCTCATATTCTTCTCTTAAAAACATCTTATCACTTTTTTACTGAACATGTTTTACGAATATTTAAAATTAAATCCTTGACATATATTTATTTTGTTTTTCATATCTTTTTATAGAGTTAATAATTTCACAATTTGTAAATATTCGCCAAAAATTGTTTTAAAATATTTTTTTACGAAAATTTGTTGAAAATAAAAAAATCATGTTAGAAATTTTAAAATTTCAAAAGCTGTAATTGACCAAAAAAAAAACATCAAGTGTAAAATATAACAAAAATGTATCTAGAAAATTTTTTATAAAAAATACAATTAACAAACTCCTTAACATATTTTTATAAATTAGTGTTTTCATGCAAAATTTCAACGTGAATTGTTGAATTTAATTTATAAAAAAACTTGCTAAAACGTGCACAGAAAAAATATTTTTCCAATTAATTTTTTAATTTGAAAAAAAAACGAATTAAAAATTTAATTGTGTCTATTAAACTTTTTTTGATTAATTAAATTTTTAGAATGATTTAATAAAATTTTTAATCAAACTTTTAAACAATTAATTTAATTTAAAGCAAAATGTAATTGTGTCAATTAAATTTTTATATGTGTTTTTTTTCATTGGGGAAATATTATTCTGTGTTTATTAAAAATATGTGTATAAATATTTTTACTAATATTGTTTGTTTATTTTATTTCATTTCAAGAATATTCTCAACATGGACAGTACAAAGGCCAGCATCCTAAAATACAGTTTTCCGTATCAAAAAGAGGCGGCCAATTGTTGTGGCTTGATGGTTTGAAATACTTTCGCAATAATGAAAATCGTACAAATTTATTTTGGCGCTGTCACTGGTACTATAGACGCATACGTTGTCCCGTGCTGATATGTATGAACAAATTTGATATCAATGATTTTCGTCAAATACACAAACATTGCCATATCAAATCTACAGCCAGACAGACATCTAAAATGATAGGCCACACCGGGCCAACACAGACAAATAGGAGTGAAACTGCAACAGAAGGAATTAATGATGATGGAGGAGTGGTTGTTATTAATGTGGCGCACCAAAGAGAGATGGAAGCTGAATGTGTTGAAAGCAAACAACAACAACAATAAAAGTGATAAAAAATGTTTTTTAGAATAATTATTAAAAATCATCTTGAACGGACGCAACACGATTTAATTTTAAAATAAACGAAATGTGAAAAACATTAAAAAAATTGTTTATATATTTTTTTGTTGATATTTTTAAGTAATAAAATATTATTTAATATATTTGTATATTTTTTTTACTAATATAAGTGTTTGTTAATTTTTATTTTCATGTTCCAGTGGTTTTGGCCAACGATGTGGTACCAAATCCCGAAGATGTTTTAATATATTTCACGCAATCGTTGAGAGGCCGGCCTGCCATTATGGCCAACGGCATACGATTTTTGATTATGAGTGAAAATGATAAGAAAATATTATGGCGTTGTTCTTCAATGGCGACAAAGAAAATCAAATGTCCGGCCCGCATTACTATGTTAAAGGAATCGCCACCAAAATTTATTATCAATAAAGCAAAACATGTTCATGCTATACTGAAACGCAACAAATATAGTTCCAGTAAAGCGCTATTGTATGATGTACCAAAACTTAAAATAGAAACCGCAGAGAGTGATGATGGCACTGATAATAATAATATTGAGGCCGATGAGTAATGAAAAATCTGCAAATAATATCTAGTAAGATAACAAATTTTGATCAACTTAAGCCATCTGATTTAACATTTGTTTAACATTGATTGATTTTAAATAATTTGTATGTTTTAAATGTGTGTTCTCATTGCAGATGTGCGGAAACGTGGTCCCTGATAAAACCAGGGAACATAATTGTTATATTATTTTATAATAAAAATTAAGAGATAATAGTTATTTTCTGGGGTCTACCTCTGTTTTTTAAAACGAAAACAAATGCTTTCGAATTTTAATGTTGATAGCATACAAATTCGAAAGCGTTTTCTTGCGTTTCGAAACACAGAGTAGTCCCCTTAATAATTATTTTTTCGAGTAAAAATAATTTTTTTCTTTTTTTTTAATTTTTCCAACCAGAAATATTTGTTATTCACCTTTATTCCAGTTGTGGGCATCGACGTTACTTTAACACAACACTAAAAAAAGTTGGGGCTTGTTTACTCGCTGTCGAGAATAATTTTGTGCAACTGACAATGTATTTCCTTTCCCTAAGGTCTTGAAAATATCATAAACATGCCAACAGGAGTCAGTTGTTTTCGACAATGGGTACACAAGCCCTAAGTTTTTGGTATTGTGTTAAAGTGTCGATATCGACAACTGAATGGAATAAGGATGATAGTTTAATTTTTTTTTATTTTTTCGAAGAGAAATAAAAGTTATTTCGTGATTTTTATTTTTTCTAGCAGAAATAAAAAGCCATTTCTGATTTCTACTTCTTCGAACAGAAATAAAAGTTATACACATGTTTATGTACATAACTACGATTGTAATCATATGTGTGTGTGATCATGGTTGAACATGATTTTTTTCCATTAGAAATATCCCGAAAATCCCTTTAATTTGATACCCATGTCAGTGATAAAAATAATTGTTCGACGCTTAGGAGCGGCCACCATATTTTTTTTTTCGAGTGCAACTTGTTCTTGCCGTAGTAGTAGTTATGTACACACATATACATATGTATGTGCATATATGTATATAAATATTTATATATAAATGTACCCACCATCCTACACAATCGCACTACTTGCGAAAAAATACAACCCTGATCTAATGAATTGCTGTTGTCTTCTGAAAATTTTCATAAACTCCATCACACCGGGGTTGTATTTTCTCAAAAGTCACATGATTTTGTAGGATAGTGAGTACCAACCAGCCTTATATTTCATTACTGTTCGAAAAAGTTTAAATCAGGGGCAAGTTACAGCATTCGATATCGTCAAAAATGTCATACAATTTAAATTGAGTTTGTATAGAAATTTCGATGGATTTCGAATTCCGTAATTTGGGCTGAGGAATTGATTTTTATTTCTGCTCAAAAAATAAAAATCAGAAAATAATAATTATGTATTTCTGCCTGAAAAAAAAAAAAAAAATAAAAGTCATTATACATATTTCCCATTACTGTTAATGACGTCGTCGACGTCACATCAAGAGTAAGACTACTAAACTCTAAAGCTTTGTAAGTTTTAGTAGTAAATTCTTGTTGACAAAGAGTAGACAAGTGACAACTTTTACTGTCGTCTTGATGCGACGTCGACGACGCCATTCGCAATAAGGGGGAATAATTATTTATGTTCGAAAGAATAAAAATCACAAAATAATAATTATTTCTGCTTGAAAAAATAATAATTAGAAGATGGGCCTAATTACGAGTGTCGTATTTCGACTACGATTACGACGATTTTGTACTAGATTAAAGAAAAAAATTTTGCAATGTTCTTTAGTCTAGTACAAAATCGTCGTAATGGAAGTCGTAATACGACACGCGTAATGAGACCCAATAACAATTATTTTATTTAAAAATAAAAATAAAAATTGTAAAATCATTCGAATTTAGAAAAATCTAGTTCAGAGCAAATCCAACAAAATTAGTAAACAAGAAGAATATTAATTTGAGTTGTCGAATATAAATAAACAAAAACGATTTACGGCCTGGCACACTATGTCGTCAGAGAGCAACGTTCGATAACTTGTATTGAAAACCAGTGAGTTATTATATAATTAGATTCGAAAAGAAAAATGTTAGTTATTGTATGTTATTCACATTACAATTCGAAAACATTTCCTTTCGATTCGGATTACATAATAAACCCCCAGAAAATTTATTTCTTTTTGCCTTCAATTTAAGTAATCGATCGAACCTCGTCGACATTTTTATTACAATTAAAAAAATATACATATATCTACTTAATTTTTTTTTTATTATATTAAAGAATAACGAACATATTTTCCTTATTTTTCTGTTTTTTCTACTACAGTCGAATCCGCTTTAGCTCAACACGCTTTACTGAAAAAAATCGGATTACTGAAAGCGATACAAATCCCCGCACTGATTTTAAACGCTGCTAGTCTTATGCACTTCGCTTTAGCGAATCATCGCTTTACTGAGAATATCGTATTACTGAAAACCAAAAGCAGGCCCACAATTACTTCGCTTTAGAGTGAAAAAATAAACAATGACAAATTTATTTATTAGAAATCGATTGCATAACTTAAATTAAATTAAAATTGTGCACGTTTTGTCCGTTAAAAAACGAAATGGCAAAATGTATTTGTCCTTTTCGCTCTTACGTACTTTATTGTATTTTTCTATTATATTGTCAATGCAAGTGGTTAGAAATTATTTTAATTTATATTTTAAACTTTTATTTTTTGTTTTAAAAATAATTGAAAAATATAAATATGTTTCTATGAATAATTTTTTTTAATATTTTTTTCGTTAAATTGACGTAAAAAATATACAGATTTGATATAAAAAGTATTGTTTTACTGATTTTAAGCAGTACGCTTAACTGTAATAAATTTCAGTAATCCGAACTACGTTTTAGAGAAAAAAATAGGATAACTGAAAAAATAGGGTTTTGGTTATTTCCAATAAAGCGGAGTCGACTGAAGTTAAAATAAACTTAAATCCTTTAAATTAGATTACAAAATTTGAGACAGATTACTAGCGCTCTAGACATCGAACGAAATGTCCAAATATTTCAGTAAAATTTATATGGAATTATTTTAAAATTTCAAGCGTTATCGAATTTAATAATTTGCTTTCCCCATATTCAATTTATTCTATTATAAAACTTCAATTAAAAACAATATTTGTACATTCGAAAAATTCAAAATTTCAGTTACTACAAATTTATAGAAATGGCGAAATGAATAGAAAGAAACCATATTTAATTTTTTAATTTGGCGCCCTATGCTCCAATGGGAGTTAAAGGAACTTATATATGAGTTTATTTTTATTATTTTTCTTATTGTCTGTAGTATTCATATACAATAATTTTATGTTACAAAAGGTTTATAATTTAAATTTTTTATGAAAATTTGTTTGTACCAAACGTTTGTAAATCCAAATTATTACTTTTAAAGCAATACTTTAATGATTTGAATATTTAGATTGCTCTGCTCACTATACTCGAAAAGAGTATAACTGCGCTAGAAAATTTGTGCTCTTTCCGCTCACATTTTATTTCCCTATTTAAAAAAAATTTATTTCCATAATTTTTTTCTATATTATTTATACAGGAACAAAACTAATCATCATGAATAATACCACATGTGAAATTTTCGGAATAACATTTTACGTTTACAAGGGTTTCAATTTCGTATCAGCACTTCCATGAATTCAAAATTTCTACCTTTTCCGACAGACAAATCTGTGTGAATAACTTTCTTCACAAATTGTAAGATGCAGTTTTATGATAACAAATAAATTCACTTTTCCGAAAATTTCCATGTGAAATTTTATTTATGATAAATCAGAATATTGTTGCATAAAAAAACTCTCTAATTGCATTACGCTTGAAAATAATTCTTTTAAAAACGTTTTGCAATTTTCTTTAACATTTTTTTAAATTAACATTTAATGAAATATATGTACGTATCGTCAGCTAAAATACAACAAGGCATACAAAGCAAATATCTGTTAAGAATAGCTGCGCCAAATAAACATGTTTTATGTAAATGTATGTGTTTAATTTTTTATTAATTTTTTGTTTTAAAAAATATAACTTGTTTTCCTTAAAAAATATCTTTCTTTTATGAATGAATCAATGTAATGAATTTCTATGCAAATTTTGTTTTAAAATACATATTACTCTTTATTAGAGGACGATATATGGAAATATTATTTAAATAAATATAATCTAGTGCTCTGTAGAAGAAAATAAAATTTAAAAATTTATGTACATAAGTATGTGTGTATGTATGTACATACTTATATTGGGAATTATAAAAGAAAAACTCAAAGAAAAGTAGCTAATAGCTAAATAATTAAAAATTTATAATTAAAACTTTAATTAAATGGCATTGTTAATAACTTTTACGTAACTTTGTACATATTTACGTATGTATATGATTTATGTATTTTTTTCTTTCAATACTAACGACCTTATTCATAAAACATATACAGTGAAACCTCACATAACCGGATACTCAGTGTCGCCGTATTTTTGTCTTATTATGAGAGTACTACACATTCTTTTATTTTAATTTTTATTCTACAAAACTTGTCCGGTTATTAGAGGTGTCCGTTAGGAGAGGTTTCACTGTAGATATTTGATTTATAAAACAATTTTCCATACAAAACTAGTTTATTACAAACCAAAAATATTTTGTTTGCATAAGGTCGTAAAAATATAAAAAAATTTAATTCTAATTATAATTTAATTTGTATTATAATAAATGTTTAAATTAATAAAATAAAAAAATCAAACATAAAGATCTTAGTTCAACATCCAGGTAATAAGTAAGCTACCTGACTTATTCAAGAAAAATAATATTGTTTTATAAAAATTTTGTTTTGTAAAACAAATTTCATGTGAAAAACTGTTTATTAAACTTTTAAAAATTAAAAAGCAGCTGAGACCACCTAATATAAATTTTCTTAAAAATGACTTAACCACATTCACGACAGCAGGCCACCGACTACACCACTACAAATACCCCATATATAGGTACTTAAAGATTGTTTGTGTGAGCCGTTGATGTTGGAAATGTTGGCGTTTATGTAATGATTTCAATCCTCAACGTATTTAAGAAAAAGGCTGTTAATTATTTTGTAAATGATAGCAGCATCATAAACAGCTGATATTGAAGTGCAAAGACATATATACATACATACATATTACAGTGCTGACACTTTCATATACATATATATTTCGCACATCCATATAAAAATATATAATTGCTTATTTAAAATTTACTTATATATATTACGTAAAAATATAAAAAAAGAGTTAATTTATGTTCTGTTGAATAATAACATTATTATTATTATTATTATTAATATTAAATTAGTCTAATTTGGCAAGAGCTGAAATCGCACAGAAAAATAATTTTCCTGCAATAAACACGTTTTATTGAAAAAAAAAACAAAAGTCAATTAAAAAAATTATCGAGTCATTTAAATTTTTAATGTAATTAAATTTTTAAACAAAAGTTTAATTCAATCAATTATATTTTTAATTGATTTTTGTTATTTTTTTAATTAAACTTGTTAATTGCAGTAAATTTTTTTCTATGCGTGTTTGTATAGTCGAGTTCTGTTGAAAATATTGATTTTCATATACACACATATCGAGGCATAAGAGTCAAAAAGCATAAGCGAAAAATTTTCGAACTTAATTTTTTGCCCAAAATCGATTAATAGCGATCGGAAGTAATCGATTTTCGAGGTCCAAAAAATGTGTCTGTTAAGATTTTTGAACTGTTATGGCTCGATATATACTATATTTGACAGCTTGTAGTCAGTCGGTAGCCTGCTGTCTTGCATGTGTTTAATGCTTCATATACATAGTTGAAATATATTTCGCAACACAGTGAACCATTATCATTAACTTTAAAAAAAGCTTTGTTTAGCCCAGGTCCAGACTTGCAATTTTTGTTACAGCAACATTTCTATTTTTAGTGAAAAAGTGCGAGAGAGGATTACAAAATGTGCTTATTTTTATTTCAATACTCTCCCATATGTTAAAGAATTGTTGCAACAAAAATTTGCGAGTGTGGACTAAGACTTACTTGATTACTGCTCTAAGACTGGGTTCACAAACCATTATTTTAGTTGAGCAACTTTTTAGCTTATGGGTCAGAGAGAAAAATATGATGGTTCTCACTCTTCATTATCTTATCTATCCAGCATAAACTTAAAAGCTGTTCAACTAAATTTGGCGTGTGTAATCATAGTGTAAGGGCCTCATATAATTTTGGGAAAATGGGCTTACCAATGATAGATAAATAGATGAATGAGTGAGACAATATATTTATGTATTATATAAGTAAAAAGTGCTCTTTTACCCCATTTTTCATTTCCTACAAATGAGCCATTTTTTCAAAGTTTCCTAATTCATTTCCTTAAAAGAATTCTGTGAGCCGTCTAAATTTGAAGCAATATTTTTTATTTTCCAAGTTAAATATTTACTGCCATATTCATAAAAAATTTTTCGGGTTTATTAAGTAAGCACTTATCTGACATATTTCTATGGGAAATTTGTCAAATAAAGCTGTAATAAACCTAAATTATTTTTTATGAATTCGACTGTCCTTAAAAATAAAACTTACAGCCTTATTTATAAAAATTATTAAGGGTTTATAAAGACTTTAAGGAAAATTTTGTATTTAAATTTGTTTTAAAAAACCTTTTTTAAAGCCTTAGTAAGTTTTATAAATAAGGCTGTTAGAATTTAAAAGCCTTATTTAATGCCTTATTTTATGTAATAGAATGTAACTGAAATAATAGAAAACAGCTGGTCGATATTGTTATGTCAAAAGTAATGTACAGGGATCTTACATTCTGGTTACATATCAATAACTATTTTCATTACTTCTCATATAACAATATCGATCAGCTGTTTCCTACCGTTGCAGTTACATTCCATAACAGTCGGCTAACTAAGCCTTATGCCAATGAACAAAGTTTGTTAATGGATTGACTTATGCCACTTTCAACCTCAGAGACTCAAATAAAGATTATAAGCTTATATTAAATTTTGCAAAAGTTTTTATATAAATAAAATTTTTACGACGCTTGTGGTTATAACCGGCATACTTTAACTTTAACATTGTAACAAACAAAAGATTAATATAACAAGGTTTATTTTATTTATTCTTTTAATTAAAACAGCACTGCGACTCCTTTGCCATCCATAACCATCCTATTTTTATTTCTCTCTCTATGTTATTATACTAATACTTTTCTGCTTTGTTTTTAGGTCAAATTTTTACTTCACCTATAAACAACGAGGACGGAATACATTATACTATTTCGCAAAAGGGACGCACCCAGTTAGTGTACAAAGGCTTCTATTATGTACGTGAAAAGAAAGTACGCAACAAAGTTTATTGGCGTTGCACTCAATACACCACCTGGTTCCGTTGCCACGGACGTATTCATACCGACGATGGCCGCATCGTACACTGCAGTCAACATAATCATGACGGGGCTGATGTAGGCGAAAAACCAAATATGAGAAAATTAAACAAACTTAAAGAAAATACCATGAATTTGTGGCCACCTTTGACACTCCCAATGTTGGATCCGTCTAACAATTTTGCAGATAAATTAATGAATTATCAAAAATAAATACTTGCCTATTTTTAATATTACAAATTCTTAGTGATTTAATTTAAATTATAAAATATTTATCATATTCAAAATTAGTTTTCTTTTAAAAGATACTTTTTTGCTAACGCTCTGTTTTATTTTCTTTTTCCTTTTTATTTTATTTTTTAATTGCCAGACAGAAAACTCAACATTGCTGTTTTTAGTAATACGAAGAAGAAGAACCGAAAATTAGTTATACGTGGTTTTGAATTTGTAGTTGATCGTCAATTGAAACAAAGCACAAATTGGCGTTGTTCGCGTTATAAAAGTGCCTACTGTAAGGCACGTGCCACAACCCGTGTTAATGCACAGGGAATTGAACATTTCTTTTTGCGTAATCCCCATCACACGCACGGTTTAGCTGGTATAAAAAAAGGACAATCATCATTTTTTTAATTATATTAAGTAAGTTATTTATTTTATTTTTTGCAAATTATTTTATTATTTTTTGTATTAATTTACTTAGAATTATTTATATGATATTTATTGATCTTATATTTTAAAGGCAAAATAGTTCTTACAATTTTCATTTGCCTTGCAATTTCAATAATAGGTGTGTTCATTTACCAAAATTTTTTTTAAGAATTTTTAAAAATTGTTACCAATACATATTAAATACAGGTACACGCATTAGATGCAACTCTGTGCTTCTCAAATAGTTTCACAAAGTCATTGTCAAATAAATTCTTCGTTATAAACGCGTAAACAAAAAATCAGCTGATAAGTAATCTCGCTGTTAAGAGTGCCTGTTTGATATGCCTTGATTTTTACTGTAAAGTGTTCATTAATTCAAAAAGTTTGCTAGGAGGGAGAAAAAAATTGAGAGACACGAAATTCCTACAAATTATTACTGCTAAAATTTTTACTTTGAAAAATATATAAAAAGAAAGCATATTTTCTTAATTCATTGTTTTTCTTGGACTAAGTCACATAAATACAATTTTATGCTCAAAGAAATTTGTTTGTTTATCGTATTTGATCCGAGATGGGAAGTGGCAATTTAGTTTTTGCTAATGGAATATAAATAAAAAATAATGCAAAATGCATAAAAATACGAGGGTGGATAATAAGTCCGTTACTTTTTGAATAAATTTATTTTTCAAGATCCTCAAAATAGGCATCTGTTTGGTCAATAATTTCATCGTTGGAGCTAAAACTCTTTGAACCGAGGCATTTCTTTATGGTTGGAAAAAGGAAGTAGTCACTAGGGGCTAAATCTGGTGAATAGGGCGGACGAGGGAGCAATTTTAAGCCCAATTCATGGATTTTTGCCATGGAAACTGCACATGCGTTTGTGGTCGATTGTGAGCAAAAGCAGAACCCATATTGCAGAAAGCTTTATCATACTCAAGTAATCATTCAAAATTGAAACCACTAAGCCATGTGAGATGCCCATGGCATCCACAATCTCACACACTTTTACTCTTCGATCGGCCAACACTAAATCGTGGATCTTTTTCGATATTTTCGAATGTACAGACGTCAATTGGCCGTCCAGGACATTTAGCGTCATTTGTACTTGTGTGACCACAACGAAAATCAGTAAAACACTTTTTTACCATTCAAATCGATAGTGCAAAGTCCCCATAATATTTATCGAGCTTTTTCTTGGTTTGATTGACGTTTTCTTTTTGCAATTGCAATTGCAATTTTGTTTCATTAACACTCGAAATTCACTTTTTGCCATTTTTAGAAAAATACACGAGGTTGTATGTTCAAAATTTCACAGTAATCTATTAAGAAGAAAGATCGAAAAGTCACCGACTTATTGATCCGCACTCCTAGTAAATAATACATGAAACTGTTGTAAAGTATTTCATATTAAAGGTCGATTTATAAAAATTTTGTATTGTATTTAAAGTATTATCCAACAAGATTATTCAAAGTACATCAGAAAAACTACAATTGTATCATGACTCCATCCATGATTCTGATAAAAATAAAATTTTCTTGCAAGTTTTTACTTTTTTGTAACTGGGAGAGTAATTTTGTAAATTTTCGTCTTGCTCTCTCGTTTTCTGTTTCTGCTAGGAAAGTAAATGAACATATCTGTGGCAATATGGAATAATAATTAAGTCGACTCAAGCAAAGCATTGCATTTCGTAAGTTTTTACGCTTTCACTAAGAGATTATACGACGCTAATGCATGATTCTACTTTATTGTAATTTTTTCTTTCCATATGTAACTGCAAAATCCAACTGGAATATAATACGGCACAAATAAGCTCAATTTTCTTAGGTCTACTCAAGCCAATATATTGCCATATTGTAAAGAGGAGTGTATGCCATTAAAAAAATTAGTGTTTATATGTCGTTCATTTGCTTGTGAGCTTCATGCGATAGAAAAATATGCATGCCCCCTTGCAGTTCTCTGGTTCAAATAAAAATGGTATATACGTATGAGTGATATATTTATTATTCGTCATCAGTATTACTCATACGTACTCTTTTATCCAAATTGGTAAATGATGCATAAATTTGTAATTTGAATATACAGGGTGGCGCACCAATTGTGCTGCGACAAGAAATTCAAATATCAAATAAACACATGAGAGTTAAAAATTAAAGGGTGTTCCATAACGAGCAACGAAAACTTAAAATCCCATGTATGTACATATGTATGTATGTATGTATTAGTGTCCTGCACAAGACCATTTTTAAAACCTTTCAAGACATGAGAGATTTTTTAAATGCTTTAATACAGCGAAATATTCTAAAACAAACGCTAAACAACTGTGTTAGCAAGACAAACAACTGAAAAAAATGTCTTGCCAACAGTGTTATTTAGCGTTTGTTTTAGAATATTTAGCTGTAGTAAAGCATTTGGAAAATCTCTCATGTCTTGAAACGCCTCATAAATGGTCTTGTGCAGGACTTTAGTATGTACATATGTATATATGTATGTTATAGACACTTGAAATATATAAAGTTAATGTATTTTTATACAGCCTACAACAATTAACACTAAAATTTAAAAAATCTAAATTCAACATATTACATTAATTATAAATAAAGCAAGATGTCTACTCGGCTTCATCAAACGTTGGGCTAAGGAATTTGAAGCTCCCAATATTATTAAGCAACTCCTTACATCTCTTGTTCGTCCTTTCCTGGAATATGGCTCAATAATTTGGGACTCAACATATAAAATATATATTAATGCAATTGAATCGGTACAAAAGCAATTTTTAATTTTTTGCCTTCGCGGATTGCAATGGAATCCCCTACGTCTTCCTTCGTATCAAGCTAGGCTTGCGCTTATTAAACTACCATCCTTAAGTAGTCGAAGAACTATGCTAAATCTTATGTGTATTTTAATTGAAAACGTTTCTTTTTGCGTTCCGCAGCGTCCTACACGACATTGCTCACCACTTTCTATTAAAGCGTTTAGAACCAATTATGCTAATTCTGATCCCTTTATAAGAAGTTGTAGAGATTTTAATAAACTTTATTTTTATGTTGATTCCTCTTTGAAAGATCATTTAATCAAAAGTAATATTCTAATCGCATTGAATAATTAATAACTTTTGCAAAATTTTATATACGTACATGTATAAATAGTCTGTAAGAATTGTAAATTCTTAATTAAATAAATAAATAAATAAATAAATAAGTAAATAAATAAATTAGTAAGTAAATAAATAAATAAATAAATAAATAAATAAAGGTGTTCTATCAGTTAATGTAATTTTCACAACTCGCTGTATCTTGGAAAACGTAAGAGGCAAACACTTGAAATTTTCAAAAACGTTATAATTTTCAAAAACGTTATAAAATCGGCAAACTGAAAAAAATCGCCTAAAACCGAAAAAAATCCCCAAAACGAAAAAAGGGTCAGATAAAAAAAATACTAAAATTAAAATAAATCATCAAAAATCGGAAAAATCGCCAAAATGAAAAAAAAATTACAAAATAAAAAAAAAAATCACCAAAAGTAAAAAAAATCGCCAAAAAAAGGTTAAAAACCAAAAAATCACCAAAACAAGAAAAAAGCGTCAAAACTAAAAAATCGCCAAAACCGAAAAAAGCCAAAAACAAAAAAAGCGAAAACTGGAAAACGCCACATAAAAAAACGCTCGAAACCGAAAAAAATCCCATAAACGAAAAAAATGGTGAAACTATAGGTTAAAGTTCGTATAGTATTACATATTTACAGGGCTATCATGAACAAAATTCCGCGTGAAATTTTTCCCTGGGAACAATTCCAACTTATAGCAAGTAATAGGGAAAACAAAAACTGTAATTGGAAAAGGGAGAAATTTCACGCGTAATTTTATTCATGATAAATTCCGAAGGAATATTCATGATTGGGCTGAATAGGAGGAATGGAAAAAGGAAAAAAACTCCGCGGAAAATTGCTATTCATAATTGGGCTGTTAGTGTCCGTACGGAACCCTTCGTGCGCCAGTCAAAGTCACACTTTACTCAATTTATTTATTTTTAACCAATTAATGTACATATATTTGTATTTCAATTATTTTTTATTGTATATGTATATGTATTGTAATGTTACATATGTACGTGTATGTACATATAACTAATTTTTATTGAGATAATAGACTATATATGATCTCCATGATATTCACTTATATGCGGTACAAGTCAAGCGATTCAACCATTTTAATATGGCAACTATATTCCTAAATAAGTTATAGTTTGATATGTCAATTTGATAGTGAAAAAACGTCATCTAGAGAAGCATTTTTCAATAAGTTAATTAAGTGAAGTTTCCACATTTCAAGCCGACAATAAATCGCTCTGGAAAATTTGTGTGAAAAGAACTAAATTTTTTGAATAATTTCTATACGTTAATTTTAATTTCTTATGATTTTAATAGTTTTATTTTTTATTTAATTAATTTCTATTATTAATTTTTTAAACATAATTTTTTTTTTTCTAAATTGCAGATTCGATTTACTATATAACGGGTCGACCTCGCAAAACCTAAATTGATGATAAATTGTCATTCAACCGATAATTTATATAGAAAAAAGAACTGGTAACATCAGGAAATGAAAGTTTCCAAAAGTTAAGATTAAATGAAAATCACAAGTCTGATATTTAATAATATAAACGTATTATATGTAAATGAAATAAAAAAAATTAAACTAAAAAAATAAACTCAATGCAAGAAGCAAGACAAAAACTATTAAAAAATAAAATTTCAATAAATATTAATTAGCAAAATAATGTATTTATAGTACATACATACATTTTAATTAGTTGTTAAAGAAAATCATTGGAAAATATTACACACACATTTACTGTTTTTGTTTAAGATATTTTACTAACCTGGCTTCTCGTTGTTCCTTGTTTTTTTTCAGATTTAGATCAATTGGTGCGCAAGAACGGTATTACTATTAGCAGAGGCAGCAAGGGTAAACCGAAATTGGAGCTAGCTGGTTACAGCTACTTTCGCAATAATGTCAAGGGCACAAAAACATACTGGTTGTGTGCCAAAAATCGTTCCAATCGTTGTAACGCTAGAATAATCACTTGTTCATTAAGTGGCGAACTGATAATTAAAAATCACGAACACAACCATATACTGGATAAAGATTTTGAAATGGAAAAATTTTAGTGTTTGTATGAGAGTACACACATGTAAATATGTACATTTATGTACATACATATGTATGTATATTCCAACACACATTTTAGACAAATTAATTATATCTGTTTAAAAGATATGTTTTTATATAGAAATGTTGATAGTATTTATTTAAAGTATTTATGTATGTATGTTATGTACTCGTACTATGTGCTATATGTATATACTGTAAGAGCGAGGGTCAATCTAAGCCAAAAATTATTAGTTATATGAATATGCAAAATTACTGGTTTATATTAAGACAATATGCATGTATGCAATCCCTGTCGGAAGCTAAGTTCGCTTTAAACTAACTTTAAGCTAACTTTTTCGCAACTAGTGCTAACTGAAACTCATTATTTTAACATTGGGATGTCTTAGGCGGTAGTCAATTGTCTCACTCTGTATTACTTTTCAACTAACTTAAAGTTGACTTTTTTAAGTCACCTGGTAGTCAGTAGATTTGTAGCGAACTCTATCAATAGCTCGTTTTTGACACAAACCAATGATCAAACCATGTAATCTAAATGGTTTGATCATTGGTTTGTGTCAAAAACGAGCTAATGAAAGTAGTCAGTAAATTAAAAAAATTTGCTGTGCTTCGAACTGTGTATCGTATCACACGTTGCATAGTAAAACGCGCTATGACTCAGCTAAGGTACCATAGAATATAAAAACAGCAAAATGTTAATATAAAATTTAAATGAGTTTCAAAGTAGCTGAGAGTAAATTTGTTGGCATTAATCAAATCAGATTACGAACACATCTTAAGAATTAATTTTGGGTGAATTCTGGATGAATTCTGGATGCCATTGCAGTTAGCTTTTAGTTAGTTAACTATGAGTTGATTATTTTTCTAGTCAAGCACACATTCTCCGACAGGGATGGTAAATATGTATGTATCAGAGATCAGCAATGAATCGTGTTTTTGCTATTCATACTGACTCATGAAATATTAAATATAAATGCGTAATACATCGTTTAAACTTAATATCTCTGATGTACGCTCACTCTCCATGACATTAATTTATAAATAAGTCGAAATAAATATCAATGCGACGTTGACATTCATATTCATACCACACTCACACTTACAAAGCACTTCACTTTGTTTTCTAATTTCAGGAAAGTACTCAAACTACTCGCATTGATTTAACTCATTTAGCTCATGTATGTATGTGTTTATTTAAACAAAAACAAGCAATAGAGAAACAAACACACTACTCATAATGAGAACTGTTATGTTCGTATGCGAAATTCGTATTGTGAGTCATACTTATTTATTTTGCATCGTCCATAGGCATTGAGTGAAGGAGAGTCGAAATCAACAACGTCATAAAAGTTGCTTAGTATGAGTTCGAAGCTCACTTCAAACTTTCGAGTGAATATGTTTCCTAGACAACATTGCAGTAAAGATGAGTGCGCCATGCGTACAAGAAATTATAAGTCATATTTAACTCTATTCACTTTTTCAGTACTCATTTCTGTTCTCTGGTATGTATGTACTTACATATCAAGCTGAAAAAGGCAAAAAAAATTTAATTAGTTACATTATAAGAAACCTAATTTTACTTCTTATTTATTTAGCTTAAGCATTTATTTAATTTTACATTTAATATTACTTTAAATTCAATTATCAATTTGGGAATATCTAGTGAAACTTACTAAAAATCTGTATAAACAAACAAATGTTGTTCAACATTTGAGTTTTTTTCCAAAAGTAAATATTCGGGACTATTACACTGCGTGACAAAAAAAAAATGCCGGTGACGTGCTACTATTTTTCTGGTAGGTATTGTCGAGTGTAAGATACCAACCGATTTTAAATTTATAAGCGGATGTAGAAAAAAGAGACTAAGACTAAGAGAAATAAAGTATGATTCCAATACAAAAAAAAAAACTGCGGAGAAACGAATCCAAAGTAGAAAAGTGACGAAAAAAACCGAAAAAAATATATTTGGTGAAAAATTACATACCTGTCCTTTATAAATATAAAATCGCTTGATATTCAATTTAATTAGATGTTGATAAGTGCCTACGGGTACGAAAAACCGGGTTTTTAGACGTAACTGAGAAAATTTAAAATACAGATTGTTGTAATGCTCGACAATATCTACCAGAAAAATAGTTACAAATCTCGGTATAACGAATCTCGCTTTAATGAAAATCCGGTATAACGAACGTCCAAATTTTTTACATAAACAACGTTATATATCGAATACTAGCCCAATTTTATACTGGATATAACGAATGTTGAAGAAAAAATCACAAAATAAAAAACAAAAACTTGCAAGATTTTGGTCTACTTCGTGTATCCAATATTTTGATAAATGTGTGCTCTGTATGACGGACGGCAAAAAATATTAAACAAAATCTACAGCAGCAATGTAAACGCAAAAAAAATTATTCCGTTAGTTTGTATTTGGTAGTACTTGGTAGCTTATTCGAAAATAAATCACCCTCATTTTTTTTTATTGTATTGTATTATTGTCTACAATAACAATAACTAAAATAACACTTGAAAAAAATCTTTCCGATTTAACGAATTTTTCGGTATAACGAATGGGCTTGACATTCATTGTTCGTTATACCGGGATTTGCCTGTATTTCGATTTCATTAGTTTTTGTTACACAATGTTATCGTTCAAGGCTCATTTTAAAACGACAGATAGGAACCACAATTTTAAATATAAAAACACCGTGTTACCCTAATACCGTACTACCATTTCAACATAAAACTTACCGTTGTTTTGTTTAGTTTTTGAAGTAATACTCGAAAGAAAATAGTCCCGATTATTTCTCTGCAGTAGGTTTTGATGTCATTTTAGGAATTCAGTGAACGATGTAATTAAAAAGCCTCCCTTAAAATGGACCAGAGGAAAGAAGTATTACTTGTATTGACTATCAAATTTCTCTTATTTTTATTACCGAGAACTAAATTGCCTCATTCCCTAAAACGAAAGATAAATTTTGTATGTCAAAACAAAACCAGATTTTTGTATTATATCTTTGTTTTCAATATACGAGTACATAAACCGTCCGACGCAAATTATTTTATTTGTTTTAAATATTCGGGTTGTAAGTGTGATTTCTCGTCACTTATGGCTTTGAAATCAGAGTCAGAGTCGTAAAGCAACTTTGGGTTCAACGACAAACGCTAAAAGTGGTTAATGTTTATTCTCACTTGACAGATTGAGATTTTTTGGGCAATATTTTTATTAATTTTTGTGTAAATGGAGACCATAAATCAAATATGAAAAGTTGAACTTGGAAAGTCCTGCTTCCTATATGAATGTATAGATCGTTTGGTAGCTGCGGAAGGAATCTCTCATGTACATGGGATACCTATGCTATTTATTATTGTTATTAGAATCTATTGAAAAAAAATAGAAATAATAAATTTTTACTTGTTTTGTCTTAACTTATAACAATATTATCTTATAAATTGAATCCTAAAATTACAATATTTTCTTATAAATTGAATCCTAAATGTTCTGCAGTGAATTTCTTTTGTTTTCTCAAAAATTATCAGCTGACCAATTTATATAAATTTTTAGTGATGTATCTAGAATTAGTATGCGGAGAGCACAGAAAAATATGTCCGTCTTGCCATGAAATCGTTGTATTTTAGGTTCATCATCAGTGTTCATCAGCACTTTTATGTAGAATCTTGTGAAGGATTTTTGAGGAATATTTTGAACCTTTAACTCTTTTCCGTATGGGCCTTTTTTAACCTACCGTAGAAGGCGGGAGGACGAAAAAAGTCGGTTACACGTGTTAGTTAGGATGATCTATACAATAATGTTCCCTATGAAACTCTACCGTAAATCGAATATAGCAAAAATATGATTTAAATTTAAACTTGAAATGCGTTTAAGGGCTAATTTCGTGCATTTCACATTGTAAATACGCTCATACCTTTTTATGTGGTTTTATTTTATGCGTTTTTGAAGTTACGCGGTTTTCGAATCCGAATTTTAAATTTCATAAAATTGGCATTACCAAACTACATTTTTTTATGATGTTTATAAAAAGAATTAGCTAATTTTATTTTTATTCCAACATTTCGTTACTACAATGGGTAACTTCTACTTCTTCCCTGAAGATCTTTCCTAAAAAAGTTACCCATTGTGGCAACGAAACATTGGAATAAAAATAAAATTAACTAATTCTTTTTATAAACATCAAGATCTCAAGCTTAATAAATATAAATACAAAATTAAAAACCAAAAGATCGAAGAAATTTAAACAAATATACAAACTATATTTTTATAAAAATTTTCTTTATCCTCGCTTTTATTGTATTTGGGGTGCTTTTTATGTATGTAAATGTACTTTCGCATGGAAAAGTCATGTTTTAGACACAGCAGTTTTTATTGAAGCAAGTCTGAGTTTATGGGTTAGAGAGGATAGAAGAAGAGTACAGACTTGCTTGTACCGAATAGTTATTAGTTATTTGCAAATTATTTTGTTAGCACAGAAGAAAACAATAACTGCGAAAACTACAATTTTTTCTTCTGCTTATTAAAGCAACGAGGAGGAGCTTAGTGGGTTTTTAAGCGAAAGTTCCAATATAAATTTAATTTTTTTAGCATCTGAATTTATTTTCTTCTAAATATTATTTTGTATACATATGTATGTATATATGTATTGTTTTGCTTCTTATTTATTGAAAATAAATGGATTTCTTAAAATAAATACATATGTATGTACATATTTGCTACATAAGTTTTTGATTGAATTTTGACAGTGTAATATGAAGTTATGCGGTTTCTCAAACAGGAACGTATCTACGCGTTTTGTATAGAAGTAGTACCCTTTTTTATGCGGTTTTTTAATGTGATTTCCTTTGGAACGCATCTACCGCTTAAAAAAGGTTTGTGTGTATTTACATATATGGTAATACGGTGTTAAGGTAACACGGTGCATTTTCAGTGTAAAATTCTTATCTTATTTTATTAAAACGATACTCAAACGAGAACAGGCAGGTTATTTTCATTTAAATTCAATTGGAATATTTTAAAATTTCGTTCTATATGGAATAAAATATGTTTAAGGGTTAATGTCATATATATTTACTGCTTAAAAGTCATACAAAATAAGATTCTACAGATTTATTTTTTGTAAAATAATTTCAACGTAATTTAAGAAATAGTTTAATTTTTTAATAAATATAATAATTCTTCATTGTCATGTAATAATAAACGCCTTGCTTATTCACAAAAAAATATTTTTTATTTATAAGAGGTGTATTAAAACAGATTTCCATAGAGAAGATTTGTTAATAATAAACAAAAATGTTTTTTATGAATAAGTCGGAATGTCTTCATTGTAAAATAATAGTATTACGGTATCGACTAAGTTTATTATTTCACTGAGTACAATTTTTGATAATTTGTTTATATACATACATATGTATTTGTATTATTTAATTATAATTTATAAGATGTATATTTAAGGCCGTATTCAGAAAAAATATTTTAGGTTTACAAAACATTTAACAAACAAATTTCCATACAAAATTTTTTTGTATACCTAAATTACTTTTTCTGAATAAAACAGTTAATGGTTTGTAATGAACTTTTACAATATTCGAGCTTATAATTTCAATTATTAAATTCCATTACATATCTGATTATCTTAATTATAAATTATTGTAATGTTTTTTTTTAAACTGAAATAATATTATATCATCGTAAACTATTTAGTTAGCACAATTAGTTAATAAAGGTACGTTCACACTTGGCAAATATGTATTTGTCTAAATAAGAGTTACCACTAAATACTAATGAAACAGTTAGTTAAACAGTTTCCAAGAATATTGGATTCTATGACATTGTCTATTGTTTATGTATGAAAGTGTTTAATTTCATAAACACGTGTCTGAATAAAAAGGGTTTTCATTAATATTTAGTGGTTTCGCTTATTTGGGCAAATTTTCGCCAAGTGTGCCCGTACCTTAACTGAATGTAATAAATTTCTTCATCTGGGACTTGCTGCTACTACATTTTGAACCTTTGACACTGCTTTTGCTGTTTTCGTCAGCTGGTTTTCATCATCGCTTGTTCCAATAGAGTTGATGCCTTAAAAGCTATTATCAGGGAACGTTATAAGTTATCTAATTTTTATATTAAAAATTACTTTTTAATCATTAAAGGTATTCATTTCAGGTTTTTCCAACAAAAAAACTGAAATGAATACCTTTATTATATCTTGATTTTTATTTATTCCCCAGAAAATAAAAGTTATTTTATATTGATTTTTATTTATTCCTCACAAAATAAATAAGTTACTTCTTGATTTTTATTTTTTTCCCCTAATTTTTAAAATGCAGAAAGCGTATTTTTTTCCTAAAAATTAACGTTAACGATTTAAAACTAAATGTATAGCCAGAGTCTGCAAAAAAAACGTGTATGTTAAATTAAATTTACTTTTTTATATTTTATTCAGTTTAAAACTAAAAATTTTTTTTGAGCAATAAAAAAAAAAATATAACTCAAAGAGTAACAGTTATTTCGTGAGGAATAAATAAAAGTAAAAAAATAAAATAACTTTTAATAAAATAATGGAATAAATTAAAATCAAAAAATAGTCGGTAAACTTGAGTTTTTTTCAATAAAAATTAAAAAAAAAATAAACAAACAAATAAAAATCATCGCGTCTATAGGTAGTCCATGTAACATGGAGTATCTTGGCGTGGTGGTGGTGGTTGAATACTAAAAAAATTTAAGGACCGAATCTATATTTCTTTCCTAAAAGTATGCTTAAAATAGTTTTTAATTATTTTTTAACTTTTATTATTCTTTTTCGAAATAAAATAAGTTCGAAAATAAATAAGTAATCTATTACAATTTTACAAAAACAACCTCGATCTTAATGTACACAAGAAAACTATTTTTTAGGTGATTATTTTCAAAATACCAATTTTCTGTTTTAAAATGAAGATGAAAACAAATTATTCAGGTGTGCCATAGAAATCATATTCGTACGAAACTGAAATGAAACGTTCTCCAGAAAACGTTTGCGTCAAAACGAATTGATACGATGTGGTCTCGATTTGCAAGTTTGAATCAGAAAATTTGAATCAGAAAATTTCCGAACGTTTTTCCTTGATTTGACACAAAACAAATTAACTGCTGATCATCAGCTGCTATATCGAGATCACCTGAATTTTGAATTCGCCTTGGTTTGAGTGTTAAATCTTTTTAAAATTGCTAAAGTGAAACTGATAATTTGAGAGTGAGTTTAACAAACATTTCAAATGGAAAAGAATCCTGTTTTTACTTTTAATTTGTGTCTTAAAAAAAGGCCAAACCAGTTTTGTTTGCAAATTTTATAGGATTTTAAAATTTTGCCAAACACAGAAGAAACAAATATGAAGAAATAAACAAAACAGGCATCACCATAATTTTTTATTGTTTTCACCGTGCTTATTGATTGACTTAAAAATTTTTTAAGCATACAATTTAAGGTCAAATTTTGTAAATAGAAATGTTTTTTTCGTTTTCAAATTTGTATGACAAAATTATTTTTTTAAACGAATTTTCGTTATTTGTCATACAAATTTAAAACGTTTAGAAACGAAATTTTTTACAAAATCTGCCTATTAGTTTCAATTAAGTTTTTTAATTTGTTTTCAAAATATCCATAATTATTTGTAAATTATTTTCAATTTTATTTTCTTTTATTTACAAATCAGCTGTTCAATAGAGCTGCCATATTTAATATCAAAGAAATGCTTTGATTTTTTTCGAATTTATGATAACGTATGAAAGTTGAAGAAGCGAAACAAAAACGATACGAATTGAAAAAAAATATATCTCTTTTTATACTGAAAAAGACTCAGTATAAAATCCAGAACTGATAATGTGAATACCCGCTGCTGTTTGATTTTTTTAAATACTTTATTCGAACTTACTAAATCAAGTGGCTTTTAGAACATAAAATAGCCTTTCGTTTTTTTAAGAACATGTGGTTTAACAGAGTAGGGCCCGGTTAGAAAGAGTTAAAAAAACTATCTATATATTAGAAACTAAAAATAAGGAGAAAAGCGAACACAGTACAATATTTAATTTAAAACATTTGATTTGTAAACAAAATTGTTTAGTTGTAATACAAATTTATATGAAAATAACAACAAGATTAAAGAAAATTTATGTTAAGCAATTGTATCAATTGCAATTATATCTACATATTTTTTACTTCCTCAGTACAACTACATATAGAAATAAAAGTACTTTAAGTTTAAAAAAATTTTATTTAACTTAATTTAGTATACTTATGTAAATGAAAATTTAAATAAAGTATCGTTTTAATTAAAAAAAACAAACTACTACATTTTTTGCAGATAATTTTATTTTAAAATTTACTAAACCAACCACTAAAAAATTTTATAATCAAATAAATTTTTTGTTGTTGTTAATTTTGCTTAAATTTTTTATTTTAATTTTTTGTTTTGATATTAAATGTCTTTGCAGATTTTGTTGTGCTTGATTGTATTTTGGGCGATAACGTATTCCATTCTATAAATTATGTGAAGGGTCAACGTGGTGCTCGCAAAATGGTTTGCGGTAATTATTCCTACACTTGTTCTAAAATCAAAAGAGGTCGGAAATATTGGGTTTGCGCCAAACAGCGCAGCTTGAATTGCAAGGCCCGCCTTGTAACCGATATAGATGAAGTTGAATTCTATGCGCGTAATATAACACACAATCATCCTTCCGATGTTTATTGGTCATTGAAAGATTAGCTGTGAAAATGTCTTAAAAAGATATACTTACATAAATTTGATACATAACTTTGCTGATTTGAAAGGTAAACATTAAAAATTACTGTTGTTGTTGAATAGTTTCTTTAAATTAAAGTTAAATAAATTACCCTGAAGAAGAAATGCGATTTTAAATACATACAAAATAATACATTCACCCCTATACTGAAGTTCGGTTAAGTTTCAGCAGTTAATTAAAAAATTAAAATCGTAAGATAAAAATTGAATCGTAAACAAAAAGACAAAGACAAGAAAGAGTATTTTCAAAACCAAATGTTTTGCCTTGGAATGTACATATGAAATAGTAATTTTCTAATTTTAAGTTAGATCTGAATTAAATATTGTGACAATTTTAATTAAATAAATACATCAGTTAAGTATTAAAATAGTAAAACTGTAGTTCGATTCACTAACTTATTTTTACGATAATCCAATCGCTTACAAACAATAATACCGAAATTAACGAATTTTCTATGCAGCAAGACTTTTAAATAATAATAATTTTTGTGGTGTTATTGAATCGACAACAGTCAGCTGTTCAGTTAAAGTACATGCTCTTTTAACAGAACTCAAGTAATTATTCTATAGCAATATACATACATGTAAAAGCTTTTATATTCACCCTTATTCCAGTTGTCGACATCAACGTCACTTTAACACAGTACCGAAAAATTGGGGCTTCTTTACTCGTTCTAAATCCAAAATCGGTCGCTTAAAATTTCTTTATAATCTTGCCAATTCCTTGCACAGTAGGTCGATTATGACCCCGCAATACTCCATAATCACCCCGTTATGCTAGAAAAGTTGCCGCTCCTTTTTAACGATCACTTTTGTGGTAAATTTTAACTATTTTTACGCGTACATCACGTTACGCTTTATTTATCTGAATGGATATCTAATACCATCTGCAAAAATTGCAGTCAATTCACATTATGACATTACTTTTGAGCCACCTTGTATATTTATTTATGTATGTAGTACATGTGTAAGTATTTACACATTAGTATGTTCTTATTTTCATATCACAAAATGTACTTAACATTTTTGTACTGCTGTTCGTTTGTTTGTTTGTTTCTTTTAAAGGTCATAGAACCTAAAAACAAACTTGCAGTTTTTGTTCTCAATTCGTGTTTATTATTTATTTGAATTTGTTTATGTATTTGTAGTTATACTGTTACTATTTTTTCATTAAAATAAATATCAAACACAATTAAGTGCAAGTATTACTGCTAAATAACCCCAATTCGATAATAATAATAGTTCCCACCCATTATTACCAAGTGAAAAAGATACAATACGAATTTGTATACATTTGTTTCTTCACAAATTACCAATGCCAATTCTGTGAACTTTAGATATGGACGGCTAGATACATAGATAGATAGATGGACGGACAGAGAGACAGATAGACAAGCAAACAAACTAACTGATTGTAAAACAGTCACACCAACTGCTTAAGCAGTCAACTGGCTGACTGCTGCTTACACTGACATGGAGCCCAAAAAAAATTAGTAACGTTTACCCTAAAGATACATAAGTTTTTACTAAATAAACAGTAATAAAAATCCAACATTCATGAATGATGATGACAACGGTGAACGAAGGTGGTAAGTAAAGTGTGTGGTGCGAGTAGTGAATTCATGCAGGGAACGAGGCAAAGGAATTCAGTCATGTTAATTTTGCTAAAAATGATGACAGATTTCATATAAAATAAAAACAAAATAAAAGAAACTGAGTCAGAGTAAAACAAATAAAATAAATAAATAACAAACTGGTATGATTTTATTCAGGCAGTCATCACTTCTTATGGATTTTTAAGAAATTATCCAACTTATGTACACACAAGTACAAAATCAAATGAATAAAACAAAAAGGTATGAATGACTAAGCATTGGTAAAGCCGATAACAGCGACAGTGACATTCATATGTGAACTATGTATCTCTTACAGTGAGTGTGTAAAAAGAGCAGATTTCAAAAGTTTGATATCGAAGCTAAACCATTTGGAAATGCGAAACTCTTTTTCAACAGAGAACCGCTTTTGCCAAAAAAAAAAAATACACAAAAAGATGATTCACGAAATTTTTTTCACGTGCGAAGCACTGTGGCTATATTAACTTTTTTGGAGCTAAGTGTACTTTTATTATTTTTTTATTATCTCGAAATAGTCAATTCAGGATTTGCTATATAATAAAAGAAAGCAATCTCATTACAGGAGTCAAAGCAGAAATTGAAGCACCAGAGATTAGCAGAACTCTACTGTTGGAATAGTGACCGTAATTCTCTGGGGAAATCCAAATAGTGAAAAGACGATAGAGATTATAAGTTTAAAAAGGCCAACACTTCGGAATTATATCAGCTTAATAACACGATATACAGAGTAAAAGAGTCATATGGGTCTTAATGGGTGTTGTTGATGATATAACATGTAGGGCTTGCTAGGCATATGATGAAACTTTCGAACACAACTTTTGTCACTGTCCAGCATTCGCTCAAATTAGAAGACAAATCTTTCATCTAGAAAATATACCAGATATGGAATATGTTAGGGATTATATATCTTGGGAACGAACGAACATTCGTAGTTCTTTCAGACTGCTGAATGAATGCAGCATTTTCCAGGCTGGGATCTTGGTAATCCTCAGGGCCACGGAATTGCTGGCCAGGAATGAAGGTGAGAAGGTAACCTTATACGTCGACAGCCAGGCAGCGCTAAAAGCTTTGAAGGGACACAATGTCAAATCGAAACTTCCCATGTAGGATTTCTGGCCACAGCAGTGTTGAGGGAAATGAAATTGCCGATGAGTTTGCAAGAATAGGGTCGGCATTAGGTGAAGGAATGCGTGACAGATCGGTGAAATTACCGATAAGTCATTACTATAGGGAACTCAGTGATTGGGCAGAAGAAGGACCAACAGTTCATGGCGGATTGTAGAGTCTCGAGGGTTCTGAGGCCAAAACTTGACTCAGGAAGATCAAAAGTGCTACTGGATATGAATAGGAAGGTGATGAGAATAGTGATAGGCGCGTTGACAGGTCACTGCTCGGAAACTTGCACTCCAGATTTTTGTGGGATGTGCGGGGATGAAAAGGAACCAGAAACCATTGAACATAAAATCTGTATATGAGAGCATTACTGATATCCGGAAGTTTAAACTAGAGAACATCATGGGGTTCATCATGGGGATTCAGTGGCTCAATGATGGATAATAGGGTCACTTCTGGCTACAAATGTGGGGTGGGGGGGGGGGGTAAATTTTTTTAAAGGGCAATAGAAGGGAATTAGAATGGATCGCACAACATGCTATAAAAGCATATGTGTAATCCGAAGCAGATTGGGTCAACTAACCTAACCTTAACTAATAGACTATCCATGATGTTTCACACTCACACCATCATTAACAAAAAATGGGCAATAAAACGTGGAAATAAGAAAATTGGAGACGCTCATTATTCATATTGATTTTCTTATATTCCCGAGACAACATGTTTGAAATTTTTGGGTTAAGGGTTAAGTTCGGTAAGATGAGAGCAAACTATAATTTCTGTTCGAAGTTATTTTTGTTGTGATACATATTTGAACTAGAATTAATTTTAATAAAGGAACAATTTCATAAGAAGGATTTTTCAGTATTTTTCAATTCTTATTATAGAACTAAATATTTTTATTAATTAATGTGATTTTCTAAAGAAGGCAACAAAACTTAAACTATACGACTTTTGGCTGGGGGAAGTACCGTCACTTTTCTGTGCCACCACGCACTTCATCAGCACCCTAGTCTATCTACTTGGGTAGAGATTCTTATTAACATCAGCTATTTAACTTAAATTTACAGCATCCGTTTAGTGGTTTCAAAACCGCTGGTATACTATCAAGGCTATCAGCTGTTAAATATTTGTTATTTGAAGTGACATTTATTTAGCGAAGGGGTTTCAATTTACGAATATGGTTGGTTCAACAACCATATAACGCATAAAAATGGTTTAAACTTTTCAAAGATTACAGGGTCATAATCAATCTACTGTGCAAGGAATTGGCAATATTGTAAAGAAATTTGAAGATACTGAAAGGGTTAAAGAATGGATGAGGCCTCTGCATCACCGCATAGTGCGCACTGACCAAAATAATGCTTCTATTAGTAAAATTGTGGTGGATAATCCGAATAATATAATAAACCGACTTCGCTTTTGACTATGATAGAAAATCAAAAGTTGCTCATAATAAGAACCCAATTCTCTATACATGTATATATCTACACCATAAATGACAAAGCGTAGTGATAACTTGTTATCCATCTTTCGGTTTCAAAATCAAAGTTAAATAAAACACACACAGAGCTATGATATATTGTGGAACTTTAATTTCATTATAGTGCTTGGATCTTGCCATTACGTACGAAATAAATACAATGTCATGTACATGACCACCTCTAGATTGTTTGCAGCAGTCGCTTATTTTGATATAGTGTTCGAACACTTTCGTGCATTTCGGTCGGTATCTCCGCGATAGCTTAGCGAATGTTCCAATTTTAGGGGATTATCCGCGTAGACGTGGTATTTGGCGTAGCCCGACGAAAAAAAATCTGGCAAACTTCCCAAGAAATAACGCCAACATCGGTTGTGTTGTGTGGCTCGTGGCACCATCTTGTTGAAACCACATATCCTCCATTTCATGATCTTCAAATTCAGAAAAAATAAATTTGGTTATCATACGACCATACCGCTTTGAATTTACGTTGATGGTTTTTCGGATTATCCGCCACACATCTCTTGAAATTTCTTTATAATCTTGCCAATTACTTGCACAGTAGGTATGCAAATTTTTTGGCTTGCAATTAATTAAAAATTATGAACTGGACGATATGTTGTTTCAACAAAGACCGTGCCAAGAGCCACGAGTCACACAACACGACCGATTTTAGCTTAATTGCGCGGGAAGTTTCCTGGAGACTTATTCTGTCTTGCGATGCGAGAGTAAATGCGATGCACAAGTGAAATACGATCCGAAAGAAATTTGGTATTCTATAAGAATTTCCTAATCGCATTCGAATTTTATTTCAAAACGGGGCAGCACTCGTCAAAAAAAAAAACAAATAAACGTCAAATTTAAACTTAATTTTGTTTGTTGTTTTGATTGTAAAATATATCAACTCTAATTTATATAGTACAATATTTTTCATAAATATTTTCGCATTAGAGATTAGCGACATCGTAACATAGAATAGCATAGAATAGACTTTCGCATCGCAATACAGAATAAGCTTCCAGAATTCGTAATTTCACGTTTTGGCTACGTGAAATTGCCAACAAGATCATGCGATTTGAAGCCGGTAGACTTTTTGTATACGCGGATATATATCCTAACTTCGGAGCATTTGAAAACCAACATTCCGACATACCGCCCGAAATGTGAGAAAAAGGATCGACTGCTGCATCCAGAGGCGGTCATTTAAATGACATTGTATTTCGTTTCAGGAATTTTTTAACTTTACTTTTGAAACCGACAAATGGATAAACCTATATTATTAACATCGTGGTATTAAAAAGCACAATGCCGTGCTATATTTTTAAGCTTAACTGCATGTGAATGCTGTAGTGTTTACACTTGCCAAAAAAAAGTTTTCAAACATACAAGTGCAAACAGCATCATTGTTTCACTACTATTATTGTTGGTGTTGTTTTTTTTTTGTTGTTGCTTGTCGTGCAGACATTGTATGTAGAATGTGTTATTGTTCCTTTTGTTACTGTTTTCGAATGATGTCAACCAACAACAATCTACAAATCAATAAACAATAAATGCAGTTGTTGTACCAAATATCAGAGATGCTGGATTTGTGTTTGTCGTCGTTGTTCGTCCAAAGAAAATTTAAATTCAGTATGTACTGGGTTGCGGTGTGGCGTGAACGAGTGGGGAGATCTTTTGACTTGTAAGACCTGTTAAACCAACAATATTAAATCTACAAACGAACCAAAAAAAAACGACAACCACAAACGTAAAACTTGAAATTGACAAAAACAAAGTGAAAATGAAAGAGCAGTAATAATAAATAATAAAAATAAAAACGGATTGAAAAAAATTTAAGAAATTAAAAGTTAATAAGGGGCAGCCAAATGCCACAGACTATTTACTTTTGTTACGTGTGTGTCTGCTGGTAGTCGGCCGGTTTCATGTCTTTTATTTGTTGTATGATGTATTTATTTACAAACATACAAACATACATACATAAATATATATGTGTGTATGTATGTTTGTGTAAATATTAATTCTTGTACAGCTGCTTCTGCTAAATACGAGGTCAAACTGAAAGACTATAATACTGAAGCTGACTGGATAACTATATATTGCATATCGCTCCTTCATTTGAACTTAGTCATAACTGAAAAAGTATAGGCTTACAACAATTTATTGTATAAAGCTGAATGAAGATATTAAAAATCTAACTCTCTCAAGAGCTGTACCATAAAAAAAATAAAATTTTGAACTGCCAAAATAGGACCAGTTTTAACGTTCGTAAGACCTAATGTTGTGTGCATACGCATAGAAGCATGACAGAAAAAGTTTTTTCGTCTGGAACTATGTATGGGTGGGGTATGTATTAAGGAATCAGAACCTCAGTGATGTTCGATGGACTCTCCAATAAAATTGGATACGAGACTGCATTTTAGCTAACGTTATAAATGATAGAGTGACACAAGTTTAAATCATAATCCCCTAATTACGAATGGCGTCGTCGACGTCACATCAAGACGACAGTAAAAATTGGCATGGCCTGTTATATAAATTTTAATATTACGATAAATCAGGCATACTTTTTAAAGGAGAAATGTGTTCTTATTGAAAATTTTTATATATTTCGTCGGCCTGTTAACTTAAAAAAAGATAAATCGACTTTTCAGATTAACCTTGTTAAGTTATTCTCGGGGCTATTCTTACTTATGTATGTATGTACATATGTATGTACACACCCACTGGACCTGAGATTCGATAAAAACGAATACTTAGTAAAGAAATAGAAATTTCGAAACAAAATTCTTCGATATTTGTTCGCTAATCTAAGAAAATTCGAATGTTCGCTAAAGCTTCGAGCATCGAACTTCTCTCGGAAGTTTTTCGAATGTGTGACGGTAGCCGAGTGAATGTGTGCTAGACTGGTAGTCGAGACATATAAAGTTCGATGCATGACAGTACTGTAAGTTAAAAAATAAAAAATAAATCATACGTACACATGTGCAATAATTGAACAGAAATAAATTTTTCACGACCCAGCTAACCAAAACCTTCGTAAATAAATCGCATTCGAATGTTGCGCAATCATTTCTCGGACTAAACACTCGATAACGACTATCGTAAACGGAAATAGAAAGTGCTGCTAGAGCTCACTCGCTGTTTGATGTTTCGCTTACGAATCAATAGCGAACCTTTAGCAATATCATTAGCAATCGATTTCATTGCTTCTTAATAGCAGAAAACGTTATTCCTTTTTTGTTATGCATGCAAAAAAATAAAAAATTGAGAGAAACAAATTGTTTCTTGTTGCTAAACTTTTTTTTTACGAGAATGTTTCGAGAATTGTTGGCTACAGCAAACGTTCGTTTATTTTCGAAACTCAGGTGTATGTGTGTTAGTCTGCTAGAATGGAGGTGTACCATGTTCAAATCCTGCAGGGTGTAAGTCAAGGGTATTAAAAAAATAAATAAAATAAGTGAGTTAAATAAAATAAATAAATGAAAAAATAAAATTACTTTTTTACTTTTTCTGTTGCCTTTTTGGGATATCGAAATTAGTTCGATATTCTCTCACTTTTGATATTGCTAGCGAAACTTCGATAACGAATGTTTTTTGCGACAAAAGTGAGCGACAGGTGAAAATTTTTCGATTCGTTTTTGAGTGTCACTCTCGATAGTTTTACACGATAAATGTTCGAGATATCTTCGAAATCGATATCACTAACGAAATCCGTGTCAACTGGGCATGTACATACATATGTACATAGTATGTATGTATGTAGTATATTTGAGCTTAAATGTTGCACACTGTGTAAATTTAGGGCCTGTGTCAAATTGTCTGAATTGAAATGAATAAAATATTTAATAGAACAACAAAAAGAAGATTAAAGAAAATGTTTAAATGAACGAAAAAAGGGCAACCAGAAGTCAGACAAAAGGGCGTAAGTAAAGCTTTGTGGTTTTTATTTTTTGCTAAATAAATATTAAAGCACACACAAACACATACGTGCTTTCATACATACAAACAAAAGTCATGCGACATGATGGGTTATGCGAAGGATGATGAGGTTGATGTTGGTGTTTCCGTCTTCGTCGACATCATCCGTGCAGTTCTCGTCCGTCACAGCAGTCAGTCGTCGTTGTTTATTATTCAGTTCAGAGTAAGAATATCTACCTAGTTACATTTTTTTTTGCTTATTGTTTGTTCTTTTTTTATTGCAATGGAAGTCTTCTGAGAAATCAAAACAACGGCAACATTATTAACATAACATAACAGCAACAACAATAAAAGCTTGAACAACTTTAACAACAACCACAAAGATATTGTGTGAATTAAAAGGAATAAAAATGCATAAGAATTTTATAATTGTTTTTATTTTTGTTTCCATAGTTGGTTTTTTGCTGATACCCTATTGTTCTTCTTTTTGTTGTTTTAGGTTGTATGCTCAGTCAAAGACTGACTGACTACTGGCCACCACTTTTACGGCCAACAACATTGTTTCTTTGTGTGTGCGTGTGTGTGAGTGAATTATTTTATTGAACACAGTAAAAACTAAAGTTTGAAAGTTTCTGTTTTTTTTGTAGATGTTCTCGCAATTAGAAGAAAGCATTTCTGTTAAAATTTCAACTTAACAGTTGGGTGCTTGTGTGTTTGGGTTGGTGTTTTTGTCATACATAAATGCCTTTTATTTGTTTAATTGTCCGTCGGTCGATTCATTTTATTTAATTTTAATATTTTTACTATTTGCGTTCATATCTTGGCTAGTTCTTCTTTGTGTGTTTTAAGACGATGACCATCAAAATGCCCAAAGGCCGACTGACTGTTTGTTTGTAGTGAGTGAGTGAGTGCTCGTTTCCTTGTCCCAGTCAGTATGGGTGAGTGTAAAATTATTTGTATTGAGTTGTTTGTTGACCAAAAATACAATAAAGGTTCAAATTCTTGACACTGGCGGTCAAAAATATCGTACATGTTAAAAAAGATATACCAATGTACGTGTATGGTCGTTTTAAAAGTTTACATCCGTAACTTATTTAACGGCCTATTTAAAGTTGCACTGTTGTGTAGTAAAAAAAATTAGAAAATCGTGTGATATTTAGGTCTTTGGTTTATTTAAAATATTACAAGCAACATTTTGTTGGCATACATTAACTCTCTAATACTTCTGGAAATAATAGGTATTTTTTTAAATTTTTTATTGAAAAAATAGCAAAAATCGTTTTTAAAACAGGTATGCATGTTGTTAAAATATTCTGCGAAAATAAATGGTATTTTTTTAGTGTCACAACTTTAAGTTGGCATCACTGCTTTATTTGAGCACCCATTTAACAGCTGATAGTTGCTTTTTATTTAGTTTGCTTTGAAATTTCATTATGAATAGCCAGCCACGCCGGCCACATGGCAGAAATCATATTTAAATGTTAATTTCATAAAGTTTTCTTTCCAATAAAGTCTGTTTCATTGATATTAAAAATATATTTCCTTGTTTTATCAAGATTTAAACTTGTGTCACTCATGAAATTTTTAATTCATTGTAGGCCTTTATATTTCACGTAGTTTCAAAGAAAAAGGTTTTAAAGCACCAGATCTCATTCAGGAAACTGACTGTGTCGTCGCACAAGGCAAATGCCATCAATCAGAGTTGGAGACGATCAAATTATCAGCCGAAAATAAAAAAAAAACAATGTGAATCCGATCACAGGGGAGATGTGTAAACATCTAGTAATGAAATTTTTTTAAACTAAAATAAGATATATAAATTTTTGACTCGACTGTATTTAAAAATCTACGGAAAATTGCATCTATAGTAGTGGAATTATTAGTTGTGGGGGTTTGTGGAGAATTGCTCATATGCAAGTGGAAAACGTCAAATAAAAATTTTGATAAAGCTCGCGGCTGTGGGTTTGCAAAATTTGTATTAAAATCTCCACACATAATAATTGGCATGAGATGGAGATTGTTACCCAATGGTCGTGCACCAGCTTCAGTGTAAGGTAACAGTACGTAAAGAAGATATATATAATATTATGTAATATTATAAACTCTTTATAAAGGCCTATATATCTCTTAAATATATATATATGTATATCTTTAAATATTTGACATTTAAAACGCTCTTTTATTTAAAAGCTTATATTTATTTTATATTTTTCAACTTTTTAACAAAATGGCAACGACTATTGCACTTCACAAGCAATTTCTATTAAAATTGACATTGATTTGATCGTCTGCTGGTAAATTAAGGTTGATAGTAAATATTTCCTGCAATTGTTTAATTTCATGTACAAATACACACACATTTCGTGCTCCACTGAAAGTGAATATTAGAGATTTTACAGTAAAAAAGATCATAAATCTAAAAATCTATGTATTTGTGTGCTGTATTTTTGTCCACTATAATTGTGCACTGTAATGTTGGGAAAAATCAATATTGGAATCGACAAAGTTCGCAAGAAATACAACAACAATGAACATAAGAGCATGAGAATAAAAGAGCAGAAAATTAACTCTCTGCTTTGCACAGTCGCTATGAAAGAGAAATATACGCTGGAAGTAAAAGTATTTGTCAGATACATTTGTCCCTGTTACCCATGAATTCGAATCTATAAGATACAAAGCGAACGAATTGAAATAAATCGTTCTCTCGGGGAGAGTTCAATTGGAAGAGATGTGGTGAGTAAATTTCCATTGCTGACTGATGACTGGAAAGATGTATGTGGATGAACGGCTGGCTGGCTGGTTGACGAGTAAGCAAGTAAATTGTAATTTCTTGCAGTCGTCAGATAGGTAGTAGACATTGAACTTAGGCAGCCGTAATAACACACTGAAAACTGTTTCTTATTAATAAATAAATACTCTACTAAACCAAGAACCTGAAATATACATATGTATGTATATATATTTTTTTCAATACAATCTAAAGTTTAATATATAAAATAAAAATATCATTAAAATTTAAAGAAAAAAGTTATTTAAAAAGTATAATTAGAGTGTGTATAATAAGTGTGAAGAAACTTGGCTGAACCTGACAGATAACAATTTATTAATAAACTGAAATGAACATGCATACCTAGTATGTATTATTAAGAAATACAATTTTTTAAAGAGTGAAGTTGTGAAAATAAGAAATATATGTAGTTAAAGAAAACCTAAAATTAAATGAAAAGCTGTAAGTTTTTGTTACTGAATTAAAAATTTTAAGATACAAATTTTTCCTTTTTTCAAGAGAAGTTTATGTGAAAAAAAAGCACACTCAAATGCAAAATTTTGTGTACCCTTAAAAAACCCCTGGTGCGCGCTGCCCTCCCTAAACTCTACATATAAAACAAAAGCCCATACATGCATACATACATACATATGTACATATAACATTACAACAACATCTGAACGAAATTAAAATAATTAAAAAAAACAAAAATTAAACATAATATTTAAATATTTTAAAACAAAAAATTTATTTTCAAACATTTATCTATTTGCTTTTGATAATTTCATATTTAAAGTGAGAAATTTAGTGCAAAAGTGAGTTGAAAAAAACAAAAAAAAAAACAAAAAAAAGTTAAAGGAAAAAAGAAATGTTTCGATATCTTTGAATTGTATCTAAACCCATTTTACTACTCATACAAATGAAACAATTCTCATGTCACGGTTTAATTGGATTCAAGTTGAATTGAGAGTAACACAACAAACGCGCGGCGTTTCAAGTATTCCTGTGGTTTTCATACCCACAACAAAAACAACACAAATCAAACAAATTCTTGCATTTTCCTCAACTCTCCGGAAAAACAGCAGAGAGTATAAACGACATCTTTCCCATAGAGAACCGGAGGAGAGCATATAAAAGCATAAAAAGCATATAAGAGCATATTTTGATACCTAATGGAAATTTGAAAGAAAGAAAAAATAAAACGATAAAATTTGAAAAGAGTCGCGTGCGTATTTTCATCATCAACATCAACGTTAAACATTTCAAAAACTAAAACCAAAAAAAGTTGCAGCAGCAGCTTTATACAAGCTACAACGCGTTAAGGAAACACCTTGCTTTTTTGGAAACCAGTAGTTTAAACCAACACATTCACACACATATATACATACACATGCATATGTACAAGTTAAAAAAATAAAATTAAACCGAAATATCTGTTAAAGCCAAACAGCCAGCCAATCAATCAACAGCTTATCCTGTAGGACGTTTGTTTTAAACATTTTGGATTTTTATTTTGGCAGCCGTTTTTTTCCATGCTAAAATTTCAAACATCTAAAATTAACAATATTCGAGAATTTCAACGCATTTCGATCGCCTGCCACAGCGAACTGATTGATCAATTATGGAGCAGCTTTTGAAGGTAAGTAAAATTGTTTATTTTAATTTCAAGATACTTTTCCAAGAATTAAGCCAAAATACTCGTACATACATATGTACATACATATGTATGTACATGAGTATATCTGAAAAGCTTATCGATTAAACTCCTCAAGAGTGTAAAACAATATTCCAATTGTTTCTTCCTTTCCTTTGCAATATGTTTTTTTCTTTTCGCCGAAAATTTTTGCTTCAAATATTGCCACTCTAGCACTCAGCCAGCGAGGCAGCCAGCAGCCAGCCACCTTCTTCGTCTTTTTCCAATTTGAAAATGCTTACACTGGAAAGTTAAACATTGAGGAAAAATATTTATTTCTTTTTCTTTTTTTGACCACTTACAGACACACACTTACATACATAAATACATACATATGTATGTCTACAAAATTAGTTTCTGAAACAATTTTTTTGTTTCGCTGAAATGCTTTGAATATTTATGAATTTTAAAATATTTATTATTTTATATGTATGTTTTTGCACCATGACCTTAGAGATAGAGTTCGAAACTGAAAAAACAGAATTTTAAATCAAGATTTACAACAACTTGTCCTTGTGACAGGTAAAAGATTGCTTGTGTCTGCCGTTTCAATAGACGACTGTGCAATAATTTTAAATAAAAGTCCTTGAGTTTGCTTTTAAAATGTAATACAATAGATTGCTTAAGGTTGTTAAAAAAAATTCCTAAATTCAATTGAAAGAATAAAATATGGCATACAATTTCGCTTGTCAACAAAGCTGAAGAAATAATACAGAAATAATAATAATGCATAAACTTTGGTGACAATTGATCCAAACGTACTCGTCTGACTGACTGACTGACTGACTTGAAAAAATGCGAGTGTTATCAAAAGAACAGGGTAGTGTGTGGTGGAAAAGACATATCCTGTAAACGGTTGCATATTCACCATTGTCGGTTGTATCGTCTTGATCTTGAGTCAATTTAATTGGGAATCGGTGTAGTATTATAGTAAACGGCACTGAAATTGTTCGATATAGTTGGATCCAGAGCCTATCAAACAGTATAATGGTGTAAATTGTTCCCTCAGTCCCGTAACTATAGTTAGATACTCGTATTAACCTAATCTTATCTAGTGTTTATGCTTTTAAAATGTTAGTGCCCTTGTGGTCAAGTGTATAGTTGTGCAAGCCTCTCATGTCGGTCTGACTTCAAAAAAAAAATATCTGATTAAAAATATGTACATATACTATATGTATTAGAGTGGTCGTTATTTATTTCTTCTTGATTTATTTTATTTTCACCACCCAAATCGGTTCAGTTTTATGTAAAAAAAATATGTACAAAAAAATTTCATACCGATAAGTTGTCTTTTAGGGGGTGCGTCCTCCCCTCAAAGTTACCCTTCAAGCCCATTTTTCAATGTAATTTTTTGCATATGACTATCTTTAAAAAAATCACTTTACATATGGCAATATTTTAGATCTTCAAGTCAACAACATTAGTCTCAAAGAAAGTTTTTTGCTAAAATTAATATTTTAGAAAATAATGAAGAAAATAACACACAAAATACCAAAATTACATTTATGTGGAAATTATTTTACTAAGCGTTTACATTAAGAGTTTATATCTATTAAATTACTTCATACATATATTAAGGGCCATTTTCACAACTTGTTTTTAGTTAAAGGTAGGATTTTATCTGCTCGATGAATGGCTTTGCATTATGAAACCTTCATTTATTAGTTTTTATCCATTAAATATTATAATTATTGATAGTAATAACAATCAGTTCTTGATGTAGACAATGATACCGTATTGCCATTATTTAGGGGTGGGACTCTTTCCTGTCACAATGACACAACAAAATACTGTGTTATCGAAAAATTTGATGGGAACGGCACTGCACACATATGGAAATGACACCACAAAGAACATGACGCCGGCAGAGCAACTGAAAAATTCATCAACTTCCTTGTAGTGGTGAACACGTGCGATGTCCATGTTCGGGCATATTAAATTATTTTGCTGTAGTGCAATAGAGATGGAATATTTACCAATTTCGTTCTGTCTCTTTTCTTTCTATTGCAAATGGTTGCGGACGGCGAATCTCATGGCGAACATTGTTGCTCAAACATATGCTCGGGTATTGATGTCACAGCATGGACGAAAGTTGGACATGAGCGGTCTCCATTTGCCATTTGCGATGTCCGACATGATGCCCATACCAAGTTCATGGCTAGTGGAGACCCGTAGTAAGATGTTTCGCTGCTAGTCTTGCGATGGAATGACAATGCTTTTTCTGGCAACGATGTCAGACAAAAATTACCAATTCACATGGTTGTAAGAAATTTTTAGCAAATTTTACTGACAATATTGTAAGATTTGACAACCGTCTGAAATTTGTAGTGGAACTTCACATAGCTGAAATTTCTTAATAATTTTCTAGAAGTTATTAGTGGAGATTTTCTTTTAGCAGAAAGTAATAATATTTTCAGAATAAGAAATTTCAAAGCAAATGAAAATGATGAGAGGAATGGTAGAATTAGTCAATTAGTATCGTAATTTGACGGATCAGCTGACAAAATCTGTACAATAAATAAAACATATTGCTGTTTATTTAATATGTATCGTAACGTATATGAGGTAGAAATCTATAGAAAATAGATCTTAACATCAACTTCTGTCTTACATACATACACACTCACGTTTAAAGTAAAGAGAAATACAATAACAGCTGATACTTTTGGTGTCAGTCTCACGTTTTTACTAACTAACATCCAAATTTAAAAGATACGACCACTTCAAAAGTAATACGATACGAATCGACTTATTCTAACAATGCAAACTTCAGTCAGAATTAAATAGAAAACTAACGACAGTTATAAGAATTACAAGTCCGGGAAAAGTAATTCGTTTTCGTGGCACCATATAACAAATGTTTAGACTTTTTCAACAACGACTTGCCCTTATTTTAAAGCCTTTTCTAAACAACTACCATTGATCAAAAAATAACAAACAAATACGGGTAACGAAATTAATACAAAACAAATTAAATGAAAATATATTGGAGTAAAATACGCAACAAACAAATAAATCGTAAAATTATCAATAAAATAACAAGAATATAAATAAATTTAATTAACAGAAAAAACGCAACAAAATCATCACTTACAATAGTTTTTACACAAATTATATGTCGTAATTATTCAAAATATTCATTGAGTACTCAACGTCATCATCCTGGTTGTGTTTTGTCGTTTCCAACAACACAACCCTTTTTATTCATTAATAAAAGATTTCAATTAATTGATAATGAACGGAAGGGAACGGAAAACCCCATCACCAATAGCAACAGCTACGAACTCATACATACATAAATGAAAAATATTTTGAGTGGAAATTAAGTGTGTGTGTGTGTCTGTATACATTGCAGAGTAAAGGGTAGAAAGATGGAAACAATATTCACATTTATCTGATAAAAAAAGGAAATATAGAAAGAAAACTTTACTGTTTTACTATAGAAAATATAAAACTGTGACAGCTAAAATATTGTTGAAACAAAAGAATTGTGAGAAAAGGCAATATCATTTGAAGCAACTACTTGTTTGAAAGTTTACTATTGTTTTTCAATGACATTTCGGAAATCAATTAGACTATTAAACTTTTAAATGATATTTTTCCGTTACTTTTATATACATGAAAAGAGAATAGTTTTCTTCATTTACATAAGTCTATGTATTTTTTGTAACGCAGATATAAATTTGAAGCATAAAAGTAGGCGAAATTTAACACTCGTACATACATATATATTATATTGAAGACAAGTTCTATCATAACGGGTATTTATTTAGAGGTGAGCGCAAGACATTATAAAGTGAGCAGTATTGTATTTTTTTTGAGACCGAATATTGTTTGTAGTAGTAATTGAAATTAATTGTACAACAGTTGAATCATTGTTGACAGTTTTATCAAATGTGAAATATTTTTATATTTATGATTTGATTAGGCTAAAGTTTGTATCGCTCTGTAAGCCAAATTACATGTGATAGTTATTAATAAACAAACAACACCAAAGTTAATTGTAAATATTCTGACAAATACTAGTAGAACGGAACAACTAACTGTTTTCGAAGACCAACGCACCTTCATCGTCCGCGTTTTTTGTGTTTGGTTCACTGCGTGTGGTGTCAGTTCATGTAGATTTATTCTTTATATACTCAGTCTTCAGTGCAAATGGAATATGTGAATTGTTTTGATTCATCGTATTACAATGTGCTGAAAGCTTTTTTGTAATGAAAGCTTAATTTTATCATCTCTAATTTTACAACAGTCTTGCCATTATTTGATGGTTTTTTATTTTTAAAATCAACTGAGTTTGTTTTTGAAGTTCTGAAATCTATTTTTTAAATATTCTCACTTTTGGAAGTTTTTGCGATTTATATACCGTAAGTTAAATTTCGATTTGTTGTCCTTTTTTGCGCACTTTAAATTCAGATTTAGGGGATTTTTTTCTATTGCATCGAATATGTATAATTGAGAGTTCTTTTATAGGTTTCGCAGCAATCAAATAAGTAGAATATCATAAAATTAAATAAAAAAATTGTGAGCGTGTCCCTGCCCACTTTTTTTGTTCGGTGGACTCTTAGCTACATTATTGTCATATATAGTTAAGCGCTATCAGCAAGTCTAAATTAGCTATTGGCCAAAAAATTATGACACCATTTTCGGGTCACCAGAATCGCTTAACTGAGTATAGGGTTGTACTACCCTTCGAACCTATACTGACAAATCCGAATAAATCTTTTTTCAATGTTGCACAGTGTAACTATCAACTGCGTTTGAAAAACAATTGCCTAAATAAATCTATTTGTTAATAAACTCTTCAAATATAATTTTAATTAAGGGTAGTGCTTAATTTGTCATACAAAATTATTTAAATAAATCCTTAAATAAGCCTCAGGCAAAATAAACTAATTTGTGTATTTAAGAGTACACGTACACAAGATTACAAGAGGATTTGACAATTTTATGCAAATGTCTATGGAAACAAAAAAAAAAAGAAAAACATGCGAATAATATCAAGCAACAACCCCTTAGAAAAACATCTGCTAAATACTCCAAATGTCAATTAAATAATGTTAATAGAATTCATGTGTGTCTTTTGATACTCGTACGTTAGGGATAATGTCATGGTTATAGATATAAAACAAATAACATATAAGAATAGTCAGACAATTTTTGTTTTAAAATACTGTTAATAACATCATGGGCATATGGTCTAGTTACTCCGCCCATTTGTATATTCTGTAAATTTACTTTGTATAATATTTATATATTAATAAATAAATAAATATACAAAAAAATTTTCAATGAATTTATATTCTGAAAACTTTATTCATGAATATTTTTACGTTATTTAAAATGTGATTAGATTTAAACTTTTAAACCGAGTTCCCACTATCGGCGCAATATACCGTTATGAGTAACAAACCAAAATGCCGCTATTTCTCAACTTATTGAAAAATAAAGACTTAATTGCACTAGCATTAATTACGCTATATATAAACCATTCAAAGTTTTATAAGTATTGTTTTGCTGTACACGCCACTGTTTAGCGATATTGTCAAATTCTTCATACAAAAACGTACAAAAGAAATTTAACTCTTGTTTTGCTTCATTTCCGTAAGAAAAAAAAGTACATAGCTAAAGCGAATGCAAAATAAAACGAAGACAAAAAAAGGGCACCGTAACAAAATTTCAGCGGCGACGGTTCGATAAATATTTGTAATTTTTATTATGATAATCGTATCGCTATAATAAATATAAAAAAATATATCGAATTTACTATTCCGTAACATATTTTAACGATATTCGCTGTCGGTTGTGCTTTTTGCTTATTTTGATGTTTTTTATGCAGGGTTGCCACATTGATATACAATTAAATGGCGTGTGAAACAGCGATACACACTATCGTAAAAAATAAATTTCAGAATCACATTATCGTTACCGCAAGGGAATAAACATTTCGATAAACATTACGATTTTCGGTTCGCAAAAAGTTACAGAAGATTAACGATAATCGCAATTAAGTAAGACTTATTGCTCTTAAAAAATGTATTCCAGCGAACGCGCGATGCTCATTGGACCACTGCGACATCGTGACTAACAAACAGCGTTACCACAACCAAAATATTTTTGTAACCAAAATATGATAAAAAAGTAACCAAAGGCGAAAAAAGTAACCAAAATTTTTTTGTATATAATGCTCAATCAGACGTAACATAACCATAGCCATAGAAAACAGCCGTTCGTACCAAACTAATGAGCAACACGTCTAATTTAAGCTTTAATATACTGACTTATTTGTACTTCAGTTGAAAAATACATACATCTGTGATAGTATGGAATAATCGCTTAAGTCCTCTTAAACAATTGTTTTTTGGACGTTTTACGGGCTTTAAACTGGTGCGTAAAATAACGTAATAAAGTTTAATTTGCTCAAGCATGTCCAAGCAATTATTTCATATTGCCACCGATATAATCATTATAAACTTATATAATATAAATTAAATTATTACAGTTAGATTTGAGATTTTCTAATTTTATTGATTATTTTCGATTGTACCGTAAGAGACATGTAATCGAAAATAGACTTTTTTATTTGAATTAAAATTTTATTGGCCTCCCCATAGAATTATCAAAAAGCCAAAATTTTTATAACTTTTAAGATAAGAGCCGTAAAATGTAATCTTAAGCGACAATTTACGTATGTAAAACAAATTTGAATATTATAAAAAACCTTCTCCTGAAAACTCTAATTTTTGTCTCTTACGATTAAATCGAAAACAAAAGTAAATAATAACAAAAATTTAAAATTTAAAAAACCCCCGAATATATCTAGAGAAGATACGATATCTTTTAAGCGGCTGGACCGACTAACATGACTAAGAACCTTCTCGATCAAGTCACCTTTCAAACAGAAAAAACTAAATCAAAATCGGTCCAGCCGTTTGGTCTGTACGTGGAAACGACAGACACACAGATATACAGATACATAGACACACACTACAAACTTATAACACCCCTTGTTTTAGTCGGGGGTTAAATAATAACCCCCGAAAAAAAGAAATAAAGTTCTTTGCAATTAAAAAATTTAATTTCATTATATTCGTTGTCCAAATACATGAATGAATAGATAAAGTATTAAAAAAATATATATGCATTATAGAGTTGGTTTTAACATTCAGCTCCCTGCATTAGTTTTGATTAAGCTTAGCTATCAATCAATTCATTTGTATGTTTTTAAACTTTGTTTTAAAATATATTCACATCAATCCTTTTTATTTCCAATTGGGAAAATCTGAGCAAATTTAAATGCCATATAAAAATGGTTATTTTTGTGTTACAAAATAGAAATAAAGTACACAAGTACACATTGGAAAAAAAAGTAACCAATTTTGGTTAAAAGTAACCAAACCGGCAACTCTGCTAACAAATCCGCACAATCAATAACTCCAACGACGAAACCCTCCCTCCATACCGTTTATTGCTTTTTGAAATAATAGTATTTAAAAATATAAATTTGCCACCTCCGGCAGAGGTGACAAAAATAAAACAACAAAAAATAAAATAGGACGGTTAACGTGACTTATTATTAATTTTCTGTGCTGTACAGTGTAATTAGTTTGTTAAAAAAGGAAATAAGTGTATGCCTTTTAATCTGTCAAATATGGTTAGTACAAAAGCGAATTAATATCAGGTGGTCGCAACTCCCCATTTGACTATTTTCGCCGCTTGTTATTTAAATATCATATTCCTAATATATGTGGTTTTCATGAATAACAACCCATGTTATATATATCTTATTTTGAGCTTATGATGTCAAATTGTAACATTTTAAATGCTTTTCAGCAAGATCTAAGAAATTTTTGAAAAATATGGACGTGTGAACATTTTTTTTTCTAAAACCACAAAACAACTTCTACCTTTTTTTAAATAAGCTTCAAAAATAAATTGTTTTTGGCTCTATTGAAAAAATTCGATCTTTGGATATGGGCTGTTATTCATTCATGAAAATCACGGATGTGTCAAATAACACTTTTCACTGCAGTTTTTTTTTACATTCCAAATAGAAATTTTTCAAAGCGAATTGCGGTAAGTCCACCTAATATGAATATGCCTTGATTAATAAATACTAAATTGAAATTCAAAGAAACGTTTTTCCTGTAACTTTGTTTTTTTTCTTTCTTAACAAATCCACGCTTGTCTTTTTAAAGTGACATTTGCAAACAGCAGAGCCAATTGCGGCTTCTCTGTTCTTGTCAATTTAACTAAAATGTCGTAATATCAATACTACCAATAATTGTTATTTTATTGTGTCTTTTATTGTTAAATATTTTGCATAATAATTAATATTGCAACTGGACATAAACTGCTTAAGTACGTACCTTTTATAAATGCAGAATAATTAAATTGATGTTTTTCCACTGACTTGGCACTCGTACTTGTGAAACTTATATTTTTCATTGATATTTTTATTTTTTTTATATTTAAAAGGTGCGAATTTCATTGAATAAAATAAAATTAAAAATAAGGTTTGTATTAAAGTCCATTATTATTTAATTTGCTTGGCTATGAATGCAAAATTTTAATTATTTAAGAAAAAAAAATTTAAGCATTAAAAATGGTATTTGAAATGTTGGTGTTTCTTTAAATTATAGGGGAGGGGAGACTTAAGTAAATAGAGGGAATATTTTAAAAATTTTTGATGTGTCAACAAACATCTATACGGTAGGGGGTAAAAATCTTTTGCACAATACAATCAAAAATTTTTAGTAAGATCGTAAAGCGTTATCAAATCGGTGTGAGTTATGCATGAGTGTATTAGTGTAATCATGCGAACAAGAAGTACTCAACCGAATTTTAAAGCATACCTTGAGGAGCATTTTAATAGAAATTGCTTGTGAAATGTAATAGTGCTGCCAGTGGGGATAATTTTGTTAAAAAGTTGAGAAATATAAAATAAATATAAACTTTTAAATAAATTAGCATTTTAAATGGCAAATATTTGTTTAAAAGATATATAGAAGTCTTTACAAAGAATTTATAATATTATATAATATTATATATATCTTCATTACGTACTGTTGCCTTAAGCCTGGATTACACGATTGGTCGAAGTGTACAAATTTTCGTCGGCTCACTGGAATAAAGTTATAAGTAATAAGCCAAAATGGCATTATTGTTTAATTAATTCTTGAAAAAGTCTATATGGTTTTATTACTAATGTAGTGTGGTTATATTTCAATTATTTGAGAAATAAGGCAAATTTACTTATTAATTATGACTTTATTTCAGTGAGCCGCCGAAAATTGGTACATTGTGCCAATCGTGTGATCCAGGCCTTACACGGAAGCTGGTGCACGACAATTGGGTAACAATCTCCATCTCATGCCAATTATTATAGGTGGAGATTTTAATACAAATTTTGCAAACCCACAGTCGCAGTCACAGTCAAAATTTTTAATTCCACTACTATAAATGCAGTTTTCCATAGATTTTTAAATACAGTAGAGTATATATATATATCTTATTTTAGTTACCATAAGCCAATATTAAAATAAAAATTCATTACTAGATGTTTACACATCTCCCCTGTGATCGGACTCACATTGCTTTTTTTTTTAAGTGGACTAAGTAGACTGGGAGTCAGGAACATTCGCAAAGCCGCTCTAAAAGTCTCAATAATATTTTCATAAGATTGTCAAATATGCTACAAAAAATTAAAGATAAACTAACGTATCTGTGGCCGTTCTTGGCAATGATATCCTTCCCTCTTTACTCTCCACCCTTTAGCTACCTCCCATGAATTTGCTTATACATGTATCCGTGCACCTTTTTATTGTTGTGATTATTATTTCAATAAATGTTGTTGCAGCTTTTATTGTAAATGTGTATGACCAAAGTACTTTATGTTGTAAAATATTAATTGAATGCATTCACTAGTACGTTCGTTGGTTTGTTGCACAATGTTTCGTTCGTTTACCTTTATAAATATATATTTTTTATTCTTTTATTTTTTGTCAACATTGTTGTTATTGTTGTTCTCAAAATTAAATTGTTGTAGTTATAGACGCGAATAAGTGGAATTATTATTGTTGGTAGTTGTGAAAAGACAATGTACGAACTCCATCAGCGAGCCAATAAAAATAAAATGACAGTGAACGGGTGGAAATGACATAAAAAATGAATTATGACAACGATCATGAATGATGAAATGAATATTTAATGCATTTAACACAAACACTTAAATACGCATACACACCAGTGCATACGGATGTATTTGTAAATATGTATGTATGTATGTATGTATGCAATACATAAACGCGTGTATGTGCGCTTAATAAAAATCAAATATAAAACGCTCCTACCAAAATTTATTGTTTTTTAATGAGCATTTCACATTGGACGAGCTCAAATTTAAACCAAATATGTACAGATAACAATGAAGAAAACATCATTTTTAGGGTTCCGCACACCAAAGGTGAAAAGGAATCCTATTGTTTTCGCTACGCTGTGCGTCTGTCCGTCTGTCTCTCCGTCTGTCCGTCACTGGCTATTTTCTCGAAAACCGTTAGAGCTACGGACATAAAATTTGAACAGAGTATGTAGAATTTTGGCCGCTACAGCAACAAATACATGAGAGTAAAGAGAGTAAAACTAAAAAATCCCAAAATTATGAAATCGCCTAATCGAAAAAAATCGTCAAACCCCGAACAAAATCGCCAAATTAAAAAAAAATCTAAAACTAAAATAAATCACAAAAAACCGAAGAAATTGCCAAAATGAAAAAAGTCGCCAAACTGAAAAAAACGTTAAAACAAGAAAAAAAGCCAAAAAACTAAAAATCGCCAGAACTTAGAAAAATTGCCAAAACCGAAAAAACGCAAAAAACCCCAAAAACTAAAAAATATCCGAAAACCAAAAAAATCACCCAAAAATAATAAAATCGCCAAATTAAAAAAAATTTCTAAACCTAAAATAAATAGCCAAAAACCGAAAAAATTGCCAAAATGAAAAAAAAATTGCCAAATGAAAAAAACGATAAAACCGGAAAAAATCGCCAAAACGAGAAAAAAAGCGCAAAAACTTAAAAAAATTTCAATACCAAAAAAAAAACGAAAAAACGCCAAAACTAAAAAACGCTCAAAATCTAAAAAAAATCTCAAACACTAAAAAAAATGCCAAAACTATATAATAATAATATAATATTATTATATAAGCTAAAGTTCGTATAGTATTACATATCTAGTGTCCGTACGGAACTCTTCGTGCGCGAGTCAGAGTAGCACTTTACTGAATTTATTCTAACATGAAATGTAATTTTTATGTCATATTTAAATTATCTCTTTTTTCAGTTTGCAAAATGTTTGATTCTCTATATTCGTATAATTTTTGTATTATTTCTCTCCGTCTAAACTGATTTTAAATATTTTTTTTTGTCCAAAAGAGTGTAGTTTTTATTTGGACCCTCTCCCAAAAAATGGCTGGAACATGCCCATTAAATGTTTTCCTTTGATTTTATGTATTCTCACTTACCGGACAGCTACGGATAGCACACATCTTTTGTAATGACACAATTTGAAACTTAAAAAAATGGGCAAAGCCACACCCATTAAAATTTAATGTTATATATCACATGTTTCTACTTAACCGATTCTTATGTAATAATAAATAAAGTGAACGAACCACTCCCACTAAAATTTTATGTTATACTTCACGTGCTTCTCTTTGACAAATTCTTACGAAACTTGGAATAAACCTTAAGCTGTAAAAAAAATTACATGAACAAAGTGGGCGGGGATGCACCCATTAAAATTTAATATTATATATCATGCGCTTCTACTTAACAGATTCTAAAGAAGATTAGCAAGGAAATTTGACACACACCCTAAGCTATTGCATTTAAGACAATAGGCAGGCCAGGTCCAATTAAAATTTAATGTTTTATATCACGTGCTTTTACTTAACTGATTCTTACGAAACTTGGCACACGCCCTGAGCTCTAAAAATTGCATGAACTTTTATTCAAAAAGGTGGGCAAGGCTACGCCTATGAAAGTTTACTAATACTCGTAAATTATGTGTACTTTTAATTACCTGATTACCACGATACTTGACAAACAGTTTGGGATTTGGAAATGACATAATATTGTGCTTTAGAAAGTGGGTGGGGCCACGCCCAATACAATTTAATATTATATTTCACCTGCTCCTACCGACCGACCGATTCTTACGAAACTTGAAACCCACCTGGAGCTGTAGAAGTGGCAATATTTTGCATTGAAAAGTGGATGGGACCACTAATATTTGTAAAAGCGAACGAGTTAACGCCCCTGAAAATTAAAAATTGGAATTAAAAAGTTAAAAAAAAATTTGAATCGACTTCAAAAATGAGCCCTAAAAAGTTAATTATAATTTAGATTCAGTTAAATATTTAAAACAGTTTTATATACATTAGTCATAAATATGTAAATCTAGAATTTGATAAACTGAGTTGGAATCGCCACATCCGTGAACGTACAACTCGTCACGTACTCACCATTTTCGAATTATGACATACGTGAATGTACATTAAACCCATTCCGCTTATACGATTGAAGTATCGCTTAATTTGTTTTCGCACGATTGTCGATACGATCACGGTTGTGACGATTTGAGCCCTGATTGGCACCGTCTTCGAATATCACTATATTAACTGAATCTAAATTATTTTGAGCATTTTAAAGCTTATTTTTCAAGTCTGTTAAATTTTTTTTTTAAATCTTTTTGTTAACTACACATCGAGAGGAAAGTACCAGAACGGAGACTTAGAATTTCGCTTTCTTTAAGAATGTAGAAGAGCATAATAAAAATATAACTTAAATTTAAAATTAATTTTTTCCTTAAAATACATATATAATACATGCATACATGCATATTAAATGCTTAAGCATCTGTACAATTTGTCCTAGCGCAAAACTGTTCATTTAATGTATGTATAATTTAATGATACCGTAGTACACATTATACTCTTTTGTATTTGTACATGCAGATCGTCAGCCATTCGTGCTGTTGTTGCTTATTTATTGACACCTGAGACTCTTAAATAAATTGTGTGCATCTGTATGTGTCAATTTTCCATTCAAAAAGGTATGACATTTATGGTTGTTTCATGAAAACATGCATCTTATGTAAATTTATAATGAAAATACAGTAGAGTTCCATTAGAACGAATTATAAACTTTTCGCTTTTTTTTAGGCATATAAACAGCGGATATTTAACATCAGTTTATGAAAGACTAGTAAAAATTCTCCTCTGCCTATTTATATTGAAAACAAAAACAAAGGACTCAAATTTGATTTTGTTTTCAATATAAATAGACACACGAATTGTTTACTTGTCTTTTTCAGATGACAGTTATTGTCTGACTTTCTCGCAGCTAAAAAATAAATATGTACGTGCTCATTAGTTTTAAAATGATTCAACAAATTTTTTTTTTTACTTAAGATAAAATGCATTACTTTGTTTATGTTTTGTTAATATCTTTGAGAACAAAAAAAATACCTTTTTGGTTTTTCTCAACAAAAAAAATCATATTTATTTGATGTCGCACGCGACAAAAAGTTGATATTCCCGTGGAAATTCCTATATAAAAATTAATAGTACCTCTAGTACCTCTAGCATCCGAATTTAGAAGAAAAATTATTTGGAAATGGACGAGTTCACATTTTTTGATTTTCTTGCTTGCATAAGACTCTTTTATTCAAGTGAGAAGAATATGAGTTTCATTGTTCAAAAGTAACAATTTGCGTATGCAATCGTTTGAAAATACATGCGGAGTGAAACTGTGGAGATTCCTTAAATGTACTAAATTAGTCATTGGTGTACCATTGTATTGCACTTTCAGAGTCTTAATAGTACAAAAAAAGTACAATTGTATCAACTTTACCAACCCTGATTCGTTATAACCGAACTACACTGCTTATACATATCTACTGGTGTATACTGCTGTTATTCTTGCTGTTTATACTGTTATTTTTAATATTTAAATATTTTCATTTATTAATCTCCCTTTAATTTATAATATTCATTATATTGTATTTATTTAACATGAAAATCACCATCAAATATTGCCCAGCACAGTGGGATGTTGCTCCCAAAATTTTCTTTTAATTAACTTAAAAATAATTTTTTTGTCAAAGTTCTTTAATCCCCTGTTACTTAGTTCGAATAATTTTGAAAAATTTTAATTACATGCATATTTGTGCACATCTTTACATTAGATAATAAGTTCACTAATTTTTATTGTTGTAGAATATTTTTAAAACTATCTATGGAACAGAAAATTTCCTGAGTTAAGGAACAATGTTAAGATATTCAGTTTGTTTATTCATCATTCAATGTTTGGGTCTACACACAGAAAAACTTCAACTTAAAATCTACGTAAACAAGGTTAATTTAACTCTATTGGGCAATGATTTTGTTTTATATTTGTTTCATGTTAATCTAACATGACTTAGACTAATCTTCAAAGAAAATTTTTCCTGTTGAAATAACTTTATTTCATGTTGATTTAACATTCCCGTACCGTTAAACAAAAATGAAGAATTATGTTGAATCAAAGTAATTGCAAGTTGGAACAACGTAAGTTCGATGTTGAATCATATTTATTTCTAGTTGAAATTAACATGAATTTAATTTAGTGAAGTCATTGTGTTTTATTAATTATTTAACTTATGTGTACATATGGCACTGGCAGCAGAAACATTCTTGCATGTCCTTAATTTTATTTTTTAAATTTCGAGTTAAAGAGGCGTGGTTCTGACTCCCCGGTTGCGTGCTCCCGCCCACATTTGGAAAAATAAAAGCTCACATAACTTTGAAAGCGAAAATCCGCCAGAAAGGTCAATTTCTGTTTGAGTGTCATAGTTGCTGCGGAAGTGTTCAGGGAACTTTTAAGAAAAAGATACATATAATGTGCCATCTATAGGAAAATAAATTTTAAACCATATCGAGCGCTTCTTTCGATTTTATAGTAAGCGACATGTTATCGAAAATAGACTTTTTTATTGAATTTAAAATTTTATGGACCTACCCATAGTTTAGAATTTTCAAAATGCCAAAATTGTTGATAACGTTTAAGATACAGGCTGTGCATTTTTATCATAAGCGATAATTTACGTACAAAAACATTTGAATATTTGAAAAAAACCTTCTGAAAAATTTAGTTTTTGTCGCTTACGATAAAATCGAAAATAAGGCTCGATATATTTTTCATCAATGTTGGAAGTCAATAAAATGTTTAAAAATAGTGTGTCGCCTATTTATATGTAAAACTTGCTTCGAAAACGATTCAAGCATACACGATGTAGGGCGCTGTGGTATATATTAGTATATGTAGACAGTAATGCATATTAGGGCTCTAATCGTCGCTTTCGATAACGAGCTAATTCCATCACGTTTTTTCAGTTTGAGATTATGGCATTAAGTATCTAACAATGTAATAGTATGGTTCGATATGGAATGCTATAATCTTAAACTGAAAAAATCGGATCAGCTAGTTATCAAGATAGCAACGATTAGATCCCAGAAAAATTCATCATTTTATTATTAAAAAGAGGTTCAGCTCCTTTTCATTTTTGATTCCCAAATGTAATAGAAGGATTATCATGAACTAATGCATTAATTTTAATAACTTGACAAAAAATTGCTCCTTTAATATTAATTTCTTATATTATTATAAAACCATTAATTATTATTAGAATTATTTTTTCAAGTATAATTGGTGCTTTAGGAGGATTAAATCAAACTTCTCTTCGTAAATTAATAGCCTATTCTTCTATTAATCATTTGGGTAACAATATTCTAATAATATGAAAAATTGTGCTCGTTAGATCCAAATTGAAACACTTTATTCGAATTATTCGTATTGGAATAACAAGCCTAGTATATGTACATATATTCAATTCCATATATACATACATATGTGTATATATGTATGTATACATACATATATACACATTTATGTAGTATGTATTAGAGACCTGCGTAAACAGTCTTGAAATGTTTTTCTGTCTTGTTTTTTAAATGTTTTTTCGTGGCATATATTATACTAAACCAATAATAAATACTCTCGTATTATAAGCGAAGCATGGCGAACGTATCGGTGTTTGTGTATATGAGTGTTAACAAGCGATGTCGCGAAGACTTCTTGTTCATAACACACAACCAAAAGAAGTAGTGTTGATGCGTGTATGCTTGTTATTTTGCATATTGTACGTTTGAGTGTGTGTGTTTAGGATGTAGATAGTAAGCTATCATGTGTTTAAGGGTATTTTTTTAAAGCAAGCGCACACAACTAATGTAAATGCATGTGCGCGTTTTTATGTGCGCAGAAAAATAAAAGATACACACAACTTCTGTATGTATATATATATATATATATGCACATGCATGACGTTTGTGTACGCGCCCATGCGTATGAAGAAGCAAACAACACAAATTCTTCTGTTACGAAGTATTTTCTTCTTTACTCCTATACCTGCTATAACTGAAACAAATGTCTTGCCAACAGTGTTGTTTAGCGTTTCTTTTTGAAGATTTCGCTGTAGTAAAGTATTTGAAAAATCCCTCATGTATTAAAAGTTCTTATAAGTGGTATTGTGCAGGACTTTAGCATGTATAGATAAGTATGTATATGTATGTACATATATAAAACATATTTATTTTTGTAAAAGAACGTGTAAATTTAAGGAGAAAAACTAATTAAACCGCAATTGAAAGTTATTTACATATGTATGTATATTCCTTAACACTTACAAATAAAGTTTTATAACAAATACTGTTTTCTGTTTCACAATTATTAATGGCAAGTATTCTATGGAAACAAAATTACGAACGAACGTCTCTACAATTAGCAACTTTCCTTTAAACTGAAGGGAAACGGCGAAAACATCAAATATGAGCACAATTTTCTTCAAAAAAAAAAAAATAATAAAAAAAATTGTAGCAGAAGCAGAAAAAACATTAATTAGCATAACAAACCGAATTACATTTAGCAATTACCCTTGTAAAACAAAAAGTTTATGTTCATTCAGTTTTATGTTGGTTGGTAATTGGTGCTAAATAATTTATTAAAAGCACAGAAAGCAAAAAAAAAAATATAATAAAAAAATTAAATGCTAAATGAATATTGCTCGTGTGTGTGTTCGTATGTATTTATGTTATATATTGTAAATTGTAAGTGTGAGAGTGTGTGGGTCTCTCTCTATTTATGGGTGTATTTAGTGTTAGCGTGATCTAATTCATATTGTTCCACATCATTCAATAGCAGCATAAAAAATTAATCTTACATCTATTATTTTTTTTCGTACTTTATTCTTCCTTCCTTTATTGTGAAGTTTTCCTATTTTAGATTTTGGTGTTTTACTTTTTGATTTTTTTGTAGCTTTCAATTTTGTTGAATAGACCCGTAGGATGTTTGGTAACCATTAATCTTAAATATCTAAACACACATACATACGGTGTTGTAACTACTTACATATTTTATAGTTCAACTTAACTAATATTATAACTACTATTATACATACATATGTACATACATACATACATATGTGCACATAAATTTTCTCACACACAATGTAATAAATATATAACTTACCGTGGAGCTGTACGAAATATTGTAAAAAATAAATATTTAACATTTAAAAGCTTTTCGGGATATGGAATTTAGGTCGATATTCTCTCACTTTTGATATTGCTAGCGAAACTTCGATAACGATTGTTTTTTGGGACAAAACTGAGCGACAGGTGAACTTTTTTCGATTAATTTTTGAGTGTCACTCTCGATAGTTTTACACGATAAATGTTCGAGATATATTCGAAAGCGATATCAACAACGAAAGTCTTGGTCAAGTGGGGAAAAGTATGATGGAAATTTATAGAATCTAAAAATTTCTCACATAATACATCATGGGCACGTGACAAAATAAGTTCACTTGGCAATCACTGTTCACTTGGCTATCACAGTTTCAGAAGGCTGGAATAACCAAAATAAAACTGCAGAATGCAACAAGAAAGTAACATAAAGACCACTGCAATAATACTTACATGCATGTACCGATGGTATATCGAATAAGTAAAAATAATTAATGTGATGATCGTAAAAGATAAGCAAGAATAGTTAAACATACTTAGCTAGAGTAATATAATTTCGTGCTAACCTAAATAGAAAAATGGAAAAAACAGAAAAATGTATAGTGATACTTATAAATGTGTTTACCAAAGGTAAATCAATTGTATACACAACAATCATTTCTCATATTCCTATTCATATTCATAAATTTAAGTTAAATAGCTGATGTTAATAATAATCTGTACCCAAGTAGATAGACTAGGGTGCTGATGAAGTGCGTGGCTGCACAGAAAAGTATCGGTATTTCCCCCAGCTTAAAGTCTAAGTTAAATTTTTCTTCTCTTCTTTAGAAACTCACATTAATTAATAAAAATATTTCATTCAATAAGAATTGAAATTACTGAACTTGAGCCTGACTATGAATTATTTCTGATGGAAACTTATACCAACAACGTTAATATAGTTCTTGCTATTGTATTGTAAACTGATGTGCCTTGCTTGGGTATGTACCATTTGCGGTGTTGCCAGGTAATTCCAGTTTTGTACGCTTATCCTTTCTATTGTATTGATGTTGAAATTTTTGGTGTTTTGAAAAAATAAAACTTTTATTTTGGGCTTTAAAGAAAAAAAATGTAGTAATAAAAATGGGATGATTCAGGACAACTGAATTAAACAAGGACTCGTTTTTGAAAAAATGTAAAAGGATATTGTGTCCTTAAAAAAGGACGAATGGTTATTGGACCTATAGGCAGTTTACACGAAATCTAGCACATTTCAATTAAAATGTTTACCAAAACTTCTACCTTTGACACCAAGGTTTTTTTGTCATATATCAAGATTTTGTATCCAAAACAAAAACAATTGACTGAAATTTTTTCTAGACGTTTACTTTTTAGTACAATTTGGAAAAGACCATTGCATCACTAAAGCTGTATTCACTCATTGTTTCCGAACAAAATTTTTGTCCACACAAAAATTTTTTTACAGAGAGTTTTCTGCAGCACGATTCATCCATTTCGAACATTTTGTCTGGAAAATCAAAGCTACCATATGAAATTCGTGTGTAAACGATGCGTATTCATTTTACAAATGGCAGCACAGCGGCAAATGATTACAATTCGCTGTGTCTTTTTAATTGTTCAATACAATTCTTTCGTTCAACTCCATATGTATGTATATGTTTTGTTTTACAATTTTGCTTTATTTCTATTGCAATTAATACAAGTATATTCTGTGCTTTTTTTGTTTTATATAACATGATGTGGCAGCTCAGCTCAACTTTGGCTGAAAAATTAAAATACTTGGCAGCTCAGTTCGATTTTGTCCGGACAAAATATAAAATTAAACCAATTCAAACTGAGAGTTGTTCGTAAAAAATATTTTCTCTCTCTCAAGAAGAGAGAAGTCAAACTACATATAAAAACATTTTGTTCGGACAAAAATTTTGTTGGAAAAAATGGGTGAATCCAGCTTAACAAAAAGCTATTTTTCTGTTTGTCTCGTTTTCGCTCAAATTTTGTATGTAGGTGTTTTTGTTTTGATTGTCCTTTCTTTTTTGTCATGAGATTTAAAAAACCTGATTGGAGCTTTTTATCTCTCACTTTCTTCACTTCTGTGTATTTTGTAAAATCTAGTAAAGGAGTATATTTTGTTTGTATGGGAAATCTACCCGAAATCTACTAGATTTTGTTTCAGTCTCAGTCTCAGATGTAAAAGCACTGATATCCTTATATATATTATGTAAAGTTAAAATTAATAAAAGTTATTTTTAGCTATTCCATAATCTATGTGTGTAAAAAATATCGAAGTAAGTTGTTTAATAGGGAAATTGCACGTGCACCAAATCCAGCAGACTCCAATCAAAATCTTTATGAAAATCTATACCCATTACACCAGGGTTTTTACATTTATCACGATTTCTTATCCAAAACAAAACTCATTAACTGAACATTTTCCTAATAGGGCACTTACACCTGCACAAAATCTATCAGATTTTAATTAAACTCTTTATAAAAATCTATACCGTTTACAACATGTTTTTTTTATATTTATCCAACTTTTTTAATCCAAAACAAAGCCCATTAACCAAAAAATTTCCAAAACTGCAACCAAAGAACTACAATGTAGCTAATTCACACACATTTTAAGCAGACCGTAGCTAATTCAATCATCTTTTGTATTAATATGTTCTACATAGTAGTAAAAATAAAATAAAAATATTAGATTTTGTTTTGTGTGGGAGATCTAGTAAAAAGGAACTAGATTTAGCTCAAAATCTCGTGAGTACTAGATTCCAGGATAATGTAAATGCATTATAAGCTATAACAAAATAACTGCAATGTAGCCAATGCACTCAAATTTTTAAGTTCATACACTTACATACTTTTTACAACAAATTTAAAGAATACCCATAGTTGCTTCACTAAGTTCTACTAAATTATAAGTAGATTTAGACAAAATCTAGTGACGAAGTAGGTTTTCTTTTGTATAGGAAATCTACTAGATTTTGCCTGAAATCTTATAAGCATATAGTAGATTTTGCTTAAAAGTAAACGCACTTTAACCTTCATCTCTATGAATTTCTTTCCTGTCCGAGGAACTCTTCAGTAGACTTACCGAAACATTTTTGAAATAAGATAATTAACTTCAAAGACTCTTAATATGTTATTGAGAATCACATATACAAGTTTCGAAGAAAAATCTTTACAAAACAAGCATCCTTATTCATCAAGCAGGAACGAAATGCATATAGACGATGGTTAACCAACAAAACAAACAAAAATGTTTATGCTATATCTTTTATTTAATAATTTGGTCCATAATACCAGTCCACTTTTCTTTTCTTTCAGTTAAGTTTTCAATTATGTTCATGAACAGGAAAAAAATAAATTGAGGACTTATTTTGTAATGCAATTTTTATAAAGCGTTTTCAGACCTAAATTTAAAAACTGGTTTTGTATTAAAATCATAAACAGCTGATTTTGCGTTTACATTAGAAGCAGCGTTGCCACAACCAAAAAATTTTTGTAAGCAATTTTGGTTAAACGTAACCAAAACGGCAACGCTGATAACAATACACGCAGGTTGTCTAAAAAATTTTTTAAATAAATGTATTTCTTCTACTTTTTATATAAAAAACTAAAAAATTTTACAATGCGCTCTAAAATGAAAACTATTTTGTTTTTTTTTTTGGAATTCAAGTTTTAAAATTATGGAACTACTTAAAAGCAGCAAAGGGCAAATTTTGTAATTGCTAACGCATTCTGGCGAGTATCGAACAATTGTAAAAACTAGGTTAGGTGAAGAAGGATGGGGTTATACAGCACCTCCACTAGGAGACCCAATTGGGTCTATTGTGATTCCCTTCTATTTCCTGTTAAAAAATAAATTTTTACCTCCATTTGTGACCCTATTACCCGTAATTGAGCCACTGAATTCCCATGATGAACCCCCTGATGTCCTCTCTAGTGAGTTCCCTATAGTAACGACTTATTGGTAATTTCCCCGATCTGTCACACATTAACTCATCTAATGCCGACCCTATTCTTGCCAGATCATCGTATATTGTTTGCGCCATTTTCTGAAGAAATTTGTAGAGAACTTCTTCCTCTTTATATGAAATATTCTTCTCGATACGGCTGCATTAATTTTTAAGTTTAAAATGTTTCAATAGGAATCTATTCTTATTCACTGGAATACGCAGCTGATGCAGTGTTGCCAGAATTTCTAAGGATAAAATCTGCAAAATTTAAAAATTTATCATGAAAAAATCTTCAAAATCTGCATTTTATTTTTAAAATCTTCAAAAAATCTTTAAAGCAATTTTTTAAACAACTGCTTTTATATTTTATTCCAAAAATTTATACAAATATGGATTAGCATGTGTAATATAAATATTTTTTCATTAAACCATATTCATAAAATTTAAACTCTGCTTAAAATGTATTTTATTTAAATTTTTTAGAAAATTTTTTCTTAAAATAACTTTTAAGCACATTTTATTATTTTATGAATGTAAGCGTTTAATGTATGAATAATGTGCATTTCGTTTCTTCTTAAGAAACTCATCAGCAGAGTTTCACTAAAAAAAAATTTGAAATAAGAATTCATAAGAATTACTTTGGGCTACAAAACGTTTAACAAACAAAATTCCATACAAAGTTTGTTTTTTAAACCTTTTGTATGCATAAGGCACAATAAGCTTTAAAGCTTAAAGCAAAAATCTTTACAAGCTAACATCTTAGATTTTGAATACATTATTATTTTCTCATTAGCTTTTCCAATCAGCTGCCACATTGGTTGAAAGCTTTATAGAATATAGAATAAGATATCTTTTCTCTTCTCTCCAACACACTCAAGACTTTGCAAAGTAAACTTTGCGTGTGGAAAAATCGCCTTTCTTTAGGAGAAACGAAATGCATATAACCAACAAACAAATACAAATTTTTCATAGTTATGTGCAAATAATATAAAATTAATGAGAAAAGAAATCGGATGTCAAACAAATTAATCAAAAAGTCATTTAATTTGTTGCATAAATGTCCAAAGGACTTGTAAGTTATTCAAGTTCACTTGACTGAAAATTCTGGCGACATTTCCAAATGAATGTGGTAAAGACATTACATTTTGAATAAACTTAGGGCTGCAAAATAGTAATTAGAATAAGTTCGTTTTATATCATACATTCATTCGTTTCCAGTTATTTCATCTTTTTCTTTAATGATGTCTTCTAAGTTCAAAAACTTTAACTCCCTAAAGTTTGAGTCGTTCACACATATAAAAAAAAAACAAGAAATACTAGCAGTAATAGGAAAAATTAAAAAAATCAATATAATTGGAGTTGAAAAATCTGCGTTTTTAGGCCAAAAATCTTCAAATCTGCATTTCGTCTTTTTGGAGGGTAAAAATCTGCAAAATCCAGATAAATCTGCATTTCTGGCAATCGTGAGCTGATGTCATTTCTGTAATTGTAACTTGGCAGCACTGAATTTAGTACAGTTGTGTGGTACAACCAGGTTTTAACAATTTGTTTTAAGGTTAGAACCAACATTTGTTAAAACCATGATGTCAGTTGTGAAAACACCATATAGTAACCATTAAATTCAATCACACCACTGTGCGCGATGTTCAATTACGGCATAAACATACATAAATTGTATTTGCAAGAATAGAATAAAAGATGATAATAGTTTGAGAGTTTAATTGCGAACAAACAACAAACACAACAACATTAAAAAGGCTCCAACAAAAGGTAATAACAATAAAATATGTCAGTGTTGTATGTAGTTAGAAACATTACTTACATACATACTTATTTACAACACAAAAGTAAAGCAAAAATTAAAGAAGACTGACTCTGTTCTTTCTGTGTTGCTTGTTTCATTATAATAAAATGTTTAACCAAAATACAGTTGCGCTAAAATGTGCGTGTGTGCATTTTGTAAGTTAAGTAAGTATCCTTCTTCGTAAAATGCCATAAACAAAGTAAAAGTGTAGAAAACGAGAGAAAAAAATACTTATTTTCCTATTAAAAATTTTTACATGTGTTTATTATTGTTGTTACTACTACGTTTTTCTTCCTCTTCTGCGCTTTGTGGTCTTCATGTTTATTTTCGGTTAAATATCCTTTTTGTGTAAAGGTAAATATCGTTTACATACATACATACATACATATTAAGTTCTGTATGAATGCGTAGGCTGTTTGTAAAATGTGTGACTAACGGTGTTGGAAAGAAAGTTTCAGGAGAACGATAATTATTTAAATACGAGTACTTGCAACATATCATCGAAACTAGTCTATGAATAACATATTTTCATAGGGAAATAAATGGCTGGATACCAAAATTAATTTAAATGCATTCACTGTATCAACGGCACTCAAGAATTCTCAGACTTCCTACGTAATACTGCACATTAAAATATGTATGTATGTATGTATGCACTATATTTATGTACGAGTAATATAGGCAAGAAATATTAATATTAAGTGCTTGTGTGTTTGTTGCATGTATCTTTGCCTATTATTGACTGTTTCATAACACATTTGTAGTAAAGCTAAAATCCAGCACTTTTCGTGTGTGTTCGTTCTCCCAAGTATCTTAAAATGTTTGTAACGGAAAAGGAAAACACACTCATGTACACACTAGCCAAAAGAAATTGACACACACACACAAATACACACACACTCAAATGCGAAGGCATAAAACTCATTCACTCAGTATACTCTTTTAGCCCGTAACACATCATCATGGTTGTACGAAATAAATTGAAGATAAACATGCAAACATAAATTTTCACCCTGTCAGGTGGCCGCTTGGTCGGTTATGGTCTCAATTTTTTTTTTTAATTTTCATTTCTTTTTTTTAACGGCTGGACGGTTGAATGTTTGATGATTTTTTTCTACACGAGTATATTCTAGCATACACATGTATCACTCTTTTGCTTGAACAATGTCCTAACTCAAAAAGAGTAGTTTTGCAGAAAATGAGTTTTAAAAGTTTCCAATTTACAAACAACTTAGGGTGACTTTTTGGGTTCCACATTAAGATTAGTTTATTTCTCTAATTAGCTAATCCGAAAATTAACTTAATCTCACATAATTGAGTTTGATGTTTTTGAGTGGTAGTTTAAACTTCTGGTTATGTGTAGTATTATTTCCAGGGAAACCACAAATATGCAATTGCATGTTTTTTCTTGTCTGATATATAAATTCGGAGTTAAGATATTTATCCGTTTCAGAACTTTTTATGAATTCTGGCATCGATTTGTTAGTGCATATTTTTGCATATTTTACCCATTAATGCATGTTTTTGCATACTTCAGTCTTACACACATATTTTGAAAATTTTTCGAATTTTTAGAGCACATTTGGCATTTAAAAAAATATATATATTTAAATATTTAAAAAATATTTTTTTGGTAATAATCTCTACTCTTTCCCGTCAAAATTTCATGTGGTAGTGAAAGAAACAGTATTATGGGGAAGCAATATTGTGCTACCATTATGAAGCTAGACTTTACAAAAGGCCATTGTGTATGTTCTGGCTTTCGAATCGATTTAACACGTTTTCTTGTGAGTTCTGATGTTAAAACACATGCTACACGTGCTTAAGTTGAAATTTAGAATATACTAATTATTAGTATGTGTTCTAACATCCAAATTTAGAACAAAAAATTTAGAATTAACGACTTAAATTTTTTTTTAATTTTTACTCACTTGTAAACAGTCTTGTGAAAGGAAAACGAAACAAGAACATTAAAAAATTTTAAATTTTTTCTGCTAAATTTTATTGCTGGAACAAATACTATTGATTTGTATATTCCAAATTTCAACTTAAAACGGTGTAACATGTGTTTTCACATCCTCATTGGACGCTAATTTCAATAAAAATTTGGTTTGGTAATTGTGACGAACGCTGCCCGATTGCATCAGTTGAGATTGAAAAAGAACATTTTCAATGTATAAAAGTTTATTTAGATGTGACCGGCGGCGATTTTTATTCAAAAAGCTAAGTGAATAGGTTTTATTTATTGCAACAACAACTATAAATAAAAAGCTTATCTTATTCTTCAAAATACAGTTCCAAAGTCTTAAATCTGATATCGTGATCGCTTTTGAAGTAAAAGTTAAATTTTTTGTTTTTAATTAATTTATTTTATTGTTTTCTTCTTCTGTTTATTTTATTTTTGTCTTGTTTTATATGTAAATTTTATTGAATTGCTGAATTAAAATTAGATTTTCATTTCCAAGTAATCCAACTTATGTTATTTTTAAGAGCATATTGTTTTGAGTTTTTAGTGCATATTTCGAAGTTTTAGTGCATATTGAATGCGCATAAAACATTTTTTTGGAGCATATTTCTCGTTTCCCTGATTATTACTATACTGAGAAACAAAATATTGGCAACATTTTCTGTCCAAAAGTCATACATGTTATCAACACACTTTGATTTTTTTGTGGGAAGAAGAAGAAACTGTCATATTTTATTATTTACAAGTAAATATTGCGCGTGTTAAAGGAAATGTATAAATAATATAATATATATATATATATATATATATATATATATATATATATATATATATATATATATATATATATATATATATATATATATATATATAATAACCCCTTATGCAAAAACAATTGGTAAACTTAAAGTTGGTTTAACAAACGAATTTTGCATGGCAAAACTGGTTTTAACGCATGCTTTAACTTTAACAATCGTTTTTGCATAAGAACAATATTTATTTATATGTTTTTAAATTATTTTATCATATAATTAATGAAATTTATTTATTTGACATACAGGCATGTTCTGAAATCACTGTGATTTCAAATCACTAACGACTTTGAAATCACGCAAGTGATTTTTGGGTGTTCTGAAAATCACGCGCTTTTTAGTTTTTAGTAGTGAGTTTCATTGTGCTAAATAACGAGCAAAAAACTTTTATTGTGCTGCCACAGTATTTAGTACTTATTTTTGCCATTTACACTTATTTTTAACGATTGTATATTAAATATTAACTAATCGAATTTCATAATTATATTTAGTATTGAACAAATTAGATCAAGTTTTATTCTTAATGATTAATTTAGTTGAATAAATTAGGCATATGCTACACAACTTTAAAACTTTGTTGCTCTGGCAACCGCAAATTCCTTTTTGATAAACAATATCAGCTGAATACTGAAAAGGAAAAGTAAATCACGAAAAATACTAAAGAGTCCACAAAAGATATAGCATTTTCATAAATTTTTAAATTTTAGTGTTCTTTTGTGTAAAATAATTAATTTTATTACAAAAACAAATAAAGAACAAATCATATTGTGTGTATATAATTGATTTATTACCGAATTCAAAGTAAAATGCTTCAAAAACCATCAAGTGATTTGATATCGTCAGGCAGTTGGTTGATCGGTTTCAAATCACGAGATCTCAAAAATTTTTGTGTGCAGAACACCTTTTCAGTGATTTCAAATCACTTTAGTATAAAGTGATTTACAGAACATGATATTGTCAAATAATTTTTAGAAAAAGTTATATGTTTCACAAGTGTTTGCTGTCAATACTAAACTAACATTAAACCACCACGATTGGCCGTTTAAAATGGTAAGTAAAACCATATAATCGACTACCCAAAAATCACAAATGAAGATTAAGGTTAATTTAATATCTAATCTTGAACTCAAAAAGTCGCCCTTAAAGGAATAAGAAAATTATAATTTTTCTGTCATCAGCATATCAGCATTAATTCTGCATTATTACCCAGCGGTAAAATAAGCGAAGTACTTCGATAATAATCACTGACGTCAGTATGACATCGTTAGCGAGGAATCTAAGTACTTGGATTGTAATGTACGTGTAATCTGATATATCATGTGTTACCGATAACTTCGATTACGATGTAAGCAGCGATTCAGTTATTATTTAAAACAAATAGTTTATTCTTAAATAAAATTAAAATACTGGCCTACTTTTAGGCTAAATTTATTATCTTGACCGCTTACAACTCCGCTGTCAATGTAAGTGCAATGCTAGTGGCACGTACTGACATCGTAGCTTACTTTGTAAGCGAGAACGCACCGCTTACGCATCCTATGACACTTTTATGTTAAATCTAAATAGCAAAATAAGTGAACGAATCACCACTTACTGCTACTAAGTATTACTGATATCATCGATTACGTATTGTATATTTTTACCACTGGGTAAATTCAAAATATAATTTTTTGTGTTATGTTGTTCTTCAAGTAAATGAGTGTTATGCACTACTAGGAAAATTGTGCTCATTTCGTAACGATGGCTAAAACTACTTAAGCAACTTTTAGTTTGCTTGTGGTCGTAAAATATTTAAGCATCGTACAAAGTTAATAATAATTATTTATTTAAATGTATCTTATGCACTTACATACATATGGATATATGTATATATCCTGTGTATGCTTAATACTCCATATTTATGTGTTCTACTTATATCTTTTTTTTATAAATTTTTAATATTTTTTTTTATTAAATAATAAAATATTACAAGTGTATAATTTGCGAAAAAAATTAATAACAAGCTGCAGAAATATGCATACATACTTGTTCATACATATGTTTGTATGTATGTACATTAGAGCATAACACCTTACAGGTATAAGAAAATAAAGTGCTTCGTACAGCTTGGAATATGCAGTGTTAGATATTGCAAGGCAACTTCGAAAATTTATTTTAAATTTTTTTGCCGAACGTAGGGGTTGCCTTTTTAAAGTTTACGCTATAACTTCGGCATTTACAGTCAATCTTAAAATATCTTATCTTAAAATATTATATATCGATGTTTTTGTCTTGAGGCGACCAATGTTTTGCTATGTGTCCCATTGACCGCAAGCTTCCCGTCCCGTCCTATCTGATCTCAGTTCCTATGACTTTGTTGTATTTATTTCAGTCTATTGACAAAAACCCTAACAGACTATGATAAAAAAAATAACTTATAAACTAAATAATAAAACAAGTGCAGATAGAAATAACAGCATTCAATAGAACTAGAAAACAATGAATTTTTTATGCAATAACAGTGCCGTCCGTATAAACAGTGAGTTAATTTATTTACAAATATATTTATTTGCAAATAGTGCACGTATAAGCGTAGTATATGTTTTTTTGGTTTGTTTTTATTTGTTCATACTGACACATACACATATAACTATTTTGTTTTGATAGATAATTAAGATAAACTACAATAAAGTGTGATAAAAGTTAGAGAATATACCAATTTTGCGTGCTTCGCAATTAGATTCATATTGAATCTAATTGATTCGCTCTCTTAATTTTATATGGCGAAGCATGTTGCTTCGCTTATGATTGGTGTGTGAAGCATGAATAGAGAGCGAAGCACGTATAGTGGAAACATAATATTAAAGAAATGAAGATTCCAAATAACAGAGGTGTATTATATTCTCGATCTAACGTATAAATATATTATATTATATATATGCATTTTTTAGGCTTTAGGAAGTACATATGTATGTATTCAACATGAGAGACGAAGTACAAAGAACTATTGAATGTGACACCTAAATATAGTTTTGTATTTCCCGTGTTCAATCTAATGCCGTTAATATTAGGGACCTGTCCCACGATGTCGACAGCGTTCGATTTGTCGCTCACATTCAAACATAAACAGACTTTGAGATTTTGTTATTGGTTCCAATGTAACTGTGCGACAAGTCGAACGTTGTCGACATCGTGGGACAGATCCTAAATAAGCATTTACTTATATTCAATCGCAAACTATTAATTCGACACCACACGGAAAAAAAAATAGTTATAATTTGTTATGTGTCGTTGGCTACGGATAATAATTTTGACAGTTTTATCCTTTAATTCAATAATAATGATTTCTATTTTGCAATATGCGTTGAAATTTGCATGGAAAACAAAAACAAGTTACATTGATAAGAACAAGAAAAAAATTGTTTCTGTTTCCATACAAAATTAACCGTTTTTAAAAGAGAGAAACGCGTTGAAGTTCTCAAGTTTATTTCATTTTAGAAATGAATGGCAAACAAAAACAACATTTGAAAATTTGTTTTTGTTTTAATGTAAAGTTTCACTTTTTCGGCACGTTTTCCAGAATAGCCACTAATATTTATTAAAACAGCGAGTTTTCACAGTACAAGTCAAAAAAACTATTTGATAAATAAATTATCAAATATATTCATACATTAAAAAATAAATAAATAAAATAAATACACATACACATTTTTTTCATACAAATTTTAATTAAAATTTTCGTATGAAAAATACCCCAAAATTTTTATGAAAATATTTTGAGCGATTTTTGATTAAAGTTTTTGGGCGATTTTTCCTTCATTTTACCATTTCATGAAAGATGTTCTCAAAAGCTTTAAAATGATATCAACATTGGTCATATTCCTGGTCCTTCATGAATACCAATTAGGCTAAGTTTTCAAACGTGCGATTATTCTTTCCTAATTCGGATAATTGTACGTAATGAAAAAATTTCCGAAAACTTGGGGCGATTATACATTTTACACTTTTAGGTTATTTTTCACTTATTTTAATTGATAATGCATTGGTTTTTGTTTGTTTTTGACTAATCACCCAAATATTTTGGGCGTTCCTTCATTTAGCTGTTTCGGGCCATTTGCACTTGAGCCATAATTAGTACAGCCTCTTACTGTATTATATGTTTATAAATTTTCGTTGTATCTATAATAATTATCTGAGTTATTCTTGGAGAGCCACACTATAATTCTTGGCCGATGGAGAATAATGCCTTTGATTCATACTTTTATTGCAATTCAATAAGGAACTATTTCTGCTTTTCTGTAACTTTTCTTTTTTTTCAATATAAAAATTAAATAACTAAAATTTTTAATATTTTTTTGTTTTTTTAATTTTGGGTAATATAATAATAATATATAATATTAATAATAATAATATAATATTTAATAATAATATTTTTAATATTTTTTTTGAGCGATTTAAAATTTTTTTGAGGGATTTTTCATTTTGAAATTTTGGATAATTTTTCATTTTTAGTTTTGGGCGATTTGGACTCAGACGATTTTTACTGGAGACGAAATAATTTGATTAACTAATGTGATTTTCTAAAAAAGGAAGAAAGTTTAAACTAAGGGAAGTAAATGCAGAATTTGTCTGCACCATCAGACACTTTATCATCAGCACTATTAAATGGGTTTGATCATAGGTTTGTGTCAAAAACGAGCTATTCAAAAAGTTCGATACAAGTGTAAGCAGCACCCCTGTCTATGAACTTGGGAAATGATTGGTCAATATCATCTATTTTCATGAACCATTAATGAAACGGAATATCAGAAATGGTTTTATTGCATACGCAATGATTTATTTTACCGTTGGTAAATGAATTTATAAGTATAACTGTTCAATTCCCTGGGTACTGGCACAGAAGAATGCGGCATTTGCCCCTAGCTAGGTATGGTTTAACTTTTATTTTGCCTTCCTGAGAAAATCATATTAATTAATAAAAATATTTTTTTGATAAAAAATATAATACAGTTCAATTAAAATAATAAATATTGGAATATTTTTAATGAACTTTTTAAGGCACTTAAAAATACTCAATTACATTGTTAGACTCCTCGATATTAAAAATTTTTGCCAAGAATTTTGCAGAATTTCCAATACATATATATTTATATCAAAAAAGTTTGCAAATGCCCAACAAAAGTTGCAAAACTGTCGTCCTACGCTTCAACTGTGTTCAGTCCTCTTAAATAATGGCTGCTCGTGAAAAAGGTGACATTACAACGTAATATAGGACTGGCCATTAATCACACGCTCACACAAGTATTTACAAGTTTATCAAATAAATAATAATTTTTACACAATTGCGTAACGACCGTCAGTCACAATTTCTACAGACAGTCATTTATTTATGAAACAATTATAAATTTTATGTGCTTAGCATTGCTACTCTTCACAAAGTTGCCATAAAAAAATAAAAAAGTTTTTGTAAAACTATTGGCAATTTATAAAAAACGCTCGAACACTCGCTGTTGGCATTTTCGAGATTCTTACAAACAAATTATGATCAGCGGAAATAGTATGTGATCATGTGTATGTGTGAGCGAGTGTTAAGTAATAAATACGAAAATAAAAAATTTAACTCCAATTAATTTTTGGTGGATATACGGACGGCTATGCCTATAGTTTTCCAAGCAAAATTGCATTTAAGTTTTCTTAGTTTTAATTTATTTTTTCTTTATTTTGGAAGGGGGGGGGGGGTAAGTAAGTATTGCTGCATTCAATTTCATCTGCCTGTCTGTCCGTCTGCTGAGTCTATAAATTTTGTTTTAATTTTTTTCAAGTTTTTTTTTGTAATGGCGTTGAAACTTTCGTTAAAATTATTTATATTTTCATTTTCTTTTAATTTTTTTCTTTTTTGATTTATGCACGTCTTAAATGTTTTTCAAAAGTATATTTTACTGCATTTTAATGCGTTGAAATTTATACATGTGTCTTTATAATATTTCATGGAGCCATCCATTTTACATGTGTACACATTTACACATGTACATACATATGTACACACATGCGTAAATACTTTTAAAAAGGGGAGAGATTTTTGTTTTTATTTAAAAATTTTAATTTAAAGGCGTGAAATTGTCACAGATCATCGTTTTGTTTCGTTGTTTGTTAGAAGTTTATTAAGTGTGTTTTTCTTTTGGTGTGAGTGTCTTTAAAATAAATATTTGTTGAAAAAATTTATTTTCCTTCTGCTTTGTTAAAAGATTCACGGTGTGAATTTTTTTGAAGCAGTTTGAGTGCTTGGTAACTAGATATTTTATTTTTTATATGTAAATATACTTGGAGAAAAGTAATCAAGTTGCAATATTTGAAATGTTTAAGTAATTAATTCTATCATAACTGCGAGTTTTAATAAATATCGAAAGTGCTTTAAAATTATTTAATAGGCTGTTTACATTGTCTCGAAATTTAGTACTCACGAGATTTTTAACTAGATCCCCATACAAAACGAAATCTACTATGTCAATAGATTTTTAGGAAATCTACTCCAAAACTATTTAGTACTCACGAGATTTTTAACTAGATCCCCATACGAAACGAAATCTACTATGTCAATAGATTAATAGGAAATCTACTCGAAATCTAATATTTTAGTTGATTTTTGACTACCCTGTATAACATATTTATATATAGAAGGCAAGTGAATTAGCCACGCTCTAAAAATGTTCTACTAAAGGTGCGTGAATGAGCTAAGCCGGCACTTATTGTGTTATAGTTTATAGCGCATTATTACACCTACACAGAATCTAGCAGATTTTTATTAAAATCTTTATGAAAATATATACCGTTTGCAACATTTTTTTTTTGACATTTATCAAGATTTTTTTATACAAAACAAAACCCTGAAAAAACTTCAACAAAACAACTGCAATGTAGCAAATTCACACACCTTTTTAAACAGGCCGTAGCTAACTCAATCATCTTTTATATAAATATGTTGTACAGGGTACAACAGGGTGCTGACAAATTAGAATTTGTTTTGTATGGGAAATCTAGTAAAAAGTAGCAAGATTTAGCTCTAAATCTCGTAACTACTAAATTTCGAGACAATGTACACGCAAAGAAAAGATATGGTTGTAGAATGGTTGAGAAAACAATATTATATTCTCAGAAACAAATGTGCGGTCGTTGAAAACAAGTTATTGTTATTTTAAACATTTATTTTGTTACGGTAAGCAAAGTAATGTTTGAATTTAATAATTACATTATTGTATTCATAAAAAAGTGTGATATGGTTAGAGTTTAACAATATAGTTTTGTTAAAAATTTATAACTGCAACATAATTTTTGTTATTTTTTAAAAATAGCATAATGTAAACAACAATATAATGTTATCCAAAACCATACTATGTTAAGTTTAAAAAAAATCTTTTTTAGAAACCTCTTCTGTCAGTTCAGTGTTTCGTTTGTAAGCTATCGGTATTGCACGCGTCGTGTTAAATAAATAAAGTACAACCAAACAAAAGGGTAGATAGATAAAAACATATACGTACATATGTATATCTCTTTATACAGACGTGTCTGTATTTCGTGTATACACACATTTGTAAGTATACATTTCTATATATACATATATTTTATTTCAATAATATTGATTTATTTTAATTTCGAATTTAACGCACAGCTGTTTTAGCCAATAAATATATGATTGAAGAACAAAATATTATTTTTATATTAAATAATACTGTTGTCGTATTTAACAATATTATAATAATATAAGAACATGGTATAGTGAGTCTCAATTATATTTTAGTCACATCTAACAACAGTATTGTCATATTTACAATAATAATATTAGGTGTAACAAAGTTCATTGTTCTTGTTGATAATATTATTATTAACTCAGATAATAATATAATTAAAAGTTTGCTTTTCTATTGACAATAATATGATTTAACTACAACCATATAATTCAATCATAGTATGTTGCTGTTTGATTATGGTTACCTCAACCATATTTTTTCTTTGCGTGTAAATGCCCTATTAGGACAAATTTTACACAAACGATTTTGTCTTGGATACTAACAGCTGTATCAAAAAAAAATTATTTGTGCTTGAATTGTACGTTAAAACAAAATTTTGATACAAATTTTGACAAAAGAACAATTGAAATTCAAACTAATTTTGTTTTGGACACGGCCGCAAATCTTTAAAAATTACAAAAAAGCTTAGTGTAAGTGATATAGATTTCGATAAAGATTTTAAGTGAAGTCTACTAGATTTCAAGTTAATGTAAGTAACGAACGAAAACGCTTCTACATTTTTGTGACATGGATTTGGTGTAAACGATATAGATTTTCATAAAGATTTTATAGAAATCTGCTAGATTTTGAGCAGGTGTAGATGCCCTATTAGAATATTTTATAAAAACCATTTTTTAAACGTTCTTGTTTATAAGCGAAAAAAAAGTAAGAAAAAGTGTTTGTTTCCGGCAGCCTGTTACATGATGTCGATAGAAGACTGTCATTTGACATCATTGTAAATTGTCGATTGAACGTTTTCTGTCTTCATCGTGGGACAGGTTTAAATATTGATATAATGATTTTTAAAGTAAACTGAACTATACTTAATTTACAATATGAAATTATTTTTCTCGTTGCTACTTGTAAGACTGACTGAATTTACGTTGTGAAAAATTTCATGAAAAAAATTGCAAAAACCTATTTGGAGATTCATTCTACGCCGTTTGTTTAACGTACTTATTTCTCTAGAATAGTTTCGCGTAACCAGCGTGACCGTTTGATCGACTAAAGTGGCAAATTGCATTTTTTCGACTACCTTGCCACTTTTTGTCCCCCTTTTTTTAAAGTGAATTATATAATAATACACCCAAAATAAGAAGTTTTAGTGCAGTTGTCTCGTTCTTTTAATATACCCCTTTTTTTCATAAATTCCCTATTTGGTGTCACTTTTTGAAAAATGTCATCGCTCAGCCTGCACGTAACAAATTTTATGAAATTTCATGACCAATAGAAGAGAGAGTGACTTATAAAAATGGCTTAGGAGTGTTATGAATTTCTGAAAGAGTTTTGACAAAAAGAAGAAGAGAATTATTTCATTCTCACTGTTTTCGTTCAAGCATTAAACACATTCACCACAGCAAGCTACTGACCTCAAATGTCACATGTTTATATGAGAATAATTTTTTTTTGACGACAGCAAGGCAACACGGCGGCAAGTTGTTATCCATGCTGATGTTGCCATTGTAGTCCAATAAAACTAATTAAATTTTTTTTCGTGACAATGAGTAAATATAGTGTTGCCAATGCAATATTAAATTTCGAATGAATAATACCTTACAACTATTTCATATAATTTAACAGAAAGAACATGCGTGTAAAGAAGTAAATAGATTAATTTTTATACTTTTACGTGATATAAGTACATTTCAAATGAGTAATTTTATTTTTATAAATGTGCAATATTTGATGGTGGCAACACTGAAATACATATGTATTTATACTTGAATGTAACAAAATACTTTATTGCTTATGTGCATAAGGTGATTTCTTAACGAAAACAATAAAAGTGAAGTAAGAATTTGTCTGGGGAAAATGACCGCATATGCATACATAGCTGATGTTAATAACAATCTCTACCCAAGTATAGATAGACTGGGGTGCTGATGAAGTGTGTGGCTGCACAGAAAAGTATCGGTATTTGCCCCAGTTAATAAAAGTGTAGTTTAATTTTTCTTCTCTTCTTTAAAAACTCACATTAATTAATAAAAAATATTTCATTCAATAAGAATTGAAATTGTTGAACTAAAGCCCGAATAAGAAATTATTTCTGATTAAAATTCACTACTACAGTTCAATTAAATCTAAAACTGTGAAGTGTTAAATATTTTTTTAAATAAAATTACATGGAAATTCAAATTCCCTTATTGGGAATATAAGTTCACGTGAAATGTGTTCCCTTTCTCGTAAATTGTGATCGCCAATGTTTATTGTGTTGTTGTGTCAGTATACTATTTTCTAATTTTGTTCACAATTTTTTATTCATTGCATAAGGGTAATTGATTATTGAGGGGTTATTTAGTTGGTTTGCGCATTTTACTGTCGCTAATGCAGATAATCAGAAAACCTTTACTTAACAATTTCTTAGAACAACTAAAGATATTGTGTTAAACTTTCATTTGAGCAAATGAGAAGTCTTATCGAACGATTTCAACAGACGCTTTCGCAGCGTGCGGTGGCACGTACCACACTTGGGAAAAGGAAAATATGAGAATATAAGGAAAATGCTATATTTCTTTTCCATTGCAATAGAAAGTAACTCCTCTGATTTGGTTAAATTTAACCAAGAATTTACTACGAGCACTGTACGATTTTTTAATAGTGACGACAAATAATTAAAAAAAAATAAGAATAATTTCATTTATTTTTGGAGGCAGAAGCAGGTGTAAGGTTTACTTTTTTTCGTAGACACATTAAAAATGTTACATTATAAATTTCGTAACAACACCTTTTGTAATTGAAAAGTAATTTATGAGTTTTTATAAAGTCTTCATTCAGTCTCTAAGCAGAACATATAATTTTCTTATACTTTAAACATTTTAAAGTCATAGTTCAATAGCTCTCATATGGCTTGAAGTGTTGACGAGGCAATACTTTTTATGCTTAAGGTTAAAGTTTATCATAAAGCAACAATTTTTTCCATCTACAAACAACCCCTGCTAAATAAAGAAAATAAAACTTGCACAGATGTACTCGTAGTAAGAAAAATTAAATAAATGATGTCGGTGAAAACGACATTCGAATGGCAATCAAATTTTTTTACACGTTTCTTGGAAAAAAAAATTGCAAGTATATTTTTCATTTGTCTTCTTTAAAATAAAGAGGAGTTTTCTGCTTCTTTCATTTTTTATAGTTATTTATATTTAATGTCTTGTTTTTTGTATATTTCTTAACACCCTGAAATTGTGTTTTCTTTATTTTAGAATTCAAAACACGCCACAACATCTTTGGAAGGAACAACAGCAGCAACGGCTAAAGCAACGATGACGGCAGCACAAATGAGGGCGACATTAATATATTTAGCGCCCTTTTTGCAACCGTGTAGGAATGTTGTAACATCCACAGTACCAACAACGCCAACAACAAAGACACGAGCCCAGTCAATGCCACAACATTGTTTGGATAATGAACAAGATACTGCAACAGCAACAACAAATATAACAAAAGCAACAATGGCAGCAGCAGTTGTGCTACAGCAACAGACACATGTGGCCCGTAATCGTCTGAATATCAGTCGTAATAATCATAATAATGCTATAAATTCGAATAGCACTATCATTAACAACAACAACAGCAACAGGAACGGCTTCACTAGACCTTGTTGCAGTGATACTCCCAATACGAAACTGTCTACTGCGTCTTTGAGTTGTAAAGCGGAGTGTGTCTGCGAGACGTGTAGTTTGAGCAAAAGTACCAGCAGTTGTAGCCATACTACGACTACGAGTACTACTACTAGTGCTACGAGTACTACAGCTAATAGTAGCAGCTGTTGTCATAATACTATGCAGCAATTACAAACACAGCAGCAACAGGGGGAATTACCAGCAAGATCTGAAGACCAGGAAGAAAAGCAGGTTAAGGAGCAAAATTTACAACATAAAGATAAATATTATAAAAATTATGAAATGCCTGCCTTAGAGACCACAACAACGATAAAAACAACAATGTTATACTCCTCTAATAATAAAACAAAAACACAGCAACAACAGAAGCACCTTAAGGAAGACAAACCATCATCATCATCATCGTCGTCGTCGTTAATGACATCTTCATTATTATCAACTCCAACGACGCCTTCTTCAACTTCTTCAATGCTGAATTCTTTAACAACCTCATTTGTAAACTATACGAACAATCGTAGTACAAAATATTTACGTGAACGTGGTCGTAGGAACATCCAACAATTACAACAACAGGAGCAGACGTTAAAGCAACAAAAAACACATGGTTCTTTAATAATAAAACAACAACAGCAAGAACAACAACTACTACTGCCACTAACACTAACACTACCAACGCCAAGAACACCACCACCGCCACCAACACCCCAACTTCTCCAGCAAACTGTGGGGCATGAAGTACAAGACTCAACTGAAAAACAACGAAACTTAACGTGTGGTCGTGGTCCTTTATGCATTGCATTTGCGAAGGACCATCACGGCACGAACATTAACAAGAGTAACAACACGTCTGTGTTGTCAAGATGTCATTGTTTAAATTATAATCAACATAATAAAAATAATAATCATAACAATAATAATAACACGAACAAAATTATGCTCAACAATGTCCAAGACATGCAGCAGCAGCAGCAAAAGAAACTTGAAAATAATCACATGAAAACTCTCATGTCCTCGACAAACTGTGATGGCCAGCTAAATAAAGAAGACTTAGATGAGGCAGTGTATGATAATCACTCTGAAACTGGAAACATAAAAGAATATATTAATTTAAGATTAAGAAATAATAAACAGGACGAGGCCAAGCTGGTGGTGGAGGAACACAAGAATTCCTATATTAATTATAAAGAATTATTATTTTATACAAATACGAAAACTTTAAATTCTGACTCTCCAGCTCGCTCGCCCTCGCCCTCGCCCTCACACTCACCCTCAACATTAAACTTATGCTCACCATCACATTCACAATCAACTTTATCTTCAACAACAACATCATCCTCTTCATTGAATCCTTCGTATACAACGATATTAAATAAGGAATGTAGGTGCTTTAAACAATATAAACGTGATACTATTGGCAGCGAATGTAATTTAGAACAAAAGAATTTGGAAGTAATTGGAGCAGCGGCAGCATCATCATCATCACTCAGTGATAATTATTGCATGATCAAATCAAGACAAGCCCTTAGAGGGGCTGCTACTTTAAGTTCGCCCGCTTTGGGTGGAGATTTGAGGCAACTGCTGCCCGCACATGTGTGGCTAGTGTCTATAGTTTGCTGTTCTATGTTAAATAAAACGGTTGCGGTTTCAAAATGGTTGTTTATGTGGCTGTTATTGATAATGCTGTCGTCTTCGACTCATTGTTGGGCGGGACGAAATGATGGTAAGTTATGTATGTATGTATTTAAATTGAAGTTAATTTGAGTTTAAGCATGTAAGGTGATTGAAAAAGGTCGCGCAGAGTAGTATAGGAGTTTCAAAAAAAGGGGTATATTCTACAAAATCCCAGGAGTTAAAGATATGATATTAGGTCTGTTCATTTACTTTCCCAGCAGAAACTAGCAACGAGAGAGTAAGACAGGAATTTACAAAATTACTCTCTCAAATATGAAAAAGTAAATGAACGCTTTACTTGTAAAAACTTGCAAGAAAATTTTATTCATATCAGAACCATAGGTGGAAATCATAATACAATTGTACTTTTTCTGATGTATTTGGTTTGATAATATTTTAAATTGCAATATATGTATGCGAAACAAACAAAATTATTTGCCATTAAAATTGACTTTATGTGGCTTAATGAAGGAAAGCATACATACGTATGCATGCATTTTTAACAAAGAAATGAAAATTTTTCAGTTTTTCTTTTTAAAATATTTTTTAAATAATTTATTTGATAATTTGGATAATTCTTGCAAGCAAAAATTTTAATAGTAATAATTTGTAGGCATTTTTTTGTCTCTCAATTTTTCTCTCTCTTTTGACGCTCTCTCCTTGCAAACTTTTTGAGTTAATGAACACTTTTCAGTAACAATTGTTACAAATTCGTAAGAATTTTCAGTAAATGAACAAACCTATTATCGGAAAGATACATAAATATTTTTTGGTTATTAAAAGCTAACTAGCTAACTAAGCTAAAAGTTAGTGATAAGCTGAGTTGGCATTTACTACATGCAAATATGGCAACTTTAACTGAAGGACACCACATACGTACATACATACATATTAGAGGTCTGCATAAACAGTCTTGAAATGTAAATACGTCTTGTTTTTTAAATGTATTCTCGTGGCATGTATTATACTAAACCAATAATAAATGCTGTCGTATTATAAGCGAAGGACGATGGATTCATTGGTGTTCGTGTATATGAGTGTTAACAAGCGATGTCGCGAAGACTAAATATTCGTAACAAACAATCAAAAGAAGTAGTGTTGATGCGTCATGCACGCATATTGTTATTTTGCATATTGTACGTTTTCGTGCGCGTGTAAGATGTATGTAGGTGGTAAGCTATTATGTGTTTAAGGGTGGTTTTTTAAAGCAAGCGTACACAACTAATGTCAATGCATGTGTGCGTTTGTATGTACGCAGAAAAATAAAGGAGCATAAATAATGTGTGTGTGTATGTATGTACATGCATGACGTTTGTATACGCGCCCATGCATAGAAAGAAGCAAACATAAAAAATTTTTACGTCACGAAGTATTTTCTTTTTTACTCCTATATTTGCAATAAGTGAAACAAATGTCTTGCCAACATTGTTGTTTAGCATTTGTTTTAGTACATTTCGCTCTAGTAAAGCATTTGAAAAATTCCTCAAGTCTTATATGTTCTTGTAAGTGGTTTTGTGCAGGACTTTAATATTAGAATAACTTTAGCCATAACGCTTTTTTTCGTTAGCTGATTTTTTCGGTTTTCGGCAATTTATTTGAGTTTTGGAGATTTTTGTCTGTTCCTTGAGAACATGTCTTCTTTTATGTTTCAATATCTCCCAATATATTTCTTTAAGTAATAATGCTATTGCAGAGATGGTCCTAACTTGAGATTTTAAGCTTAAAAATATTAAAGTTGGCACTAGAAAGTTCAAACATAATTTTTGATGGAAAAGTGGAATTTTTTTGATTCCTTTATATAAACCTCTAAAATAATAAGTGCTTTTGTGTTATTTTTTATAACTTTTCAAATTGTAAAAAAAAACATCTTCCAACGGCCTTATTTTCACAGGAATATATTTTTTTTAGATTATCTTACTTTGCTAAGCTGTAAAATGCATATAAACTTTAAGGGCTTCTTGTCATTGTCATCCACTTTTTATTCTAAATGTTTGAAGTTATGTCATCGGCAATGTCTCTTAGTAATCGTAGAAATGTAGAAGTGTGTTTGCTTCTAAATTAAATTATTAAAGTGTGGAGTAGACCGAATACTACGAGTAATAACACTGCCCATCAAAATAAAACTTGTTCCAAAATAACAAGGTTTTAATGACTGGTTCTGGCAGATAAGGCAACAAAATCCAAATACAGGTAAAAATGCGTTTTGAAAGCTTACGCCTGAGCCTGATATTAAGGTGGGGGAGGAGTGGACTTTAAAATCCACTCCTCTCCTCTCTTCTCATTTTATATTATTTGTTTTGCTCAAAAGTCGAACGGCTGTATTATGAAAAAAATAATTTATCTTTCAAGTGTCCTTAAGTCAACATATTTTTTGGAAATTTGGTTTCATCATACGCTCCAAATACAAATAATTTTTTCTAAAATAGGGCAGTAAATAATTTACATATCCATACATACATATGTACATATGTATATCAGATATAATATATAAAAGGCGTAACAACCCTGAAGGAAATGTCACTAGTGAATCAGTACTGATTCACTATTGAATTTGTCGCCGGTACTACTGACTAAATATACCCCGCAAAATGCTTTTTGCTATAGACATTCAACATGTGCGTGTCATTGAAAAGCAACTACTGACATTGGTACTACTGATTACATAGTTCTTTAGGGACCATATGAAGACATTGGAGACAGATGTCTCTAGTAAATTTTAGTAATTCTACATACACTTTTGATAATAAAATTTCATATTTTGTTCACATTTTGGTATTTTATTAAATAAATTTATAAAAAATCTAATTTATGCATAAAAAACATACAATAACAGGGACTAATTCATTCATTCGTTCAGCATATTATCAGCAAGTAGGCATTATGTTTGTCATTTCTATAAATAAATATAAATATGTTAATCAAAAATTTTATGTTTCGCTGAATTAGTAAAGTCAAACACTTACGTATGGTGCTGAAATTGTGACAAATCTTTAACTGATGGCACAAAATCTTCTAAAGGATCAAATTTCCATAATTGGCACCTTTACTTAAAATTGCATAATTTTCACATTTTGTATTTTTTATACAATATGGATTGTTATTTTATTTGTTTTTTGCAACTTCTTTTTGTGTATGTTTTTAAATTATTGTTTCATACGTTTATATACGTTTGTTTTAATTTGATTCTTTAAACTTATTTTTATAAACACTTAAATTTACTGGACGCCACTTTTATTTTCAACAAACCAATAAAACGTTAAGAAGAAGCATAATTATGTGTATCTAAAAAAATGTTTTCTACGCATTTAAACAATATTAATAGACACTCCGTTAACAATGTCACCAAAATAGTCGACATAAGTGGTGACTTGGGGACTCCTAACCCCACGTTTCCTTCAGGGAAACGATTTATGGTAATTTCAAAAAAATTATTCTTGCCTTAGTTTTTATTGATTGCTGTAAAATATCGAAAATTTAAGTTAAACCTTATTCATATGTATGTATATTAAGCCATCGATATGTACATATGTATGTATGTAGGTATGTGTATGTGAAATAACGTACCATACCATATCATACTTCTATTAGAAGATATGGGAGCTTCAAATACTTAAAGTTCGATTTAACATTTTTGGTTAAAGTTGACTATATTAACGATAACATCATAACTTTAACTATCAAAAATTTATGAGGGCTTAGACGTAATTTTAGGCCCCTTTTAGAAGTTGACAAGAACCTAGCAAAAAATTACACATTACCATCAGAACTACTTGCCATATAATGACTTACTTTTCTGATTGCCAAATTTCCTTACTCGCTTACAAAACACATTACATAAAATTTAAAAAAATTATGTACAATTTTATAAATGAAGAAAATTATTATTTTAGATTTTCATTAGGTTGCCAATCCAGTAGAGAAGAGCTTCCACCAAAAATGCTTAATCCCTAAACCTTTTTGAAATTGTTTGCTGGGAACTTTTCATGCAGAGTATTAAAATATGTATTCCAAAAAAATATTATATTAGCAATTAAAACAAGAAAATAAATTTCCTGTGACAAAAATTTATAGGGATGGGCGGACGACTTTTCATGTCGTGTGCTTAAGTAAACTTTCTAAACACTGATATACATGTTTTTTTTGTCTTCTTTATCTATCAGTCGTTATAATCTTTATTTAGGAAAATTTTTGAATTTGTTGTACAGTGTATTTTTTTATTCATTGTCACGAGAACTTAAAATAAAAGAGAAATTTCGTTAAATTAGTTCATTAATAAAATGAAATGGTGTTCAAGTATAATCAAGAAATAAAACCATTTACATCAGCATAAAGGAAATTAAAAAAAATTTAGGTTGAATTTCACTATGGTTCTAGCGGTAATAGGATTAACAGGAAGATAATGTGTAGGACTTCTTATTAAAATTCAAGTTAATAAAAAAAAAATAGACAACTAAATAATGTCCTTAATAACATTAAATGAAAATAGTTTTGTTTTTTAAATGCACGAAGGAAAGTAAAATAAATTTTAGTACGAATTTTTACAATGTCATATGCTTCATAAAATTTGTTGCACGTTACATTTTTTTCATTTATTAATGTTTAAAATGTGGTAAAGAAGACAACATTACGGAAGACCATGTTATGACATACAGACTATACCTGTAGATGATTTTAAAATATTTTTCTAGCATGTCTGTGTAATTTTGAAAATTATATCGAAATCTTGGAAATATTTTCCATGAATTTTTATTGGACTTCTTCACGCCGTCTGTTGACAAATAAAAAGTGCCATACAACTAGAGTGATTTTTTGAAATTTTATTGCCTGAAACTTTTTAATCATTTCATATTGAATGAAATTTTTTTTTTATTATATATTAATTATTAAAATTATTTCATTCAAAAATAATTGAAATTATTGAACTTAAGCCCGAATAAGAAATTATTTCTGATTAAAATTCACTACAGTTTAATTAAATCTAAAAATTTCTCATCTGAAACTTTTTATTTATTTCAAGTTAAGAAAAAATATTTGTACAAAACAATTTTCCGTAAACAATTCAGCTCATTGGCAAAAAGTTGTTTGCAATAAATTTCAGAGAAAAACTGGTAGTTTAAATCGGCTGTAAGTCTCAGTTTACACACGGCTACATTAGTTGAAAAACTTTGTCTTTCATGATGACTCCTCTCATCATACATAAGCTTCTCCTTTCGCTTTCATAAGCTAAAAAAATGCTTAACTAAAATTTCCATGTGTGAAGCCCGTATAAAGTACTTATGATAAAAACAAATTGCTTACATAATTTCGGGTGCGTTCTTTTTAGAATACTACAATAGAATATTGTATGTATAAATGTACACACATACATGCATACATACATATGTACATTTATAATTTATAAAGTAAATTATAAACTATGTACTTGTATAGTTATTGGAATAAATACAATTAAATATCCCTCATTTAAGTTCAATTAAAGCTGCATATAAAAGAAAAGAAAAAAAAAATGTCAAACCCTCCCCGATTGCCATTGTGTTTGGTCAGCTGGTGAAATATAATAAAAATCTAATAAAAATAAATTTAAATAATGACGTCACATTTTATTGTTAAATTTATGACAAGTTGGAAAAAAATATATGAATGTAAATAAGCATATCCCTACAAACATTTGGAAAATATCTTATCTAGAAGATATATATACATATATATGTACTAATAACTTATTTTTATCATTTAGAATAAAATCATCAAAGCAATACTTTTTTGATATTACAATATTTTCATTTTAGTGAAACTTTTTGAATAAAAAGTTCCAAATATATTGACTATTTAGTACTTCCTTTAAGAAGGTATTTTGTGTTATTAAAATGTTGCATTTTGTTCAGCCTGATGTTTTATCACATGCTCAATAAATTTATAATATCAATATGTTTTTAACTAGAAGATAAAAAAATTATTTAATTTAAAATAAAAACAATAGTATTTATTTGAACGTCGATTATTTTTAAAATGAGAAAAAGTTTTAATAATTGCACAAAAAAAATGGAAGCCCCAAAAATGTGATCAAGTATTTTTTAAAATTCATCTGCAAAACCCAGTTCAGACTACTGAAGAAAAAGCAGAAAGATTGCCACATCCAGCATAAGTATAAAAATACACGCTTTAGCCATGTGAGGAACCGTAATTCAGTTCAAAAAATTTTCAAAACATTAGCTCAGGAAATTTCTTTTTATACGAGACAGATGACTCCTGCGACGACAAATTGGGACCTTTGGATAGATTCGAATGCACAAAATTAAAGTTAAGTAGTTGATCAATAAAAAATTTTAAAATCAATAAAGATATGAATGAGTTTCTAGAAATATTAACAAGCATAGATGTTCCTCTTCTAAAAGATGTAATAACACTCAAGAAACTCCCAAAAGATGCTCCAATAATTCAGATGGGTACTGGCATATATGTATGTACACACATTATAGACTTAAGCTTAAATTAGACGTGACATAACCATAACGCCATAGGCATAATAAACCAAAATTCAATTGGTTTCTATGGCGTTATGGCGAGTCACTCATAATAAAATACAGTATTGCCCATAAGTTTGGTTCGAACAGCTATTTTCTATGCTTATGGCACATCTGATTGAACCTTTAAGGATGCCATAAGAGATTTCATTTTAACATTTATATACATATAAATTAATATAGAATGCTGCATTGTAATTTTTTTTAATTTGGCTTTATATTAAAAAATTGCTTTAAAATTAAATTAATGGTACTTTTAATTCAGAGTGTTACTTTACGATATAATATATTTGTTTTCCTTCAGATAATTTAGCAAAATTGTACTATATAATTTATCTTCCTAAATATAATCTGGTAATATCATAAACAATTTAATTATATGATTATCTAGCAATATCACAGTTTTATCTTCTAGAAGTACGAGTATTGTATTCGTATTTCTTCGAAGTATCGCCCTGGCCGCACAATCTCTCTCGAAAAGGGGAAATTTCAGCACAACGAATATGACTGTTGCCGCAATAATATTATTCTTCGAAGGAATAACGATTTCGTATCATTTTCTTATTGCTTTGCTTGTAGGGATGTGTTAATGTTAGTATTCCCAGCGAACAGGCGGGCTTGACATCAAATTTAAATTATTTTTCAAATCCTGAACGATTGAGAATAAAAGTTTAATGCCCTTATGTTAGATTCATAAACATAAAATAATTATTGAAATTAATTTGCTGGTGGTTAGCATGTCTATCTATATACGCATTTCATTGGTGCTTGAACCAAATCATCAGTAGACTTCAACCACAAATTTTGAACAGTCACAAACCTCTTACTTCATGCACAGACTTTCAAAAACTATATGCATAAAGTAAGAGGTATGTGACTGTTCAAAATTTGTGGTTTAAGTCTACTGATGATTTGGTTCAAGCGCCAATGAAATGCGTATATAGACATGTTAAACCACCAGCAAATAAATTTCAGTTATTAGGTCTGTTCAATTACTTTCCAGCAGAAACTAGCAACGATAGAGTAAGGCAGACATTTACAAAATTACTGTCCTAAATATGCAAAAGTAAATGAACGCTTTACTTGTAAAAACTTGCAACTTGAACATTTTATTCATATCAGAATCATAGCTGGAAATTATGATACAATTGTACTTTTTCCGATGTATTTTGTTTGATAATATTTTAAATTGCATTTTTTTTAGAAATTACATTTAATATGAAATTCTTTATACAGTTTCATGTATTTTTATATTTTGTTATGCATTTTTTATAATTTTTTGATTTTATTCATTAACAAATACAAAAATATCACTTTCCATCCCTGATCATATATGAGAAACAAGCAAAATTATTTGCCATTAAAATTGAAAGAAAAATTAATGAAAGAAAAACAATAAATTAAAAGAAAACATGCTTTCTTTTTACATACGTAAACATATGTACATACATGTTTTTTAACATATAGATATTTTTTAAATAATAAATTTGACAAAAAAAAACCCAACATATGGTTGGATAATTCTTGCAAGTAAAAATTTTACTAGTAATAATTTGTAGGAATTTTTTTGTCTCTAAATTTTTTTCTCTCTTTCGACGCTCTCTCTTTGCAAACTTTTTGAGTTAATGTACACTTTCCAGTAAAAATTGTTACAAATTCGTAACAATCAAGGCGAATTCACATAAGGTGGTCTTAATTTGCAACTCTGCGTATTCGCCTTGTATATTTGTTAGTGTAAAATTTCCTGCTGTCAGAATATTTCTTAACGTTTTGATTCATTTGACAGCAGGGAAATTAAGTCAGCTGGCGAATTAAGATCACCTTATGTGAATTCGCCTTGGTAACAATTTTTAGTAAATAAACAAACCTATTGTATGGTCACTTCTGACAATATGTCAAATAATAAATTTTATTAAACATAAAATAATTATTTTAAGTTTGGAACAAAATAGCGAATTTTCTAAATTTTCATAGTGAATTTTGATCATTTCAATGTAGCAACCAAATGCATCTGGATGTGCTTAACCATCAACAAACAATATTTTTTTTAAATTTTAAAGTTTTTGATTGATATTAAAAAGTTTTGATTAATATTATACGATGTTTAATTTATTATTTTTTATTAAAGAACCCTTTACAACTCGCATTTTGATAAACATTTTCAGTTCGAATTCTTTTCTGTTTCTGAGGAAATCTGGCTGTTTGCTGGGTGCAACTAAATGTGTGTACATGTGCACATGATACATAATTCCCATTAATGATACAATAATAAATGACAACACAAAAAAATTATACATATTAAATGTTATTATATTCCCATACACTTCAACACTTCTAATCAAAAAGAAGTAGAAAAAAAATTTTATATACATAATTAGAGTTAAGGTAAGTAAGACTTTTCCACATGAGTATGCCCATATACACACACACATACATACGTACTCTTTTATGCATTCTGCATATAACAGAAGAAATAAGCAACAATAGTCAACTACAGTATAATACAATTTAAAAAAAAAAGTAGAGTAAATCTAAAACCAAAACAAACCACCTTGTAATCACCCAACAAACAACAGTACATACTTGAACACACAAAAAAACATTAACACAAACAAACTGCATTTTCATAAGACTGTGTGTGTGTGTGTTTGTGTGTGCGATGTGAATTCTATGAAAATGAATACAAAAGAATGGTGTGAACATAATGAATATATATAATGGTTTGGTCACCCTCCCTTCACTTTTGTCAATTAAAATGTTAAGAACCAAATGTTGGTTTCTTTGGATTCTTTTATTTTGTTTTTTTTATTATCATTACATATTTTTTTTACTTAAATTTTCAACACAATTGTATTCAAAATTCAAGCACCCAAACTCTTGTGTTGTAGGAAAATTAGTGTTTTTTGGTTGCATTAAAAAAAAGAAGTGACATTTAAATTTTTATTGCTTTTTCCCTTCCGGTCGTATTTTTTTATGAAAGTGAGTTCTTTTTACACTTTTTTGTTCGTAAATTTTTTAATAGTTTTCTTTCTCGTATGAGTACACGAAATTTTTAAACAAAGTTATTAAAGTATACATATGTATGTACATAGAAATCCTATTTAGTATGAAAGAGAATTTTACTAAATATTTAGGGCAGTGAGGGGTGAAAGGTGCCCCAATTAAGCTAATACTCTTTAATTTTTCTTTTGTGTAACTGTATGTGAGAACTTTAATTTAAGTATGTAACAGAATGTTCTTATGCATACATACATACATACATATGCATGTATATTCTGATTTTTATATGGAAATAAAGGAAAAAAGAACACTTGAAGGTCGTGTTGTTCAAATAATTTTTTGTTGTTGACATTTTATACATACTAAAGTCCTGCACACGACCACTTATAAGAACTTTTAAGACATGAGGGATTTTTCAAATGCTTTACTACAGTGAAGTCATCTAAAAGAAATGCTAAACAACACTGTTGGCAAGACATTTGTTTCAGTTATTGCAGGTATACAGAAGAAAATATTTTGTGACGTCATGCATCTACCTTGTATTGGCCATTAGTTGCATAGATAATTGTTTTGTTGATTTCTTTTATTCTCACCCCCAAATCGGTTTAGTTTTATGTATACAATGTAATATATTTTTTATTATTATTTTTTAGTTTTCTTATGACTATAGTTAATATATGTATGAAATAATTTAATGTATGTATATAAATTCTTATTGTAAACGCTTAGTAAAATAATTTCCATATAAATGCAAGTTTTAAAAAGATAGTAATATGCAAAAAATTACATTGGAAAATGGGCTTGAAGGCCAACTTTGAGGGCCCCTAAAACACAACTTATCGCTATGAATTTTTTTTGTATATTTTTACATAAAACTGAACCGTATGAATAAAAAAAAAATAAGTAACGGCCACTCTATTGTACCTACATACATACATACAGAAGTTGTGTGCATGCTCTTTTATTTTTCAGCGCACATACAAACGCACACTTGCATTGACATTAGTTCCAAGTTGCACAGAGAAGCGCCAGAGTGCCGAACATCAATGGGCTTTTTTAACCAATTTAATACACATACGCTTATACATTTCTCTCGGTTCTCCCTCAGTGTGCACCTCTGCATTAGTTGTGTGCGCTTGCTTTAAAAAAATACCCTTAAACACATAATAGCTTACTATCTACATCCTAAACACACACACTCAAACGTACAATATGCAAAATAACAAGCATACACGCATCAACACTACTTCTTTTGATTGTTTGTTATGAAAAAGAAGTCATCGCGACATTGCTTGTTAACACTTATATACACGAATAACAATAATACGACAGCATTTATTATTGGTTTAGTATAATACATGCCACGACAATACATTAAAAAACAAGACGTATTTATATTTCAAAACTGTTTACGCAGGCCTCTAATATGTACAAACACATATCAAGAAATTTTTTTTATTGCCATACGGACGGAAGAAAATTAAATTAAAAGGCCACAAATCTCAATAATTCTTATTTGAAAGCTGCTTAAACTACATACAATTCTTATAATGAATTTTGTTTTTATTGCTGCAACAACCATTGTATGTATAGTGCTTATTTAATGTTTGTTATTTTTCTTTTAATTTAAATTTTTAGTACCCACCAATTGTACATTTCCTGCCCGCTGGGAGGGCTCTTGGTTCCTATCGGGCTATCAACAATCTATACACATTAAAGGTTCCCAATTTAGCTATAGGGGCAGATGTGCTGCTTCGGATGGTAACAAATATTTAATTGTGGACGAGTAAGTTTGATTTTTTTAATTTTTCTCTTTACTTACTTACATTGATGAAACTAAAGCCTTACTTACTAACTAAAAATAACTAAAACGGCTGGGTGTTTTGTTATATTAAATTTAATACAAATTAACATTTGTCGCTCTAAAAGGAATACAAAAGATATTATTAAGACTTTTAGGTATTTGTAATTAATATGTGGGCATTTGAGAAATGATTTTGTGAAATTGAATATTTGTAATATAATTTGTCTTAAAATTTCTTAAATATATAAAAAAAGAATAAAATTAAATTAACTCTACACATTTAAAAATAATTTTTTATTAGGTAATTGTTCAAAAAAAGTACGAAAAAATAGCATCTTTAGAAGCTGCAGAATATCTTGTGAGATAGACATTGCAGTACAAATTGAAAATCGATGTTGCAAGTTCACATTTTTTGTAGAAAATATATAATTTTTGGGCTTTAACGGTAATTTTTGTCTTCTTTAAAGTGAATAAGAGGTTATTGCTTAATTTTTAAATTCCATCTTACGTCCCGCTGGTATTTTATAACTTCTTCAGGGATTCTTTATTGAAAGCTGGCAACTATAAGCATATAAAAATAAAAATAAATCTGTCTATCGTTCGCATAGTCTTATTTATAGTTGCGTTCGAAGTTTCATTCAAAGTTTACAAAATAGCAAAATATTTTGCTGTTTATAGGCTGCATTGCTGTTTGTTGCACTGTAGCTTGCAGTGTCTGTGTGAAAATATGCTACTTGTAATATAAACGTATTGCGTAAACACATTGCAAATGTGTACCTTCCATAAGAAACAATACAATCTTATTTTTTCACAAGCCTACATAGCATGCAATAATCAAACTGCAATACAGTTTGAAAATAAGCTTTAAAAAATAATGTATTTAAGAAACTCTGAAACCCCTACAAGGGGAAGGAGTATTGCATAAGTGCACATTAATTTTGCACGAAAAATTCGGAAGCAAGAAGAACATTTTGTGTAAATTTTTTTCGAATAAAGCGTAATGGACGGATTAAATAAACAAACGACTTCTGAATCAAAGGAATAAACGAAACTTTAAGGCCGGTTTGTCAATGTCAACAACATTCGACTTGTCGCACATTTACATTTGAAACAAAAAAAAATATTTGTTTTTGTTTTGAATGTAAGTGTGCGACAGGTTTAACGTTATCGAAACTGACAAACAGGCCTTTAATTTGAGAGTGGCGTTGGCTGAGGTAGTTAGCACGTTGACTACAAAACAGAAGGTCCTGGGTTCGAGCCCAGACTCCGACATTCTTTAAAAATTACAACACCACGCATTTTTCTGATGTGCATTAGTGTCCTTTGTATCATTTGTTGTCGGTAAAGTTCTAGTGATGAAGGCATAAGGCACTGGTCACTAAAAACTATGCCGACTTCATCAGATAGTAATCCTAATGTAACATCAGAGCGCCCTAAAAGCACTAAACACAGCTTCAAAATTTAATACGCCTCATTTGACACCAGAAGGAGCTGCAACATTGAATTATCAAAAAATCGTGCAAAGAGCAGAGTTGTAAAAGAATGAAGCTTTCCTCTATCTCATCCTTCACCACATGTCTTCACTATCACTGTCCCTTCCCTATCACCCTCTCTCACTATCTTCTTTTCAACTAACAGGTAGCACAAAGGGATCATTGTATTGGACCGCAGTGAGCTGGACTCTAAATTTCACCCTTCCTTACCAGCAGCCTGCTAACCTAACCGAAGGTTTTAATTTTATTTTAATAGTAAGTTTCCATATACGTGTTTTGTAGCAGAAAATTTGTTTTGCTCAAAACCAATGTTTTGCTATGTGTTTTCCCATACATTTTTGATATCAGCTAAACACCTCAAATACTTTGTTTTTCTCCAAAACATTCCAAAACATTGCAACACTGCGAAAAAGAGCCGCAATATGCTGATGACACTAACACAGAACATTAATTTTTTTAAGAAATTGCACAAACCACATCAGTTGTATTTACATGTTGCTTACATGTAAATTAGTTTAAAATTTAATAATCTAAATAATAAGGTTCGAGGCACTGATAATAAAATCAAAGTGATTTCCAAAATTCTTATACCAAAACACAAAAAACACAATGGAAACATTTCTAAGTGTTCTTAGAAAAACAACTTGTTTTGCTCATAGTGGAAACGTGCTATAAAGCATAACAAAAATTACAAAATTTCAACATTTTTTAAAAAAACTTTTCTCTCTGCCCACGTATTAATTAATTTATTTTAGCATATTTTTTACCATAAATCTCATTTATATTTATAAGTTATTATTTGGTATTCTAGTATTTTTAATGCTCATTTAAAAATCATTGAAAATACCTTTTAAATAAATTGCTAGTGAATAATTAATTAAAATAAAAACTACTATATTAGTAGAAAAAAAGTCTGTCTAGTTTGCCTGTAACAAACATACAAATGTTACAAAAAAATAAACAATTTTAAATGAAAAAAAAAGTATTGCACTACAAGTATATTCTTTTTGCCCAATACTTTTTCTAGAACTACAGATACATAAATCAGCATTCATGAAATTACAAACAAAAGAAACATAAAAAAATAAAATAAAAGAGGTTGTTCATCTTGAAAAATTAAATTTCAAATATTTATTTAGGAAAAATCGTATAAAAAATTAAGCAAAAAATAAAGACAAAAAAATGAGGTAAGCTGATGATCAGTTTATTTAAAAAAATAAATAAAAAATAAAAACAGTAGAAAAGTGTAATGAATTGAAATGGACATAAACTCTCCAGAGTGCTATTCCAAATACCTAGAAACTTAAACTCAATTTAGCTATAGTTTAAGTTTAAACAAAACATACAAATAGATACTTATACTTACATACATATATAAAAAAGTTACACAAAAAAGTGCACATACACATTAAACTTTGAAGAGAGAAAAAAAGTAAACAAAAAGTATATTTGCGAGTGGAAAATAGAAGAAAAACTCGTTAAATCAACATACTACATTTAATACGAATACGACTACATACACATACATTTTTATGTATGTATGTAGGTATGTGCATGTTTATATAAAATGAAATAAACAAGAAGCCAGTTGGAAAAAAAATTATATCTACCGCCTGTGTAGTTTGCTTAGAGGTTTAAATATCCCAGCCATGGATATTCTTCATTAAAATACAACCATGATTGGGTGCAGTCACTGCAACCAATAATGTTGTTTGTTGTATGTATTTGGTTTTTATTTTATACATTTTGTTGTTATTGTTGTTGTTGTTGTTCTTTTTATTTAACTATTTCGTTCATAGCAGCATACATCCATCCATTTATACATATTTATTTATTTTATAGGGATTATAAAGAAAAATATTAGCAGAATGCGGATTGCAAAACTAAAATGTTTATGTTTAGGAATGACTTAACCGAGAGGTATGGATTATTTCCACCACCAACTTAAATGAATTTCACAAAGTAAGCAAATTCTTTTTACGAGGAACTTGCTTTTGTCTAATTTAACTTTTTCATTCTGAGGAAATAATTGAAATAGGATTAAATATTTCAATCAACTTCTTCCCTCTCATTTCTTTAAATGAAAGTTTAACATAATATGTATTTCTAGTTGTTCTAAGAATTTTTTTTTAGCTACAGTGAAATTTGCATAGCAACGAGATACATATGTATGTAAACCCTCAATAATCAATTTCCATGTATTTTTAAGAAACAATTAATATTTTACGAAAACAGTAAAAAAATAATTGATTTGAGAAAGATTGCGATAAAAATATTAAACCTTAAGCAATAAAACACATTCACCACAGCAAGCTACCGACTTCAAAATGTCAAAGATCTAAGTAAGTCCCTGTAAAGACTTGCAATTTTTGTTGCAGCAATTCTTGAGTTTATTGGTGAGAGAGATGAGAAGATTGGGGAGGGGTAGACAAATTCATGCGCTCGGCAATTCTCTTTTGATTTGAAATTTGTACTTGTTTATATCAAGTTGTTAGTTGTATTTGACGTTTTTTATTTATTTTATTTTTTCAGTTGTGTGAAAAATAAAAAATATAACAAAAAATAAATATAATTGTTAATTTTTCGGGGAAATTTGTGGTGAAACAGAAGTTGTTTAATACATAATTGCAGAACTAGAATTTCATAATGTGGACACTTATGCAATTTCAAAGCAGAATTTTAAGAAATTGCAGCAACAAAAATTGCAAGTCTGGACGAGGACTTAGCGTACGATGTTGGGACAAAAGCCAATTTCCGGCCTCTGCATACACTGTGTACACTTACACGAAACCATTCGACCTGTTTTTATGCCCCTCATAACTTTGTTCCCCGAAATTGTAAAATTATGAAATTTAAAACATAAAAATACTCGCACACTTACATTAAAAACAAATATAAAAATTTTGTTGTTGTTTCCAATGCAACTGTGCGACAAGTCGAACGTTGGTGACATCGTGGGACAGGCCGTTATTTTTTAAAATAAAAAACCTACGAATTGTCTGTTTGCTTGTGTTTATAATTTTTTGTCAACCACATAAGCCACATTGTGTTTTCCTACATCTAAAAATCTGTTCTAGCAATACTGTATGTTAATGAAAGCAATAGCATACTTTAGGGGTTGACATACACTGGGCGATTCAAATAAAAAAAGTCTTAGGTTTTTATTTTCGTTACGGAATTTATTGATTCGGTCGACACCCTCAAATCCTGCGATAAAAGCTATGCAATAGCTTAATTAGAATTAATTCATGTAACCGTTTAGAGCTGCCATACGTCCTTCCTGGTAACCTGGTTCACTCTTAAATTGTCCTGATTTAAAAATTTTTGTACAGCAAAATATATCAGCAACTACAATAAATTTAAAAGAGAGCCACTCTGATTAAATTTTTGTTTCAACTAAGTGAATGAATTTAAATGAATTTTTTATTTTTGTTTATTGTTTTGTATCTATACTATAGATTCTATAGTAAGGACTTAATTCTGCAATATAAGTTTTGTATGAGTGTCTTGGTTGCCGGGCTCATACTTCTGGCAGCCCTAATGTAACCTCATATGCCATATCATTTCTATACAACCTTCTTATTTGGCAATATTTTTAACTTTTTAATAGATGAGAGAATAAAGGACATTTGTTCACTTCTTTTTTCCCCCAATTTTTACTCTCTCTTGAAGCTCTTTCCTGTGAATCTTACAAATTCGTAAAAATTTTTAGTAAAAGGTGTTTTTTATAGAGTGACACAAGTTTAAATAATAATAAAACAAAGAAATATATTTTTAGTATAAATAAAACGGGGTTTATTGGAAAGAAAATTTTATGAAATTAATGTTAAAATATGATTTCTGCCTGTAGCCGCCACGTCTGGCGCGTCGAAGGCGAAATCTGGAACAACAAATTTAAAAAATTTTTCGCAGCATTTGCAGCCGTATTTGGCCGATAACTCTTCGAATGTTGATTTTCAGGTGTTCAATTGCTTGTGGTTTGTCGAGGTAGACAAGTGAATTAAAATAACACCAAAGAAAATAATCCAATGGGGTTAAATCATATGGTCTTGGTGGCCAATTAATTGAGCCACTACATGAAATTATTTTTTTTATCAAAAGTTTTTTAGAGTAAAGCAATTGTTGCGCCCGCTGTGTGGTATGTGGCCCAGTCCTGTTGGAACCACATTTCAGCAAGGTTAATGCCATGTAATTGAGGTACAAAAAATTGTCGAGTCATGTTCCATAACCAAAAGGGCCAAAGGCTCCTCCAGCCCATAAAGCGCACCAAACAGTAATTTTCTGTGGATGTAATGGTGTTTCGACAAAAGCTTGTGGATTCTCCTCACGCCAAATAAGAAAATTCTGCTTATTTACGTACCCATTCAACCAGAAATGGGCTTCATCGGAAAATGGAAGAAGTGCACAATGAGTTTGATTCATAGAACAATTATTTTTATTAAAAATGTCAACAATTTGCACTCGTTGCTCTTGTATAAGTCGATTCACAATGAAATTTCAAAGCAAACTAAATAAAAAGCAATTAACAGCTGTTAAATGGATGCTCAAATAAAGCATCAAAGTTGTGACACTCTTAAAAAACATGCTTTAAATAATCACACCTATTATTTTTAACTAGAAAATTAAATTTTTTCAAACATCTAAACTATTCGATTTCATTCCGAATACTTTGAAGTATGATAGAAATATGCCAAAATTCAAAGCGCATAATAATATGTTTCTACCGACTTTAAATCAAGTAGGTTTAAGTTAATCACTTCAAAGTGTTTCCAGCGAGCTTGTGAGTGATTTGTTGTTCGAATTTTCGTATTCAATTTGTGCACGTGCTTTATAAGGTGGGGCGCAGCAGCTGTAATGTGAATTTTATTCTTGATGTAATTTTTTTCGAAATTGTCAAGCACTATTGTTGGATGACCCAGGAATGGAGTTTGTAATTTTAAATGCAACGCAGGGTTACATACATGAACTTAGTACTCATAGTATTTTCGACATTATTTAAAATAAATCAACTACATACTTTGAGGTGATTTATCCATATGCAAAATGTATGAATTAACATGATTTGCACAAATCATCATGGTTTGTATAAAACATGCCGGTGGAAACATACTTTCACTAGATTTTAGAAATTTGTTTTGAGCAATTTGAAAATATGTATGTTAAACAGCCTCCCGAAATTTCATTCCTATGCACAGAAATCGCTGTAAAAGCTCTACTTTCATCTTCATTAATGAAAAAAACAATACATAAGAAAGCATTTTAATTTTTCCCCTCCTTAATGATACTTGTGTGCTTGATTCAACCTCTGATTGAGTTTTCATATATTTTTTTTATTAAATTTAAACGGAAATTCTTTAGCCACAAATCATTGAGCGCTTAACTATAATCCATCCTTACCCTGATTTTAAGTCATTTCCTTTAACTTTTTGTTTTGTTATTGCTGTTGTTGCTTTCATTATAGTTTTTCCTTTTTATATAAAAATTTTAGTTTTTTCTCTATTTTTTTAATGATGATGACTCTTTAGCTTCGCTAACAACAACAACAACAAAAAATACCAACAATAAAACCAATAGCAACAACAACAACAATATGTGTATAATGATGGCTGGTACCCATATAAATTTCAGATTTTTTTTCCTTTCTTTTAATTTTTCAGTTTAATTTCTTTTATACATTCGTACCATTTCATTCATGTGTAGGTATTTTGAAAAAAATATATGTACCATAATATAATAAAAGGAACTTAAAAAAAAAGAAGGAAAATTAAAATTCCAAGTAAAAATCTTAAGAGTTTGCGTGTTTTTCTGCGCTTACTTACCGTTTGAAACTAAAGTAGAAAGAAAAAAAGAAACAAATTTAATTTTTCAATTTCACTTGTTTTTCTTTTCTTCTTATATGAAAATATTCTTTTTTAGGTTCATTCATTTCAATTTGTTAATACATACTTGAACGATTTTTGTAGGTTCTTTATGAAATGTTAAGAAAAAAATAAAATAAAATAAAACGTTTTTAGTTTAACGTTTTTATAAGTATTTTGTTCGTTATGTATTCAAACCTTATTTATGTTAGTTTTACTTTATGTTTCAATGAATTACCCCACTTTACTTCAACTACTTTTTTCTACTGAAATATAAAATAAGATTTATTTAAAAAAAATTAAAAACTCATTTTATGTTGTTTGAAAGGAAAATGCCATTAAATAAATAAATAGTATATAATAAAATATTATGATTTTTATACAGATTTTATTTAAAATGAATGTTTTATATACTACCTTTTATACAATTATTTTTCTTAAAAGTAAGCTTTTTATTATTATAACTACCAAAAGAAAAAAAAACAAATCAAATTTCATTAAACTTGAAATTTTTTTAGTTGAAAATATTTTTAGTTTTCTTACTGTGACTTTTAGTTGTAGTTGAAATGTGCCATTTTGTTTTTATTCTCAAATATCAATTAAATATTTACACTATCTACATACATACATATTTGTTGTATTATTTTGAATACATTTGTTTTGTTAACTTTAACAAAAAATATACATATGCCTTTTACAAATTCCTGGAAGATTCTTTAAAAAAATGACGTGTTCATTCAAAATTTGCTGCCCTTTTTTATTAACTAATTTTATTTTATTTACTAAAACAAAAAATATTTATTTAAATTATAAAACAATTTTTTATGTCAATATTTTTTATTATTAATTTTTTATTGTTATTATTAGGTATTATAAAATAAGAATAATCAATATACAAGACATAAACAAAATCATATTTCCGATCATACTTTTGAATTATAAAAAAAAAGATTTATGTGTAACAAATGATTTTAGCAAAATATTTTAATAAGTTTGACCCTTATTTCTGTTTCGGTCAAGAATTAGGTAAAATTTAATTTAGCTCAATTGTTCAAATATGCGAAAACTGTTTCGCGATTTAGCTAAATTTCACCCTTTTATTGCTTAAATGTATGCAACATTGTTTAAAATTGCGTGCGAAGAAAGTAGTGGGGGAAAATTACAATACGACTCGTAATTTAAAGATATTTCAATAGAGTTTATATGGAAATATTTTTATATTTCGAGTCGTATCGAATGTCGTGATTTGTCCAATGCTCATATTGTTTCGCAGCTGAAACATAAATGATGCCAGAAACATTTTGCATGGAAAAACATGTTGCCAGATATATTTTATGTGTTTTTGCCAATAAGAGCAGAATACAACTTTTGCAAATTTATTTCGCAAATATCCCATACCGAATACTTTAACACGCAGTTTGACGGCATTTCGCACGAAATTGTGAAAATAGTACCACACTCAGGGAAAAACTGCAACTTAAAAATAAGAACGCGTTACATTAATTTAATAATTTTCAATATATGTAATAGAAAATGTATGCTGAGATACTTAAAAATAACTACAATTAATAAATTAATACCATATTGAAATAGAAAATTTCAACATGACTAGACTTTCTTATTTCTTATTAATTCAATATGGTTTTTATTGATTTTAAGCTGTTTTTCCTTGGGTGCAGGCTTAAAAAAAATTAAAATTACGTCATTTTCAAATTCCATTTCGACTTAGAAAAATGGAACCCAAAACTTAAAAAACTTAAATTATGAAATGGTCATACCTCTTCCCTATTCACGCAGCCATATATTGCTAATTTACTTTATAAAATATATTTTCAATAAAAAAATTAAGTTTGTTAATTTTGCAAGTTTGTTAGAGCTGCCTATTTTCACATGAACAGAGCTATTATATCATATTATCAGCCATATTCTGAATAACAATTCCTACGGAGGATTAACCTTATTCCTTGTTCTTCTATTTAAAAAAAAAATTATTTGCAAATTTTCAAGGAAAATAAAACAATTGGAAACAAAATATCGTGACTTCGAAAATTCGAATTTATGATCTCGCCATATGTACAATTACCATCAATTACCATAACTCGATAATTACCGTAGCGAAAAGATCATATTCCAGTAAGAAAATTACTATGATGAAACCCTTGTATAAAATATCGAAATCATGTAATTTTTCCTATGTTCGAATTTTCGAACTTAGTTTCGAAATTTCGAAAACTGCTTCCATTGCTACTTAAAACAAAAATTTAACCCTTTAATGGCTACATATGTATGCAGTATATAAAATTAGAAAAAAAAAATTTAATAAAACGAGCAAATAATTCGGCAATTACCGTAGCGAAATGATCATATTTCAGTAAGAAAATTACTACGATGAAACACTTAATAAATCTGGGATTGATAAAATATCGAAATCATGTAATTTTTCCTATGTTCGAATTTTGGAACTTAGTTTCGAAATTTCGAAAAATGCTTTCATTGGTACTTAAAACGAAAATTAGACCTTTTAATGACCAAAAATGCTTGTATTATACAAAATTAAATAAAAAACAAATAAAACGAGCACAAAAGAAATAAATCTGCTTCATTGGTTTGATTTAAAGTTCATAGTTAAGCAAATTAGTTAAAATTGCAGTATTTTTATGTTATATAATTGAAATTTTAGAAAATTCATCGTCGATACATTTCGAATATCCTAACTTGGTTTCGAACTTTGAAAAAATGATATCTTCAGCAAATTTTTACTTTCTTATAAATCAAATCTAATACAATAAAATCAGTTTCTGAAGAAATCGCTTAAAAATAAATAAAAGGCTTAATGGAAAAATAGAATAAAATATGGGCTAATCCGGGTTGGCGTAAGCTTGATTCCGAATTATTATTTAAAAGAACTTTTCTTTTTTTCTTGTGAATAACACTAAATAAACTAAAAGTTTTATAAAAGGACCTTCCATAACTAACAGCAGGAGCAAGTATAAAATGTGATATTAAACATATAAATTAAATAAATATACATAATTTATAGCAATAATTTGAATATTCAGCGAAAAGGAGTCAAATAAGGAAATTTCGAGTATGTTCGAGAATTGGAACTTAAATTCGAAGTTGCAAAAAGTGAACCAAAATGAGTATAACCACATTATATGGTTATTGAAAATAAAATTAAGAATTTTCATAAACGAAATTTCCCAATTATCAAAAAACTAAAATATTTTGCAAAAAATCATTTCGTTTCATAAATATTTTTAATAATTCATAAACACCTAAATCATTTTAGCCATCAAAATCTGCCATATACTGCATATTGAACCTAAAAAACTAACAAAAAAGAAATCGTGGGCAAAACACTTACATACATTTATACTTAAATATTTTAATTTTCTCCTAGAAATTTTAAACAACAAATATTGTTTACTTATGATTTTTTCTCCCTCAATCATATCTATACACAACATTTAACTTAAAAAAAAAATAACTATTAAAATATGATTAAAAATTTTCGATCATTACAAAAAAAAAATACTAAAATTTCAAACAAAAAATTTACTAAAAAAATATGAAAATAAAAACGATATTTTAGGAAAGGATGTCATCGGTGCCTGGTCATTTATGAGAAACACAACAATGTGTTGCAGTATAAAGAAAGTGAGTGCGAAGGTGATAGTATGTATATGCATCAAACAAATCCATCTGCAATGGCGATGCGTAGCGTTTTAAATCAGAAAACCAACAATAATGCTGGTGATCATAGGGGGGGAGCTCATCCCAATTTGAACGGGCATTCAAGACTATCCTCATCGGATCAATATATAATGAGATCCAATGACGATATGAATGATTGTAAGCATTTAATTTCCACTTTAAAACAACTTCAATTATTAAAATTATTTTTTTTTAAACAAAAGTAACAACAAGAAAAAAAAGAAAGAATTTTTAATTTTTATTGAGTTGTGTCTTTAAGTTTTTTTTTATTTTTTTCTTTATTTTCGTTTTTTTTTGTATTTACAACATTTAGGTATTGTTTCATTAACTTCTTTACACATTTCTTAATTTATTTATTAATTGAAAAAATAAGAAACATGAAAACACGTTCATCAGGTTTTGAAAAGATTATACTTTTTTTAATAATTATAATTTAAAGTTAATTTAAATAAGAAACTAAGAAAAATCGTCTACAAAGTTACACTTTTTAACGATTTTTTTAATTAACTTTTGTTGTTTAATTTAATTTAATTTTTTTAAGAAAACCACAATCTTTGTAAATAGCTTTCTCTTTTAAAAAGAGAGCAGGATATCAACGAAAAAACTTTATTTCTTTCATTTCCGCTGTTAAATAAAATTATGAATGAAATAAAGAGTCCTCTCTCTCTATCTCTTTGTCTCTTTGTGTTTTTAAGATCAATAATTTTCAAAAATAAGTTTTTTGAAAATCGATTTTCGTTAAAACTCTTTTGAATGAAACAAAAAAGTCAAACTAAAGCGTATTAGCGGAATAGCAGATTAACCCGTCCCAACTTTTGTCTTACATTTTTTGAAAATAAAAAAAAAACATAAAAAATAACGAAAAAAGTAAATCAATTAAAAATGAAAACAAAATAAATATTTAACGAAAACAAATCATTAATTTTCATTAAATATAAAAAACAAAACACTTTTTTCAGTTTTCACAAAACTTTTTTTATTTACTGTAAAAATTTCTTTTTTTTAACAATTATTTTAGTTTTTCTTAAATAAATTTTCTGTTAATGAATAAATCTTTTAATTTCTTTAACTGTAAATAATTAAAAACAAATTTTGTAAATATTATATATAAAAGAAAACTAAAACTTGTTTGTTTATATATTTATTATAAATATTTGTTTATTATGCCAACTAAAGTTTTTACATTTTTTAACCACGATTACAAAACAAATTAACAAAAAAGTTAAAAATAAAGTTTAGTTCAAGAGAAAAGCTCGGGTATAGCAGCTTTTTTATAACGAAAGGTTAGATAAACGATTAATTTATAAAAATTTTATTATTTTAGGGCTGTGTAAATGCCTCGACCGAATTAAAAAAGCTTTACAATTTTATTGGACTTGAGTAAAGCTTTTTAAACAGATCAATGTAGAAGCTTTTTATGCTTATAAATATAGTAAACTATTCAATGAAAACGGAAATAAAAATCTAAACTAGAAGATAATAAAATTACTTAAAATTAAACTTTTATATTTTTCCTTTGAAACAGCTACGTCCAAGCCATATGTACAATTTGCAACCTATTACAAAAGAGCTTTTGTGCTTTTACACCAAAGAGAGCTCAAGAAAGCACAACAGCCAATCAGATCTTGGCGACAACAATGATTGGTCTCACTTTGCAAAGAAAAAAGAACAAATGTAAGGGCTTTAAAAGCTGTTTACCTCAAATGCAAATGTCAGAGTATGTGTGTTTGGACCTAGGTGCTTCAAAAATACATATGATTCGTTTCAATTTGCTATAAAGTAGCTACGTATAAACAAAGCTCTTGAAAGCTTTTAAATTTGATTTCATTTCTTTGCAAAGTAAGAGCAAGCTTGTGAAAGCACAAAAGCTCTTTTGTAAAAGTTAGCACATTATTCATATGGCTTGGACGTAGCTGCTCTAAAGAATTTGCTTCATATGTGCATAAAAACTGTTGAAAAAATAAATAACGCGATATGTTCCAATAAACTTAAAAGATTTAAAAGCAGACTAGGTGTGATAAAGGGAAAATCGTTATAAATTCATCACATTCTTAAAAACCTGAAATAATAAAAATATAAGAGTGAGAATTTTTTTTAAAGCAGCATTTCTCAAAAGCTTTTTTTTCATTTAAAAGCTTTTGCACTTTCCAAAAAATATTAAAAGCTTTAACTGGTGCCGAAAAACTTTATTTTCAAGATGTTTTCAACTTTTAAAAGATTTTTAAAGCTCCTTACAGTTGCTGAAAAACTTTCATTACTAAAACTTTTTCACTTTTAAAGTCTTTTACAATGTTAAAAAGACTGCGCATGCAAAAAATTTCTAAAATGCCGTTGAAAGTTTTAAAAAGCAAATCAAAACGAATTTGAAATATAAGCTTCTGAGGAAAAAATCTCATTATAATTTAAAATTCAAAAGAAAAAATTAATTGAAAATGTTTTTGCAAACACAACACTTTACAGCTTGAAGGAAAGTAATTAAGATACTTGTTGAATGAAAGCTTCCAAGATTTTAGTTACATATGTATGTACATTTCCAAAATAAATACAAAGCAGTAAGCAGTTTAAACATGCCATTTTGAAATTGGGTTTTATTAAAATAGTTTACATAAATGTAATCGTAAGAAAAGCTTTCATTACGACGCCTTAGTGCAGTCCAAGTCATATGCACCATATGCGAGCTTTTACAAAAGTGATTTTTGCTTTTACACCGACGAGAGCATGACACCCAAGCAGATGTATGGCGGCAGCAATGCTGTGTGCTTATTTTACAAAAATGAGCAAAAAATTGTAAGAGCTTTGAAAGCTATTTACTTAAAATTCAAACATCAGGGGGCAGATCGCGGCACTCGTTATCGAACGAAAATACGAAATTTCCATATAAACTCTATTGAAATATTTCGTAATTTCGTTCGATAACGAGTGCGCGATTTGCCTCCAGGGGATGTGTGTTTAAAAGGAGCTACTTTATTGATTTACAATTTAGTATTTTTAAAACGATCTGTTGCTTTTAAGGTTTGTGTTTGAATAAAGTATTTTGACAATAACTGAATTTTCGTTCGATTCCCAGCTTGATACTAAAAATATGAAGCTTTCAAATTTTACGGTAATTTTCAAAACACTTAATTAAAAAGCATTAAGTTCAAATAATTTTATAATCATAAAATCAAATTTGTAATATTTTGACGACGATTAAATATTTTAAAATCATTCTTGATTATTTTCTTTTTTCAGTAAAGCTTTTGTCTTGAACTTTATTTAAACCTTGCAAGGGATTTCCAAGTTTTAACAGCTGTTTTGTTTTTATTTTTTTAATTAACGTGTAGTTTTCACCATGCAATCAACCGACTTTTCTAAAAAAGTATATTAGAATTTTTATAGTGATGCCTACGCAATTTTTCTAGAAAAGTCGGTGGTGAAAACCACACATAAATCTTAAAGCGTAGTGCAAAATCAAAGCTTTTGAAAGCTTTATTCAAAATGTATGCTATTTTTAAAAACTTTTAAGATCCTTGAAAGTTTTTACAAAAAGCTTTAAAGCTTTTCAAGCCAATCCATAAATATTACTTATTTTTAGGTGTTTTTGTTGTTTATAAATTTGTTTATGCTTTTCATTAACGTTAAAAAAATTTACTAGGCTTGTTTATAAAACAAAACACCTCTACTCATCTGTAAATAGCCATTCTGTATAAATAGTCATATATAATTTTTTTATTAAAAAAAAATTAAAGAGAAACATTAATTTAACCGCGAAAAATTAATAAATATGCGTTGAATGAAAGACACCAACCAACCACATTCATGAGTTATTTTTCTTTTTTCTTTTCAACTATATATTTTATGGAAACATTTAAATTTATAACAACTAAAACAATATTTTAATTAGTTATTAATGATTGTAAGTTATTAATTCTGTTAATATTATTTCCATTTTATTTTATGAAAAAGAAAATCTGCATTTGATTTCGTTGATTTTGCTCTGTATTAAAAAAAAATATATACAGTGTTTCATATTTTATTAATTTTCGTTTATTTTAATTTTATTTGCACGCCTTAAGCTAACTTTGGTTTAATAAAAAAAAAAATTGAAAGTGGTCCCCTTTTTTCTTGTATTATTTTATACTCATTTCAAATTTTGTATATTAAATGATTTAATTATGATTTAATGTTATGATTTTTTTAATGCAAAATAAAAAAGATATAATTTTTGTGTACAAAAAAAATTAAAATTGACATTAAATTAAATGTGTGTGTTTCCTTGTGTGTGCTGTTTAACCCAGTCTCTAAATCCCAATTACCCTCATTTTACTAGTTTCAGTTTTTTTGTCTTTCCTTCATTTCAGCGTTCGATTTTACTATTTATACTTATTTTTTATGGTTTAATTAGTATTGCAATGAAATTTTATGTTTTAATATTAAAATAATAAGTTAATTGCAAAAAAGCAACAGTTCGAACAAAAAAAACTTTACGCATATTCCATAAACATAAATTAATTAGTATTTAAAGCAATTTCTTTTTTTATTTTAAACTTAATGGAGAGTTAATATTCATAATTCAATATTGAAATTAAATTTATACACGCGTATCGATAACAGTGTGTGTATGTTATTTTTTAATTAGCATATAATGAATAAATTCATGGTCCTTCGCACCGATTTTTTATATGATTAAATGTAGGGCAATAGTTAAGATGTTTGCATATTTATGTTTCAAAATGAAATTAAAACGACAGCAGTATAAATATAAAATAAATTTGCTTTACCAAACAGATTTTTGTTGTATAAATTTGTAGAAATTTAAAAAACATTCTGTTTAAATTTTTTTTAAGTATCTCTTTTAAAATACATTTCAAAAAGTATCTCTTAAAAATCTATATTTTAAAATAGTACTTTTCAAAAAGAACATATTGAGGAGTTACATCTAAGGAAACTAATTTGTGATAAATTTGTTTTTAGCAGCTATTGCGTTTACATTGAGCTTAAAGCTAAAACCAATACTTATATAAGCGACCTTCGTAAATCTTTTCAAAGATTTAATTGTACTCTAACGAATTCAATTAAGTATTAAAAAACCTTACAAAGTTAACTTGAAGTGTAAGAAAAATTATTTATGTATGTGTGTGCATATGTACATATGCATGTACATATGTACTATATATGTATATGTATTACGCGTGTACTCGTGTACTGTATGTACATAAATTTGTGAACGGCTGTAGAATATATTTTTTTTAATACGAGTAAATACGCACTTCAATTTGCGAATTAACCCACCATCAGGATAATTAGAGCAAATCAATTAGTTTTTATTAAATAATACAAAAACTATTATTCAAGAAAAATTCTTTACGAATCTCTTTTCTTTTTTTTGTAATCTTTTACAATTTCATTTCTTTTTGAAATGAAAATAAATAAAAAAACAACAAATTCAAGCAATCCTGCTTGAAAACATGAAACATTGTATATAAATGAATATATTTTCTTTTAATTTAAAATGCTAAATAGTATTACAAATAAAACCCTTTTACTCTTTTTAAGAGCTGCATGAAAAATATATTCTATTTTATTTTTCTTCTCTAAGTCTGTGTCAAGAAAAACCAAGAAACAAATCTAGAGCAGGCACCCCACCACTACCACCACCACCAGCAACAACAACAACGTTCACTCTATGGAAATTAAAAAATATATATAAATATATATATATATAGAATCAGTGCTGGTGCACATTAAATGAATGGAAATTTTGTTGGCAGTCAGTTTCCAAACCCAGCCAGCAACATGCAACAAATATTCAAATATATAGTATAAACTCAACCTCAAACATTATTTAGATTTAAATTTCAATTTTAGTTTAAGTAGTTTTTTCTTCTTTCATTTATTTAATTTTCATTTTAATTTTCAACTCGTAGTACTCGTACGAGCACATTCGTAGCTCCAGAATGCATTTCATTTAATGTATTTAAAATCCAATCAAGAGGCAAAAGCGAGAGCAAAAATAAGAAAAATAATAATGAAAAAAACCAAATGATAATTGGATGACATATGAAGTTAATTCTTATTTTTATTTCAGATTATTTAGTTTTATATATGTTTGCTTTTCATTCTTTCTTTGCATTCGGTTTTTTTTCACTCTTATTCATACAAAGACTTATTTTATTTTGTACAACTTCAGTCTGTGTACTTTATTTAAGTCTAAAAAAAAGTATGTATGCACATACATACATATTTCCAATTAATGTTAAATCAACTTTGACTTGGATGACATTTAATGCATTTTATAAAAAGATCCCAGCAAAATTTTGTACTACAACCACAAGAAAAGAGATCTTGCTTTTAACATAGCTGTAATGAAAACTAGCAAGCAGGAAGGTAGCAGTTCTCTGTAAACTGAGAAAGTTATTTTCAAATTCAATAAGTCTGTAACTTTTTGAATAAAACATAATTTCATCATTCAAAGTAGCCTCCTTTAAGTCCTACTGTCTTGCTTTGAAAAATAATACATTATTTCTTCCATTATTATGTAATTAATGACCACTTTTCCCGCTGGGTATTTAGTACATAAATATGTATTTTTTTGATTTCATTTTCATTAATGGTGCAGTTTTTACTTCTAATCGGTCAAGTAGTTACAGCTGGAGTCACGAGAACTGTTAAAATGGCTGCCTATTGAAAATTAAATGTCTTATTTGAGCATATTCAGTGTTGTCTTTCTTAAACACATTTTAGAGTAACTTTTGAATAAATAATTTTTTAATAAAGAGTTTTTCAAATTATACATTCTTAATATATTTTATATATATTTTTAATATAACTTCTTAAAAAAGTACATTTTGAGAAAAATTACATTTATTAAAATATCCCTTGTTTTTAGTAAGAAAAGTATTTTTTTCTAAAAAAGTACCTTTTCTAAATATTTTTTTTTAAATAAAATTCCTAAAAAATTACCTTTTCAAATAGTCCTTTTCTAATAAAGTATATTTTCTAAAAATTATTTTTGCTGAAACAGTGCGTTTAATAAAAAAGTTCCCTTTTCTAAAAAAGTACCTTTTATAAAAAATACCTTTTCTAAAAAGTTATATGTTTAGAAAAAAGTACATTTCATAAAAAGTGACTTTTCAATAGAAACCACATTTTCTAAAAAAGAACCTTTCCTAAAAAATACTTTTGCTAAAACAGGCACGTTTTCTAAAAAAAGTATCTCTTTTTAAAAAAAAGTACATTTCCTTAAAAAAGTATCCTTTCAAAAAAATCTTTTTCTAGATAAGTACCTTTTCTGAAAAAGAAAGTTTTCAGAAAAGTACACTATCCAAACAAAAGTACCTTTTCTAAAAAAGTTCCTTTTCCAAAATAGTACATTTTAAAAAAAAAACTAAGTATCCAAATATAAATAAAAATATTAATTACTCTTTCTACAAAAAATTTGTAAAAAAGTACCCTCTCTAATAAAAGTACATTTTCTATGAAAGTACATTTTCTAATAAAAGTACCTTTTCTACAAAAAATACATTTTCTAATAAAAGTACCTTTTCTACAAAAAGTGCATTTTCTATGCAAAGTTCCTTTTCTATAAAAAGTATATTTTCTATAAAAAGTATCTTTTCTATAAAAAGTACATTTTCTTTATAACAAGTACCTTTTCTATAAAAAGTACCTTTTATCTAAGAAAGTACATTTTCTAAAAATTGTCATTTCCTAAAAATGTACATTTCAAAGAGACCTTTCATAAGAAATTATCTATTCTGAAAAAGTACATTTTCTAAAAAGTACATTTTCTAAGCAATAGTACATTTTCTAAAAAAAGTTCGTTCTCCAAAAAAGTACCATTTCTAAATAAAGCATGTTTCCAAAAAAATCGTTCAGTAAAAATATTACCTTTTCTAAAAAAGTAAACTGTTAAAAAAGTACCTCTTGTATAAAAAGTACCTTTTCTAAAAAATTAGTTTTTTTGAAAAAAAAGTACCTTTTGTAAAATATGTACCTTTTCTTTAAAATTGCGCTATCGAAAAATAGGATTTTTTTAAGTACATTCCAAAAAATTACCTTTGATTCGTTAAAAAATAATATTATATTATATTATTATATTATATATTATATAAAACATTTGTTTCTTATTTAATGCTTGAAAGTTATTTTCCCTACTGGGTACTTTACTCAAAAATGTTTAGCATATAATTTGCTGGGTCTTTAATAATTCATTTCAGTACGCCCTATTTCAAAGTTTTTTGATCTGAAACTTCATTATAAGAAATTAAACAGAAACAGAACTTAAATTAATTTATAATTGCCCTTAAAATTGCAATTTTATTGCATTAGTGGTCAGCCGGAATAAAGCAAGGCAACTTTAGAGTTCATTAGAGTAGTTTACAGTATTTTATTTGTATTTAATAAGCTACGATAACTTTATGATATTTGATTGTACTCACCATACTATTGCTTACGCGGCAATTTTAAAGTGGTAACAAGACTTTCGCTTGTTTAATAAAAATAATAAAAAATAATTTTGCCAACTTGATGCAAGTAAATTAAATTTAATATGTGTACACTGTATGCATTTTTGTTTATTAAAACAATTAAATATTTAGCTTAATTTCTCTAAATAACTTTTAGCGCATTAAGTTTGATATCTTAAGACTTACTTACAGGGAATATATCCTCTCAAAAGAGTTCCATAATAAACAAATTGTACGAGCCACTGTTAGTTAAATTTTCAATATTATTGAAAAACATAAACATAATTATAATTAGTTCTCTTCGTTTTATTATTAACTTCTTTGTTCTTAATTTTAAATACTTAAGTAACTCCACCCTCTGCATTTATTTGTTCAACCATATGACAAATTACACGTTTATTTTGAAAACATCAGATTTTCTAAATAAATTTCAAAAGACATAAATAACCTGTAACTCATAACGACCATTTAGATCAAAATCTCATTTAATCCTGGTAGAGAAAAACAATCAAGTCACCACTAACCACCCTCTTCCTTGACTATAAATACTGTTTCTTCGTAAATACACTGACTGGCACAAAGAAGAAAATTGTTACAAAATCCCTTTAATAATATTGACTTTATTCCTTACACTTCCTATTTTATTTTCTTTCAACTTCATTGTTTTTCGTATCTCATGTTTGCTGTGCCTGTTGTTGTTATTAATTAATAAATTAATACACATACAATTTATGTATAATAACAAAATTGACATGAATAAAGGCTGCTGCATAAGAAAGTTCCATATTTCTTAATAAGCCCCAGTAAAATGAATAATTTACTGTGTGTTCACTGAGCTCTCTGTGCTTTTAAAGAAAAACAGTAGAAGAAAACCAACATGGGCAAATGCAAACCAAACACTTCGGCCAACAAAAGAAAACCGTTTTATTAGAGCCACGCTGAAACAACCTGCTCCAACCCACCCACCCACCCACCGACTGTGCTTTGCTGGTAATTGAAACCCTTTTAAAGGTAGACAAACAAACCAAACACCAAGAGAAACAAAAACAAATTAAAAACAGTGGGGAGGGAGAGATATGAGATAAGAATCTTGATTTTTTTTTAATATCTAGTCTTGCTAGGTTTAATAAACGAATGAATGCTTGAGCGAGTGAAGGAGTAGTCAAGAAGGACAATTATCAGCGATGCCAATTTAGTGCTTTTTGAGTCATGACAGTGCGCCCTTCATTAAATCTGATGCTTTTTTGACAAAGGCACTGAATTGGTTCTTTTTAACTTGTAGTCTGGTAGCTTCATAAAAATTGCCAAGCATGAATTTTCCTTTTTTGCAACTCAAAATTTGAACACATATGTACACGCACAATCAAAGCAGATCTAATAGTCCGTTCAGGCTGAAGCCCAATTAAATAATCTCGTGATTTCGGCCAAAATCAATCAAGTAGAAATTAATTAATTTCCCATATATTTTGACACATGCGAAATTAACTCATTTTACTTAAATTTGATGAAATCAACATGAAAACACAATAGACAACGCTGTTTGGTACTAAAACTTTTTTTAAGACCATTAAGATACTTACAACAAATACAAATATACAAAATTACAAATATACAAGGCGAATAATACGCAGAGTTGAAAATCAAGACCAACTTGTGTCCTTTCGCCTTGCCTTTATTCAACTGAGAAATCTACGCCATAATGAATCAGATACTTGCAAAATCAACTCAAATGTCTTTTAGTACCGGTATGAACACTATTGATTTCATTCATAATTTCAACTAGAAATTACTGAATTTCGTGTCAGCCTGAACGGGATATAGCAAGGCGACTGTATTTGCGTCTGTGACTGTCAGCTGTTTCCTTCCCAACTTTCAAACTTCATATAAAATCAGTGGAAAACAGAATAGCAATATTTTGTTAAGCTTTTTTTTTGTATATGGGGCATTCCACGCCAAATCAGACACTTTGAAATTTTTTTATTTTGATCTTCCCAATTTCGGGATATTTTCTTTTTAATTTTTTTTCATTACTCGTTTAAAAGAAATAAACTGTTAAAAAATCCCTGTTTAGGGTTCCGTACACCAAAGGTGAAAAAAGGAACCCTATTGTTTTCGCTACGCTGTCCGTCTGTGCGTCTGTCCGTCACACGAAATTTCCTCAGGAACCGTAAGAGCTACGGTCTTGAAATTTGGACAGCGTTTGTAGAACCTTGGCCGCTACAACAGCAAATACATGAGAATTAAAAATTAAAGAGTGTTCCAAAACGAGCAACGAAAAATGCTAAAATGCCATGTAATATAAATATAATTGTATGTACATACATATGTATATTGACACTTGAATTTGTAAAATTAGTGTATTTTTGTATAGACTACAACAATTAACACTAAAATTAAAAACATTTTAATTAAATGGTGGTCCATCAGTTAATGCAATTTTGACTATGTAATTTTGACAACTTACTATATCTTGGAAACCATAAGAGATAAACTCTTGAAATTTTCAAAAACGGTAAAACTAGAAAATATAAAAAATATAAAATCGCCAAAAATTCCAAAAAAAATTGCTAAAAACGAAAAATTGCCAAAATTAAAAAAAATTTCTAACACTAAAATAAGTCGCAAAATTCGAAAAAATCGTCCAAATGAAAAAAATCGCCAAAACGAAAAAAGTGCCAAAAAGCGAAAAATAATCGAAAAACGCGAAAAAAAATCGCTAAAATGAAAAAAATTGCCAAAATTAAAAATAAAATCGCCAAATTGAAAAATCGCCAAAAACCGAAAAACTAATTAGTTTTTTGTTTCCAAAAGTTGCAAAAAATAGTACTTGGGTATGGTATAGAAATGGTATAACACGCGACTCAAGACAGAACAATTTTGAGTTTGCTTGCAGCGCTCGCTACGACAAATATTGGATGATGGTTACTTATCTAATATTTACTTCCTATAGCCACATCGAAGCAAGATTAAATATTGGAAATTGGCTACAAATCATAAACTCTCGTTACGGGCTAGTGCTAGGTGTGAATAGAGGCTACGCTTCCAAGGCGAATCTCATCACTAGTGAAATTACGAGTGAGCGGAGGCTGTCGCTGGTGTCCAGGTGACTGGTTCCACGACGAATCTTATCACTAGGAAATTTACGAGTGAGTGAAGGCTGTCGCTGGTGTCCAGGTTACTGGCTCCATGAAGAATCCATGCACTAATAGATTAGTGGTCCTCTGCCATTTTTCAGTTATTTTAATTTAATTTTGAGTTAAAGTAAGATCCAAAGGAATTTTGTAAACTTTATTTAGGTTTTGTTTTAAGTAAATTTCATTTAGCGATAGAATTGTAGTTTTTTTTGTTTGTAAATAAAGTGAATTTTTATAACGTAGAGGAAATCAGATCAATCTTTTATTTATTTCACACACGATCCTGGACTCCGCTGAGTCTAGCCCAGCTAAGAGCGGAATCATGTCGTTACAAAACAAAAAACTGTCCGATATGGCGTGGAGTGCTCCATATAGTAAAGTGTTTCATGAAGCAAATTCACACTTGTATACATACATACAGTGGAAAATTTTTCATCGTCAAAGTGTTACAATTTTACTTGTTAAAGACTTCCCAAATTTATAGAAAAAATATCTTGGAAATATGTGTAAAAAATAAGAGTTATTTAATCTTACACGAAAGAAAGTCAAGGAGATACTTTAGAATATTTATAACAGCATCGTTGTGGAATTTCAGAAGAAAAGCTTTCAAATTTATAAACTCTTTAATTAATTTGCTGGTAAATCGATGAATTTTACAAGATTTAAACTTTGACCTCAATGGGCTAAGGTTGTCAGATTCATCTCAAATTTTCACCATTTCAGTTTTATACTAATTGTCACAATATTCCGCCGGAGTTTTTATGAAAATCAAAAGTTGAATTTTCAATGACACTCTAATGTACATACAAACTCAGTAAAAAAAGAGCATCCAAAGAAGTCAATAAGATCCCCAACTTGTGATCCAGAAGTAGTACAAATTTGGATAATTTCTGATGATGCTGTCATTGCAAGAAGTTCTCTCGAAGTAATTTTTTTAACATGATTAACCACAACAAATACACTTTTAAAATTTCAATAAATGAAGATATAATTCTTCATAAAATCGATTTAATTTGCCAAAAAAAATTTATAAAAATAACTTCTTAATTGATTATCTGGATGTTGTTAATAATCAGTTCCTGAGAAGTTAAAAATGCACACTTATTGACACTTTGGAAATAGGTAAAAAGTAGTTCCTCAATAACTACTTCCAATTGTTTTCACTGGGTATAAACGTAATTAGTTGACATCACTGACAATTATAACAAGACATTCTCTTGCTTTTGTATCTACTCTTTTTGCTGTTGTGTGCTATTCGTATTAAGTCCAGGTCATAAAGGTGCCATCAAGATTTATTTTCTTTGTGTCACAGTTTTTTGTTTGTGGGAGTATATCACAGTACTTCATAATGTTTATTTTTTCTGGTTAAGGTATTATTAAAAAAAATATATAAGGAAATATTTATTTATACAGAAAAAAAATATTGAAAAAAATCCAAATAATTTCAAACAAGTCAATTACCCCTAATTTCTTTTGAACATGTCAACATTTTCAAGTGACAGGATAACCCTTTTTTATGTACACACATACATACATAGATATACATACATACATATATATGTATGTATACATACAGTACTATTCTAGTTTACTTTCTCTTGCTGTTGTTTTTGCTGCCAATATCGTTCTTTTCTAAAGGTCTGTATAGCAAGAAGCTTTTATTAAAACACAAGAAGCAAAAGGTATTAAAAATGAAACCAGCATTTAAAATACTTGAAGGACGTACACACACATACATATGCATACATATGAAGAGAATGTAATGTGTACACCAAAAGCAACAGAATGTAAAGAAGCTTAAGACATGCACCCTGGTTTTGCGACAAGTTTATGCATAATAATAAAACTATAATATATTATTGGAATCATGATGCGGATTGACATCGAATTGGAACATAAAATTACAATTTCAGGAATTATTGTGTATGTAGATATATATTTTCATGTCAGCCTGCCTTGGATGGAGCCACTATTAAAGGCGTACAGCGTCCTTTTACACTTACTATTTATAAATTTATTTGAAACGAATTTTGCAAACATATAAGGAAAGGCCACAAGGAAAAGGTGCTTAAATAATATTTTAGCGTTTTGTAGGAAAGCACATTTTAACTGTCAAGCCGATTTTCAGAATTTTTTTTCTTTTACAGTTAAATTGTGAAATTCCATGTCCAACTTTATTTTTTATGAAAACATCGTTCTAAATAATACATGAAATTTAAAATATAGCAAAGTATAAGCTAATTAAGGTAATATTAGATTACAAGTCTAAAAAAAGATAAGCAGCAAGTCATTGCTGTATAACTTCCAGGAAATTAGCAGAAAATAATTGCGATTTTTCCAGCGGTATTTTCGAGATTACAGTGGTATCAGAAAAACAGAATTATCAGAAAATTTGCTTATTTCGACTCAAGTACTATTTCCTTTTTTCCATTGATTTATAACTGTACTGAAAGTCTGGTATACCACAGATTTCAGGCAGATGTATCCCAGCCTAACCTTATTGATGCGGCCTTTAACATCTTCTCTTGAAACACTAGATGCATCAATATTTTATATATACTGTTGTTGTATAGTAAATGGTTCTAAATTTCTAGCGTTTGCTCTCATGGCCTAAGTTCTTGGTATATTGATCTTGACTGTTTGATTGCGATGGCATTCAGTGTACTTTGCGAGTCTTTATATCTGTGTGATTACATAATATATGTCACCAGCATAATCTAAGTCCTCGAATCAGCCATTTTATGCCTCTAGGTCCTACTTTTCCAGGATTTGTCCTGAATTTAGACAAATTGTCTTTGTGTCCTTATCCACTCTTAAATTGTCAAGGTTTAATCTTTGTACAGGAAAATTTACCAGCAACTACAATAAATTTAAACAAGAGCCACTCTGATTAAATTTTTGTTTCAACTAAGGCCCTTGTTATGAACAACTTTCGATCTTCGTCGGTAGTCCAAAGTACTGATCGAACGAATTTTCATTTGGTATTACGACGACCATTCGACAAAGAATGAATGTCCTTATTATGAATATCACTCAAATTGATTTTTAAAATTTTCAACAATTATACCTAAGAAATAAAAAACATTCGTTTATAGTTTTTTTTTCATCGAAAGCTAAATTCTGTTCGATTGGTCAACGAAATTTTCTATGCTCATAACATGAATTAAATATTAGATTTTCGTAAATAAGGTTCTGTTGTTGTACGTTTGTTTGTAGTTTGCATGAGTGTCCTGGTTGACGAGCTCATACTTCTGGCAGCCCTACGCTACGTCTTGATATAGCCTTTGATATTATGCTATTAATAATCACATTGATAAGGAATTGAAAAGGTGGATATCCCTCGAGTTCCTATTTACTGCCTTATCATGAAAAATCCGACTCTTTTGTTATTGTGGTAAGCTTCGATGAGTGATGTGATTTTAGGCACAGCCTTGCAGCGAGGTGCGCTCCAGATTGTCAGATGTTGAATGGTGCTGAAAGTTTTTTCAAATTCTATGAAAATCATATACATATAACGGTGATCGCCATTCTCATTAATCTAGGGCTGTTGGTGTGATTTACGTAGGACTTACTGACTCTGAGTCTGGCTTACTCGTTGCATTTGATGCGTGTTTCAGACATTTGCTGATGATGGTATCGATGACCTTATTAAATATGCTTAAAAAGCTTATACCCGCCCAATAGCTGCATTCTGCCAGGTACTGGCCAGTAACAATTAGATAAGAGTCGATAATTTTGCAAAAAAAAAAAAGAGAAACGTATGCTGTTAACGTAATGAGTGTGGCATAAAGGGTTGTTGTCCGCTTTATGAACCTCAAATTTCCTTTGTTTTACTGCCTGTTTTTTAAATCCTCTTACCTCATACACTGAACTTACACATCGGTTGTCAGACCAGTTATTTCTCATGGTTGTGTGGTATGGTGGTAGGTATTGAGAAGCAGAGTGATAGCAGATTGTTTGCTAAGGTTCAGAAGTGCACCTCGATAGACATCACAGGTGCCCAGAGGAGCATACCTCAGGCTGCCTTGGGTGTCATTCTTCAATTATATCCTTTAGATGACTTTGTGGTGAGAACGGCAACTAAAAGTCTCCTTAGACTCGTTGAAGCAGGTTTGGTGAGGTCAAGAGTAACAGCTCACACATCAATCCTAAACCTAGATCAGTTGTAGTGGTAAAAGCTAGGTAAACCCTGGGTTCACGGACTTTATGGTAAAACACCTTCAATGGCAATTCCGAATAGAGACTCCTCGGTTGAATCTGATAAGGTGTATGAGGGTAATGCAATCTTTACGGAAGGGTAAAAAATGAAGGAAGGCGCAGGGGCTTGTAGACGAGGTAGGTTTTTCAAACTGCCGAATGAATGCAGTGTTTATCCCTGGCAATCCTCTGAGCCAGGGCGCCTCTGGCAACAAATGCGGCTGAAGGCTAGTTTGCAACCTTCTACGTCGACAGTCAGGCAGCGCTAAATGCTTAGAAGGGACACTATTTAAAATCGAAACTAGTTATTCGTTCAATTCCATTCGGAAACGGATCCAATCCACCTCAAGATGTCATACCTTAGCAGGAGCATATCCCAGCATACCAGCGCCTTAAACAGTTTGGACATACCTGACAAATTTCCGTATCTTAGTTTACTCTTTTAGAACGGAATTTAACTCTGTAACATGCCCGAGTGACTGTAGGACAGACCTCAACTTACTCATGGGCAAACATATTGTTGGATTATTTTGGATTCTTGGCCTCAGCAGAGTTAAGGGAAATGAAGTTGCCGATGAGCTGGCAATAATAGGATCGGCGTTAGATGAGGGAAAATGTGACATATATGTCATTACTACAGGGAACTCAGTAATTGGGTGGTAAGCAGGACCAACCATTCAAGGGGAAGTAGGAAGGATTATAGAGTCTCGGTGCTATGTGGCCATAACTTTACTTAGGAAGATCCAAACTGCTACTGGATATGAACAAGAAGGTGAAGTCTTGATCAGAGCAAGGACTAGCATTTGAGAAACTGGCAATTCAGATTTCTGTAGAATTTACGAGAATGAAGTTGAACCAGAAACCATTGAATATATTATCTGCCATTACCGGAAGCTGCCACGTATGGCTTAGGTGGCTGAGCAGACGTTTCAATGAGGGCATAAGTAATATAACAAATTGTAACCTGGAGGATGCATCATGAGAATCCAGTGGCTTAATAACATTTGAAAGAAGTTATTCTGGATACAATTGAAATTTAACTTTTTATTAACGCGTACTAATAGAAGAAAATCACAATTGACCCAACTTGGTCTCCGAGTGGAGGTGTTTTGCAACACCACCAGTGTTGACAGGCATTGTATTTATATAAAAATATAATATAAAATACCCACCAAAGTGCTTGAGCAGTTCCTCGATCTGAGTTCTGACGAGTTTTAGTATGTCTTAGTCAAAAACTGTAACTTTCTAAATCTTAATCTTTCCTTTACCAAGAAAACTAAACTTACATTTTTAGAACATAGTCGTACCACCAAATTTTGTTTTAGCTAATCAAATAGTTTTAAATTTTAAATTAAAAAAATTATCCTGGTAATTAAATTTTTTTTCTGCTCAACAAACCGAGTGTGCAAATATTTATAAGCTTTTCTCTAAATCCTTTAAAAGTATAATGAAAAGATTTTTATTCATAGTTTTTCACTCTCCACTTGGTATTATTTTGTTGCTTTTTGTTGAATGATAAGCATCATATGCTACTTAAGACTTTAGATATTTTATTTTTTTTATGAATTTTTTTTTTCATTAAAAAGATATGTACTCCTATTGTTATTATTATGATGGCATAGAAATCTGTTCCATTCAATTCTCTATTTTGTACATGTACTACATACATATTTCTTTTTTTTTTGTATTGCGTTGGTGGAAAAAAAGAAAGTAAAACAATGTTATAATTAATTAAAGAATGACGTTCAAGAAGCAGGGGAATACAAAATATTCACGCTAATGAATGAACAATGTGTTTTTAAACAAAACAAAAGGATTTGAGCAGCAACCATAATTCTTTCTTTCCCCTCTGCTTTTCTCTTACCACTTAAAATGATTTATTCTAATATTTAGGACAAAGGATACACGTTATTATAACAAAAAAAATATGTAGTTCTTTTAATATACAGACATACATACATATGTACATACATATATACAAACATCGGCTTAGAGTGTAAACCTGCTAACTCACTTCCAGCAAATAACGCAGAAGAGACAAAATACCGTTAACGGTTTCTATACAAAGTTTAAGAGATTAGCTTAATACATTAAGTTTATTCTACATATAGAGATTAAAATTAAAATATATATTTTAGCAAATCGATGAGCCGTCTTTTTCTCTTTCGAACTGCATTAAAATGTCATTTGCTATAAAAAGTGGATTTAGCTGGTTTACACTCTAAGCCGACGATATGTATACATACTTTCTTCTGATTTTTTTTAAGGCAGCAGGAGATTTATTTCAAAGTTATTTAAGTGTATGAAGAAACAGGTTTTTCCGCAAATTTATATTTATTAGCTGCAATCAATAAATGTATTAAATTTGCAAAAAAAAAGAAATGTAAAATGCTTTACAATAACAATATATATTGGTTTAAGCCTTAAGGAATTCGTGTAACATAATACGAACACCGCCTTCAAACAAATAGCTGATTTTGACATAAAAATGTCAGTCAGTTATTTATTCAACACTAGCAGTGCCTTCCAGACAGTTGCTATGAAAATAAGAAAAGTTTATCGCAAGAAAAATGAGTATTTACTATTTGTTATTTACTTCCTACCTTTAGGAAATTTATGAATCTTTTTTAGTTTTTGTGTATTTTGTTTTTTTTCCTACAAAACTTTTCCATTTTATTGAAGTAATTTAAGTTGTTAGTTTTGTATTTTTATAAAATTTTATCAATATTATTTACTTATTAAATTATTTAATTAATTTTGATTAAATCTAATCACAAATTGAGACGGGTTAAATTTGCTTCCCTCCTTTTAACTCCTTCAAACAAAAAAAAAACTTGTTTACAAGTCAAGCATAAAGAAAATATTTTAACAAAAAAAAAAATACACCACAAAAAACAAAACAAAAGCTAAACAAGAAAAATTTCGGTATTTTCCGTACCTAAATGAATTCAACCTTAAAGTTTTTGTTGCTTCTACACAATATGGTACCGTAAATGAAAATAAAAATTTTAATTAAAATTAATAGTTTAATATTATTTGCCATTAACAGTTTTTTTCTTGTTTCTGTTTCTGTTTTGTTTTTTTTTTTTTTGGTATTTTAGAAAATCTGTATTAAAACACCGAAAAAAATACACACAAAAAACCTCAACTTATACAAGCAAAGTGCGCGCGCAATTTCACTAAAATAACACAAACACACACATGCAATTATAAATACATATACATATAGAGGATTAATCATATAGACACACACACACACGCAAACCATTAACACACCCTCATAAGCTGGTAGAAAAATTTATACACTTTTTTTAAGGGTACAAAAACCCAGGAGTTCACTTCATAACACATCATCTATTGAAATCAGGAAAAGTACCAAAAACGAAAAACAAAACAAAAAATTATAAATAAATAAAAATTAAAAACTCTCATACCCATACATACATACATGCATACTCTCTCACAGTCAGCGGTTTTGAAACGGAAAAGGAAACAAAAGGAAAAAAAAACAATATTAAAATAATATCATACAAAAAACAACGACACCAACATTAAAAGCTAAAAATTCATGTTGATGACAATATACTGAGTTTAAAACAAAACAGCTCTTTTACACAAGCACCAGGTCTCCCAAAGAATGTATTCATATAAAAGGGAATATACATATGCATATTTTGCAATAAATAGCTTAATAATAACAAGGATTTGTCTTAACAATTTCCATGAATAATTTGAATTATGAGTGCAGGTTTTGTGCACTAATTTCAAATAATATTTGGCATAACAAAGATATAAATTGGAACTAGTTTTGGAGCTTATCGTAAACAAATCCTGTGAAGGAGGTATTAAAAAGAAAGCAACGAAATCCTTGCCTGCAGGATTTTTAGTAATAATCTAATTAATTACTTTAAATTTTCCATCACTATGAAATTTGAACTTAACGCAAATAAATATACGACTATAAATAATATAAATTTTACCTAGAAATGTTGTGGTAGCAACATTTCAGTCTCAATTTCAGGGCTGCAGGCAACCAATGAAAATTTTTTAGCCTTGGAGCTGCAAAAACACATGAATGGTTTTTAGTATCACGTACTTTACAATGAAAATGATTTACATTTTATGAAAGATTTTGCTCACAAAGAAGGATCTTTCAACAAAGAAATCTTTTTTAAAGACAGTCCTTATAACTAGTTATATTTCTCCAAAACACATATTTAAAAAGCTCCTTTTATAAAAGTAACGTTTACAAATAAGTACCTTTTCATAAAAAATTTATAAAAAAATACTTTTATGTAAAAATATTTTTAAATAAAAATACTTTTTTAGAAAAGTACATTTTTATAAAAAAGAGCTTTCTATTGTAAAACGCAACTTGAAGAGATGACAAATTTGTTTTTCTTTTGTTTTTGTAATTAAATTTTTTTTAATTTAAAAATGTTCAACGCTTAGAGTTGTGCTTGGCACAAAAAAGCACAAAATTTTATTTTTATTATTATTGAAAAAGAAAAACTGTTCTAAGGTTTGCCATTACTATTTTATAAAAGTTGAACATTTTTTAAAAATTTATCATCTTATAAAAATATAAATGTTCCATATCTATTATTGATATATTGCATAACAAAGTACTTCTGAGTAAAAAAAAGATTTTTTTAATCACTTTTTTAAAAAAAAGTCCTTCTAAGAAAATTACATTTTATTAAAATAATACTTTTAATAAAATAGCACCTTTCAATAAAAAAGTCCTTTTTGTTATAATACAAACTTTTAATAAAATAGTACCTTTTAACATAATTGTACTTTTTAATAAAATATTACATTTTAATAAAACAGTACGTTTTAACAAAATTTACATTTTTAATAAAATAGTACCTTTTAATATAATAGTACCTTTTATTAAAAAAGTACCTTTTTATAAAATGTACTAGAAAAAGATATTTTTTAATTTTTAAGGAAAAAGTCAATTTATGAAAGAAGTACCTTTCAATAAATTTAGTACCTTTTATTAAAATAGTACCTGGTAATAAAATGTAACATAAAAAGATTTGTTTAATTTTTAGAGAAAAAGTCCATTTCAGAAAGAAGTGCCTTTGAAGTACCTTTTGATAAAAAAAAAGTACCTTTTAATAAAATCTTGTTTTTAGTAAAATACTACCTTTTAATAAAATACATAAATAAATAATAATAAATAAAAATAAATAAAATAGTAACTTTTAACAAAATAGTACCTGTTAATAAAATTTAATGAAATAGTACCTTTTCGAAAATAGCACCTTTTAATAAATTAGTACCTGGTAATAAAATAGTACCTTTAAATGAAATAGCACTATTTAATGAAATAGTAACTTTTAATAAAATAGTACCTTTTAATTAAACAGTACATTTTAATAACATGGTATTTTTTAATTCAATAGTGCCTTTTAAGAGAATAGTACTCTTTAATCAAATAGTACCTTTTAATAAAAATTTAAATTTTAAATGAAAGAGTAACTTTTAATAAAAAAAACACTGTTTAATAAAAAAGTAACTTTTCATTAAAAGTGACCTTATAAGGAAAAATTATTTTTTTGTAAATTAAAAATAGTACCTTTTAATAAAATAATACCTTTTAATAAAATAGTAATTTTTATGAAATGGTAAATTTTAATAAATATAAACTTTAAATAAAAAAGTAGCTTTTAATTAAAAACTACTGTGTAATCAAAAAGTATATTTTCATTAAAAATAATTTTATAATTTTTTTTTTATAAAATAACGTTTTTTAAAAAGGTGGCGTTAAATAAAAAATTATGAAATTAAATTTTATTAAAAGAAGTTAAACTTTAATTAAAAAAAAATTTGGTAAAAAAAATATTATTTAAATAACAAGTACTTTTCAATAAAAAAAACACATTTTAGCTAACATATAAGTTTGTTAAAAAGAGTATCTTTCAATAAAAAAGTACATTGTGGTAACAAAATGAAAAAGTACATGTTATTAAAAAAGTACCAGTGATAAATAAAGTCCATAATAAGGCCATTTGGGTTCATTACTTATGAGTTTATTGCAGTGGGCCGGCGAAAGTTGGGGCATTGAGCTGATAGTAGAATCTCGACTCAATATATATTTTTTTCACTGCAAATAGAATACGCGAATTGTTTTCATTCATTCTATCACAATTGGTTGAAATATGTTTTGCACTGACGGTTTAGTTTACGTTTTCATGAAATTGTACAAAGTATCAATTGTACATCATTGTTATATTTAAACAGTCTTTATAAAGGGTTTTCAAAACAAATTTTCATAAAAAAATTTGCTTAAAAAGCCTTAATAATTTTTATAAATAAGGCTGTAAATCTTTAAGCGGCTTTTCGTTTTTTGTTTCATTTAAATACTTACATACATTTGTATGCATGTATACAACTGAATTTAAACATTTTTCAAATCGTAAGTAGTTAAAACCTTGAAAGCTCTGAGGCTCTGTAAATGTACCAAAAAAAAACAACATTTTATTATTTTTACCCCCTGAAATGTACAGCCACCACAACAAATAAATACACACACTTTATTTATACAATTTAAACAAAAACGAACTATAATATATATGCACGAAAAGGAACAACAACATCTAAGCGAACTTAAAGTATAATACAGTAAAAAGCAATAAAAATAAAAATTAACTTTATACAATTCAAATATAGTTTATAATATTCGCTTTGGCTTTTTGCTCCTGCTGTTTTTGGTTCGTTTCTATGTGTGTGTGTGTGTACATATATTATTATATAAAAAAGTATGTACAAATGCATGCATATGTCCATTTGCATATGAAAATCTGGTAGATTTTAACTGCATAAATTTTATTATACAATAAATATGTTTTGTATAAAATAAAACTTTAAACACTTTTAAATTGAACAAGTATTTTTTTTAAGAGTACTGGTTTTATTTGAAGTGCATACGTACACGCATACAATAACAACAATTAATATCCGTTTATATTTTAACACTAAAAATAAATACGTACTTAAAATTTAAAGCTACATAAGCTTATACATATGTACGTACATAAGTTCATATATTTGTGGTTATATTTTTAATTTTTTTATACACAATACAACAAATGCATAGTATATTGTTACAAGTATTTTAAGGTACAGACATTGTTCACACGCAGTGAGCCGTGTTTTACTTCTCGAAAAATAATTAAGTGGTGTTATTTGAGTATTTGTGTTAATTTCAGTCGTGAAGTGTTTTTGAAATATTTAAGAGAGTTCCCATTTACATTTTAAGTTTAACTTTTCCGTGTGTAGTGAAGGAATATTTTTCTATTTCCTTTTTGAATTGCGTTGTTTGACAACTTTCTATGATCTTTACAATCATTACAACAATTCAAAGCGTATCTAGAAAACATGTGTGAATAACTTGGCGCTAATACTCTTAGTTTGCATTTTTATGCCTTAACACTTTATAATATTATTCGTTTTCCATAAGCCTTATCAGAAATTAATTAACTTGCTAGTTTTCAAATATCTCACGTAAATATTTGTTTGCACTTATGTACATATTTAAAACCCTAAACTTAGAAGTCACCTTTGTGTACCTATGCCAACCTTTATTATCATTATATCTACTAGAAAAACTCCTAAGTAGCTAAAACTTAAACGAGCTCTTGCTGTTTATGAATTAACAAAGCAACCTTATCATCACAACTAAATAAATCATATGTACGAGTATGTATGCCTGATGTAAGCAAAACAAATAGAATTTTTAAATACTTGTGCTCTTGCCGCAATGAAAAATCCTTGAAAGAGACCCTATTTGCTAACCAACTTTTAGCTTAAGTCTATAACACAAAATTTCCCCCATTTAATCTCAAGCGCTGCTAAAAATGATGATTATTGCTTCTAATAATTGAAAGTTCAGCAATAGTTCACAAAGTGTGCAAAAGTGTTTTTGGTTTTATTTCGATTTTTATTTTCCAACTGATAAGAGTCTTAATCTTTACAAGGACTTGCAAACAATAAACTAAAATGCTAAAAATACCACCCCGTTATAAAAACAATCCAGCAACCACATATTAGGCACACACACACACATATTCTCGTCACTTTATCCTTGCAGAGTTAAAATTAGGAAAACATGTATTAAAAACAAGTGTGTTGATGCATAAAATAAATGTGGGTGTGTTTGTGTTTCCTTTTTTTCTTTTGAACATGTCATAACTATTTTTTATTGTTATTAAACTTGTTTATCTAGTGAGAGCAAAGTTTTATATTTATATTTATCTGCATACACACGTACGTAGTATGCACTTTCATACATACATATGTATGTACACATTCATGCTAACATTACATTAACATTATTTAGCCTCTGTTATAAATACATCTATATGTATGTATCTACATATGTATGCATGTACATACTTACATAAACAAATATGGTGGATCTCTTATAAGCACAAACGCCATTTGTTCGTAGACAAATACAAATAACTATTTTAGTGAAAATAATAATCATTACAACAACAACAACACACACACACAAACAGAGAGAAATAAACAAACAAACAAACAAATGAACTGAATAAATTCATAATTTTGGGTTTTCCGTGGTGAAAAAAGTAACAATACAATAAACTTTTTGTATTTTTGTCAATAAAATATAGATCTTAACAATATAGATTGTGCAATAACAACAAATGTGACTAGAACAAGCATAAATAATATATTTTAAACTTCTTCTACTTTTGCTATCCCTGTAGGAAATGTCACTATTGACTTTGTCGCCAGTACTACTGACTAATTATACCCCAGGCAATGCTTTCGTTAGAGACATTTAACATGTGCGTGTCATTGAAAAGATCCCTGCAGGAGAATAGGCGTCAATTGTCTAAAAGCTACTAGTATAATTACTAGAGCAGGAAGAACTAGTGCGAAAAGGGTTAAAGTTGTTGTATAAAATTACTAGTTCTGATGAGTACTAGTATATGAAGTAGTTCCAAGGCACCACATTGCAAAATAAATTTTGACTGTCTAACAGAGCCCTTGCACTGTACGAAAATTGGTATTATACAATTATTAAAGTTTTAGGTTCACCTAAAAATAATTATAATCAAATAATTATAATTAACCTTTTGTATTTTTGAATTTTGATAAATAAATGCGAATTTTAACTAGCAGTTGTGAATGGGTAACAAAGAAATAAAACCACCAATTTTATAGAATTTTTCTTTGCAAAGGAACTGGTAATAAACTAGTTCTTAACTAGTACCAATGGTACTAGTAATTTTCTAAACATGCTCAATGTTAATTTGAGCATTAAGATGTAATAGGAAAGTTTACAGTTGGGAATTAGTGGTGGTGGTTTCTGTACTAGTAAAATACCAGTTGGACACTAGTTCGATCTCCTGCAGGGATTATATAGTTGTTTAGGGTCCATATAAGACATTGGAAACATATTGTCACTAGAAGAACATTTTAGTAATACGCTTTTGATAATGAAGTTGTATATTTTGTTCACGTTTTGGTGTTTAAACAAATATGTATATAAAAACTGTAACTTATGCATAATCAATATACAATAACAGGAACTAATTCATTCATTCGTTGAGAATATTAGCAGGAAGTAGGGATTTTTCATCCGTTCTATGCAATAAACATATGCAAATCAAAAATTTTATGTTTCGCTGAATTAGTAAAGTCAAACACTTACGTATGGATAAGTGTTAAGCTAATCTTTAACTGATGCCACAAAATCTTCCACAGGCTCAAAAAATAATTTTCATAATGGACACTCAGTTAAAATTGTTTAATTTTTACATTTTCTATTTTAATAAAATATGTATTGTTATTTTATTTGTTTTTGTGTAATTTTTTAGTTATTGTTTAATACGTTTATTTAAATTTTTTAATTAGATTACTTAAAATAATTTTGATAAAAACTAAAATTTTGTTTGACGCCATTTTAATTTTCAACAAACCAATCAAACATAGAAAACAATATTAATGTAGATTCTCCGTTGAGAATGTCACCAAAAAGTCACCAAAATAGTCGACACAAGTGGTGAGTTGGAGACACTTAACTCCATGTTTCCTTCAGGGTATAGCAACACTGACTCATGTACACAGACCCATATACATTAAACACAAGTTTTGGGTACAAATAATCTAAAAAAAAAGAGCAGAGCTTTCGAGATGTTAAATACAAGTACGTTAAAGTGAAAATAAGTAAAATTTCGTATGTTGCTAAAATGTATTTGATATCAAAAAAAAAAAAATAAATAAATCTTAATATTAATGAAAGTTTTTAACTACCCAGCAAAATATACATCAGTAGTTACATCATTGATGAACTCAGCTCCAAGTAGTTGCAGTTCTGGTGAATCAAGCTTAAAAGGTTGTCTAGAACAATTTTTTGTATAAACAACAGCCTTAGAACATTAAATTCAGTACCTGTAGTGAGTGGTATGCAATGAAAGTGCTGTAAACCCTTAGAACTAGTTCCGATTTTTTTCGCTGGGTTTATAAAATTTATAACAAAACTAATCTAATCTAATCTCCAATCGTCACTTTCGATAACGAGCTGCTTCGTTAACGTTTTTTAGGTTTAAAATTATGGCATTCACGATCGAACAATGAAAAACTATGGTTAGATATCGAATGCCATAACCTCAAACTGAAAAAACGTGATCGAATCAGCCCATTATCGAAAGCGATGATTAGACCCCTGATGTTTTGCGTATGAAAAAGCCTTTTGATTTAATTGCAGACCAGAATGAATGCATTCCTTCAATCTCCTTTGATTGTACTTGATTTTCTCAAGACATTAAACAAATCGATAAATACAGCCGAAATACTAGATAATAAAATAAAAGTTTTTTCTTACATATTTATTATATTAAATTCTCAGGAAAATGTAGAAAATACTGCAAATAGAACAAAGAGAAACAAAAAAAGCAATAATAATAATAATAATATTCATGCAACTTTGCCCGCAGACCTCTGCGGCACAGCACTTTTGACTACTTATGCCACTTGTACTGTATTTGTATTTACTTTCATCAGTCGGAGTAGTTTGAGGACACTATTTGTGGGTTGTCTGCAAATAAATATGAGTATGTGAGCTTTAGTATGATGGAAGGAAGGCAAGGCGTTACGAATTCATATTATGTAGTTGATTCGAGTCGAGTCAAGGCGATTTGGATGTCATAAATTTTAGTTTCTTTAATTTTATTGCTAATAGAGAAATATTTATACATAAGTTGTTAGGAAAAATCATATACTGTATTACAAATAAAAATGATTTTCTTCATAAATACATATCGTCACCTTAAATGCAAACGGACGTAACTAAACAAAAATTCGAAATCGAGCTTTTGATTGATTATGGTTCACTTTATCAAACTACATGTTCACGTAAATATTTAGACGATCAAAAATGACGACTGCATCTTCTTTTTATTGCAAGGAACGTAACTAACATAAAATCTTAAATATATATAAAAAGGAAATAAATGGTTAAGAACTACCCATACTACAAGTAAATTTCGAAGAACATTTTTAAGAACACTTTATTATTATTGATTTTGAAAAGATGTTTGTTTCTCCTGTGTAGTTACGTCCGTTTGCATTTAAGGTGACTATATAAGTATGTATGTACATACAACCTATTGCAAATCCTTGGCTTGTTAGTAATTGTGCGTGTATCTACGAAAACAAAAATTAATAATACAAATTTGAATAATACCGAATTTGCATTATGAAATTTTTCATGTTTTTCTATTTGTTAGCAGTAACATCAAATAAGGCACAAAGCATTTTTATAATTTTTCTTTGAGCTGTTTTACTTGTCTTCTATTCATAATTTCATAAATAATTTAATAATGTAAATTAAGTCTAAACAATACTTAAATTAATTTTCTAAAATCTTGAGCCCTTATTAAAAAAAAAAATAATTTAAGTTTACAAAACGTTTAATAATCAAATTTCCATACAAAATTTGTTTTGTAAACCTTTCGTAAATCAAAATAATTTTTTTTGAATACGGCAGTTGAACTTTAACAATGAGGAATTTAATTTTAGTATTTTATGTTTATTTATTTACCGTTCTTTATGTTCTTCAAAGTTATTTGTTTGAAATATTAAAGAAAGGAAATTTCGTCATTAACTTTTCCGAGCTAGTTCCAATTTAGTCAACTTAATTTAAAAAAATACAAACATAACCAATTACACTGTGCTAGTTCAAAAATGTAACAAGCGGGGGACCTGGTGGGTAAACTTAATTCGAGTATGCTGAATCCAATGGTGCTAACCATTTTTTTAGGTTAGCTCTCGTTTAAAAAATAATTCAGATTAAAAACTTGGTTAAAAGCACTTAAAAAAAGCAATTTTGCTCAACTTGTTACAAAAAAAGTTTCGAATTCGAACACAATGTTATCATAGTTAAACTCGATTTCAAACTTTGTTTTGCCAATACAAATTCTATTTTATACTATGTTCACAATTCTGTTTTTAAACATGTTTACGACGAGTTTTCTAAAAGCTAAACACAACCGTTCACATTATATTTGATATATATTTAAGGTTGACGTTATGTCAATAAATTATACTGTTTGTAAGAAATTTCGAACAATTATGTTTTATATTTCCTTTTTTATTTTTAAACAACAACTTTTTTGTAAATAATTTAATTTTTTGAAGTAATTGGTGGGCATTAAATAATTTTTTTCACGTGTCGCCATTTAATGACAACTCAAAGTTGCCAGAGTGATGAAAAACGTCCTGAACATAATCCATTTTCGTTTTTATCAAAATGGGTAAATTTAAAACACCGTTTTTGAGATGTTTAACAAAACAAGTCAATGTGTGGTAATACAATGTTCATACTTATGGTGTAAGGCAAGTGTTTTAAAAAACTAAACACAACCGTTCACATTACATTTGAGATGTTTAAGGTTGACTTTTTGTCAGTAAATTATTTCACACAGTTTTGTAAAATTTTACGAACGAATAAAGGTTTGTTATTTTTAAACAACAAATGTTTTTTTTTAATAATTGATAACTAATTGATAAATAATTTTAACTAATTGCTTGTATACGAAATAATTTTTCACGTGCCACCATTTAATAACAACACAAAGTTGCCATATAGATAAAAACGGATTGAACATACTCCATTTGCGTGTTTAAAGAAGTGATTAAATCATTTGAGATGTTTAACAAAACAAGTCAATGTATGGTAAAACATCTAAAAATCGTCGTTTTTAAGCTCTTAAACACGAATGAGGTGTTAAACATGTAAGTGTGAACATAGTATTAATTATTCAACTTATTAGGGATTTTTTCAACTATTCAAAAAACTGTTGGAATTTTTCTTAGTGTAAAAATTTTTTGTATGTCAAAAATATAGAAAAATTTTTAAACAATTATAAATATGAAATAAAACCGATTGAAAAAAATTATTTCGAGTATGTACACCAAAAAAATTAAATACACATCTACACCTGGCTGCACAATTTTACTCGTATCTTATTTATTATACCATGATGATAATAATAATGGATAAAGCAAGTTTGTATTTTTAAAAAACAAAAATATACTAAAATATTTTTCATGCATTTGTACAACAAATAAACGTCAACACTTAACTATTTGTCGAAGTCACGTCAAAATAATGCTAAAAATTTGACACATATTTACTTATTGAGGTTAAACAATTTACTAGGGCTTGTTCCACGATGGTGACAACGTTCGACTTGTGGCACATTTGCATTCAAAACAAAAACCAATTTTGCGAATGGCAAGGGCTGTCAATAGTGGTCGATTGTTGCCAACAACGAGTGCTAATGTTTGATATTGTATTGTCGTGACGTCGAGAAAGCAAAGTGCTCTATTTAACCAAAAATGCTAAATTGTGCTTTTCATTGAATCAACTTTGTTAAGTCAAAATACAACTATATATCCTTGATGAATTTCAGACTCTTGGAGCAATAAGTAAGGAATTTATTTACATTATAGCAAGGAATGAAAAATTGTGCAAATGTTAAATAGGGCGCTTTGAATTTTTTGTAACGACTACTAAATTTAAGTTAAAAGTAACACCCTGTTTACACACAAAAAAATGAGTGCCTTTAATTTAAATTTTCTACTCAAATCGATCGATCGTCCATGTTGTGGAAACAGGAAGTAAACCATTTCATGAAATAGTGCATATGTAAATAATGACAAACTATTAAATTCAGGAATAAAATAAATATATTTAAAAATATTTATTTATTTTTTTATTTTGTCATAAATATAATTTAATTTCATTTTGTAAATAATTGTAGTTTTGTTTTTGTTCACAATTTTTTTATTTAATTTTTTAACTTGTTTTTATACATTTTCTTTATAAAATAAAAATTATGTAACTTGTAATGTATCATATTATTTAAATTTAAACACGAAAACTATTGTATATACAACACACAGGTTTTTGGCAGTTTAAGTTAATTTTTTTCTTTCAGTGTACAAATCAATTTGTAATAAATTTTTTTTCCAATTTATGTGAGATGATATGTCTTGCTTTTGACCTTATTTCCTTACTTGCGAGCGAAACTTTGTTAATATAATTTCATTATTATAATCTGTTCTTGTTTTTCATTTTTGCTACTTATTCACTTTATCCATTATTTTTATTATTGTACACTCATAATTATATAATTATTAATTAATTATATTATGATTTTACTTATTTTTTTATGATTACTATTAACGAAGTGAGGATGGCCAGAAATATCTCCACAATTTTTTTTAAGGTTTTCTTATTTTATTTTTCTCTTTTTTTCGGTTACTTATTTTCGTTCTAATTAACTTATGAAAAAAATTAGATTTTTGATTAGAAGCAATTTTCCTTTAGGAAAATGTACTTTTCAATGAAGCCTCTACCCCGTCTACCCTTTAATATGCCTGAGATATTTTTTCGAGCTGCTGCAGTAAAATGTGTCTTATCGGAACTCAATATAGAGTCGCACGTCCATTAGCTAAATTCTATAGCACAATGTATCTTGCTGGTGAGCCTACAATGTTCTGGAAGGTTGCTAATGTTACGCTTATCTCAAGAAGAGACCGCCCTATGTGTGTTGGCATGCAAATTCAAATTTTTTTTAACGGTTTAAGGGATACCACTTACATATATACGTTCGGTGAGAGTAGGGTATCGAACTCTATTGATTCATTGGAGCATCGACATAATGTGGAGTGTATGTCCTTGTTCTACCACTACTACATAGGAATGTGTTGTAAATAAATCAGGCGTTTATTCTTCAAAAGTCTACAAATTTTTACGCACAACACGTGCTTCATTAAGAGCACACCTTTCGCCTTTGGTTCCTTTTTAATAAAAAAAAGGTAATTTTTACTTTGTACTTTTTATTAAAAATTACCTTTTTATCAAAAATTAACTTCTTATTAAGAGTACATTTTCATCAGAAAGGAAATTTTCATCAAAAACTACCTTATTTTTCTATAAAAAAAACATATTGATTAAAAAGTACCTTTTTGTCAGACAATATATTTTTAACCAAAAGTACCTGTTTGTCAAAAAGTATAGTTTTTAACAAAAAGTATCTTTTGACAAACGGAAACTTTGTTAATTCCAAGTACCTATTTTTTAATTAAAAGTATGTATCTCTGATGAAAAAACTAATACGAATTGAGTTTAAAATTCTTTTTTATAAATAAATATATATACACATATTTATGTACATTTATATTTACATATGTAAGTGTGAGGATATAAAGCCTGGTGCTGATGCAAATTTCTCCATAGCTTTATCTTACTAATGATACCTTTGCTTGAGTCAAAATTTTTTTACGATACAGCATTTTTTACCAACAGCTGCAGAAGTAGTAGATTTTGTCTTTTGAAAAAAATCGTATTAATTAATATAAAAACATTTTCTTTTCTAATGAAAAGAATTACAAATAATGAGTTACTAACCCCGATTAACCCCGTTTCCACAAGCCCGCAGTCGATTTGAATAGACAATTGCTATGAAAATCACTCAAAAGAATTTGTGCTTTTCATATAAATTTTTTACTCAAGTCGACCGTATGGATTGTGGAAACATAAATAAGAAAAATTTCGTCAAAAATTTATATTCCATAGAATTTTATTTCTATCTAGTATTAATGCCATAATAAATATTTTGATATAATTAAATGTAGTTTCCACAATGCAAGCAGGCGAGTTGTATGGAAAAAATATATTAAAAGCACTCAAATTTTTGAGTGATTCCTATACAAATTATCCAGACAAGTTGCTTGCTTGCATTGTGGAAACTACAGATTAGCCCCTGCTTCCACAATATAGACGGTGGACTTGAATAGAAAATGTATATAAAAAATACTAATTTTTAAGTGATTTTCACCAAAATTTTCTATACGACTCAACTGCTTTGCTTGACTTGTAGAAACAGGAGGCTAGAATGCAAAAGCTGAGGCTGAAGTAAAACTCAAAAAAAATTATTTTTTTTAAATTCAATAAGAAAGTAAGAAACGTTGTTAGGGTAGTAGGCTAGATTTTACTTCAGACTATCTAGTGATAGTTTAGTTTTTAGTTTAGGTACAAATAATTCCCGTTTATTTCTTACAAACTCAAGGGAGTATTAACAAATTAATTGACTTAATTATTTGATAAAGTTTTGTTAGTTATTTAATTTTTATCATTTTATTTTATATTTTTTTGAAGTAGTCTTACCAAGTAAAGCATTTTCGTATAAAATAACTACTCATCATTTCATTATTCTCTGCTCAAAAACTCACTCAATTGTAAAATATTTAAAGTATGTGTACAATAAAATAATTTCATTTGTTTGATTTTTAATTAATTGTTAACGTTTTCAGTTGTTTTATTTATAATTTTTGTAAATATTTAAAAATTTGTGTTAAATGAAATTACACTGCAAATAATTATGTATAAATATTTATAAACATACATATATCAATATAAAATGCTTTATTTTTTGTTTATTGTGTATATATATTAAACAGATTTCACTTTTAATTTTCATATAATGGAATATTAAAAATCAAAAATATTTTTTTTTATAAAACTTAAATTTCTTTTAAAAATATGTAGATATTTTTAAATAAAAAAATTAAAGAAATTCAAATGCAGAAAAAACGTTTGACCAAACAAAAAAGACGTTTTCGAGCAAGCAAATAAAAAAAATTTAATCCAGTTTTAATGAATTAAAAAAAAAACACGAAATGTTGGGATGGGCTGCCCCGGTGACCGCTAGTATTGTATAAAATTTAAAAACCTTAAAGAAAAATTTTATTAACTATTAATTAATTATATTTGTCTCATTTCTGTAACCGTTTTTAAAAATGTTTTAACAAATATTTATTCTTTATTTCTTTCTCTCTTTTGTTGGTTGTGTTGTATTATTAATTTGGTCTGTTTTAAATATTTTTTTAAAGAAAGTAATAAATACTTTGTTTATATTTATTTTTATTATTATTATTATAATTGTTATTATTACTCATGTGTGAAGAAACAACAATTTCTGTCTTTTTTTATAAATATTATTTTGTTTTCTGTAATTCTTTCAGTTGTTTTTATTTTCTAACTTTTCTTCTTCTACTTTGTATGTTAAATGTTAATGTTTGTGGTAGTAATTGTTCCATTCAAGTGTGTCCGTGTGTAGGTGGTATTTAAGGAAAATAAATAAATTCATATTTAAATTATTTGTATAATATATTTTATATTTTTATAAGCAAATCTTTTTTACAGTGTTTTTTATTTATTTTATTTTATTTTATTTTTTATTTCTTGTTGCATATTTCAATTCGCATCTGAATTGTTTGATGTAAAATGTTTTACATTAAATGTTGATGTTTTTCCTCTTGTTTTTTATACATTTTACCAGTAGTTGCGTTACTTTGTAGTTGCTACGTGTATGTGTGTGGGTGTGTGTGTGTGTGAATTTGAGTGTTTAGTATTAGTAATGTTTTATACTTGAAAAAGCTTTCATTTACCATACTCCATATCATCATGTTTTTTCACATTTCATCTTTATTTTTTATGTATTATATATATTTTAAATCTATGTTGTCGTTGTTGTTTATTTCAACAATTTTTAGTTGTATTGTATGTGCAATATATGTACATATTCATACATATATTTATTATTTCTACTGATTGAAATGTAGTTTTTACTTATATTTTTCTTTTTTATTTTCTAAACGTAAAATAGAAAACCATTCAAAATCTGTAAAAGAAAAAAACCCTTTTTTTTATAACAACAACATCTGCAGCAACAACAGCACATTCGTAACAAACCTAAACATTTACTCAAGCCCTGCCAACAACCAGACAGCTCTATCACACCCACCCCCCCCCCACACACTTCCAAAACAACTAAAGCTCTAATTTACACACACAAATACTCACACGCAAATAGACTTTAGTTCTCTAGTCTCACTTAAAGTCCCACTCCCAACCACCTTCTAAAAACACACACAAACACACCCACACAACCACTCTTGCTGTTATTTATAAAAAACATCAGCATAACTGCTCTTCATCTTCATTTCCATCATCATCACCATCATCATCATCATCATCATCGTCATGAGTTGTAACATTAAGCACTATAATAATAGCATTTCCCCTCGCTTTTATAGTACCCAGCAAGCAACCATTCATTCCACTCCTTTCCTTTCACTTAATGTTCATTATTCTAGCCTTTTTTATTTTTCTAGGAAGAAATACTTCCACTCTTACGTAGAGATTTAATTTTAATAATTTTTTTTATATATAAAACTGCTTCTTCCGTCTTATTTTAAGTTGAAAACAAGTTTTTTTGTGTCGGGTATACTTCTCCATCAATATTAATTCTATATTTAATTTGCTGGAAATATAAATCGTTTTAATAAAGTTTTGAAAGCAGAAGGACAAGTTTTTAAGACTACTCGTATTATTCACAACATGTGTTCGGTTAAAAAAAAGTATGTATACTCGTTAACTTTTTTGACCAGAGTTCTAGATTTATTTACATCATATCGTCAGCTGAAATGCAAAACCATGTAGCTAACAAAAAAAAATTATATAACGCATTTTAAATTTACTATTGTCCCTACAAATTTTGAAAACTTTATCACTACAATCAGCCGAATTAACAATTAAAATAAAGAAACTATACTTAGTCAATTGAATAATTTTTTTTTGGTTTTTCTCTCTTAAAAAATTTAAAAAATTGTAGTTATGTGATTTTGCATTTCCGCTAACGATATGCAAGTTTGTATATGTAAAGGGTCTTCCAATAAGAACTTTCATTTTGATATATAACAAAACGGTACTTATATGTATGTAATTAATGAGTTCTAGGTCACTTTTTAATAACGTTATAAATTTTTATTATTTTATAATGTCGATATTTCGATATCCTCCGGATATCTTCTTCAGAACGATATTTTTAAATAAATTTAACAGTTAAATAACAATCTATATATACATAACAGTAACACTAAATACTGTACAGTAACACTAAATACTGTTATGTATATATAGATTGTTATTTAACTGTTAAATTTATTTAAAAATATCGGCCTGAAAAAGATATCCGGAGGATATCGAAATATCGACATTATAAAATAATAAATATTTATAAAGTTATTAAAAAGTGACCTAGAGCTCATTAATTACATACATATATTTCTCCAAAAAGGTCGAAAAATTAGAAAACGGTATTTAATTTTAAAGAGCAGAGTATGGCAATAACAAAGGAAAACTATATCAATCAAATGACGCTTACAGCACCATATTCTTTACATGAAATTTTCCATCACCAATTTCCTGGCTGTATGTCCACGATAACTATACACAAGAAGATATCCTTTGGTGTATAATACTTAAATAACGTTTACCTTATTTAATAGACCTTGATCATATTAAATTCAAAGTTGAAAGAACTTAAAAATCAGCAAAGTTCGGAATGAGCAAAGGCTGCTTTCACACGATATATTTTTTAAATATGACAAGAAAGCTATGTAAGTAAATACATATGTTCATATGTATGTGTAACAAAAAATCAAATAACCAATTCACGGACGATTTATAACTTTTGCTTTCAAATGTACATTTGAAATAATCTTTCCTTTTATGACACCTCCCACGCACTAATGTTAAGCTATGTACAGACGTTTCTCAGATATTATAATATTGTCAGAAAAATGTGCTAACAATTTATTATAACAGTGTGAACTGGAATTTTTCTCGGTTGTCAGTCCATTGCAAGACTAGCAACAGACAACAGATTGTCAATCATCTTACAATCGCGTGAACACATTTCGAAGATTTTGTTAAACATTTTATTATTGTCAGATGTGCGAAGTTTATGCATCTGACAATGGTGTCGTTGTATTAGAATTCTTTCTAGTGCAAAAATAAAATAAAACATATGTATGCAGCCAAAATCATTACAATTGCTTCTTTATGGTCCATAATAATTTATATTTTCACTTTTTACATTCAATCAAGCACACACGATTGATAATGAGAATTTCTAAAAAAAAAACTGCTTTGAGTCTGGCAATGCATAGCAACAGAACGGACAATTTTTGCATATAACAACCGTGTGAACTGACAATTTTTGAACTGACGATTTTGTCAGATAAATTTATTGCCATACAATCATCTGGCAAGATTTTCTGACAAATTTGATACAACCGTGTGAACTAAAAATCTAATTTGTGCTGGAAATTTTTGTTTTGTCAGTTTTGTCATCTTACACTGCCACTTGAATTTTACAGAAGTAAAGCCCTAAAGCTTTCAAATGGCTTGTATGGATTTAACAGTGGAATGGCATGTGTAACCTGACCAGACATCCCGCTTTTCATAGATCGATTCCGCCTCGAATGTAAATCCAGTTTTATCCCGCTCTTTAGAGTTTTGACATTTTTAATCTATTATTAAATTTTTATTAAAAAGTAATTGATAAATTTTTTTGTTTGTTTTTGAATTGTTTTGTTTGTAATTTATAAAATTTCATTCAAAATATTTTTTTGTAGTTATTAACGGCCCTATGTATAAGCAAAAATTGACATGAAATTAGCATAAGTGGCAAAATTGAACATGATCTTAAATAGTTTTGCCATGAAACTTTACATTAAACATCATGCTAGGACTTAGAGGCAGATTAAGATTAGGTAATGCGACTCGTTAACAACTAATTCAATTTCGTCACTTTTGCTAACTTCATGCCAAATTTTTGCTTATACATAGGGGCGTAACTAACTAGCCAAATCCCCAAGACCATATACAGACATTTTGAGATGAAAAAAAAAAGTTTTTTATATATGTAAGAAATACCACGCTTGTGGTTCAAGCTTTACTATTTTGTAGAATGAAATTTTGATTATTAACATATAACTAGTATGAAGAGTTTCAAAATTGTCACTGCATTAGTTTTCAAGATATATTTTTTGTTAACTTTTTCTTTCTTTTCCAATCCCGATTATTTTCTATCATCGGCAGAATCAGCAGAATTTTAATTTTGCGTTTGTACCAGATACCAATATATTAAAAAATTGATATTTAATTTTCTTATGATGTGAAACACTTTTTAGTCCATTATTTGAAAATTTTCACTGTTTAGGCAACTTAACGCATTAAAAAATAAATAGCCTCTCAAACAAAAATATGCACTACATGAGAGGCACCACGCCTACTTATTAAATTTGAAATGTTTCCATACACAATCCACAATATCAACACAGTTATACCTAAAGTAAATTTCTCGTTTTCAAAAAATTAATAATGGTTCTGCAGACGTGTTTAAAACCATACACGATAATTTTCTTTCAGTTATGATATCTGGAAATATATACATATGATGTGACCGAATCTGGCCCATAGGCTAGGTATACATCATATATATAAATAAAATGACACAATGAATAACATATCGAAAAATCTCAATTAAAAAAATAATGAGTTGGGGCCTTTCTATATTAAGGTAACGTGATGTTCTTATATCGTTCCTAGTGTTACTCGTGTGATGTATTGGATCGCAATCACATACTTATGTTTGATAGCTCAGTAGACAATTACAATATTGTCACTAAAATGTGATAAAAATTTCCTATAACTTACAATTTTGGCTAACAACGTTGCCAAAAAACGTGATACCAGTCCATTGCAAAACTACCAGCTGACAAAAAAAATTTCAGAGATCTGAACACATTTCGCTGACATTGTCAAATTATTGCTAGACTTTTGTTAGACATTTTATTATTGTCAGATGTGCGAAGCTTATATCTGACAATGGCATCATTGTTAACTCAAAAATCCCATTTCTGAGTTATGACGTTTTTGTATTAAAGTAGCCTGTATATATTGTTTAAAAAAATAAATAAGTATGTACATATGTATATATATATGTGTATATACTTTGTAAAATGTCTTAAACAAAATAAAAATACAGGTTTTTATTATGAGTATTCTTAACTCCAAAAACGTATTTTCTTAGATATGCCTATGTTGCAATAAACGAGTTATATTTAGTATTATTCGTATGATAATTCAACAATATTTCTTAAATATTTTTAAGCAAAATTCTTTTAAATCTCGGTTTCGTTTTATAACCTTTTATGTTATTGTTATTTTCGCTATTGCTTTTAACCTTTTGACAAGTTGCCTTTTTGTTGTTGTTCTTGTTGCTGTTATTATTATTCTTATGATTATTGTTGTTTTATTTATGTTCCTGTCACTGTTGTTGGCGTAGTGTTGGTTTAATAGTAAAAACATTTTCATTGTAAGCATTTTTTTTTTCATTACGTACATATTTCTATTTCTCTAATATAATAAATTTTTTTTTCTTACTAAGTTGTTCCTTTTCTTCTTCTTGTTATCCTGCTTGATGCTGCTGCTGTTGCTGTTCTATTATGGATACAACAAACAACAGCAGAATCCTTCATCATTTTTCATTTAGTTTGTTAAATTTTTATTATGTTTTTTTTTTTAATATTCAGCACTATTTCCACTAAAGAGTTTTATATGCTTTTTATACATTTCCTTATGGATGATAATGTGTGTATGTGTGTGTGAGTGTGGGTGTGAGTGTGGGTGGGTGCTTGTGGGTGGAAGTATGTAGGAGCGAGACACACGTATTGCTTACACACATTCAAGTACCTAATGAAAGAAACACACTTTAATGCCGTTATATTTTTGTATGACTTTGTTTTTTGTTGATATTGTAAATTCGTTGCTTAATTTAGTAGTCACTTTTTATTTGTTTTTACTTTACCTATCTCTCTCTCTCTATCTGTATCTCTCCCCCTCATAAGGGTAATCCCTTTGCCAGAGTGTTTTTATGCAAGAGAAAGTATGTAAATATTCCTTTCAATTCTGCCTTGTGTAAAAAAAAATTAATTTACAAATGAGCTTGAGCATACCTTGAAGTTTCCGTTTTATATTCTATTTCCCCTGAATATTTGTGTTTGTTTGTGTGTGTGTGTGTGTGTGTGAGTTTTTATATGTTTTCTTGTAAATTTATATTACAAAAAGAACTTGTTTCTCAAAAAAAAAAAAACAATTTATTGTGTTTCACTATTTGATATACAAAAATTTTATCATTTGATGTCGTAATTTTGTTCATTCTTTTTTTTAAGGCTTGCAGTGTTGTGTAATTAAATTAAATGTGTAGTTTTCCTTTATTAAATAAAATTGAATAAATTAATAACATTAAGTCTGAGATTCATTTAAAGTTTTCATTTTTGTATACTTTTAGTAAAGATATACAACATACAAAAAAAAAACAGAAAAGGAAAAACTCCTTTTGCCATTAAGTGTTTGAAATTTGTTTATTTTTATATTACAACTTAAAAAAATATATAAGAAAAAGCTTGTAAAAATATTTGTAGATAATTAAGCATTTAAAGTTGTTCATATAAACTTATTTGATATTCCTAAAATAATAGTTATCTAAAATCTTTAAGAAAGTTTGCCCCTTATTGCGAATGGCGTTGTCGACGTCACATCAAGACGATAGTAAAAATTGGCACTTCTCTACTCTTTGTCGACAACAATTGACTACTATTAACATGCTCCATTAATTTACAAAGCCTTAAGAGATTGTCAATACGAGCCAATTGTTGCCGATAAAGGAGTAGACAAGTGAAAATATTTACTGTCGTCTTGATGTGATGTCGACGACGACGTCATTCAAAATATGGGAGATAAAGTAAAAGCTTAGCAACAACTGTTCGAAATACAGAAATTAACCCCCTGTGTACGCTCCCAAAAATGTTTATGCAAAATCACTAAAAAAATAAGTGCTTTTCATATATTTTTTTATTTTACTGAAATAGCTCATCTGGCTTAGCTTGGATTCCTTGCAGATACAAGAACAACAAATTTTAAACTGTAATTACTGTGAACGTAAATTTTCTAGACGTGTTTATCTTCTCAGTTATATGAACAGCGACATTAGTCAATTGTTTAAAAGTTTACTATCGAAATCTTGTATTTCACTAAAACGTTTTTTAATATTGATACATACTTACATACATACATATGTATGTATGTATGCTTACTTATGTTTTGAAAGGATACATACATACGTATTTATGTATGTACATACAATTTTAAATCTACAAATATTTTTAATATCATAAGTTAAAACAATTTTTAATATTTAATATAGTTTTTGCATTTTAGCTTTAGTTAGATTTGAATTATTAAAATATTTTACATAAAATATCAATTAATAACAAACCTTTGTTTTATTAAATATTAAATATAAAACGTAATAAAAAAAAACAAAAACAACCAAATTTTCTTTAGCCAATGAACGTGTTTTTATGTTTGTTTTTTCCCACTTTAATTTAATTAAAAATTTGTATGTATAATTTATTTTCTCATGAAACAAATTTTACAAATTAATCAAACAAACAAACAAAACAAAAAAAAAGATATGAAAAATGATCTAAAGCCAAACTAGTAACTATAATAATAATGAAATATTTTATGAAAATTGTTTAGAATTTGAGAAATAATCTCAATAGCACAATCCCATCGTTCAACACTTTTAAAATTTTTGCAGCGGAAAAATGTATTCAAATGTTTTACATTTTTATTGTGTAAATGTACTCGTATTCATTGTATACAATAAAAATAATTAAAATGAAATATAAATCTAAATCAATAGTGTAAATTAAGTGCCAATGACATTTGGCGTCAATAGCAAACAAACAACTTCAGCGACAAGAGCAGTAAAACGCAGTGATAGATAGATAGATATCAATATATTTGATGCGTTTATTGGATTCAATAATGATTATTTGTTCGAATTACAAAATGCGTGGTCGGTCGTTTTTATCTTGTTAAAAGTTATTTTACATAAGGGAAGTATTCGAAATGAAAGTATAGAAATACAAAATAATGTTGTTAGAATTTTAAATATGAACAATGTTTGTTCATACATACAAATTTATTGTCACAGAAATTATGCACTGAATAATAATATAAACGCTAGTGATTAAATATACTTTTTTCTATAGTAATACTCAATAACTTTCTGCTAATTTTTAATTTTTTTCTATATAATCCCAATAATTAATTAAAAATCAGATTTTGTATTTTTTTGCTAGTTTCGTGGTCTTATATTTCAGCTGACGAAATTTCCGTTTTACTGGAATTAACTAAAACTTAATTTTTTCAGTTATCCGATTTTTTTTCTCTAAAACGTAGTTCTGATTACTGAAATTTTTTTACAGTTATGCTAGGAACACAACTGGGACGAATGACGAATTTTTCGGTGCGAACTTTCGTTATAAAAAATAAAGCACATTTGTGCATATGAAAATGAACACAACACCGCCGTACAACGAAATTCGTCGTGCGTGACGAACTCTGAGATAGATTTATTTCTATTTTGTACGCCAACGAACGACGAAAAAACAAAATTGAGAGAAAATTCTCTCTCTCATCTTTCTCTCTTTCTGTTTTTATTCACACAACAACCAACTTTATCAAATATGAGAGAGAAATTTAGTGAGTAAATTCGTCTTTATTGTACTACTTAAAATTTAGTATAATATTATAAAAAATACAATAAAGTACGTAAGAGCGAAAAGGACAAATACATTTTGCTATTTAATTTTTTAACGGAAAAAACATTCACAATTTTTCAGCCTAGAGTTATGCAATCGATTTCTAATAAAAAAAATTTGTCATTGTTTACAAAGCGTAGTTGTAGGCTTGCTTTTGGTTTTCAGTAATACGATATTTTCAATAAAGCGATGTTTCGCTAAAACGAAGTGATTAAGACTAGCTGCATTTAAAATCTGTGCGGGGAATTGAAAGTGATCAGTAATCCTATTTCTTCAGTAAAGCGTGTTGCTTATATTATAAAGAGAGATAAAACTGTATTTTTTTTGTGAAAATAAAGTAAGATTTTTACGGTGGTTAGATATGACTGCTGTATATCGATTTCTTGCAAAAAGTGAAAACTGCAATACGTAATTTACAATTGTATGCAAATATCAAACCAAAATTATCTTCTATTCAGTGTAAAATAATTTCTTGTGACATTTTTGCTCTTCCCATATGGTATCGTATCTACTTTCCTTTTTCAGCATACCTTCCCCTATTAAAAGTTTTCAAACTAATGACGACTACGACGACGACCCTTTTGACAAATCGCGTTTGGCTTCAGTTCAATTTAGCTCATTCTTTTATTGTTTATTTAATTTATATTTCATTTATACAAAACGTATAACAGTAAAAACTATTTTAAAGCATATAATTTTCTGTTGTAAAACGTACAATTTTATTTATTTATACTCTTATACAAAGATAAAAATTATAAAATTCCAATATAATTTCACTTTTACTACTGAAACTTTACAGAGAATAAATAATAAACAGAAATTGTTGTTTGATTTATTTATTAGTTTCTATTTTCCATTCTTTATTTATTATTATCTACAATATTATAACTTTTTTCAGTTTTTTGTTTTTTTTTTATTTGTCATATTTATTAGTTCTTTATTAATATTTTCCAGCTATTTTTCATTTATAAAGATTTATCTTGTATTTACGATACAAAGTTTAAAAAAAAGTTTCTATTTAGTTTCCTTATCTTAATTAAACAAAAAAATGAAAAATAAATAAGAGAATTGAAAGTAAAATAAATAAGTTTTCCTTCTGATAATAGATGAGTATTTTCACTCCATTTAGTAACAATCAATCAAAAAAATAAAATAAATTGATAAATGGTTTAAATATCAGTGAACCCTTTTATTTTTTATTAATTAGATAAAAGGAAACTTTGTATCATTTGTAAATATTTATTTGAAATAAATGAAAAGTAGTTGCAATTATTCATTTCTATACTTTCAACTGAAACTTAATCATGAAAATTGTGCATTAATCTATTTTCATTTATCTCTTTGTGTTTGCTTAAAAATCTTTATGTCCCCCAGACTTTTGCAAGGGTCGCGAAACGTTACAGAATCTGTGTGATCAAATACCAGGTGATGCCTTGTTGTACTCACTATTTAGAGAGAGTGCTGAGCCAGTCAAATGTCCTCTAAAAGGTAATTATTAATTAATCATTGCTTTTTTTATATACGTAAATACTACAAAGTTCAAAATTTCACAAGTCCATAAAACGCTAAAATATAAAATAGTAATTTTAATTTAATTTTTAATTATTATTGTTCGAACTTCATTTGTTTCTATATTTATGATTTGAACGGGCTAAAGTTCGTATCGCCTTGTAAGCCAAATTACATGTGATAATTATTAATGAATAAATAACACTAAAATTACTTCTAAATATTCTGACTAACACATAGTTGAACGGAATAACTAGCTGTTTCGAAGGCTACTAAACCTTCATGATCAGCATTCTTTTGTGTTTGGTCCACTGTGTGTGGTATCAGTTGATGTAGATTTCTGCTTTATATACGTAACTTTTATGCAAATGGAATATGTGAATTGTTTTGATTCATCGTATTTCATTTTGCTGAAACCTTTTTGTAATGAAAGCTCAAATTTACCATCTCTAATTTACAACAGTAAATTGATTAAATTTTGTATCATTCGATTTGACAAATTTGTCATTTACATATCGCAGCACATTTACTTCAACAACGTCATAACTCAAAAAAAAATTTTTTTTAAGTTATCAATTTATGCGCAACTTAATAAAAAACGAAAACTGTGTTTTTCTTTCAAGAGTTAAGTAACAAGTTGAATACAAGATATTTTTGGATTAATTTTGCATTATTAATTCGAAGATCGTATTTTTGAGTTATGACGTAGTTGCAGCAAATGAGCGATATTTACATCACGAGGGCTACTCTGTAATTCGGAACTAATGAAAATACTTTTGAATTTGGATGTTAATTACCAAGGCGATTTCATGTCAGGTGATCTCAATTCACCAGCTGATGATCAGCTGTTAATTTCTCTCGTATCAAATCAAAGCAAAAAGCTCGTAAATTTTCTGACAGCTGGAAATTTTACACCAACAAATATTCAAGGCGAAATGCAGATTTCCAAATAGAGACCACCTGGTATCTATTCACCTTGTTAGTTATATTACATTACAATTTGCAGAGCTGTAAAAGATTGCAATCGATTGAATTGTTATCATATCATTAATGATTGATAATTTTTTATTGCATTCAATATCATAAATTGATTTTACGACTTCAGTTTAAAATCATGAAAGCATTATTTTTTAATCAGTTAATTAATTGCAATAAAATTCAGTATCAAAATTGAATCAAAATCAAAATCTTCGATCCCTTTAAATGGAACTATTTCTTAGAGAGATAATTCTCACTGATAATTTTGAATTGCCAACGATTTCAATTTTCGTTCACTAAGTTTTCTAAAATAATTTTTAATTGCAATAAAATTTTACATAGAAACAAAATTTGCTGATTTTCTACAGATTCTAGTGGAAACCGCTGGATTCCTAGTGTATATTATTTCGTGGACTATCGCTATAGTTTGATTCCAAGAAAAACCAATTCACTGCAGTTAAATTAATTGCATTCAATGATTTCCAAAAAAATCAAATCAAAATTATTACCATTACAAAATATACATAATTCCATTTGAAATAATTTTTGATAAATAATTGATTAGGATTAGTAAAAATGGAAATGTAATCTGAATTACTTAAAATTATCAAAAATAATCAAAATGAAATCGAAAGTAATCAAAAAATAATCTCACTATTTTCAACGATTACTTTTGATTATTAATAAATAATCAAAAAGAATTAAAAGGAATCTTTAAAAGTAATCATACTATTTTTTTATTACTTTTGATTCTTTTGAATTATTTTTTATAATTACAAGTAATTCAGATTACTTTTCTATTATTAGTAATCGTGCGAAACTGAATATACCCGTAATTTAATCATTACCTTCCAAAATAAGGAATCAAATTAGTAATCAGCACGACCAATAATCATCACTCACTCACTTTGATATATATATATATACATACGAGTACATATATGTATAGATATGTATATTCACTACTTCAATCACTCTTCTAAATACACCTCATTTCTAGGTCCCTTTATTTTCACCTACAACCGCGGCAATGGCGAGTGCAAAAGTCCTGTTTCCAATATCGAAAGCTGCACAGAAGACAGTCGCTTGCTATTAAGTTTTCAGGCCTGTCCAGATGTTGTGGGTACCGAAAGCACAGGTTAGATAATCATATTTTTAAATTTTATAACAAAAAATTAAACTTACTTGTCGTTTTCCTTTTAAGTGGAGGAGCTTACTTGCCTAGCCACCTGGAAAGATGGCAATTCTCGTTATTTAGTGGGTCTAGTGTCACATCATCATGCCATATCGAATGAGGAGCGTTATCGTTGTTTTGTTTACGAGAAAATATCCTCCTTGATGGGTAAGTACATAATTTAATAATTATATTTTTAGAGTGCTGAATATCGATTATAGAACATTTTTCAGATCTAGGCCACTTTGCGGGACCCAGTATGTCTACATCCAAAGATGCTGAATATAAACTGGCTCAGTCGGGAGATGCGACATGTAATGGTCTGGATAGTGCAGAAGTAAGTGAATTTAATTGAAGAATTAACTTAAAATTTTTTACATGAATCATAAATGGTTTGAAAGAAGCCATAAACCAAGCTAAAGCAAGAAAAATTTAAAATGTACAAATATCTTACAAATGCAACTACAAATTCTATAGTATCGTCCCACTAAACCAATGGTTTCGACTTTTTCTGAAGTCATACTTATCCTAACGAATTTGTTAAGGCATTTCGGTAGTTTGTCTGAAATCGGTACCTGAATTCAATAACTTTTTCATGTACAGACTTGACATAAAGAATTGTTGTAACGAACTTGTTAAATCATTTCGTTAGTTTGTCCGATCAAATTTATTTAATGTGAGGCTGTGCAAATACTAGAAATCTTAACTTTTTTATGGACAAGCGTCAACAAGAATATTACCGGGATGAATTTGTAATGTATTGAGATTCTTAAAGAATATCGTCACCTTAGAGTGTAAACCTGCTAACTCACTTGCAACAAATTTTACAGGAGAGACAAAATACTCTTAACGGATTCTATACAAAGCTTAAGAAATTAGTATAATACATTAAGTTTTTTCGACATCTAGAGCTTCAAATTAAAATAAATATTTTAACAATTCGATGAGGCGTATTTTTCTCTTTCGAACGGCATTAAAATGTCGTATGTTACAAAAAGTGGATTTGGCAGGTCTACACTCTAAGTCGACGATATAATAAATTCTATACAAACTACGATTGCTTACCGACATATCGTTACGATTTTGTGACTTAAAATAATTTAAAAATATGCTTGAAAATACCTTTGCATGTCATGTTTTTTCATGCGTGACAACACACATTGTCAAATCAAACAAACATTCTGGTTTGTAAAAATAATTTTCTGAAAATTAAAATTTTTAGTAAATTATCATCCCAAATATTTTCTTATTGTGGCAACGCTGATTCTTAACAGCATGCGATACACACAACTTGTCTGCTTGAATGTTTAAGATAGACTGATTAATGTTGTTTATTTCTCATCAATGCGTGTGTACATATGTAATAGAAGAGTATATTAAAAGGTGCGGCGTCCTTATTTCGCCGACCAACGTCCTAAATACTAAGGAAAACCTTTTGATTCAGAGAAGTGCCTGTTCCGTTGAAACAATGGGCTATAGAACAACACACCAGAGATTGGCAGAACTCTACTCTTGGAAGAGTGACCAAAATTCTCTGGGGAAACCCAAACAGTGAAAAGACGATAGAGATTCTAAATTTAGCATAATAACAGGACATAAGGAGTTAAGAAGTCACTTCGCTCGCATGGGTGTTGTTGATACTACAATATGTAGAGCTTGCCAAAAGGACGCTTTTGAAACTCTCGAACACTACTTGTGTCACTGTCCAGCATTCCGTCAAATTAGAAGAAATATCTTCGATCTGGGAAATATACCAGATATGAAATATCTTAGGGGTTCAGACTGGAAACCCTAAGAAAGTATATTAGGTTGCTAATCTGGGGATCTACTCTATAATTCAAAGCGAAAGACCCCCTGATTAAGTTTAATAGCTTTTCATGGTTTTTATTGGGTATCTCGCTAATATTTTCTTATCAAGGGCGCACAATATGATATAATAGCACAAGTGTAACTCGAAACAGATTGGGTCAATTATTACTAACCCTCTTGCAACATAAGCTAACCTACCCTAATGGTTAAAGATCTAAATCAGTTACAGGCCCATAGAATAAATATTTCTGAAAGTCAGAGAAGATTACAATAAAATTCTCCCAACCCACAATTGAAATTTTTTTTAGAATAAATCTACTATATAAAACAATTTAATAAACAAACTTTATTTCAAGGTGGGTTCCCGCATAATGTCTTTACGTAAGCCGCCGGTTACCGAAAGATGTGACTTCCCAGTTTGGTTTAAAGGTCCCAGACATTGGCATGTTTTAATGGGGAATGCTGTCTACAATTATCATACAAAGTAAGTTAATTATACTAAAAGCTAGATTTTGACATTGTTGAAACTTAATTGATCTTAATTGTCGCCAAACAGTGATGGTTCCATACACATTATCAAGCCGAATGGTTATATGGAAACGCGCGCTTTGTGTGAACAAATAAATAAACAAACATCAACGGAAATGATGTCGGTGGTGCATTATACCACGGGATGGTGAGTTATTTATATATTTTCTTTTAAAAATAATTATATTTATAAAAAAAATTTAATGAAAAAAATATCTTAGTCAATCTGGATTTATGTGCATGATGTTTTATCGACGCGATACTCATGTCATTGAAATACAAACGGGCAAGCCAGCCTCTAGACTGGAGGATGCCTGTGCCATTGATCATTTTGATATCAACAAAACACCCTACATAACTTTATTAGGTAACAATGTAATAAGTAATCATTTAGGAACTTTTTTTCTAATAAAAACATATATGTATATATTCAAAGCCTCGAATCCTGATCCTCAAATATGTCCCATGGAAGGCTTGTATAGTCTGAGAGGCGCAATAGGTCCGCCTTATTTAACCACTAGGCACAAACGTAATCACAACAAGGCACATGGTTTACATAATCATCATCACCAGTATGGCGACAACAGCGGTGGCAGAGAGTATTTACATAAAAGGTTAAACTTCATATAATAATTTTTAAAACATAATAAAGAATTTTAAGTTTTATTATTATTTTTAATCCAGGCACACCTCTTTAAGCTTCCGCAATTCTCAACATGATGAAAAGAATGCTTGGCATTCAAATACCCGCGGTCTTCCCATACGTTCTCGCCGTGATGCTTCTAGTACGGTCACTCCTTTGGCTATTTTGGCAGCCAACCAAACTCAACTGGCCAAGACAACGCAAGAGATCTTGGTAGTGGGTAATAATACAAATGTTGCTTTTATCCAAGATGTCGCTAGTGATACTAGATTAAGGAGTAGGCGTAATGTTCCTGAATGTATTACAAACTATAAGGCCCAACGTCAGTTGTGGGTGGGTTGTACGGAACCCAATGTGATCGATGTGCGACCATTGTGCAATGATGAAGGCGATGAAGGTAAGCTGGAGTTTTAATAAATGTTAAATTAACGATAACACCTTTTCATTACTAAAACTTCACTTTTACCTAAAAGTGAGCGATAAGTTCAAGACAATTTCATCCTACCTGTAACTTTTACCGTAAGGATTAAGCTACGGTCACACTTGTCAAACATTTGCCCAAAAATCGTAACCAACAAACACTAATGAAAAAAAGTTTTGATCCACACACTTGTTTATCAAATTAAACAGTTTCGAACACAACTAATAGACAATTTCATAGAATCCAACATTATTGTCTACTATTTAATTTGACAAACTTTTGTCTGAATTAAAAAAATGTTCATTAGCATTTAGGGGTTACGTTTTTTGGGCAAATGTTTGACTAGTGTGACCGTAGCTTTAGTCACTGAAGTTGCCACTTTTTCATAAGTTGCCATACTATCTACTTTATAGATTAAAACCAAATCGAAGATTATTTATTTAAACAAAGTATGACAAAAAAAACAAACAAAATTTAACACAAAACACATATTGATACTAAAAACCCTAACAATGGACAAAAATCGTTTCATTATCTTTGCAATTAACCAAATAAACAGAAGCAAGTCTTTGACACTAAGTCATATTTTAGACTTGGCAGTTTTTCTTTAAGCAAGTCTGAGCTTATGGTAGAGAGGGGGAAAGAAGAAAGAATAGGGGTACTGACTTGCTTGTAGAGAAAAGTTACTTCAATTCGTCTATGTTATTTCATTCGCTGCATTAAAACAATGGGAAAATTTAACAAGAAACTGTCTGTGTGTAAACCATCGAGCAGTTTTAAAAGAGAATTGAGGAAAAATGCTTCAAGAAAAACTGCCAAGTCTAAAACATGACTAAATAGTTTTAACAAGCAAAAACCACAGTATCCACAGAAATGTTGCCGCCATACAAAAATTTTATTATTTATTTCATCGGTCATTTGTAATAATGAATAAAAAAACGTCACTTTATCGTTCACTTTTGATTAACTTAGGCCCAAATTTTATTAATTTAATTATAAGAGCATGTAATGTGTAAAAATCATTTTATTTTTCAACATAGTCTTCTTTGTCCTGAGTTTCTCAAATTTTTTACTCTTCCAAAAGACACGATTGGTAGAGGTCATCAAAATAGATATTTCTTTATGAAATGAATTAATTTTTGTCATGGAATCTGCACACGTAAGCACCAAGAAATGACAAAAGTATTGTTTCAAGTACTCGTTGAGAATTGACCGTTAAACAACTATGAATTGCGTACAGCTAAGAATAAAAATAAAATTTCCAATTTTAAACCGAATACGTATGACTACAAACATTCAATAACTATATTTACACACGTTTTTAAATTACGCAGCACAAATGGGAACAACTAAAATGACATAAGCCCGCGACTTCAAAAAGCCCCACAAAAAGAAGTGGGACGAAAGAAAGAAGAAAAGACGAAATTCATGTTGTGCCAAAGTCACCGACCGATTATTGGTCAAATAAATAGTCATCAATATTCCGCGTTCTGGAGCAGTGTAGCGTAACATTGTTCATTAACGTGTATTTCGCATGTGTTTACTACACAAATGTCAAAACAGAACTGACATTAGGCGCCAATCGCAAAATTTATAGCATTTTCTGATAGGAGGATTACTTTGCGCCACCTTGTACATGCATATCTTGCCATACATACGCACACACCCGATGACTTAGTATAAAAAAGGCCTACATTAGAAGGAAAAAACTGAATAAAAACTAAAGCATTTACATGCAGGAATAATTTTTTAAAATTAAATAAATCTTTTATTTTTAATTGTTAATTACTTCGATCTTTAATTAGGATGTTGGCTACCAAAAAACGTTAAAAACGCGATTTCTAAAAAAATTGAGATACGCCCTTTTTATATTAAGCCATCGATATACACAAATGTATGTACATATACGGTGGCGAATGACGAATAAATATCGCGATATCATACTGTAAGTATGAGAGAGCCAATGCATTTGATATGCATGTGCCTTTTTATTTTTAGTTGTAGCGTATTTTATTTTTTTGCATAAACAAGTAGAGATGCGCTTGTATGTTGGAATCGGCTTGATAGAAAATATGAGAACGTACGTATTGTTTGCGCTACAATTATGATTATACGCAGTTACTAAAATTAATTTTATAATTTTTTTTTTTGAATACTCGTTATCAGTCTCTCGTGCCCTTTTTTGAAATTATCATTAAATCTACCATATACTATTCGACATTGATTGTTTTACCTTTTTGAAGGTGGTCAGATTGGATTATATGGCGTAAAAATGGTCGTCATGATTTTATTGGCTGAAAAGACCACATTGGCCTTCTTTGTCGCCGCTTCACCCGAATAAACCCACTCACTGCTTTGACTGCTGTTTGGTCTTTGGTATTTGTGGTGGTTGTTGAACAACGCCAACGGCAAAATGATTACCCCACCCCCTCCCCACACCTAATGACTACTTAAAATTGAAACGATTGATCCAAGTGAGATGCCCATGACTACCACAATCTCTATCACTTTCAATCTCCGATAGACCAGTAACACTATATCATGAATTTTTTAGAGACGTCAAGAAGTCCTTCACAGAACGTTCCACATCTTCCGTGTTTGTACGGCCGCAACGAAATTCAGGAGACCACTTTTTTTACAAATGAAATTGATGCTGAGCCTCATTAGAATTTATTAAGTTTAGGCTAAAGTAGTAACATACGGGTACTAAATAAGCTCGATGTGGTTGGATCCAGGACCTATAAAATATTACAGATATAACGTTAATTGTTCCGTCCAATGAGACCGCCAAGTCACTCTGGAACCAGTCCCGTAGCTATACTTATATATTAACCTAAGCTTAACTTGTAGATGACGGGCTACATGTTGTCAGAGGAGGTTGTCAGTTTGATTCCCAAAAAAGGTTCTCATTAAAAGTAAAATATAATTAAATTTTTAACAATAAAAATAGATAAGTTTTCAATTATTATGGTTAAATGTAGGAAGAGAATTGATATATAATATAATTATATTAATCAACACCGATTAGGTCACTATAAAAGAGTTCAGTGACAAGTCACAAGATTAATACAAAGTATCAATTGACCCCATCCCCATGTAAGTTGAACTGGTCTTTATTAATTTGGGGACCGGTCACGAGACTAGTCTTTTTTCAGTTCCATTTACAGCAGGGTTTACGTTAAGAGGCAAGTGCAGTGTGTCACAATGGAATCAGAAGCGGTTTAGAATTAACATCTAAACCAATCATAGAATTTTTAATGCCTAAGATTATGAAATTTGAGATGGAGAAAAACTAAAAACTTTGCTTTATTGGAAAATTTTCGGATTTAGATTTAATTGTATTTATCGCAATTTTTCTTCAATTAATCAGTTTTAATTGTTTTTAAAAATTTATTGAAATTGATTATTTACGGGTGAGCATTTCACTGTTACTAATGGAAGTCATCAGGGAATCCTTGCCCAAAAAATGTCTTAGAAAATGAAGAGATATTATGTTAAACTTTCATTTAACAAAATGAGAAGTTCAATTAATATCATAGTTGAAACAAGAACTCAATAATAATACATTCTTTAATATTCTTTTGCAGAATATTCCTGTCATGGTTCTTGGGCCGAAAATGGCACTGTTTACATAATTGCTAGACATAAAGGTACCAAACATGGAGTTTGCATAAGCTATCGCCCGACAGAGGGTACTTCAGCTAAACTGATAGTCGGAGATGCCTGCTACCGAGGTACACAAAAACCACCCGAGCATCATTTAGTGGCCAATTTATCGGTGTTTGGTAAGTAATTCGAAGAAATTTAAAGTATACAATACAATTCCAGATGTTACATGAATAAAAAATAAATATATAAAATAATTGTTCTTTCTTTTGCTAGTGAAACACATATGTACATTTTATGATCTTCTTAATATTTTTTCTTCTTGCAGGCAAATGCGGTGAAACCGGTTCAATCGCCTCCACCAAGCCCATTACCAGTCTCTTGAATTTGTTGGTGGCCACCATATTAATAACACTTTTGAGTCAATTGCCCATACAAAGATGACTTCGTAACTAGAAATAGCGCTTGAAAAACATAAGTATAAGCATTTAACGAAATAATCTGACCCAGAGATGGAAATAAGGAAAAAAAAGAAAGCAGTTTTCTTTAAAAACTTTGCAAAAATTTACACATGTTAAAAACACAACTTGAAAAGAAAACAAATATTTTTTTTCTCTTAAATTTAAGAAGAAAAAAAACTGAAAATGCACCTCCAAAATGTTTTTCTTTTTAAATTATAAAACAAACATAAAATTAATGCATAAAAAAAATTCAAAATTTTAAAAGACTAAAGTAATTGAAAGAAAACAAAATAAAATCAAGTTAAATGTACAGACTTAAAACCAACATTTTGCATTAAAATAAGAAGTAAAATTGATTATTGAGCAAATCCAGTGAAAATTGTGTTATTAATTTATTTAAATAAATTATAAAACTAAAAGATAAAAGCTCTGATTTATGTTAATTTCGAAATATGATTTGTTTTTATTATTATTATTATTAATACGAGTAAATGTCAATAATTATGAAAAACAAAAATTGTGAAAAAAACTATTTAAATGTTGTATAATCAATCCTTTATTCCCTAAGCTCAAGTGATTGTAAATATTATGAATATATAAATAAAAATTTTAAAAAAATCAGCTATTTTGTAAATAAATTGTGTGTTTTTTTGTTTATAAGAAAAAATAAATAAAAATTAAAGGTTTTGCACAAACATTAAATTTGTATTTAATTAATAATTATAAATAAAAAAAAGTAATAATAATAATGAATTAACAAAAACTTTGCTGTGTGTATTGAAATTATAATTTCTTTACTTGTTTCTATTTAATTTGTTTGTTCTTTTTTTTTTTGTAAAAATTTTATAATTTTTGGTAAACTAGTTTTAAAACAAATGCATAAATTGACACGTTTTATAAATATTTATAATAAGCTTTATATAATATTTAAAAAAACACTATATACATATAAAATGAATGTATGCTGAAGTTTATTTAAACGTTTATTTTATTATGATGAATTTCAATTATTATTTTATACGAAACAAAAAAAATATAAACATAAATAAAATATTGAAAAAAAAACAACTACATTGCATTGTTATACGATTTGTAAGAAGCTTTAAGCTTAATTAATGTCTATTTAAATTGATAAGTATGCAAAGAAAATATTTAATTGAATTGTTTTTTTTCTATTTTAAGGGTCTTCGAAACTAAGGAAAATGTTATCGAATTTCTTTGGGAATGACATGTGAACACGAAAGCATTTTCTTCAGCTTCGAATTACAGAGTGTAGTAGCCCCTTCTTTAGTTGCTTCGGTTTTAAAAAGGTTTCTTAAAAATTATGTGTTGCTTAAATATATGTACGTCGTGGCTCTTTATAAAAATTTATTTTAAAACCACCAAATATCAAGTAAACAACTTTAATTAAAATAAAAACACTTTAACTTTGAGAACTTATGTAATGTTTCGCATTTTAAAATTTTTCATTAACAGAATAAATAAATTTTTATTCTTAAATTTAAATCACAGGAAACTAATAAAATGCCAGAGATCGCATTGTAGTAGCGAATAAGACCCTTCAACCAAAGTGATCTTTGTTGATAAATTGATTTTTTTCATTTCTTAGCGATAATAAATCCGCGCAAGTTAATCCTTATTTTTGTTTAAAATGTATTTAAACCAGCAGTATTAAAACCATCTCTTCACGCACAAAAAACGGGAACTTGGGAAAATCGATAAAAATGATAAAAATATTAAAATTTTATTTTTTAAATGCGTTTTTCTCAAAACTTCATTTTCACACTCTAGGTCCCTTTTCTCGGAGAAGGTCACATACATATTTGTAGTTTTGTTAAGCGACATAATTTTCGAAGTTAAGGCCCTATTATGAGTTGCATTCGATTTTCGATCTTCGCTGGGTATCGAACATCGAAAATCGAATGGTAAATTCAAATTATGAGCATCGAAAATTTCGCTGAGCAACGAATTTTCTATCCAACAGAATTTAGATTTCGCTGAAGAATTTTATTAAGAAAATTTTAAAAATAATTTAAGTGTTAAACAATGTTTACTTTCAAGTAAACAAACACAGTACTTTCGACTACAGGCGAATATCGAAAGTATCTCATAATAAGGGCTTTAAGGTTTTCACCAAAATCGATCATTTGCGATCGAAAATAATCGATTTTCGTCAAAAAAAAAATGTGTCAGTTAAACTTTTTTGGTGGTTATTTTTCGATATGTTTTGCGTTAAAACGGTACTAATTTATTTTCTAAGACTCTACGTTTGTTGTTACACTCTGATTATTATTTTTTAAACTGCACTGATTCACCGTTGTTGAGCTTAAATTAGATATAAATTTAAGTTTAGTTCAACGAAAAAAGAACTTAAACTTGCTTTTATTTATTTACCAATCGTTGTATTTTACACCGCTTAACATTCAAGTTTCATACCTAAATTGTGTCATGAATAGTAATGTTGAGTTATCTTTATTAATAAAACCCAAAAAATATAAATAAAATATGGTTAAAAATATAAATAAATACGACTATAATAATAACAAAAACAATTTGTAACAGCCAACTTCACTACTTAATACGCTGTCAGAATCATATTTTTCAACTGCAAAGCGTTTGTATTGAAGTTTTATATGTTCATATGACAAGGGTGTTTATTTTTAGAGTGTCACTACTTTGTATCACTGCTTTATTTGAGCACCCATTTAACAGCTGATAGTTGTTTCTGGTTTAGTTTGTTTTAAAATTTCATTATTAATCGATTTACACCAGAGCAACGCGTGCAAATTGTTGAAATTTTTAATCAAAATAATTGTTCTAATCATCAGACTCATCGTGCAATTCTTCATTTTCCGATGAAGCCCATTTCTAATTGAATAAGCAGAATTCTCGCATTTGGAGTGAGGAGAATCAATCAGTCACAAACTTTTGTCGAAACACCATTACATCCACAGAAAATTACTGTTTGGTGCGTTTTATGGCCTAGCGGAGTCATTCGCTCACATGTCTTAAAAATCCATGATGGTCAGTCAGAATGTTACTGTCAGTGGTGAACGGTATAGGAAGATGATTAGACATTTTTTTGTATCTCAATTACGTGGCAATAATCTTGCTGATGTTTGGTTCCAACAGGACGGAGCCACATGCTACACAGCGAGTGCTATAATTAATTTACTGAAATAAACTTTTGATGATCAAATAATTTCATGTAATGGCCCCACCATTAATTGGCCACCAAGATCGTGTGATTTAGCCCCATTGGACTATTTTCTTTGGGGTTATGATAAGTCACTTGTCTACGTTGCGGATATCGCTTATTTTATTTAAGAGTGGCCCTAACTCATAATCAATAATTATAACTCAATGCCATTTAAAAAAATACGTGTTAGGGCCTTTCTACTTGATACCAACGGTATGAATATTGCAGAATTTACAAACTTAATGATGAACTTTTACTTTCCCTGAATATTTAAGGTGAAGTGTATAATGAAGACAACAAATAACTCTCCCATTATACATATTTATACGTAGTGAATTTTTAAGTTGTTTTTATGACCCATTGTTTATTCATAATTAAAGTTATCATATCAGGCGTTGTCTTCAGGCTAGAAATGCTCTATTCAAAAAGGTAAATAAAACAATGCATTTTATTTTATTTTCCTGTCGAAATTATACAACACAAATTTTACTTGTCAATCTTAACGCTAGTATCACAGAACTTCAACTATTGCAACATAATACTGGAGGTTTATTCTGTATTGCGATGCGAACGTCAATGCGATGCGAAACAAAATTAGTATTCTACAACACTTTCGTATTTGCATTGGAATTTTATTTTAAATCGGGGCAATACTGTTTAAAAAATAACAAATAAACTTCAAATTAAAAGTTAAAAAATTTTGTTTTTTGTGCTTTTGATTACAAAATTTATCTACTTTAATTTATAAAATAGTTGCATAATTTGTAAAAAAACTGATTCATTGGCACTAGGTTTTACTGTCAAGGGCGGAAACTGTGGATGCCAAAGATTTTTCTATTACTATTACCTCCAAATCAAATATTATTTCCGTAACTAAGACTTTTAACGGCACTTAGTCTAACCTTAAAATCAGCCCAAATCTTTTAAAATTAAAGTTGGAATCAAATATGTATGTATTAGTGATGTAACGAATGTCAATTTTTGATATTCGCGAATACGAATATTTCAAACTATATTCGCGAATACGAATACGAATATTTGATACGTAATTCGCGAATACGAATACAAATATTATATGCAATATGAAATATTAAAAAATTGTTATGAAAAAGGACTTCACACTCTAGTTGGCGTACTTTAAAGTTAATAAAAAAATACCCAACATTTTAATGATCGTCATTGATTAATATTTGTAAACGATACAAAGCACAAATTTTTATAAAAAAATTAATGTATTTGTGCAAACTAAAATGTTTAGTCATTTATTTAAATTTCGTTTAGGATTTATGCCTGAAAATGGCCGAATATTCGAAAATTCGAATAAGAATACGAATATTCGTGCATCACTACTATTTAAGCATATCGAGCCGTAACCCATTGTACACCATAGATTCTATCACATGTTCGCTGGGATATCATTATAGCTATCAACAGACATATCCCAGCCTCAAATCCAATTTTATCGAAGTATTTTTACTTAAATATAAAGTAGGCAGCCACGTAAACCAATCAACCGACTTTTAGTGCATTTCCAGAAGAAAGTTTGAAAACTTTTGTGTTTCAGTTGTAATTGAACTCCCTTAAACATAGTGGAACTTGACCGAAAATCGAATATTTTATTTATATTTATCACCACCCGATTTGCACTAGTCATGCAGGCGATTCGTCTAGAAACTTTGTATGAAAATCGCTCAAAAAAAATTTGTGCTTTTCATATAAACTTTCTACTCAAATCGACTCTCCGGGTTGTGGAAACAGGGGTCAAGTACTTTATACTGTATACTTTATACTGTATATTTATTATTGTTGCAACGACAAATACCGTATCAAACGATAAACTGTGAAAAACAAATGACGAAATTCTGATAAAAATTAAGATTTCCGAAATAATCTGGTATGTGAAGAAAATCGTAAAATTTCAAATCGCGCCATTTCACAAAACCAATAATAGTCAAATAGGTGTTCTGTAAATCGCACGATACAGCTAAGTTGAAATTAAGCTCGAATAAAATATTCTAAGCCTTGAAAACAGTAAGAAAAAGCATCAATAAGTCAACTATCGGTGGAATTTCTTTTTTTATTTCTATCACATATCAGAGGCCAAATTACAACATCGAGCTACTTTTGAGTTTCAGTGGAAATTTTGATCGCTATCGAATGCCGTAATTTGCTCTCAGATTGTTGTAATACTTTTAAAACTGGGCGTATGCATAATCACTACTTTTTAATGGCGGAGTCAAAACTTGGCAAACACTTTACGACATGAGTGATTGGTTATGTCAACCTAAAAATTGGCGGTTTCATGATAATTTAAATGGTTCAGATTTTTCAAAAATTTTAAATGCAAAGACAATACATATGTACATACATAACTAAGCCATTGATAAATAAATCGTAAAAAATAAATAAATAAAAAGTTACTTAACAAATACAATTGAGTTTCTAACAAATACTAACAACGCAAGTAATTAGTAAGCATGCATTAAGTTTAAATAATTAAAAAAAATATTTATACAGACAAATATTTTTTTACAGATGTTTATATGAATGTATTTAAGTTAGTAATTTTTTTATTAAAAATCAACGCTTTAATTGAAGAAGAAAAAATTATATAAAAACTTAAAAATTAATTTATTTTTTTGTAATTTTTGCATAAGTTGTTCTACTTAGCTTATTAATTTAAAAATATATATGTACATATATATCAACTATAAATACTAATAATAAAAAAAAACGTTTTTATAATTAAATGTACAAAAAACAAGACAACAAATAAGTTTAAATATAAAAAAAGATAACAAATAATATTTTGCATAGAAAAAATTGCATTCATTGGTTTCATATAAAAAAACAACATCTTAACACAAAAAAAATTTAAGAAAGAAAAAAATTAAACAAAATTAATTCAATAAATAAACTAGTAACTTAAAAAATTAACTTTAAAAGTAAAAGAAGAACAGAAAAAACAAACACTTTAATGTAGTTATAATTAATCTAATTAATTATAAAATAAATGTATTTATAAATGAGTAATATTAAAACTATATACATACATACATACATACCAATATAATAAAAATTAAACCCCTAATTAAGTAGCACTTAAATAATAATTATAACAAAAAAGTTGTTAAAAAAACTGCAACAACAAAAAGGTATCATTATAAAAAATTTTTTTAATTAACATAAACATAAATAAAAAGCTACAAAAAACATCTCAAAAAAAATATTTTTTTTTTTAAATTTAAAATAGTAAAAAAATTAAGATAAAATTTACACACAAAAAAATTTAGAAATAACTTCATAGACAGACTTAATAACATAATGAGGAAAGAAATATGTAATTGAAGAAAAGACAAAAACGAAATTATTCACATAAATAAATGTTTTTCATTTTAGAATGTTTAAGGCAATTAAGAGGTGATATAGATCTAGAAATATGTTTAAATTTAGTCACAACTTATCAGTAAAAACGTACAGAACCCAACCCACACACAACACAACACACACACACACTCATATTCAAATTCATATAAAAACGCCCACTCACCACCACTCCCATTTTACAAAATTCTACAAACTGAAAATTCTATATAAAAAATCCGTTAAAATTTCATACCAAATTGAACGCTTATGAATGCATTAATTAATTAAATTATTTAACGAAACTGTATAGACATGAAAACTTACTTATTAAATAAAGAACAGAACAAAAAAAACGGAAGAACTTTTCACAATGAAAGCTCATTTTAAAAGTAGACTAATTATCTGACAACCAACAGCGTAAAGGCTCAACTATAATCTGAATAAGCGAACTTAAGCAACTGTGTGGTTACATATAAAACGTATGTGGCAAACTATAATGTACTTATGGAACTTTTCGTCAAGTTTCGTTAAATGTCATTTGCTTAAGCTAAGTGCCAAACTGAACGCACATTCCGTACGGGAAACACTGTTTGCGCATTTTTTTAAACTCAAGCAAACAGCATCAGAAAATATTCATTGATTTTAAATATTTTTTTATTGTTCCTTATTCTAAACTCAGAAAAGAAAGCAAAACTTTTATTTTCATTCTTTGTTTTACAATACACACATACAAATGATTTTATTTATGTATGTATGTATGTTCATTGGTTGTACTTTTTAGTAGGCAAAACAAATAAAACAAGTAATAAGGTGGTGGATATAATTATACGTGAATTTTTAATAGATTAGGACATTCCAACAAGTCCATTTGATTGAATTGCATTTATTTAGTAGTTATAAGAAGAAACAAACTTACTAAAAAATTGTGAACACTACTTAAGTATGTACATTGTGGTCACCTAAAAGTCACATCTGAATTGCTTAAGTATTTGACAGACTTATCGTTCAATTCTGGCATTAGCTTAAGCCAGCTTATTGATATTATAGTTTGGCCTTTATCGTTCAATTCTGGCATTAGCCTAAGCCAGCTTATTCATATTATAGTTGGGCCTTAACAAGGAAAAGGGAGGAAAGAAAACGTTCAATACCAGCGATGCCAACTTGGTGCTTTTGGCACTATTTTTAGTACTTTTTGAAAACTCAAAACTCCAAATTTGGAGCGTTGGTAGTGCTTTTAAGAAATTTGCATATTTCTTAAAATTACTTTAATAAAAACATGTCCCCTTATGCAAAAACAATTGGTAAACTTAAAGTTGGTTTAACACAGAAAGTTTGTATGGCAAAACCGGTTTTAATGCATGCTTTAACTTTACCAATCGTTTTTGCATAAGAGCAATGGTCTTTAAATAGAGAATAGCTTAGAATATATTAAACATTATTGCACTCGTTTTTCACGTTATGCTTTTTAGTGCTTTTTTAAATTTTGATGTGCTCTTAGAGTCATAAAAGTTGGCATCACTGTTAAATACTATCATGTGGTCTTGAAGAAATAGAAGTATTATCCAATTAGACAGAAATTTTTTTTAATTTTTATGTATGAAAAGAAAAAAGTTTTATTCAGTTTTTTTGTGGCATCCGACATCGATCCATATTACTACATATGGATAGCGAATGCTATAATCTCAAACTGAAAAATGTGATCGAATCAGCTGATTATCGAAAGCTACAATTATACCCCAGAATTTTTAAAATCGATCTTCAAGCGCATTATTCACAGTCAAAATGCATGACCTGCATTATGTAATATTAGTGAACGCTCCTTGAAGCAAAATATACTGCCTGCACCAGGATGTCGAAAGAAAACTTAAGAGAACGAAAGTAAGTCACTCATTTTCTTCTATAAAAGTGTTCCACTATCTTTCGACTTATCGTTCGATTGGCTTTACGTTTCTAACGTAAAGCCAACGTATACCCGTTGTCAAATATCCATATTGCCACATCAACAATTTTACACATTCATCGTCAAATGGGAATAAAAAATCGTTCAAATGTGTGAATTGTGCTTTAAAAAATAAAATTCTGTTTTAATTTAACCTGCAACAAGTGGCACTCAAAAATAAAATAAAATAAAGTTAAAAAACGAATTTCTGTTAATGATAAAAAGTTTTCAGAATTACTCAAGGGTTTTTATTTATGCGAAATAAGGACAGAAAAACCACATGCTATGTAAAATTTTGTGAAGAATCAATCACCCAAATGGAAAAATGACCAACAGCCCATTAATTTAGGTTATTGTCATTTGGGTGATTGTCATTATCTTTAGGTCTTCTAAAAATACCAACAGACCCAGACAAATTGTTCTATCTTGCCGGCCTTGGGACAGGTGCAATAATTTTCATCTGTGCATACATACATATGTATATACATATGTCTATATGTATGTATGTATGCGCAACTGCGACTTCGAAGTTTTTTTTTATAGCTGGCCCTCGTCCGATCCTAAGGACTGTCTTCTCTACGTATGGACATATATATGTAAATACATATACATATGAACATACGTACATACATTATTTTTGCATTTATGTATGTATAATACACCGAATACCGGCTCCATTTAGAAGAGTTTTCTGCATAGCCGGATGGCTTAAGGATTTTCACCTCTGTGTATGTGGAACAACTGCTTAGATGAATAAATACGGCCTGATGTATAAGAAAAAACTGGCGCAAAGTAAGTGACATTGCCTTAGGTGCTAATGAGTTCCTCCATGCAATTTGATATTAATCGGCGCATAATGTTTTAACCCACTATTAAGGCCCAGCGTAATTTATGCTAACTTCTTCACCGTTTTTTCTTATACATAAGAACTATAGTTTCTTACCAATTTTCATTATAACTAGCGGAAGTGGTGCTAAGCAGAAAATCTTTATTCATCGAAGCTGTTGTCGAACACATACATACCTAGAGAATAGTATCACAAAGACCAGCCAAAGGACGCAAAACCGCTGCTTATAAGCTGTGTGGAGACCGCCAACGACGGGTTACGCAACAAACCCATTTCCATCGAAGCCGGTATTATATTTGCTCATTAGCAAAGCAAAATATTTGATTTAAATATTATATTTATTAAAAATAATTTAATTCATTTTTTGTCTCAGTCGACAATAAAAATATAAGTGCCTGGTTTTGACATTTGAGTTCGTACAAATGACTGGAAAAAATTTTATTGGGGCGCAAATTTGTATTGAAATGCTTATGTTATCGTTCGCATTCATTTTCTTTCGACTTGTCGTGCTAAACGCTTTTAGTGGAACGCAAAACAGCTGTTTGTCGTTTAAAATGCTTGCGAACGAAAGTGAGTGATATAATATATATAATAATTATATTATATAATTTTTTTGATTTCTGCACGTACATGTATGCAATACAAACATAACAGGATAAGCTACTCAAAGCAGTAGGTTACACAAAGAACTGCCAAATTCTATATGTAAAAAGTTTTTGCATTTAGTTTGGCAATTGCTTAGCTTAGCTTCCTACACGTAAGTTGCAATGAATATTTACAATGCATGCACTTCGTAGTAAACGCATATGTAAACCTTCTGGCAACGTGCAATGTTCCTAATCGTTTGGCAACTCATTTTAATGAGTATCAGTTGTCGAAATCGCGCATCATTTTTATTTTGTATGCAATCATATGTATGAGTTGCATAGCGACGTTCCTAAATGCCGATAAAATGCAAAAAAATTCTATGCAACGCAAGGTTACACTGCACACGCATTTTTTTAAATTATGCAATGCAACTTGCGTTTAGGAAGTCGGCCAAGATGATATTAAGTTATCTTTCAGTGCATGTATGTACGTGTACGCTGAGAGTTTCATCCACACGTATACATACCATGCTTGTGTCACTGAGCTATGAAGTGGCAAACATAAAAAATAGGGACTAACCCAGCAAAAAAAAAACAAAAAAATATACCAAAAATGGTATTAAATCATGGTTCAAGTCATGATGTACTCGCTCGACTTAGGGGAAACATGCATGATTTTTAAATTAGCATGTCATTGGAGATCATGTGCTTGTGCGAGAAATTAAATAAGTTTCCCTCCATTTAAATGAATGACTCGAATCAACGCATACGACTATTCCCTGATTCTAAGACTTTTTTTCATAGCTTAATAAATAAATATTTTTAATAAGTCAGTGATGACCCCGTGTACATGTTCCCTGATTTAAAAGCTTTTTGGAGTTAATTTTCAACACTTGAATAATGACGAATTTAATCGGATTTAGCAAGGCGTAAACGTGAATTCAATTAATGTAATAATTAAGAATAATTTTCGCATCAATTAAGAGCGGCTGCACCGATTTTGCTATTTTTTAATGTGGCACCTCATAAAAGTTTATTTTGAAATATCTTTCAGCAAGAAACATGAAATTTTTTGTGACTAACGATTTATATAATGTGCGTTGTCTTACAAAAAAGTTCGAATTAGACATGTTGGGTGTGACACCTCCCATAAAGAAAAATATTTACTTTTTTCCTCTCAAATAAAGAATGACCCTTACACTATTTGTCGACATTGCCGGCACGTCAAAACAATACCTACTCATTTTCGAAAACAACTGACTGCTATTGACAGGCTCATGTTATTTTCTAGACCTTAGGGAACATAAATAGGCTTTCAATAGCACATAATTGTTCTCGAGAGCGGGTATACTAGCCCCAATATTTTTGTCCATTCTGACTGGAATAAGGGTGAATATGTTTACTTAAAAAATCTGCCTTATCGTGGTTGACGTATTTCAAATACGACTATTACTGTTTGGTAATAGATTAAAGAAGACTTCACCAGTTATTCTTTAATCTATTACCAAACAGTCGTAGTCGTATTTGAAATACGTGACGTTTTATGTTAATAATGAGAATTGTATTCTACAAAATAGTGATAATAATAAGTAATAAAAAATTTCTTTTCATCTTAAATCGTTTATGGGGTGTAGCACACAGGGTTTTGCAATAACCGCACTTAACAAATATTTGAAATGAATTTTTATCAGTTACATTTTAATAAAAATCAAACAAGAGATTAAATTTTTTTTTAAAGCGGGATAGAAATTTGAGGCGGGATCGACCTGTGAAAAGCAGGATGTCTGGTCAGGTTAGTCATACCACACTCGTGAAAAGCAATTCTGTAACCTTGGGATTTAGTACCCATTTGGATACCAAAGTTCTTCTGCAAAAGGTCCAAACTCGTTGAGCCTTAATCGCTGTTTTCTATATGGTATTTCCAGGATAATCTCCAATCAATTATTACTACTAGGTATTTGAACTTTTTGGCAATTTGTATTGTTCTGTTTTGTAAAGACCTCGCTCTCTGGCCCACTTGTGAGATAAGTTAAGAGCGCTAGCCCTTTCAATTATTGTTGTAGGGTGATGCCCCCTTATTGAAATCGCAACGCCGGCTGCATAACAGACTGGCTTGAATCCTTCTTCGGATAGAAGTTTTAGTACGATATGTATGGTGGTAACCCACAATAAAGGAGATAATATAAATAAATACATTCTTGTGGTGTTCCGCAACACACATGACCTCTTATTTTTGTATAATTTACCTCGTAACTTATACACCTGCTGTTAAGCATATGATTATTCCTTAATGTAAGTCAAATATGCTTAGGGATTCGATAAGACTAGAGATCGAAATTGTTTAAAGCCAGTTTAATATCAATAAAAATAGTTAAGGTATAAATGCCTAGTCTTGCGAGTTCAAGTCACAATGGCAAATGTTAGGCGATTTGCGACTGTCAGAACATGCCCGCATATTTTACTCAGAATTTAATTGCATACCATGTGATACCTTTGCATACAAAATGTCAAAATAAGCGAAAAGCGCAAAGAATAAAGAAAATTAATTAGTTAAATGAATTTGAGCTTGTAATTTTAATTGTTTACTTCAACCGACAGCGAATATTGTTAAAATGTGTTATGCTAGATAAATTTGCATTATATTTATTTATTATCAGGCATGTTCTGTAAATCACAAGGATTCAAATCACTTTGTGATTTTAAAATCACAATTGTGATTTGATGGTGTTCTGAAAATCACAAAAGTTTTAACTTTTCGGTGTGATTTTATCCTTTCAAAAACCACAAGAAAACAGCTGATGTTTTGTTTTGTAAATGCAAAATCCCAAATGCAAATCACAAAGCAATTATCAAAATTTCTTGCAAAAAAAGTGTCTTTAATTTTTTCATAATTTTATAAATTCTTTCATAGAAAATTACTCATTTTACTTTAAAAAACAATAAAAAAGATATTAAGTTATTCAATTAATTAATTTATTTCGAATTTCAAGATAAAGTGATTGAAAAAATAATCAAGTGATTTCAAATCGGTAGGCATTTAGCTGACCGGTTTAAAATCACAAAAATTCAAAAAGTTTTGTGTGCAGAACACCTTTCTTGTGATTTCAAATCACTTTCACAAAAAGTGATTTTCAGAACATGCCTGTATGATACGATTATCGTAATAAGTTACTGAATCAAGGTACAGGTGCAAACAAAACATTTTAGCAGATTTTTGGATCGATCTAGCATGCTCCTATTACAATTTTCTGGCAACACTGTCCGTGGGAGTTGTTTTTCGAGAAATATTTAAGAATTGTCGGGCCTGTTCTGTAAACCGATTGATTTGAAACTGCACGATTTTAGAAAACTAACTGCGACAATAGATATATTTTTTAAGATTTTTTTAAATTTTTTTATTACATAGATTCCCTAATATCATATCTGAAAGAAAATTATCGTGTATGATTTTAAGCATGTCTGCCGGACAATTATTAATTTTTTGAAAAAGAGAAATTTACTCGGATTCGGTTTACAGAACAGGGCCGTGTGATGATTGTAAAACCACTTTTGTCACCGAGCTCTTGGTCAGGATAATAAAATATTCGTATTTTTCGCGTAAATATTGACATATTGGGTCTGTTCGTAAATGCATTACTGCTCTGCATCATAAAAGCAAGCTATTATTTAAAATGCAATACAAATTCGCTGATAATCCTTTTCAGTTGTACTTTATATTTGACATTTATTTGTGTATTACCTGCTTTGGTGAAGTAATTTAAGATATTCCATTTGCTGCGCAGTGATGCATATGCGAACAGACATTATTGTGTTCTCCTGAGCGATTAAAAAATACTTAAAACTTAACAATAGCTCAGTTTTAATACCTTTCTGCCCATGATCAATAAAACCTTTTTTACAAATTTCTGAGGTAAGTTAACGCTTTTAGTTATTTTTTCAGTTTTACTAAATGTAAATAACTGTACAATTGATTTAAAATCTACCAACGAAAAATTAAAAAAAGCTTTAATTCTCTTAAATTCCAACAAATAAAAAGACATTTTTCATTTATTTGTCAACAATTCACTTTTTATTTCACATTGTATGTACATAAATAAAATAAAAATAAAACATTTGTAATAAACCGCTTTTAAATAGTTAAAATAAATACAAATTAAATATTAATTAAAACCAATCAACTACTAATAAAAGCAAAGTCAAATAAATCATTAATTTTAATATATTAATGCAATTATTTTGTGTAGTTTTATTTCAAATACAAAATCATTAACGAAAAACATAATAAATGGAATTAAATGAAAATTTTTATTTATTCATTTTCATAATTATAATTACAATTCATTAATTTTTTTTGTGTATGTACGTTGCAAAATTATTTATGTGCTAAAAATCCAATAAGTATGAATGTATGCATTTTTAATTAAATCAATGTTTAAAAAGAATTGTTTGTTTATACATCTCATCATCATCATATTATTATATTGCTTAATTTTCTTTCTATATATTGAAAATGTAATAAAAAGAAATTTTGATATAAAATTATAAAAAAAATGGATAACTTTATTTTAAATTCTATTTTCAACGTTTAGTCAATGAAATTCATTAAAATATCAAAAATTTTTGGGTGGAAAATATTTAATTCATTTAACGGAAAAGGTAAAAATCTCGTTATATGTACAAACATATAAATTTAAAAAACATTTATGGCAAGAGACAAGTTCAATTTTATCTTATATATTGATTTTCATTTTAAAAAATCAGCTGCTTTTTGTGTTCTTTGCGTTGTCTGCAACCAAATAACTTCACTTGAATCTTGAATCCCCATACAACATGACAGTATTTTACATTTAAAAATGGTTGGTACGGACTCTTGTTAAGGTTTGCCAGTGAAATGGCCTGGGAGATCTGGAATCCACAACTTATTCACTTTCCCCTGCAAATAACGCAAGTTTGCTGCACAGTGTTGGCAAAATTCCTTCATGGATGATCCAGTAAAAATTTAAGGATCTCAGTCAGCTGTTGTATTATTATGGAATTGGCTTAAATTTTACTATCTTCAACATCGCCTTTCAAACTGAAAATGAAACAAGAAAAATATCGAGACCTATTTTCGTTTTAATCGTAAGCGACGTTAAGTAAAAAATTTACCCTTTTTATTCAAATTAAATTTTTATGGCCCTACTCAAAGTTTAGAATTATTAAAATTGCAGAATTGTTGATAATTTTTAAAATATATGCTGTAAAATTTTATAGTAAGCGATAAATAACATATTTGAATATTATAAAAAAAAATTGTTCTCCTGAAAACTTTAATTCCTGTCGCTTACGATGAAATCGAAAATAGGACTCGATATATAAAATATCAGATTTTTAAAATAAACTCAAACAATATTGAAATGTATATATTCGTATAAAAATAATTTTCGTAGTATAAAAGATATTATAAAATTATATTATTTTTACTAAAGGCCGTGATACACTATCCTGCACAATCGCACGATTTATTAAATACAACCCTGGGGTCGAATCGTCGCGTAAAACATAATTTTCGGATTATGACACACGTCATCATACTGAAATCCCATTCAGCTTATACGATTGACGTATCACTTAATTTGTCTTCGTTCGATTGTCGATACGATCACAGATGTGACGATTTGATGAAGTCTATCAAAATTTTCAAAAGACAATAATAATTCATCAGATCAGATTAGTAAATAGAGCGGTTGTGTAGAATAGTGAGTCATATCCTTAACAAATAAATACATCGATAAATATTTCGATTTTCGGTTCGCAAAAAGATACTGAATCCAGATAACCGCGGGAGGACTATTATCGGAGCTTGTAATCTGATTTTGACACATTTTTTATTACATTTTTTGACATTCCAAATATCTTTTTTTTAAAGCAGCTCTCATACTTGTGTCCCGACCACATCAGAAGACGATTGAGAAAATGCAGCGAGTTCGATGTAATCGTAGTTGCAAATCCATTATTTCACACAAAACAGTTAAGTGTCGTAAATAAAGAATGCGGTATTACTTGAATAATAAAAAAAATTATCTTCGAGTTTTTATTTACAAAAGAAGGCGACTTTTGGACTTGGACAGGCTGAAAATAAAACTGTGCTGCACAATAAATATGCGTATTAAATGACATGAATAATTTTTTTTTTAATTCTTGGTTAAGCAACATCTTTATGCATTAAGTTAATGCTTAAGAAACTCAGCAGTAGATTACCAGCAATTCTTGTTAAAAACTAAAGTGTGAAGTTTTTGTTTGAGGCTTTTTAATATAATAAGTTTGTGTACGCAATTCTCAATAACATTTTGAGAGTTTTTCTATAAAAAAACGAACCTTTTTTTTTAACGTTTCTCACAAATTTTTTGGTTTGAACTCTACTCTCAAGCTTAAACACAATGCTTAACCAACAAGAAATAAAAATTCTTGTTAATAAGTTACAGACTTGTGCCCATAATTATGGTCTAAGTCATATATTTCCTTGATCGAGATATTTAGTAGATTACGTTTGAACTTTGAAATTTATTTGCTGTTAAAAATTTGTGGTTGAAGTCTACTGATGATTTGGTTCAAGCGCCAATGAAATACGTATATAGACCAAGCTGAACCACCAGCAAATAAATTTCAAATTAAAATATAATTATGACAATATGTCGAATAATAAATTTCTTAAATATTACGTTTGAACAAATAAAAAAATATTTTTATTCTATACAGCATTTAAATTTTGGGTTATTCTAGTCTTGATTAATATAAATTTATTTGATATTTATTAAGGGCCTAATTTTAAGATTTATTTAATATTTTGAAGCAAAAATGCATATGACTTAGACCACTTTCATAATTAAGGGAACACTTAGCGTTCAATCAGACGTGCCATACAATATTGCTATAGCCATAACCATAAATAATCATTAGTGCTGCCATAAATATAAACAGCTTTTTATGCTCTCATTTGTTTATTCATTTCATTATGCACTTTGCAACAAATAATTATGTTATGTATGTCTAACCAACAAACAGCTGTTTATGGTTATGGCGAGTCACCTGTAATCAAATACAGTGTTGCCCATTAGTTTGGTTAGAACAGCTGTTTTGTATGGTTATGGCACGTTTAATTGAACATTTAAAATCAGATAAATATATGACGGTATTTTAAATATTAAATATTTTTTTAGCTTACTTGACTTTTTTACACTCTTCCTTTACTTCTTTCTCACCCTATATGATGTTGTATGCTAGACAACATGGAAGAGAACCGCAATTTTAAAATTATATATTTCGCCTTTGAACCAAAGCGCTATCCAAAGATATTTCTCAATCCAGCCTCGCTTTTTAAAAAATAGATTTTTTGGCAAAAACTTCTTCTATTCGGTATAAATTTTCGCAATTAGTAGCGCTGTAGATTATTTGTAAGTGTTCTCGACTGCATTGGATTTAACTTGATATTGCATTAAAATTGAGAAGTCACATTCATGCGGTTTTATTGCAATTTAAAGTCCTTGGCTTTTGATTGAAAAAAACTTTAAAAGTCCCTTAATCGCCCTTGCAGATAAGGTAGTAATTGTTGCGCCTCAAGTTAAGTTTGTTCTCTGCCACCAGCACATCAAATATGTTTCATCTTTCGCCATGTCTTCTTTAGAATACACATCAGGTTGTAGATTGATTCCATACTTCTACATTTCCCTTCTCAGATACAAGTAAGTCTGATGGTTAGATGTCCAGGAGTGATGATTTCTTGTCGAAGTTCAGCATTTTTTTTTTAATTTGAAACAATTATCGATCTCTTTTTGAAAATATTTGGCGGGTGAGGTTTTTTAGCGGCATTATCTTTTTAAGATATACCAAAGTTCCTAAATTTATTTATTAATGACCTAAACAAGACAAACCTCACCCTTGAAAGTTGGGAGTTTAATGCATTAAACATGAAAATGTGAGAATGGGTCTGAAAAACAAAGGGGCAATTAATTCTTGAAACTCATTAAAATTATGTATATAAAAATTTTTGTTAGTTATAAACATTATGTAGCTTAAAATATATTTTTTATATTTTTTTTTTAAATATGGAAATTAAATCAGTGAAAATAATGATTATCAGAAAGCAAGAACTTAGAAAATTAAACTAAGATAAATCTAAACAATAGGGGCTGCTTCTAGAGAAAAGTATTAAAAAAGTTAATAAAATATTTCAATTGAAGATTTAGACAGAAAAAAATATGTGTGAAGTGTAGAAAATTATAATGCTTGAGAGTGATGAAAGTGAAATTTAATATACTTCTCAAGTGCTTGTTTTTTTTATAAAATTCTATTAACCTATTTATATTCTAACAAATTCCTTATTTTTATATATTTATGTATATATTCACCGCTTAACAAAAAATTGTTTTTCTAAATACTGACACAAACAGAAATTAGTATATGTATGAATATTAATTGAAAAAAATCTGGTACAAATATATATTTAGTTGAACTTTTTTTTTAATCATACGTGCTCTTTTAAGAACTTGTTCACATGCTACATACAAAATTTTTTTTGTAATGTTTTTGTTTATGTTAAAAAGTATATATAATTTTACTTATCTGCATCTTTTTCTTTTATTTTATTTCTTTAACAAACAAAAAAAAACCCAACACCAAAATTAAAATAAATTCAATTTTAAACAGAAAAAACAATGCAGTTTTAGCATACAATTTATAACAAAATATGTACGTCATTCTAATTAAAAATAAATGCATTTATGACATAAATTTTATGTATGTATATTAAAAACACTTTTAAATTTGGTAAGTACATAGTTCTTTTTACAGAAAAATTTGCATTAAATTTAGCTGAAGATTTTATATGGCATACTTTTTTAAATATTTATAGTACGAGTACCCACATACATCATTCTTATTCAAATTTAAATTTATTAATATTTAATATTATTTTAATATAAGCATTTAGCAACTTCGCTTTACCCTAATGCTATTTGGGCGCCATTGTGGTCTATCCTGCGATATTTTGCTTGACATGCTGATTGTCTATTTTAATTACGCTGTTGTTAGTTTGGAATCTTTTTTCCCCTTTCTTAAGGCGCATTTAATAAAAAGTTTTTACTTTGAAATTTGCTTGTAAATTTAAAAGAGATCAATTGAATTTTAACGCTTTTGCTTTTCAATACAACTTGAAATTTCGCAATAAGACGCTTTATTTAAAAAAAATTCTTCTCTATTTTTCTCCAAGTTTTTTCTTCTCTTGATATTTTAACGCCTTTAACTTTCTAAACATTTAACGCTTTTTCATCTCTAAATATTTTAACGCTTTTTCTTTTCTGAGTTTTTAAGGATATTATCTAAATATTTTAACGCTCTCTTCTCTGAACATTTTAAAAAATTTTCTTTTAATTTTTTCTCAATTTTTCTTTCTATAAATATTTTAAAGCTTTTTCTTCTCTAAATATTTTAACGCTTTTTCTTTTAAAATTATTTTAACGCTTTTTCTTCTCTAAAAAATTTAACGAATTTTCTTCTCTAAATATTTTAACGCTTTTTCTTTTAACATTTAACGCTTTCGCTTCTCTAAACTTTGTAACCCTTTTTGTCATCTATAAATTTTATAACTCTTTTTATTCTCTATATTTTAAAATTTGTTTTTCCTAAACATTTTAACGCTTTTTCTTCTATTAACATTTTAAACGCATTTTCTTCTCGAAACATTTTAAACGCATTTTCTTCTCCAAAAATGTCAACGCTCCCGCTTTTCGAAATTTTTTATCGCTTTTTGCCTTCTATAAATTTTATAACGCTTTTTTTCTTCTCTGTATTTTACCCTTTTCCTTCTCTAAGCATTTTAACGCTTTTTTATTTTATAAATATTTTAACGCTTTTTTTCTCTTAATTTTTTTAACTCCTTTTCTTCTCGAAACATGTTACTGCTTTTTCTATATTTTAGTGATTTTTTTTAACTTTTAACTGCTTTCTCTTCAGGAAACATTTATCTTAACATTGTAACTTTTTATCTTAAATATTTTAACGCTTTTCCGCCTCAAAAAATTTTAACTCTTTTACAACTCTTTATGTCGTGTTATTTCTTAGGGATTTATTAAATCCGGCAAGTTTTTCTTACAGTAATTGTTTTGTATTATAGTTATTGATTTATTTCATATATTTTAACAATTTAATGACGTAACATTTTTTATTTTATTTTTCGTTTTGGTTGATCAAATGTTTTAATTTTATCATCGCACAAATGTTGCTATAAAAAAGCTAAGGTTTTCGAAATTGTGATTTTTTATTCCATTAATAATTTTATATATAACGTTTGTATTTTCGCCTTCAATTTATGATAGGAATTATTTTAATTTGATTAATGATAGAACGATCTAAATTTCTACCTGAATTTGTAATTTAAATATTTTATATTGAATTTGAATTTTCCTCTATATCGTAAGTTTTTCTAAGAATTATTTTTTAAGATCTATTTTAATTTTATGATCGAACGAGGTTAATTTTTACCCAAAACGTAACGAATTCTTATCTATTACAAGTTTTGCTACATAAAGCTTAATAATTTGAATTTTCGTCTATTATCTTAAGTTTTGCTATAAAAAGTTTAAACATGTTATAATGTTTCGATTAATTTTTGTTAATAATTATTTTTAACCGAAGCTTAATTAATTATAGAATTCTAATCTATTATTTCAAGTTTTGCTACAAAAAGCTCATTAATTTTATAATTTTAATTTTCGTCCATTATCGTAAGTTTTGCTACAAAGAGCTTCTTAAACATGTTATAATATTTCGATTTAATATTTGTTAAAAATTATTTTAATTTTATGTTCCGACAGATTTTTAACCGAAGCGTAATTATAGAATTCTAATCTATTATTTTAAGTTTTGCTACAAAGAGCTTAAACATTTTATAACGTTTCGATTTCGCTTTAATTTTGTTAAGAATTATTTTGAATTTTTGTTAGAAAAAGGTAAATTTGTATGCGAAGCAGAGTTATTGATAATTATTGATAATTTATTATGTGAAATTTTGCTACAAAAAGCTTAATAATTTTAATTTTCGTCTATTATCTTGAGTTTTGCTACAAAAAACAAACATGATATGTTTCAATTTAGTTTTTGCTAAAAAAAATTATTTTAATTTTATGATCGAGCGAGGTAAATTATTACCCGAAGCGAAATTGTAGAAATCTCGTCTATTATCGAAGTTTTGCTACATAAAGCTCATTAATTTTATAATTTGAATTTTCGTCCATTATCGTAAGTTTTGCTACCAAAAGCTTAAACACATTTATAATGTTTCGATTTCGCTTTAATTTTGTTAAAAATTATTTTAATTTTATGATCGAGCGAGGTAAATTTTTACCCGAAGCGTAATTATAGAATTCTCATCTATTATTGAAGTTTTGCTACATAAAGCTCATTAATTTTATAATTTTAATTTTCGTCTATTATCTTGAGTTTTGCTACAAAAAGCTTAAACATGTTATAGTTTCGATTTAGTTTTTGTTAAAAATTATTTTATTTTATGATCGAGCGAGGTAGATTTTTAACCGAAGCGTAATTATAGAAGTCTTATCTATTATTTTAGTTTTGCTACAAAAAGCTTAATAATTTTATAATTTGAATTTTCGTCTATTTTCGTAAGTTTTGCTACAAAGAGCTTAAACATTTTATAACGTTTCGATTTCGCTTTAAATTTGTTAAGATTTATTTTGAATTTATGCTAGAACAATGTAAATTTTTATGCGAAGCATAGTTATTGATTTATAGTTTATTATGTTAAATTTTGCTACATAAAGCTTAATAATTTTAATTTTCGTCTATTATCTTAAGTTTTTCTATAAAAAGCTTAAACATGTTATAATGTTTCGATTTACTTCTTGTTAAGAATTATTTTAATTTTATGATCGAACGAGATAAATTTTTCACCGAAGCGTAGTTATAGAATTATCATCTATTATTTTAAGTTTTGCTACAAAAAGCTTAATAATTTTATAATTTTATTTTTGGTCTATTATCTTAAGTTTTGCTACAAAAAGCTTAAACATGTTATAGTATTTCGATTTAATTTTTGTTAAAAATTATTTTAATTTTATGATCGAGCGAAGAAGATTTTTAACCGAAGCTTAATTATAGAATTCTCATCTATTATTTTAAGTTTTGCTACAAAAAGCTTAATAATTTTATAATTTTAATTTTCGTCTATTATCTTAGGTTTTGCTACAAAAAGCTTAAGCATGTTATAGTATTTCGATTTAATTTTTGTTAAAAATTATTTTAATTTGATGATCGAGCGAGGAAGATTTTTATCCGAAGCTTAATTATAGAATTGTCATCTATTATTTTAAGTTTTGCTACAAAAAGCTTAATAATTTTATAATTTTAATTTTCGTCTATTATTGAAAGTTTTTCTACAAAAAGCTTAAACATGTTATAATATTTCGATTTAATTTTTGTCAAAAAATATTTTAATTTTATGATCGAGCGAGGAAGATTTTTAACCGAAGCTTAATTATAGAATTCTCGTCTATTATTTTAAATTTTGCTACATAAATCTTAATAATTTTAATTTTTGTCTATTATCTTAAGTTTTGCTATAAAAAGCTTAATTAAACATGTTATAATGTTTCGATTTACTTCTTATTAAGAATTATTTTAAATTTATGATCAAGCGAGGTAGATTTTTAACCGAAGCGTGATTATAGAATTCTCATCTATTATTTTAAGTTTTGCTACAAAAAGCTTAATAATTTTATAATTTGAATTTTCGTCTATTCTACAAAAAGTTTAAACATTTTATAACGTTTCGATTTCGCTTTAATTTTTGTTAAGAATTATTTTAATTTTATGATCGAGCGAGGTAAATTTTTACCCGAAGCGTAATTATAGAATTCTCGTCTATTATCGAAGTTTTGCTACATACAGCTTTTTTAATTTTTTATTTTTTTTATTTATTATTTTAATTTTATTGAACGAAGTAAATTTTTATCCGATGAACAATTATTTAACTTTCGTGTATTATCGTAACATTTTTCCTAATAAGTTTTCCAATCGAAATTCCGTCTTTTATTCATTTGATACGTAAATATTATCGTGTTAATTTTTTTTAAGAATTATATTAATTTTGTGATTAAAAAAGGTAATTTCCTAGTCGAAGAATTATTGGAAAAAATAATAATAAATAAAAAGGTCGAATAAATTATTATATTAAAAAAAATATTAATTTTATTATCGAACGATTATTGAAATCGTACATTATATTAAAAAGCTTACGGTTTCGGAATTTATAATTTCCTTTTTTTAATAATTTTATATGGTTTTGATTTTAGCCTTTAATTTTTGTTAAGAATTATTTAAATTTTAACCAAATGGGTTGTTGAATTTTCGTAAGTTTTAACGCAAAAAGCTTAATAATTATATAACGTTTCTATTTTAGCTTTAAAGTAACAAGTTTTTGGCCGATGAACAATTATTGAATTTTCGTCTATTATCGTAAAATTTTTGCTTTAAAAGCTTAAGGGTTACCCAATTGAAATTTTGGTTTTTTTTTAATTTCATACGTAAATATTTTCTTGTTAATTTTTTTTAAGAATTATATTAATTTTGTGATTAAATAAAAGTAAATTCCTAGTTGAAGAATTATTGAAAAAATCTTAATAATTTCATTATCGAACGATTATAGAAATTTTGTATATTGTATTAATAATTTTGCTACAAAAACTTGATGATTTCATAATTGAATTTTTTTAAATATTTTTATAACCTTTAAATTTTCGCTTTAACTTTTGTTAAGAATTATTTTAATTTTATGATAGAACGAGGTAAATTTTTAGCCGTAGAGTTATTGTTGAATCTTCATATATTATCTTAAGTTTTAACGCAAAAAGCTTAATAATTTTCTATTTTGGCTTGAATTTAATTTTTTCTTAAAGTAACGATTTTAATTTTATTGAACATAGTAATTTTTTGGCCGATGAAAAATTTTTCGTCTATTATCGTAAAATGATTGCTATAAAAGCTTAAGGATTTTATTATAATTATAATTTTTTTGTTATATTAATTTTATAAGAATGCTTTAATTCTATGATCGAACGAAGTAAATTTTTTAAAACAAGAAATTACTGAAAAAGCTTAATGATTTTATGAATTAGTGTGGTTTTATAGATATTGTATCTATTTTTATTGTTATCGAACGATCTTAATAATTTTATTATCGAAGGATCTTAATGATTTTATTATCGAACGATTATTGATTATTATCGTAAAATTTATGTTATAAAAATTTAATTAAGGGTCTCGCAATTGACAGTTCGTCTTTATTAATTTCTACGTATAAATTTACGTTTCTTTTTTTTTAATTATGAAAAAAGCTTTATAGTTTTATAATCAAACGATTATTGAAGTTTCATATGTATGTATATTAAATTAAAAATTTGCTATAAGGTTTATATTTTCGCTTTAATTTTTTTATAACGAACAGTTATAAATTTCATCGAACGATTTAAATTTTTGGGCGAGTAGTAGTTATTGAATTTTTAGCTATTATCTTATAAGTTTTGGCTGTAAAAGCTTAGAAATTTCATTTTCCTGTTAATGATCCTTTTTTAAATTTTCGTTTAGCAATTATTTAATATAAATTATAAAAAAAATATGTTGTTTCTCAATTATTTCTTGCTAATTATAATTTTCTCTTTTTCGAGTATGTATATGATTTTTTGTTTTAAATTTTTATATATTATATAATTGTGTATATTATATTTTTTAGTTTTGAAAGGTCATGTATTTAATTTCATATTTTAATTAAAATTTTTGGTTAAAATAGTTTAAAAATTTATTTTGTTTTATATTTGTATCGCTCTTTTTACCAAAATTATTGAGGGGCTTTATGTGGTTTGAAATTTTTAAATATTTATAAAGTTTTTGTACGATTGATTACTTAGTTTGAATTTTATAGCAAAAATTTCATCGTTTAATTTTATCATTTCTTTCATAATTTTTATATATGAGCTTTTAGAATCGTGTAAATATTTTTTAATTCAAATTGTATATATGTATGAAGGACTGATCAAAATGTGTGGTTGAAGTCTACTGATGATTTGTTACAGCAACAATGAAATGCGTATATAGACCAAGCTGAACCACCAGCAAATAAATTTCAAATTAAAATATGTATGTAATAAAAAAAAAAAAAAAAAATATGTGTGTATAAAAAATTTAAAAAAAAAAATAAGGAAACCTAAAAATAATGATTTTTATTCATATAGAAAATAAATAAGTAGTAAGTTAAAATATATAAAAAATATTTGAGAAAATATTTATGTTGAAAAATATTTAAAAAAATATATAAGTATCTTTGATAAAAATATATAAGGTTATCTTTGATAAAAAAAAATTATAAAAATATATATAAAAGAAATATACAAATAAAAATATTCAAGAGATTTATGTGGTTTGCGATTTTTAAATATTTATATATTTGAGTTTTTGTTTGAATTTCATCGTTTAAAAATTAAAATCATATTGAAAATTTCCATCGTTTAATCATTTCGTTTATAATTTTTTTTTTACCTTTTGGAATCGTGTTATATTTAAATATTGTTTTAACTTCAACTTGTGTATATAATAAAAATTAAAAAAAATGTGTTTAAAAAATAAGTTAACCCATTTTTATAAAAATAAACCTAAAAAATATTAATGAAACCTATAAAAAAATAAATAAAAATATATAAAGAAAATCAAGAAGAAAATATATTGTATGTGAAAAAAACAAAAAAAATAAATAAGAAATAGTTTGTTGAAAAATATATAAAAAAATAAATAAGAAAATATTTATGTTGAAAAATATATAAAAAAAATATACAAGAAAATATTTATGTTGAAAAATATATAAAAAAAATAAGAAAAATATATATAAAAAAATATTAAAAATATATTTATTGAGGCAGTTTAAGTCGTTTGCAATTTTTAAATATTTATATATTTGATTGAATGTTATATGAATCGTGTTATATATCGTTTACTCATTTCGTTTATAATTTTTATTTTTATTTTTTGTTTTTGGAATCGTGTTATGTTTAAATATTGTTTTAAGTTATACCTGTATTAAAAAATGTATATGTCTGTAAATATAATCAATTAAAAGAAATCTATAAAAATATATAAAAAGAAAACCTGTAGAAATTAAATTAAGAAAACTAGTAAAAAAATAAATAAAAAAATATGTAGAAAATAAATAAGAAAAATATATAAAAAAATAAGAAAATATCTATGTGGAAAAATATATAAAAAAAAAACAAATAAGAAAATATTTATGTGGAAAAATATAAAAAATAGGAAATAGGAATGGTAAACAAGTGAACAATTTGGTTAGAATTTTGTACTGCATTGTAGATAAATTTATAATACGAGTTGTACTCATTTAATTTTAAATTTAATTCAAATAATTTTATGGTTAATTAAAGTTAACCTTTTTTTAATTTATAGTTGAACTTTTGTTAATATATGTGTCAGCTATCATCAGCTATCATTATGTTGAGTTTGTGTATTTCAAGGTTTTTTTCCAGTGATTTTTTCAATTTGGTTATAAGATTTTTATATTTTTTAAGCCTAGAATAAATTTCGAGACTTTTAAACAAAAATGTATTATATTTTTATTTATAAGAAAAAAATATATCGATTGAAATTATAAAAATAAAATATATAATTTTTTTTAAATTTGTATTAATTTAGCAAATGATAATAAATAATAAATAGTTCGAATTCGTGGAAATCTTTAATTAAATTATATATTATTTAATTGTTATTATTTTTGACCCTAGAGGGTATGTAAATGAGTTTGGTATTAAAAAATAAAAACGTATAATTTTTTAAATTAAAGAAATATTATGAATGCATTAATAAAATATAATATTACGTGATTTTATTTTTAATAATTATTCTTATTCGTCGAAATGTTTAAATTAATTAAGAAATTATTTGTTGAAATTATAACCTCAAGATTATACCCCTTTTAACGCTAGAAGGTTTTTAAATAGATTGGTTAAATTTTAGAAAATTATAGTTTGAATTCGTTAATTTGATGTTAAATTAACGATTATTTTATAAAATTATAACATATTTATAAGCAGATTTTTTATGCTTTTTAACCCTAGTGTTGAGAAATAAAAACGTAAGTATTTTTGAATTTATGGGGAAAAATCAATTAAGTATTTGATTTATTTATAAAATTGTAATTTAGTCAAGTTGATTTTTTTGAAATTTAGCATATTGATGAAATTATAACGTTCGAGATTTTTGCATAGGTTTTAACCCTAGGGGGTATTATTTAAATTAATCTGAATATATTTGACTTGAAGCTATAGAAATTACATGTTAGTTATTTGATTTTGAATTCGCCGAGACGTTTGATTTAAAAATTATTTAACGAAGGTATAACGTCCTACAAGCTATTGTTTAAAATTATACATTTTTAAATTCGTCGGAATATTTAATTAAGGATTATTCGATATTATAATTACGTCGAAAGATTATACTGTTTAACCCAAGAAAGGTACGGAAATGAGTACATTCGGAATTGAAATTTATAAACGTATTAGTTTCGAGCTTAAAATTTTATATGCATTTTATTTATTTCAACATTTGTTGTAATGTAGCCCTTGCAATTGAATTCGTCGAAATATTTAATTTTAAATATTATTTGATCAAATTATATGCAACATCAGAGATGTTTTTATATAGTTAAGCTTAGTGTATGTAAAAACGTATTATTTAAATTCGGAATATATTATATATTCTATTTGATTTTAAATATATAGGTGTTATTTAGAAGCGTTTAAATTCCTGTCGAAGTTTAATTTAATTGAAGATTACTTCTTAAAATTATAATTTTAAAATTATGTGACTTTTTAACCCTAGAAGGTTTTGATTTAAATCAAAAATTCGGCGAGATATTTATGTTTATGATAATATTATAAGGTCGATACTTATTTATACTTTTTAACACTAGAGGGTAGGGGAGATTCAAAAATAAAAACGCAAGTACATTTGGTTTTTGAGTTTATGGGTGAAAATCACAATATATCAAATATTTGATTTGATTTTTTTTATATTAAATTAATTCTTTCTAATATTTATTGCAATTTAGCAGTTATACGTGTTTGAATTTGTCGAAATGTTTAATTTAATTATAGATTATTTGATAAACCATTAAAAAATTTTTGTGTAGTTATTAACCCTTAAACGGTATGTAAATTAATCTGATTATATGTATATTTAATTTCAATTATGAAAAAATTATATTAAGTGATTTTAGAAGTTATTTAGAAGTTTTTGAATTCGTCGAGTTCTTGAATTTAATCAAAGCTGAGATGTTTAAATTAAAAATATTATTATGTAACATCAGAGATGTTTTTATATAGTTAAGTCTACAGGGTATGTAAAACGCATTATTTAAATTCGGAATATATTATATACTCATATTTCATTTGAATTATATAAAAAAAAATATTTTTATGTATATTAAATTATTTTAAATTTAGAGGTGTTATTTAAGTGTTTAAATTCCTGTCGAAGTTGTATTTAATCGAAGATTACTTTTTAAAATTATAATTTTAAGATTTTTATGTATACTTTTTAACCCTAGAAGGTGTGTAAATATATTGATTTAAAATTTAAACGTTACAGAGATGTTTAATTAAAGATGATTATTTCATAAAATTATAAGGTCGATATTTGTTTATACTTTTTATTCCTAGAGTGTAGGCGAGACTAAAGTACTAAATATTTGTTTTTGAATTTATGGGAGAAAATCTGAATATATCAAATATTTGATTTGATTTTTTTTTTAGTTTTATATTAAGTTAATTCTTTCTAATATTTATTGCAATTTAGAAGTATTTGCTTAGACGATATCATTTCATAAAGTAAACTAATCTGATTATATAATTTGAGATTTATAACATTTTATATCAATAAAATTAATCTGATTATATAAATTGATTTATAAAATTTTATATCAATATCTATTAAAATTTAGCAGTTATACGTGTTGGAATTTGTCGAAATGTTTAAATTTGTTTAAAGATTATTTCATAAAACGTTACGAGATTTTTCGATGGTTGTTAACCCTAGATGGTATGTAAATTAATCTGATTATATAATGAGATTTAAAAAATTGTATATTAATATTTATGGCGATTTAGCAGTTATACGTGTTGAAATGTGTCAAAATGTTTAATTTAAATGTTGTTTGATGAAACATTAAAAGATTTTTGTATAATTATTAACCCTAGATGGCGTGTCAACTAATCTGATTATATATTTAATTTAAATTATAAAAAAATATTATATTAAGTGATTTTAGAAGTTATTTAGAAGTTTTTGAATTTAATCGAAGTTTATGTGATAAGATTATAACGTAAAGTTATAGATGGATGATATTTTTCAGTAGAGTATCCAGCGTAATATTATGATATATTTTATTCCCACCTAGTTTACTTATTTTATTTTTTATTATTTTAGAAGACCTGTGCTGCCCAAGGAGTTAAATTTAAAAAATTACGAGATTTATTATCATATTAATAATTTATATCAATTACTTTTTGTGCGTATTTAATCCTAAATATAATTTTTTTATGGCACAATTAAGGCTTGTTATGGTATTCATAGATCCGCTTGTCATTAAATTAAAAATGGAGACTCTTTGATGACGTAATGGGTAGTTTGGTTCGTAGTTTGAAGGTTCTGAGATTGTTTTCTAGCAATGACGCGAATCTGTTTAAGATAAAATAAAAATTTTAAAATAAAAATAATTCGAGAATTATAGTTATATTTTTTATATACATATATATGTACTATATGTGAGATTTTTATTGTTTTTCTAGAATCTGAAATGTAAAAAAATATGGGATTCCTGGATTCATTATATTATTGTTTATTATTGAATTATAGCGCATTTAAGGCTTGTGAAGATATTCATAGATCCGCTTGTGATTGAAATAAAAATTTAATCTTTCTGAGATGATGACGTAATAGGTAGTTTGGCTTATAATTTTAAGGTTCTGAGATCGCTTCCTAGATGTTTCGTTATAATGATCGTTATATTAAGTACCTATGTTACCTATGCCTGTATTTGTATACCAATAAAATGCATAAAATAAAAAAATTATTTGAGAATTATAGTTATATATTTTTTTATGTGAGATTTTTATTGTTTTTCTAGAATCTGAAATGCGGAAAAAATTGGGGATTTCTGGACTTTATTATATTATTATGTTTATTATTGAATTATAGCGCATTTAAGGCTTGTGAAGACATTCATAGATTGAAATAAAAATTTAATCCTTCGGAGATGATGAATATGTAGTTTGGTTCGTAGTTTGAAGGTTCTGAGATCGTTTCCTAGCAATGACGCGGATCTGTTTAAGATGTTTGTTATAAGTATCGTTATATTAATTTACTATATTAGTTATGCCTGTATTTGTAGATCATTAAATAAATAAATTAAAAATAATTCGAGAATTATAAAGTTATATTTTTTATATATGAGATTTAAATTGTTTTTCTTGAATCTGAAATGTGGAAAAAATTTGGGATTTCTGGATTTTATTATATTATGAATGTTTGTTATCGACTGTTTTATGGAAGATTATATCAATTATTATTATGATTATCAATATTTTATTTATTTGCTGCTCTTATTATAATGTAGGAGAGTTTTGTGTTATAAAAATACGTTTGTTTAAAATCGTTTGACTTTTTTCAAGGCCTAAGTTGATCTGGGATTTTAGGACTTCGAAATTTGTTTACGCAAAATTATGCAAGCTATCAATATATTCTTAATTTGCTGATATTATTATAATGTTGAAAATAGTTGTATTATAAATACGTTTACTTAAAATCGTTTGATTTTTTTTTTTTCATTAAGGACCTAAAATTTTTCTATTTTATGTTATATAAAATATATATTAAAATCATTTTGTATTTGTAATAATTAATCGCATGTTGTTTTATTTTAAATTACATGTCGCTTTGGGTCTGCTGCGCAAGTTTATATGTATTATATAGTATAATAATGTTGAAAATTGTATTATGAAATACGTTTTTTAATTATGGCCTAAAGTTGCTTTGGGATTTTAGGACTTCAAAATTTGTTTACGCAATTTTATGCAAGCTATCGATATTTTCTTAATTTGCTGATATTATAATGTTGAAAATTGTTGTATTATAAATACGTTTACTTAAAATCATTCGATTTTTTTCATTATGACATAAAGCTGTTCTATTTTATGTTATATAATATATATATATATAAATTATTTTAAATTTGTTATAATTAATCTTAAATTGGTCTACTGCTCCGCAAGTCTATATATTATTATAATCTTGAAAATTGTATTATAAATACGTCCATTTAAAATCGTTTAATTTTTTCTATTATGACCTAAAGTTGTTATATAAAATATATATAAAATTATTTTGTATTTGTTATGATTAATCGCATTTTATATGTATTATTTTAAATTATTTGCTTCGGTCTGCTTCGTAAAGCATTATCGCTAATATTTCTTTCATTACGCTTGTTAGTATATAAGTTGAAATTTAATTTTTTAAGGATAAACTTAAAATGTATTGGGTGCCTCGTTAGGCTCAGTTTAGAGGTTAGAATTCCGTAGAAGATTGGGCTCATGTAAATTTGTGAAGTGAATAACAGATGTTATAGTATTCTGAGAACTTAAATTATTTGAAACGAACGGAAAACGTTAAAAGCTATTTAAATTATACAATTTTATATTAAGTATTTGAACTATTCGTCGATATCTTTAATTTAATTAAGATCATGCGATCAAAAGATTATTTATTATACTCTTTAACCCAAGAAGGTACGCAGCAAATGAGTTCGAGTTTTAAAATTATAAACGTTTTACTTTTGAGTTTATATTAAACTTATTTTTGCTAATAAATTATTATAAAATTAAGATAACTTCCCAAACGTCGTAAAGCCAAATTACTTTATATTTGTTTATAAAATTTTTAAACATTTTAAAATTTGTTATTCCATGAGCAGGACTTTTTTAAATCATTTCTATTTAAAACTTTTTCGAATATTTAAGATATTCGAGAAGTCTACTATTAATTATAGTGACGCAAATCTTTAGTTATAAAATAAACGCTTTAAAAGCTTAAATGGAATTGTGTTGTATTTGCAGAATCACATGTTGTTATTGAAAGTTGTATGAATGGCGTTTATTGTATTATAAAATTATATAATATTCAATTAATTTTATCTTGAGAGTAGCGAGTAGTGTGCTGTCTCAGATTTTGGTTGTCGTGGGTTCGATTCCCTTTTACACTGTGGTGATTCTTTGTTATCAAGCTCATCGAAGATAAATTATTATAATTAATTTCTAATTGTATTTATTAGTTTTACGAATTGTGTGTTTAGGAAATATATTTTTTTCGGAGGATCCTGTTTTCGCATATTTGTTGAGAATTCATGTAAAATTTAATAAAATTTTTGTTTTCGTTTATAAGGCTTTAAAAACGCTGCTGAAATTTTGTTTAACCTTGTTTGTCATTTTGATTTTAAATTATTTATACTTGTAAATATATTTGTTTTTCAAAGTTGTCTTGAAGCGATGTTAAAAGCTGAGCTGGTAAAATGCTACTTTCCGAGAATAATTAATTTGATTTAAAATTTGTAGATGATGATGTTGTATATAATAGTAAATATTAAAACATAGATAAAATCACCTGTTGATTCCGCCGTTAGTTTATAAAAAAAAATAATTGATATTGAAGACCACTCCTCTGTATAAAGTACGTGTGTGTATGTATTTTTCTATAATAATTATATTTAAATCTGAAACTTTCAACTGAGAATTTATGGTAATTTTATGTTGATTATTATAAGAAAATAAAATTTTATGATAACAATAATGTCTGGACATTTGTTGATAATAAAAGGCTGTATGTTGTGGATCTAAAATTAAAGAATTATATCAATTGGTTGGAGTACCTGTCCACAGCTTCGCATTGTATTTTGCTTGATGATAATTGTGTTGACGCCCTCTCTTCTTCGTCTTTGGTATGTTGAATGTTGTTTTAAACTGGACCTAAAGTCGTGTGAATTTATTTGTAGTTTTAAAATATTGTAATGTTTTGAACATGTGTTTTAAAGATGTGATAGCAAATTTTCAGTTTTATATAAGTAAAATGTTTAATGCTTTATTCTAAGCAGTCGTTTTTATAGAATATTCGGTTATTCTGCTGAATGTTTCTTAAACTTTTATCTTTAGTACTTCATACTTGTAGATCTGTTTCATGTGGAGATATTAACTATTTCTAAAGTTTTAATGTCAAAGTATCCTTTATATGACCCTTTACAAAATATAAATAATTTTTTATACTTCTAGAAGATAATGATTCGTATCAATTTCGTATCATTTACATTCCGCGTTCGTTTAACATATTTATATGGCAGAGCATATTTAATTATTGATAATTATTTATTGCTTATTTAATAGTGTAGAGATATAAAGGCTTTTTCTTTTTTTTAGTATCTATAAAGACTTCGAAATTTAAAACTTTATGATCATTTGTTAATTTCGCAAAATTTTTCCATACTTGAATTTATATAATTTTAAGGAACATTTTATATTATTATATTATATACATTTTTATATATTATATTATTATTATTATTATATTATTATTATTATATTATTATTATTATATTATTATTATTATATTATTATTGTTATATTATTATTATTATATTATTATTATTATTATTATATTATTATATTATTATATTATTATATTATTATATTATTATATTATTATATTATTATATTATTATATTATTATATTATTATATTATTATATTATTATATTATTATATTATTATTATTATATTATTTTTATTATTATTATAGTAACCTTTCTTTGCTTTTTTTTGTTGCTTTAAGTTTTTATAATTCGCAGCTCTTCATAAAATTTTATAATTTAGAAAATGTAAATGAAATATTATTTTGTAAATTCCTTTTGATTGCAGGGTCACATATAAGCATAATTAGAGGTGCGTGTTATTAGATGTCAGCGGTAATTTTTACCTTACATTTTTTATTGAATTGGGTCTCATGTTGCAGAAGTTTTTAAGGCTGCGTTGTTGAATATTGTGTAGAATTGTTTATTTTTATGATTCGACTGCTTTTCAGAAAATTCTATCATTTAGAAAATTAAAATAAATTAAATAAAAATCATATAGTTTCCTTTTGATTTTATTCCTGCAGGGATCACGCTAACGAGTATAATTGGTGACTGCTTCTATAGATGGAAATTTGCATCTAAATATATTATTATATTTTATGGAATTGTGGTGGGTCTCATGTTATTTGATTGCTTATAGATGTTGAAATTAGAAGTTTTTGAGGCTGAATTGTTGAATATTTATGTAGATTCATTGAAATAATTACATTTAAAATTCCTTCCGTGCAAATATTTATTAAGTTTCAGGGATAATCAAGTCGATTTTAAGCTTCTAATGTAGTAGAATTTATTTGGCAGTTAGAAATTATATTTAATGCGAACGATTTTTTATTGTACGAATATGTTGTAAATTAATTTGTAGAGTTTTAAAGGAACAATTAAGTGTTGAAGTTATATATAATTGTAGTGACAAGAAGTGATGTTATATGTATGTATATATTTTTTGGTGACATTGATGTTTTGCTAAATATATTAAATTATGTGAAGTTTCGTCTTGAAAATATGAAAATAAGACATTATATTGAAATTGATGACAAGGTTGCAATGTTGATTTCTCACGTGTCCGCAATTGTAGTGACAAGAAGTCATATATAATACGCAAATATATCTTACGTTGACATTGAGTACATCAGTGTTGAAAATGTATGGTTTTGTTAAAGATACTTCATTATGTTAAGGTTTTTTGTGATGAATTGTTGAAAATCAGATACGAGTATTGAAATTTCTGATAATGTTGCAGTGTGGATTTTTTTATAATGGTGACATAATTTTGCTGTATTCTATATATATATATTAATTTTTCTTTACATTTGTTGATAAAGTTGTATTTTGTCATAATTTAGTTGGAGTAGTTGATTTCTCTTGAATTTATTAAGTTAACTGATTTCTGTGGAATTAATTATCGCAAGTGTTTGGATATTATGAAAAATATTACGAAACCTTAATTGCAGGTTTAATACATTCTTATGCTTACTTGCCACACAGCTTAAGATTTTTGTAATTACGCTTAGTTTAACTAAGTTTGAACAAAATTCGTAATTGTAATATACAATAATTTGTATTAAATAAATATTTATACCTATATGTATATATATTCAATTCTTAAGTTAAGTCTTAGTAGAAAGTATTTTTGAGAATTGGCGGGCATGCCCCTGTCATTCTTTAGACTAGAGTAGACATTTATAGTTGCAACATTTTGAGAAACATTCAATTGATTTAGTAGTAACTTATTTTTTAATCTCTTAATAATTTCGGCTTATATAATTATTCTTAGACTTATCCTAAACCCTCCTCATCCTCTCCCACACAACGGTACAACAGGAATTTTAATCCCACGTTATTATGATAATTATCATTATTATTACCAATAATTAGTATATTAAATTCTTAAGTTGCTTAGAAGAATGTGGTTTTGACAATTGGCGATCATGGCTGTCGTTCTTTAGACTGAACTAATTATTTATTCAATTATTTATTGAATTTGTGTGCAGCTTTTATTCCGTTGCAAAATTATGTGAAGCATTTGACTGCTTTTCGCATTTTCTTTTAATCTCTTAAAAATTTTGGCTTATGTAATTTTATTATAATTATCATTAACCCTGCTCTTACACGAGCCCACAACGGGGCAAGGTATTTTAGTCACATGTTATTATGATAATTATCATTATCATTTCCAATAATTATATTAAATTGTTAATTCCAAGAATGACCTGTTGTTCTTTAGACTAGACTAATTATGGATTTAAAGTTGACTTTGTGTGCTTTTCGCAATTTGTTTAAGCTCTTAATAATTTAGGCTTTTAACATATAATTATTATTAACCCTCTGCCTCCACTCCCCCGAAAAAGGGGCAGGGTCTTTTAATGGCTTGGTGTTATTATGGTATTATTGTGATATTATCATTTATCATTTCTCATATACTTTTATGCTTTCTATGTTTGATATTTTTCATATATTTTGCAAGTCGCCTCTTTTTAATATCATTATTATCAGCATCATTAGCATTTACCATATAAAATGGTTTTATACTCGTATTTAAAATTTTATATGAATACATAATGGTATCTCCCAAATCTGGTTTTATTTTAAATTTATATATACATATATTACATCTTTTACTTCATATAAGGAGTATAGGGCCTGTTTTTTAAATTTACCCCGTTTTTATCATTATCATTATTCTGTTAATGGGATCTGGGTTCAACTACCAGCAAAGACTCTGTGTCTATTTCACTACAACTTGTGAAGGTATTTATTATTATGCTAGTCAATGACTTACTATATATTTTGTAATTGCATTTGTAACATCTTATAGAGTTAATTATTAATCATTAATCATAGAAAATCATTTCAGATTTAAAAATTATGTATCATTATGTATCATCAAATCAGGGTTTATATTATATTTAGCCCATTTTGTATTATAATTATAATTATTATTATCATTTGTCATATAAAATGATTTCATGTTTAAATTTATGTACATCAAATAATATTCATACTTTGAATGATGTTATAAGTTACGTATATGTAATTTAATTCATTAATAATGTAAATTAGTAATATAATTAAGCGCTGCATTATATTTCTGTTTTCATTTGCAAAATGATGGTAAATATTGAAAATGCTGTTGAATAAGCTTGATGAAAATTCGATATTTGTTGCATGCTTAAAATAATTTGATATTTGGCTTTTTATGGGTTAAGAAGAAATAATACATTTTGCGCAGAACTTGTTAGAGAAGGAACTCTGTAGACTTTTCGTAGAGTTTACTGTGTTGTCAAATGGTTTGATTCTCTAAAATTATGAAGTAAACAATGTTGCCAAATAGAATTAACTGTATTAATCGCTGCATTATTTGTGATCATTCGGAAATGTTGTTGAATGTAATGTTGAAACTTTTCTCTTGAGGATTTTTTTTTGCTTTTATGGGTTAAAAAATAATATAAATTTATATAAAAATAAAAATTTTTATTTCGAAGAAGTTTTAGATAACTCTGTAGATTTCTGGATGGAGAGTAAAGTTTTGGGTGTATGTAGAGTAGACTTTTGGATGGAGAGTTATGGAGAGTAGACTTTCGGGTGGAGAGTTGATTTTGTTGTCAAAGGAGTACTTTAATAAAACAACGTGGTAATAAAACTTTTGCTAAGTATTATTAATATCTACTTGAAATGTTGTTGAAACTCGACGCTTAAAGAATTAAATTTAATTTATAAAAATAAAAAATTTTATTTCGAAGAACTTTTAGAGAATTCTGTAGACTTTCGGGTGTAGAGTAGACTTTTGGGTGTAGAGTAGACTTTTGGGATGGGGAGTATACTTTTGAGTGGACATTAGATTTTTGTTTGGAGAGTTGTTTTTGTTGTCAAAGGAATACTTTTTTTAAAATGACGTGGGAAAATTTCTTTTAACTAGAATTAAATGCATTAATCGCTCCATTATTTGTGGTCATATTTGTAGAGTTAATATTATTATGTATTGTATTATATAATAGTGTGTTGTATATGGATATGTTGCGCAGGCTTAAAAGAATAAAATGTGGAGAGTATACTTTGGGTGGAGAGTAGATGTTTGTTTGGAAATGTTGTTGAATGAATTGTTGAAGCTCGATGCTGTATGTATTGCTGTATTTATGCTGCGCACGCTTAAAAGAATTTAAAATTTCGTTTTTCGTTTAAATTTTTTACGCATATAAAAAATATTTATTTAAAAAAGTTTGTCTTGAAAGTAGAATTGTGGGTGTAGAGTAGAATTTTGTGTGGAGAGTAGACTTTTGGGTGGAGAATAGAATTTTGGGTGGAGAGTAGATTGTTGTGTGGAGAGTTGAATATGTTATCAAAGGAGTACTTTTGTAAAATGACGTGGAAACGCAGTTTTGCTTAGTATTAATGATGTGGATTGAATATGATTCTTGAATGAATTATTGAAACTCGTTGTATCGTATTGTATTTATGCTGCGCACGCTTAAAAGAATTTAAAATTTCGTTTAAATTTTTTACGCATATAAAAAATATTTATTTAAAAAAAACGTGTCTAGAGAGTAGAATTTTGGGTGTAGAGTAGAATTTTGTGTGGAGAGTAGACTTTTGGGTGGAGAGTAGATTGTTGTGTGGAGAGTTGATTCTGTTGTCAAAGGAGTACTTTTGTAAAATGACGTGGAAACGCAGTTAATGATGTGGATTGAATGTGATTCTTGAATGAATTATTGAAACTCGTATCGTATTGTATTTATGCTGCGCACGCTTAAAATAATTAAATATTTCGTTTTAAGTTTACGTTTTTACGCTTATAAAAAATAAAAATAAATTATTTTAAAAACTTTTAAGAAAACTCTGTGGAGAGTAGACTTTTGTGTGGAGAGGACACTTTTGGGTGCAGAGTTGATTTTGTTGTAAAGGGAGTACTTTTTTGGTGTGATGAATCAAAAATGCTGAGTGAATATTATGTAATATTTGATAGTCACTGTTGAAACTAAAGATTTGAAGTTGTAACAAATGTGTACTCTTTTCTTGGGAGAGTTTTTCAATGTAATGTATCATTCGCAAAGTGTAGGTTGTAATACAGCATTGTTGAAATGTTGTACGCAAATCGTTTTCTGTAGTACTCGTAGATATTGTGGTAAGTAATTAAATATTATTTTTGTCGGTTCGATTCTCAAATTGGGTTGGTATGTTTCGTATTAAATGTTGTAATCGTATCATTTTAATTAATTTGTAATTAGGTTCTTTCATTTATGTATCGAGTTGCAGAGATGTACAGTTTAGAATTTATGTAAATATATGTATGTGGTTTATTCAAAATTAAATGTTGTTTTTGTCGGTTCGATTCTCAAAATTGGCTTTGATTTTTTCGCATTAACGGTTGCTGCCTTGCACTATATTATATATCTATGTTATCGTATTATTTCAATTAATTTATACGAATAAAGGGTCTTTGGTTTAAGTTGCGAGTTGCAGAGATGTAGACTTTGGTATTTATGTAAATGATTTAAGAGTATTTGATTTTGGTTTATACTTTGTACTTGTTGCTACATTGATTGATATATTATATATGTATGTATGGATACATGTTGAAGGTTCATTTTATTTGCAGAGGTGTATAGTTGCATGTAGACTTGAGAATTTTCAAAGAGTTTAACTGTGTAGATTTTGTTTTTAAGTGAAATTTTGACCTTGATGTATAAGGAGCGTTTTCGTAATATGAGTTTAACTGTATAGATTTTTAGTGAAAAGTTGGCATTGATGTCTAATGTAGAAGTAGAAATGTGGTGATTGTCATGTATGATGTATTAATTTTGATATGCTTTATGTAGAATATTATTTTTTGGAGAATTTTCCGCCTTAGCTTTTTTTGTTGATTTATGCTGAAGCATATATTGGTACTAAATTTGTTTTAATATAAAAATTCTTAGAAGTTATATACGATTTTTAATTCAAAATTTTATATTTGCTGCTGAATGTTTTCAGTGTAAATTTCAATTAATTTAATTACTTCGATAGAAACCCCCATACGAGCTGTAATATATGTACATGTTAAATTTAATTTTATAATTATGTTATAAAAATTCAAGTTTGTTACATCTGAAGGTACGAATCTAATTAAAAATTTTATAATTTGGCTCTCAATATTTTCATTGTAGTTTTACTTTATTTAATTACGTGTACTTAACAAGCATTTTCAGGGAATGATGACGACGATTGAAGTTTCTTAAACCTGCTTTTGAAATTTGAGGTGTTGTACAGTTGTAGAGAGGTTGTGAACTCTGGTGTTGTAGAGAGGTTGTGAACTGTGGTGTTGTAAGGACTTACGATGGTGTTGTAATATGATATTATGAGGAGAAAAAGTACATAAAATGTTGTAAGGATTTACAATGATGTTTTAGTTGATAATACTATAATCATAAAAATTATATAAAATGTTGTAAGGAATTACGATGATGTTGAAAGTTGATAGTAAACGAAGGAAAAGTATATAATATGTTGTAAATATTTAAGGTTGAAATGGTGGACGCTCGCATTATTTGATATGTATCTTATAGAAGATGTTATTAGGGGTGTTCTGGCTACCATGTGACTTGGCTCATTTTAATCAGGTTAGAAAATAATTTATATATTATATTGAAACATTTATTTAAATGAAAACTTGTTTATTATGTAGTGTAATACTCGTAGACACTGATATAAACGTGTTTGCGAGTTCAATTTTAGGGAATGTGATGTATTTGTATATACATATTTGTATTTATATTTCAGAGCATGGATCGAGAGTTCGATTCTCTCCAAAGACTCTGGTTTTTACGCTCATCAAAATGTGTTACTATATAACTTGCAATTGTATTTAATAAATAAATAATTATATTTGTATTTCAAACTATGTTTGTACATATGTATATTATTTTTATATTTGCCGCATGTTTTGCTGAGAATTTTGTAGAGATACGTACGCAAGTTTTATGTTGACCTTTTCCTTTATTATTTTTCTTTTATTATTTTTCTTTTATTATAGCTTTATTTCTTCTTTATTTTAAACTTTTCGCAGTGTTGATGACAATTTTATATTAAAAAAATTTGTAATTTTAAAAAATCTTAACGGTCGAATTTTATTTTTAAAAGATTTTGTAATTTTGTGAAATTTATTAGCTTTTGTTGGTCATGTTATTATAATTCGTTCTATTGAGTATAAGATGAATTCGTTGTTCTTCATTAGATGAGTAATTTTTATCAAAGAAATTGTGTTTAAATTCTATTCAACGTTTTAACGTCTTGTTATAAATCCTATTTCATTTCGTTTAAAGATGTATTCGAAGATATTGTTAAGATGTTTTTGGAGATGTATTTTTAGGACAAGAAAATTGTTTGTACTTACAAATTGGAGAATGTAATTGGGAGTTGAGGTCCTTGGTGAGTTTGAAGTGAAACATTGGGATTGAGGGATTTTTTTTTTAATTTGGTGATATCATAGATGTCATTGTGTTATTGTTGAACATGATATTAATTATAATAAATACGTGTTTATATTAAAGAAAGAAATTCTGTTAAATTTTCTTGTATGAAGATATGTCCGAAGGTATGTTTGAAGGTATCTTTGAAGGTCCTTTTGGAGAAGTATTTGTATCTTACGAAGACAGGTTGTACTTACAAATTGGAAAGTATGTATATCGTTATGAGTAAGTGAAAGTTGAGATTGAAGAGAAACATTGCAATTAATGGAGTTGTTATATGTGACAATATCATTTGTTGAGTTTACGTTCCTCATGTTATGTTGTAACGTTGTGTGATCATGATGATTATTAATTCGTTGTTGTCTTTCATTAGACGTGTTATTTGAAAGAAATTCTGTTAAATTTTCTTGTTTTGAAAATATATTTGAAGATAGTGTTTGATGATATGTTCGAAGAAGTGTTTGTGGACTACGAAGACTGGTGTACCTATAAATTGGCGATTGTAAACGTTGTAATAAGTGAAAGTTGAGGTCCTTGGTGAGTTTGAAGTGTAAGAGTTTGAGAGAATTATCTGTTGATTTCATGTTGCTCTTGTTATAATGTTTCGTTTTGTTGCGTCAGGATGTATTTGAAGATACGTTTCATTTTTATTAATAAATAATAGTTGAGGTATTTGGGGAGCTTGAAGTGGAACATTGAAATTGAGGGACTCGTTAAATTTGAGGTTATTCTGTTGAGTCTGTGTTGCTCTTGAGGTCCTTGAGAACGTATTTGGCAGTGTATTTGTAGTTGTATTTGAAGGTGTAATTGTATTTGTAGTACATATTTGTTTATTTGAAGGTGTACTTGACAATGTATTTGTGTAATTGAAGATGTATTTATATGGAATTGGAGAGTGTAACGAAGTTATCATTTAAAATGACGCATTGGAAGTGAAGGTCTTGATTTACGAATTTCTGTTGGTCGTATTTTAGATGTAATTTCGTTTTGTTGTTATGATATTATTCCAGGTTTTGTTGCTGTTGTCCTTCATTAGACTTGTTGTTTTGAAGTATTTGTGGAAGATGTACTTGAGACGGAGGATGTCTTTGAAGATATGTTTAAATATGTAATTGTGGACTACGAACAGTCATTGTATGTATTTGTAAATTGGAAAGTGTAAGTGGGAGTTGATGTCATTGGTGAGTAGTGAGTGAAACTTTGGAATTGAGGGACTTGTTTAATTTCAAGTTGCTCATGTTATTTTATATGTAGAAATTCTCTTATTTTTTGTGTAAAGATGTATTTGAAGATGTTTTTGAAGATATGTTTGAATACATGTTTGAAGATATGTTCGAAGGTATGTTTAAATGTAAGTTTCAGGATAGTTTTGAAGAAGTATTTGTGAGCTACGAAGATTGGTTGTACTTATCTAATAAGTGAGAGTTGAGATTATTGGTGAAGTTGAAGAGAAAGATTGGACTTAATGAAGTTGTTAAATATGAGAGTATTATATGTTGAGCTTATGTTGATCATGTTATGCTGTTTCGTTTTGTGGAATATAAGATTGTTAATTCGTTGTTGTCTTTGATTAGATGTGTTATTTTAAAGAAATAATATTTTGAATTTTTTGAAGATGCGTTTGAAGATATGTTGGACAGCGGAGACTGGTTGTACCTATAAATTGGCGAGTGTAAACGGTATTAATAAGTTATAGTTGAGTTCCTTGGTGACTTTGAAGTGAAACATTAAAATTGAGCGACTTGTTAAATTTGAGAGTATTCTCTGTTGAGTTTATGTTGGTCAAGTTATGTTATTTTGTATGTGTTTGACAATGCATTTGACGGTGTAAGTGACAATGTAGTTGTATTTAAGGTGTATTGATGTTGTATTGGAGTGTATTGTAAAGTGTATTTAAAGTTTTATTGTAAGGTGTATTTGAATATGTAGTTGTATTGTGAATTGAAGAGTGAAACGACGTTAACAATTGAAGTGAAACATTGAAAGTGAAGGTCTTGTTGAGTTAGGGAGTTTATGTAATTTAATGTTTACCATATTATAGGTGTCATTTTGTTTTGTTGAATATGAGATTAAATTGTTGTTGTCCTTCATTAGACTTTGAAGAAAAAAATAATGTTATTATATGTTTGTCGGCTTAAAGCGCATTTGAGATAAATGTTGCGATGTATTCGAATGTATATTTTTAGGCTACGACAAGTGGTTGTTGTATTTATAAATTGGAGAGATGTATGCATGGATGACGAATTTGAGAGGATATCTTTGAAGACATGTTTGGATATGTAATTGTGGGATACAAATACTGTGCCTAAAAATTGGAAAGTGTAAGTAGGAGTTTATGTCATTGGTGAGATTAATGTTTCAAGATATGTTTGAAGACGTGTTTGAGAATATGTTTGAAGACATGTTTGAAGAAGTATTTGTGAGCTACGAAGACTGATAGTACCTATAAATTGGAGAGTTTTGACGTGTTGGTTTAGGTCCTTGGTGAGTTTGAAGAGAAACAATGATGGACTTGTTAAGTTTGTGAGTATTATCTGTTGAGCTCCTGTTGTTGTCGTTCATTTAAAAAACATTAATTCTGTTAAATTCGTTCGTGTTCGTGTTAAGATGTACATATTTGAGGATGTGTTCGAAGATATGTTTGAATGGGTTTAATTTTTTTTTAATTTGTATAAGTTTGAAATATGTTTGCAGACGTATTTTTGGGCTGCGAAGACTTACTGTACCTGTAAATTGGAGAGTGTCAATGTGAGAGAGCTCCTTGGTGAGTTGGAGGAGAAACATTGAAATTTGTGGCCTTGTTATGTTTGCGAGTCATATCTGTTAAGTTAATGGTGATCATGTTGTAAATCTTGTTTCGTTTTGTTCAATATTACATTATCAAATCGTGGTTGTCCTTCATTGGATGTGTATTTTAAAGATAAAAATTCTGTTAAATTTGTTCGTATTAAGATGTATTTGAGGATGTGTTTGAAGATATGTTTGAAGAAGTATTTCTGAGCTACGAAGACTGGTTGTACCAATAAATTGTAGAGTGTGTAAACGTTATCAATAAGTGAGAGTTGAGGTCTGTGGTAATTTCGAAGGCAAAAATTGGGCTTGTTTGAGTTTGAGAGTATTTTTTGTTAAGTTTATATTGCTGGTGTTATAAATCTTGTTTCGTTTTTTTGAGTATGATATTGTTAAATCGTTGTTGTTCTTCATTGGGTGTCATTTAAAAAAATAAATTCTGTTAAATTTTCTTTTCGTGTATGAAGGTTTCTGAAGATATGTTTTGTACTTATAAATCGGAATGTGTTTCATTATCAGTAAGTGGGAGATGAGGTTCTTGGTGAGTTTGGAATTGAGGAACTTCTTGATTTTGATGAAATTAAAGACTTGAGATTCTAGTTATAACTTGTATAAAGGTGTGAGGGATTTCAGTTTACGAGTTGATATTAAGATTAAGAACGCAATATCAAGCTTTGATGTTGAGTAATTGATTTTTTGGGGAGAAAAAATTTTATTATTCTCGATGTGTAGGTACATACATATGTATTGGACTTATATTTGATATAAATTAATGAAGCATTTAATGTTTCGGACAGCAATAGAATGTTGAAAAAGCACTTGTGTTAGAATAATAATTAATTAAGTTTGCTTTGACGATGGAGCAAAAGGATTAGAATTTGTAATGCGGATAATATTGGACGCTTTATTTTAAATAACTTTTTTGGTTATTTATTTATTTATACGATGGGAAATTCAAAAATTAAAGGGGTTTTTTGTTGTGTTGATTTTTTCAAAATAAAATTAAATTGTTTTGATGATAGTATTACGCATGAGTAGAAAAGTATAGATTTTAAGTAATTGGGACAGCGCAGGAATTTTGGGTAGTATTTAGGATTGCATATAAGCAAATATGTATGTTGAAATGATGAATGCATTTATGTATGTATCAAGTTTAATTTGGCGTTGAGGAATAATTTTTAATTTTTATATTGTTTTCTCTTTCGTAATAATTAATGTTTTGTGCAGGTTATTGTGCGAAGGCAAACATTTTATAATTTTGGATTGAAGATGGTGACATTTCAAATGTTGATTTTGGAAGATTTAACACGCAACATTTTTTATGATTTTTATTTTATATTTCTCATGTTATATTATAGGTTGATTTCTAAAAAATTACGACTGTTTGTTCTTAAAGTTGTGTTTTAGTTTAGTTATGGGAAAATATTATGAAAAAAATACTTGGGGGTCGACATTCCAGCTGCAACGAGCAGATGCCAGAGATCTTCGTTAATGAGCATTAAATTAATTCGTAATCGCATTTGTAATATTAAGTAAATTAATGATTAATACGATACCACGTTATAAATATAATTTTCTAAATCGAGTTTTATTTTAAGAAATTACTAATTATAATTTTTTATTGATTTATCTTTATAAAATAAATCGAAATATTCGTACACAGAAAAAATTCAGTTTTTTATTCTATTATTTTTTTAATTGTATCCAATATTATAAATTTTTTCCAATATGCTTTTATTAAATTAATTTTTATTTAATATTTAATTAAAATCATTCGACGCGTTTCATACTGAATTAAAACACATACATATGTACATACTCGTACATATGTATGTTATGATTTTTATTGAAGCTTTTGAGAGCTTATAATTGAATATTAGTAATTCTCAATTATTTTTGGAACATTTTTTTGATATAAAGATATAAAGTATTGGTCGAAGATTTTTTTTGATAAATTCGCATTATCTACATTAAATTAATTACTCCGCTTGCTTAAAATAATCAAAATTTTAGTTGATTTAAAATTAATATTTAATTAATTAATGTTAATATTTTGATTAATTTAATTATCCACGAAATAAATTTAGTGTGAATTTCAATTAAACTAATTAAATTATTTAATAAAACTGTTATTTGGTAATCAACATTTTTATTGGTGACGTGTTGAATTTTTATTTTATCTTCAAGAGATAATTGAATTAATTAAAATATACGTTAATTCTTCAATTAATTATTTTTTTAATACATTTCATAAAATGCTTTGATTAAAATAATTTTTTTTTTAATTAATCAAGACTATAAATATTTTTTAATTAAAAATTTAATTTTATTATTTTCGTAATATGAATATTTTTTTTACTGATCAAACTATTGGAAAAATTACCTTTTCGTTAATAGTTGATATCATGATATTTGTTAATACATATACGCATTGTTCAATCTATTTCATTGATTATTATTTTGGCGATTAGGAGCATTTTTTAATTTTTTCTGTGTATCATATTTCATTCGCAGTTTCATTTGAAAAAGACTAATTCGAAAATTTTCGTAATTTAATTATTTACACATTTGTATATACATACATAAGTATGTAGTAATTCAATGTTGATTTTTGATATTGCTAAATTTTTTTATGTATGAATTAAAAATTAAGTTTTTTGCGATTTGGGTAAAATTATAAATACACATATGTATGGGTATGTATGTACATATATATTGATTTATGTTGTATTTAAGAGGATATATGAATGATTTCTTCCCCAATTGCGATTATTTGTTTTACTTTATATTATTGCGACTTAATTATTTAAAATCATACGAAGTAATTTGGTGAAATTGGACCCTTGAATATAATTGAAGTTAAGGACTTTAGTAATAAAATCCAGCAGATTCAGACGTATTTTTGTTATAACAAGTGAAGATTGTTGTAAGTTAATTATTTCTATATTATAAAGACTTTCATAGTCATACTAAAGTTTGTATATAATTTGTTGATAAAAAAATATAGTATACATTTTTATGTTTAATGTAGAAATTGATGCCGCAATGTGATCATAGGTTTGAACCTTGGAGGACAGGTACGGACCATCAAAATTTTTATAGGAACTAAGTGGATTTCTTTTTTATTCTTATTTCGCTGATGTTTTATGTTAATAATTTATTGCATTTCAAGTTTATATAGACACTCCGTGCCTTAGATTATTAAAAGTATAATATTCTCATATTTACGTAGACACTAGGTGCAAGAGATCATTAAAAGGATCAAATTCATCATTAATATTTTTCTCTTATTTCTTGGTCTGGAATCCGCATTATTAGATTACTCTATAATATCAAGAAGGAATTATAATTATTTTTTAAGCTTAATATTTTAACACATTGTGTGAACATATATTATATTATTATTCAATATATTGAAGTTTGGTTAAAATTTTATTTTGTAAATCGTGTGTAATTTGTTGTCTAGCCACTAATAGATATTTTGAAATCGTATCGAGGGACTTGCTTTAAACTTTTTTTATATTTAGTATTTAGAGACATATTCATATTATAAAAGATTTATAGATTTCGCAGTTTTATAAAAAAAAGATGTTTGTATATCAAAAGTTAGACGCTGGATATTTCGAAGATATCAATACTTTTTACAAACTTTTTATATTTCATATTTAGTGAGGTATTCATATTATAAAGGATTTATAGATTTGGTAGTTTTGTAAAAAAGATGTTTGTATGTAAGTATATATAAAAATTGATCGTGTTGCTCTTGTCGGAACTTCACTCTTTAAAAAAAGTGGGAGAAATTATGATATCTAGGTTGCAAATTGGATTTGTTAAACTTTTTGTATACAGAAAATGAGCACATTTGTGCTTTGTTTTTCGAATTTATGACGTTGTAAATACAGTTGAATTGAAGTATTGAAAGTGTCAACTGTTGGATATTTTGAAGATATCATTTTGTAATTTTTTATGATATTTATTTAGTGGTGTTATAAAAATTTTTCATTAAAAAATATCAAATTCATCATTATCTTCTCTTATTTCTTGGGATCGAAACCCCACTATTAGATTACTCTATAGCATCAAGAAGGAATTATAATTATTTCTTAAAAATTTTTATTTAGTAAATCTTGTTATTTGGTATTTAGCCGCTAATTGATATTTTGAAGACGTAAGTAGCTAAGGACTTGCTTTAAACTTTTTTTTATATTTTAGAGACATATTCATATTATAAGAGCTTCATAGATTTGGCAGTTTCATATCAAAAATTAGACGCTATTGGATATTTTAAAGATACCAAAATACTTTCTACAAGCTTTTTTTATATTTCATATTTAGAGTCGTATTCATATTATAAGATTTAGAGATTTTGTAGTTTTATAAAGAAAAGATGTTTGTATGTATAAAAAAATTAGACGGTGTTACTCTTGTGTGGACGTCACTTTAAAAAAAAAAGAGTGAGAGAAATGATGAGATATCTATGTTGCAAGTTGAATTTATGACGTTGTAAAAACTGTTGAATTAAATTGTTGAAATTCGTTGCATATGCAGGTTTATGTTGCAGTTGTTTAAAATAAATGCATGTAGCCCTTAAATTGGTTCCCTTTTATTAACTTATAAAATAATAATGAAAATAAAAATAACTGCTTAACTTTGTGGACTTTTAATGGAAGATTTTCGCTGATGTGGCGTATTAGAAATGTTGGGTGAATGTTTTGTAATGGAATGTAATACAAACGCTGTTCAAATTGGGCATTTTCCATGTTGATTTTTTTCGAAGTCGAATAACGCTTTTGATGTAATTGTAACGCTGGTTGTTAGATGTTACATTGAGGTTGAAGCGAATAGCAGCAATGCAATTTTTAATATTCCACGTTGTTTTAAAGAAAAATATGAGAAACGTTATGGAATTTACAACCCAGTTATTATGTATTATTATTGAAGGGTTAATGGCTTCGAATTCCAATTCTAGCCAGTTTCGCTTTAGCTGACAAAAGCTCTTGGTGATTTTGCTTAATAAAATTTTAATATATAAATTCGCTTTCAAATTATTTTACATACTTAATACAATAATGTATAATAAAAAAGAATTTGAGAATTGATGTTTGCTAGTTGTTTTTTTTATCATGTTATAAAAACTTTTGATGTAGCTTTATTTCTTTTTCGTATACATTTATTGCTTTTATGCAGCAAGGATGAAATATATGTTGCAAGAATTGTTGTGTTGATTTAAAACAGGATAACAGATGTCCTCGTATAATAGAGAAGTAAATAATAGTGTGTAACAAAATATGTATGTATGTCTACATTAAAAGAAATTTTTAACAAAATAATTTGTAATCGTATAATTAATTCCTTTATTAAATATAAGTGACCATGTTTTTGTTGGTACTTTTTGGCTTAGAATTTGAAGTGTATAGATTTTTTTATCGCCGCTTAATTGCTGTAAAAATATAATTGATGAATATGGAAAATATGCTGAATGAATTGTTGAAAATCGTTGGGTAAGAGCATTTATGTTGCAGATGTAGTTAATTGTTTAATTCCTACTGTTTTTTATGAGTTATATGTAACTTGAAGTTGGTGATGTTTTTCATGTTGAATCATTTTTAAAGAATGTATATCATTGTAAAAGATTTTCTAGGTGTGGGTCATATGGGACAACGCACGCTGTTTATAATCTGTTATATTGCAGACGTTTGAAGTAGTTGATTGTTTGATTTGTGTGCCGTTTCTTAGGAGTTATAATAACTTGAAGTTGTAAACATGTTGAATCATTTTTGAAGAATGTGATGTAATTTTGGGGTTGAGAACGCAAGTTCATGTGATGTATGTACATAATTCGATTCCTTTAAACAATTTTATGGTATTTTATTTTTATGGGTTGCGTGTGGGTTTGATTTCCAATATATTCTCTAATTGTTTATATAGTTACATATTTTATTTGTATAAATTAACCATATACGCATTAAATATAAATATTGTTTATGTCCCTAGTCGTTTTAGACTTGGATTTACATGCGAAAATTTAAATTTAATTTGGATGTATTTAGCTTTATTTCCTTTTCCTTTATTTTCATATGCATGTATTTATGTGGCTGTATATGTTTATATATAAAAAATATTTCAAAGTGTATTTTTGCAATGAAAACTTTAAGTTTTACTCAAATTGCTTGTTTCCCAGAGAATAACGAAGAGTGGAGTTATTTGAACCACATATTCAATTGTATTATTTATAATAAAAAGCTGTATAAGTAATATTTTTTTTTCATATATGTACATATGTATAAGAAAAGAATTATTCTTTGATGATTTTTAGTTATTTTTATAAGTTAAAGGTTGCAGCTACTGTTGTATGAATTGTTGAAATTCTTTGTGCAAATTTATGTTGCAGAGTTCTAGAAGAAGTATGGGATGATGTGGGTTGTTTGTTGTTTTCTTAGCATTCTTTTTAAGGAATTTTTGAAGGCTTATAAATGTGTATGCCTTTAGCGATGTCTTAAGTGTTATCTTCGCATGAGCATTTCTTGGACATGTAAAATTTGTTTTTGCTTTTGTTGAAATTGTACGTTTCATTTGAAAATTTCTTTAGGTAGTGGAATATTTTGTACACTATGTAAATGTTGAAGTGTGGCAGGGCATTGTAAAAATGTAACATTGTGTTGACTAAATACGGAAGTGTGGCACGACATTGTAAAGAAAGACTGTTGGTTCGAGAGTTGGAAACGCAATTCCATATGTATTTTTAAATAACTATATGACATACTATTAAATGTGAATATGTATACGGGTTTTGACTCCCTATATAGTACATGTACATAGATCATAAGGCCTTTGTTACATTTCTCAGATATGTAATTGTATAAAATTCCTGCTAGTTCACATAAATTTCATATTTATATATGTATGTATGTTAAAATTAATTTTTAATACGAAGGACGCGATTAAGTTAATGTTGCGAGTTGCATTTAATATACTATTTGTAAGCTTTCGGATTTATTTTAAAAAAAAATCCATTGTAGCTTTATTTCCATTTCGAATGATTATAGTATAATCATTATTATATTTTTATATTAATATTTATGTATGTATTTAACATTTTATATTCATTATTAAGTTAGAAATTCAAAATTTTATTTTGACAGTGTTTTTGAGTAATTTTACTTCATTCCCATTAAATAATTTTGTTAAAATGTTGAGTACATATAAAAAATTTTCGTTGAAACATGACAAAATTAAATTATATTATATAGTATATTATACGACCATATTAAATTACACGATTATATTGCATTATACGAGTATCGAGTATTATATGGGTTTTTTTAAATTATACGAGTATATTATATTATATTATACGAAATATTATATTATACGAGTATTACATTATAATATATGACTTTATTATGGTATACGAGTATTGTACGAGTATTATATACATACATAAGTATTATATTATTCTAAACGAGTACTATATTTTATTATACGACTAGCATTTTCCCGCGACTTCGTTCGCATACAGTAATAAACAGATTAGATTTTAAAATGTATTTATACCAATCTTATCAAAAACAGAAAAAGTACTAACCGCAAAACTTTGGCATGTTTTACCCTACTCCGGTTAATTTTCTTAGATTATTCTTCCAGTTTCTTCTTATTCAGACAATAACAAACAAAACAAAAAAGGAATGGAAGTATCAGTCCAGCCCATTCATGCGAAATGCCGTAACAAAAAAATTCATTTTTTATATATTATACGAATATTATATTATATTATACGAGTATTATATTATACTGTACTGATTATATTATATTATACAAGTATTATATTATATATAATATATTATAGTACACGAGTAGTATATTAAATTATCCCAGTATTATATTTTACGAGTATTATCATTATATTATACTATAAGAGTACTATATTTTATTATAAGATTATTATATTATGAGTATATAATGTTATACGTGTATTATATTATATATTATACGATATATATATTATGTTATATAATTATATATTATATTATACGATTACTATATTATATTATATACTATTACTATATATTATACCAGTATTATATTATATGAGCATATTATATTATACAATGTTTATGTTATATTATACGAGAATATTATATTATACGAGTATTATATTATACTGTACGCTATATTATATGAGCATTATATTATATTGTACGAATATATTATATTACACAAGTATTGTATTATGCAAGTATTATATTATATACATATATTATATTATATTATATTATATATTGTATTATGTGATATATTATATTATATTATATATTATATTATGTGATATATTATAATTTTATTATATTATATACATATTATATTATACGATTACTGTATTATATTATCCTAGTATTACATTATAATATACGAGTATTATATTATACTACTATATTATACGAGTATATTATATTATTATGCTAGAATTATATTATACTATAAGAGTTCTATATGATATTATACGATTATTATATTATGTTATATGATATACATAGTTCGGTATTATGATATATTATATTATACGATATATTATACTATATATTATATTATATATTTTATTATTATATTATATACGATATATTATATCGCATTACATTATCCTTGTAGCCGCAAAGGACTTCGTAATTTCGCTAAAATCTCTAAAGATTTTCTTTAATACGCAAAGTGAATAAAAAAAATTTGATTTGTTATTAGAATATTTAAGGAAATAATTCGGTTATAAGTGGTTTTTATATTATTATTGATTTTATAATACTTAGTGTCGTTAATGTAACGACTATTTTATTGCCGGTTAGGGAATGTCGAATTAATTTTCGTAATACGCTCAGTAATAAAAATTAATAAATAAATTAATATGGTATAAACGACTCTAAACGATTTCGGATTATATTATCTATTTCAAACATTTTATAGTATTATTAAGGTTACAAAGAATTTATTATCGAACGCAATTCGCTAGAACGTTTAAAGGTACAGTATACATATTTATATAATATATTTAATGAAGTGATACTTTCATCTGAGGAATTTCGATACATTACGATAGAATGTTTTAAGACTTTCGCCATACGCTTAGTAAATAAATTATATTATATTCGCACACTTGATATATCCAGATTATAAACGATTTCGTATTATCGTATTTATTACTAAGTTGTTATTATATCATTACGTTTACGTTTGCTGCAGTGAGGGAATTTGATACACATAAGTAAATAATTCATTAATAAAATTATAGATAAAAGGATACGCCTATTAATTATTATTATTATTAAGATATTCAATAAAATATACCGATTTTAAATGATTTTCGAATCATGTTACTTGACTTTGTATCATTAGGGTAACGAGGATTTTAAAGCCCAGCCCGCGACAAAGACAAATTTTGGCGTGAGTTCGCTGTAAATACTCTTTCATTTACATTTAAGTTCTTGAAATTTTCGGAAAGTTTTTCGTTATAATATTTGGTGTAGTCATTACAATGTTTTACAAGTTAGATTATGATATAATTATTTCATACGTGGCGTGGGTTCAATTCTCAGTATAAGTCTTTAAAAGGTTGAAAATGTTTGTATTGTATTATTAGCTTTTATAATATTAATATTTTAGATATATATATATATATATATATATATATATATATATATATATATATATATATATATATATATATATATATATATATATATATATATATATATATATATATTAATTTTTAAATACATTTTTTAGAAATATTTGTTCCGACAACCTTAGTTTAAATTGGGGGCATTAGAGATTTTGTTTGTAAACAGATTTCGATCTAATTCCTTACAAGACGAGTATAGTTTTTCCCTCGATTGCATTTAAACATACAAGTATCGTATATACAGTAAAAAATATTATCGTAATATTTAATTTTTCCTCTTTTACAACTTTTAACATAAGTAGCGAGTGCAATTTTTTAATAAAATGTATAAATTGTATATTGTAATTATAAAAAAAAATTTATAATAAAATATGTGAATTAAAATGTAACCCATAAGAAAATGTTTTAAAACAAATTTTTTGAAATGTAGTGATTTCAATATTAGTTCGATAAGTAATGGAAGACATACTGAGTGTTAGCGCATAATTACGTTTCATCTGAATAAAGTAAAGGGTTATTATTTTAAATTAAAGAAAATCAGCTGTTATTCGTATAATTAAAAAAATATTATCTATAGAAAAATTGAACTTTAAACAGGCAGTGTTGAATATTGTTAAAACTAAAACATAAAAATATTTAGGTTTGTTCGGAAACTTTCTCGTTATATATAAAAAAATTTTTCATACAGTTAACACAAAATGTAGATACACACACAAACAGATCGATCGATTTTTGTACCAAAAATTTATGCAAATGCCAAAGACATGTAAAGCATTATTTAATTATTTATGCGATTGTAAACGCATTTAGAATATTTTATTACGATGTAGATATCAATTTATTTTTATTTTCTTGTTTAGTTAATGGTGAGGAGTATACCCAAGATCTGATTGACAAGTGTTCTTCTTTTTATTTAATTTATAATTTGATTATTTTAAAGCTTTTAACAACAAAAAACACTAAAAAGCAGACGAATGACGTATTACTGTTGGCAAAAAATTTTTATTAGGAATTTTCCTCTTAATTTAGAATGAAACTCATGAAATACATTCTATAGAAACATTTTAATATAAAAATATAAAAAAATAATTAAAATTATAACATTATGTTGGATAAATTTAACAGTTTAACTTTTGTCGATTACAATTTAATGAACTCACATATGTATGTATGTGTTGTTATCGTTCGTAAGTTTTAAAACTGATTTTTTGTTTTGAAATAAATATGAACAGGAATTTTTTTGGAATGCTCTTTTCTTGCACTCAAACATATTTGGCAAGCCGAGTATATTAGTCAACATGTATTTTTTTTAGCATCGAAATAGCATAAATTTTTACGAGTATTATTATTTATTACTTATATTGCCGAAGACTTTAATTTTTTAATAATATTAATTGCTTATAATGAAATCGTGGTAATTTATTTTATGTTTGTTAAAACAAGCAAATTAGCATGAAATTTTTCAAAAATACACAAATGTATTAATATGAAAATATAAAATTTTATTAGAAGTTTGTTTCTTTTACTAATTAATCATATAATTGAAATTATTTTTAACATGAAGGTTTTCAAAAAACTTTTTATACAATGTTAGTTTGAACGCCTTAATAAAATTTAATGAAACTTGGGAATCTCTCAATTATGAGTATAATTAAGAATACATATTTTGGAATATTTCTTTTTTAGCATTGAAATAGCACATAAACATTTGCTTTAATTTTCAAGTCATTGAAATACAAAATTAACTGTAGAAACCTTTCTTTTAGTCATATGTATATTAATAATGAATAATAATAATGAAATCGTTTCAATTACTTTTTTTGTATGTACGTCAATTTATTACGAGTATCTTACAGATGGGAACAAAGTTTTCTGAATAAACATGTGTATGTTAAATTAATAACTTATAATCGTATTTACAACAATTTGTAGAACAAGTCGTTTCGTAAACTATACAAAGAACTAAGTGTTGTAAGACTTAAAGGAAGTTTATTTTATGTTACACATCTATCACTATGTAGTAATAACAGTACGGTTAAAATCACAGTACGTCCTCGATTAATGCAACAACAAGCTTATGTGCAATAGCAAATTTTTTACTTTTTAAGTTCTTTTATGCAATTTGTTTCTTCTTTTATCTATTGAACATATGAAAAAATTTTATCCAATGGCTGTAGGATATTTAATTTTTTTTACATGTTTGCAGTATTTTCTTCCTTATCCAATGGCTGTAGGATATTGAAGGGGTTATTTCATTAAACTGAGTGTTTGAATCAATATTTAAAAATTTTACTCATTTTACTATTCGCGTTATTGTACATCCTAATTTGTTTCTTATCCAATGGCTGTAGGATAATAATATATTGAAGTGTCTAAATATATTTTCATTATATTTGATGTTTAATCATACATATAATATTTTTTGCTGCATGTTTACATCTTATCCAATGGAAAAATATTTTTAATTTGTAAAACATTTTTTCATACAAAATTTGTCTCATAAGACAAAAAAAAATTTTGTGTGAATGACAGTAAGCATTTAATCTCATATTCATTAAATTTAACTCAAAATTGTTTCTTGTATCTAAGCAACTTGTAAGAATTTGTTGCACTAATCTAAGGACGTATCGAATGTATGTATCAGACGTATGCAAAAATAATTACGCAATATACACTGAATTTAACTATAAATAACAATTTTCGTATACGGGTGCATGTACGAGTATATAAACTTATATTGTTGTTAATGGGAATAAATAAAAACAAAAGACTTTTAGAATTACATAAAAATTAAGTTCGTATAAGTTTCAAGTGAAGAGTAGAATATGTAAAAACTTATGTGTTATTGGTTACGGGGTTGTATTATAAATAGATTATAAAATTTAAATCTATGCCTATACATATATGTGTGTATGCATTTAAAAACTAAAGGACATCAGTGAATATAAGATTGAAGCGAGTTTTGGTGAAAAATTTAAAACAATTCAATTGTTGGATAATTTTTAAGTATACACAAGAAACTAAACTCTTGCTAACAATAATATTACACACATTAATCTAAAGCACATTATAAAATATGTATATATGTATGTTTGCATGTACGTATACAATTAATGAGAATTATTCGAGCTAATATTAGTTTTGTGCTGTTAAATTTAATAGGACTTTACATAGAAATGTTTTTATTGTATTTTAAGAGTTGCATATGTACATATGTATGTACATATGTATACATATGCAAGTTTTGATAAAAATAATAGCAAGTCGTTCAAACTGGTTATACACAGTTAACTTAAAAAAATACTTAAGGTTTACCCAACATTTTGGGTTTTAAAAAGTTTTTCTTAAAATAATGAATTTAATGAACATAACCAAGGTTTTCGAAAAGGATCATTTTAACATTGAAATGAAGTTATTAAATAGTTTACATTATTTTGAATTAATTACATTTTTGCAATTTGAATATATTTAATTTTATCCCTGGTCTTTAGTTTTGTATTTTATCAACTTCCGCTAACTGCATGTTTTGCAGGAGTGGCAACCTTAAAACAACAATATGGTCGCTCTACATTATGTTACTATTTACTTTGTAAATTTTACAGTAACTATCCAATGTTTTTCTTAACAGAGTAGATGTTTAAACAGACATCCGTTTTAACAGATTCTTAAAAGAGTAGACAATAACAGTAAGTAGTCAGTCAGTTTTAACAGAAAACACATTTTTAATGGAAATACTTGAACATAAGCAAATTAATACGCATTGCTGTTTGTGTTTAATTTAATATTTGTGCCCATTTTTATGGAGGTGGTCTAAGTCATAAATTTATTGTTGCGAAATATTTAGTATGATTATATTCGAATAAATCAAAAAATATTTTTATATTATACCTTTTTAATTTATAGTTATTTATTATTTATTAAATATTTATTGAAGTTTTTTTTTAAGATTTATTTAATATTTCGAAGCAAAAATTCACATGACTTGCATCACTTTCATAATTATGGGCACACTTGTACAAGGAAGTTTTGTGCTAATTTTAACTTAAAACATACGAGTATGACATTCTATATTGGGATATTAGTGTAAAGTAACTAAATTAACTAAAAATCTTATATGAAAACAAATTTTAGTCAGTAGAAATGTATGATTTTAAAATAATTACATATTATGAAAAAGAAATTTATTATTTCATATTTATTTATGTAAGTATGTGTATGTATAATTCGAAAATATAAGTTATATTTTTATATTTTTAGCTTCTTTTTCAGTTTTCGTAAATTTGACAAAAATTTTGTTAAAACTTTCAAGAATATGAAATGATTATTTATAAAATATTTAAGTTTGAAAATCCTTATTCCGGCATGAGATGGAAATTAAACGTTTTCAAAACGCTTCGTGTTATAAAAAAGGTGTAATGAATTTCGAAACATTTCGTGAATAATTTTGAAACAAACTACAGATTAGCGACTTTCAAAAAGCAGACTGGGTGTTATTAAATTAAAATATGTTTTTGTATCCAAATGAAAAATTTTTTAAAGAGAAACTTAACCGCAATTATAAGTTTGAAAAACAATTTACATTAAATTACATATAAACAAAACGGATATTAGGAGCACATCATCGTATTTAAAATCGATTTGCATTGTATGCCTGAATTACGAAAATTAAAAACAAATAGTTTTAAAAAACATTAACCGCAAATATTTATTTACACCAAATACTCTTAAGAAATGTTGTATGTAAAAAAGAACGCAATAAATTTATGTAGTTAGAAAAAAAAGAACGTAGTATTTTTATACGTAAAGTGTCGTTAGATGTAGTTCCACATTACAAACTGTCAACTTGTCTAGAAAATTTTAGATTAAAAGAATTAAGTGATTTATATATAAATTCTTTAAACAAAATAGCTGCTTGTGAGATAAAAATTACACCTTAGTTTCAAACATTTCTAATGCTAAATTACAGTGTTACACAAAAAGAAATCTAAGTTTTATTTATACACGATATCAATGATATTTTTTTTCAAAACATTCGGCTTAAAAAAGCTCAAATTCAACTGCAAGCTGTAGATATGTATGCATGTATATTGTATAACTGGACATAAAACACATTCAAGATTCCTTCAAGCTAAGTCCCATGATTAAAGTTTTACCCAAATGGGTCGGTGTTGAATATACATATGTAACTACAAAGATTTTATTATTAGCTACACAGAGTTGGTAATTAAAGCACATAGTAATAGTAAGTAGTAGTAGTTAAAATAGTACTTAATGGGTGCGTGTTTAACTGTATGGAAAGTGTTATATTAAAAATTTTTTTTGTTATTTCATAATTGCTTGCCATTGATTGCGCTATAAAAAATTTTTATAATTATGTACGAGTATTTGTATAACAATGTCGATAAGGTATTAATTATTTTGATTATTGGGGTGGTCATGCAACAAATTGTAGTAAAATAGAATAGAGTAAAGAATTTTAAGAACAATTTACGACTTCTCATGACGAATATTATAACAAAATAAAATATTGTATATTGTATGTATGTATATATGAGGATTATGTAATTTTAAACAAATAATTATTGTTGAATATTTTTACAAAATATTAAAAAAAATATGTATTTTTTTGTATATAAAAAACAAATAATTAAACAAACATGGAAAACTAAATGGCTAAAATAAGTCTTAAAAATAAAGCAAAACTCCTTTAAGTAAACACATATTATGTTTTTTAAATAATTCAACCGCTTTAATAATTTTTAGTTGTAAAACATATAAAACTATTTAAATAAACATAAATAAGACAAATTACTCATTAAAGAAATATTTCATTCACTTTTAAATGCAGTTTTTTATACAAATTTAAGCTGTGATTTATTGAAATTTTTTTTGATATATCATTTGAATTCATGTAAAATATAATAATTAAAGGTAGGCGCATACAAGCCTTAAAGGGTTTTAAAATACCCTCAACACATTCATTCAATTGACGCAAATAAATTTAAATTACTAAAGAAGAAGCTGTTTTAATAACTACTAATTTGAAGTTTAATAATAAACATATTTATAAATAGATTTAAAAAGAAGCTTTTTAATTATCTAAAGAAGAATATGTATGTACATATTTTTTTTGTTATCTATTTATGTAGTATATTGAACTAATTTTTAGTCAGTCTTGGGTGCTTTTTTAACAATATAGGCAACGTAGCTTTTAGAGTTATTAATAAACCCTTACAAAAATAGCTCAATTCTGTTAATTTTTAGTTAATAATTTTTCCTGACGCGCAGGAGAATTTTCTAAAATTATTTTATAATATATAAAATACGTGTATTAAGGCATATTTGTTAATGATATTAGGGTTTTAAAATTACACGGTAGTCAGACATTCAACAAAAAGTTTGGCTTTGATTAGAGAATTTTTCTTATTAGTACATTAAGTACTTTTAGTTCTAGTTATGGGTTTGAGCTTCCCTTAATAATATCAGGTGCTTTTCAATTGATATGTACATCGCTAGATACATACATATGCATACGCATGTATTAAAAATATCTGCTGAAGTATAATTTTACCCAAGTCTCAGTTTAAATTTTTGGGGCTTCTTATAAAGGTTTTTCGTTCAAATTTATTTTAAAAATAGAGAATATGATATTTAAATTAAGTTCGAGATAACTCATCTTTATATAGATGGGAGGAATAAAAATATAATATGTTTTGTATTAAAAATTTCTGCTGGAGTTTAATTTTACCAAGTCACAGTTTATACTTTGTGGGGCTTATGAAAGCTTTTCATTAAAATGTATTTTAAGCATACGAAAATTATATTTAAGTCAAGTTCGAAATAACTTATCTTTATATACAAAGATCGGATGAATAAAAATATAACATGTTTATGTTGTAAGTAACGTATAATATTATCATACAGAAATTTTAAACGCAAATTAAATTTAAATAATGCATTATAAACGCAATCTTTTATGTCATCAATATAATATTATAACTATGGGCCCACCTCCCACCACACTTGACAAAAAAAAATAATTAATGCAATTTTTTTATGCAATCATATGCATATTAAAATATCAATCTTGTAATGCAAAGCATTATTTTATGCCGCAAATATATTAAATCAAAATTATGTACACAAATACTCAAATAATTCAAATGCTTTCACATTATATTTTATTTATATTTTAGATTTATCGACCCTGTTGTGTAAACCGAATTCACTCGGAAATATCTCGTTTTCAAAAAATTAATAATGGTCCTGCAGACCATTCTTTCTTTATAGTAAACAAATTTTAAAATATCTAAAAAAAATATTGCAATTGTCTGATTTAGTTTTCCAAAATCGTGCGATTTCAAATCGATCTGTTTACAGACCAGGGCCTTATGTACATATATGCAAAGCTTTAATTATTTTGATCGACATACAAGATTAAGAAATAAACTCTCACTTCAAAAATAAATATAATTTGAAAATCAACACAAATTTGTATAAAACAAATATATTATAGTTAAGTAATTTTACTATAAACTCAAAATTTTTCCTGAAATACTAAACGCTCTAAGATTTATAAAAATCAGAAATTTTTTTTCTTAAATCACCTTTTTGAAAACTTTTATACTCTTATACGTTTTCAATATAAATTTATTTATAAATTTATTTATAATTTATGATACTCGTACTAAAAAATATCTTTCTAATTAATTGAATCAATTACATACATACAACATACGTGTATAATGAAAAACAAAAATATTGTCTAACATTTTAAGACTTTTGAGTCTTATACTTGAAGAATTTTGTTTAATTTAATTAATGTACAAGGTTAATATGTACTTAAATATAAATAAAATGCACTTTGCATTGAACACCTAATTTGCAAATGAATATGTATTGAATTGTTTTTATGTATTTAAATTTTATTTTTATATCGTTTTTTTTATAAAGTTTAGAAAATTATTTCTTTTTTTTTTTGCAAAGGTTTTTTTAATTTTCGAATTTCTTCTATTTTTTTATTATATTATATTTTTATTCTTCCTTATGATCGAGATGTATTTTTTTAATTTATAAAATATTTTATTTCAATAAAAAAAAAATTACCAACCTCCTACACCACACCACTTCTCCCAATTTCTTAGTTCACTAGTTTTAATTCAGTACAAAATCTTTAAAATGATTTTTCATTTCCAATTATTGCATTTCATTTTGCATTTCAATTATTTTTATATGAATAATAAACGTTTTTTTGAAGCACGCTTCAACCTTTTTTAAATTAAATTAAATTTTTATAAAATTTGCGCTGTTTTAAATCAGTTCAGCATGGAAATGCTTTACAAAAATAAAACTCTTATGTAAACGTACATTATATACAAAAAAAAAAATAAAATAGAAGGTTTTTGGCGTTTTTTGCCATTGATTTTGCGGAAAACTAAGTTTAAATAACTCTGATGAGAAATTTGGGGCAAGTTATTTTAAATTAAGTACATGATTTTGCTTTTTAACTATCTACTTTACTATTTCCTACTGCAACTTTTTAAAATTCCGTTTTTATAAAATTTACATCCTTTTAACTTTTTTTATTCACGTCAAGTTGCATTCTTTACAAACTTAACTATTTAAGTAAACGTTAATTTATTAAAATGTAAATTCTTTCTTTATTTATTCGTTTCGCAGTCTTTAATTATATAAAAATAAATTCTATTCAAACCGCTTGCAACGCTATTTTATGCATTAACTTTTATTCCGTTTAAGTTCTTTTCTTTATGAACCCCAGATTTTTAAAAACTTCCGCTGCGCTTTGTTTTTCAATTAAATAAACATTTTTATATTCGATCCATTTCCAACGTTATTTTATATTTTTATTAAATTTAACTCATTCTTAAAAAACAAAAAAATTTTTTTATGAAACTTTCGCTGTATTTTCTTCAATTAGATAAACATTTTTATATTCAACCCATTTCCAACGTTCTTTTATATATTAATTTTTATTCAGTTTAAATTTCATTCTGTATGAACCCCAGATTAACTTTCGCTGCGCTTTCTTTTTCTTCAGTTCAATAAACATTTTTACAATCCAACAAATTAAACGCTCTTTTGTGTCTATATTCGGTTGAAGTTTCATTATTTATGAACCCCAGATTCTCAATTAAATTAATATTTTTACATTCAAACCGTTTCCAAATTTAATTCTTTATAAACACCAGATTTGTATAAAACTTTCGCTGTAATACTTTCTTCAATTAAATCATCTTGTATTCAAATTCTATTCTAAGGCTATTTTATTAAATTTGTTTCCACTTTATTTTTTATTTATTTATTCTTCATAATCTGCAAATTTTCTATATAACTTTTGTTGTACTTTCTTTAATTAAATAACGTTATATTCAAACCTGTTCCAAACCTTTTTTCTATCAACTTTAATTTAAAGTTCTATTTTTTATACACCCCAGATTTGTAAAAAAAAATTCGCCGCGCCTTCAATTAAAATTTTATTGTATAAAATATGTACATATGTATGTTTCTTTAACCTTTAAAATTCTTAAGCGTTGATTAACCATTCATTTATATTATATCAATCAAATAAATTCAGTATTGCATTCAAAATTCTGTTCAATTATGTTCAGGAATTATCATACGCATGTTTTCAAATTCATTCAATGTATTTACATACATACATATCGCACACGCTAGTCTGGAAAAGCTCTTTCATTAATTTTGCACATTCTTACAAATTCTTTCAAGCTTTCATTCCTCATTCCTCCTCACTCTATTCAATGCAAACATTCTTTTTGAGTTTTTTTTTTAATTTCGCTTTTCTTATTGACAAAATTGCTGAACATTCTTTCTTATATTCATATAGATCCCAAGGCATTCAAAGCTCTTCACACTTGTATTAAATTAACATTCTTGCACTTTAATCAACTCACTCACAGGAGGAGGAGGTCACCACTCATAATTCACCACCCAACCATACCGGTTTGCATAACATAACAGAATTCACCACCCAAATTATACCATACGTTTTGCATCATAACATAACATTCCACTTACAGCTTTCACTATTTCTCACACAAAATACTGGCATAACTCACTTAAAAAAATTAATTAATTAATTTAAAAAAAACTAAACTATAGAGAAAATGTTAATGAAGAAGTAAAAACAGCGTATTTACAAATTTAATGTGCTAGAAATATAATGGAAAAAAATTTTGAACAAAGGAGATAAAAGAAAAAAAAACTCGCACATTCCTCTTATCGTAGTTTGGCGTATTACGACACCGACTACGACATTTTTGTACTAGAGATTTAAGAACCACCGCAACTTTTTTTCTTGAATCTAGGACAAAATCATCGTAGCTGAAGTCGAAATACACCAAAGACGATAGGACCCCATGGTACACAAAAATTGCTCAACTAACTAAACTCACAATTTTAACAACTCAGGCACTGCTTCACTCAGGAGATGTCTTTCCATGATTCACTGAAATTCTATTCACTCTCTCTATCTCACTAAGCTTAGAACAAAGAAAGAACGAAAAATATTTTTTTTAAATATTGGACTTTGGGCCTTATCGTAGAGCTGGAGTATTTCGACTTCGATTACGCATTTTGTTCTTAGATTAAAGAAAAAATGTTGCGGTGCTCTTTTTAAACTATAATAAAATCTACGTAGCCGCAGTCGAAATATACCAACCAAAATAAGGGGGATTGCTATAGCTTTTTTTGGAATAGGTTGAAGAAAGCAACAAAATTTGAAAAGAACTCCTAACTGCGCCAAACTGTATATCATTTTAATTTTTAATGCAATTTTGAAACCTCAACCAACCTAAACTTCTCACTGGCTCATATTCAAGCACACTTCGCTTCCCTTTTTATTTGCAATACACTCTTTTTACACAATCACTAACATATTTCAGCTCGATCACTCTGTGTCTGTACATCTCCAGCATTCATGAAACTATCACTACCGCATACATTATTTCTCACTACTATTTACATTTCTAACTTTCATACATTCTTAATTATACCTTGAACATTCAAATATAACCTCTCCTCTATCATACTACTCTTATTAAAACATTGAGGAACTTTCTATGCAAAAATAAAATATGTATAATGTCTTTTGTTTCGTTTAGTTATCTTCTCATTACAATTTGGCGGAAAAAAACTAATTCAACTTCGTTTTAATCTTAAAAAAAAAATTTACTGCATTAACCGCTGTTTTATCTCTATTTTATCGACGCCTCGTACATTTTTAGAAGCAATTTAGCTTAATTCTTCTCAATGTAAAAATATATTTAAAAAAACGCATTCCAGCTGGCCGCCTCGCTTATTCCACCTCAATGTATTTCTTTTTTCATACACATAAATACACATATCTCGCTTATTTTTCAAATATCAGTTATATTATGAAATAAAAACCTTTCCAAAGCGATCACTAAATATATAGTTTCTTTTCCTTTTTAAAAAACACCATGCTAACGTTAAAGCTGCTTTTGCGAACTCTTATACTCATTCAATTCTAACCTTACATCTGCTTTTGCGAACTCTTATACTCTTATACTCCTTGAATTCTATACTAACACACATTGATGCAACGTAATATAATTTTACTACAAAGTTAAGATTCCTCATTTTTTACACAGTAAAAATGCTTCTAGTTTTTAAACTTCATTAAATTATTCAAAAAAGTCGTATTATATTTAAAGACACTTGCTTGTTCTTTTAATAAGAGTTTTTTATAGTAGTTTATAGTAAGACTTGATTACAAAGTTTATGCTTTAAGCTTGAGGTAGCATAATTTTCAAATATATATTTTAAAGATAGTTTACGCTGAAGTTTATATCATACATATTTATATGTCAATCATATTTGATTTAACTTTATAGTAAGACGTAGTAATCATTTTCAAAAATATATTTAAAGATAATGTACGCTGAATAAAATTTGAACGTAGTTTATAGTAAGACGTGATTATACACAGAATACTTTCAAATGCATAGATAAACATAGTTTATACTTTAAACTGGGTTCTTGAGTCAATTATAATTATTATATCATATTTTATAGTAAGACGTAGTATAATTTTCAAATATATATTTATAGATAGTTTACGCTGAAGTTTATAGCATATTTATACATGTCAATAATGCTTGATAATTTTTATATATAATATATAATTGTGTAGCTAATAAGTAAGCCTTGCTTATTTTGCCTAGCTGCTCGATATAGCGTCGAGCAGCCCCGTAATACGGCGGCTGCTTTGAGCGACAGGAAATCCCAATCGCGTATTTTTGATTTGGTGGCACAGTCGGATTTACGCTAACTGGCACATCCTTATGGAGCAAGCTGGAAGTTGCAGTTGGCACAGCTGGATTAATACCAGCCGGCACAACTCCGGCTTGCGCTTTGGCACAGGTCGAATAACTCCAACCGGCACAAACACTGATTGTTTTTAGATGCATGTGGAACTGCCGAGGTTTTCCCGGCTAGCACACCTAATTTTTATTTTACTGATTGCTCAGTTCAAATTTTATAGCAAGACGTAGAATAATTTATATATTTCTAAAGATAACGTACGCTAAATAAATTATAAACGTAGCTTAAAACCTAAGTTTATGGCATATTTATACTCGTACATATCAATAATATTTGATTTTAAACTTGATCCTTGAGTCAATTATACTTGATCATATTTTATAGTAAGACTTAGTATTATTTAGAAATACATATATATTTATATAGTAAGACGTAGTAATCATTATTCCAATATATATTTAAAGATAATGTACGCTGAATAAAATTTGAACGTAGTTTATAGTAAGAAGTGATTATACACAGAATACTTTCAAATGCATAGATAAACATAGTTTATACTTTAAACTGGATTCTTGAGTCAATTATACTTGATCATATTTTATAGTAAGACGTAGTATTATTTTAAAATAAATATTTATAAATAGTTTACGCTGAAGTTTATATCATGCATAATTATATGTCAATAATATTTGATTTTACTTTATAGTAAGACGTAGTAATCATTATTCCAATATATATTTAAAGATAATGTACGCTGAATAAAATTTGAACGTAGTTTATACTAAGACGTGATTATACACAGAATGCATTCAAATGCATAGATAAACCTAGTTTATACTTTAAAGTGGATTCTTGAGTCAATTATACTTGATCATATTTTATAGTAAGACGTAGTATCGTTTTCAAATATATGTTTATAAAAAGTTTACGCTGAAGTTTATACCATACATAATTATATGTCAATAATATTTGATTTTACTTTATAGTAAAACGTAGTAATCATTATTCCAATATATATTTAAAGATAATGTACGCTGAATAAAATTTGAACGTAGTTTAAAGTAAGACGTGATTATACGCAGAATACTTTCAAATGCATAGATAAACATAGTTTATACTTTAAAGTGGATTCTTGAGTCAATTATACTTGATCATATTTTATAGTAAGACGTAGTATCATTTTCAAATATATGTTTATAAATAGTTTACGCTGAAGTTTATATCATACATAATTATATGTCAATAATATTTGATTTTACTTTATAGTAAGACGTAGTAATCATTATTCCAATATATATTTAAAGATAATGTACGCTGAATAAAATTTGAACGTAGTTTATAGTAAGACGTCATTATACATAGAATACTTTCAAATGCATAGATAAACATAGTTTATACTTTAAACTGGATTCTTGAGTCAATTATACTTGATCATATTTTATAGTAAGACGTAGTATCATTTTCAAATATATATTTATAAATAGTTTACGCTGAAGTTTATATCATACATAATTATATGTCAGTAATATTTGATTTTACTTTATAGTACGACGTAGTAATCATTTTCAAAAATATATTTAAAGATAATGTACGCTGAATAAAATTTGAACGTAGTTTACAGTAAGACGTGATTATACACAGAATACTTTCAAATGCATAGATAAACATAGTTTATACTTTAAACTGGATTCTTGAGTCAATTATACTTGATCATATTTTATTGTAAGACGTAGTATCATTTTCAAATATATATTTATAAATAGTTTACGCTGAAGTTTATATCATACATAATTATATGTCAGTAATATTTGATTTTACTTTATAGTAAGACGTAGTAATCATTTTCAAAAATATATTTAAAGATAATGTACGCTGAATAAAATTTGAACGTAGTTTATAGTAAGACGTCATTATACACAGAATACTTTCAAATGCATAGATAAACATAGTTTATACTTTAAAGTGGATTCTTGAGTCAATTATACTTGATCATATTTTATAGTAAGACGTAGTATCATTTTCAAATATACATTTATAAATAGTTTACGCTGAAGTTTATATCATACATAATTATATGTCAGTAATATTTGATTTTACTTTAAAGCAAGACGTAGTAATCATTATTCCAATATATATTTAAAGATAATGTACGCTGAATAAAATTTGAACGTAGTTTATAGTAAGACGTCATTATACACAGAATACTTTCAAATGCATAGATAAACATAGTTTATACTTTAAACTAGATTCTTGAGTCAATTATAATTATTATATCATATTTTATAGTAAGACGTAGTATCATTTTCAAATATATGTTTATAAATAGTTTACGCTGAAGTTTATATCATACATAATTATATGTCAGTAATATTTGATTTTACTTTAAAGCAAGACGTAGTAATCATTTTCAAAAATATATTTAAAGATAATGTACGCTGAATAAAATTTGAACGTAGTTTATAGTAAGACGTGATTATACACAGAATACTTTCAAATGCATAGATAAACATAGTTTATACTTTAAATTGGATTCTTGAGTCAATTATACTTGATCATATTTTATAGTAAGACGTAGTATCATTTTCAAATATATATTTATAAATAGTTTACGCTGAAGTTTATATCATACATAATTATGTTAATAATATTTGATTTTACTTTATAGTAAGACGTAGTAATCATTATTCCAATATATATTTAAAGATAATGTACGCTGAATAAAATTTGAACGTAGTTTATAGTAAAACGTGATTATACACAGAATACTTTCAAATGCATAGATAAACATAGTTTATACTTTAAAGTGGATTCTTGAGTTAATTATACTTGATCATATTTTATAGTAAGACGTCGTATCATTTTCAAATATGTGTTTATAAATAGTTTACGCTGAAGTTTATATCATACATAATTATATGTCAATAATATTTGATTTTACTTTATAGTAAGACGTAGAAATCATTTTTCAAAAATATATTTAAAGATAATGTACGCTGAATAAAATTTGAACGTAGTTTATAGTAAGACGTGATTATACACAGAATACTTTCAAATGCATAGATAAACATAGTTTATACTTTAAACTGGATTCTTGAGTCAATTATACTTGATCATATTTTATAGTAAGACGTAGTATCGTTTTCAAATATATGATTATAAATAGTTTACGCTGAAGTTTATATCATACATAATTATATGTCAATAATATTTGATTTTACTTTATAGTAAGACGTAATCATTTTCAAAAATATATTTAAAGATAATGTACGCTGAATAAAATTTTAACGTAGTTTATAGTAAGACGTGATTATACACAGAATACTTTCAAATGCATAGATAAACATAGTTTATACTTTAAACTGGATTCTTGAGTCAATTATACTTGATCATATTTTATAGTAAGACGTCGTATCATTTTCAAATATATGTTTATAAATAGTTTACGCTGAAGTTTATACCATACATAATTATATGTCAATAATATTTGATTTTACTTTATAGTAAAACGTAGTAATCATTATTCCAATATATATTTAAAGATAATGTACGCTGAATAAAATTTGAACTTAGTTTATAGTAAGACGTGATTATACGCAGAATACTTTCAAATGCATAGATAAACATAGTTTATACTTTAAAGTGGATTTTTGAGTCAATTATACTTGATCATATTTTATAGTAAGACGTAGTATCATTTTCAAATATATATTTATAAATAGTTTACGCTGAAGTTTATATCATACATAATTATATGTCAATAATATTTGATATTACTTTATGGTAAGACGTAGTAATCATTATTCCAATATATATTTAAAGATAATGTACGCTGAATAAAATTTGAACGTAGTTTATAGTAAGACGTCATTATACACAGAATACTTTCAAATGCATAGATAAACATAGTTTATACTTTAAACTGGATTCTTGAGTCAATTATACTTGATCAAATTTTATAGTAAGACGTAGTATCATTTTCAAATATATATTTATAAATAGTTTACGCTGAAGTTTATATCATACATAATTATATGTCAGTAATATTTGATTTTATTTTATAGTAAGACGTAGTAATCATTTTCAAAAATATATTTAAAGATAATGTACGCTGAATAAAATTTGAACGTGGTTTATAGTAAGATGTGATTATACACAGAATACTTTCAAATGCATAGATAAACATAGTTTATACTTTAAAGTGGATTCTTGAGTCAATTATACTTGATCATATTTTATAGTAAGACGTAGTATCATTTTCAAATATATATTTATAAATAGTTTACGCTAAAGTTTATATCATACATAATTATATGTCAATAATATTTGAGTTTACTTTATAGTAAGACGTAGTAATCATTTTCAAAAATATATTTAAAAATAATGTACGCTGAATAAAATTTTAACGTAGTTTATAGTAAGACGTCATTATACACAGAATACTTTCAAATGCATAGATAAACATAGTTTATACTTTAAAGCGGATTCTTGAGTCAATTATACTTGATCATATTTTATATTAAGACGTAGTATCGTTTTCAAATATATGTTTATAAATAGTTTACGCTGAAGTTTATATCATACATAATTATATGTCAATAATATTTGATTTTACTTTATAGTAAGACGTAGTAATAATTTTCAAAAATATATACGCTGAATAAAATTTTAACGTAGTTTATAGTAAGACGTCATTATACACAGAATACTTTCAAATGCATAGATAAACATAGTTTATACTTTAAAGTGGATTCTTGAGTCAATTATACTTGATCATATTTTATAGTAAGACGTAGATTCATTTTCATATATATATTTATAAATAGTTTACGCTGAAGTTTATATCATACATAATTATGTCAATAATATTTGATATTACTTTATAGTAAGACGTAGTAATCATTATTCCAATATATATTTAAAGATAATGTACGCTGAATAAAATTTGAACGTAGTTTATAATTAGACGTGATTATACACAGAATACTTTCAAATGCATAGATAAACATATGTAGTTTATACTTTAAACTGGATTCTTGAGTCAATTATACTTGATTAAATTTTATAGTAAGACGTAGAATCATTTTCAAATATATGTTTCTAAATAGTTTACGCTGAAGTTTATATCATACATAAATATATGTCAATAATATTTGATTTTACTTTATAGTAAGACGTAGTAATCATTATTCCAATATATATTTAAAGATAATGTACGCTGAATAAAATTTGAACGTGGTTTATAGTAAGATGTGATTATACACAGAATACTTTCAAATGCATAGATAAACATAGTTTATACTTTAAAGTGGATTCTTGAGTTAATTATACTTGATCATATTTTATAGTAAAACGTAGTATCATTTTCAAATATATGTTTATAAATAGTTTACGCTGAAGTTTATATCATACATAATTATGTCAATAATATTTGATATTACTTTATAGTAAGACGTAGTAATCATTTTCAAAAATATATTTAAAGATAATGTACGCTGAATAAAATTTGAACGTAGTTTATAGTAAGACGTGATTATACACAGAATACTTTCAAATGCATAGATAAACATAGTTTATACTTTAAAGTGGATTCTTGAGTCAATTATACTTGATCATATTTTATAGTAAGACGTAGTATCATTTTCATATATATATTCATAAATAGTTTACGCTGAACTTTATATCATACATAATTATGTCAATAATATTTGATATTACTTTATAGTAAGACGTAGTAATCATTTTCAAAAATATATTTAAAGATAATGTACGCTGAATAAAATTTGAACGTAGTTTATAGTAAGACGTGATTATACACAGAATACTTTCAAATGCATAGATAAACATAGTTTATACTTTAAAGTGGATTCTTGAGTCAATTATACTTGATCATATTATATAGTAAGACGTAGTATCATTTTCAAATATATATTTATAAATATTTTACGCTGAAGTTTATATCATACATAATTATCTGTCAATAATATTTGATTTTACTTTATAGTAAGACGTAGTAATCATTTTCAAAAATATATTTAAAGATAATGTACGCTGAATAAAATTTGAACGTAGTTTATAGTAAGACGTGATTATACACAGAATACTTTCAAATGCATAGATAAACATAGTTTATACTTTAAAGTGGATTCTTGAGTCAATTATACTTGATCATATTTTATAGTAAGACGTAGTATCATTTTCAAATATATATTTATAAATAGTTTACGCTGAAGTTTATATCATACATAATTATATGTCAATAATATTTGATTTTACTTTATAGTAAGACGTAGTAATCATTTTCAAAAATATATTTAAAGATAATGTGTACGCTGAATAAAATTTTAACGTAGTTTATAGTAAGACGTCATTATACACAGAATACTTTCAAATGCATAGATAAACATAGTTTATACTTTAAACTGGATTCTTAAGTCAATTATACTTGATCATATTTTATAGTAAGACGTAGTATCGTTTTCAAATATATGTTTATAAATAGTTTACGCTGAAGTTTATATCATACATAATTATATTTCAATAATATTTGATTTTACTTTATAGTAAGACGTAGTAATCATTTTCAAAAATATATTTAAAGATAATGTGTACGCTGAATAAAATTTTAACGTAGTTTATAGTAAGACGTCATTATACACAGAATACTTTCAAATGCATAGATAAACATAGTTTATACTTTAAACTGGATTCTTAAGTCAATTATACTTGATCATATTTTATAGTAAGACGTAGAATCATTTTCAAATATATATTTATAAATAGTTTGTGCTGAAGTTTATATCATACATAATTATGTCAATAATATTTGATATTACTTTATAGTAAGACGTAGTAATCATTATTCCAATATATATTTAAAGATAATGTACGCTGAATAAAATTTGAACGTAGTTTATAGTTAGACGTGATTATACACAGAATACTTTCAAATGCATAGATAAACATAGTTTATACTTTAAAGTGGATTCTTGAGTCAATTATACTTGATCATATTTTATAGTAAGACGTAGAATAATTTTCAAATATATGTTTCTAAATAGTTTACGCTGAAGTTTATATCATACATAATTATATGTCAATAATATTTGATTTTACTTTATAGTAAGACGTAGTAATCATTTTCAAAAATATATTTAAAGATAATGTACGCTGAATAAAATTTGAACGTAGTTTATAGTAAGACGTCATTATACACAGAATACTTTCAAATGCATAGATAAACATAGTTTATACTTTAAACTGGATTCTTGAGTCAATTATACTTGATCATATTTTATAGTAAGACGTAGAATCATTTTCAAATATATATTTATAAATAGTTTGCGCTGAAGTTTATATCATACATAATTATGTCAATAATATTTGATATTACTTTATAGTAAGACGTAGTAATCATTATTCAATATATATTTAAAGATAATGTACGCTGAATAAAATTTGAACGTAGTTTATAGTTAGACGTGATTATACACAGAATACTTTCAAATGCATAGATAAACATAGTTTATACTTTAAAGTGGATTCTTGAGTCAATTATACTTGATCATATTTTATAGTAAGACGTAGTATCATTTTCAAATATATATTTATAAATAGTTTACGCTGAAGTTTATATCATACATAATTATATGTCAATAATATTTGATTTTAATTTATAGTAAGACGTAGTAATCATTTTCAAAAATATATTTAAAGATAATGTACGCTGAATAAAATTTGAACGTAGTTTATAGTAAGACGTCATTATACACAGAATACTTTCAAATGCATAGATAAACATAGTTTATACTTTAAAGCGGATTCTTGAGTCAATTATACTTGATCATATTTTATAGTAAGACGTAGTATCGTTTTCAAATATATGTTTATAAATAGTTTACGCTGAAGTTTATATCATACATAATTATATGTCAATAATATTTGATTTTACTTTATAGTAAGACGTAGTAATCATTTTCAAAAATATATTTAAAGATAATGTACGCTGAATAAAATTTTAACGTAGTTTATAGTAAGACGTGATTATACACAGAATACTTTCAAATGCATAGATAAACATAGTTTATACTTTAAAGTGGATTCTTGAGTCAATTATACTTGATCATATTTTATAGTAAGACGTAGTATCATTTTCAAATATATATTTATAAATAGTTTACGCTGAAGTTTATATCAAATATAAATATATGTCAATAATATTTTATTTTACTTTATAGTAAGACGTAGTAATCATTTTCAAAAATGTATTTAAAGATAATGTACGCTGAATAAAATTTGAACGTAGTTTATAGTAAGACGTGATTATACACAGAATACTTTCAAATGCATAGATAAACATAGTTTATACTTTAAAGTGGATTCTTGAGTCAATTATACTTGATCATATTTTATAGTAAGACGTAGTATCATTTTCAAATATATATTTATAAATAGTTTACGCTGAAGTTTATATCATACATAATTATATGTCAATAATATTTGATTTTACTTTATAGTAAGACGTAGTAATCATTTTCAAAAATATATTTAAAGATAATGTACGCTGAATAAAATTTGAACGTAGTTTATAGTAAGACGTCATTATACACAGAATACTTTCAAATGCATAGATAAACATAGTTTATACTTTAAACTGGATTCTTGAGTCAATTATAATTATTATATCATATTTAATAGTAAGACGTAGTATCATTTTTAAATATATGTTTATAAATAGTTTACGCTGAAGTTTATATCATACATAATTATATGTCAATAATATTTGATTTTACTTTATAGTAAGACGTAGTAATCATTTTCAAAAATATATTTAAAGATAATGTACGCTTAATAAAATTTGGACGTAGGTTATACTAAGACGTGATTATACACAGAATGCTTTCAAATGCATAGATAAACCTAGTTTATACTTTAAAGTGGATTCTTGAGTCAATTATACTTGATAATTTTTTATAGTAAGACGTAGTATCATTTTCAAATATGTATTTATAAATAGTTTACGCTGAAGTTTATATCATACATAATTATATGTCAATAATATTTGATTTTACTTTATAGTAAGACGTAGTAATCATTTTCAAAAATATATTTAAAGATAATGTACGCTGAATAAAATTTGAACGTAGTTTATAGTAAGACGTCATTATACACAGAATATTTTCAAATGCATAGATAAACATAGTTTATACTTTAAACTGGATTCTTGAGTCAATTATACTTGATCATATTTTATAGTAAGACGTAGAATCATTTCCAAATATATATTTATAAATAGTTTGCGCTGAAGTTTATATCATACATAATTATGTCAATAATATTTGATATTACTTTATAGTAAGACGTAGTAATCATTATTCAATATATATTTAAAGATATTGTACGCTGAATAAAATTTGAACGTAGTTTATAGTTAGACGTGATTATACACAGAATACTTTCAAATGCATAGATAAACATAGTTTATACTTTAAAGTGGATTCTTGAGTCAATTATACTTGATCATATTTTATAGTAAGACGTAGTATCATTTTCAAATATATATTTATAAATAGTTTACGCTGAAGTTTATATCATACATAATTATATGTCAATAATATTTGATTTTACTTTATAGTAAGACGTAGTAATCATTTTCAAAAATATATTTAAAGATAATGTACGCTGAATAAAATTTGAACGTAGTTTATAGTAAGACGTCATTATACACAGAATACTTTCAAATGCATAGATAAACATAGTTTATACTTTAAAGCGGATTCTTGAGTCAATTATACTTGATCATATTTTATAGTAAGACGTAGTATCGTTTTCAAATATATGTTTATAAATAGTTTACGCTGAAGTTTATATCATACATAATTATATGTCAATAATATTTGATTTTACTTTATAGTAAGACGTAGTAATCATTTTCAAAAATATATTTAAAGATAATGTACGCTGAATAAAATTTTAACGTAGTTTATAGTAAGACGTGATTATACACAGAATACTTTCAAATGCATAGATAAACATAGTTTATACTTTAAACTGGATTCTTGAGTCAATTATACTTGATCATATTTTATAGTAAGACGTAGTATCATTTTCAAATATATATTTATAAATAGTTTACGCGGAAGTTTATATCATACATAATTATATGTCAATAATATTTGATTTTACTTCATAGTAAGACGTAGTAATCATTTTCAAAAATGTATTTAAAGATAATGTACGCTGAATAAAATTTGAACGTAGTTTATAGTAAGACGTGATTATACACAGAATACTTTCAAATGCATAGATAAACATAGTTTATACTTTAAAGTGGATTCTTGAGTCAATTATACTTGATCATATTTTATAGTAAGACGTAGTATCGTTTTCAAATATATGTTTATAAATAGTTTACGCTGAAGTTTATATCATACATAATTATATGTCAATAATATTTGATTTTACTTTATAGTAAGACGTAGTAATCATTTTCAAAAATATATTTAAAGATAATGTACGCTGAATAAAATTTGAACGTAGTTTATAGTAAGACGTCATTATACACAGAATACTTTCAAATGCATAGATAAACATAGTTTATACTTTAAACTGGATTCTTGAGTCAATTATAATTATTATATCATAATTAATAGTAAGACGTAGTATCATTTTCAAATATATGTTTATAAATAGTTTACGCTGAAGTTTATATCATACATAATTATATGTCAATAATATTTGATTTTACTTTATAGTAAGACGTAGTAATCATTTTCAAAAATATATTTAAAGATAATGTACGCTTAATAAAATTTGGACGTAGGTTATACTAAGACGTGATTATACACAGAATGCTTTCAAATGCATAGATAAACCTAGTTTATACTTTAAAGTGGATTCTTGAGTCAATTATACTTGATAATTTTTTATAGTAAGACGTAGTATCATTTTCAAATATGTATTTATAAATAGTTTACGCTGAAGTTTATATCATACATAATTATATGTCAGTAATATTTGATTTTACTTTATAGTAAGAGGTAGTAATCATTTTCAAAAATATATTTAAAGATAATGTACGCTGAATAAAATTTGAACGTAGTTTATAGTTAGACGTGATTATACACAGAATACTTTCAAATGCATAGATAAACATAGTTTATACTTTAAAGTGGATTCTTGAGTCAATTATACTTGATCATATTTTATAGTAAGACGTAGTATCGTTTTCAAATATATGTTTATAAATAGTTTAGGCTGAAGTTTATATCATACATAATTATATGTCAATAATATTTGATTTTACTTTACAGTAAGACGTAGTAATCATTTTCAAAAATATATTTAAAGATAATGTACGCTGAATAAAATTTGAACGTAGTTTATAGTAAGACGTGATTATACACAGAATACTTTCAAATGCATAGATAAACATAGTTTATACTTCAAACTGGATTCTTGAGTCAATTATACGTGATCATATTTTATAGTAAGACGTAGAATCATTTTCAAATATATGTTTCTAAATAGTTTACGCTGAAGTTTATATCATACATAATTATATGTCAATAATATTTTATTTTACTTTATAGTAAGACGTAGTAATCATTTTCAAAAATATATTTAAAGATAATGTACGCTGAATAAAATTTGAACGTAGTTTATAGTAAGACGTGATTATACACAGAATACTTTCAAATGCATAGATAAACATAGTTTATACTTTAAAGTGGATTCTTGAGTCAATTATACTTGATCAAATTTTATAGTAAGACGTAGTATCATTTTCAAATATATATTTATAAATAGTTTACGCTGAAGTTTATATCATACATATATATATGTCAATAATATTTTATTTTATTTTATAGTAAGACGTAGTAATCATTTTCAAAAATATATTTGAAGATAATGTACGCTGAATAAAATTTTAACGTAGTTTATAGTAAGACGTCATTATTACACAGAATACTTTCAAATGCATAGATAAACATAGTTTATACTTTAAAGTGGATTCTTGAGTCAATTATACTTGATCATATTTTATAGTAAGACGTAGTATCGTTTTCAAATATATGTTTATAAATAGTTTACGCTGAAGTTTATATCATACATAATTTATGTCAATAATATTTGATTTTACTTTATAGTAAGACGTAGTAATCATTTTCAAAAATATATTTAAAGATAATGTACGCTGAATAAAATTTTAACGTAGTTTATAGTAAGACGTCATTATACACAGAATACTTTCAAATGCATAGATAAACATAGTTTATACTTTAAACTGGATTCTTGAGAAAAATTATACTTGATCATATTTTATAGTAAGACGTAGAATCATTTTCAAATATATATTTATAAATAGTTTACGCTGAAGTTTATATCATGCATAATTAAGTCAATAATATTTGATATTACTTTATAGTAAGACGTAGTAATCATTATTCCAATATATATTTAAAGATAATGTACGCTGAATAAAATTTGAACGTAGTTTATAGTTAGACGTGATTATACACAGAATACTTTCAAATGCATAGATAAACATAGTTTATACTTTAAACTGGATTCTTGAGAAAAATTATACTTGATCATATTTTATAGTAAGACGTAGAATCATTTTCAAATATATATTTATAAATAGTTCACGCTGAAGTTTATATCATGCATAATTAAGTCAATAATATTTGATATTACTTTATAGTAAGACGTAGTAATCATTATTCCAATATATATTTAAAGATAATGTACGCTGAATAAAATTTGAACGTAGTTTATAGTAAGACGTGATTATACACAGAATACTTTCAAATGCATAGATAAACATAGTTTATACTTTAAAGTGGATTCTTGAGTCAATTATACTTGATCATATTTTATAGTAAGACGTAGTATCATTTTCATATATATATTCATAAATAGTTTACGCTGAACTTTATATCATACATAATTATGTCAATAATATTTGATATTACTTTATAGTAAGACGTAGTAATCATTTTCAAAAATATATTTAAAGATAATGTACGCTGAATAAAATTTGAACGTAGTTTATAGTAAGACGTCATTATACACAGAATACTTTCAAATGCATAGATAAACATAGTTTATACTTTAAAGTGGATTCTTGAGTCAATTATACTTGATCATATTTTATAGTAAGACGTAGTATCGTTTTCAAATATATGTTTATAAATAGTTTACGCTGAAGTTTATATCATACATAATTATATGTCAATAATATTTGATTTTACTTTATAGTAAGACGTAGTAATCATTTTCAAAAATATATTTAAAGATAATGTACGCTGAATAAAATTTTATCGTGGTTTATAGTAAGACGTGATTATACACAAAATACTTTCAAATGCATAGATAAACATAGTTTATACTTTAGAGTGGATTCTTGAGTCAATTATACTTGATCATATTTTATAGTAAGACGTAGTATCATTTTCATATATATATTTATAAATAGTTTACGCGGAAGTTTATATCATACATAATTATATGTCAATAATATTTGATTTTACTTCATAGTAAGACGTAGTAATCATTTTCAAAAATATATTTAAAGATAATGTACGCTGAATAAAATTTGAACGTGGTTTATAGTAAGATGTGATTATACACAGAATACTTTCAAATGCATAGATAAACATAGTTTATACTTTAAAGTGGATTCTTGAGTCAATTATACTTGATCATATTTTATAGTAAGACGTAGTATCGTTTTCAAATATATATTTATAAATAGTTTACGCTGAAGTTTATATCATACATAATTATATGTCAATAATATTTGATTTTACTTTATAGTAAGACGTAGTAATCATTATTCCAATATATATTTAAAGATAATGTACGCTGAATAAAATTTGAACGTAGTTTATAGTAAGACGTGATTATACAGAGAATACTTTCATATGCATAGATAAACATAGTTTATACTTTAAAGTGGATTCTTGAGTTAATTATACTTGATCATATTTTATAGTAAGACGTAGTATCATTTTCAAATATGTACTATTTATAAATAGTTTACGCTGAAGTTTATATCATACATAATTATATGTCAATAATATTTAATTTTACTTTATAGTAAGACGTAGTAATCATTTTCAAAAATATATTTAAAGATAATGTACGCTGAATAAAATTTGAACGTAGTTTATAGTAAGACGTGATTATACACAAAATACTTTCAAATGCATAGATAAACATAGTTTATACTTTAAAGTGGATTCTTGAGTCAATTATACTTGATCAAATTTTATAGTAAGACGTAGTATCATTTTCATATATACATATATTTATAAATAGTTTACGCTGAGGTTTATATCATACATAATTATATGTCAATAATATTTGATTTTACTTTATAGTAAGACGTAGTAATCATTTTCAAAAATATATTTAAAGATAATGTACGCTCAATAAAATTTTAACGTAGTTTATAGTAAGACGTGATTATACACAGAATACTTTCAAAAGCATAGATAAACATAGTTTATACTTTAAAGTGGATTCTTGAGTCAATTATACTTGATCATATTTTATAGTAAGACGTAGATTCATTTTCATATATATATTTATAAATAGTTTACGCGGAAGTTTATATCATACATAATTATATGTCAATAATATTTGATTTTACTTCATAGTAAGACGTAGTAATCATTTTCAAAAATTTATTTAAAGATAATGTACGCTGAATAAAATTTGAACGTGGTTTATAGTAAGATGTGATTATACACAGAATACTTTCAAATGCATAGATAAACATAGTTTATACTTTAAAGTGGATTCTTGAGTCAATTATACTTGATCATATTTTATAGTAAAACGTAGTATCGTTTTCAAATATATGTTTATACATAGTTTACGCTGAAGTTTATATCATACGTAATTTATGTCAATAATATTTGATTTTACTTTATAGTAAGACGTAGTAATCATTTTCAAAAATATATTTAAAGATAATGTACGCTGAATAAAATTTGAACGTGGTTTATAGTAAGATGTGATTATACACAGAATACTTTCAAATGCATAGATAAACATAGTTTATACTTTAAAGTGGATTCTTGAGTCAATTATACTTGATCATATTTTATAGTAAGACGTAGTATCGTTTTCAAATATATGTTTATAAATAGTTTACGCTGAAGTTTATATCATACATAATTATATGTCAATAATATTTGATTTTACTTTATAGTAAGACGTAGTAATCATTATTCCAATATATATTTAAAGATAATGTACGCTGAATAAAATTTGAACGTAGTTTATAGTAAGACGTGATTATACACAGAATACTTTCAAATGCATAGATAAACATAGTTTATACTTTAAAGTGGATTCTTGAGTTAATTATACTTGATCATATTTTATAGTAAGACGTAGTATCATTTTCAAATATGTATTTATAAATAGCTTACGCTGAAGTTTATATCATACATAATTATATGTCAATAATATTTGATTTTACTTTATAGTAAGACGTAGTAATCATTTTCAAAAATATATTTAAAGATAATGTACGCTGAATAAAATTTGAACGTAGTTTATAGTAAGACGTGATTATACACAAAATAGTTTCAAATGCATAGATAAACATAGTTTATACTTTAAAGTGGATTCTTGAGTCAATTATACTTGATCATATTTTATAGTAAGACGTAGTATCATTTTCATATATATATTTATTAATAGTATACGCTGAAGTTTATATCATACATAATTATATGTCAATAATATTTGATTTTACTTTATAGTAAGACGTAGTAATCATTTTCAAAAATATATTTAAAGATAATGTACGCTGAATAAAATTTGAACGTGGTTTATAGTAAGATATGATTATACACAGAATACTTTCAAATGCATAGATAAACATAGTTTATACTTTAAAGTGGATTCTTGAGTCAATTATACTTGATCATATTTTATAGTAAGACGTAGTATCGTTTTCAAATATATGTTTATAAATAGTTTACGCTGAAGTTTATATCATACATAATTATATGTCAATATTTGATTTTACTTCATAGTAAGACGTAGTAATCATTTTCAAAAATATATTTAAAGATAATGTACGCTGAATAAAATTTGAACGTGGTTTATAGTAAGACGTGATTATACACAGAATACTTTCAAATGCATAGATAAACATAGTTTATACTTTAAAGTGGATTCTTGAGTCAATTATACTTGATCATATTTTATAGTAAGACGTAGTATCGTTTTCAAATATATGTTTATAAATAGTTTACGCGGAAGTTTATATCATACATAATTATATGTCAATAATATTTGATTTTACTTTATAGTAAGACGTAGTAATCATTTTCAAAAATATATTTAAAGATAATGTACGCTGAATAAAATTTGAACGTAGTTTATAGTAAGACGTGATTATACACAAAATACTTTCAAATGCATAGATAAACATAGTTTATACTTTAAAGTGGATTCTTGAGTTAATTATACTTGATCATATTTTATAGTAAGACGTAGTATAATTTTCAAATATGTATTTATAAATAGTTTACGCTGAAGTTTATATCATACATAATTATATGTCAATAATATTTGATTTTACTTTATAGTAAGACGTAGTAATCATTTTCAAAAATATATTTAAAGATAATGTACGCTGAATAAAATTTGAACGTAGTTTATAGTAAGACGTGATTATACACAAAATACTTTCAAATGCATAGATAAACATAGTTTATACTTTAAAGTGGATTCTTGAGTCAATTATACTTGATCAAATTTTATAGTAAGACGTAGTATCATTTTCATATATATATTTATAAATAGTTTACGCTGAAGTTTATATCATACATAATTATATGTCAATAATATTTGATTTTACTTTATAGTAAGACGTAGTAATCAGTTTCAAAAATATATTTAAAGATAATGTACGCTGAATAAAATTTGAACGTAGTTTATAGTAAGACGTGATTATACACAAAATACTTTCAAATGCATAGATAAACATAGTTTATACTTTAAACTGTATTCTTGAGTCAATTATACTTGATCATATTTTATAGTACGACGTAGTATCATTTTCATATATATATTTATAAATAGTTTACGCTGAAGTTTATATCATACATAATTATATGTCAATAATATTTGATTTTACTTCATAGTAAGACGTAGTAATCATTTTCAAAAATATATTTAAAGATAATGTACGCTGAATAAAATTTGAACGTGGTTTATAGTACACAGAATACTTTCAAATGCATAGATAAACATAGTTTATACTTTAAAGTGGATTCTTGAGTCAATTATACTTGATCATATTTTATAGTAAGACGTAGTATCGTTTTCAAATATATGTTTATAAATAGTTTACGCTGAAGTGTATATCATACATAATTTATGTCAATAATATTTGATTTTACTTTATAGTAAGACGTAGTAATCATTTTCAAAAATATATTTAAAGATAATGTACGCTGAATAAAATTTTAACGTGGTTTATAGTACACAGAATACTTTCAAATGCATAGATAAACATAGTTTATACTTTAAAGTGGATTCTTGAGTCAATTATACTTGATCATATTTTATAGTAAGACGTAGTATCGTTTTCAAATATATGTTTATAAATAGTTTACGCTGAAGTTTATATCATACATAATTATATGTCAATAATATTTGATTTTACTTTATAGTAAGACGTAGTAATCATTATTCCAATATATATTTAAAGATAATGTACGCTGAATAAAATTTGAACGTAGTTTATAGTAAGACGTGATTATATACAGAATACTTTCAAATGCATAGATAAACATAGTTTATACTTTAAAGTGGATTCTTGAGTCAATTATACTTGATCATATTTTATAGTAAGACGTAGTATCGTTTTCAAATATATGTTTATAAATAGTTTACGCTGAAGTTTATATCATACATAATTATATGTCAATAATATTTGATTTTACTTTACAGTAAGACGTAGTAATCATTTTCAAAAATATATTTAAAGATAATGTACGCTGAATAAAATTTGAACGTAGTTTATAGTAAGACGTGATTATACACAGAATACTTTCAAATGCATAGATAAACATAGTTTATACTTTAAACTGGATTCTTGAGTCAATTATACGTGATCATATTTTATAGTAAGACGTAGAATCATTTTCAAATATATGTTTCTAAATAGTTTACGCTGAAGTTTATATCATACATAATTATATGTCAATAATATTTGATTTTACTTTATAGTAAGACGTAGTAATCATTTTCAAAAATATATTTAAAGATAATGTACGCTGAATAAAATTTGAACGTAGTTTATAGTAAGACGTGATTATACACAAAATACTTTCAAATGCATAGATAAACATAGTTTATACTTTAAAGTGGATTCTTGAGTCAATTATACTTGATCAAATTTTATAGTAAGACGTAGTATCATTTTCATATATATATTTATAAATAGTTTACGCTGAAGTTTATATCATACATAATTATATGTCAATAATATTTGATTTTACTTTATAGTAAGACGTAGTAATCAGTTTCAAAAATATATTTAAAGATAATGTACGCTGAATAAAATTTGAACGTAGTTTATAGTAAGACGTGATTATACACAAAATACTTTCAAATGCATAGATAAACATAGTTTATACTTTAAACTGTATTCTTGAGTCAATTATACTTGATCATATTTTATAGTACGACGTAGTATCATTTTCATATATATATTTATAAATAGTTTACGCTGAAGTTTATATCATACATAATTATATGTCAATAATATTTGATTTTACTTCATAGTAAGACGTAGTAATCATTTTCAAAAATATATTTAAAGATAATGTACGCTGAATAAAATTTGAACGTGGTTTATAGTACACAGAATACTTTCAAATGCATAGATAAACATAGTTTATACTTTAAAGTGGATTCTTGAGTCAATTATACTTGATCATATTTTATAGTAAGACGTAGTATCGTTTTCAAATATATGTTTATAAATAGTTTACGCTGAAGTGTATATCATACATAATTTATGTCAATAATATTTGATTTTACTTTATAGTAAGACGTAGTAATCATTTTCAAAAATATATTTAAAGATAATGTACGCTGAATAAAATTTTAACGTGGTTTATAGTACACAGAATACTTTCAAATGCATAGATAAACATAGTTTATACTTTAAAGTGGATTCTTGAGTCAATTATACTTGATCATATTTTATAGTAAGACGTAGTATCGTTTTCAAATATATGTTTATAAATAGTTTACGCTGAAGTTTATATCATACATAATTATATGTCAATAATATTTGATTTTACTTTATAGTAAGACGTAGTAATCATTATTCCAATATATATTTAAAGATAATGTACGCTGAATAAAATTTGAACGTAGTTTATAGTAAGACGTGATTATATACAGAATACTTTCAAATGCATAGATAAACATAGTTTATACTTTAAAGTGGATTCTTGAGTCAATTATACTTGATCATATTTTATAGTAAGACGTAGTATCGTTTTCAAATATATGTTTATAAATAGTTTACGCTGAAGTTTATATCATACATAATTATATGTCAATAATATTTGATTTTACTTTACAGTAAGACGTAGTAATCATTTTCAAAAATATATTTAAAGATAATGTACGCTGAATAAAATTTGAACGTAGTTTATAGTAAGACGTGATTATACACAGAATACTTTCAAATGCATAGATAAACATAGTTTATACTTTAAACTGGATTCTTGAGTCAATTATACGTGATCATATTTTATAGTAAGACGTAGAATCATTTTCAAATATATGTTTCTAAATAGTTTACGCTGAAGTTTATATCATACATAATTATATGTCAATAATATTTGATTTTACTTTATAGTAAGACGTAGTAATCATTTTCAAAAATATATTTAAAGATAATGTACGCTGAATAAAATTTGAACGTAGTTTATAGTAAGACGTGATTATACACAAAATACTTTCAAATGCATAGATAAACATAGTTTATACTTTAAAGTGGATTCTTGAGTCAATTATACTTGATCATATTTTATAGTAAGACGTAGTATCATTTTCATATATATATTTATAAATAGTTTACGCGGAAGTTTATATCATACATAATTATATGTCAATAATATTTGATTTTACTTCATAGTAAGACGTAGTAATCATTTTCAAAAATATATTTAAAGATAATGTACGCTGAATAAAATTTGAACGTGGTTTATAGTACACAGAATACTTTCAAATGCATAGATAAACATAGTTTATACTTTAAAGTGGATTCTTGAGTCAATTATACTTGATCATATTTTATAGTAAGACGTAGTATCGTTTTCAAATATATGTTTATAAATAGTTTACGCTGAAGTTTATATCATACATAATTATATGTCAATAATATTTGATTTTACTTTATAGTAAGACGTAGTAATCATTATTCCAATATATATTTAAAGATAATGTACGCTGAATAAAATTTGAACGTAGTTTATAGTAAGACGTGATTATATACAGAATACTTTCAAATGCATAGATAAACATAGTTTATACTTTAAAGTGGATTCTTGAGTTAATTATACTTGATCATATTTTATAGTAAGACGTAGTATCATTTTCAAATATGTATTTATAAATAGCTTACGCTGAAGTTTATATCATACATAATTATATGTCAATAATATTTGATTTTACTTTATAGTAAGACGTAGTAATCATTTTCAAAAATATATTTAAAGATAATGTACGCTGAATAAAATTTGAATGTAGTTTATAGTAAGACGTGATTATACACAGAATACTTTCAAATGCATAGATAAACATAGTTTATACTTTAAAGTGGATTCTTGAGTCAATTATACTTGATCATATTTTATAGTAAGACGTAGTATCGTTTTCAAATATATATTTATAAATAGTTTACGCTGAAGTTTATATCATACATAATTATATGTCAATAATATTTGATTTTACTTTATAGTAAGACGTAGTAATCATTATTCCAATATATATTTAAAGATAATGTACGCTGAATAAAATTTGAACGTAGTTTATAGTAAGACGTGATTATACAGAGAATACTTTCATATGCATAGATAAACATAGTTTATACTTTAAAGTGGATTCTTGAGTTAATTATACTTGATCATATTTTATAGTAAGACGTAGTATCATTTTCAAATATGTACTATTTATAAATAGTTTACGCTGAAGTTTATATCATACATAATTATATGTCAATAATATTTAATTTTACTTTATAGTAAGACGTAGTAATCATTTTCAAAAATATATTTAAAGATAATGTACGCTGAATAAAATTTGAACGTAGTTTATAGTAAGACGTGATTATACACAAAATACTTTCAAATGCATAGATAAACATAGTTTATACTTTAAAGTGGATTCTTGAGTCAATTATACTTGATCAAATTTTATAGTAAGACGTAGATTCATTTTCATATATATATTTATAAATAGTTTACGCGGAAGTTTATATCATACATAATTATATGTCAATAATATTTGATTTTACTTCATAGTAAGACGTAGTAATCATTTTCAAAAATTTATTTAAAGATAATGTACGCTGAATAAAATTTGAACGTGGTTTATAGTAAGATGTGATTATACACAGAATACTTTCAAATGCATAGATAAACATAGTTTATACTTTAAAGTGGATTCTTGAGTCAATTATACTTGATCATATTTTATAGTAAAACGTAGTATCGTTTTCAAATATATGTTTATACATAGTTTACGCTGAAGTTTATATCATACGTAATTTATGTCAATAATATTTGATTTTACTTTATAGTAAGACGTAGTAATCATTTTCAAAAATATATTTAAAGATAATGTACGCTGAATAAAATTTGAACGTGGTTTATAGTAAGATGTGATTATACACAGAATACTTTCAAATGCATAGATAAACATAGTTTATACTTTAAAGTGGATTCTTGAGTCAATTATACTTGATCATATTTTATAGTAAGACGTAGTATCGTTTTCAAATATATGTTTATAAATAGTTTACGCTGAAGTTTATATCATACATAATTATATGTCAATAATATTTGATTTTACTTTATAGTAAGACGTAGTAATCATTATTCCAATATATATTTAAAGATAATGTACGCTGAATAAAATTTGAACGTAGTTTATAGTAAGACGTGATTATACACAGAATACTTTCAAATGCATAGATAAACATAGTTTATACTTTAAAGTGGATTCTTGAGTTAATTATACTTGATCATATTTTATAGTAAGACGTAGTATCATTTTCAAATATGTATTTATAAATAGCTTACGCTGAAGTTTATATCATACATAATTATATGTCAATAATATTTGATTTTACTTTATAGTAAGACGTAGTAATCATTTTCAAAAATATATTTAAAGATAATGTACGCTGAATAAAATTTGAACGTAGTTTATAGTAAGACGTGATTATACACAAAATAGTTTCAAATGCATAGATAAACATAGTTTATACTTTAAAGTGGATTCTTGAGTCAATTATACTTGATCATATTTTATAGTAAGACGTAGTATCATTTTCATATATATATTTATTAATAGTATACGCTGAAGTTTATATCATACATAATTATATGTCAATAATATTTGATTTTACTTTATAGTAAGACGTAGTAATCATTTTCAAAAATATATTTAAAGATAATGTACGCTGAATAAAATTTGAACGTGGTTTATAGTAAGATATGATTATACACAGAATACTTTCAAATGCATAGATAAACATAGTTTATACTTTAAAGTGGATTCTTGAGTCAATTATACTTGATCATATTTTATAGTAAGACGTAGTATCGTTTTCAAATATATGTTTATAAATAGTTTACGCTGAAGTTTATATCATACATAATTATATGTCAATATTTGATTTTACTTCATAGTAAGACGTAGTAATCATTTTCAAAAATATATTTAAAGATAATGTACGCTGAATAAAATTTGAACGTGGTTTATAGTAAGACGTGATTATACACAGAATACTTTCAAATGCATAGATAAACATAGTTTATACTTTAAAGTGGATTCTTGAGTCAATTATACTTGATCATATTTTATAGTAAGACGTAGTATCGTTTTCAAATATATGTTTATAAATAGTTTACGCGGAAGTTTATATCATACATAATTATATGTCAATAATATTTGATTTTACTTTATAGTAAGACGTAGTAATCATTTTCAAAAATATATTTAAAGATAATGTACGCTGAATAAAATTTGAACGTAGTTTATAGTAAGACGTGATTATACACAAAATACTTTCAAATGCATAGATAAACATAGTTTATACTTTAAAGTGGATTCTTGAGTTAATTATACTTGATCATATTTTATAGTAAGACGTAGTATAATTTTCAAATATGTATTTATAAATAGTTTACGCTGAAGTTTATATCATACATAATTATATGTCAATAATATTTGATTTTACTTTATAGTAAGACGTAGTAATCATTTTCAAAAATATATTTAAAGATAATGTACGCTGAATAAAATTTGAACGTAGTTTATAGTAAGACGTGATTATACACAAAATACTTTCAAATGCATAGATAAACATAGTTTATACTTTAAAGTGGATTCTTGAGTCAATTATACTTGATCAAATTTTATAGTAAGACGTAGTATCATTTTCATATATATATTTATAAATAGTTTACGCTGAAGTTTATATCATACATAATTATATGTCAATAATATTTGATTTTACTTTATAGTAAGACGTAGTAATCAGTTTCAAAAATATATTTAAAGATAATGTACGCTGAATAAAATTTGAACGTAGTTTATAGTAAGACGTGATTATACACAAAATACTTTCAAATGCATAGATAAACATAGTTTATACTTTAAACTGTATTCTTGAGTCAATTATACTTGATCATATTTTATAGTACGACGTAGTATCATTTTCATATATATATTTATAAATAGTTTACGCTGAAGTTTATATCATACATAATTATATGTCAATAATATTTGATTTTACTTCATAGTAAGACGTAGTAATCATTTTCAAAAATATATTTAAAGATAATGTACGCTGAATAAAATTTGAACGTGGTTTATAGTACACAGAATACTTTCAAATGCATAGATAAACATAGTTTATACTTTAAAGTGGATTCTTGAGTCAATTATACTTGATCATATTTTATAGTAAGACGTAGTATCGTTTTCAAATATATGTTTATAAATAGTTTACGCTGAAGTTTATATCATACATAATTTATGTCAATAATATTTGATTTTACTTTATAGTAAGACGTAGTAATCATTTTCAAAAATATATTTAAAGATAATGTACGCTGAATAAAATTTTAACGTGGTTTATAGTACACAGAATACTTTCAAATGCATAGATAAACATAGTTTATACTTTAAAGTGGATTCTTGAGTCAATTATACTTGATCATATTTTATAGTAAGACGTAGTATCGTTTTCAAATATATGTTTATAAATAGTTTACGCTGAAGTTTATATCATACATAATTATATGTCAATAATATTTGATTTTACTTTATAGTAAGACGTAGTAATCATTATTCCAATATATATTTAAAGATAATGTACGCTGAATAAAATTTGAACGTAGTTTATAGTAAGACGTGATTATATACAGAATACTTTCAAATGCATAGATAAACATAGTTTATACTTTAAAGTGGATTCTTGAGTCAATTATACTTGATCATATTTTATAGTAAGACGTAGTATCGTTTTCAAATATATGTTTATAAATAGTTTACGCTGAAGTTTATATCATACATAATTATATGTCAATAATATTTGATTTTACTTTACAGTAAGACGTAGTAATCATTTTCAAAAATATATTTAAAGATAATGTACGCTGAATAAAATTTGAACGTAGTTTATAGTAAGACGTGATTATACACAGAATACTTTCAAATGCATAGATAAACATAGTTTATACTTTAAACTGGATTCTTGAGTCAATTATACGTGATCATATTTTATAGTAAGACGTAGAATCATTTTCAAATATATGTTTCTAAATAGTTTACGCTGAAGTTTATATCATACATAATTATATGTCAATAATATTTGATTTTACTTTATAGTAAGACGTAGTAATCATTTTCAAAAATATATTTAAAGATAATGTACGCTGAATAAAATTTGAACGTAGTTTATAGTAAGACGTGATTATACACAAAATACTTTCAAATGCATAGATAAACATAGTTTATACTTTAAAGTGGATTCTTGAGTCAATTATACTTGATCATATTTTATAGTAAGACGTAGTATCATTTTCATATATATATTTATAAATAGTTTACGCGGAAGTTTATATCATACATAATTATATGTCAATAATATTTGATTTTACTTCATAGTAAGACGTAGTAATCATTTTCAAAAATATATTTAAAGATAATGTACGCTGAATAAAATTTGAACGTGGTTTATAGTACACAGAATACTTTCAAATGCATAGATAAACATAGTTTATACTTTAAAGTGGATTCTTGAGTCAATTATACTTGATCATATTTTATAGTAAGACGTAGTATCGTTTTCAAATATATGTTTATAAATAGTTTACGCTGAAGTTTATATCATACATAATTATATGTCAATAATATTTGATTTTACTTTATAGTAAGACGTAGTAATCATTATTCCAATATATATTTAAAGATAATGTACGCTGAATAAAATTTGAACGTAGTTTATAGTAAGACGTGATTATATACAGAATACTTTCAAATGCATAGATAAACATAGTTTATACTTTAAAGTGGATTCTTGAGTTAATTATACTTGATCATATTTTATAGTAAGACGTAGTATCATTTTCAAATATGTATTTATAAATAGCTTACGCTGAAGTTTATATCATACATAATTATATGTCAATAATATTTGATTTTACTTTATAGTAAGACGTAGTAATCATTTTCAAAAATATATTTAAAGATAATGTACGCTGAATAAAATTTGAATGTAGTTTATAGTAAGACGTGATTATACACAGAATACTTTCAAATGCATAGATAAACATAGTTTATACTTTAAAGTGGATTCTTGAGTCAATTATACTTGATCAAATTTTATAGTAAGACGTAGTATCATTTTCAAATATATATTTATAAATAGTTTACGCTGAAGTTTATATCATACATATATATATGTCAATAATATTTTATTTTATTTTATAGTAAGACGTAGTAATCATTTTCAAAAATATATTTAAAGATAATGTACGCTGAATAAAATTTTAACGTAGTTTATAGTAAGACGTCATTATACACAGAATACTTTCAAATGCATAGATAAACATAGTTTATACTTTAAACTGGATTCTGGAGTCAATTATACTTGATCATATTTTATAGTAAGACGTAGAATCATTTTCATATATATTTTTCTAAATAGTTTACGCTGAAGTTTATATCATACATAATTATATGTCAATAATATTTGATTTTACTTTATAGTAAGACGTAGTAATCTTTTTCAAAAATATATTTAAAGATAATGTACGCTGAATTAAATTTGAACGTAGTTTATAGTAAGACGTGATTATACACAGAATACTTTCAAATGCATAGTTAAACATAGTTTATACTTTAAAGTGGATTCTTGAGTCAATTATACTTGATCAAATTTTATAGTAAGACGTAGTATCATTTTCAAATATATATTTATAAATAGTTTACGCTGAAGTTTATATCATACATAAATATATGTCAATAATATTTTATTTTACTTTATAGTAAGACGTAGTAATCATTTTCAAAAATATATTTAAAGATAATGTACGCTGAATAAAATTTGAACGTAGTTTATAGTAAGACGTCATTATACACAGAATACTTTCAAATGCATAGATAAACATAGTTTATACTTTAAACTGGATTCTTGAGAAAAATTATACTTGATCATATTTTATAGTAAGACGTAGAATCATTTTCAAATATATATTTATAAATAGTTCACGCTGAAGTTTATATCATGCATAATTAAGTCAATAATATTTGATATTACTTTATAGTAAGACGTAGTAATCATTTTCAAAAATATATTTAAAGATAATGTACGCTGAATAAAATTTGAACGTAGTTTATAGTAAGACGTGATTATACACAGAATACTTTCAAATACATAGATAAACATAGTTTATACTTTAAAGTGGATTCTTGAGTCAATTATACTTGATCATATTTTATAGTAAGACGTAGAATCATTTTCAAATATATATTTATAAATAGTTTACGCTGAAGTTTATATCATACATAATTATGTCAATAATATTTGATATTACTTTATATTAAGACGTAGTAATCATTTTCAAAAATATATTTAAAGATAATGTACGCTGAATAAAATTTGAACGTGGTTTATAGTAAGATGTGATTATACACAGAATACTTTCAAATGCATAGATAAACATAGTTTATACTTTAAAGTGGATTCTTGAGTCAATTATACTTGATCATATTTTATAGTAAGACGTAGTATCATTTTCATATATATATTTATAAATAGTTTACGCTGAAGTTTATATCATACATAATTATATGTCAATAATATTTGATTTTACTTTATAGTAAGATAGTAATCATTTTCAAAAATATATTTAAAGATAATGTACGCTGAATAAAATTTTAACGTAGTTTATAGTAAGACGTGATTATACACAGAATACTTTCAAATGCATAGATAAACATAGTTTATACTTTAAACTGGATTCTTGAGTCAATTATACGTGATCATATTTTATAGTAAGACGTAGAATCATTTTCAAATATATGTTTCTAAATAGTTTACGCTGAAGTTTATATCATACATAATTATATGTCAATAATATTTGATTTTACTTTATAGTAAGACGTAGTAATCATTTTCAAAAATATATTTAAAGATAATGTACGCTGAATAAAATTTGAACGTAGTTTATAGTAAGACGTGATTATACACAAAATACTTTCAAATGCATAGATAAACATAGTTTATACTTTAAAGTGGATTCTTGAGTCAATTATACTTGATCATATTTTATAGTAAGACGTAGTATCATTTTCATATATATATTTATAAATAGTTTACGCGGAAGTTTATATCATACATAATTATATGTCAATAATATTTGATTTTACTTCATAGTAAGACGTAGTAATCATTTTCAAAAATATATTTAAAGATAATGTACGCTGAATAAAATTTGAACGTGGTTTATAGTACACAGAATACTTTCAAATGCATAGATAAACATAGTTTATACTTTAAAGTGGATTCTTGAGTCAATTATACTTGATCATATTTTATAGTAAGACGTAGTATCGTTTTCAAATATATGTTTATAAATAGTTTACGCTGAAGTTTATATCATACATAATTATATGTCAATAATATTTGATTTTACTTTATAGTAAGACGTAGTAATCATTATTCCAATATATATTTAAAGATAATGTACGCTGAATAAAATTTGAACGTAGTTTATAGTAAGACGTGATTATATACAGAATACTTTCAAATGCATAGATAAACATAGTTTATACTTTAAAGTGGATTCTTGAGTTAATTATACTTGATCATATTTTATAGTAAGACGTAGTATCATTTTCAAATATGTATTTATAAATAGCTTACGCTGAAGTTTATATCATACATAATTATATGTCAATAATATTTGATTTTACTTTATAGTAAGACGTAGTAATCATTTTCAAAAATATATTTAAAGATAATGTACGCTGAATAAAATTTGAATGTAGTTTATAGTAAGACGTGATTATACACAGAATACTTTCAAATGCATAGATAAACATAGTTTATACTTTAAAGTGGATTCTTGAGTCAATTATACTTGATCAAATTTTATAGTAAGACGTAGTATCATTTTCAAATATATATTTATAAATAGTTTACGCTGAAGTTTATATCATACATATATATATGTCAATAATATTTTATTTTATTTTATAGTAAGACGTAGTAATCATTTTCAAAAATATATTTAAAGATAATGTACGCTGAATAAAATTTGAACGTGGTTTATAGTAAGATGTGATTATACACAGAATACTTTCAAATGCATAGATAAACATAGTTTATACTTTAAAGTGGATTCTTGAGTCAATTATACTTGATCATATTTTATAGTAAGACGTAGTATCATTTTCATATATATATTTATAAATAGTTTACGCTGAAGTTTATATCATACATAATTATATGTCAATAATATTTGATTTTACTTTATAGTAAGACGTAGTAATCATTTTCAAAAATATATTTAAAGATAATGTACGCTGAATAAAATTTGAACGTAGTTTATAGTAAGACGTGATTATACACAGAATACTTTCAAATGCATAGATAAACATAGTTTATAATTTAAACTGGATTCTTGAGTCAATTATACGTGATCATATTTTATAGTAAGACGTAGAATCATTTTCAAATATATGTTTCTAAATAGTTTACGCTGAAGTTTATATCATACATAATTATATGTCAATAATATTTGATTTTACTTTATAGTAAGACGTAGTAATCATTTTCAAAAATATATTTAAAGATAATGTACGCTGAATAAAATTTGAACGTAGTTTATAGTAAGACGTGATTATACACAAAATACTTTCAAATGCATAGATAAACATAGTTTATACTTTAAAGTGGATTCTTGAGTCAATTATACTTGATCATATTTTATAGTAAGACGTAGTATCATTTTCATATATATATTTATAAATAGTTTACGCGGAAGTTTATATCATACATAATTATATGTCAATAATATTTGATTTTACTTCATAGTAAGACGTAGTAATCATTTTCAAAAATATATTTAAAGATAATGTACGCTGAATAAAATTTGAACGTGGTTTATAGTACACAGAATACTTTCAAATGCATAGATAAACATAGTTTATACTTTAAAGTGGATTCTTGAGTCAATTATACTTGATCATATTTTATAGTAAGACGTAGTATCATTTTCAAATATATATTTATAAATAGTTTACGCTGAAGTTTATATCATACATAATTATATGTCAATAATATTTGATTTTACTTTATAGTAAGACGTAGTAATCATTATTCCAATATATATTTAAAGATAATGTACGCTGAATAAAATTTGAACGTAGTTTATAGTAAGACGTGATTATATACAGAATACTTTCAAATGCATAGATAAACATAGTTTATACTTTAAAGTGGATTCTTGAGTTAATTATACTTGATCATATTTTATAGTAAGACGTAGTATCATTTTCAAATATGTATTTATAAATAGCTTACGCTGAAGTTTATATCATACATAATTATATGTCAATAATATTTGATTTTACTTTATAGTAAGACGTAGTAATCATTTTCAAAAATATATTTAAAGATAATGTACGCTGAATAAAATTTGAATGTAGTTTATAGTAAGACGTGATTATACACAGAATACTTTCAAATGCATAGATAAACATAGTTTATACTTTAAAGTGGATTCTTGAGTCAATTATACTTGATCAAATTTTATAGTAAGACGTAGTATCATTTTCAAATATATATTTATAAATAGTTTACGCTGAAGTTTATATCATACATATATATATGTCAATAATATTTTATTTTATTTTATAGTAAGACGTAGTAATCATTTTCAAAAATATATTTAAAGATAATGTACGCTGAATAAAATTTTAACGTAGTTTATAGTAAGACGTCATTATACACAGAATACTTTCAAATGCATAGATAAACATAGTTTATACTTTAAACTGGATTCTGGAGTCAATTATACTTGATCATATTTTATAGTAAGACGTAGAATCATTTTCATATATATTTTTCTAAATAGTTTACGCTGAAGTTTATATCATACATAATTATATGTCAATAATATTTGATTTTACTTTATAGTAAGACGTAGTAATCTTTTTCAAAAATATATTTAAAGATAATGTACGCTGAATTAAATTTGAACGTAGTTTATAGTAAGACGTGATTATACACAGAATACTTTCAAATGCATAGTTAAACATAGTTTATACTTTAAAGTGGATTCTTGAGTCAATTATACTTGATCAAATTTTATAGTAAGACGTAGTATCATTTTCAAATATATATTTATAAATAGTTTACGCTGAAGTTTATATCATACATAAATATATGTCAATAATATTTTATTTTACTTTATAGTAAGACGTAGTAATCATTTTCAAAAATATATTTAAAGATAATGTACGCTGAATAAAATTTGAACGTAGTTTATAGTAAGACGTCATTATACACAGAATACTTTCAAATGCATAGATAAACATAGTTTATACTTTAAACTGGATTCTTGAGAAAAATTATACTCTATCATATTTTATAGTAAGACGTAGAATCATTTTCAAATATATATTTATAAATAGTTCACGCTGAAGTTTATATCATGCATAATTAAGTCAATAATATTTGATATTACTTTATAGTAAGACGTAGTAATCATTTTCAAAAATATATTTAAAGATAATGTACGCTGAATAAAATTTGAACGTAGTTTATAGTAAGACGTGATTATACACAGAATACTTTCAAATGCATAGATAAACATAGTTTATACTTTAAAGTGGATTCTTGAGTCAATTATACTTGATCATATTTTATAGTAAGACGTAGAATCATTTTCAAATATATATTTATAAATAGTTTACGCTGAAGTTTATATCATACATAATTATGTCAATAATATTTGATATTACTTTATATTAAGACGTAGTAATCATTTTCAAAAATATATTTAAAGATAATGTACGCTGAATAAAATTTGAACGTGGTTTATAGTAAGATGTGATTATACACAGAATACTTTCAAATGCATAGATAAACATAGTTTATACTTTAAAGTGGATTCTTGAGTCAATTATACTTGATCATATTTTATAGTAAGACGTAGTATCATTTTCATATATATATTTATAAATAGTTTACGCTGAAGTTTATATCATACATAATTATATGTCAATAATATTTGATTTTACTTTATAGTAAGACGTAGTAATCATTTTCAAAAATATATTTAAAGATAATGTACGCTGAATAAAATTTTAACGTAGTTTATAGTAAGACGTCATTATACACAGAATACTTTCAAATGCATAGATAAACATAGTTTATACTTTAAACTGGATTCTGGAGTCAATTATACTTGATCATATTTTATAGTAAGACGTAGAATCATTTTCATATATATTTTTCTAAATAGTTTACGCTGAAGTTTATATCATACATAATTATATGTCAATAATATTTGATTTTACTTTATAGTAAGACGTAGTAATCATTTTCAAAAATATATTTAAAGATAATGTACGCTGAATAAAATTTGAACGTGGTTTATAGTACACAGAATACTTTCAAATGCATAGATAAACATAGTTTATACTTTAAAGTGGATTCTTGAGTCAATTATACTTGATCATATTTTATAGTAAGACGTAGTATCGTTTTCAAATATATGTTTATAAATAGTTTACGCTGAAGTTTATATCATACATAATTATATGTCAATAATATTTGATTTTACTTTATAGTAAGACGTAGTAATCATTATTCCAATATATATTTAAAGATAATGTACGCTGAATAAAATTTGAACGTAGTTTATAGTAAGACGTGATTATATACAGAATACTTTCAAATGCATAGATAAACATAGTTTATACTTTAAAGTGGATTCTTGAGTTAATTATACTTGATCATATTTTATAGTAAGACGTAGTATCATTTTCAAATATGTATTTATAAATAGCTTACGCTGAAGTTTATATCATACATAATTATATGTCAATAATATTTGATTTTACTTTATAGTAAGACGTAGTAATCATTTTCAAAAATATATTTAAAGATAATGTACGCTGAATAAAATTTGAATGTAGTTTATAGTAAGACGTGATTATACACAGAATACTTTCAAATGCATAGATAAACATAGTTTATACTTTAAAGTGGATTCTTGAGTCAATTATACTTGATCAAATTTTATAGTAAGACGTAGTATCATTTTCAAATATATATTTATAAATAGTTTACGCTGAAGTTTATATCATACATATATATATATGTCAATAATATTTTATTTTATTTTATAGTAAGACGTAGTAATCATTTTCAAAAATATATTTAAAGATAATGTACGCTGAATAAAATTTTAACGTAGTTTATAGTAAGACGTCATTATACACAGAATACTTTCAAATGCATAGATAAACATAGTTTATACTTTAAACTGGATTCTGGAGTCAATTATACTTGATCATATTTTATAGTAAGACGTAGAATCATTTTCATATATATTTTTCTAAATAGTTTACGCTGAAGTTTATATCATACATAATTATATGTCAATAATATTTGATTTTACTTTATAGTAAGACGTAGTAATCTTTTTCAAAAATATATTTAAAGATAATGTACGCTGAATTAAATTTGAACGTAGTTTATAGTAAGACGTGATTATACACAGAATACTTTCAAATGCATAGTTAAACATAGTTTATACTTTAAAGTGGATTCTTGAGTCAATTATACTTGATCAAATTTTATAGTAAGACGTAGTATCATTTTCAAATATATATTTATAAATAGTTTACGCTGAAGTTTATATCATACATAAATATATGTCAATAATATTTTATTTTACTTTATAGTAAGACGTAGTAATCATTTTCAAAAATATATTTAAAGATAATGTACGCTGAATAAAATTTGAACGTAGTTTACAGTAAGACGTGATTATACACAAAATACTTTCAAATGCATAGATAAACATAGTTTATACTTTAAAGTGGATTCTTGAGTCAATTATACTTGATCATATTTTATAGTAAGACGTAGTATCATTTTCATATATATATTTATAAATAGTTTACGCGGAAGTTTATATCATACATAATTATATGTCAATAATATTTGATTTTACTTTAAAGTAAGACGTATTGTATTAATCATTTTCAAACGTATCCTACAAGTCAATAATACTTGATTATGTTTTAAAGTAAGACGTAGTAATCATTTTCAGATATATAAATATACTTTACACTGAATAAAATTTTAACGAAATTTATAGCAGAACGTGATTATACATGGAATACTTTCAAATGTATACATAAACATAGTTTATACTTCAAACTTGTTTCTCGATAACTTAATCGCTTGAAAAAATTGATTTAACTCGGATATAATATACTGGGCATTGATATGTGCCAATTTGGAAACGTATCCTAAAAGTCAATAATACTTGAACATATTTTATAGTAATCATTCAGATATATATTTAAATATACTTTACGCTGAATAAAATTTTAACGAAATTTATAGCAAAACGTGAATATACATAGAATACATTCAAATGTATACATAAACACAGTTTATACTTCAAACCAATTTGGAAAAGTATCCTACAAGTCCATAATACTTGATCATATTTTATAGTAAGACGTAGTAATCATTTTCAGATATTTAAATATACTTTACGCTGAATAAAATTTTAACGAAATTTATAGCAGAACGTGATTATACATAGAATACTTTCAAATGTATACATAAACATAGTTTATACTTCAAACTTGTTGCTCGATAACTTAATCGCTTGAAAAAATATATTTTTGGAAACGTATCCTACAAGTCAATAATTCTTCATCATATTTTATAGTAAGACGTAGTATTATTTTAAAATAAATATTTATAAATATTTTACGCTGAAGTTTATATCATGCATAATTATATGTCAATAATATTTGATTTTACTTTATAGTAAGACGTAGTCATCATTTTCAACAATATATTTAAATATAATTTCCACTGAGTAAAATTTTAACGAAATTTATAGCAAAACGTGATTATACATAGAATGCTTTCAAATGTAAACATAAACACAGTTTATACTTCAAACCAATTTGGAAACGTATCTTACAAGTCAATAATACTTGATCATATTTTATAGCAAGACGTAGTATTATTTTAAAATAAATATTTATAAATAGTTTACACTGAAGTTTATATCATGCATAATTATATGTCAATAATATTTGATTTTACTTTATAGTAAGACGTAGTCATCATTTTCAACAATATATTTAAATATAATTTACACTGAGTAAAATTTTAACGAAATTTATAGCAAAACGTGATTATACATAGAATACTTTCAAATGTATACATAAACATAGTTTATACTTCAAACTTGTTTGTCGATAACTTAATCGCATGAAAAAATAGATTTAATTCGGATATAATATACTGGGCGGCATTGATATGTGCCAATTTGGAAACGTATCCTACAAGTCAATAATACTTGATCATATTTTATAGCAAGACGTAGTAATCATTTTCAGATATATATTTAAATATACTTTACACTGAATAAAATTTTAACGAAATTTATAGCAGAACGTGATTATAAATAGAATACTTTCAAATGTATACATAAACATAGTTTATACTTCAAACTTGTTTCTCGATAACTTAATCGTTTAAGAAAATAGATTTAACTCGGATATAATATACTGGGCATTGATATGTGCCAATTTGGAAACGTATCCTACAAGTAAATAATACTTGATCATATTTTATAGTAAGACGTAGTATCATTTTCAAACATATATTTTTAGATAGTTTACGCTGAAGTTTATATCAATATTTGATTTTACTTTAAAGTAAGACGTATTGTATTAATCATTTTCAAACGTATCCTACAAGTCAATAATACTTGATTATGTTTTAAAGTAAGACGTAGTAATCATTTTCAGAAATATAAATATACTTTACGCTGAATAAAATTTTTATCGAAATTTATAGCAAAACGTGATTAGACATAGAATACTTTCAAATGTATACATAAACCATAGTTGATACTTCAAACTTGTTTCTTGATAACTTAATCGCTTGAAAAAATATATTTAACTCGGATATAATATACTTGGCATAGATATGAGCCAATTTAGAAACGTATCCTGTAAGTCAATAACACGTGGTCATATCATATTTTAAGAAGTTTTGAAATTTACATTTAAATATATGTACTTTACGATGAATTAAATTTGATGAACGTAGTTCATGGTAAAACGTTAGGTACTCGTATTACAGGTAGAGTTTAAGTTTTGTCGTTTACAATCATTTTCCAATGTCGATTTAGATTATTTAAAGTTTATATGTATTTATTTACATGAGATTATACATATGTATTATATGTACTATGTACATATGTATGTAGGGGTATATGTATGTATGTATATTTAATTATGTATATGTTTAGATATATTGTTTATAACGTGGACAAAGGTATTTCCGATTTAGTAAAGATTATGTCGTCTGCCCGGCAATATCATATAAAACTCTCTACATAAAGTTTATTTAAAATCATGCTATTCATAGTTAGTCCTAATTTATACTATGAAAGTATTATTGCTAAGCTGATTAGTTTGTTAGGGGAGAGAGACGATGGGAAAAGAAGCGGTTCTAATCCCCTCGTCTCTCTTTCCCAAACTAATCAGCTTAGCAATAGGACTTGCGTAGTGTAAATCAGCACTTAGGATATGCATACATACAAAATATCCATACGTATGTATGTATTTTGTAAACGCGTATATTTAAGTAAATTATAGCTGCTTTAATATAGCTGCTTTAACGAACATTCTTCTCTTATTGAACTGATTGAGCAGAAGGTTGAAATGGTAAACTATTTGTTTCAACTTGCGGCGATTTTCAGGAAATATGTACAATTAATTAGAATGAAATATTCTTGCATCTCTGTTTTCTGCAACATGCTTTTTATACAAAGAGTAATTTTTGGTAAATAAATTATTATTAAAACTTTTTGCCTGAGCAAACCTCTGGCCTAAGTTTGAAAAACACATTTAGAATGTCAGTTATTATAAAGGATTATGTAGGAACTCGCTCGGTATGTGTCGCTAGCTCGATTTCTTTCGGTGGCTCTCGCTAACTCTTTTTCGCTCTTTAATCCTGCCATTTCAGTATTTTCACGGCTATATTAAGCAACTTCTTTTGTAAAAAACAGTTTTTTAAATAACTGCTTAAAGAAACTGTAAATTTAAAGTCTAGAATTTTTTCTTCTGTAAAACATTTTAGCAGAGGTTTTGCGACGATTTTCTTTGTCTTCGTTTACTATAATTTTGTGGTTACATTGTCGTTATCTCTCGCTCGCGGTCGAGCTCTCACTCAATATCGCTCTCTTGCTACAATCCTCTCTATATCTCCCGATATCTCTCTTGCTATTATCTCTCAATCGCTCTGTCTCTCCCTCATCCTTTATCTCCCAATATCGCTCTCTAGTTTTTTTCTGTATATCTCGCTCTCTCTCTCTCTGTCATACATCGCTCTCGCACTTTCGTTCTGGCTATTGCTATCTCTCTCTCTCTTATACGTACATATATCGATCTCACTATAATTGTTTCTGGCTTTTGCTCTCTCTTGGGAGCTTGAAGCTCCCACTTCCAATAAGATTGTTATTTTTTTATTATTATTATTAATTTATTTATTTCCATTTCCTATACAAGATAAGATCTTATATTTAAAGTATAGGAATATTTCATCCTTACAAAAAGATTACAAGGCACACAGTTTTCTGATATTTTTTTATGTATACATTCTTCATATTGCTTTGCTTGAACTCTGTGCGACTTCTAAAGCCTTGACAATTGAATTAACCATGGATATGTATGCGTTCGACGTTTTACTTTACTTTCTAGCAGGGACCGTAACTGTTATGACTTTTATCAAAAAAATCAAGAAATAAGAGTTATTTTTGATTTTTATATTTTTAGATAGAAAATAAGAGTTATTTTTGATTTTTATATTTTTAGATAGAAAATAAGAGTTATTTTTGATTTTTATATTTTTAGATAGAAAATAAAAGTTATTTTTGATTTTTATATTTTTAAATGAAAAATTAAAGTTATTTTCGATTTTTATATTTTTATATCAATAATAAAAATCAATTAAAAATTCGTGACATAGGTAATATGTTTATTAATCTTTGTTACGTATTAAAGTAAAAATAAAGTACACAGTTATAATAACAACAAAATGTGTGTAACAAAGTTTCTAAATTACGCTGTGCATTGCCCTTGAACTTGAAACAACGCTATTATTTGTTCTTTCATTTTTGTTGTTGTTGTTATTATTAGCGTAATCTTATTGTTGTTTTTAATTTATTAATTGCAATGCAAATTGTATATTAAGTGATAACATTCAATCGCGAGGGAGAAGTTGTGACAAGCACTGCTTATTTATAAAAGTAAAAGTTTTACATAATTTGATAATGGGAAGAAAACGGAATATATACATACGTGATTTCTATATTATTGATGGCTCCAATGGAGAATGTAAAATGTGTAAAAAAAAATTGAGTGCGATATGTTTAACTAATCTGAAAAGACATTTACAAAAGGACCATAGTAAGGAATATGATGAAAAAAGGGTTAAAATAGAAAGCAGTGATACATGCGAAAATAATGAAAAAATTAAATTCACTATTGAAATGTCCGTGAATGAAGTTGTTAATGCTTGTATTACTTTGCTAACCAAACAATCAGTGCCCTTGTCATTTTTTGATAGTGAGCCATTTAATACATTAACAAAACCAATATTTGATGGTCTTCATATTCCAAAAATAAATTCTAGAAATATTTTACAACATTTGGAAGATAAATTTGATAAGTTGCAAAATAATATAAAAAATATAACAAAAAATAAAATAGTTTGCATAAAAATGGATACAGCTACTCGCCACGATCGTGCTATTTTGGGCATAAATCTGCAAATAATCTCATCCAATACTCTTCAAATATTCACACTGGCCATGCTTGAATTGAAGCAGAAACATACTGCACAATATTTAACGACTCAAGTTGAAAATGTTTTGAAAAGTTTCAATATAGATAAGGCGCAAGTTTATGCAATAACCACGGATAATGGCAGAAATATGGTGAAAGCGGTGGAGCTGTTATCGTTGCATAGTGATGACGAAGAAAGTGACAGTGAAAGTGAAGACAATTACGAAAGTATATTGGATAATGTAAGATTCGAAAATATTATTTCTATTAAATGTGCTGCCCACACATTGCAGTTAGCTGTTAAAGATTTTTTAGATAACTTAAATACAAATGTAGTACATAATTCACGGAAAAGTGTAAAATATTTGAGAACACCTGCATATCGGTAAGTTATTTCCTTAAACTTTTCATGTGCAAAATGTGTGTTTGTTAAATTTTTCATTTTATTCCAGACATAGTATAAAAAGTAGCCAAAACCTCAAACCAATAATCGACGTACCAACACGTTGGAGCTCCACTTATAATATGTTGAAGCGACTGCTACACCTAAAAGAATTTTGCTGTGAACATTTGCCATCATCTGAGCAGCTCCAAATACATGAGTGGACGGAACTAGAACAAATTCTACAGGCTCTAGAACCAGTAAATACTCTGACGCTGAATCTACAAAAATCTAATTTACTGTTCGGAGATTTTTATAAAAATTGGCTAGAGCTAATTTTTACTCTAAAAGGCTTGAATACAGAGATGACCAGGCAACTTCTGGATCACGTCGAAAAAAGGCAAACAAAGTTGCTTGAATGCGACACTGTATATGCAGCCTTGTTTTTAGACCCCAGATTTAGGCGTGTGTTGTCACATGACAAAATAAGTTCTGCGAAAAATCATTTAAAGAAAATTGTACTCCAGTTAGTAAAAGTGGTGAGCTAAGACAATAAATTTAAAATAATTTATAATATATTTTTAATATTTTTTTTATTTGTATTTAGCATAACACTGAAATTCAGCGATTTTCCTGCGGCACGCCACCTGTTGAAGAAAACTTATTTATAATAGATGAAAGCTCCGTTGCAAGCTCTCGATCTGTTTTAGCAGACGGTTTAAGGTCAATGGAGATGAATTATTCGTCTTCGGACGACGATGATACTCCTACGACAATAAATGACAGCGTCCGCAAAGCTTATTTTGAAATAGACAATTACAAAGAAAAGCGTTTCGATACTTCTGCTAATTTATTGCAATATTGGGAGAGCAAAAAATTTGTGTTTCCATGGCTTCGAAAATTAGCTTTAATTGTTCATTCTGTACCTGCCACTCAAGTCAGTGTAGAAAGGTCATTTTCAGCACTCAGATTAATATTGGGAGATTTGAGATATAATTTATCTGAGGAACATTTAAAATCAATTATGATGGTAAAATTGAACACCTGAAAACGACCTCTTAACACTGACTTGAATGGCAGCCAAAACTTATAAGCTATTTCTATGCATTCATGTTTTTAAAGCTGATAATGGATAAGTCACATAATATATTATATTCATATAGAAATTTGAATGAAGCAGCATATTATAGTACGTACGGCATCAACAAATAAATAAAAGTTTTGAATTGATTTTTATTATTGATATAAAAATATAAAAATCAAAAATAACTTTTATTTTTCATTTAAAAATATAAAAATCAAAAATAACTTTTATTTTTCATTTAAAAATATAAAAATCAAAAATAACTTTTATTTTTCATTTAAAAAAATAAAAATCAAAAATAACTCTTATATTTGATTGTTAAAATAAAAATCAAAAATTTAAAAATCATGCAATATGTTGGATGCACTTCGCCTAAAAATCATGATGGTGTAATTAAAAGTTTTCTACGTTGTTCATTTATGTATGATTTATTTCTTCAAAAATTGAAAAATAACTCTTATTTTCGGTCCCTGCTTTCTAGACATCGATCTATGGCTTTGCTTTTGCATAATTTTCCAAAAGAATCTACTTCGAAATGGTACAACGATTAACGATAATTTTTATTGAAATTGTTCTCATATCCTCCACTTTTATTCGCCTCTGTTTTCATATTTATTTGTTCGTTAAAGCTCGTACAAGATGCGCACACATGTAAATACATACACACATTCGTATATATTATGCACATATGTATACATATGCATTTCTATAAGAATCTGATAAGAAGGCTCGTTAAGCCGAGAAACTGACTTAGAATCACATTCTTCACTAGACGGACTTTCGTTTATTATATTATTATTTATTTGTTACAAAATAATTTATCCTTCATACTGTTTTGAAATTGTAACGAAAATTTTGGTTTAAAAGCGTGAAGTCGAATTTGGAATTGTAATTTTATTCAATTGTTTGTAGGCACTTTTCTGAACATAAATAAGTGCAAGATTATTTTAATTTAGGGAGGTAAAATGGATTGAATATTTGTTTAATAAATTATTTTATGTGATATTTTTAGTTAGTTGATTAGATATTTTATATTTAGGGGGTAGATGTTTAAAATATACATAAGAACTTCCAAAATTTTTAATACGATTTTAGAACATAGAAAAGTTTAATCCTTATTTTAAATCACTTTTTAAAAATGTGTTTTGTAAAGCATTTATTTATCTTAATTGTTTTGCGTGTTTACGTATTAAAAATGAACTTCGTAGTTGTAGAATTTTTTAAGAAGTTTTTTCGAAGATGTAGGTATACATACATATATGTATGTATGTATTTTAAATTAATGTTGTACACATGTTAATTTATCGAAATATTTTCTATTCGGTGAATAATCAATTCGCATTGTCAAATTTAAATTAAATCGACTTTTTAGGTTGGTTTGAATACCTTTTTATATAAAAAGGAGGAAGATACCTATTAACTATTCTCAAATATTGTTTAAATGGTAGCGATTAAAAATCAAAATTAAACCTTTCAAAGCAATTAAGAGACTGATTAATTTTATATTATTAATAAAGGATAAACACAAGGACATTTAAGGAAATGTTATCTATTCGGTGAATAATCAATTCGATTGAAGTGAAATTGAAATTAAATCGACTTTTTACGCGTGTGAATATATTATTATTATAATTATGTTACTATGAGTAAGATGGAAATATAAAGCAGGCAATAAGGAAGCTATTAACCACAGATGATACCTATTAACTATTCTCAAATATTGTTTAAATGGTAGCGAAATATTTTCTATTCGGTGAATAACCAATTCGCATTATCAAATTTAAATTAAATTTACTTTTTAGGTTGGTTTGAAGATCTTTTTATCTAAAAAGGAGGAAGATACCTATTAACTATTCTCAATATTGTTTAAATGGTAGCGATTAAAAAAAATCAAAATTAAACCTTTCAAAGCAATTAAGAGACTCTGATTAATGTTATATTATTAATAAAGGATAAACACAAGGACATTTACAATTATGTATTTCAAAACTTTATCGAAATGTTATCTATTCGGTGAATAATCAATTCGATTGAAGTGAAATTGAAATTAAATCGACTTTTTACGCGTGTGAATATATTATTATTATTATGTTACTATGAGTAAAATGGAAATATGAAGCAGGCGATAAGGAAGCTATTAACCACAGATGATACCTATTAACAATTCTCAGATATTGTTTAAATGGTAGCGAAATATTTTCTATTCGGTGAATAATCAATTCGCATTATCAAATTTAAATTAAATCTACTTTTTAGGTTGGTTTGAATATCTTTTTATCTAAAAAGGAGGAAGATACCTATTAACTATTCTCAATATTGTTTAAATGATAGCGATTACAAAAAATCAAAATTAAACCTTTCAAAGCAATTAATAGACTCTGATTAATGTTATATTATTAATAAAGGATAAACACAAGGACATTTACAATTATGTATTTCAAAACTTTATCGAAATGTTATCTATTCGGTGAATAATCAATTCGATTGAAGTGAAATTGAAATTAAATCGACTTTTTACGCGTGTGAATATATTATTATTATTATGTTACTATGAGTAAAATGGAAATATGAAGCAGGCGATAAGGAAGCTATTAACCACAGATGATACCTATTAACAATTCTCAGATATTGTTTAAATGGTAGCGAAATATTTTCTATTCGGTGAATAATCAATTCGCATTATCAAATTTAAATTAAATCTACTTTTTAGGTTGGTTTGAATATCTTTTTATCTAAAAAGGAGGAAGATACCTATTAACTATTCTCAATATTGTTTAAATGGTAGCGATTAAAAAAATCAAAATTAAACCTTTCAAAGCAATTAAGAGACTCTGATTAATTTTATATTATTAATAAAGGATAAACACAAGGACATTTACAATTATGTATTTCAAAACTTTATTTCAAAATTAAACCTTTCAAAGCAATGACGAGACTTCTGATTAATATTACTATTAATAAAGGATAAACACCAGGACATTTACAATTATTTCCAAACGTATTTTTAAAATGTTAAAAAAATTCCAACATTTTATAGATTTCAATTTGAAAACTCACTGGGTAATAAAAATTACTGCAACGAAGTACACTGTGAGTGCAATAAATAAGGTCAGACAGGTTGTGTAATAACGCCAATATACATATAATAAAGTTAAATTTTCTTAGAACATAATTTGTTATTACAAAAATTTCGAGGAAAATAATTTTCAGGATGAGGTGTTGCCTCAGTACATATTTATATACATACATACTATATATTACACATACATATCACCTAAGTTACAGCATATTATAATCTATGTATATTTTATTAATCTTGAAATGATATCGGAGAATTTGATATTATTATGATATTTATGGCTGATTTTAAAAAGTTTGTATAATTTTTAGACGCGCTACTTTTAGTGTCGTGTATAGATACAAAGTTGAGAAACATTGTAATCATGAGCAACAACTTTGAAACAGATGCGGCGCCGCTCGCTGCTTGCTTGTTTGCGGCGTTTTTAATGCTTGTCGACGATGTTATGTTAATTTTGTGTATTGCGCCGATATGAAAGCTATACATTTTGTTCGAAGACAAAAGCAATTGACGTTTTGGAAGTCGGCTTAGTTTTGGTAATTTATTTAATTTTATTCCACGTTTAGACTTCTTAAATACATAAGAAAATTTAATTTTAGGATTTGATCCTAATGCTTTCAGCTAATTACATACATATCTCTTTAACAATGAAAGATGTCCTTTATATTTTAATAGTTCGAAGTTCAAAACGCTTATTTGCAATTTTATATAGTTTTTATAAATTTTTTTGTCCTTTTTTCAAATTTGCGAATTATTTTAATAAAGTAATCAGTTTTTATATTCAAATTAATTTTTAGATTAGAATTTTTTTAGTCCAAATTCTCATCAGTTCAGCATGTTCTCTACCATTTTGAAAATTTGTTATTGGTAATTCTTTAAAACGCTTTTTATTTTAATGCTCTTGGGTGTCTGTCCTTTTAATTTTTATGAAATTTTTTAATATATTTATTTTTTGTGGCTTTCTGTTCAATTGAAACGATTTTTTAACGCTCTATGGACTTTAAATTTTAAAGCAAATTTTTACCTGACATTGAAAATATTGTTATTTATTTGTATGTATTTTACATTTATTTGCGAAGGATTCTTATTTATCGCTTTTATATTATTTTTATTATAAGATGTTTATTTTTAATCTTTATTATGTATTGTTTCTATTAAATCGCATTAATATTGAAATGAATATTTTTAATGTATTTTTATTTTATATTTTATTTTTTACTTCTTATGAGCAAATAAAAAAATCTTAAATACCATCAATTCTACGGTCTGGTCTATTCAACAATCGGATGAGTTTTAATCTAAAATTCGATTCCAGAAAAAACTGTTTGAATTTGTGTCAACTTTGCAATTAGAAATTAATAAACTTTCAGATCAAACGATTTGGAACAATTGGTTTTCGGAAAGAAGTGATCAATTTCGAACGATAACTAAAAATCAATTTTCACCTAAACGCGATTTGTTAATATAAAATAAATGCAATACAGAACTTTTAATATAAATTTAACAGTTTTGAAAAAAGTACACAAAGGAAACTGATGATTAACGACTGCATTGATTTGAATGGTAGCGATTTTTACAAAATCAAAATTAAACCTTTCAAAACAATTAGGAATTTTCGAAAATACACTGGAATGCTTTTGAGAGAAAAGTGAATGACTACGACGACCTTTTAGAGAAACGTAGTAACGCTTAGACATCATAATAATTATTATATGAACTGATATGAAGATCAGGTGGCCTTCGAAGTCGATCAAATCTTCATAAAATTTCAACTGCGTTTGTGTGGACATTTCGAACGATATGGTATGCCGCAATTGTATAATTACTTTTGAAGTCTGATACCTACTACATACTTTTAATTCGACAAACTCAATGGAGACATTTGAAACTAATCCTGCTAAAATGAACCAACCTATTACAACGCTGTATATTTAATTGTTACAACCAGAATTTTATGTAAGCAGCTTTATAGTTATGTATCTATTAAGATTTTTTTTTAAATTTTATCTTAGTTATTATTATTGTTAGTTTATTTTTTTCTTTTTCAAACTTATATCCTGAAGTGCAATTTCTTTATAGAATAATTATTTATTCAAGTACCATTGTGACGAATTTGTTTCTCAAATGATTGAGGTTTTATTGTTTTATTTTAAGGACGACCGCTTTTCAAATTATACATGAATATATTTAAAACTTTTGCCTTTTCTATTTGTTTCTTTAATGATTCAGGTTTATTTTAAGGCTCGCTTTTCAAATTATATATATGTGAATATATTCAAGGCTGTGACGCATTTTTGTTTCTTTAATGTTTCAGGTTTGATAGTTTTATTTCAACGCTTTTTTCCTTTTCCCTTCGTGACGCAACTTCTGTTTCTTTAATGATTCAGGTTTGATAGTTTTATTTTAAGGGCCGCTCCGCTTTTCAAATTATACATGAACATATTGAACGCTTTGATTCCTTTTCCTTGAATTGCTAATTTGACGTCTTTACATTTTTTTAATAGATCTGTTAATTAGCCGCTTTAGTTAATTAATCAATGTTATTCTTTTACAAGTTTTTATAGTCATTTTGAAAAATTATAAGTTTTATCTTACTTCGACCTACATAATCTTCATAAATATCTTAGTAACTCATATTTTTAGGGACTATTTTTTTATTTCTAAAATTTAAATCTATTGTTCATGTGTGTGTATTCGTTGTTTTTTTTTTTGCTTTGTAATTCTAATTTTTTAACGTGTTTGTTTTAAATTTTAAATGCTTTTTCGGTATTAGGTTTTATATTTTTATGTACTAGGTATATAAATTAGGAAAATATTTAAACTAATAAATTTACTCACTTGGTATTTTTGTTAGATCTTTCTAAGCACTCAAAATATCGCTGCAATTGAAAAGAATTATTCTGCCTCTTGTTTTTGAGACAAGATTAATGGCAGTTTTTTTTTAAGAAAAAACGTTTTCATGGTGGTATGGGAAAATTATTCAAATTTTTATTCAATAATCTTTAGCTGTTTTAATTTTTTGTTGTGGTTTTTTTTCATTTGGTTTTTTTTTTTGAACAACAATTTTCTGTAGAAAACAAAGTTTCGTTTAAAACAGAATATCAAGACAGTAATGCTTAAAAGTTAAAAAATATTTCTTTTTTACAAAAAATCTACTGAAAGAACTTAAAATAGATGATTTTTGTGATTAAATCTTGGAATGATTTAAAAATTACAATTTTAAAGTGGATGGTGTTGTTAATCTAGCGTTTTCTATTTTCCAATCTTGTTTTTTTTTCATTATTTATAGGCTTTAGAGTGTATGTCGTATAATGGTAATAAAATACAACACCACGCCCTGGTTACTTTTAATCTTTACGCTATTTTTCTCTAAGAATATAAACATTTAAAAACAAAAAATTATAGGTATTAAAAAGTGATAATAATTGTGAGTGACTTGGCTTTTATAATCATTTAACGTTTCTTTAAAACTCATTTATATATTATGGCCGCTTTTTTAGTAGTCTTCTCTTTCGCAATCATCATCGTATGATTTGACTGACTTAACTGTACGAATCAACGAATTCTCTTATATACTCTGCCTGCCTGATTTTCTCATACATTTTAATTTTTGTGCTGACCTGCCTGCCAGTCTTGTCTTCTCGTTGTTTATTTCTTTTATTTTTTTTATATATTTTTAGCCTTCTTTTATAATGCATTTGTCGTCGTTTACGCTTATTTCGCTTTAAATGGGCTTTAGCAGATACATAAAACTTTTTGTTTGCTTTTTCAAGTTTATCGCATTTCTGTGCAGTAGTCGATTTTTATGTTGTTTTTTTATCATTAGTTGTATTGTTGTTATTCATATATGTATGTTGGTTTTATATTTTAAACAAGATATACCGAGAGACGTGGGACTAGACTGACGTAGCAAAATCATTTAATGTTTTACGAGAATAGGCAATTACACAATATTTGCTAAATAATTCAAAAAGAGAAAGTTTTTTGTAAGTTTTATGATGATAAATATTTGTATAACTTAATTTAAATTTTAAAATAAAGCATAACTTAAGAGATTTTTATGAAGTTTAGATAGGTAGTAAATATGTAGGTAATATTGTTTAATCACACAAACAATACTATATTAATTAAAAGGTGTTGGTTGATATTTTAAGTTGTGTATGTGGATATTAACTGCGCTTGTAGTTATACTAAAAAAAATCAATACATGTAGGTAGGTATATATATAACATAGGAGCATTGGAACTTTCTTAATATTCACTGTATCTATACAGTATAGTCGTATATTATATGACATATGCATGAAACAGGTACGAGAAAAACAAGTTATTGATACAATACTCTGCTCTAAAAGATACATGCATACATATGTATGAATAAGTAGATGTAACTTAGTTTCTCTTTTTTAGCTTAACTATGGAATTTTTATAGAAGGAAAACATATCGTTCATGTAAAATATGTATACTGCGACAATAAATGTTGTATTATGTGTATACATACATAAAAATATCTATATGCAAGTGCTTTGCAGCACAACTCCCAATAACGAAATATATGAAAAAGAAAGCATACCTAGGAAATAAATAGGATAATGCCGAAAAATACAATATTGTAATGTATTAATAATAAACATCTACAGTGGCTCAAAATGAAACTGGGACAGGATACTTGAAGATTTTGCAACTTGAATAAAAATGTAACAAAAACTGTGTTAATTTAATTATTTTCAAATATTTCATTTAACATCTTAAAATATAAAAAATAAATTTATTTACTATTTCAGCAGTAAGATATGATTAAAAAAAACTTAAAGATAATCGTTTTAAATCACAATATTAAGTGAGAAGGACACCACAAAGTAAAACGAAACTTCACTTAAATATAATACACTTCTATACAAGTTTTTACACTCGATAGGTACATTGTAGATGTGTATATCTCTATACGACGATTTAACTGGCAATGGTCTTCGTGGCATTGATTTTACCAGGTTTACACAGTGTGAAGTATACATTTTTGCTCATTCTTCTCTTATTCTTTCTAAGTGGGTTTTGTTTGATATGTCCGATTTTTTTTACCTACTCTTCTAGGTGGGTCCACGTTTTTTTTTAAGTTACAAAATTTTAAAAATCTTGTTCCACTTTAATTTTGAGCCACTGTACATTATGTGTATGTATGTATATGCATTGCTAACGATTACGAACTTTGTTTTTGCAAATGCGGAAAAATACTTAAAATTTTACATACTATGCATACACTAATAATGTATTACAAAAAAAAATGTGTAGATAATGAATTTGCTGTAATTTGTGTGTCGTAGAGAGTAGGATAAATACGTCGATATTTATTGGACTTCAGCATTTTTACAAAGTTTACATTGTTCGGAAGAGATATCATGAACTTAGCCTTTAGGTACACCTACATGAGTATATAAAATTTAAACGATTCCAGATTATACGTTCGAAGTTGCAAAAAAAAATATGTATATTAGATGTCTACAATTCAATGTAAATTTACATTGTAAAAACAAGTTATTTCTAGTATAACAGCCCAATGCTATATGCACGAAAGAGACAAACATATAATCACAAAAAAAATTGTTCACGTATACACAAAATTTGATATGTATTGAGAAAAAATGAGTCATGGAAAATTGTCTCGAACAAAGAAATATTAATGCGCAGTTATTTTAATTAAATATAATCCAAAAAAAAAAAATTAGTATGAAAAACTTAATATTAAAATGCTTACGGATTTTTGGCCATTTGCATAAATTTACCTAGTAGGAACCAAGGACAGCGTATGCGGTTTCAATTTTATATGTACCTTCCTCAAAAACCCATTAAATACATATCTCGGAAACCACTGTATTCTACCACCACCCACAGAACTAAGACTTCTCAATAATCGGGGTCCATTAACTATTTCTCATGGTAATCTCATATGCTCGCCCTCCGGAAAATTCCAGGTCATTTTCTAACTAACCTCCAGCATATAATTTACTTCCGCCAGTTAGTCCAAATTATTTCATCATTGAATTTCATAATGCTTTAAATTAGGCATTTCCTCTATTTCTCCTTACGGCGGCCAACCATTACAAGCAGAATAAAACTGCTTATTTCGCAATAATATGCAACGCACAGTCATTTTTAATTAAGCTATTTAATTAAAAAAAAAAAATAGCTACAATTTTCAACACAAAAACTACACCCCACACAGTGAAAATTTTCCACTAAAAGCACTTTTTATTTCTGCACTTCACTTTTCATGTACACACTTTTCAACTTTTTCTTTCCGAATGAAATCAGCAGCGAACCAGCAGCCGTATTTATACCCAAGGCGGACGTGTGTACTTCCACATGCCGAGAATGTTCAAGAATTTTCCACTACCCTTTTCTGGCATTATTGATTTTTGCATTCGTCAGATTTTTTATCCTCTACAACTATACTAGTTGTCTCACTTTAGTTACCGAAATGTGTTATACACAGTGCTGTCGGACTTATTTTTAGCCTACCCGCAAAATGATTTGTATAAAATCGCCAAATGAGCAGAAATATCGCCGATATAATTAAAACATTAAAATTAAATTTGTATATAAATAAATTATTTTTATCTTTTAGTGCTGCAAATTAAAAGAAATTATATTAAATCTTAGAAAATTAAATTCTTAGAAAAACCTGTTCAGTACAAAATCCTCGAAAAGGCATAGTTACGGAGTAACGAACTTCCAAAATTGTAATTGTGTTTTGGCATTTTCTTTGTAAATTTTTGATTTAGTATAACAATATGGGTATCATATTAAAGTTTATAGAAATTATTGGATGAAAAATATATTGTCAAAGAAAATTAAGTTGAAAAATAATAAAAATCAAATCAATCCTCTGCTTTATTATAATGGTAAAAGGTACATACTTTAGAGTGGCCGTTATAAATTATTTTTTTTTTGATTCCTTTTATTCTCACCCCCCAAATCAATTCAGTTTTATGTAAAAAAATTCAAAAAAATGTCATTTCACAGTTAACCTTCAAGCCCATTTGTCAATGTCATTTTTTGCATACGACTATCTTTTTAAAAAATTATTTTAGAAGAATATGATATCTGGCAATAGTTTAGGTCTTCTAGTCTACAATACTAATCTCAAAGAAAGTTTTTTATTAAAATTAATATTTTAGGAAACAATGAAGAAATTAACCAGCAAAATACCAAAAATTATATACATACATACATACATATGTAAGCCAAAATTGCATTTATATGGAAATTATTTTACCAACCGTTTACAATAAGAGTTTATATCTATTAAATTATTTCATACATATAATATGTATAGTCATAAGAAAACTAAGCAAACAAAAAAATATGTATATAAGCCCATATAGGTCTTGAAGGCTAACTTTGAGAGCCGGACGCACCCCCTTAAGCACAACATATCGCTATGAAATTTTTTTGTATTTTTTTGCGGGGGGAGGCTAAACAAAGAAATCAACAAAAAAATTCTCCATACAACTAACGACCACTCTAATATACTTACATGTCCAAAACAGATTGGCATTAAAAATCAAACAAATCTTTAGACTTCAAAAATTTTATGTATATTTTTCAAATTTTTTATATAAATACGGTTCACTTTTTTACTTTACTTTTTTATAGAAAAACTCTAATTAATTATTGAGAGTTACAAAACTACAGTCATATGCTAAGAAACTTTCTCAAAGACAACAAATACTAATCTTGAGTGTGTTGCCTTTTTTTCTATTAACTTTTTACATCCAGGCAACCTTTAGTTGTCATTGAATATACATATTTAAAAGCCAAAATGAAAAATAAAATTTATTCTATATTTATAATTTGAACGGGCTAAAGTTCGTATCGCTTTTTAAGCCAAATTACATTTGATAATTATTAATGAACAAATAACATCAAAGTTAGTTGAAAATATTCTGACAACACATAGTGGAACGGAACAGCCAGCCATTTTGGAAGGCCACTAAACTTTCATCATCAGCGTTCTTCTGTGTTGGTCCACTATGTGTGGTGTCAGTTGATGTAGATTTCTGCCATATATACGAAACTTTCTTGCAAATGGAATATGTGAATTGTTTTGATTCATCGTATTTCAATTTGCTGAAACGTGTTTTGTAATGAAAGCCCAAATTTACCATCTCTAATTTACAACAGACTTACCATTGTCGTTTATTCTTTACTAATTATGCACATGTTAGTTAATTTGCTTTGACAAACTTTTTTGGTTTGTTACTATTAAGTATATTTATTTAATTTTTGCCACAGGCCCATGGCTATTAATTTTAGTTAATATAGAAACAAGTTAGGTTCGAAAAATAATAATTAAAACGCCAACGGTGTTGTTTAGCGTTTGTTTTAGAATATTTCACTTTAGTAAAGCATTAGAAAAATCTATAAATGGTCTTGTGCAGGTCAATATTATTTATTAACGTTAATTTAATTTTTATCGTCTATATTCTGCCTTCCACATCGTTTTAACATGTTTTCTTGTGAATTTGGATATTAAAATACATGCTACGCCTGTTCAAGTTGAAATTTAGAAAATACAAATTAATAGTATGTGTTCTATCATCCGAATTTAGAAGAAAACAATTCCGAAATGGACGATTTAAAACTTTTTGATTTTCTTGTTTCGTTTTCCTTTCACAAGACTGTTAACAAGTGAAAATAGTACGAGTTTTCTTTGCTTACAAGTGAAAACGAAAAAATATGTAAGTTTGAAAAAAATCGTCCATTTCCAAATTGTATTTTCTAAATTTCAACTTGAATGGGTGTAGCATGTGTTTTAGCATCCGAACTCGCAACAAAACATGTGAAAACGATGTGGACGTACATAATTTTTATTTCTCGTTAGGGCACATTTGCAATTTCGTTAATATGGCATCCCTATATTTAATATATATAAAAAGGTTTATTATACATACATACATACATGTGTATAACAGTTTAAAAGAAGCAGATGTTTTTTTAGGGTGGATTGGGATAAGTAATTAGTGTACACAAAAATACCTGGAATGTTGTAGATGCCTGCATCCATTCAAACATATATTTATGTACACATATTTTATGGATTTTATGTACATATGTATGTACAATGGGCATCAAAAGAAATTGTACAGTTGCTTCATTTAGACAAAAGCATTTCTTACCCTACATTTGTTAATAAAAATTGTTATGTTTGTTTGTATCGTAGAAGATTCATACATACTTAAATACATAGTTACTAAAGTATACGTACCGGTACCTCTTCACTGTTTTATTGAAAAATATTATACCAACATACAGTTAAGGAATTAACTCTACATACACCCATCAATATTGGGGTTTGAGGAAAGTTGGGAAAAAATTCATAAAATTAATTACGCTAATATTTAGGGTGCTAATAAATAAGTTTATACAAAAATAAAAATATAATTATAATAACAACAATAAAAGCAAACATATTCAAAATCCATAGGGAAAAATTCTACATACAGGCATAAAATACATGAAAAAATATGTACATACATATGTATGTATGTACATAGGGTAAAAGCCCCTAAAGTCGGCATGTACCAGTAGTCGGCACTTTTAAATAAAAAATGTATATACATAAATAAGAATAGCGGATGCTAAATATATAAGTAAGATCTGATTTTCATTAGAAATATACTTGCTTCTCTCTAAACATTGAGTAAATTTTAATGAGATGAGTATATTTGTATATTTTTGGGCTCTTTCCGTGACTGTTTTTAAAGAGGGCGATCGTATCTGTTTTTTAAGAAATTTGTTATTGGTGAGCCCAACTTAAACAAGTGAGTATTCACATTATATGAAGAAATTTCTTAAAAGTGGCGGTTTCTATGGATTCAAATCAACTAAAAGATTGATATTAATGTGAAAATTTTAATAAAATATATTTATTTTGCTTATTTTAATGGGTGCCGACATTAGGAACAAAATTTTTCATGATTTCCAATTGTCGGCAGAGGTGTGCCGACTATAGGAAAATTAGTATTTTCTCGTATTAAGCTCAAAAATTGCAAACTTGTATAGTAATCATCTCTCTTGCCACTGCTATTAAAAAAAATTTGTTTAAAATGAGTTTACCCAGTAGTCGGCATAGCATTATGTATGGAGTATACATACTACATATTCTATACCAGGCATACAGTTTCCTAAGGTCGGTATGAACTTTTATTATAAGTTTATTGCACTGAGGATCCCTGAAAGGTTTCAATGTTATAATTCAGAAGAGGTAATTATTTCATGCAATAACAGAAAATTATATGATTGTAAATATGACCACTTTGAACAGACTTTCTGTGACATTTTACAGAACGGACTAAGGATAGCCAAGGAAATGTGCTTAATCGTAGAGTTTAATATCAACTCGGCAAAGGCTTTCATTGTTCCCTTCACCAGTAGGAGGCCACTCCTACTCTGGCAAACCATCCCAATAGATAGCGTGCTTTTAGAGAGCTCATCTGAGGTCAAGTACCTGGGAGTGATATTAGACTCAAAAAGTTTTATAGGGATAAAATTTAGAGGCGATTATCGACAAGGCAATAAAAGCACTAAAAGTGAGTATATCTGTACAGGAAAATCATAGAGTTGTACACGCAAAACCTTAAGATGAATATACATACACCATGATAGTGAAAGTTATCATCACTTTTATGCTGTTGCTTGGTCGAAAAGGTCAGGCTAGCTACGACCAGACATCAGTTGGAGAATTACTGAGGCTAGTATGTCTCTGTATAACAACGGCTATATAAGTCCTAATTGAGCTTACAGCTCTAACGATTGTTATAGAAACTGCTGCCAAGCAAAAAGTAATCAACAGCCCGGAAAGAATCATAGACAGGGACTGCCCAAATAACCAATGGGAGCTATGGGAAAGGCTCTGATCTCCTACTATCTTTTTATCAGAAGCTTATGCCATTGAGATATGCGCACAATTTTATCCTGACAGGTGCTACTGACGAGGAGAAATATAAACCTGCTGCCATTAAAGCATATTCGCTCAATAGGGCACCAGAGTACGGAACTTTAAAGCACTTAGTTCATATGAGTATATTATACCTCGAAGTTAACTTGGGAACGCCACATTAAGCTTAATCAGTTACCCAGAATGAATAAGGACGTACTCTGCTGGGTTCCCAGCCATGTTGATGGAAAGGAAAATGCATACAAACTGACCCTGGACTGCACACCCATGGTCGTGCCAGAACCGCTTTCTGGCATTTGATCGGGTAAAATCCGAGAATATACTTATATGGATGCAGATCAGAAATATCAGGAAACACTACTGGTTTAATCTCCCTGGATCGAAGGAGATTAATTACTTAATGATTATATCGTGCAACAAAAATCGCTTCAATGCTCTCATGTCCTTAAATAAAAATAATTTAGGAATTATATATAAATTTTATTAAAGCCTTAGGTCTTTTGTAATCAATTTACAATTTGATTTATTTTGTATCTCAGCTTCCTCAAAGTTGAAGCGAAATATCTATAAAAAATAAATAAAATGATTAATTTATTAAAAAAGATCGACCTTTATTAAAATTTATATATAATCTATAATCACAGACTGAGAAAACATCTAAATAGGATTGGCATTGTTAGTAACAGCCTGTGCAGATTCTGTGGTTGTGATGATGGAACGTTAGAGTAGTAGTATTGAAACTTTATAGTGAAACTTAATACCTTCTACGATTCCTGATTAGATCTGGGGGCAAATTACGGCACTCGTTATCGAACGAAATTACGAAATATTTCCATATAAACTCTATTGAAATATTTCGTAATTTCGTTCGATAACGAGTGCAGTAATTTGCCCCCTGGTCTAGATTATGTGCTTTAGTAGCTGGTAAACGATTCAATAGATGTTTTCGTTCGCAAAGCTTTGTGTCTCCATTATAATTAATAATTCGTTCCAATATTATCACTTTGGAAAAAAGAGAACTATGCATCAATATTACGCAGAATCCTGAAAAACACTCTTAAGAAGTAAGAGAAAATTTCTTACATTTGTATATTTTGTTTTGGAAACAGTTAAATGAAGAATTATAATAAGTACGTATCATCGCAATATCATTTTCACATTAGAAATGGCACAAATTTGAAAACGAAAAAAAAGTTAAAGTGCAGACTACTGGTGCACTTACCCTACATATATACGTGCAAAATGTTCGAGATCGTCAACTTGTTTGAAAATTCTGTGATTTCTGGTACCAAGCTGTCAATAAATGGCATAAGAATATGGTCTAATATGTTCTTAAAAAGCAACAATTGATACCTATTAACTTCGAAATAATGAAAAAAATTTACCGCAAATGAAGCCATTGTCCTTTAAACCTTAACCATGCTTAAGTAGAGTTAAAATTAAGTAATTATTACAAATGACGTAAACTTAAGAACATATTAGACCATATTCGGATGCCATTTGTTGATGGTCCAACTGGTATTTTCTTACTAGTACAGAAATCACCACTACTAGTTCCCAAATGTAAGCTTTCCTATAACATCTTAATGCTCAAATTAGCTTTAAGTGTGTTTAGAATATTACAAGTACTAGTTTATTCCCAGTTCTTTTGCAAAGAAAAATTCTATAAAATTGGTGGTTTTGTTCCTTTGTTACCCAGTGGGAACTGCTGGTTAAAATTCGCATTTATTTATCAAAATTCATATACAAAATGTTAATTATATTTATTTGATTATAATTAATTTTAGGTGAAACTAAAACTGTAATAATTGTATAATAAAAATTTTCGTACAGTGCAAGGGCTCTGTTAGACAGTAAAAATTTATTTTGGAATATGGTGCCTTGGAACTACTTCATATACTAGTACTCATCAGAACTAGTAATTTTATACAATAAGTTTAACCCTTTTCGCACTAGTTCCTGCTGTTCTAGTTATTATACTAGTAGCTTTTAGACAATTGACACGTTTTCTCCTGCAGGGTATTTTTTACCTTTTTTACTTTGAGGCATTTTAGACATACATATGTATGTACATACACACAAACTTTTTATTTTTATAGAAATACATAAATAGGTATATATTTATATTAAAAACTGTTTGAAATTTTATTTTTATTAAATTAATTAATGAAACGAGTCTCGAATATTTGCCGAATTGCACAAATGACAATTTTAAGAGTTCTCATGAAAACTCTTACTATCTTTACTTTTTTAATTAAATAATATTTTAATAACAGTTTCCTACGTCAATTTAGCGCGTTTCACACTAGATTTAGCGCGTTTTAAAAAATTACTTTTTTAAGAAATTTACAAATTTTTATGATATGCAAGGCTGTGTGTGTTGTTAAAGACAAAATATTAACACAAAATCATACGAGGAGCTGGTAGAGATAAGAAAACATTAAAATAATTTATTGTAAAAATTTTTTTTTGCTCATTCAATTTGTGTTTTTTTTGTTAGTGTGTCCAATTTTTTTCTTGAATGAAGGTTTGAGTGTCGAACATGGTCAATAGTCTGAACAGGCAACACTATCATTCAAAACTTAAGATTTTAAGCTAAAACCAAAATCAAATTCAAGACAAATTAATCAGTTTTCTATGGAAATCTTTAATTTTATTAACAAATTTATTTTAATACTAAAAAAATATTTTAATTTGAAATTTATTTGCTTGTGGTTTAGCTTGGTCTATATACGTATTTCATTGGCGCTTAAACCAAATCATCAGTAGACTTCAACCACAAATTTTGAACAGTCACAAACCTCTTACTTTATGCACAGACTTTCAAAAACTATATGAGAATTCATAGAATAATAATATTTTTGAAAATCACAAAGACAAAATAAGTTTAGTAGGCTTTGAAACTCATACAAAACCCATCAAATAATTTATATTCGATATGAATCTATTTTATTTTTCTACACCTTCATACAATTAGAAATCCATTGGATAACAGTAAAAGTAATTACAAGGCAAAATTAAAAATAAAATCTAAAATTTAACATTTAAGAAGTTTATTATTCGACATATTGTCATAATTATATTTTAATTTGAAATTTATTTGCTTGTGGTTTAGCTTGGTCTATATACGTATTTCATTGGCGCTTAAACCAAATCATCAGTAGACTTCAACCACAAATTTTGAACAGTCACAAACAAATTATGACAATATGTCGAATAATAAACTTCTTAAATGTTAAATTTTAGATTTTATTTTTAATTTTGCCTTGTAATTACTTTTACTGTTATCCAATGGATTTCTAATTGTATGAAGGTGTAGAAAAATAAAATAGATTCATATCGAATATAAATTATTTGATGGGTTTTGTATGAGTTTCAAAGCCTACTAAACTTATTTTGTCTTTGTGATTTTCAAAAATATTATTATTCTATGAATTCTCATATAGTTTTTGAAAGTCTGTGCATAAAGTAAGAGGTTTGTGACTGTTCAAAATTTGTGGTTGAAGTCTACTGATGATTTGGTTTAAGCGCCAATGAAATACGTATATAGACCAAGCTAAACCACAAGCAAATAAATTTCAAATTAAAATATAATTATGACAATATGTCGAATAATAAACTTCTTAAATCTAAAAAAATTTTGTAACATAAAAAACACTAATTTCAAGAACAAAAAAAAACTACATACAATAACTTTTCTTTCAGGAAGCTTTGAAATAAGTTACATCAAAAATAGTACTAACTGTGGCCACATCCAGCATTTAATAGATTATTCTCATAGAATGAAATGGAATTTTGGTAATTTTGGGAGGTAAATATATGCCCCCATATGCCGTGGAGAGCACTTTTGAGCTAATTTTTGTTTAGGGGCTACAGCTCGCACAATTTTTCCGCACATACGCCCTTAGAATTTCATTAGTACTGGGGCCAAGGCTCTATGGAGAATGTGCATGCATTTTGTTTATTGAATGGGATAGATTTTCTTATTATTGAGGACAAATGTTTCGGGTAATTAACTCTAAGTTCCGGTTCACACACTTCAACTTTTGTTGATCAACTCGTGATTCAGCTGTAAGAAAGACGGAGAAGGAAATACAAACATCTTTGTTTTTCTTAAGGCTGATTTACGAGTTGAGCAACAAAAGTTGAAGTGTGTCAACCAGAATTAACTAATCAATTATCTCCAGTTATACATACATATTTAATTTGGTAGATAACTATTCTAAATTATATATCTTTTAGTATTTTTAAATAATCCATTTTACTCATTGTACTTTCTATACAAAATGGATTTTTACACCATTCCACCATATTGAGACCCATACCTTCACATCGGCGAAGCGCTTTCCAAAAAATAACAAATATTTAAAATATGTATTTGCCGTTTTAATTTTTTATAAAGTTTCTTAAATCAAATTTTATCTATTTTTAATGTAAAAGTGATCTTTTTTGATTTAATATTTTGCATTCAGCAATCTATTTTTGTAATAAATTTTATAAAAAAATATATGAAATTTTTTCAGCACATTTGTAGATTTATTTTTTTAATACCTTTTACGTCTCTTTTCACAATGCATGGTTATGAGTTAACTTGAACTTTAACTGACAGTTCTTCATATAAAACTTGCAGTTGAAGTTCCTGTTATCTTTTAACCATACATTGTGAAAAGGTACGTTAGCCGGAATACCGTAACAAATAAAAGTTACAATAAGGTAACAAAACTTCGATTATAAATTAATTATTATCAAATTGCCAGAATAAGGCTGTAAATATCATTATTATTGATACTCGTAATAGTAACAATAAAAAATTTAAGTTGCAATAATGCAAAGATATTTATCGGGCAGACAAAATCTTGCCTTTATCCTTTAAGGGGAAGTTGTGAAAGTGGCCCTAAGTGTTTAATTTATTAAAATCGACAAAGTCTTATAGAGTTATATTGAAATAACTTAGCGCGACCGCCTTGCTTATGGGTTAATATTAGCCACGCCCATAAAAAAAGTATATACTTATGTATGTACGTCATAAAAAACTGATTTGAAAAAACTAGTTTTGCAGAAAACGTGTTTAAAGTTTTCAATTTACATAAGTACAACTCAATGAAGACATGCAAAAATATTCTTCTCTCACGAGGTGGTAGTAGAAGGTATTTATATGAAATTTTTACACAAGATAAAATACGAAAAGTCAAATTATTAAAAAACGTATTTTTTGAGTTATGACACTATTGAAGTAAATGAGCGGTATGTATATACTACATACTTATGTACATGTGTATGTATGCATCTCATGAGTGTAATTAATTTATTTTGTTCTATTTTAATATTTCGTGGGCGAACTTTTGTTTTTAACAGCTGATTCCACCAGTTTTTTACAGTAATCGGGTACAATTTTTTTCCATTCTTTCTTAAGGAATATCTTCAACTTACCGGGAATGGAAAATAAACGCGATTTTAATTTATTTTTCAGATATGCCCTCAAAATTTGTATGACATTAATGTCAAGAGATTTCAGTGGCCTTTCCATAAATTTAGGACAACCACAGCCGATTATTGTGAACTTTATGCTTTGGGTCATTGTTCTGATAGCATTCGAAGTTCTTTGCCTAAAATGATAAATTTCTGTCACTATTCCTTAAAATCCTATACAAATTCGTTTTTTAAGTGCACTTTCTATAACTGCACGTATAAGATAAGTGCCCTAACATTTTGGTATTTTTAAAATATTTTCATACAAAAAATCAATGTTAGCTGCACAAAGTATATTTTTTCTGTAATTATTGTTCAAAATCCTTTTTTAAGTGCACTTTCTATATCTGCTCATTTAACATATTTTTAGGCAGTTGTAAATTATTCTCATATGAAAAATTTAAGTTAGATGCACTCTTTAAAAAAATGTGGCTACATAAATATATAACAATGTATGTTTATAAAACTGAAGTCAAAAAATGTATCCATGCACATTTAGGCATTCTTTACTTATCTGCACAAAAAGTCGTGCAAGGTTGATTGTGCAGCTAAGTCAAAATTACTGTATATATTTGTAACTGTTTATGATTTAGGGCGACTTTTTGGGTTCGAGATTAAGATTAGTTTATTTCTCTAATTAGCTAATCCGAAAATTAACTTAATCTCATATAATTAAGTTTGATGTTTTTGAGTGGTAGTTTAAACTTCTTGTTATCTGTAGTATTACCATACTGATTAACAAAATAGTGGCAACATTTTCTGTGCAAAACGTCAAACATGTTATCAACACACTTTGATTGTTTGTGGGAAGAAGAAGAAACTGTCATATTTCACTATTTATAAGTAATATATATACATATAATATAAAAATACATATAATATAAAATATATATATTTATTCAAGTGTTTTTAAATTATTTTACCATATAATTTTTACAAAAAGTTATATGTTTCACAAGTGCTTGTTGTCAATACTAAAGTAAGATTAAACCCCCACGATTGGTCGCTTAAACTAGTAAGTAATCCAATCCAAAAGTTAATTTAATCTCTAATCTTCAACTCAAAAAGTCGCCCATAGTGTGCAGATTTTTAGTTTTTTTTATCATATTCCTCATAACTCAAAAAAAGTAGTTGAGCAGTAGCCCGTTTCTATAACTTTCGTTACGCATTATAACGAACGATATAACGAATTTAGTGTTTCTATAAGTGTGGTGGTATTCATTTTCGTTAAAGTTTTCGTTATTATATGTTTAACAGATATTTACATATATATTTGCAGATAAGCTTATTTTGTATGATGTAGGAAACTTCATGGATGGAGCGATGCACCATTGTCTTGCTCATCGAGCAAACGAAATCCTGCCCAATATACCTTAAGTAGGATCCTGTCGCATAATAATGCAATGCTGTTGCCATCCTCAATGGTTTTGGAATAAAAGTTCTTCTTACTCCGTCTTTCATGTGAGGGCGTATTTCATGCAACAACACTATTGCTGCATCTTTTTTAAATCTAAAAAGCTCTTCAAATCGCGCTTCCGGGAGGTGAAAAGGGTCGGTTGAATCCCTTAGGTAGCGTCTATGTACACACAGCATATTTCGCTGATCAACTAATATTGCTAGCGCGGGAACTGCAAGCATAGTCACAAGCTTCAAAAAAATTAAATAAGTAAACAATTCACATTTACACACTTACTTTATTTATCTATACTTACTTTTTTAAATGAATAATTAAGCAAATCAATACAATACAATATGTTCAAGTAAAATGTACAAGTAGAATTGAATTGAACAAAACAACTCAGCTGTTACACATAACGAACAGTGTTTCGTTTCCACTGTTTCATACACTTTATAACAACTCCCCACGCTCGTAACGAAAGGTAAATTTTCTGAGTTTTAGAAACACTTCGAAGCAAAATTTCGTTATGACCCATTCGTTATGAAAAAAAAAATCCTTCGTTAGCATAACGAATAGTTATAGAAACGGGCTGCTGAAAACAAGTTTAAAGTTTTCAATTTACACACAACTTAATGGAGAAAGAAAATTATGTATGTATGTATGTATGTAGTACATACATACACATGTACAAAGACAATTAATTTAAACTAACCAGAGACAAAATATTTTTGTGTTACCTACAAAGCGAATTCCCTTATAGTAAATCCGCTTTGAATACATACTCGAGTGCTTGTCTTGGCTAAGCAGCATTTCAGTGCTGTCAAGTCCCATTTAGCATTGCCAAATCAAATCAGCCACTGTATAAGTATTAAGCCTGGTAAGAGTGTACCCATTCTTTTAACCTTTTGAGGCAACAACTAATTTAGTGTTTTTAGTACAGTATACCTTGCGGCATTTTAAATATAGTTATTTTTATTAAGACCAAGAATCTTATTTTGTGAAACGGAAGGAAAGGAGCTGGCAAATTTTGTATATACATATGTATGCACTAGTGATGCACGAATATTCGTATTCGTATTCGAATTGCCGAATATTCGGCCATTTTCAGACGAATACGAATGTATTCGTATTCGCCAAATTCAAGCGAACTCTAATACGAATGTATTCGTATTCACCGTATTCAGTGCTTTGAAAAAGAAAAACGAAAAAAAATTTCGGAATGAAATCACTTTTAATTTCATGGACTTTCATGGAATTTCATTTCAAAATTTTCATGTTGGCAGCACACAAAACAAAAAAATAGAAGACAAAATTAAGATATATATACAATAAAAATTTAAAACGCCTAAAAATATTCCACATTATGCTTTACTACAAAATTATATTGCCACACTTATAAGATTTTACCATTTTTTTCGGATTGATGAAAACAATCGGAATCTGAAGCACCAAAATGAAAATTGAACGGAATGGTTAATACGAAATCAAAACTATTCCGAACGGAATCTGTGAGGCTATACATTCATAAAAAATAATTTTATTTTACAAAGGATTAATAAAACAAATTTAGTGTAAAAAACAGTTTTATAAGCCTATTATAAATACAACATATTTTTTTTATAGAGGCCTCCACTATAAATTTTTTAAGTCAGTTCATGCTTAACCAAACATTTTTTTGCTGTTTTCATAATTAGTAAATGGAAAGAAATTTACATGTACATTTAAAAATGTTTTTTTATTATAAAATTTTTATTAGTGTACAACAGAACATATAGTAAGCACAACGAGGTATTTGAACTTTTGGCCGCGTTTCACAAAGTACACTCACACACTCACACATACACACACCCAGCATAAAATTTAAGAGAGTGGAAAATTCAATAAAGCAAACGAAACAGTTGCTCTTAGCAAAACAAGGACATACATAAAAGAGAGAAAGTTTTCCTTGTTTGTCTGTGGTTTAAATGAAAAAGGAAACTGTTAAATATTTTTCAGTGAGTGTGTGTGTGTGTGTGTGTGTGTGTATGTTTGTAGGTGTGCATTAGCTAAATGCTTCAACAGCAGCTAGAAAATGTTTATAAGTTTTCCTCCAAAATAGTACTCGCATTACTTAAACGCTTTGAGTATCGTTTTCTTTCTTCTTTTTTTTTTGTTGCTGTGTCTGCCAGAGCCTTTAATTTGTGTCATTGCAAATGTGCGTTTCTTTTTTTCAGGAAACAAACATAAGACTTTTATTCATTAAAGGATGTACGACAATCTTGTCGCTAGATTAAAGGGAAATTAATGGAAATTAAAAGTACAATAACAATTTGTCAAAGCTTATAAAAGCCTTGATACAATGGTAGCGAATATAACGGTGGCAGGGACAGCAAGAAAACAAAGGAAACTGGACAATTATGATGACAAAGTTACCACATGCAAATATTCAGAAGCACAAATGTACATATATATGTACATATGTATGTAAGCATATTTAATTGTACTTTTCACAGGATACATTTCTACTAAGAATCTTGAAATTGTTTAAGCTAAAGCGGGATTAGGCTGTAATTTACTGCTTTTGCAAAAAAAGGCCACACACAAAATTAATTAGTTTTTGCTTAAAATAAAAGGGGAAATGGTTAAAAGAGACATTAAGCTGATACACGTGTTTACCAAAGAGCATCTGATTATTATAAAAATATACATACCTATTTAAAGAATATGTTTTATCTAAACAAGCTTTTTGTTGTTTAAGACAGTCCGTCCATAAGCATTTCCTTGCAGCAGCTCATCAGTAAACTTTAAACATAATTCAAAAAAGCTTACCCCAAGGCTTACATATACACGCAAAGAAAAGATATGGTTGTAAAATGGTTGAGAAAACAATATTATGTTCTCAGAAACAAATCTGTGGTCGTCGAAAACAAGTTATTGTTATATTAAACATTAATTTTGTTACGGTAAGCAAAGTAATGTTTGAATTTAATAATTACATTATTTTATTGCACATTTGAGGCAGCAATGTCAACTTGGGGCTTTTGGCAATATTTTTAGTGGTTTTTGAAGTCTCGAAACGCCAAATTCTGAGCGTTAGTGCTAAACTAAGAAAAAGCACTAATTAGTGCTTTCAAGAAATTTTTATATTTGTTAAAATTGCTTTAATGAACACTTGGTATATATATTTTTTTTTATTGTGAAACACACCTTTTTCGTCTTATATATTTCATTAAAGATGTTGATACTATTGCCGAAATAGAGAATAGCTAAGAAAATATTAAACATTATTCAACTTCAATCGTTTAGATCTTCACTCGTTTTTACGTTAGTGCTTTTAAGTTTTTACGCTTTTTGGTGCTTTTTTTATTTTGAATTGCTTTTAGATCCAAAAAAGTTGGCATCACTAATCTGAGGCAACCTTTGATTGTCATTTAATGTATTTAAAGGACGGAATAAAAACAATAAAAAACATAAACAAACGAAATTGGTCACAAAACGTAAACACAATAAAAAACAATTTTAGTTTATATTTTTTATTTAACGCGTTTCAAAATTAACATGAATTTAAAAAAGTTTGTTTGTTGTTGCTTTTACAAATTGTGGTAGAATTCTACTAAAGCGTTGCCTCAGCAGCAAAAAATGACGTGCTTAACCAACAATAAACAAACTTTTTTAAACCATAAATTTTTTTAGTTTAACATTTGTTAACGCACTAATAATCCCAAATTATTATTATACTTATTAAGTAAAATTTCCTGTTGCTAATGCAGAATTTGCGAATTTCCCTGTTGCTAATGCAGATCATTATTGAACCTTTACCCAAAAATTCTCTTAGAACAACTAGAGCTATTATGTTAAACTTTCATTTAAACAAATGAGAAGCTAAACAAATATCAAAGTTGAAACAAGAACTCAATAATCAATAAGTTTTTTTATTTTCTTGTTTTACTACATTGGCTGACTTTTTTTTAAAATTTTATATATAATTTTTTTTCTTATTATTAATTTTTCACATATTTTCTGACACGCTCGTCCTTTAATCTTGGAACGTTTAACATTCAAGTACTGGAAACTCTTCGAATGGTTGTTTGAAGAGTAAAAAACAACAATGTTACAATGTTATAATTTGTTTAACTTTCTTCAAAGTTTTTTTGGAAACACTCACTTTTTGATCTCGAAATGTTTAACGGACGATGATTATATATGTTTATTATTTCCAATACTTTAAACGAGTTTTTCCTCTTATTCCTTCTTGGTGTTAAGGATGCTTATTATATTTGTATGTTCATAAAAACCAGGGACCGCAAATCATAATTATTGTTGGACTTCAAATCAAGTACAAGGACATCGGGCACCATCACACCATTTTAGTTGTTTTCAACTAGATTTTTCCAAACTAGAATGATTTTAAATTTTTTTATTTTAATTTTTTAAACAGAAATAATTTTTGTTTTGTATTTTTATATATATGAGCAGAAATAATTGTTATTTTCTGATTTTTATTTTTCGAGCAGAAATAAAAATTAATCTCTGATTTCTAATTTTTCTGACAGAAAAAAAAGTTTGGCGAGCACTGTTGTACAAATTTTGTTCTATGTAATGATTTATGTTTGTTAAATGGTAATTAAATCATCCTTAAGTTCTAGAACGCGAAATACATCATGCAGGTAGTTTGTTTTTTTTTAACAAAAAGTTTTCTAACAAAATATTTAATAACTCAGTAAATTTCTAAGAATTTTTTTTACACAAATTTGCGAATTAGTCTTAAAGAACTATGTTTTATAAATAAAGTCATAAACAGTAGGGTTTCAGTATAAAAATACTGCCTAATAACGAATCCAAAGTAGAAAAGTGACGAAAGAACCGAACAAATTATATTTGGTGAAAATATATACACACATATATATGTATAAGTATATCTGAAAATTATTGAAACAACATATATATGGTCTTAGTCTCTACTTTCTAAATCTGTTTATAAATTTAACATCGGTTGATATTCAAGTTAGTTACAAAACCTGTTAGTTAGAAAACCTGTAACTGAAGATTGGAAAATTTAAAAAAATATATTGTTGCTATACGCGGCAAAAAAAAATAGTAACAGGTCGCAGGTATTTTTTTGTCCCACTGTGTTTGACAGCTGCCAAATTTCAGAGTTTCCAGTTGCACAAAAAACCCTAAAACTAAATTTATGGATGGCTTGGGTCAAAAAATAAAAAAATTCTCGATTTTAGTGTGGCCTACCGTCAGCAGCACCGATTGTAATTAAGCTGTTGAATGCTACTCAGCGTTATTCTTTTTAATTGAAATGACGCCACACTAAAAAGTCATCAAGTGAATCGAGTAAACTGAATATTTTAGCAATTTGCGAATTTCCAAGCAAATATGTAGTATATTTTTTTGGGCAAATAAGGGATGGGGGAAATATTGAAAGGCCAGGCAAATTTAATTTTCCAAACTATCAGTTACAGAACTGTTTTTAATTTTACAAAAAATGAAACCCAAAACATGTTATCGAATGAAATGTTAATTTAAATTTGTTTTGTCATTTCAACGTTTTCCACTTCAATTAACTTGCCAAAGCTTATATTACGTCCAAAGTGGCCATATACAACATATTTTGGGCTAAAAAAAATAAAATTTGCTAAACCGTCAACCTATCTTCGAACAGAAATCAAAATTTCTTTATGCTTGAGAGGAAATTGTTATTATATAATTCATTTTTATTATATAATGGATAATTTGTGTAGAGTTGTTATTTATTTTCAACTTTGTTGCTTCCAACAGCAGCTGCAGCAGCAACAACAACAACAACAACAACAACGACAACAACAACGAGGACCATGATAAGGAAATGTTCATTGTTTCAGTTACTTTGAAGGCCTCCAGTAACATGTATGTATGTGTGTATATGTATATGTATATACAAATTTTGTTTTTGTTTTGCTTCTTATTTTCTATATCAACTATAAAATTAAAGTTTATTTTATGCTTAAACATACCAGCCGACATAAATATATATGTATGTATGTATATATGTGTGTGTGTGTGTGTGTCGGTGTGCGATTTTTTATAATAAATATAAGGAGCAAGGACAGCAGTCGTGGTCGTGTTAATTCGTACAATTCCTATTTTTGTAATACACACACACACACACACACACACACAGAAACATCACTACAGCAACAACCTTATGGCCCCCTGAGCAAACGCAGCAACAAACAAACACTCATACCACTGAGCAAAACTTTGTTTAGAATATGTGAACTAACAGAATTGAAGAGAGTGTTAAATCGAATGTGTACGTTGTATAGACCAATAAAAGAGAGAAATGGCAAGGGACCTACATTTTCAATTATAAAATGAAAATGTCGAGCAACGAAAGTAAAATAAGAATATGTATGTACCAAGGATGTGAAAGGGAAAATTTCAAAATGGTACCGAATTTAGGACCTATTTTTCAAACATTGTTATTTTAGTTAATGGGAGAGAAAATTCAAAATATTTCCACAAATATTCATTCACTACCTTTGAATAATAAATTGTGCAAAAAAGTTTTTTTTTATTATTTAGATCAATGAAAATTAAAAAAAAATTAAGTAAAACTTATTTGGCACACTTTTGGTAACCGAGTACCAAATGAAAGAAAGTACCATGATTTGTATCCCCTTTAATACAAAAACACACATAACATACAATTAAGTAGAGTATCATGCATTAGCCTTAAACAAAAGCAATTTAACATTTGCTCCAGTATTGCTTGGCACGCGGAACCCTTCAGTACGTTCTTATTAGCAGCGCTTGAAAAAGAATGTTATTGAAGCAGTAAAATATTGAACAACACACAAAGAAGTGAAAGGAAATATAATGTAACGGTTACTTTAATTTGAATTTAGTTTGCCAAAAACATTCAGTAATAATAACACAAAAAAAACTACATGTATCAAACTGTTAAAGTGTCGCTTGTTTGTGTTTGTGTGAGCGTGTTTGAGTGTGTGTTTACATTTTTTAATTCATTAATTTAAAGTTTCAACTATTTCCAACAAACAATAAAATAAGACGAATAAAAAAGGATTTTATACTCAAATTGACTTTTAAAAGAAGCAAACTTTTATCAAATATTTTTTTTTTTTAGTTTGTAATTGTTTGGCACCAAGAAAGAAAAGTTATAAAAAAAGAAATCACAATAATTGTTGTCATACCACATGTCACGAGATGTCATAAAAGTTAAAGATTTTTTTTCACATCATCAGCACATATTGAGTGGTTGGGGCAGACGTGCAAATTGGTACACTCACACCAATTTCAAATGGGGGTCTATATGTGTTAAAGAAATTTTCTTAATTAAAATTCTACTGGAAGTTGTTTGGTTGTATAAGAACATTTATTTTAGCTGATTTATGCAATTGTGTTACAGTTAAAATGTGTGTACGTAGGTGTACATACATATATTCATGTATGAATTAAATTTATGTACATACGTCCTATGTATGTTATATACTAAAAACGACTGTGTCATCATACTATATTTTTTTTAAAGAAAAGTCTACAGTGTCATCAGATTCTTTTAATTAAGTTGTTACGTGCTGCCAACTAAAGAAGAAATTAATTTTCTCTTGAGTAGAAAATTTAACGTATTAAAATATGCCACAGAAAATAATTGTATTTTCTCGATTTTAATTTTTATAAACAAAACAATGGTGGTAATTAATTAAGCTTGATATAACATACATACTTAAATACATTCATACATACATATGTACATGCATACATACATAGCACATATGGATATCTACAAAATCCAACTGCAGGAAACTTTGACCTTTGACTTTGTCATATACAAATTTTCTCGTTTTATTGTGCTTATTACTTCTATTTTTTATTTTAAATAAGTAACTAAAATTTTTGGTCACGGTAGCGCTGTTGGCTCCTTGAAAAAAAGTTAAAGGCAACCATGCAAGTTCATGCATGTACATAAATATACACATATATACATGCATATTGGATCGAATTGTTTAGGATATATGCTCACACACATACTTACTTACATACATGCATATGTATGTAAATATGTATAATGGTACATTATGCAAATATAATTAACAGTATGTGCACACAAGTGCAATTATACATAAAAATGAGAAATAAATTCAGTAAAATGCGACTCTGGCTCGCGCACAAAGGGTTCCGTATAGACACTAGATATGTAATACTATACGAACTTTAGCCTACATAATACCTGTGGTAATGGTTCATCTTCATATTCGAAAGTACCTCTGGTCAAAATTTCGTTTAATTTGTGTGATTTTTCAGGAAGTTATAGCACTATGAATTGCGACTTATATATTTTAGACTTTTAATCTAATTTGGAATAAAAGCTTAATTAAGGTTATACTTTGGTATGTTTCAACTTAAATGTATTACTTATAGTGTCTAGAACGATGTTTGCTTAAAAAACTAAAGGTTTACAGAGAATTTCCCAACTTAACTACAAAAGAAAGAAATTTCTGAAAATCGACTTGAGCGCTTAAAAGTGCTCTCCTGCAAAACAGTAAAATATGACTTAAGCACTTTTGCCTTATGGCCACAGATATATAACTTTGGAATTTTTTCGTTTTTGAGCATTTTTTTGCGTTCTTGGCTTATATGGCTCCATATATAAAATTTTATATTTATATATGGATCCACATATGAAGAGCATCATAATTAAATTTTCATATATGAGCTCATATGTTATAATACATTTCATATATTAGTCCATATATTAGTTCATATATAATAGTTTTGCCATTTATAATCCCATATATTTTCATACATGAATTCATACATATTCATATATAGTTACATACATTCATATATTAAAAATATATGGACCATATATAATTTTTTTAGCTGGGTAATCATCGATTTTAATTTTTCATCAAGCCAAGTTTACCTATTTGCTTTGTGGCTCCGCCCCTCTTAAAAATATATACTCCAAATTTCAGACTTGAGCTCTGTGACACCTCCTCAAATGCTTTATACAATTTAAAAAAAATCCCCGTGTGGGCCTAAAGTACCCGTGGGGTACCACCAGAAGGCATCGTCGGATCGAGCTAAAAAATTAAGAACGCATTTATGGCAGCAAACTCTTCAAACCTTTAAATCTCCGCATTACCTTGTGTATGTGGAACAGCCAATAACTAACTTTCGCGATTTCATATATATAACTGTGGCTTACAAAGGCTTTGCTCTTTTCACCAATTTAAAACATTTATATGTCTAGAGATACGTTTTTTTCCTAAAGGCATAAGCAGCTCACGAAGTTTATTAATATTTCGCACTAGTGATGATTATGATATGATTGCACTTTCCAATTGATTAAAAAAGGCAGTGCTGCATAAGAATCTGTAAAGGCTAACAAAAACGTGTTTATATAAGAAAGTTAATTGAAATATATTTTTGAAATTTTATACATACCGGTATAGACCTAAACGGTATTCCTGGTACCGGTATTTTCTAACCGAAATGAATTTCGGTATCGGTATCGATACCGGTATCTAATTATAGCGGTATTTGAATCGGTATCGGTATTTTTACGATACCGTTTGCCAACCTTGGATTCAATAAATAAATAAATAAATAAATAAAAATATGTATCTGCATTGAACTGCACTTGAATAGCGTCATAGCGCTATAAATCATATTTTTTAATTAACTTTTATTAACTTTTGTGTTCCAAGGAATTATTTTTTTTTACAAACACAACCCGCAAAGCGACTAGCTTGTCTGCAGAAAAGAAAACACCCAGAGTCCATGGTGGGAATCGAACCCACGACGTCTCGACTGAGAGGCTAGCATCGCTACCACTCAGCCACAGGGGCACCCTGTGCAGAATTAATCCCCATATCGTCCGGACTTGTGAAAACTGCTTATAATTTTGGGTTTTGGAGAATTTCTCCAAAAAATTTCCAGTGTCGAATGTGTTAGAATTTTTCGAGTTGAAAAAATTGTTATCAACCTGTGAAATGCAGGATGAGTAAAAAATAAACTCCTTATATTAATATTTTGTTGTAAGTTTATTCAAATATAATAATATATAGCCTTAATCATAAGAAAAAAACTGGCATGAAATTAGCATAATAGCAAAGTTGAAGATGATCTTAACAAGTTTTTCCATACAATTTCACATTAAAAATCACGCTAGAGTTTAATAGTGATTAAAAATTATATTATACTCGGAATTTTAACGTCAAATTCTATGGAAGAACTCGTTAATAAATAGTTCAACTTCATGCCAGTTTATTCTTATACATAAGGCTGTTAATTTTTCTCCCTTGAAAAAACTTCTCCGAACTTACAAAAACGAAGTGCACAAAATTAAGTTTATCTTTTGCCGGGAATTCTCGTTTGCCAAAACTTAATGGTGAATTGAGGCCATATATACATAAAGGAATACATAAATACATACATTTACATTTGTAAATTGTTTTTGTTAGCAAATAGTTGCCGTTTAAACGAAATAATTGTGCCAACGAGCTAAATACAGATTGTAATAAAAGTTCTGGAGCAAATCAAAGCTTAAACAGCGGTCTGCTAGACTACAAAAATTTTTACTAATTCAAAGTTATATTTTATATAATTTATATTTACGTACATATATACTTAATTATATTTAAGTAAAAGGATTTAGAACTTTTTCGTTAACTAAAATTAGAGATTCCCAAATATATATTTTTTTTCGAAATTCGTGACTTCGAAATATTATTAGAGCTGTTTAGGAATATACATATAAACAAATTACTAGAGCTGTCATTCGAATAAATTAAGAAGTTTTTTTTCAATTTAAAAAATTCATTATTTTTTTAATTGAAATTTATTTGCTGGTGGTTAAGCATTGTCGATATGCATTTAATTGTTGCTGTAACAAATCATCAGTACACTTCAACCACACATTTTGAACAGTAAAGTTAATAATTACTGTTTTTTTATGGGAATTCTTACAATTTCAGTTTAACATTTTTTAACGCACTAATAATAACAAATTATTATTTTATTTATTTAGTAAAATATTTTTTTATTAAAAATACATTGAAATTTATTATTCAGGGGCTTAGCTGGTGCAAATAATACGCCCCTTTGTGTTACTTCAGAGTAGGAAAGGGAATATACCTAATACAGATGGTGAGTGAAGTGACAGATATCGTCCTTGTTTCAACTAACTGACCTCAAAAAAAATCGCTCAATCGTTGATCATGCAATAATTAGTTTTTGAGGATTTAACTTGATTTAAATTAAGGATATAATAAGCCTTTTTGAAGTCGTTTTACAAAAACTTGCAGCTAAAACACTAACAGTTGCTAAATTTAGCTGGGAAAGAGTGTCAAAATATTGCTTAAACTGCTATAACCTCAAACCTCATTTGCATGACAGCATTTCCTCATTGTCTTGAAAGTGAATTCAAATAATTTGTTAAAGTTTTTCTTTCTCATGGCATAATAAATAAGATAAGACCGCCCATATAGAAATTGCAACTAAACAAAAAAATAAGAATGATTTTTGTTATTACACGAATAAAATTCATTAGTTTATTTAGTGCAAAATATTTTCTGTATAAATATAAACCCAGCAAAGTGTTTGCTTACAAATAGCCACAAAGATGTACCTGTTAGTACACTAGTTAAAAATAAGGGATGCTCCTTACAAAAGTACTTATACTTTCACTGAAACTAGCTAGTCTTTATATGGAACTTACTGAATAGTGTGGTGCAAAACAACAATAATATTAGCAAAAAAGTAATCAATAATATTGCATAGTCTATGGGTACCTTCAAAGGAATGTTAGGAAAGATAAAATAACAAAATCATCCACGTAGTGGACAGACTGATTCAATTCCGATTCCTGCGACTGACGACGAATAGATATATATGGATTAAAGTCCTGCACAAGACCATTTATAAGACATTTCAAGACATGAGAGATTTTTTAAATGCTTTACTACAACGAAATATTCTAAAACAAACGCCAAAAAACACTGATGGCAAGACACTTGTTTCAGTTGTTTGTCTTGCCAACAGTGTTGTTTAGCGTTTGTTTTAGAATATTTCGCTGTAGTAAAGCATTTGAAAAATCTCTCATGTCTTGAAAGGTCTTATAAATGGTATTGTGCAGGTCACTAATATGGATCTTCTGCCACACTTTTGTTTACAGCTTTGATATTTTTTTCGTATGCAAATTCCTTTGACGTCTTAATGTTGCTGCATCATTTAGAGACTATGTAGTATGAAATCTATCCACAGTTTGGAATATGACTTGCTTAGATGTACGATTATGTGCGTCATAGGAACTATGAACTCGTATATAAGTTGCGCTAATTGATGACTGATTTTAAAAAATAAATATGGATAAATTGGTAGCGTTGTCAAATCCGCAATCTATTCAAAATGATTTGCCAGAGTATACTGATCATAAATGTCAAAAAAGTGAGCGCCTTATGACAGCTCGTTTGGCAGTTAAACCTTTCGTAAATTTTATTGGGCTTAAAAACACTGTGTAGTTTTTTGAAAGCTTATGGTACGTTTTTGTTTCTTGCGGACATTAATCAAAATGATTTAGTAAATGAAGCGATTTCTTATATTATATGAACTGTGTCTAACTTAACTAATGAAATAGTTTCATTACATTTACAGCACAACTACAACTACCCAGTGAAGCTTATGAATGCAATGAAACTTCTTTCATTGATCCGATGAAGTGTTTCATTAGTGAACTTTTAATTATAAATTACATTGATTCAGTGTGTAAAATTTCATAATCTGAATTAAAGGGTTTCTTGCAGTGCACAGATATGAGGTCTTGGCAAGCATTGCTATACACTGATTTGAGAATCACAATTCTAATGGTTTACCAAGAGTACGAGTATTTTGACACAAATTAAAAAGTTATATTCTTAGTTTAGCGTTGGTAATACAAATGTGAATATTATAATCCGGCCATAATTAGAGCAAACTTTACTTATTTATTTGCCACCAAAAATGGTGTACGAGTACGATTAATAGTTATATGTTAATAAGCTACATACTCTTTCATATACATATAAACAAGTAATAAAATTCTGTAAACATACATATGTAAATATACGAATTTTCAATACACAATTATATATGTGTATGTATATATGCATGTATGTATATGTGCGTATGGAAATGTCGTCATTTATGGATGAAAAATGTTCAAATTGTAAGCTGATTTATGCGGGTTAATGTGCCACTTGGTGCCTAAATGTCTGACTGTTCATATGACACGCACTGTTTTCTAAACAAACACTCAAATATAATCAGACCAGCCAGCAGACACTTGAATATTTGTATCCTCGTTCCCTGATTAAATACCCCACCACTCACGCCAGACAAACCAGCCAGTCATTCAGGCAGCCACTTATTTGAACAGTTTCTATTTTTTCTGGTTGACTGGATCTATCTGAGCTGTAATAACACACTGGGTATTCAAAGGATGCTTTGGCACACATACATATGTACATACATACATACATACATTCTTCATACTTAAATCCGTTTGTATGTAACTATCGTATGTATATAAATACGGATAAAGTTACACACACATACAAGTAGATACATGTATGTATGTATGTATGATTGTACATCCACAAATACTTTATGAATTGTATTAAAAGTAATGAGTCCCTTTTTCACTTGATTCACTCTATTGTAATTTTTATTTTACTGCAAATGGTTTCATATTACTACTATTACATACACACATACATACATATATTTTAGTTTTATTTTTAATATATGTACTTCAAAAAAAGAGGACGTTATCAATTTGTCGGTATATATGTATATTTTTTTACTTTATAACTCGGAATTTTTTAAATAAATTTAAAAACAATTTTTGCGTCTGAGAGAGCATAGCTATCATTTGGTCCCATTGTCAAAAAGTGGGCGGGAATACGGCTACTAATTTTTTTCTTTGGATTTGTGTTATCTTACTTATCACTTTGCTGTGAAACTGGGGACACACATTGGGCTTTCGTAATGACATCAAAGCTAAGAGCCCGTTTAGGTGAAGGCTGACCTAGCTGCGACACGTCGCCTGCGGGTCGTGTTTGTAGGTGAGAAGTGAAAAAAAACTTAGCGAAGCGACAATTTAAACTCTTCTCTCTTCTTTCTCTCGTATTTTTTTATGCCATGTACAAGCAATGTTGCCAGTTATATTCGTTTTTTATAACATGCATGAAATAAACAGTTATAATATAAAAATTTTAAGCAAATAATGTAAGGAGAGAAAAGGAATTATTGTATTTTGGTAATGAATTAAAAAAAAATAAAAATATATGGACATATTAATTAAACATTTCCCAAACTAACAATTAATTCCTTTACACTGCTTAAAATTAACGGATAAAAAGCATTGATCAAATTAATATCAAAAAGCCGCCTGACTATAGCGATAAAAAAGTGTTCATGTAAGAGCGCGTGGATTTAAGAAAGAACTCCAAAAGGGGACGTAAGCATTGTCAAGTAGTTCCACTTGACCGATTGTTACGAATATTGTAACACACGCTGAGGAAGGGTGGTGCTATAACACACCTCCACTCGTAGAAACAGTTGGATTTATTGTGATCCCTTCCGTTGACACCCGTTAATAGTAACTTTTGTAACTCCCATTTGTGCTATACAGTGACCCAATTATCTATAATTAAACCAATGGATTCCCATGATATCCTACAGCTTATAATTACCAATATCACTAATGCTCTCATGGACACGTCTGCTCAGCCATATAAGCCTACGGCGTTGAACCCTCTGGCAATGGCAGATAATATATTCAATGGTTTCTTGTTTTTCTGCATCCCCACATGACCCACAGAAATCTGGAGTGACAGTTTCCAAAATGCTGGTTCTTGCTCTGACCGAGCAGCGACCTATCAAAACTCGCAACACCTTCCTATTCATATGCAGTAGCAGTTTTTTTATATTTTTTTATAAAAGGAGAAGTACCACTCAGGCAATGAATACCTACTACTACTATTACTAGGTGTAGCGATAGGGAAGACGTTTGTACGTTTTTTTTATGATGCAGTGTTGCAGCGCCTCTGGTGTTAAATGAGGCATATTAAATTTTTTTAAACTGTGGTTAGCAGCCATTTGATGTGGTTAGCAGCCATTTGATGCCGATGATTCTGCTGCACAGGCAAGGAGGGCGCTCTGATGTTACATTAGGATTAGGAGTATCTGCTGAAGTCGGTATAGTTTAGTGACCAGTAGCTAGTCCTTCATCACTTAAACTTCCCTACAACAGCTGACACAAAAGGACACTAATGCACATCAGAAAAATGCATGGTTTTGTTATTTTAAGCTCGCATCACCTTCTTATTCATATGCAGTAGCAGTTTGGGTCTTCCTAAGTAAATTTTTGACCACATAGCCCTCGAGACTTTTGCCAATCCCTTCTACTTCACCATGAACGGTTAGTCCTGCTCTCTATCCAATTACTGCGTTCCCTGTAGTAGTTATCTATCGGTAATTTCACCTATCTGTCATACATTCCCTCATCTAAAGCCGACCCTATTCTTACCAGCTCATGGGAAATGTCATTTCCCTCAGCCCAACTGTGGCCAGAAATTCAACATAGTCTGACACTATATTTGTCCATAAGCAAGTTGAGGGCTCTCTGACAATCACTACAGTAAATAACAAGATTCCATTTGACATTGTGTTCCTTTTAGTACTGCCTAACTATTGACGTTGTAGGTTACCTCCTTTCGCCTTCAGCTAAATCTCTCGCCACTAGTTTTGTCGCCCTGATGATTGCCAAAATCTCAGTTTGGAAAACGCTGAATTCATTCGGCATTCTGAAAAAACTATAAATATTTTTTTTAAAGTATAGACACCAGCCTCCGCGACTTTCTCCATTTTTGAGTCATCTGTAAAGAGCGCATGTACCCTCATAAAGCTTACCAGATTGGACCCAATAGTTCCTATCTACAGTTACCAGTGAGGGTGCTATACTATAATCAATTTCAACAACCTTATAGCCCGTGAACCCAGGGGTTACGTATCTCTAATCACTAAAACTAATCTCATTTAAGATTGATTTGAGATCTGTTACTTTTGTCCTCACCAAGCATGATTAAAGCGTTTAAGAATTCTAAGACATTTCTTTAGAACTTTTGATAAGAACCACAAACAAATAATTAATGAATAATATGGACTAATATTCTTAATTCACACGTCCTAAGCACTGTTCACGACTTTAAAGCAATTTTACTTACTTTAAATTAAATATTTTAATAAATTTTTATTGTTTCGAGTGAATTCTAATTTTTCTTTAGTTATTCGAATATTAGAACAAATTGTTTGGAATAACTTTTTATTCTAAATTCAAAAAGAATGTTCTTTCGAACTAAATAGCGGAATAGGCTATTCAAATATATGAATTTTTTGTGTTCGAATGACAACTTTAGTGGTAATTTAAAATGTCTCGAAGTTAAATTCCGTTGGCGTATACATATGTATATATTTATAAATAGCTCATTTTACTTTTTTCTGTTTCTTTTAATAAATTCAAACATTCTAATATTATGTATTTAAAGTTCCAAATTCCACATTTAACTGTCAATGTTACACATTGTATTGTTTCCTTCTTTAACTTTTATTTAAAGAAATGCGTGCTGCAACATGATATAAACAGAATAACGGCTTAACTGCAATTGGAGCGAAAAATTACAACAACAAGAAATCTAAGCGACTGTCGGTTGACAGAAGGCATTCTTTAGCATTTGCACGAATTGTTAAAAAATAAATGAAATTAAAAATAATTTATCGTCATTTAAATAAAGCTTTATCACATGCAGTGCTAGTTAGTAAAAAAGGCGTAATACCGCCCACTTTTTAAATGCAAAAGCTTATCATTACAAGATCCCAGTGTGTGTGCAAGATTTCAATGAAATGTAAAATTAAATTTTAATGGGTATGCAAAGGTCCTTCATTCGCATTTTCCATAGTTTTTGCATATGGAATTCACGTATTCTATTTCAATTGAATTTCTTTTATAAAAAAACGGAAATTTGAATTAACTGATACCACACAAAGCAATAATCATGTGAAAAGTAATGGCACTTCTTATTGTGTACGGTTTCCTGCTTCATTAAAAACAATGCATTTGTACCACATCTAGATTAGATTATTTAGATTTAATTGACTTATTTTAAGGTTCACTTTTTTGCTGGGACTGAAAGCGATTTTGTTTGCCATTAAACCACTCAGCAGTAACTTTTTCAAAATCAAATTAATTTGTTAGAAACATGTTGAAGGAATATTTTATCTACTATAAAAGTATGAAAAGCAAAAGAGGGAACTGACTAAACCTTTCTACAACGTAAACTGAGCCAGAAATTTCAAACTTAGGTTGTGTGTAACATTAAAAAAGCCTGCATTTCCCATCCCTGATGCAAATAGTTTGTGTTTTGTTTTAATAGAAATCGAATGAAAATCAAAGTTTTCTTTTATGCCTTTTTAATGATATTTGATTGATGATGTTTTTCCTTTCGTTTTAAGTTTAAGTTCGAAGATGCTTCTTCTGACAATTAGTTAGAATATTTACATTTTAATGGGAAATAAAATAGGATTAGACAAACTGTTTACAGAAAGAATTTGTGTTGTCCATTTTTATTTTCTATTCTCATTGCATTTGTGCGTATGTATACATACTTACATATGTATGTATGGAGATGTGTGTGCGCTTTGAGAAATTGAGAATTTAAGTTAATGGATTTTTGCTAGGTTAAAGGTTATAAACTTGTAATTCTTGGAATAATGATTCTATAAAATTATATTAAAAAAAAAAATACCAAAAATACAGCATACATACATACGCATATACTTACACACATATGTATGTAAGTACATACATATTGTTATATAAAATAAAAAATAAAAAAAGGTTTACGTTTCCTGTAAAATTATTTTACAGGAGAAAGAAAAACCATTATAAAATTGTATGTACTTAGTTCACAGTGTCTTAAATTCGTTAATAAAATCGATGTATTTGAGCATACACGGGTAAAAATTTTGCGATTTTTACTCACGCTTTTTTTGATTTTATTTGACTATACATACATACATATATATTCCTTTAAGTAACACTGTAGCATATGGTGCCTTAGAGATTCGGTATCAATTTTATTTAAGGTAACGTAGGTTGCTAACCTTCATTCCCAAGTTTGGTGATAGGTCTGCTATCTAAGAAACCAAACGTATTGTAATTTTGGAGCTAGAGTTTCAGAGAATTCAGTGTTCCCAATTAGAGGATAGGCTGTGTACACAAATCGATAGGTCAATTCTATTTGCATCACTTTTAGATCTCCCAATGACGATATGTATGTGAAATATGTAATTATTCAACAATACATACGTGACCAACTTAAATTTTTTTGTTGTTGTTTTTGTTGAAAAATTTTAGCTTGTCATTCTTGTATATTAAACAAGTTTTTGAAGGTTTATATGAAAATCTTTTCTACAAAATTTTGGTTAAAGTGTAATTGTAACACTAAGAGAAACCCCTTCATAAATGCAATGATCTTTTTAAATTATATTTATGATTGTGTCATTATTTTTCAACAATGCAACGCTTCATTGAAATTACCAAAATTGCTTCATCAGCTGAAAAAATGTCTTATAAACAACGAAACATTTTCATTCATGTAACGATAAGTTTTTTACTAAGCAACGCACATTTTCATATTTTTAATGGAAATGTAATTATTGCAATGAAACTTTTTAGTTTATGCAATGAATTATTTACATAAATAAAATAAAACTTTATCGTTCATAAAATGAAAACTACTCGTATTCATAAATGTGACATTTAGATTTACGTTTTTTGAACGAACTGATTCATTGAATTAACAAAAATTTTCATGTATGTATATCAAGACAGTATTTCATTACTGAGATGTAACATATAATTTTTTGATGATATCGTAATTCATTGATGTAATAACTCTGATTCATTAATTTAATATTATTTCGATTACGGCTACGAAAATTTTGTACTAGATTAAAGAAAAAAATTTGCAATGTTCTTTATGCATTAAACACATTCAGCACAGCAGGCTACACGAACACACGACTTCAAATGCCGCTAGCCAGCTACTTAATTATTTCGGAGACGGCACAGCACCATCAGCATCTCATATTTAAGTATAAATACATTGTTCAGTATTGCCACCTTCAAATATTTCGCATTTAAAAAAATTATATTACTCTTTCAAAATGTACTTATATGACGTACAAGTATAAAAATTAATCAATTTATTCTTTACATCAACCTTTGGGCGTTGTTTCTCTTAAATAATATGAAATAATTGTACGATGTCACTCATTCAACATTTTGTATTATACTGGTAACACTGAATTTTCTCATTGCAGCCAAAGAAATAGAAATTAGTTTAATTGGACTACAACGACAAAATCAGCATGGACAACCACCTGCCGCCATGTTGCCTTGCCGTCTTCAAAAGAATCAGGCATGTGTATTCTATCCTTGACATTTGGTAGTCGGTATCTTGCTGTGGTGAATGTGTTTAATGCATTAGTATAGTACAAAATCATTGTAGCCGAAATTAGTAATACGACCCTTGTAATAAAGCCCATTGTGTTCTATTAATTGCTCAACTTACGTGTACACAGGCATGAGAAAAATGTTTGTATGTATGTAATTGGCTTCCCCGACCAAGATTTCAACTTGTAGCTCATCGCGTGTGAGTCAACATACTCAATATTGTATTCAATTTTAGTTCAACAACATTTAATTGATCATTTAACATGGAATTTATTTAAATAATCATTTAAAAGGAATTTATTTTAAATGTTATAGTAAAAAAAATACGTTAACTTGTCTTCAGGACTTCGGACAACCCCCCGACTAAAAGGCGAGCCTAATAGCCAGCAGCAGGAAGTTTTCGCTGGTAATGCGAAATTTGTAGAGATTTACGAACATCAAAGTATTTTTTCATTGTAGTTACGAAAATATTTCATTAACATTTCAACAAAACTTTAATTTCCACAACTATAGATGAATTACAATTGTGGGTTGATACTTTGATCTGCTTTTATGTCACCTAATCAATTTAAAATATTTTTTGTATGAATTCTTCATAGCAACATGTATTTAAGTTTTTCACTACCCGAATGAAAATTATTTTGCAACATTAATGATACTTCGAAATGTAAAATATTAAGCACTAGAAAGGTTTTATTCCATTAATGAAATTTGTATCAATATAATATAATGCTTAATTTTATTAATGAAATTTGTCGTTGCATTAATGAAAGGGTTTCAACGTAATGGTTACGAAGTGTTTTTCTTTCAGTGTAATATATATTATTTAATCTTTGCAAACTCAATATCAATTTTTGAAAAATTTCTAATTTCTGACTATGAAATAAGAGACAATGGGCCTAAATTATTCAATCCAATAAGCGATTGCGGGAAATTTTACATTATTTAGTTGCAATATCCTCTCTACTGTAGTACACCAATACCTCGCCTTGCGACGTTTTATTCTGCGACATTGCATCATTTCAGCTTGCGACGTAAAAAATTTCACATTGCGACGTATAAAGAAAAACGACGCTTAATATAACAGTACTGAATTTTAAAATTTTTTTTAGTTTTAATGAATTTTTGTTGTTAGAATTGCTATGTTTTTTAATTTTAATGAATTTGTTTTTTTTTTATTGAAAAAAAAACTATTGAAATATGTTAATTTTTATTTTATTTTTAATAATTCTTAATTTTTTATAATATTAAACCAATTTATAAAAAACTAAAAATTACTTTGTTCTTGGTAAAATAATCGATTTGATTTAGAATCAAATTCAATTCCATACAAAAGATTTTCTCGAATTGCGACGTTTTGATTGCGACGAATTTTTTGGGAACAAGTTAACGTCGCAAAGCGAGGTATTGGTGTATATATATTTTTCCTTCTTTCACTTACGCTCATATGTTATAAAGAAAGCTTCCGGAAATATTAAGGAAACTATAAAATTTTGCAAATATAACATTTATTTTAATTTATTTTGTTTTACTCTTGAAAAAGATTTTTATAAGTATATAAGTGAGAAATGTATAAGCAAATTGCAAATAGAAAAAATTTTAATATATATAAAAAACATAAGACTGCTTTGGGCTTTAGACAACGCGCTATGTTGACGTTAAAATCCTTATCAACACTATGTTGGGAACTGTCTTTTCCAAAGAAACTCAAGCAAAGATAAAGTTTATCTTTTTCAGGAAGAGGTCCTTGACAACCACTTTCTAAGCCTTGCACACACTAGCTCAGATAAAATATATATATACATGTATGCACCCAACAAAAAATTTCAAAAAAGGTAATCGGTTTTGTAATTGAGTAAGTAAGTAAGTAAGTCATTATATGGCAAGTAGTTCTGATTTTAATGTCTAATCTTTTGCTGGGCATATATAAATGCTGGCTTCTTTAAAACAAACTTTTTGCTATAGTTTGTTTGCCTTGTGCAAGTTTTGCTCATATCTTTTTGATCGTATAATTTTGTTGGATTTGTTATTGTATGCATATTGTTTGTATGCCTGCATTGACCTTAACTGTAACATGTTATCAAGGTCTTCAGGCTTCCCTTGTCACACAAAAACACACCCACACACACACATACACATTCTTATCACAATGTGTGTGGTGAATTATACTCGTATGTAATATGAAATAAAAATAACATATCGGCAGGAAGAAGGGAAGAGAACCTAAAAGCAAAATGAGCACAAAACACTAATAATAAAATGTTTAAGTGACAGGAAGTGAAAGGAGATTCAATAGCACTTTTTAAATCCTTTTTTTTTTGCATCTCTTAAAACACATATACATAGGCAGGCACACAACCTTTCCCAAAATTCTTTCAAATTAATTCATTTTTCAAATACTTTAAAACAGCAACGTAAAATGCCCGAATAACAACCTTCACAAACACACACACACACACCCCCCCCCCCCACCACATATAGACAAATTAATTCAAGAGAATAATGCTAAGTACACATTTGGCGTTTCTTTTGATGTCATTTTGTGGTGTCATTTTCACAATGTGTGTGGAATGACATTCAGATTATGTTTACTGTTTGGAACGCAAAAATTTAAAATAACAAACGTTGACACTAGATGACACTATTGCGACGTTACAAAATACCATAACATTTACTCGGCATAAGTTTAGAGAAATTTACTTACAGAATTATTCGAAAAAAGAAAATTTAATTTGCAATTATACACTAAATTAGAAAGATCTTAGTTCTTTTTTTTAAGATGTGCTGAGCAATATAAAGTATAAACAAAGATACAAAAAACACTTATAAGTTAATTTGGTTTAGATAGAAAATTAATCTGTGTAGGTTGTCTAGTCCTTTTAAGTAGTCCATTTACAGTCGTTGCGAACTGTCACTTTTTCGTTTCTTTGTCTGCAATTTATTAGTTTTTCTCTTAATTTTGTAATTGAATTTAAACAAACATTAATCACTGCTACACATGTTTTGTGCAGGGTATTACAATAAGGCATTTCTTTCCGAATGGTCGTCATTTTAACAGTCGTCACGACTCAAATTGTGGCTGAGTGGCTAGCCTCTCAGTCCAGAATTCATGGATTCGATTGCCGCCATAGACCCTGGATGTTTTCCGCAGACAAGCTAAACACTTCGCAGGTTGTGTTTGTTAACAAAAAAAATTTACAGATGAAAAGTAAGAACCATGTCATTAATAAAAATGCAATAAAATTATTAAACTGGACTACAAAAATGGTGAAAACTAAACTAAACTGATATTAAAATAAATAATAACATGCAATTTTTGATAATTGTAGAGGGGGTAATAGAAATTATTTGGGAAAGGGGGCAATGAAGCCCCTAGAATAGCATTTCTATGGTAATGACCGTGTGCCAATTGTAAAATTCGCCACAAACTCTTAGAAACTAATGGCGATTCTACAAAAGGGCTCCTAAGTCATCTGAAGGAAAGTTATATAACGTACATGCCCATGCATGTATTTTATTGCAATTAAATGTGCATTATTTATGAATTATATTTTTATTTTGATAAAATATTTTAATGCGTAAGATGTATGTATGTATAATATATGTATGTATGTATGTATGTATGTAAGCTTTTTAATGTGTAATAAAAGACACGTATGTACATTTCTTTCTTATAACTTTCAAAATCCCGAACCCCGGGATTTTCCAAAATCAGTCCCGATTGCCATGCGATTGTGTGTGGGGGGTGGGGGGTCACAATTAATTACCTATATGTCTTGTGATTTAACACACTTTACTTTACAATTATATAATATCCAAAAATTTCGCTTAAAAATACTCGTTCGTTTTTAGGTACAGAGATGTATATAAAAATGAAACCACTTGTTGGAAGACCCTTTCTTTAAGAATTTTATTTTACCTTAAATTTATGTGTCAAAAACAAAATGCTATCATCAATAAATCTTCATTGAAATGCCATGGCACAGAAATAAAGAACAATCAGCATTAAATTAAGGACGTAATTATTTTTCTTAATGGTTGTTGCTTTGGCAGTAAATAATAAATTGGAAAAAAACATTTTTATAAATGCATTGTACGTATATATATGTATGAATATGTGTGTGTGTGTGCGTACTTATATAATGTAGTGCTTAAAAAAATTTTTTGAAGTTTGATAAGAAATTAAGGACCTAATTATCTAAAGTACGTTACCACAGTGATATTTATATGAAAACAAAAACAAAATTTTGAAGATTTGTTTTTGTTTTTCATACAATTTCTAAAAATTATAAAAAGCCAAGCAAAGCCTAAATTTGTTTGCTTTTCTACGCTGACGAATTTACATGAAAAACAAAAACATTTTATAAATTTTTATTTTTGTTTTCGTATGCATAAATATCACTTTGGTGACGTGATTTATGTAATTAGGGAAGCATTTACACGTCTAGTTGCTTCCTTGTACATATTTTGCAATTATTTAAAAAGTTGTTATGGTAAAAAGCGGCGATGCCAATCGATGGAATAATAATAATTGATAGCGAAGGAAAATTATATATATAAATATACATATACGTATGCGTGGATATGTACATGTTTATATATACATATGTATGTGTGTTTCTTTTAGTGAGTTTTGTGGCGGAACGTAATAATTTCATAATTTAATTTTTCCTGTATATGTATATGTCTGAAATAATATTACTTTCTATGAAAAAATATTGGGGTGGCGCAGAGGACTTGTTACATTTTGGTAATACATACATGGCAATACGCGTTGATTTTGTTAAGTTATTTAAACTTGTCTCTATTTGTTAACAAAATTGAACTTAAAAATTTACGAAATTCAGGAAAATTAGTTTCTGGACGACGAATGAATAAATTCGGAAGTAAACGAATGATTTTTAATATATTTGGCTCATTTTATTTATAACATATGAAGGTATCACAATTAATAATAAAATATAAAATTTTCTTTAGTATAAAATTGTAATGAGTCCTTTAAAAAACGATTTTCTTAATTTTTTTTGAAGAAATATATTTTTTTGTATAAAACTTTCGGAATATCTCCGAAACTATAAGACTGTTGAAAAATTAATAAGGACGTAAAAGGCCAAGTCGTTTCCTAGCCTTGTATGTATTTTGTTATCAAAGAACTGGTTCTCAAGTAAATGCAAATTATGTGATGCAGTATCCTCTTTTTTCTTAATAACGGAAAATCTCGACATACAGTGACAATTCAAAAAAACTGATTTAGAGGGACTGATACACAGTACTTAGTGTATACAATAGTGACTACGAAACCTTTGACCTTACGCAATAAATTTCATTTTGTTGACCTGTGTTATCAATTAAAATTTTCCCGGAAAAAAACTTTCAAGGAAAAAAGTAGGTTTTCTAAATATGTCGGAGAGGGAGAATTTTTTCAGAGTTTTCTCTCCAAACATTTTACATGGAGCTTGTGCAAAAATTTAAAAAACAAAATAATAAATGTTGTAAAACAATGGTATAAGCATTTATTTAGAACAAAAAGTTTAAATAAGCACCTGAATGTGATATTTTCCTCTTGTTTTAGACATTTTTGTACAAACCCTGCGCACATGCACATAAAAAATATGAACTACTGCGATAAGAAAAGCTCTGTAAAATTTACAATTTCTTTATACAAACAGGCATTGGAAATTCAATCAATTTGCATCAGCACCTGGCTCAGTTTTTGCTTCACTTTCTCAACATAAGGTTCTTCCGCATGCTTGTAAATGGTTACACTCTTTATTTTTTATTTAAGAAAAAAAAAACAGATAATTTTAATACTACACCCCCTTATTGGCAATGGAAAAATAAATTTTTTGTTAAAGTGATATTGTTGAAATCTTGTGTTAATGCAGAATGAAAGGTAAATATTAAACAGCTGATTCAGATTTTACTCTCTCGAATTTCCCGGCTATTTAGAATAGGAGGATTATTCCCCATGAGAAAATAATAGGGAAGGTAAAAACTCCCCAGGAAAATTCATAATTAGGCTGATAGTAATTAATGCATGTTTTTTGACTTTTGTCAATTTTCTGCAAAATTTTTATTCGATTATTTTATAAAAATTTGTATTAAAAAAATTTTGTTTTAAATAAATTTATTTTTAAATGGTTGTAAACCAGCGATGCCAACTTGGTACTTTTGACACTATTTTAGTGCGTTTTGAAGACTTAAAACACCAAACTTTGAGCGTTAGTGCCAAACTAATGAAAAGCACTAAGTAGTGCTTTTAAGATTTTTGTGTATTTCTTAAAATTACTTTAATAAAAACTTGGTGTATTTATTTTTTTAGTGCAAAACATACCCTTTTAGTATAATATATTTAAATAAAGATGATACTATTGCCGAAATAGAGAATAGTTCAGAAAATATTGAACATAATTAAACTTCACTCGTTTGAATCTTTACTTGTTTTTCACGTAAGTGCTTTTTACGTTTTTCAGATCTCAAAATTACGCTTTTTGTGGCTTTTTTAATTTTGATGTGCTTTTAGAGTCAACAACACTTTTGTAAACACTGAACACAATTTTTTTATTTCAAATCCAATCCTGGCTTTCAGCAGGATTGACAGATGTTTTCAGACCTATGTCGCTAAATATATTTAAAAAATCGTCAAAATTAATTGTATGTCGTATAATAAATTTGTTTTTAAAATAATAGTAATAAGAATTTAGCAGAAATGGCCAAAAGTTCAAAATAAATCGTTAAAAATAATTGCTTTTAAATTTTTCTCATCCAAACTCAAAGCTCTTTAATTTAAAATCTTTGAAATCGAGTTGTTTTAATTTTTTTTGTTTATTTTTTGAAAATGCTCTTTCAACAAAGTAATTTTCCTCAATTCTAAATTATTTAAAGTTGTTCAATTTAAAAAAATAAATAGCCATAAAAATCGCCAACATATTTATTTGTTGCCAGAAAAATCGTCATGTTGCCAAATCAAAAATTTAGACCACAAAAATAAAAATCGCCACATTTGGAGAGAAAAAGCATATTTTACAGCCCTGTTTCTCAGTTTTGTTACCATCTCCTTTATCTCTTATAGTCGAAAAATTTTTCATTAACAAATACATTTCGTGAATACAATCTTACTAGTTCTATAATTGTACATGCTAAGTGCTAATTTACACTATGCAAGTCTTCTTGCTAAGCTGATTATTTTTTTAAGAGAGTGGGACGATGGGAAAAGAAACGGTTCTGGTCCCCTCGTCTCTCTTGCTCACACACTAATCAGCTTAGCAATAAGACTTGAATAGTGTAAATTAGGACTAATTATACATTAAACTGAGAGTTATTAAAATAACAATTTCTGTGCGTGGAATTTTGAGGATGACCGATTTGAAATTTTTTTTATGAAATGAGACAATGAAGCACTGTTGTCCAGCCGAGATGTCGTTTTTTGGGGATGATACCTTACCGGGCATTAGCGATATTGACTGCAAAAAATTGAGGGACTAGGTCAACCGTACTTAATTCCTATGGATATGGGGTCTTGTATTGCTTTATCTGCATCAGTCCAATTGATAAACAAAAATTCTGCGCGAGTTTTTTCAGTTGTCCTTTTCTCCTATTATGAATTTGATTTCTTTAATTAAAACAAAAAGTTATAATATTTCTTATGTGTTTATAATACTTTAAGGGCCTTATTTCGTAAAACGCAACGCTTAGTCCTAATTTACACTATGCAAGTCTTTATGCTAAGGTGATTAGTTTTTTAGGAGAGAGAGAGAGAGACGATTGAAAAAGAAACATTTATGTTTCCCTCGTCTCTCTCTTCCACAAACTAATCAGCTTAACAATAAGGCTTGCATAGTATAAATTACGAGTTAGCGTTGATAAATTTTGTATGTATTTTGTTTTGGTAATTTAAAATTTTCCATATAAAATTTGTTTTACACAATTAGCCCCCAAATCTCAAAACTTTCTTCACAAAAGAAAAAAATAGCAATATGCTGCTCTACGCCGCCTTAATAATCTAAATTTTAAAAGCGGATATTATGTTCCAATATGTTTTCATTTATTAAGCATCGACTGTAAATGCAGAAAAAATTAAATTATCAAATTCTAAAAAAAAAAATTGTATGAAAGTGGGAAATATGCAATTTAAAATGGTTTTGCTTCTTCAAGATTATCACATTTTTTGGGGAGCAATTTTATAAATTTATTTTTCGCTCGTGAAATTACGCTCGAAGTGTTTTTTTTCAAGCTATTAAAGTTTTCTACTCCAAACTACAATTAAAAACACACAATTTTCAGGTTTTTCTTTTCCTGTTTTTTACAGGAAATTTTCTTTGCTTCATATTAGTTTATGTTTGTTTAAATAAAAGTTATGTGGCGTTATTAAATGATAACTTTATTACAAAAACTTAAAAAAACAAAGTAAAAAATCATCAACCTCCTCTAGATTAAATATTACAATTTTAAATATTTTGCGGCATCACTGGCTAAAATCAGCCGTATTTTTGTAAATTAAACTGAAGTTTAATTTAGTCACGGAGTTCAACTATTTATCGCATGTACTGATAAAAAGTTATATTAATAACATCTTGCTTTAGGCAAGAAATTATTTTCTTTTGTTTTTTTATTAAAAAGAGAGTTTTTAGTTCACTTCACCAAAATGAAATTGAGGTGATATTTTTGGAATGACATTCTCACTGCTTCCGGAGTACAAACAAGAGCATGTTTTTTTCTTCGTCTTTAAAAGTAGTATTAACAACTTCTAGCGACCTTATTCATAAAAAAATTTGTTTTTAAAGTTATAGTTATACCAAAGGTTGTTTCAGACTATAATACAAGTATTAATACTTTTGACGAAAACTCATCCCTGGTCTTATATTTGTTTCAAAAATTTCAAAAAACAATAACAACTCAACATGTCAGAGCTACATTTTCCACAAAAGTATTAATACTTGTATTATAGTCTGAAGCGACCTTAAGCGATTTTCCATAAAAATTTTTATAGACCTTTATTATTTTTTATTGGGTAGACTTTAAACTGAATTTTTTCTACAAAGCTATTAGTAAACATTGTAGAACAACAAAGAAAATTGTAAATACATACATATATATTGAAAGTAAAAATCATTATTTGTAAAATTAAAAATCATCATTCGAGAAAAAAGATCGTGAAATTATACTTTGGCCCAAAAATCATCGAAAATATGATAAAATCATCATTAAGGCAGCACGGCATTCTAACTGCAATCAAATACACTTATCCCTCGACTTACACGATACTTTTTTTACACGATTATTTTGGGTTTCTTGTAAATTGAGCGATTTATGAAATACCTCGATTTACACGATTTTTTATGTGTTTTATTGAATATTTTTGTCTCTAATAAGACGTTCGAGTCAGTTCTTACCATATTTGTTAAATCAATGTGTTCTCACATCAATTTTCAAAATAACGTCAATTTTTAATAACTAAAATTCATGTGGCAACACCGAGAATTACATATATATTTTCTTAAAAAATAAATTTGTTGCACGATTCTGCCTTTATTTTCGATTTACACGACTTTCTCAGGAACGTATCTATCGTGTAAATCGAGAGATATGTGTATTTATGTTTTTATTAGATTAAGATATAAGCCGATGACCAAATCCATTTAAATTAAATGAGTTTGATCATTGCCTTGAATTTAAAATAAACGAGTGCGACACAAGTCCAATTTGTATTGCCTCGAAGACACTGTCCAATTAATGTGATTTCTTTTTTTTTACTTTTATGACTTATAATAAAACATATAAAACAAAAGATTATGTTAATTTAAAGTTGATGCTTTAAAAGTTCAAACTTGAGACAATTTATGTATGAAAATACGAAAAAAAATAATAAAAGTAAAAGTAAATATGGCCACAGCAACTCATAGAGCAAATGCATTAAGAGGAACGACCACAATAATGACTTTCCATTTAAGTCTTACAAATTACGTTTAACTTTAAAGCAAATGAATTAATGAGAGACAATATTAAAATTAATAAGAAAATAAAAGTAAAAATATGAAAATAAACACAAGTAAAAAATATTGAGGTAAAAAGTTTTATTTTGTCATACAACATTAAATTTAACTGAAATTTAAGAAATGGTAGCAACGCACAACAAACGAAAACATCTGCATAAAACGGAAAAATCTTTCACTGACTATAATGAGTCCTTGCCAGCGTCGAAAGCAAAACAAACAACAACAACAAACACCAAAGCAAATCAACTGAAAACAATGGATTATTCTGCTGAGGCAATTTTTGATTTCAATTCAACAAATGACAGCAACAAGGGTGTTGTCAATAACAATAACAATAATAATAATAATAACAATATCAGCAGTCTCAGCAGCAAAAACAACAGCATTAACGACGCAATGGACACTTTTAGCCACAATCTATTTGAGCTGCAACCCTTTTTAGCCAACAGCAAGGGCATACTTATCAATGCGGTCGATGACTTTAATTCTACTGTATCAGTGGATGTTTACGATACAGCCTTTAGTCCCACTGTACTTTTGACGGATGCTACAACAGCTGCCGCTACAGCCGCCACTAGTAATCGCGGCCTATTAATGGACACCCTATTGGGCTCTGTTATGACCACAGCCACTGCCACCGTTACATCGTCACCTCCATCATTGTCATCATCAGCATCTTTAGTGTCTGCAGCATCATCATCATTAGCAGCATCTTCATCTTTAACCGGATTACAGGAACATTTTTATGAAACCACCGTTGTTGCAGTTAACAGTATGAAGACATCAAACAATGAATCGGCCTATTGGGAAATGGAAATGGCTGATTTTGATTTTCTCTACAGACACTCTTTGATAATGACCATTGTCTATTGTATTGCTTACGTAATTGTATTCCTGGTCGGTCTGGTGGGCAACAGTTTTGTTATTGCCGTCGTTCTGCGCATGAGAAATATGCGGACTGTTACCAATTACTTCATTGTCAATTTAGCCATTGCTGATATCTTGGTAATAGTATTTTGTTTGCCAGCAACATTGATGAGCAATATATTTGTGCGTAAGTATATTAAATGTTAAATTTTGTTTTCCTTTTCTATTTAATGCATAATCACGAAATATCTAATATGGAAAATGATTGGTAAGACATTTTAGTGGAATTAGGACAGCTTTTTAAATTGTTATTGGATATAAGTACGAGTAAGTAATTGAAGAAATACTTATCGCAGATAAACGTTTTTTCTTGGGACAATTGAAATTGAAATGTGTTAAGTTACAATAGCAATGTTAATACCGCAATCAAAATGACATAATATAAAAATAAAAATTTTGGCTTATATAAAATTTTCATTAAAAGTAATTGAAATTGTGGGTAATTATTGGAGATGATATCGTGAGTGAATCAATGAAGAAGCTTATGTAGATACATGCACTCACGAGGAAAAAAAACAGCACTCATGCATGCTAAGCTCTCTTATTTATGAGCACAAAACCAAAGCTGTCGTCTACTTTTAAATTTCAGAATGCACTAAACTAAAAAAAAGCGATTATTTTCTGAAAAAAAACTAAATTTATATGAAAACTATAATAAACTACAATAACTTGGGTCAATATAAGGAGAGAAGTGAAAATTGTTTGTAGTTTAAATCAATCAATTAAGGAATGCATTCTATGTTATTTTCTCCTGCAACAAATTCTTCATATATTTTTTTATACTTATTTTTAATTTTTAAAAAAATGTATTTGTAAGCCAAAGTAAATATTGGTTGTGTTCCACAAGATTTCGTGCAAGTTCGGATTAATTGGAATAAAAAAAATTGCTCTCTGCATGTGACACTGAAAAATGAATTAGAAAATTCGCAAGAAAAGATAAAAAGTTTGTAGTTAATAATCTTGGAATGTTTCGTTATCTATTTTACCATTAAGAATTGAAAGATTTTTTAGTGTCGGAATATTTTACACTCTTGCAAACTTTTTGGGTTAATGAGCACTTTCCACTAGCAATTGTTTCAAATTCGTACATAATTTTAAGGACTTAGGATATCGCCTTGTCTAATACCTGAGATTTTCTAAACTCATCTAGTGTTCTATATATATATTGTTTGTTATATATTCTTATATAATTAAGACAAGTGTTGTAAGAACTGAAATTTCGTCAACTTATCAAAAAGATTAAAAGGTTTCATGAAACAAATTTCATGACAAAATTCGTAGTTTGAATTTTTTATAAGTTGTATTTCACACCAAGCTGATTAGTTTGTAGGAGAGAGAGAGACGGAGGAAAAGAAACGAGTACTTTGCTTCATGTACTGTCAATACGTTTTGCTTTCTAATTCATAATGTTAAAAAAAGCACACATGCATACACAAAACTATGAGCTGAATAATTCGACTTGCATTGTGTGAACGCTGATGAAAGTTCAATGAAATAAAAGTGATAAGCTTACCAATAAGACTTGACTAGTGCTAACTGGGACTTAGAGAGACATGATTATCACAAGGGCTTGGACATTGATGCAAATACACGTTTTTTGTTGATCAGAGATAATAAATGTATTGACTAATTACACAACCCCACGATGGTTTTCCCCTTAAGAAATTAATGAGCTTCAAAAAAAATATTTAAAATATTCCATCACGTCAGAATTCTTATTTTATACATATTTTTGCTGTTTTAAAAATTTTTTAAAGCATATTTCAAAAAAATGAGTGATAAGTTGACTTTTTTATATTCAAACTATATTTTTTAAATGAAACTATTGCACTAACTACTGCAAAGATTTAAAGTTCTCAGTAAACAAGTATGTAAACTCCGTTAAAGAAAGTATTAGAAAAGTTGACAGAGCAAAAGATCAGAGTACAAAAGAAATAAAAATAGTTTAATAACTGAAATTTATTTGCTGCTGGTTAAGCATTGTCTATATATTTCATTGGTGCTTAGCCAAATTATTACTAGACTTCAACTACCTATTTTGCACAGTCTCAAACTTCTTATCTTATGCAAAGACTTTCAAAAACAATTTGAGAATTAATTATTTGGCTAAGCAAAAATGAAATATATAGACAGTGCTTAACCATCAGCAAATAAATTTACAATTAAAATAAACTTATGACAATATATCAAATAATAAATTTCTTAATATCCGTTCATGTATTTGGGGGCATTTATTAAGCGCTTATAATAAATTTTAGTTTTATGAAAGTCCGGTCCCTGAAAAGCACATATATTTTTCTATTTAAACAAACGGTTTGCAAGTAAGAAGACAATACATTACCAGGTTAACTTAAACCATGCCAATTGTCTTAAAAACTATTTACTTCAGCTCAACACTTGTTTCTGTTGATTTTACATTAGTGGTTTTTTTTCTTTTTGTGTATGTCAGCAAAAAATTATAAATTTTATACCATAATGCCATACATTTGAACATAATACCGAATCTTAAATACTGACATTAATCTTATCGGACTCTTTTAAAACCTTAAACAGCCCATCAAACTTTCATAAATTTAAACATATGTACGTTTGCAAATGACAGCATTAACTTTTAAACTCATATTAGATTTGGTTTTCTTTATTCTTGGAAAAAAGAAATGAAAAAAAAATATTTATTTTTATAACATTACTTGAGGGTCAGTTAGTTGGCTGTAAAAGAAATGTAACAAGAATTCCATAAAATATAAAGGAAACGCAAATAACTACATACATTGCAAATATTTAAATCTAATGGATTTCGTTTGAAAAAAAATATTAATATGAATCAAAAGGGATCTAAAGTACGTTATATACACCATAAAAATTCAATTTTGTCAATATAATCCTTTTAAATTAAACTGGATAACAGCAGCAGCACCAACACAACACAACAACAACAACAACAAAAAATGTCATAAAAACAATAATAATAAAAATCTAAAAGGGGGCATATCCTAATGCTGCAACATTAGAGTTGGGACTCAAAAGCAAAAGAATGACAAAAAATAAGAATGGGAAATGTTAAACCTGATAATATCGTTATTTGGTTGTTGTTAATGAAATTTCTCAAAGATTTCCTCCTCTACCTATAAAAAAAATAGTCAGCGGTAGGGAGGAAATGGAGAAGGATGAAAGCAACGAAAAAAAACAATAACACAGAAAAGGAACTTAGACAAAAATAAACGATTTGTGGCAGGACTTAAATAAAAGAAGAAAACATAACATGGTTTTATAAATTATAGTCAAGTATTTTTGTACATACATAAATACCATGATATAAGTACATATGTATGTATGTATGTATGTATAATTTTTTTTGCTACAAATTACCACCATTCACACATGTTAAATTCACCCACACCATTACATGTGTATCCTGTTTTCCTTGTTATTACACACACACACACGCTCAAACACACACTGTGGCTTGCCTGTTGTTTTCTTTCTATTTAATCCTGAGTCATTGACAATTAAATTGTTGTGCTGGGCCTGCTAAATAAAAACAACCCAAAAATAAAAGTATGTACATATAAAAATAAGCGAAACGAAAAAATATTAATGTTATTTTTAACATTGCACTCGCTCCCATTAAGTTCTCGTAAAAAGTGCTTAAAGAGAAAATTCAAGAGGAGGTTGAGAAGGCGTGAAGTGATTTAAGAAGACAACATAAAAGGGTGGTTGTTTTCCTTCCAAACTCTCGTACCAGCCATAAACTCCTCCATCCAGTCTTAACTAAATATATGGGTTGTGGGTTGTAGTAAATGTTGAACATTTTTGAATGTTATTTTAAGTCGATATTTTCTTTTTGTGTTACTCACACTCTCACTCAAGAAAATAAAATAAAAAAACTCAGTAGAGTATTTGGAAAATGGTTAAATATTTTTTGTTATTAAGCTTTTTTATATATTCGAAAACTAAACAGCCAGGCTTTTTTTTTGAAGTAGCTAATCGCTTTTAAAATTGTTTCTTATTTAAACATGTTTGAAAATAATACAGGGTTACACAATTTTCGGTTTCAAAAGTAAAATGAAATAAAACACTCATAAAACTATGATTTTGATGAACATATTATTTCATTATAATGCTTGGACCTTGTCATTAAGTATGTATAAAAAAGTCATTTAAATGAACGCCCCTGGAATGGTTGCAGCAGTTGATCCTTTTGAGGTAGATTTCGGGCGCTATCTCGGCGATAAGTTCACAAATGTTGGTTTTCAAATTCTCCAATGCATTGTAAGAAATTTTACTCATGTTGTGGCCATAAATCTGTGGCAATATGGAAAAAGCGCTTAAGTCATATTTTACTGTTTTGCAGGAGAGCATTTTTAAGCGTTAAAGTCGATTTTCAGAAATTTATTTCTTTTGGTGTTAAGTTAGGAAATTCTCTGTTAACCTTTATTTTTTTGAACCAAACATCGTTTGGCACACTATAATTAATTGATTTAAGTTGAAATATTCCAAAGTATAACTTAAACTAAGTTTTTGGTCCAAATAAGATTAGAAGTCTAAAGTATATAAGTCGCAATTCGCAGAGGTACTTTCAAATATACAGAATATAGATGTACCATTAAGTCAAAATCAGCTTATCTTGATTTAAGCACTATTTCCTTTTTGCCACAGAATTAATTACAGCCAAACGGCAGGACCGATGAAATGTTTTTTGGAATCAAACTTTAAAAGCCTCCCTCTTAAAGTCCTTAAAAGTTTTATCACTTCATCTCACAAAGAAAATAAATTTTTATCAGTTACAATCATGTTCTCTCACGCCTGATAACTTTTGTGTAATATTCAGATTTTCAAAAGCTATACATTTTTATTATGAAAATCTTTAGTAAAGTGACCTTTACGAAGGTGAGAGTAAATCAAAATTTATTACAAAACTTTTAAAAAGAGCGGTTTTCTGGAATGCTCAGGCATTCCTTTTTTATACTTTTTAATTTGGATGTTTTAAACTACATTTAAGAAAAAATTTACTTGGGTGTTTTTCTCCGCTCAGTAAATATTTCGTTTAAGTTAGCTAGAAAAATAGGAACACAATGGACTTAATTGGGTCTCCGAGTGTAGCTGTAGCACCACCCTTCCTAACCTACCTAGAAATATAAGTTTTCATTTAAAATTTTGTTATCGGAAGATAATCGGTTGTCTATACTACGTTAATACGCTCATTATTTGCAAATACAAATATTTGCAAATAATTTATTAGTTACTCACTGTTTATATGGCATAGGAACAGTACACAAACTTGGTAGCACTTCTCGAAATACTTACTTTTGTTGACAAAAAAATTGTGTAAATGTATAAAATATCAAATAACACTTATATCTGATTTACATACATTAAGCATTTTTCATGAAATTAGTTGCATGAAAATATTTTATTTGTCAATAGGAGGCCTGGAAAAGCAACTTATATCGAAAAAGTTATCAAAAGTGCATCAGAGATTCATTCTACGCCCTTTTTTGTATAAAATTCTCTTTCATAGTGCTTCAATTAGCAAATAAAAAAAGTTTCGTGCAACAAAATTCATGAAAAAATGCTTAATGTAAATCAGGTATAAGTGACAAAAACTAATGAAGTCGAAATAACAGGAATGTGCTATTTTTTTTCGAGTATAACAACAATCCAGCTTAGAAATTTTCCAAACACCTTCAAATCATAAATTACACGAAAAATGGGTTTTCGTACCCGTTCGCACTTATCAACCAATTTAGATAAAAAATATTTAGGGCTTTTGCAAAATGTAAATTTTATTTCAGTAAATTTCAGAAATACGTAAGTATTTCCTTACCAATTTTATTTTTTCAGATTTTTTTTTTGATATTTTTCTCCATTGAACTCGTTTTTACATAGTATTTTCATACGGGAACTATAATATTTATAACCTTGCTTATAAAAAATAATTAATTACGAGTAAAAAGGTGTTTGTGCTAAAAACAAACTGACTGAGTTATTAAATATTTTATTAGCAGACCTTTTGGTGTATGTGAAAAATGTAAGTATTTTATTAGTGTGTTAAGTCCTAGTTTACACTATGCAAGTTTTACTGCTAAGCTGATTAGTTTGTAGGAAAGAGAGACAAGGGGAACAGAACCGTTTCTTTTCCCCTCGTCTCTCTCTCCTAACAAACTAATCAGCTTAGCAATAAGACTTGCATATTGTAAGTTAGGACTAATCAGTTATTGTTTATGTGGCTAAGCAATTTGCAGATAAAAAATCAATTTGCCACTTATGGGGCAACATTTTTTATTTGCAATATTTTTGTTTGCGAATAAGTCACTCGTATAAACGTAGTAAAAGAACTCATAGTTCTATTAGATTACCTTCAATAATTTCTATTTAATCAACCTAATACACGGTCACCAATAATATATATAATAATATTTTCTTTGAGCAACAATAATTGTATATTTTAAATATCAAGCTTTTTAGTTATGGCTAAAAAATAGGAAAAATTTCCTATAATGCAAATATATTGGTTTATCGCCACACTATCACTAAGTTCCCTTTTACAATTGAGAAATTGAAAAGCAGACGGACGAAGTTTGTAAGCGTAGGATTGAGGAAGTAAAGTGTGTAGTACACGAACCTCTTTATAATTTGTAAAACTCTTCCAGTCTTTTAAAATTTCTTTATAACATAGCTCTAACCTTAGCAAAAAGTTTTTCGGTTGTTAACTTATGTATATTCGATAAATAACACTTCACATGTCAGATATTTAACAGCTAGCAGTCTTCCCAGATCATCGCTTTTGAAACCACTAAATGAATAACCCTGTGTATCCTTAAAAAAACATTGACAATTTCGAGTCGCAGATTTTAAAGTTAAAAATATATGTTTGTATGTATGTATATGTGTTTGCCTTTACGACTGTGTTATATTACTGCCTGATTGTTTACAACGTAAAATAATATAAGTTTAGTAAACAAAAATAAATTCTTGTATTTATTTCATTATTGTTTTCAATATAATTTTTTTCACTCGGAAATATTTTACGTTTTAAATAATTAGGCTGCTAAACTTTCAATTATACAGAAGAATATTTTTTTTTAAATCTTAACATATTTAATTTGAAAAAAGCACAAATAGTCAATTATTAAAACTATGCAACAAATTTTCATCTTTTTGCCATAACCTCAAAAATTAGATGTTTTCTGAACTAATTAAGGGTCGCTAAACACGAATATGTTATTTGCAGCTTACAAAGATTTTTCCAGACATCTTGAGAACTGTTTATTATAATTTTGGCAAATTTATAATCATTGCAAAGATATGTTTTTCTTTTATTAGCCCATATTTTTAATGTATTGATCGGATAAAAATTAATTGAGTTACGGCCCTTTAAATTAAAAAAAATTATAAGTTCTTAAGTTTTTTGTTTTTAATTCAGTATTTTAAGTTGCACCCTTAAGCCAAAAAAAAAAATTAAAAAATTTATTTTAAGCTTGTATTTTAAATAAAATATTCTAGCCAACTTATTTAGCTTATTTATTATCATCGGAGAAAAAATTAAAAAGTTACGACATATTTAGTGAAAATATCAATGATAGGTGACTACTGCTGGATATCGCAAAAAAATCAATCTCTAAAATAAATATTTTTTGTAAATAAATTAGGGCTGCTGACAACGAATATGGTCCTTATTAAGTTTTCTTGAGAAGGGTTTTCGAGATATTTTCAAAAATCTTGAGAACTGTTTATCTAAAGTACGCAAATTTTACACCGCTGAAAAGATATGTCTTTCTTTTATAACCACATATATAAAGTGTGTTGATCGGCTTAAAATTCACTGAGTTACGGCCCTTTAGATTAAAAAAAAATTTAAATTTTTACTGAAAACATTCGAAAATTCAAAGTCTGATATATTCAGTAAATATGTTGTAACTTTTTAATTTTTTGCCCGATAATAATAATTTTCCGCTTAATAAACGAACTACAACATTTTTTTTAAGATACAGGCTTAAAATAAATTTTAGAACTTTTTGTGGCTTAAGGGCGCAACTTAAAATATTAAATGAAAAAAAAATTATAAAAACTTCAAATTTTTTTAAATCTAAATCAACAAAATTGCGATCGTATGTCAACTTTTGCAACCCTGCCATAAGTTTTCGATTTGTCATACCCAGGGCAAGTTTAAAATGATACGGAAAATGTTTCAAAATGGAAAAATTGAGGAAAAAAATTATATATGTTTCTTCGGAGTTATTGTTTTTCTTTTCTATATTGAAATTTACTGAGTTTCACTATGATTAAACCATGAATGGCTGAGGGCCCAATGACTACTACGCAAGCAGGAACTCTATAGAAAGCAACTAGGGTAGAAAACTGAATTTACATATTGGTTTTATATAGGTTATTTCCTATGGTTGTGAAGTAAATTGGGAGCCATTGAGATAGGAGCATCAGAGGTGCGCCTCACTGGGCATCACAGGTGCCCACAAGAGGTAAGCTTCTATGTCAACAGTCAGGCAACGCTAAAAGCTGTGAAGGGGAACAGGGCACTTTGTGTATTTTGTTAGAAATTACTTGACGGAGAGGCTATTTATTTTGTACGTATTACACAATTTTAATTTATTAAGCTTACAGTCTCACACTAGACAACAAAGCAATCAGAAATGTCCTTTGCTCTATGTATTGAACTTACCTGCATTTCTGGAATAAACAACTTTAACTTTTAGTGAAAACTTAAAGGGAAAAATTTACTTGTTTCAAAATTCCATTGCAAGCTGAGCCGCAAGTGGCAGAAGTATGTCTGTGCTATTACAAAATGTGAGTGTATTGAGATTTTTCACTTGCACTTGCATATGGCAACGTGGAAAAAAATTGTTTCTATAGTTGTAATTGTTGTGTTGGCTGTTTTTTGAACTTGTCTATTTGTAGTAAAAATTTTGCACCATCTACATGCACACATATAAATATGTATGAGTGATGTTAATTAAGTGTCTTTTTGAATTTAATAGAGAGAAAGAACACACTTCACTCATCGTATATTCCAATTGAAATAATTATGATTCAATCGTGTTCATGTACATCAGAACTACTTGTATTGTATCACTCAAGTCAATCAAAATCCAACTACAATTTTATTTTTGTTCTAGTTTCTTGAGACATACACTAGTTTGTGTAACCTTTTAATTTAACAATTTAACAAATAATTTTTTTTGGTGAAAGAAAACCTTCAGTTTTTGTTATCGAAACTTTTTTTCCTTTTTCTATATAAATGTTTCTTAGAATGAATAAATTTTCTAGAGATATTTATATTCCATAAAATTATTAATATTTTTAAACATCAAAATTTTCCAGAAATTTATAAATTTTCGTTTGCATAATTTTGCCATGAACAAAACTTTTATTTATTCCATTTTATTTGTACATTTGTTATGGATAACTCTTCCGTTCAAAATTTTCTTTACGTTAAAATTATTTTATAAAACACTTTTGTCGTGCATAACATTTTTACGTAGAAAATGTTATGCCAAAAATAAATTTTTCCTAGAAAATATTTATTATAAATGAATTTTTTAGATAATGATAGTTTTTCGTTTTGTATTTTTATTTTATTTTTTTGCAATGAACATAACTTCAGCTCTTTTTATATATGCACAGCTTACTTTGCAAAGTCTGGAATTTTTATGAGAAAAGGAAAAAAAATTTTGGTTGAGTACAGACTTTAATGTAGTGCAAAGTTTCTTTGCTTTTCGTTCGTTTTTTTTCCTTCGTTATGTGTAGTTACTTCGTGGTATAGTGAAAATTTGTCAGAGTAAGCTTAAAGCGTGTAGAAGTGAAAGAAAGTTTAAAAGAAAGAGTAAAAGAGCTTGTGAAAGAAAATTTGCATATCATGAAATCCATAGAAAAGTCAACCGCAGGGCTAAAAATTTAATATTATTATTGCACTGAATTTTTTTCGTTTTCAATAAAAGATACAAATAAAGATAAAAAATCAATTTTGATTGCATTTTGTTTATTAGCTTGTTCGAAACAAATGAGTACATATCACAAACGTACCGTGTAATTGTGCGTGACGATGTTAAACGTTAAAAAACTATAATATATAAAACTTTGTTAAAGTTGTAGAGCTATTTATATAATCTAAGATAGCTTCTTATAGCTGTAAAAAATAAGAAAATTCTATTCTCAAGTGGACTCGCGGAAATCTATAATATAAACTGACATCATAGTTTCAGAGTATACTTTTTGTAGCGCGTGCGTACGCAACATTTTGCTTTATATCAACGAAAATAAAAACTCGTTTCATAAACACTTTACACATTTTAAAAGCGGGTACAAAATTGAATACTTAGAATCTAAATGTACTTACGTAAGAAAAACCTTCCTTAACAAAATCAGCTATAATTATACGGCCGCCGCAACAGTGCGTGACATGGGTTTTATGATATGCAAAAGCTCTTTTTATTAGAAATATTTTTCATTAATAAATTTCTGTCATAGGCAACTTTTTTGCTTGAATTTTTTGACATGAAATCATCCTCAAATATTAATGACTTGACACTAATCGATATTTGGAATAAGAAAATTTGTTGGATTAAAATTTAATTTGTGTGCTATTTTCTACAATTGATTCTATTGGCCTTAAAACAGCCTTTATATAAAACTAATATCTTTTTTATGAATAAATTCCCTACAAAACATTTTATTGTGCAAATATTTTATAAAAAATATTGTCTTTAAAAAATTTTTTTAAATGTTATTATGAAAAGTTATTTTTTATAAAAAATCTTGTCTTGGAAACATTTTTTTAATTTTTCGATTTATAATTTATGAAACTTGCTAAGAGTCCAAAAAAATACTCAAATATTTTGCATAGTTTCTGTTTAGAAAAAAACATGTATGCACGTTTTCACTCTAGTTTTCGTTTATAAAACTCTAGAAGTTATTAAAGTATTGATTTCTATACAAACATACATACATATTTCCCAAAAATCCATGGCGTATGAGCAACGTGATAATATTTAGGTGAAATTAATCATTCGCCCAGCGTTTGTTTAACATGACTGTTGTTTGGTTGATATCACATTTTTTAAATCAAGTATAAAACAACATTTATTTATACAAGAAAATAAAATATGATTAAATACTTTTAACATAGCAGCTGATTTAAAATAAAAGGAGGACTTTAAAATATTGAAAAAAGTCTTAACCAAACATTGGTGTACTCATTCACAATTGTTCATTTTACAACTTCTCTCCCTCTCTCTTCATCTTATCCCTTTTTTTATAATAAAAAATCTTACTCACACACAATAATTTCCTACACAGGCTCAAACGTTTGTAAATACAATAGACTTACATATACATATACATACATACGTTAATACTTTAGTACATACATATACATATATAATGTCTGTATGTATATAAATTGTAAGCACACTTGCAAATGTGTGTATGCCTGTTGTTCTTTTTCTTAACAAAATATATCTAAGGCATGTTATGTTGGGTGAATGTATGTGTGTGTGTGTGTGTCTACACTTCAGTCTAAAGGATCATCGACACAAAACTGACCTAATTTCGATTCTCAGTCAACTTAGGCGCAAGGCTGGCGCAAAAGTTGTTGTTGCTGTTGTGCACAAGTGGTATAATTTTCAGTTCCACTTTTTTGTTGTTATTTTCGCTTAACAGTTTGTTGCTGTTAAATTGAAAAGAATGTAAGAGTATATACATATGCGAAAGAATGGATAAGAGAGAAAGAGCGAGAGAATCAAGTATGAGAGTCACACAGAGGTGAGGTGGTTGCTTGGTGCTTTGTTATAGAGCAGAGTTGATTTTTTAGTGGGTCAGTGGGTGAATTTAAAGGTGATTTTTTATTAAACAACAAAAGTTCTAAAAAAAACCACTCAGGCATAATAAATATATACATACATATGTATTTATACAACGGCAGAAGCTTAAAAGCACATGAGCACTTGAAGCAGGGATGCATAACTTGTAGCAAAAGTGAAATTATTGACTAAATACTGAAAATAATGCTTGTGCTAGTTTAGTAAAGTATTTGATAGTTTTATTAATTATGACCTTCATATGTTGAAATTTCAGTGAACTTTTTGTCATTTAATAGTTCTTCAAAATCATCCTGATTTCAGTTGTCAACATCGAAGTCACGTCAATGCAATATTGAGCAAATTGGGCTTCTGTACATGCTCTCCAATATAATTTTGTGCTATTGACAGTCTATCTCTGTTCCCTAAGTTCTAGCAAATAGCATGAGCCTCTCAAAAGTAGTCAGTTTTTTTCGACAACAGGTACACAACTTTTTGGTATTGTACTAACAACTAAAATGAAGGTGAACAAAATTTGGTGGACTGGTAAAAAGTTGGTAGGACTGGAGTATTGCTCCACAACATTCAATTCTCTTATCTACACCAAATACAACTAAATACTGCAAGGATATTCACTACATAACATACCCTAAATAAAGAAAGTAAATGAGAGAGAAAGGGAAACACAATTGAAAGATTTTTCACTAACAACATCAATAATGATCTTATAATTGTTCACTATACAGCATAACAACAAAAACAACATGCTGTATACCAAATTAATTGAACTGAAGCAAGGCCGCAAATAAAGTTGTTAAAGACATATTTTACAAAACCTGTCTTTTCATAGATTTAAGTTATACCTTATTTAAATTAAGCATGAAATTTCATGGTAATTCTTGCACGAATTTTTTTTTGCTAATAATTGTGCTATAAAAGAGAGTGTTGAATATAAAATGACGCGTAGGATGAATCTCTGAAATAAATTTGGCAAATTAAAAATGTTTATGAAACTATTTTTATGAAAAAATTCTTAATGTAAATTAGGTTTTAATATTATTCTCTTGCATTGTTCAAACATCAAACCATCCAAAATAATGCATCTTATCGGCGTCAAAATATAATTGTAAGTAATCAGTCCAAGGGAAAACATATAAAAAAGTTAATGTTAATTGCCATTATTTTTGTAGAGTTAAAAAAAAAATAGAGAAAAAATAATCTTGCCTTTAAAAGACAGTTTATGTGCTCTCCTGAAAAATTATTATTTTGTCAGTTACAATATTATTCACGGTGTTGCGGCTGCAATTATTGGCAGCTATAGACAATTGAGTTATAATGAAATGCAACGCGAATTTGTTTAATAATGGTGTGGAGATTTTATTATCTTGACGAATCCAGAGAATATTAATATTAAGTCAAATCCAATTTACAAAGTTAAGCTTATGCAATTCTATCTCCCTAAAGAAAATTGTTGGCTTTAAAGAAAATTGTCAATACAAGGCAGGATAAAAAGGCATAGTGTGAAATGACTCTATTCCCCTAAACATATTAGATATTGACTGGCCCGTGCATTACTTATGATGTTATTATATTTTTGTTCATTAAGAGATAGTACTGATGTTCTTGAGAGATTTGCTATAAATGTTATTACCCAGTGAAAAAAAATGGAAGTCATTCTAGTGGAAGTACATTTTCATTGCTTCCAAAAAATCGATATTTTTAATTTGCCGAGAGTGAGCAAAAAACCATGTAGAAGCTTATTTAAGTCACACAAAACTTTGTAACTCCTCCATAGTGTTAGAAAATACTCACCAGAATTCCAAAAAAAATTTATTTTTTTAAAGAAATTTATGAACTATTTTTAGTCTAAAATTTAAAAGTTATTTGATTAAATTTACATGAAAACACTGTTTCGGGCTTAAATTCGTATAAAAATAAACGAATTGTTAAAAAAGGCAACTATTTACCATTTTTCCTAGATGAAAATAGTATCATAGAACACAAAAAAGGGAAATTTTCTTAATATCGCTTCCAATTCAGTGACCAGGCATCGAAAAAGAGAACTTCTTGCAATGACAACCCTATGTAAAAATCATTAGATCGGATCGAAATTTGAACTACTTCCGCATCGTAACCTCTACATTTTCATGACTTTTTTGGAGTCTCTTTTTTTACTGGGTATATATGTATTTCGAGTCGGTTACAGCACTTGTATCTGAATTCTTTGGCTTTAATTTTATTTACTACCTCGACCTACGTTTACTTATTTACTTCCACAGAATTATTACACTGGGACAGTCTACACTTCTTGCAAATAAATTTTCCTTTATTAACTCTACAAGTAATTTTAAATTTAGCATTCCTCGTATATTTTTCTCTATTTTTGACCGGAGATTTAATACAAATGTCGGTATGGTCTGTAATAGCTCAAAATCACCTTTGAGACTATTCTCATATTTAATTTTTATCTATAAAAGAAAGAAGAAGCAACCCTATTGTTTCCGCTACGCTGTCAGTCTGTCTGTCAGTCCGTCACAAGATATTTTCACGAGAGCCGTAAGAGCTACGAACCTAAACAGAGTATGTAGAACTTTGGCCGCTACGACAATAAATACATGAGAATTAAAAATGTTCCAAGACGAGCAACGAAAAATTTAAAAATCCCATGTAATAAACATATAATGTGCAGTAGTTTTCCGGTTCAACGAACCAGTACTTTATCAACCCTGTTTGTTAAACTGAAAAGTTCGTTATGAATAAATAAATAACTAGAACTGTATTATTTGTCGTTTATTTTGAAATATGTTTTGAGATCTGTATTATATATTAAAAAAGGTACAATTCATTACACTGGTAGCATAAAACCTAAAATAATTTTAATGATAAATAGGTTCAAACTCATTTTCACTTTCCTTGAAAATTTTACTTAAAATTTGGTCGAGTAATGTTTGTTTTTTTTTGAACTAAAAAATTTTTTTTGTATCATCTTCCTGAAGTTCTCTTTAAGGCAATAAAATTAACAAATTAACATTATTTTGTTGAGCCCATTGAATACAAATTTCGAAGCCATACTTTTTGCACAAATCTACAATGCGCAATCCATTTTGGTGATCATCCAAAATTTTTAGTTTTTCTTTTAAAAATAGTCTCTTTTTTGTACTCATTTTTATGTTTACATCACGAAAGAAAATGCGTAACTAATGACAAAATGCTACATAAACAAAACCTACTCACTTTGTTTGTAGTAAGAAATTACTTCACATTATGCCTTTTTAAACTAAAATTATGAAACCTATTTTTTCAAGTTTCATTAAACAGGAAAGCTACTGTATATAGACACTTTAAATTTGTAAAAAAATCGCCACGAAATTGCCAAATTAAAAAAAAAGATTTCAAAACTAAAATAAATCGCCAAAAACCGAAAAAATCGCCAAAATGAAAAAAATCGCCAACATGAAAAAAATCGCCAACATGAAAAAAATCGCCAAAATGAAAAAAACACCAAAATCCGGAAAATATCGTAATAACGAGAAAAAAGCGCCGAAACTAAAATAAATCGCCAAAACCGAAAAAACGAGAAAAAGGCAAAAAGCACTAAATTAAAAAACCACTTAAAACCAAAAAATCTCAAAAACGAACAAATTTCCAAAACCTTATATTATATAAGCTAAAGATCGTATAGTACGAGTATTACATATCTAGTGCCCGTACGGAACCCCTTATGCACGAGTCAAAGTCGCATTTTACTGAATTTATTGCTTATTATTAAAGATTTTTATTATTCTTGCTAATATTTTATGGCTGGGGACCCACTGACACTAAGACTTATTGTTTTAGTTAACATATAATGTATATATACCTATGTATATATATATTGTAGCTTTAAGTGACTAGTAAACCATTTTCTATTTATACATACATACATAATTAAACTTTGAGGCTTCCTATGTATTGGATTGAAATTAAAAAATAAATAAATAAACAAAGTAAACCAAAAAATAATAATTTGTTATAATCCTTTGTGAACAAAATTTTAAGTAATTGACAAAGAATTACATTTTTATTGCTTCCAAGGAATTTATATTAAAAATGGGCAAATACCTAGCAGAAAAGCGAATAACTAATTATATTATATTAGCCATAAAATTTACATTAGCAAAAATTCGCCTACCAAATCGAAAAAAGAATTCATTTTTTGTATATAATATATTAAAATTTTTACTAGGAATTTTTGCTTAACGAAAATAACAAGCGAAAATTCCTTATACATTAAAGGCGAATGGTTGTATCTTAAAAAATTTATTTGTATTTCAAGTGTGTTTTAATCAAATTTTTTTTGGAAATTTTGTTTACACGTGCGCTTTAAATACAAATTATTTTTTATTTGAATACGGCACTAAATGTAAAATAAATATACCTGGGTTTTTATTTTGAAAATTTTTTTATAAAGCTACAAAATAGTGAGTATAAATATGTGTGTATGTATGTATGTATGTGTGGCCGCAGTAGAAATTGTCATATTTCTTGGTTTAAAAAAAATCACACTTGGTTTAGTCTGGTTCACATTATTATTTTTTTAATATAATATCATAAATAGCTGCCATAAAAATGAATTGTAAATTATCATTTCATATTAAGATAACATATAATTTTATTAAATCAAGTATCAATAACTTTCAGTTATTAAAATTTACAATTTTTTCAATAATTCTGAAATTATGGAAAGCAGCTCCAGCTAATGTTTTAGCAAAAGAAGATATTAGTGAATGAAAAAGCTATAAGTTCTCATAAAAGATAAGACATTTTAATGCGAAATAACATCACAATATCCAACCCTGCTACTCATACATTAATAAACTTATTGTTGCACATACAAATACACACGAGTAATATGTGCAAATTGTTTGTATGGGTAAACGTAAATGTAGGTTTTTTCAATATTTATTTATTCAAATATACACATTCACACATACACATATATATTTACACGTGAGTATACATTGTTTAATCTGGGCAAAAGAATAAAAATGTGAGGTGGTTTTCTTGCCTAGATTTTCTTGTTTAATGGATTTTGAAAATATTGTTTTGTTTGTTGTTTTGCTTTAATTTCTCTAGGTTCTTTTTATTGGCATAGGTGTAGGTTAGTTTATTTCTTTGCATTCTCCATTCTCCTTATTCTCTGTTCTCCAAAGCAGGCATTTCTTTATTATTATACATAAATATTTCAAAGCATTTTTATTTATGTATTTTGTTTAATTTTTTGGTACGCAAAATTAAGCAAGCACAATCGAAAACAAATGGCTATAGGTTTTTATTCTTCATTTTTATTCAACGCACGCACTCATTAACATAAATGTAATGTTATGTACGAAAAGGAAACAACAAAACAAAACAAAACAAAGAATTACAAACATACATTATTTGTATGCACGTAGTATACGTGTGTATGGATGTATGTATGTATGTATGCATGTATGTATATACGCACTAGTACGAGTATAATATTAAATTTGCCCCTGTCATACAATGATTTTATGCTCCTTGCTCAGTTTTATTTTACCAATTCTTCTTTTGACGCCTACAAAAATAGTCGTACAAGTATTTGCAATTTGTTTTATTTTTATTGTCATTTCTTGCTGCCATTCTTTTCGCTGTTGTTTTTGCTCCTCTTGTTGTTATTGTTGTTGTTGTTGTTGACAGCAACAGAAAAGGACCCTCTTTTTTTATTTATTTCCAATACATGCCATCAATATAAGTATTAGTGTATTATTTAAATGCTTGTACGAATACATGCCCAACAAACACAAACAAGGTCAAATGATTTCTATACAAACATACATAGATACATATGTATGTACGAGTATGTACGTTAAATCTATTATTCGATTTAAAACGCATTTCTGAAGTTCTTCTTATCAAAAATTAGACAAAGAGTTAATAAATATTTAAGAATAAAAATTTTATTGTTGTTAGAGAGTTAAAGAAAGAAATTTTTTTAGATCAGGAAATCTTTCTTAAGGAAAGTCTTGCGGCATGTTTAGAGAGCACAATAGCGATTATCGCGAATGTCATCCTTTAATTTTAGCAACACACAGTGGTTCCCTAAGCACAAAAAAGTATTAATAAATATATATGTATATATGTATATATGTATATATGTATATATGTATATATGTATATATGTATATATGTATATATGTATATATGTATATATGTATATATGTATATATGTATATATATATATATATCGTCGGCTTAGAGTGTAAACCTGCTAAATCCATTTTTTATAACATTTGACATATTAATGCATTTCGAAAGAGGCGCCTCATCGACTGGCTAAAATATTTATTTTAATTTGAAGCTCTATATCTCGAAGAAACTTAATGTAATGGGTGTTTTTTATTGAGGTATAGAACTTTAAGTTGCCATCACTTTTTTAACTGGCGGCCATTTTGTCAGCTGTCAAGTGATTAATATTTAGTTTGGTTTGCCATTTCATCATGAACAGGTTGACAAAAGAACAACGCTTGCAAATCGTGCAAATTTATTTCGAAAATAATGGTTCAGTTCGCGAAGTTTACCGCAAGCTCCGTCCATTTTATGGTCGACATAATCGTCCATCAGAGCAATTAATTCGGTTAACCATGGATCGTTTTCGCACTACGTTTACTCTATGTGATAATACGCATCCGCAGAGACGTCGAGCAGTGCGCACCAAAGAAACAATTGCCGCTGTAGAGCAAAGTGTTGAAGAGGACCCGAATGGTATAGAGCCGGTATAGAGCCATGATAACCGACTATTTTGTTCCCGAATTGGATGGCATGAATGTGGATGAGTTGTGGTTCCAACAAGACGGCGCTACATGCCACACAGCGCACGTCACAATCGATTTATTGAAGGAAACATTCCATGAGCGCATAATTTCGCGGAATGAACCTGTCAATTGGCCACCAAGATCGTGTGATTGACACCATTGGATTATTTTCTTTGGGGATATGTGAAGTCGCTCGTCTACGCCAACAAACCAGAAACGTTAGGGGACTTGGAAGCCAACATTCGTGGCGTTATTGCCAACATACGGCCCCATATGCTCGAAAAAGTGGTTGAAAATTGGACCTGTAGAATTGGCTTTATTCGAGCCAGCCGCGGCGGCCACATGCCCAAAATCATACTTAAACATTAATGGCATAAAATTATCCTTCCAATAAAACCAAATTGATGGACATTAAAACGATTTTCTTGTGTTTTATTTCAATTCGAAGTTCTATACCTCTAAAAAAAACACCCTGTACTAGGCTAATTCTTAAGCTTTGTATAGAAACCTTTAACAGTGTTTTGTCGCTCCTGTAAAATTTGTTGAAAGTGGGTTAGCAGGTTTACACTCTAAGCCGAAGATATATATCTTTTGTAATAGTGGTCCAAACGCATAATGATGTATATAAAAATTTATTTTTTGTTAAAAATAATCTGAAGTACATGTTGTCAAAGTTGACCACCTTCAAAATAAAGCTCATGCCTCTTACGAATTTGAAGCGATTTGAAAGATTTTTATTGTTTTTAAAAGCGAATAAATTTAAATATTCACTCTCATATTTATAAAAAAATTAAATGTGTTTGAAATCCATTTTAAGAAAATTTTGTGTGAAATATTTTAAATAAAATAAATTTTGAACTCATTTTAAATTTTATTAATATTGGGGTCAATATATTGTTTTAATGAAATTTGCATTCCCCATGAAGAGTAATTGTCTAGTGCGAATTTTTTGAGAACGTTGGTTCCCGCTATCAATGCTTAGTGAATGTAAAAGACAGGAAGAAGATTTGCAAAGCTTAAAAATCAATTGAAAATTAGACAAATTTAAGTTTGATAGTAAGAATTAATATTTTTAAGTGTAAGGTTGTGTTTTTAAATATTTTAAATATCGTAGAAGCCTTTAGAATGCCACAACTATAACATTTACTGCATGTGAACCAAAGAGATTCATGTTCAATGAGAAAAGGTGTTTCAGGGAATTATTGTTGTTAATCGTGGATATACAGATCTAGTCCTAAAAATAATTAATTATAACTTTACATATAGTTTTTGGAACTATAATATTGAAACTACAAGAAAAGTGAACAAATTTTTTTGTAATAAATATTATTCACAATAAAGGAAATCAAGAAGGGGAACACATTTCGAGAGGAAAATTATTCACGATTACAATTTGGCCAAAAAGGGAAAGTATTTCGATTGAAAAACTGTTCACAATAGGGGTGAATATAACACATATCTTGTGTGGTTTTAATGATGTTTGTATTATAGTTAAAAAGTTTTAATATTTACCTTGACTTAATTTAAGTTTTAAGTCCTCGTCCAGACTTGCAGCTTTTTTAAATTTTGCTTTGAAATTGCATTAGTGTTCACATTATGAAATTGCAGAGCACATGAATCTCTGTTTCCCTGCCCAATCTTCTCACCTCTCTCACCTATAACACCAAAAACTGCTGCAACAAAAACTGCATGTCTGGACAGGGACTAAGCAGCCCATAGAACATATACTGCTCATGCTCATGTAATAAGCATGGATTGGTAAGCTTGGAATTATTGTTAATGTATTCGTAACACAGATGAAAGATCAAAATAGTTTCGAGTTTGAAATGAACTCATGCCGAATTTCTTAGACATTAGAATATAATAATAAAAGAAAAAGTATATAGTTTAATTATTATTGTTCAAACTTCATTTGTTTTTATATTTATGATTAGACTTGGCTAAAGTTCGTATTTCTCTGTAACAGCAAAGTTACTTGTAAATATTTTGACAAACACTAACCTAACAAACCTTTATCACCAGCGTTCTTAAGCAGCCCACCCACTTGCAATATATTTGTGCAATTTTTCGTATTGTACAATAATATCGTCAATGTGTATGTCATATTCGATGTTGGTGCAATATATTGGCAAATATCAAAATACTTTTTATTTTTATTGTACAATCGCGACAATTGTGAAATGTGGTAATAACATTGTTCAATGTTGTTTACTCTTTCAATGTCAGGAAAATTGGGCAATATTTTCTTTGAGAATATTGTTCCATTTATTGCACAGTATAGGTCAAAACGACAATAATATGTACAACAACATACGCAATAATATTTTATAATGGATGAGCCGCTTTATATTCTGACCCAAATTTTTGCTTTATATAATAACTTTTCAGTGTAATTGAAATATGTGAATTTTTTTGATTCATCGTATTACAATTTTTTGAACCTTTTTTACAATGAAAGCTCAATTTTACCATCTCTAATTTACAATAACCTTGCAATTGTCGTTTGTGCTTTATGTATTCTATTGCCGAGAACACATTATCACATTTTGTAAGAACGCAATGGTGTGTACTAGTGGCAACGTATGTCATTTCCCAAATTTTTAATTATATAACATTGCTTCCATTATAAAAGAAGTATAATCTGAACTGAGTTTTTTACATTTTGAACATGACACTTCAAAATAACATCACAAGAATTACCAGATGTGTACTCAGCATATTAAAAAACTAGAAAAATAACCTCAAATATATTCTCATTGTTCAATTTATTTATTACTCTTTTGCAAATGAATATGTATCAGTATTGCGAATGAAGAATAATGCATTACTTTTTCACCTTTTTTCACCTTTGGTGTACGGATCCCTAAAAAGGAACCCTATTGTTTTCGCTACGCTGTCCGTCTGTCGGTCACACGGTATTTTCTCAGGAACCGTAAGAGCTACGGACCTGAAATTTGGACAGAGTATGTAGAACCTTGGCCACTACAACAACAAATACATAAGAATTAGAAATTAAAGGGTGCTCCAAAACGAGCGACGAAAAATGTTAAAATCCCATGTAATATACATACAATCGTATGTACATATGTATATTGACACTTGAAATTTGTAAAATTGTATGTGTATTTTTATATAGACTACAACAAGAAACATTAAAATATTAAAAAATTTAAATTAAAGGGTGGTCCATCAGTTAATGCAATTTTGACTTTGTAATTTTGACAACTTGCTATATCTTGGAGACCGTAAGAGGTAAACTCTTGAAATTTTCAAAAACGGTAAAACTAAAAAAATCCGAAAATTATAAAATTGCCAAATCGAAAAAAATTGCCAAAACCTGAAAAAAATCGCCAAAAATTTAAAAAAAATCGACAAAATTAAAAAAAAATTCGAGCACTAAAATAAATCGCCAAATTCGAAAAAATCGTTTAAATGAAAAAAAATCGCCAATATAAAAAACGCCAAAAACCGAAAAAAATCGCCAAAACGCGAAAAATGCGCCAAACCCAAAATAATTGTTTATGTGAAAAAAATCGCCAAAATGAAAAAAAATCACCAAAATTAAAAAAATCGCCAAATTTAAAAAAAATCGCCAAAACGAAAAAATCGCCAAAATTTAAAATAAACGCCAAAAACCGAAAAAACTCCTCAAAACGAAAAAAAGTGCCAAAACTAAAAAAAACGCCAAAACCAAAAAAAAATTACCTATATGATAAAAAAACGCCAAAATTAAAAAATCGCCAAAATAAAAAAAATTGCCAAAATAAAAAAAACGCAAAAATAATAAAAATTGCCAAAATTAAAAAAAACTTCAAAAACCAAAAAAAAAATTGCCAAAACGTGAAAAAAGTCCCACAACTCAGAAAGCGCCAAAAAAAACCCCAAACTAAAAAAAACGCTTAAAACCGAAAAAAAACCCAAAAACGAAAAAAATTCCAAAACCATAGTTTATATTGTTCGTATTGAATTACATATCTCGTGCCCGTACATATCTCGTGCCCGTACGTGCGCGGGTCAAAGTCACACTTCACTGAATTTATTTTTTTCAACATCAGAACGACAACAGCCATCTGGTTTCAAGTTAAGTAAAAGTACCATATTCATATGATAAAGGTTAAACAAAAAATTATTCATGCAAGTTTCGCTAGCGGATCTTCTGATTTTGACGTGTTCTGTAAACATGCTGATACATTGTTGTCGAGAGGGTAAAGAGGAATACTATTTTGAATTGAATGAATTTTCCTTTGAGATTATTATGAGCTATTGTAAATATCGCTTATTGCGATTTCTAAAATTTGCAACAATTCTTAGATTTTAAGCTCAATAATCAATAATAGAGTAGTGAAAGTTAAAATACACTCAATGCTGCACAGTAAAATGAGAATTTTACTCAGTAAGAGAAACCCTTAAAATTGCTTAATTCTCACGACCTTAGATCTACATAAAATTGAAAAAAAATAGTTTAAAATTTATGTTGGTTTACCTAAAAAAATCTTTCAACACTTTTAGATTTAATAATTATCATATACAAATAATACATCGAAAGCAAAATTCTGTTTGATAAAAAATTCGTTGCTCTACGAAATTTTCGATGCTCATAACATGAATTTAACGTTCGATAATCGATACCCGCCGAAGGTTGAAAATCGAATGCGAACTCATAAGAAGGGCAATTTTTCATGTATTTAAAATACGGGTTGTTCTCTCAGAAGTTATGTAAAAATTTATGCAAGAAACGTTTTGGTATGTGAATGCAAATGCAAGTGATGAATATTATACGAAAAATCACAATAAAAAAAGTTTTCGTCGTTTAAACTGAGACTAACTCAAGCTAAATAAATAGTGATCCAAAAGTAAAAGGAAACATATGTACTTTTAATTAAATTCAAATAAAGCAGCATAAAGTTTTTTAAAAATTAATATGAATAGTTCTTTTCAAATAAAATTTTAAAGTATAAATTCTATTCAGGTACAAAAACAGGTTATTTTAAAATTAATATAATAATAATATAATATATAATTCCATTCAACTAAATTTAATATCAGAACTTTCATTTACCAAGGTGACCTCTCATGTACATAAGTTAACAGCTGCTTTTTTTTTAGGAAATTCTTAATTCCAAATTTATTGCAATAAAATTTGTAGGAAGTTTGATTTGTAAATTTTCATTGCAATAAAGTACTAGGCAGATTTTAATGTTGCAGGCTTGACACCAACTGGCATATGAATTCGTCTTGGCACACACATACATACATATTAGTGTCGCCAACTTTTTAAACCACAAACAACTCTGGAAATATATTTTAAGCGAATAAAATTTTTTAACCTTCTTAAAAAAGAAACTATTAATAAAAAAAGTTATGTTTGCATTTATTTCATAAATAATGCGACATGATGAAAAAATCCCTACATTTTTGAGAATATAAAAAATATGTCCAATTTTCCCAACGCTTCTATTTTAGTATCAAAAATACCTACATGTAGAGATTTTCCCCTACTTCTGGCAGCACTGCACCCAATAATATAAACAACATTTATTTAATGTATCCATTTGAATGAAAGTTTGCAGGATTAAAACACAGTCGCGCCTGAGGCAGAAAATATGTTCAAGAAACTATTATATTTTAAGCCACTAATCACAGGCTAATGATTTCAGAATCGATATTCTTTACTCCCCGTTAAAATACAAGCTGAAATACAGATCGTAAGAATTTAACACTTCGGATTATAAAAATATTTTTAAAAAATGTCTTCTTGTTTCTAAAATCTGTGTAATTATTTATATTCATCTAGTTATGAGAAATGTTGCGAGGGAGGGTCAACAAGCTGGTGAATTTTTGCAAATTTGAGTAATGATTTTTATACAGGGTTGTCATGGGAAGAAGTTCCCTTAGTAAATTTTATGATATTAAGCAAATTTTAGTTTATGTGTGTCTCTTCTTTCTATCCCAATGAGTTGATTTTAATAAAAAATTTAAGACACATCGAAAAAATTCTCGAAAACTACAAATTATCTTCAATCTTCTGGATTTTGTTAATAATGGATTCCTTAGAAGTCAAAAATACACGCCAATTGATACTTTTAAAGTAGAGTAAAAAGAGTTCCTGAGTACTTTTTTCACTGAGTATTTTAAGCACAGCACTTCTTTCTTTTTAAATAACCGCAAAATAGTTTAAATTTATATATTTTATTATTCTAAATAGATTTTGTGGGAGAAGAGCTGATCTTTCCATACTTGTATGCTTGAATTAATTTTTTTCTGTTAAGAAAGATATTGGAAAATCATGGTTTATCTTGAAATTAATTGCATATGTTTGCTGGGTATAGTAAAAGTGAGTGTGTGTGTGTGTGTGTGAGTTCGATTGTTTTTATGTATTTGTGTGTGCCAGTTTTAAGGTTACATTAGGTAAGAACGAGTGGCAGGAACCAAATTTGATTTGTGTGCATTGATTGTTGGCAGGGGAAGTATGCCAAAAGTGGAAATATTATTATTTTGATTGTTTCTAGATGATTTGATTTACATAAGTAAATGTCAACAAATATATGCATTTCCTTCTACCGTTTGTTACTTAAAGTAATAATAAATATTTTGTTCAAATAATAATACTACACGTATCCATTTATGTAATAAAAACAAAAGTGTGCTGATAAAACTAATCGGTTTCCCATATTTTACGTATGAATGTACTTTAAGTGTAGATTTTTTGCGTTTTATTCTTAAATGGAACATTTTCATTCCCTAAAATTTCTCATAATGCTTTCGCAAAAATAAATCTCAGAGAAAAAAGTACCATTATGATGTTAATTTATTTATTTAGTTAATTATTTGTAATTATTTTATTTAAACTAAAATCTATATTAATGATTTGATCAGGCTAAAGTTTGTATCGCTTTGTAAGCCAAATTACATGTGATAATTATTAATGAACAGAAAATACCAAAGTTAATTGTAAATATTCTGAGAAACACGTATTAGAACGTAACAACTAGCTGTTTTCGAAGGCCAAATTAATAACATGTGCTTAATTAGTAAAGAACAAAGGACAATGGTAAGAATGTTTGTAAATTTAGAGATGGTAAAATTGAGCCTTAATTACAAAAAACCTTTCAGTAAATTGAAATACGATGAATCAAAACAATTCACATATTCCTGAGTATATAGAGCAGGAATCTACAACAACTGACACCAAGCACAGTGAAAAAAACACAAGGAACGCTGATGATGAAGATGTAGTGGTAAGGTGCATAAAAAGTATCAATTAACCCCTTCCCAAAAGTGACTGGTCCGCTTCATAGAAAGTGTTAGAACTAGGACTGGTCCCGATCACGTGACTAGTTTTGTGTCAGTCCATTTGCTGCAGCGTAAAAACATGTCGGCAACAGTAATACTTGTATTATGTGAACTTGGAAGATAGTTCAAAGAAGAATAAGCAAGAATCCTATCAATCATACTCGTATTGTCTGAACATAGGTAAGCTCAATGCACTCCTCATGTTCTATAAAAATAAATAACACCATATAAAAACTGATCTTCAGAGCAAACAATATGTATTGTTAATTATTTGGAAGACTGAACATAAATATACAGAGAGATACTCGTACCTTAATTATCGGGGAAAAAAATTTAATAGCGCTCAATATCATTGACAAAACAGCTGCCTCGCAAAAAGTTGCAACTTATAACACTTGCAATTTAAAACGCACTAGACACTGAATACCACCGCTATCGTATCAACAAAATATCTAACTTGTTCATTTTATTTATTAATATCCTTAGAAGTTTTCTCTTCCATTTCATTTGAACAGAAAGAAATGTAAAGTTTTCCATTCCATCATAAAAACTGCATTAGTTTTTGTCATAAATCAAATATTTTCTTATTTTTTAGTTTTTAGTTTGGAAATAAAATTCCCTGCGCTGAATACGTTCGCTCCGAAAATAATAGTTTGTAGTCATTTATTGAATTTTATTTATTTTAAGCTTTTCTGGTTGTATATTTTGCTCTATCATTATTATTTCTGGCTGTTGAATATTTGAACTTTTATTGTATAAACTAGAGACGTGCTGCTAAATTTTCCAACATCATAATGATGTTGCTTATCTTGATGATCATGATAATTTTGATTTAAATAAAAGTTAGTTTTGTTATTTGCTTGTTTATAAGTAAAAGTATTTCAGGGCGTTTGTTATTCGTATTTTTTTTGCTCTTGTTGTATATTATTAAATTTGGTTTTTGTTGTTTGTTTTGCCATTTTGAAATTGTACTCGTAATTGTGCAAGAAGTTTAAAATTTTCTATTACTATTATCTAAAAAAAATATGTTTGTTGTTATTATAGTTTGCAGTAATACCAACATAGCCACATAAATAATGTACAAACACACTTGCACAGATTGACAGACAGGCAGCCATACTTTCTTGCTTAAACACTCCAACAACAAACAAAACTTTGTAAATATAAGGGCATGTACATACATAAATACATGCATACTTACACATTCATATATTTCTGTGTGTATGTATACACGATATTGTGTGTACCTTTCCGTATATGCAATAAAGTACAGACAAAAAAATATGCAAGCCAAGCACACCTTCAGCCTTAAAGTGCATCGGAAGGTTGTTTGTTATACTCAAGGCTATTTTCGGCTGGATGGATAAAAGTTGACCTAAATATTTTGCTCAACGACCTAATCATCAGGGTTACCAATCGCACTTATAAATATTTTTGCACACTTCCACACAAACACACACAGTCACTCTCACACAAATTATGCGAATAGACACTTGTGCACATGCACACAAATACAAAAACCAGTGCAAAATTCCTTCATATTTTTTTTATTTTTTGCCTTCAATCGTTTGCATTTAAATTGAAATTTTACTTCCATTAATAAGTTCAAATTATTCATTTTGTTGTTTATTTAGAGGATTATTTGAAGCGCTTATTTGGTAATAGATTTTTTTTATTGATTTGTTTTGCAAGTTTGTTTTTGCAAAGTACGAGTATTGTGAGCATTCAATGAAAGTAGAGATGAGCCATTCATTGACTTTTTTTTAATAAGTTATTGCTAGTGAATGTTCTTTTCAGCAGTGGCCGTGATCACAGTTTAACAGATTTAAATTCTGCTAGTTCTAAAGTATTTTGTTTGTGTCTGTTAGTTCGCGAAACTCTAAGAAGAAAACTAACAAGAGATAACAAAATAACGATCAACTCTTTTTGACATATGGAATATTGACGTAAAATTAGATTTTATATTACTGTGAATTGTAAATGGTTCTCCGGACAATTTAGTCTGCCCAATGATACACAAGTCGATCGAATTGAAAGACTTAGTCCTCGTCCTGACTTGAAATTTTCGTTGCTGCAATTTTTTAAAATTCCGCTTTGTAATTGCATAAGTGTTCACATTAGGAAATTCTAGTTTTGCAATTATGTATTAAAAAATTCGATTACACAACAAATTTCCTTGAAAATTAACAATTCTATTTAATTTCAAAGCTGGTCAACGCTAGGTCATATTTTGCGTATATTTTGAAATCCTTAGGGTTGATTGTCATAATTTTTTCACTGAATTGCTTCTCAAATGTAAGAAATAACTTTTTTGAGGAATGATTTTAAAATTTTTTTCAAAGTTTTGTCGTACAAATGTCAAGAAACGCCAGAATGGAATCACCCATATTAGAAATGAATGGAATCAATTGCTATTACTAATATTGCTAATATATATTGTGAGCCTTCTATTTGTATTATAATGGTGTTTTATTTATAAATATGAAAAAATCGTACAATTTATTGATAATTGATAGCAAATATGGAACATTGGAATAGATAAGTAAATATTTTGCTGCTCCAAGAGATTTTTAACTAATCTATTCTCTCTGTGTAAGTTGAAAAAAAATAAGCAACAAGTCATTGTGCTTCAACTACCTGGAAAATCGCACAAAACAATTCATATTTTACCAAGGAGTACTTTTGCATTACGGTTGCTGCCATTAACTCAAAATTAGCCTATCTCGACTTAAGCTCTTTTTCCTTTTTCCCACAGCTATTTGGTGTGATATCCACAATTAGATATTACCATACCACGAAATAGTATTTTATTGCCATATCCGCCATATCCAGTGATAAGCAACAAAAGCACATACATAAAAAACTTTAAAATCTTTATAGCATTTCGAACTTCATTCATTCATTTACGCTGTTTTTACAACCCACAAGGAGACACACATAAATAAAGCTAATAAAACCGTGTTCTGTTTTATAAATATATATGTAACTGGCTCACTTAACAGTTTAATTGTGTAATAAAATCCTTTATTTTCTTTAGTTAGTACGACAACTTGACAACAGCAAATATGGGCATTTCCCCCGAATGGTCTACCAGGATGGAAAAATTAAATATTGATTATCTTCGTGTTTTATTATTTATAATTATAAAAAAGTCTATGTTTATATAATGGAATAGTTTAATAGCATATCTCAGCTAGTTTAGTTGATGAAATTGGGCTGGACGCTGGAAAATTTTATATTTTCTTTTTAAGCTGCTTGTAAAGACATTTTTATATACATAAGTATAATTATTTTACATTTATTTAATTTACATTTAATTATTTTTTATATACATACATAAGTATAATTATTTATATTATGTTTGCACTCTTTCTTCAAAATCTCCCTATTACCAAATAGTAAGAAGAGAAAAGTTTAAGGAGAACAAAAAAAAAGTTCGAAAATGGGAAGGAGGCATGGTGATAATAATAAAAAAACATGTGGAAAAATCGTACGTTCGCGACCCGTGCGTTCGCAACCGACAATTAAGCCAATTAAACAAAAACCAGTAAAGATATTTTATTATGTAAATACTTGATAGAGACCTACATTAATACGCTTTTAAAATAAATTAATCACTTTTCATTATTCAGTTCCATTTCGCAGATTTTTATATTTCACTACTGTCGGCCAAAGTTATTTTCTACTTTGCGTACGTTCGTAACCACATGTTTATAACTATCAATATTAAAACTTAAACTCGATGAAATCCATCTTTTGCACTAAATATAGACCTCTCAAAATGCTATCAGATCGCAAAAACAAAATGCTTGGAAAAGTTTTGTTTTCTATGTTTTTTGTACATCAAAAGCGTACGAACGTACGTTCGTGATCGAAATATACAAAAAAACTCGATTTCAAAAATCAAAAAATTAGGGCCTTTCTATATTTAGGTAACGATATGTATGTGTGTTTATCATAAGTATTCAACAGTTGAGATGATATTTTGCAAATATGTACGAGTAAGCATTAGAATAATTTTAATATTTCTATGCTTATCTATCCATTTACTAATGAAACAAAAAGGAAACTGTTTACCGCAATAGTTGTTGTCATGCCAAACGAAAAAAATATTTTAATATTCCTCATAACTTACATGCGTACATACATATGTATATTGATACAAAAAAAACCATAATTTAATGATGTCTTTATGATACTATGTAACGTATTTAACAGTATCCTCTTGAAATCTGCTCTTAAAACTATAATCAGGCATAATTCCAAACACTTATATGGGAGGCCCTTAAATAACAGACAGTTCATAACAAGAAGTAAATAAAAGTTATGATTGTTTTGTTAAGACTCCTTCGGCTCGTGTGTATGTATGTGTGTATAAGTACCAGGCAGCGTGTGTATTCGAGTGTCTTGAATTCAATGTATTAGAAGAATTTGTAGCGATAAAATTTGTTTAATTTATTAACCATAAAAGCCAGAATAGATAAATATACTGCTTGTTTATTTAAAGCTATTGAATTTGATTTCATTTATTCTTTCCTGTTCCCAAAAATACTCAAGTTCTACTTCACATTCAGATTTGTGTTGGCTTTGTGTCTGTGTTGGTGTCTGTCTGTCTGTCTATCAATTGTTTGGTTAAAAGTGATTCTGCGTTTGGTATGGAAACGTATTAAATAAACATAATTACGTGATCTGCATATAAAAACAATAATAAAAATAATAAGCATGACGATGTTAATGATGATAATACTCGTACTTGCTAAAATAGAATATAATAAAATATACTAAATAATGTCAAAAAAGTGTTCCTATGTGTGTGTTACTTTGGCATTTATCTTCTTCCTTTTAATTTAAAGGAATAATAACTGCTTAAAAGGCACACGTTCCTCACACGCAGTTTTTTCTTTCTCTCTTCTTCTTTTTATTGAACTTCACGATGTATACGTTTCAATAAAACTTTTAATGATTTGTTAACAGTGAAACACTATAAATAAAATTGGTATAATTTTGTCATAAAAAACCACAAATCCGTCAAAATGTCAATCAATATGGATGGAGTGGAGTGGCGGACTAGCTGACTGGCTAGATGGAAATGGATAGTAGTTTTCAGCAGCAAAAATTAAATTTACCCAATAAAGCCCCATTTGGGGCACATGTAGAAAGGTCAAAAGTTGAAATGACTTTTGATTAATTTCTGTTTTTTATTTATTCATTTTTTCGTTGACACTTGCACAACATATTAACAGTATGCAATATATCAACTTTTGCTCTTTTAAAGTTCATTGTAAATCTTTGTGGCAATTTTTATATGTATTCCTTCCTTAACTATTCAAAATGCTTAACACAAATGTTCTGGCATTTTTGATATGTGTGCCAGCGTATCGTCTTACTTGTAGTATCGATAATCGCATGGAATATACATACTTACGTGATACGTCAATTCTATTATTAAAGTGGCATCTTTACATGTCAAGCCATAACCGCTAAAAAAGCTTAACCGGCACATATTTTAGGCCTCGTTTTTTTTGACGAAAATCGATTATTTAAAATCGCAAATAGTTGATTTTGATAAAAAAAATTAAGTTCGAAAATTATGTCGTCTGTTATTATGGCACGATATGATTCGCAACGGATGGCAACTTTACTTAAAATTCACAGTAACTCTTAACTTCTACAGCATTTTGAATAGTACATTAAATTCACAGTAGATGTAGAACTTTCCTATTAATTAAAAATTATAATTGGAAATAAAAGTGCTCAATAATAGGTGTGTTCATTTACCAAATTTTTCTTACAAATTTGTAACAATTGTTAGTGGGAACACAAAAAGTTTGCAAGGAGCGTTAAAATAAAGTAAGAATTTTAGAAAAAAAAATATTGCAAATTCTTATTGGATAATTGTTACTTTTAAGAATTAGCTAAACAGCTGTTACAGCTATGTGAAAATTAATTCGATTTTTTTTAATTTCGTAGTGTGTACACTAAAAACCTGAAAACAAAATATTCATTTGGCATTACTAAAAATGTAATTTGGTAATGAGAAATATATTTTTCTTCTTCTATGCATTTTTGAAAGTTACAGTTATTTTATTACAACCGTGTGGTTTTTGGTCTGTGCACAATAATAGTAGTAGTCTATATAAAGCCGAAAGTAACAAATATTTTGTATCAGTTTGCTGTTATTTCATTTGCTGGTTAAAGTTCAAATTCGTTGATTTTATTATTGTTGAAATTTTTTTGTTTTAAATATTTAAAATGGGCCGCCGAAAATACCAGAAATTTAATTAAAACACTTCTATCCGAAGGTTCACCAACAGTTATTGCAAATTGTAAAAAATAGAACCAAAGCATGAAGCACGTGGACGCAAGCCAAAAATTTGCCAAAATGACGCTATACGTATTAAACGCATAGTGAACTGTAGCCGTTTTGTGACATCTACAAGTTCACACATCAACTATTCGTCGACATCTCATTAAACAAAACGTATATAGTAGAAGTCCAAGAAAAGTTCTACTCCTTAATTCAAGACAGGTGCGCAGTCGAATTAAGTTCGCTAAACTCACTGTGATTGGTCTCAGACTAAGTGGCGCAACTTTCTCTGGACAGATGAGTCCAAAGTGGTTCTTTTTGGTACACCTCGAACAAGGAAATTTGTTAGAAGACCCAAGAATAAGGAATACGATCCTAAATTTATTTTAAAGACTGTCAAGTACGGTGGTGGAAAAATTAATGTTTGGGAGTGCTTTTCATACAATGGTACAGGACCCATACATTGGATAAAAGGCAACACGGGGACATGGACAGACACACAGAAACAAAGATACACAGACACACATACACACACTACAAACTTATAACACCCCTTTTTTTAGTCGGTGGTTAAAAAATGTGAATAAATAAAATAATAGTGTTAAATAAATCTTTTTGCCAACTTTATTGGGTTCTTGGAGGATAAATTAGCAATTGAGTGGTTTTGACATTTGAGTTCGTATTGTTAATAGTCTTGTCGACGCAGCTGAACTGTATTTTATATGAAAACAGTTACGTTTTCTTTGGAATTGCCGTTCAAATAAATAAATGTTCGTTGGTGATGAACCCAAATCAATTTTCATTCTCTTAGAACGCGAAAGAACGCATCGTTTCGTTATTGTTGAACAAGCTGTATGTGATTTAAAATATTAATAAACAAGAATATCCAACATACATCGGTAAAAGTACAATTGTGTAGTGATTTCCGTCTGTGATTCTGATATAAATGAGTGTGGCGTTGGCTGACGTAGCTATATAGGTCCTGAGTTCAATTCCGGTCTTCGAAATTCTTTAAATATCAATATCAAAGTAAAATAACCAATAAAATAGTTCTAAGAACAGATTCAAACATTTAATACGACTCATTAGCACCAGAGGCGCTGCTTTAATAAAAAACATGCAAAAAGCAGAGTTGTAAAAGAATGATAATGTCCTCTATCTTTTTCTTCAGCCCCTGTATTTTCTATTATTATCCCTTTCCTAAAAGACTGTACAACCTAGTACACATAGTAATATTTAGTAGGTAGGCATTTATTACCTGAGTGTTACTTCTCTTAAAAAAAATATTGCTAAAATATTTCTATTCTATTATCTAGTTGCTAGTTTCTGCAAGGAAGTGACATGAACAAACCTAATATATTAAATTAGTTTTATGGCTCTCATCTATGAATAAATGTTAAAAATTGAGGTATAGTTGCCATATCACGAACAATTAACTTGTCTAGAAATTTTTTATGGAAATCACTTAAAAAATTTACAACCTTTCATATAAATTTACTAGACAAGTTGACTGCGTGTAATGCAGAAATTTCACCTCAAATTATATGAATGAATAATATGATAAAGTGTAAAAATAATATTTTTTCCAATATCATTCTCTCGCTTGCAAGTAAATTTCGTAGGCAAAATAACAAGTGATTAATTTAAACATTTTTGTTCATACTATTGATAATCCTTTCATGAAAGTTGTACTAGATTATTTACGAAAAATCTCATGTTTTCTTTCGACTTGTCGTTCTAATCAATAATCGTTTTTGATGAAATATGTCAAATAAATTTTCTGGGTTGCTTTATTTTTCTGAATCCGAAAAGCCAAAGTTATACAAAAAATATAAAATTTCTAGCACTGCACTATGAGTCCCGAGGCGGAAAAAATTATTTCCAAATGAGCAAACATCATAAAACTTGGTTGGAGATCTCTGTTGCTAATATAAGCATTTTAAAAAACTTGACAATAATTCCACTCCGAAAATTGATAAATTAATTAAAAAAAGTTTTAATATTTACAGCTGTTCACATTTAAACAGAGCTGCCAACTTTCACAAACTTTTAGCATTTATGTACATCATCGAAGTGTTAGTAATTTAATAGTAAACTTACTTTTCAGTAAGCGAAAGTTGACCACTTTAATTTCTGCCGCTTAAATTGAAATTGGACACATAGTGCACTGTGGCTATAAATTAGCGGGAACTTCCAGGCATGCCCGCAAGGTCTACTGCAAGGCCTACCTTTATCCATTATTTGTTTATTCTATACTTCGAAAAACTTTCCTGGCAAACAAGTTGTTCAAAAAAGGCATATTTCTAAAATTTGCTAAAAACAAATAATAAAACCTAGTCCTCCTTAATGTTATTTTCATTAATAAAGATAAAATGTTAATTTGTTTAATCATACTCAACACGAAATTATAATTTTCTTAATATAAATAACTTAGCTCAATAAAAATGTGACTCCAGAGTCTAGAGTCTAGACCATTGTGCAGCGATATATCCAAAAACAATTTCTACTTTGTTATTTCGTATTTTTCATACATAATTAGTCTACTCATATAATTACCTAAAATAAAGTTTCACCTGCAAGTATGACATCATGCTGCCCAAGTCGCGTGACTAATTAGAAATTTATTTCATATTCGTATTTATATGCCGACATACATATATTTCATTGCTGACTAATTAAATTCATCTTTCAATTACATCCTGTCTTTACCATAGTTATTTCCTAGTTTATAATTAAATTTACATTAAATTATTAATAGAGTGTTCCCATAAGACGTTTTATTTTTAACAACCTGCAATTATTTGACAGGTGACAAGTAAAAACTATGCCATTAATAAAAGTGGAACCATATACAGATATACATATGTACATATGCTTCAACAACGCATTAAATTTATTAAAATTCACTATAAAAATGGTGGAAATCTCGCGGTCACATTTGATAAAACTAAATTATATTTGGGTCGCCCCATTTTCAGCTTGGAGGCTGCATATCATTATCAAGCATATTGCTGCTTTTTGGTCCCGGAAACCCTAAGAATTATTCTTAAGGAAGAATTATTCTTCTTCATCATTGGACCTAATCTTTTCGAAAGTGAGACTAGAGCAATTGCAACGGTGAATTGAAATTGTGCTGTTAAAACACAATTATTATAAAAGATATACTTAAAATATACAGACACATTTCATATGTAGATAATTCATGAGAGTTATGGCGTTATGGCGAATCACCTATAATCAAATGCAGTGTTGTCCATTAGTTTGTTTCAAACGCCTGTTTTCTATGGCTATGGTTATAACACGTCTGATTGAACCTTAAACATCAAAACATTTTGATATTTTCGAAACTTCGAATGCAAACTTCTAACGCAACCATAAACAAGACTACAGACTATACAACCGACAATGCAACCTGCCTAGTTGCATAAACATGTTGCTAAGTCTGTACCTAGCATAATATTTAATTGGGGTATTCACAAGGGTGTCTTAATTATCCTAAGTGTCATATGTCTTAACATTTAACATAGTTTAAAAACATTGTTGTTGTGGCTCAAGCAAAAAGGTCATAAAGTAATAAGACATTCTCAGCTTTGTTTATTGTTTGTCATAACTACATATAGAAATATTTGAGAGTTTACCAAACGAAATGGGAGAGAGAGAGTAAGCAATGTACAAAGTTGCTAAAACCAAAATACAAATAAATCTCGCTTCCAGTAGATATATATGAGTGCAGATGAAGTGCGTGGCTGCACAGAAAACTATCGGTATTTCCCCAGATAAAAGTCTAGTTTAAATTTTCTTTTCTCCTTTAGAAACTCAAATTAATTAATAAAAATATTTCATTCAATAGGAATTGAAATTAATGAACTTAAGCCCGATTAAGAAATTATTTCTGATTAAAAATCAATTAAAATTTTTATAATATCGATTAAAAAATTAATTAAATAAACAATTTGATAATGAGCCTTATTGCGAGTGTCGTATTAAAACTTCGATTACAACTATTTTGTAATAGCCTAAAGAACATTGCAGAATTTTTTCAATGAATTGTAGCTTTGAAGAAAGCAACTAAACACCACCATAATCAACGCATTATTTCTATAAAATTAATATGATTTCAAATCAAAATTTTTGTAAAATGGAAAATGGAAAATGGAAATAATGAACATATCACAACTTTCTTCTATTTTAAAGCGATTCCTGATTATTAAATTTAACGATGGCATTTGCTGCCAACTCTTTCTTAATTTTATATCCAAGTATGCCAGCTGGGAAAGGAAACCCTCAAGGTTATAAATTGAAAAATACTTTTCTAATGTAGCTAACATGTTTTTCTTCAAACTTTTAATATGCCCGTACTATACATTTTTAAATAGTATCGATTGGTTGAATAAATAAAAGAAAACTCCCATAATGAAAACAACTCTCAAATTTGTGTTTGCTTAATTTGTTAAATCAATTTCAGCCACATGTGGCCTAAAACGAACGAACGAACGAACGAAGCTTGTAAAGCATTTACAAACATAATTACACCAGTGAGTTTTTGACCCATGTCGACATGTAAACACACAAACACAAACACACACACACGCATACACACATACATACATAAGCACTTCATTTACATATTTTAATTGTGCGTTTCTTAACGACTTAATGTAAGCTGAAATAAGTATCAGCTAAACTTTAATTAGTACTGCGTATTAAAGGGTTTTAAATAATTAACTTATTTTAATACTCTTGTATTGCATTGTTCCAGTTGACCTTTATTAAAGACAAGAAAATATAAATTTCCTCTACTGTTCTTTCTTTAAAATTTCCCTCTTCTTGTGTAATTTAATTCACCATTTTATTACCATTTTATTACTCTTAATTCGACTTTAATTAATCTTTTTTTTTTTGGCTTCTTTAAACTTTTTTGGCAAACATTTAAAGGTTCTTAACAAAATTAAAATAAAAATTAAACATTTTCTATTTACAAATACTCGCTCATACTCTCGCTTGTTTGTTTGTAGTCAAACTTGAAAACTCAAATACTCATCATTTTCAAAAAAAAATTTAATAAAAAATTTTTTTAAATGTCATGACATGAGAGTAATAACTTTGAGAAGGATTACCAGTAAAATAAATACTCGTAAATATAACGAAAAAGTAGAATAATTTATTACAAAAAATGTATGTAGATTAAAAGTTTAAATTCATCATTTGGACGCTTTTTTTTCTTAGCAAGAGAGGAATGATTTTCTATAAGCTGGTGTCAGTGTGAATCTTAAACTTAATTAAGAAAGTTAATTTAAAAAGATTTCTGCGTAATTTAATGATGAAAAGCGTCGTTTTGAAACTTGACACTGTATAAATTTCCTTGCAGACTAACTTTATTCCCTGGGAAATTTATATGGAGTTGCTTAATCTTGTTTGTTTGTGGAGGGTTTTAATGGGTGTGGGAATAAGAATTGCTAAGGCAAAAAGTTAAGGCACAAGAAAGTTAAAAAAACTGTGGAATTTCTGGGTACTAAACAGAAATTCAAAATATATATTTATTGTTCTTTTAAATGATGGACACTTTGCCATGGATAATATTTTCCATTTTCAGTTATTTGTTATGTATTTTTTATATTTTTATTTAGTTTTCTTTAGTGTTTAGTGATTACTAGGATCGCCCGGTGGTCTAAATTAGACCACAAACATATGTGTACTTGTATGTTTGCCAGTATAAAACAAAAAACAAATAGTAAGTTGTTCTTTTTCAAGCAAATTTAAATAAATTTTTTCCACCATTATGCCAAGAACTTTGAGAAAAACATTTACATATATTGCGCATATCTACAGAAAAATAACTTTTGAAACATATATGTTTCAACAATATTAATGGACGATAAAATACGTAAAATTGTACGACAAAAAAATGTGTGCCGTATTTATATATAAAATAATCATTTGTCCAATTCGATTTTAGGCTGTCATCTATTTCTGTCTGAATATCAGACTCACCTCAGCAGTGTATGTGAATAAACAAAACTATTCCCAAACGTTTCCTGAAAAGGTAAACACGTGAATAAACCCAAAAAAAAATGGGTTCCAATTATAAAGAAAGTAAAAAATAAACTACTGGGTTGTCACACATCTGTCTGCTTTGATATAATGAATAAGAACACACAGAAAAAAATACCAATGTAAAATCAACATGTCAAAAGGTTGATTCAAATTCATTTAAATCACATTAAATTTACAAGAAATAATATGTTGTTTGAGTGTGTTGGTGTTTATTTGCTTTGTTCATAGCTGCAATACACTTTTGTGCTTAGTTGTGTAGGTTGTTTTTGTATTGTTGTTGTTTTTTTATGTTTGTAAGCTGCTGGCTGGTAGGCAGTGTACCAATCTTACATTCGGAGGATCCTGGAGTCAAGTCAAAGTATTTTTGACTTATTTTTTAACTAAAACTTTTTTTTACTGAATTTAGTGGTGCAAAATTCAAAAATGTTTTTAGGTTGGTTTTAACAAAATCATTTTATATGGTAAAACCATGAATCATAAAAACAGGATTCCGCACTCAGCCGCACAAAAAAGTGTCTACTGCGCATCTAAGTAATCATAGAATACAAATGAGTGTTTGTTGTAAAAACAAATAAACTTTGCTTACAACACACACATTGTCTATATCTACGGCACACAAGCAGGCAAAATAACGGACCGGTTTTTTTGATTCATGTGCTAAAACAGGTTTTATCAGTTGGTTTTAAAAGTTGGTTTTAACTAAAGAAAATAATCAAGAGGATTAAATAGCGCCAAACTACTTAAATACGTCATTAATAATAAGAAGTAGTGGCCTGCGTAAGCAGTCTTGAAATGTAAATACGTTATGTTTTTTAAATGTACTCTCGTGACATGCATTATACTAAGCCAATAATAAATGCTGTCGCAGTATAAACGAAGCACGATGGATGTATTGGTGTACGTGTATATGACTGTTAACAAGCGATGTCGCCAAGACGGCTTGTTTAAACAAACAATGCAAAGAAGTACTATTGAGACATGTATGTTTGTTATTTTGCATATTGTACGTTTGGGTGTGTGTGTAAGATTTAGATGGTAAGCTATTATGCTTGTGTTTAATGGAGGTTTTTTAACGCAAGCGCAAACAACTCATGTAAATGCATGTGTGCGTCTGTATGTGCGCAGAAAAATTAGAGAGCATACAAACACTATGTAGGTGTGTATGTATGTACATGCATGACGTTAGTATACGCGTCAATGTGAGAAAAAAGCACAAGCACCCCAAATTCTTCAGTCACGAACTATTTTCTTCTTTACTCTTATACCTGCAATAAGTTAAACAAATGTATTGCCGAACACGTTGTTTAGCGTTTGTTTCAGAAGATTTCACTGTAGTAAAGCATTTGAAATTGCCCTCATGTCTTAAAAGTTCTTATAAGACGTATTTTCCAGGTCTTTAATAAGAATGGAACGATGCATAGCAATGTATTGATAAACAATTCATTGAAATTATTACAATTCACTACAAAAATTTTGAAAATTTTGCTATTAAAGCTCACAAGGTTAGACCTTTTCTAGGTCCTCGTGAATCACATTCTCGCACAGCAACAAATTTGAGCTGTTCGAACAAATTAATGATGTGAAGAATCAAACTCGAGCAAGAGCAACTGAGAATATTCCTGTTGTAGCACTTAGTGTTTAAAAAAATATTTTGGAATTAGCCATTTTGCAAAATTTTGTAATAATGAAAAATCTTTTATAGCTACGATAAAGTCCTACCTTTAACTAACGCCCAGTTGAAATAATGGCCCTTATTGATCTAGTTAATAATAGCGGTGATTTTCTTAATGTAACTGTTTCCCATTAGACAACATTTTTCTTTACTTATTTATGTACGAGTACGTGCTCGCATGTATTTGCTAAATTGAATGGTTTAAGCATTTAGTACATCAATTATTCACTCCAGCAATTCTTTTCCAAATTAGTGCTGCAGCAGGTTATTTTTGAAAGAACTTTTTTTATTTTATTTCATTTATAATGTGTTAACTGTTCAAGCCATATTAATCAATCCTGGAATGTGATTAAAAATGAATGTATGCATACATGTGGTTAATGAGAAAACTACCAAAAACAGTAACAATATATATTTACAAATAGTATACATAATATATATGTATATGTTTACACATATTTAATTATGTCCAACCATTAATCAATGCGTATATAAATGAGACACAAATTACTTGAAGGGCAAACAACAAAACTAAACCTGACTCAACTTAAAAATAATTACAATGACACGAGAATTGTTTCCCAAACCAGGGTTATTTCACGGCCGAAAGAAAGGAAAACATAAAACCATTTTGAGAAAATTATTTTTCGTTACAAAGTTTTCAGTTAAACAAAAAATTGTAAATGATGTGCTTATAACAGTTGTAAACTTTTCTTGGCAAGAAATGTACATTTTAAGTTAATAATTAACAGACTACTTACATACATAAATATATTTATATATATATATAAATATATATATACATATGTATATTGAAAACAAAAAAAACTTTTTATTTTATAACACTTATTTTTATTTTGATTTACTGTAATTATTTACACATTTACAAGTATTTTGAAAAAAGTTAAACACAAACAAAAACAATTAATTAAGTTTAACATTTGTTAACGCACTAACTACTAGTTTTTAACTTAATATGTAAGTACGTAATTAGCTAATTTTTATTTAAATTTAAGTTGTATTTAAATACGATTTAATTTTTTCAGTGTTGTTAATAAATCAAGTTGAAAGTACGGCAGCACTAAAAAGTTTCCCAGTACTATTGAAGGCTTTTCAAAACAGAGCTGTTTAACCTAGGGTTTACACGTGCAAAAGCAAGTTCGAAAAACTCAATACACTCAAACTCGTTTACTAACACAACTTTAGTTTCGGCACTTGCAGTCTACTTCCAACTCAACTGCCAAGGAATTTTACAAGACACTGAGTTGTTTCACTTGTAGCAAATAAATGGAAAGTTAGCTAACAGTGTTGCCCTATTAATGCTTTAGTACAAATTAAATTAAAATTAAAATTTATGTTATGGACAACTCTGAACTAAAAGGTAAACATGCAAGTTCCACGACAGTCGGGCATTTGTGCGAAATTTTCGTTGATAGCTCGTACATAAAGCTTGCATGCAAGTTACTTGCATGTGTAAACGCAGGGTAACATGAATAAGAAAGTTAGGTTCATGATACAATTATAACAGGTATACGCACAAGCCCAGCCTGTTAATGTATACACTGCAAATAAATAGTTGTCAAACTTTGTTTTCAAGCTGCGATAATGTTATTGTATGTGTGTGAATAAAATGATTACAGTGTTGCCAATGAATTTACAAATGGCTGTGTCTCCAATTACATATTTAAAAAAATTAAACTACACATCTTTTGTGTAGGTTAAAATTAAAACAAAAATAAATAAAAATAGAACCCAAAATAGAATTACACACAGATTACACAAGAATTTAATTATCATGGTTTGGTTAACAAAATGCAGACATTTTTGGAAAAAAATTGCAAAAATAAAAAATTGCCCCAATTAAAAAAATTGCCCCAAAAAAAATCGACGCAAAAAATTCAAAAAAAATTTTATTTTTTTCCAAAAAACTTTCTCAGGACGCAACTTCATCAATTCATTTCCTTTCAGACGATATATATCGACATATAGGTTAATAAATGGTAGAAAACTAGGAAAAATCTTGATTTTGGGTGCTTTTAACCAAGTTTTCAATCGTAATTATTTTTAAACAAGAGCTAATCTAAAAAAATGGTTGGCACCGTTGGATTCAGCGTACTCAATGGGTACCCGACAAGTTACAAAAAAAAGGTTTGAATTCGAGCACAGTGTTATTAACTTGACTGCACCCTATACTTATGTGGCAAAACTCTCATCTTGAATAGCTGTTTTTCTTATTTACATTTATTTTCTTTATATACTTCTTACAACTACAATTCGAGCTGAAAAAGGCAGCCAATGCAATGTAAGAATGGTGAAGAAAGAAAATGAAAAAACATGTTGATTATTGAGTTCTTGCCATTTTTTTGAACTTCTCATTTGTTTAAATGAAAGTTTAACTTTATAGCTCTAGTTATTCTAAAAAAATGTTGGGTAAAGGTTCCATGATGATCTGCAACAGTGACACGGACACTACACACTATACAAACTTTAGCCTGTATAATAAAAATCTTACCTGATCTAGACATTTTAAAAAATAATTAACTCTTTTTTGATTGATGGCGATTTTTCTAGTTATGCCGGTTTTTCTTAATTTTGGCGCTTTTTTTAGTTTTTGGGATTTTTCTCGATTCTTGGCGTTTTTATTTGATCTTGAGTTTTTTTTATTTTGGAGATTTTTTCGGTTTTTTTGGATTTTATTTAGTTTTATAGATATTTTTGGCAATTTGTTTTAGTTTTTATTGTAGCGGCTAAAGTTCTACATATTTTGTCAAAATGCCAAGACCGCAGCTTTTGCAATTCTAGAGAAAACAGCCAGTGTCAGACAGACGGATATTGTATCGAAAACAATAGGGTTTCTTTTCACCTTTGGTGTACAAAATACTGAAAATTTACGGTTATATTAGCTCTGTTCGAGTACTTTTCCAGTAAAATCCAGTAGCTGAGTAAATACTGAGTAATATAAAGAAATTACTTTCAATTAAAACGTTTGCATATAAAAGTGCGTGAGCGGGAAAATTGTAAAACTAACTAAAATATATACAACAGCTGATTGCTAATCATTTTGGAGCAACGGATACTTTGAGAGTGTTAAGCCCGTCTTACAAAGTTCTAGCTATTTTATTTACATACAAACATAATTATTCAAAATTTACTCATAATTTTTTTCATGTTTTATTTTTCCAAAGCATGGATGCTGGGCTGGCTAATGTGCAAAACGGTTCCCTACATACAGGGCGTATCTGTGGCAGCATCTGTTTACAGTCTCATAGCTGTATCATTAGACAGGTAAGAGTAAAACTTAAATGAAAAACCAATTCTTTTCGTTTTCTTTTTTGGCAATGTTCATTTTATTTGGACAGTGCTTTTTATGTATGTAATAGAGTACAATTTATTTTATTGTAAAGGGAGTTTTACAATGTGTAGGGATAAGGCAGGATTAGGTTGTTTGGGTAAATAATTTATTTATTTTTTATTACACTTCAATGGTGAGCTATAACAGCAGCATGAGCATGATGGACAGGAACAACAGGTACTACGGGTTTGACTATGGGAATAACTGGCTTAACTACGGCCACTGGTGCATGTACCACGGCCTTTACAGGCACTGGATGTTGAATTACATGCCTATAAAACATTTTAAAGAAGCAGTAATTCATTAGTATATTTAAGCAAGTTGAATAAAAAAACACTTACGAGTGCACTGCATGAGCGCCATGATGATGTATAGCTGAACCATGATGAGCCACTACAGGAGCATGATCAACAATAACCCCGGGTCCAGCAACAGCAAAAGCAGCGATAGACAAAACCAATAACTGTATGAAAGAAAGAAGAAAAAATAAACAACAAATTATTCTACAATCCCTATATCCATATTCAGCAGTGGCGCCAGTTGTTCCACAATTTATGTTTTATTATCTGTTTATTTTTTCTATGTTTATATTTACTCGTAATATAACTTACTAGCTTAAACATGATGATAATAAAGTGCTTATGTTAATATTTGCTTAAAGGAATAAATAGAGTGATGTCTAAATGTAGATTTTGATTGGCAAATAGTAATTTGAAACTGATGACAAATCTAGAAGTGGCCGCAGCTTTTATACTATTTTTTTAATGTGTACGAATATTAAACAAATTCTAAATGAAATAAATACTTGTAGTGGCAGACACATGACGCCCGTTTCAATTTAAATTTAAATTGCACAAAATAGCAAAAAAAAAAAGCACATGAAACAGTTGGATACGAAACTAGATGACCGCCGCTTTTGTTTATTTTTTTTTCTACGCATACAAGTGTTATTCAATATTCTCTAATATTTACTACCGGCGTGATAGTCGACTACCTTAAAGCGGAGTTATTAGTATTAGCTTATTACGTCCTCCTTTCGCTAGATAGTTTTTTTATTTACAGCATTTCCAATTTTGCTTTTTGATTTTTCGTAGGCAAGGTCGTTCGGTTGTAGTGGCCAGCAAAATAAAACTTATTTATTCTATAATATAAACTAAAAAAATTGCTACTGCTTTTTAGTGAATATTTTGCTGATAAAAAATAAAATTAATGTAGCAAAAAATATCTATCTTCCACCAACAGGCGCTTTCAAAAAATATTTTGTTCAACAATATTTTTTTTAAATGAAATTTTTTACTAACCTACAAGATCTACACACAATTCTAAAAAATATATATTTTCAACAAATAGCTTAATACACAAAAAAAATTTTCTCCCATCAAAGGTTTTGAAAAAACTAAACTAACAAAAGAAAATTTTACTATCAATTAAATTTATTAATTAATTAAATTTTGAAACAATATTTTAATTGATTGAATTAAATTTTAATTGATTAAATTTGTTAGCAAAAGTTCAATTGACTCACTTAAATTTTTAATCGACTTCAAAAAGGAGGAGGTTAACAATTCGTCTTTTTTTTATTTTTTGGGTGTTACTTCATAACTCGGTACATTTTAGACCGATTGTAAAAATTCTTTTTTTTTGTCTGAGAGAGTATAGCTTCTCGTTTGTCGCATTTTATTTGATTGCTGCGAAACCAATAAAACACCTTTGGTTCTTGTAATTTGAAAGTTAAAAAAATGGGCGGGGTTACACCCATTAACTATAATATTTCATGCGGTTCTACTTAACCGATTTTTACGAAACTTACCACACACCTTGAGCTCTAAAATAGACACTGAACGCACGCCCATCAAAAATTAAAATTTTATTTTAAGGTGTTTCCGATTTTCACAAGAGCTCTGAAAAACACAAAACCTGGCATTTAAAAAATGGGCGGACTCACGCCCATTAAATTTTAATTTTATATTTCACGTACTTCTTATAATCTTCTATCAGATTTTTGCATTGAAGTCGGTTTTTTTATTTGTATTTTTTTCAATTAAAGGTTTTAGTTGGTGAACATTTTTTTCAGTGTAGAAAACACTTTTTTATGGAGGAACTTTTCAAGAAATATTTTTTTAAATAAATATATAGTATCTTTCGCAAAGAGAACTTTTTGAAAAAAATATCGTTTCGAAACAGTATCTTTTCACACAATACAAATGTGCCCTTTATTATGAAAGTGGTCTAAGTCATATATTTCTTTGGTCGAGATATTAAGTAGATTATATTTTAACAAATCAAAAAATATTTTTATATTATGCAACAATATAATTTAGAGTTGTACTAGTCTTGACTAATATAAATTTATTTAAAATTTATAAAAAATTTATTGAAGTTTTTCTAATATTTATTTAATATTTCGAAGCAGAAATGCATATGATTTAGACCAGATTCATAAATAAGGGCAAAAATATAAAAATATACTTTGAGAGACACATTTCCATACACACTATTAAAGAAATATTTTATTAGGAAAAAAATATTGTGTAAAAATTTCAAGTCACTATTTTAGTATAAGGGCCAAAAATCCATGGAAAGTCTCATAATTGCCACTGATCCGTTTCCAGAAAGGTAAAATGTATGACCGGTCATCACTAATTCTTTCTCCACCACCCTCGTTAAGGGTGTTCCCATGCAAAAATATTTTTATACACCGTTATAACAATGCCCAATTTTCCCCTAAAGTAACCAAATGTGTGACCGACTCACCGTAATTTTTTCTCCTCTAAAGATAGAGCTAGTGGCAGTTGAAACGGTGGAGAAAATTAATAAAATGATTATTTTTGTTGGTGTGCTTAGATAAAATGTAGCGGAGAAAAAAATAATGTCGGTCGGTCATACATTTTGTTCCTACAGGAGTAATTTGGGCCTTCTGGTGGAGAACATTTTATAAAAATATTTTTGTATGGGAAACCCTTTAATAAGGAGAGATAAGGGGTTAGTTAGTGACTAGCAAAGTTGAAATTTTACACAGGTATTATTTTAAGCATCCCATGTTGGTGATACTTTTTAATTTTCGCAAATTTTTTAGCGGTTTTTCCATTTTAGTGATTTTTTTGTTAAATGATTTTGTTTTCGTTATCTAAATTTTTTTACAAATTTTACAAAAAATTTTAGGAATCTTTTAATTTTTGGCGATTTTTTCCGACTTCGGCTTAGCACTTCATTCTTAGTCGGAGACTTCCACACAGATTTTTGTAATATTTCAAATATTTTTCTCATATTGGCGGTTTTTGCTCTCGGCTTTCCATATGTTGGCGATTTTTTCGGCTTAGCGATTTTTTCGATTAAGTGACTTATTTAGTTTTTGAAGATTTTTTTCCATTTCAGATTTTATTCAGGGTATTCTAATTAATTATATTTTTTTCATATGTTTTGCGAAAATTTTAATAAACACATATATACACACATATACAATATAATACTCTGATGATTTGTTGCCAGTTTATATACGACAATAAAAAATTCTCGTCTGGCTGTTTGTGTTGAAAACAATAACAAATTTGAGTGCTTTGTTTTTTGATGTGTAAACATCTATACGCTAGGGGGTAAAAATCTTTTTCACAATACAATTATAAATTTTGAGTAAGATCGTAAAGCGTTATCAAATCGGTGTGAGCTATGTATGAGTGTATTAGTGTAATCATACGAACAAGAAGTACAGATAAGCTTAACAGCTGCATAGAAATACACTCAACAGAATTTTAAAGCATACCTTCAGGAGCAATGTTAGTTTTAATAAAAATTTTATGTGAAGTGTAATAGTGTTGCCAGTGGGGATATTTTTGTTAAAAAGTTGAAAAATATAAAATAAATATAAACTTTTAAATAAAAGAGCGTTTTAAATGTGAAATGTTTGTTTAAAAGATATAAAGCAGTCTTTATAAAGAATTATTCATTACGTACTGTTGCCTTACACTGAAGCTGGTGCACGACAATTGTGTAACAATATCCATCTCATGCTAATTATTATGGGTGGAGATTTTAATACAAATTTTGCAACCCCACAGTCGCAAAATTTTTATTTTCCGTTTTTCCCTTGCGTATGAACAATTCTCAATTCAACTAATAATTCTCAATTCAACTAATAATTCCACTACTATAGATGCAGTTTTCCATAGATTTTTAAATACAGTAGAGTAAAAAATGTATATACATATCTTGTTTTAGTTACCATAAGCCAATATTAAAAAAAATTCATTACTAGATGTTTACACATCTTCCCTGTGATCGGACTCACATTCCTTTTTTTTGCTTTAAATCGAAGCAGGCAGATTAAAGTTTTTGATAAACAGGCAGTTGCTAATATTTATGTCCAAAATCGAACAATTAGTTGTTTGATTCAAACAATTTGAAGATTAAAACCATATATTACTTTTTTCTGTAAATGTGAAATACAAAACTAAAAAGAGCTTTTTATTTAACCATCAAGAAGTTGTTGAAATTGCTTTTGACAAGGTCCAAATTTATGAAAGTATGAAATGAGTGTAAACATCATTACAGTGGAGTTCGCTATAACTGGAACCTACTGTATTGAGTTTTTCTGTTGTTGTTTGTTCATTTCCATTTTCCTACGCCATATCTGTAATGTTGATTAAAGTAAGCATTTGTTTTTTTGCTGCGGAAATAGTGTGGATTTCATACTTCCAGATAAAAATTCATGTACATTCACAAAAGGGAACTCAAGGAGACATTATGTCTATCAGAGAGTAATAAGCACATAAGCACACATGCTGCTTAACAAATATACATACGTGCACACATACACACATAAGTACATACATATGTATGTAAGTATATCCAAGTGAATGTAATAAAAATCTGTATTGTAATATAAATAAAACAAATTCAACCTTAATGATGATATGTAAACTGTCACAAATCGCACACTTGGCAACAAAATAATGAAACTTCAATAAAGTTAAAAGTCTGTCAGTTTTTGTTATTAAATTGTTTCTTGTAATAAAAAAAATCTCATTTCGATCAAATAAAAAGTATGTATGTATGTATTTATTTGTGTGCTCAGCGGTTTTTATTTAAAATTTTGTTATTATTTTTTTTTTGCACATTTAAGGTAAACAACGTTATGTTTAATATTAATAATAAAACAGTTGCCACACAAATAGCATTAGATCATTTGATTTTGGAATTGATTTAATTTTACGTGCATTTTGTTGTTGTTGCAAACAACTTCTACTGCCTAAGCAACAACAAACCTGGTTCTAATTTATGTTTGTTTTCATAAGTATTGATTTTTTTTCTAATCAACTAACGTATCCAATAGATTAGTTTTGTTGAAAAATAAGTTCAAGTTCATAATTTGTAAGTTAAACTCCTTGACCACATCTTAAACTTATAAATAATAATCAGCGTTGCCACTTTTTGGTTAATTATTGAAGCATAATTTATTATTGACTAATTCCATAGAAAGAACAAAATCGTCTTAAGTGCCAGTTTTTTTAATATTTTAATTAATTAATTTTTATATTTTAATAGATTGGTGATTACAACGTTACACTTACTCCCTTTAAAATAAAACTTATTGTGGATATTATGGGCTGCATTTTTGATATTAAGTTTTCATAATTTAAATACCTTGTTCATAAATGACGGCTAAGTTTATACTTAATATACATACATACCCAGTAAAAAAAGAGACTCCAAAAAAGTCATGAAAATGTAGAGTTTACGATGCGGAAGTAGTGCAAATTTCGATCCGATGTAATGATTTTTACATAGGGTTGTCATTGCAAGAAGTTCTCTTTTTCGATGCCTGGTCACTGAATTGGAAGCGATATTAAGAAAAATTCCCTTTTTTGTGTTCTATGATAATATTTTCATCAAGGAAAAATGGTAAATAGTTACTTATTTTAACAATCCGTTTCTTTTTATACGAATTTAAGCCCGAAACAGTATTTTTATGTAAATTGAAGCAAATAACTTTTAAATTTTAGATTAAAATTAGTTCATAAATTTCGTTAAAAAATTTTATTTTTTTAAATTCTGGTGAGTATTTTCCAACACTATGGAGGAGTTACAAGGTTTTGTATGACTAAAGTAAGCTTCTACATGGTTTTTTGCTCACTTTCGGCAAATTAAAAATATCGACATTGTGGAAGCAATGAAAATGTAGTTCCACTAGAATGACTTCCATTTTTTTCACTGGGTATGTATGTGTATCAAAATTTGAAAGCTTAATTCTTCATGTGATAGCCAATTGACTTCATAACCTCAAATTTGTCTATACTCTACAATTGTGATTATTTGTTAAACGCGATTTCTGTTTCGTCTGTAAAACTTTGAAAAAATTCGAAAAATTTTACATTCTAATCGAATTATAGGTTACGCACGGCTTAATGTTTGCAGTTTATTTCGTGGATGTTCTTGGATGAATAAACTTTTAATAGTACAATAGTTTAAGTAAGGACAATAATACTTAAAATTTAATTCAAATATTTCAATGTTTTTATTTAAAAAGTATAACCATAAATTTGCAAATGTAACAGCGCATATAAATTTTATACTCAAGTCTTCCATCTGGTTTGTAGAAACAGGGGATTAAAAACTTTTATTCATATAACGCACGTTCGTTTTCATATTTTTATTTTATTTGTAACACGTTTTCCCAACAACTCAACTATACCATATTTTATTTAACTGGTGGCAACGCTTTCACGAACATACAAAGTATTTCTTAACTGTGCGAATGCGTGATAATTCTTCTCATGTGGAAAAAAAATATTAGACATACTTAAATATGTACGTAAGCATAGATTACATTACACATAAACGTGAAAAAATTTATTTAAATTAAAAGCGATCGATTTTATCAAATTGTACGTCCAATTAAATAAATGCAAGTCTATGAAACATTTAGTTGCAATTATAGAATTTCTTGATCTTGAAACTCAGGTCAGATTCGTGATATTTATCAGCAGTTTTTGGAATTTACAAAACCAGCGGGAAATTAAGCGAAATACTTCGATAATAATCAATAACATCAGTATGACATCGTAAGCGAACAATTAAATTATACATCACCATCAGAACTACTTGCCATATAATGACTTACTTTTCTGATTACCAAATTTCATTACTCGCTTACAAATCACATTACCTAAAATTTAAAAAATTATGTAAAAGTTGCTAAATGAGGAGAATGATTTTTTAAATTAAATAGATTACGTGAACAAGTTACCAAATAAAAAAAGTAAGTACCAAGAATCGATTATGTTAGTATCACGCCTTGTTAAAATCATTAAGTTGGTAATCCAGTAGGGAAGAGCTTCCACCAAAAATGCTTAATTCCAAACCCGGCTACCTTTTTTGAATGTAATGTAAGCAGGGATTAAAGGCTTAGGATAGTCGACTGTAATGCAATGTAACTGCAACGTAGGAAACAGCTGATCAATATTTTTATGTGAAAAGTAATGTACAGATGCTTTAGGCTCAGTTAGCCGACCATAATGTAAAGTAACTGCAGCAGTAGGAAACAGCTGATCGATATTGTTATGTTTCCGATTACATCTCTATAACCATTTTAATTACTTTTCACATACAAAACAATATGAATCAGCTGTTTCCTATCGTTGCAATTACATTCAATTACAGTCGGATAACTGAGCCTTAAATTATTGTTTAAATATGAAGTAACACATGCGGATGTGGATCTGACATAATTTTGATGTCACTACGAAGCTACAGTTGCTACATGCCGTGTACTAGTAACATTTGTACATTACATATGCAAGCATTCTCATGCTTACATATGTGTTTCCTCATAGAATGTGTTCCATTCGGCTACATGCGTGACATATAATGTTCTTGGAACAAAAATACTATCAAATATAGTAATTTAAAAATGCAATCAATTGAAAAAAATAAAATAAAAATTTTTTCGCCTCTTCATGTGGATCCCTTGGATGATTGATACAGACCCCCAGGGGTTCGTGGACCTCCATTTGTAGGCCGTTGGTGCAAAATTAAGAAGGTGTTTCATTTCTTCTGTAAAAAAATTAAAAATTTAATTAAATTTCTAAATTATTTGTTAATTCACAAGATAATTGTATCATTATATCGTCTTTTAAAATACTCTAGTGTAAAATTTTTGTCAAAATGACCGCAAGCAGCTGATAATGTGTAAGCCAGTGAATAACAAAAGATATCGCTTGAAATATTTTCCACTTAAAAAAGGATGCAACACTAATCAAAAAATTATGGAAAAAAGAGATTTTTAGAAGGAACAAAATTTTGTGATGTAGCTAATTGTGCATTTTTTATGTACAATAACTTGATTTCCAAGCACTCCTTCACTTTGTATTACTATATCCATAACTTTAAAATATTTATCTACAAAACATAAAATAAAATACATTTTAGAGCGCATTTTTAAATATCTGAGTTTTTCATACAAACAAAAACAGTTGTTGTACAGTTTGTTAAATAAGTGTTATAAAAGCAGGAAAAATACAACAACAAATACATGAATTTCTGCGGAAGATTTATTTTATTATGAGCAAAGTTATTGGACAGTCTGTGAATTTAACAAACTTGCAGTACGAATGCAAAATTAGCTGTTTATGGTTTTAAGGTTAAAACCAGGTTTTAACATTCAGTGTGAAAACAATAGTAATATAGAATCAAATACGCTTTTTCACTCTTTATTAAATACCAAAAAAAATTAACTTCACACTGGATATTCACAATCCCAAACAGAGAAAGTGTATTTGATACAAGATAAACGATACAAATTGTTGTGATTTCAGTAATTGATTTAACCAGAAAATTTATAAAAATATGTTGTTTGTTTATTTTTAAGTTGCTTAGTGTATAAAATTTAAAGGCATTACTTATACAAATTATTAAGGCTTTATAAAGGCTTAATAATAAACGTTTTGTAGGAAAATCTACTTTAAATTTAAAAAAAAATTTAAATAATTTTTTTAAAAAAGGTTGTAATTATTATTTCACCTGTATAAGATACCAGAAAATATTTAGATTTTCTATAAATATTACAAAAAAATCGTATGTGAGATTTATTGAGAATAAATATGTATGTATGTATATATTATTTCCAGATTCATTGCCATTTGGTGGCCCTTACGCCAGCTGTCGAAGAGTCGTGCACGTTTTATGATACTTTGCATTTGGATTATTGCCTTTGGCACTACCATTCCATGGGCTTTGTACTTTGATTTAGTGCCCGCGGCTGAAGCTTTCCCTTCTGCACCCGACATGTACTTGTGCCAGGAGGTCTGGCCGCCAGGGACCAGTGGAAATTTATATTTTCTACTAGCACATTTGTTGGCCTGTTACGTATTGCCCATGGTGTTGATAACCTTGTGCTATGTTTTAATATGGATTAAAGTGTCAACGCGCTCTATACCAGGTGACACGAAAGATGCACAAATGGACCGTATGCAACAAAAGTCCAAAGTGAAGGTCATCAAAATGTTAGTAGCTGTAGTCATTTTGTTCGTTTTGTCGTGGCTGCCCTTGTATGTAATATTTGCACGAATAAAATTTGGTAAGTAGAACAAGTAGAACGTTAATAGAATTATGTTCATATGTATGTTTGCATGTTTGTGTGTAACTATTTATATAAATAATAAAGGTTTTCGATTAAACTAGCAAATGTTCATTCGCACGTACAGACATGTGCATATGTTTGTTCTTCAAAAAAAAAAAACTTTTGGTTGTAAAATTGGTTCTTTTCCTGTTTGAAGGTTGCTTAAATTGTGTATATAGTTGTATGAATATGTGTATGAGTCTTTTTTTTCTATAAAAAAACTATTAAAGACTTACAGACAAACAGCAGTTCACCTTGTGTATCTCTTCAACATACACTTTCATTTCATGGATGCAATATAAAGCCTCCCAAAAACAACTCCCTCTGTCGCTTTCTCTTTCTATTTACCTTCAAATAATTTTTTTTACACCCAAAAATTTTTTGTCAGCCTAGGAATAAATGTGACATAGTATATTTTTGCTTAACTTTTAAGCTTTTAATAGTATGTATATAGAAATATGAAAAAGGTTGACTTACTTTAATTTTAGCTCGATACTGAAGGAAAAGGGAAACAAGAAACTTTTACATATATACATAATTATTGACATAAGTTGACATTTATCTTCAAGTTTTATTACTCTAAATAACTTACATATATAATTCCCTTCCATTAGTTATTTAAAAGCCAAAATTTTACCAAATCCACATCTTAGCATTCTGTAGCAAATGTCTATGTGAAAATGTGTGCATCAGCTGATCTTAAAGATTTATAAAAAAATCGCTTTTGCTTCACTAACTTGAAAAATATAATCTACATGTACATTAGGGTGGTACTTATCGACCTATAAATAAGTTGTATATAAACCAATTTTTAATTTATAAAAGGATATAGAAATAATTGATTCAGCGTTCCAAGATTCCTCATTCTAGAATCTAAAATATACAGAAAGGGCATAAGTAGAACTTAAAAAAACAACAAAACAAAAGGTCTCCTAATAAAATATTTAATAACTCAATAAATTTCTGAAGAATTTTTTAACATAAACCTGCCAATAAATCCTAATCAATTATGTTTTATGAAAAAATAGTAGTCATAAATAGTATGGTTCCGGTACAAAAAAAACTAAGTAAGAACAAATCCAAAGTAGAAAAGTGACAACAAAACTTAAAAAACAAAGTTGTTGAAAAAAAATACACACATATATCTGAAATTTAATGAAACAAAATATATATCGAGGGTTTATATTCAAAAAGTGCTATCTGCAAGGCTTGAAAATTTTAGAAGAGCGCAAAAAACTGTTATTTTCTCAAAGTGCAAGGACTAATAACTAAATTTTGATGAATAGTACCATTTACAGAAGACACTTTAATTCTACTAATGTTAATCAAATACAGTTATTGCTCTTGGACTTAGAGAAAATAACAGATTTATTTTGTCTACTAAAATATTCAAGAATTGTAGATAACACTTTTTGAATATAAACCCTCGATATATGGTTTAAAAGGTCTTAGTCGTTTCTTTCTAAATCCGTTTACAAAATAAAAGTCGATTGATATTCAACTTAGTTAAAGGTTGATAAGTGCCTATGGGTATGAAAACCCGTTTTTTTACCAGTAAATCAAGATTTTGGGAGAGTTTGGAAAATTTCAAATACAGATTCCCACTTGGCCTGAGATTCGATAAAAACGAATGCTCACTAAAGCCAAGAAATTTTGAAACAAAATTCTCCGATATTTGTTCGCTAATCTAAGAAAATTCGAATGTTTGCTATAACTTCGAGCTTCGAACTTTTCTCGATAGTTTTTCGAATGTGTGACGGTAGCCAAGTGGATGTATGCTAGACTATTACCTAGACGTACCAAGTTTGATGCATGCCAGCACTGTATGTTAAAAAAAATAAAATAAGAACACATATGTGACAGCGCATAGAAAAAGGGACCCAAGGGTAAAAAAATAAATTTCCACTTTTTTTTGTTGATGCGGACAACATCTGAGCATCGAATGAGACCAATCCCATGCCCCAAAAGTGTTCCCTCCCAGAAATAGGCGCGTTTTATGAAATTGAAATACACCAAAGATACACGTATTTAAATCTTTAAAATGGCTCTCCTGAACAAAACCGGTTCTTACCCTTAGATCCCTTTCTATATTGCGCGTCACATATGTGCAATAATTGAACAGAAAAAAATTTGTCACGATAGCCTAGTGGATGTGTGTTTGTCTGTTAGAATGGAGGTACCATGTTCAAATCCGGCAGCGTAAGTGAAGGTATAATAAATAAGAAATAAGTAAAAAAAATACTCTTTACTTTTTCTGATGCCTTTTTGGGATATCGAAATTAGTTCGATATTCTCTCACTTTTAATATTACTAGCGAAACTTCGAGATCGAATGTTTTTTGGGACAAAACTGAGAGACAGGTGAACTTTTTCAAAAAAAGTTTTGAGTGTCACTCTCTATAATTTTAAACGATAAATGTTCGAGACATATTCGAAATCGATATAAATGGCGAAAGTCTTGGTTAACTGGGTTGTCGACATGCTCGATAATAGCTACCAGAAAAATAGTAACACGTCCCAGGTATTTCAATTTCATTAAAGTTTGTCCAACAGTGTTATACTCCTAATTTGCTAATTTATCTAAAATTACGATCGGATGAATAATTCAAGAAAAGTCGATAAATCATCTCACAAAAATCCAACACATATTTTTGACAAATCTTCATTAAAAAAAATCCAATGTTTTTTATTTATGATCAACCCTAATGTATAATGTATTCAACTTTGATCAAAAACAGTGAAAGATACTCGAGTTTTAAAAAATGTTGCACATTTTTCACTTTATGATCTAATTTTTATTGCGTACAACGCAAGTCATTACTTATCAAGATTTTAAGAATATTGACTATATCTTTCTTGCAACACAGCGTAAGCCATTTGTATAATCTTGCAATCCCATTGATAACAAAAACCATAAGCAGACATAGCAAACCTTGGTTTTCTCACATCGTTAAACGGGCAATCGCTCACAGGGATTTAATATATTCGCACTGAAAGCGTTTTAGAACTCCAGAAATGTATGAATCATATCAAATTAATCGCAAAACGACTAACAGGCTAATTAAAAGAAGCAATTCTGATTTCTTGTACGATTATATAAATTTTCTGCTGTAACTGACACAAATAAAAAGTGTAAAATAGTCCGAGAAATTGGAATCGGTAAACCTGCTAATTATGAGTCTTGTGAAATTGATGCTTCTAAATCTAAGTCAGACGAACTACTACTGTTTTGCCGATGATTCACGAAGCAATAACTTTTATTTCACTAATGTCACCCAGCACGATGTATTTTCTAGTCTGTTGACAGTTAAATCCAATGCAATAGGAGCTGATGCACATTTATCCTAGGTTTCTCTAGATTCTAATATCGCAACTTCTTCCCCATTATAACGTTTGTTTTTAACAAGATTTTTACTACCAGCTGTTGTGCAAAAACATGGAAACTTGCTCGAATCATTCCAATAAAGAAAACAAACTCTGAATACCAACCGATACTAATCCTAGTATTCCTCTCAAAAGTTTTTTAAAAATTTGTTCATAATCAGGTGACTCGATATTTGGAAAGTAATAACATTCTCACAAATTTCTAAATTCCAAAATTCGTAAGGACCACAGCTGCATAACGGCGCTAGTAGATGTTTCAGAAGATATTAGACAACAATTTTATTGTGGCAATGTTACGTTCTTAGTACTTCTTGATCAGTCGAAGGCACTTAAAACTACCGATCACAAAATTGTATGTAATAAGTTGAAGTTTTTGCATAACTTTTCTTCCTCTTCCATTAAGCTGATTTATTCTTATCTAACTGACAGACATCAATTTGTTAAATCAGGTGCTTCAAAATCAAGATCCTTGCCTCTAAGTAGAATTGGGCAATTCTGGGCCCTCTATTGTTTTCGTAATGATCTGCGGAGCATTCTCGAAAAAAATTTTAACTATTCGAATTATTTTTATTTATTATTATTATATGTATGTAACTGCAGGACAATTATATAAACTTAATTTTTTCAGCAAAACTTTTTTCCTTAAATAATTTGAATATATCCGTCACATCCGTCATATTCTTCTGGTAGCCATTCTGAGGAATTAAGTTGTAAAATACTTTTATAAAAGACAAAACTTGCAAATTTACTTAATGTTTAAAAAACCATCAAACCATCAAAGTGGTTCCCCAATCACTTTGGTTACTTATTGATTTCATCCGCCCCTTTTATAAGCAGCTTAACAAATGAGCCATCGAAACAGACTTAAAAATGTTACAATGTAGTCAAAGAAATGATACATGAAGAGTAAATAAATTCTTTTTGCCGAATTATAAACAAAATATTAAAAAAATATATATGTATATACATTTGATATGGGTTTCATGGGCGGTGGGCATGGCCAACTTTTTTTAAACTCAGCATGCGTAATAGGAAATTTTAAGACTTCTGCTTGGTTAGGAAAAACTTCATGACTTTCAAAAACAGTAATTTAAGTGCAGGCATAGTCTTGTTGCAGTTTTATTATACATATGTATGTGCATATCTACGAGTAAAATAAACGGCGAAGCAATAAATGAAAATCAATAAATATATATACATGTGGGGTACCTGGAAAAAAGTCTAATTATATCTAATATAATAAAAATATTTGATATTAACTGTCTTACAACATCAATATACTGGCATATAATCAATCGCAATTTCCTTGTGCACTGCTAGCAGCCTTCAATCCAGCCATCACAAAATACTTATAATATTTATTTATATTTTTACTTGTATATGTATTTTTATTAATAAAATTTTTAGAGTGTAACACCAACAAACTTAAATGTATGTACTATATTTATGTGGGTATTATTACGCTTATACATATGTATGCATGTGTGTGTGAGTGTGCATATATATGTACATGTTTTTTATATATTTTCAATGCCAATCGCACAAATTCTTCAAAAACATTTTTTTTACACATACCAACCAAACAGAAAGAAAAAACTATAAATATACATATAAACAAACATTCGTTTTAGGTGGCGAGATATCCATTGAGGAGAGTGAAATCTTGAACAAGGTCACACCATTTGCTCAGTGGCTGGGCTCGTCCAATTCATGCATTAATCCCATATTGTATGCATTCTTCAATAAAAAATACAGACGAGGTTTTGCCGCCATAATCAAATCACGCTCCTGTTGCGGCCGTTTGAGGTAAGTTTAAGTTTGTGTGTGTGTACTTGTGAGTATGTGTGTGTATGCATACTAACGAGTACTACAGTTATGTATGTGTGTGTGTGTGTGTGTGTGAGTGCATGTGAAAGTGCAAGAGTGCAAGTTGTGTTCAAGTTCATTCTGAAACAAATGCAAGGTTATTTTTGGAGTGTTTTTTAATTTAAATCTTTTTGTTTTATGCACATTTTTTTCTTTCTTGGCAGGTACTATGACAATGTTGCCATTGCTTCTTCCACAACTAGTACCAGCCGTCGCAAATCATCCCATTATCAGCATAGCTCCCGTAAAAGTCCCAGCAGTCCCGGTATACGCAAAACCAATGCGGTGTCTTATATTTATGAGCACAATTCTTTGCGCCGCCATAACTTGATGTGCAAACAGGACAGTAATTTGTCTCAGCAGATGCTTTTGAAACAGGACTCACATGGCTCGCGTCAGTATCTAATCAAGCAGGAGAGTGCCTCCAGTGATGGGTCACGTCGTTTATTGTGTCAGCAGGATAGTAATGGCTCGAAAGTGTCGTTGTCGAAACAGGATTCTGTTGTTTCCTATTATCTGGAGAACAAGCGTGCTGGTCACAATCCTCAAGATTCATTTTCCGCACAGGATTCTATATCGGTTGATTCGCGCCGCAACACTATGACCCGCTGCAATGAGAATGGTTCGCCAATGGTTGGTGGCTCTACATTGTTGGAGCACAAGAGGCAGAAATTTGTCAAACAGGATTCGGTTATATCGTTTGTTGATCAAAGACCAGGTGGGTGAAAAGAAAAAATTTAGTAAAAAAAAATAAGTTGTTTTTCAGGAACAACATTTTATTTCCAAATTATCGCCAAAGTGTATTAATACCAAGTGTGCTTATCATTAATACCACAACATACAAACAAAGTTGTTGTAGGATTTTGTTATTTCTTTTTTTTCTTTCCCTGAATACGAAATGTCAAAATAAGCGAAAAGCACAAAGAAGAATAAACGAAAAACTAAATAAATTTGAGCTTCCCAGCTAAAAAAATATGTATGGAGCATATATGATATCCCGTATATGATTCGGATCCGGAAAATGAGGGTATATGGGCATATATGATTATATATATTCATAAATTTTCATACATGTATGTGCAAATTCCCTCCACAGCATGCAAAATTCATACTCATACACTCTTGATTCAGAAAAGCGTACTGCTGTGATATAAATTAAATTACTAAAATTGAATTTTTTTTAGACTTGAGAGAGAGGTTGTATTTAATGAAACATTTGTTTGGACAAATAATTCAAAACGAACTAAAAGTCATTTCATTCATCAAACGGTGAATCAATTATTTAAAAAACACATAAATCATATTCGTACATAACATTTAGCTTAAGAAATCAGATTAAAAACTAATGCAATTAATTATAAAAGAAAAAATAATCCGTCTAAGAATAGTTTTCAATACAGTTCATAACTTTGTTTCTTATCTAGAGAATTTTGTTTTTTTTCTATAAAATTAATGACTGGATTATCCTTTTGATTATTTGATATCCCAGCTAAAAAAATATGTATGGAGCATATATGATATCCCATATATGGTTCGGATCCGAAAAATGAGGGTATATGGGCATATATGAATATATATATTCATACATTTCCATACATGTACGTGTAAATTCCCTCCACAGTATGCAAAGTTCATATTCATACACTTTTGATTCACAAAAGCGAACTGCTGTGCAATAAATTAAATTACTAAAATTAATTTTTTTTAGACTTGAGAGAAAGGTTGTATTTAATGAAACATTTGTTTTGACAAATAATTCAAAACGAACTAAAAGTCATTTCATTCATCAAACGGTGAATCAATTATTTAAAAAACACATAAATCATATTCGTACATAGCATTTAGCTTAAGAAATCAGATTAAAAACTAATGTAATTAATTATAAAAGAAAAAATAATCCCTCTAACAATAGTTTTCAATACAGTAATATGAACTTTGTTTCTTATCTAGAAAATTTTGTTATTTTCTATAAAATTAATGACTGGATTATCCTTTTGATTATTTGATATATTAAATGGGGACACAATGTATAAAATCATACAAGAATGTTTTTTTTTGTAACAAAAAGTTTTTCTTTTTTAAACGTTGAGGGTACGCATATAAACTTTGCATACCGTATGTATTTTCTAATGGATTTCCAATTCGCAGTGATAAAATTCCAAGCTTTTTTTGATTGCAAAAACGATCTTATGTGAGATATCATGTATGCATACATTCTTATATGGCTCCATATATAAAATCTCATATTTATATATGGATCCACATATGAAGAGCTTCATAATTAAATGTTCATATATGAGCTCATATGTTATAATACATTTCATATATTAGTCCATATATTAGTTCATATATAATAGTTTTGCCATGTATAATCCCATATATTTCCATACATGAATTCATACACATTCATATATAGTTATATACATTCATATATTAAAAATATATGGACCATATATAATTTTTTTAGCTGGGATATTAAATGAGGCCACAATGTATAAGATCATACAAGAATGGTTTTTTCGTAACAAAAAATTTTTCTTTTTAAACGTTGAGGGTACGCATATAAACTTTGCATACCGTATGTATTTTCTAATGGATTTCCAATTCAGCAGTGATAAAATTCGAAGCTTTTTTGATTGCGAAAATGATCTTATGTGAGATATCATGTATGCATATATTCTTATATCACTCCATATATAAAATCTTATATTTATATTGGATCCACATATGAAGAGCTTCATAATTAAATTTTCATATATGAGCTCATATGTTATAATACATTTCATATATTAGTTCATATATAATAGTTTTGCCATGTATAATCCCATATATTTCCATACATGAATTCATACATATTCATATATAGTTATATACATTCATATATTAAAAATATATGGACCATATATAATTTTTTTAGCTGGGTTGTTATTTTTCTTTTTTTTTACTTCAACCGACAGCAAATATCGTTAAATTATAATACTTAATAGTAAAGTCGATAAATTTTTATTATATTTATTATAGCGATACAATTATCGTAATAAAAAGTTACTGAATCCAGGTACTGCTAGGGCATATTGCTACGAAAATAAAATACAAGCAATTGCGTTGTAATGGTGTTCTGGATCATCTTCAAATTATGTTGACTTTCAACTGATTCAAGAAATTTTCTATATCAATATCCATATCAGTGGTGAAGTAGTGGTCAATTATCATTTCATCTCATCCAGCCAAAAAAATATGCCCATAATGACTTCTAAAGAAGTTAATTCGTCGCCTTGAAAAAATCTGATGACAAATCAAATATTGACTAACCCAAATTCATCTTTTTAGTCTTATGAAATAAATGAAAATAAATATAATACGAATATTGTTCTCACAACAATTCCTTTTTCATGATTTGATTAGCTTTGGGATAAAATTTTGTGTAATTGTTATTATTTAAATTGTATACTTCTTTACGTATACAAATTTGGTGTGCTTTATTTAATATTCCTCTTTAACTTATTTTTATTCTTTGAAAAGATTTGGCTAAAAATTTTATGAATATCCCTTTTTGTGTTATTTTAATATTACTTAATCAGAAATCCTTTAACAAAAAGGAAACGGAAGCAAAAAACGACAAACTGTAAACGCTGTTTTGTGCTGATTTGTCAGCACTTCAAAAAGTACTGACCGTTGGATCTAAGTACAAAGAATTTTTTTTAATTCGTCATATTTGGAGGCAGCTAGCTCAGCAAAGAATAGAATTTATTAAAAAAAAAACAAGTAAGAGTGAAATATTCAGCTGTGCCGAATCTTATATACCCTTTACCAAAGTGCGTATATGTAATATAGAGATATATTTATACATAAGCACATACATACATATTTGTTTTGTGAAAAAGTTAATAATTTTTTGCTCTATTGCAATTTTTAGTAAGTAACCTCTCGGTATTTTTCGATTAAATATTTTTTTCTGTATTTAAGAAATATTTTACATGTCAAAAAGGACGTCACGTCATACAATATCAAAAAATCGGTGCTTTTTCACTGGCACTCGAGATGTTCTAAAACCGTGCTACTATTTAATAAACCTATAAAATAGTCTTAGTATTGTACCTCCATACCAAGTGAAATAACTTGCTTTATTTAATAATCTTTGATGTTGCAAAATTGTTAAGTGTCTCAATTTAAACATCCCATTCAAAAGGTATATATCGCGGGATTTTGTAAACGTTTATTCCTAAAGAATTATTTGAAATTTGTTCAACACAACGGAACGGTTTCAGGTAAATGAAACTGTGCATGTACTTTAATTAATTTTATAGTTACAGTCCTAACTCTTTAGCGATAAATTTTATTTTAATCTCTATTTACTAAAAATTAATAAGAATTCGTTACGCAATTTGAAACAACTGTGCTGTGCTGTGCTGCATAATAAGCAACATGGCACAAACTTCGTTTATACTAAATTGAACAGATATAAAAAAATCTAGAGTTAAGATCTTCCAAAACATGATATATGTTTAATTGGGAAAAAATTGTTTTTGGTTCCAACCCTGGAACTATAATTTTGATTTTTATAATTTTTAATACTAATTTATTTATTTCTAAAATATGCAATATATTTAATAACCAAAGGAATAATTAGTTTTATATACCACAAAAAGTTTAAGTTTTCCAGGTCTGGTGCTATGTTTTTTGTTTTTATAATTTTTACGCCAAACTATTTCTTTCTAAAACATAAAGTATAAATAATTTATAAACAAAAAGAAAAAAATAATTTTACTTTTAAATACAGAAAAATTTAATTTGCCAACTCTAGAATCATTCTTTTCGATTTTTCTGATTCCTTATACCAATCTAGTAGCTCTTAAAAAAATATATAAAGTATGTTAAATGAGCAAAGAAAAAAGGAAATAAAAAAGAGGTGTTATTTAGTTACTTTAATATCCAGAAGAAATTAAAAGTTTCCAGCTCTGGAGCTGTGGTTTTTATTTTTATAACTTTTTACACCAAACTTTTTTTTTGCAGAACGTAAAACAAAAGTTAATTAGACCTAGTTACTTTTATATATCACAAAAAGTGTAAGTTTCCCAACCCTGGAATCATCCTTTTAGATTTCTCTGATTTCTTACATCAATCTCTTTCTTTTAAGGAAAAATTTGTTCAAGTAAGTAACTTTTGTATAAGAAAAAAGACAAAGTTTTCCAACCCCGGTAACGTCTTTTTAATTTTTTTATTTTGAAATCCAATTTTATTCGTACTGAAGTATAAAATAAGTTTATGAAATAAAAAAAAATAAAAATTAGTTAGGCCTAGTTACTTTTATATATTGCAAAAAGTGTAAGTTTCCCAACCCTGAAATCATTCTTTTTGATTTTTCTGATTTCTTACGCCAATCATTAAAAAATGTTTAATTTTTAGAGAAAAAGGAAAAATTTGTTTTAGTAAGTAACTTTTGTATAAGAAAAAATTTACATTTTTCCAAACATGGAAATGTCTTTTTAATTTTTTTTTAAATTTGAAATACCAATTTTTTTCGTACTGAAGTATGAAATATGTTTATTTAATAAAAAAATAAAAATTAGTTTTTGGTAGCTACTTTTACATGGCAAAATAAAGTTTGAGTTTTACAGCCCTGATTTTCAATACCAATATATTTCGGATCATTTCTGATACACCAGTTTAAGAACGAAGTCTCTAGCTTTCCTGGAAGCTTCAGAAAACCGATTTCACGTACAGACAGACGGAGAGATGGACATCGCTATGCATAAGGATCCAGAATATATATATTTTATGATTCGCTTATTAATATTGTCGAAATTATACACGGAATGACAAGCCTATATATACCTTTATCCATTTTTTGGTAAAGGGTATATAAAATATTACTTTTTATAAAGAGCTTATAAAATATAGCTTTGTACAGAAATCAGTTTTAGAAATCCTTTATAAATCAAACACATTTTTTTATAAATCGCCCATCGCTTGAAAATCTTGTACATACATACGATAATTCAAAATTACTCTGTGTACAAATTTTAAAAATTTATTTCATTAATAAAACGTGTGGTACTTTTTTGTGTAAATTGCAGAACCTCGTCGCCATCAATTAGTGAAGCAAGACTCTGTTATTTCATTTGCCGATCAACGTCGTAGTTTATTGAATAAACAAGATTCCATTGTAGGATGCTCCAGCCGGTCTGGAGACGCCCCAGCTGGTCATCATGTATCGATCTTAAAGAAAACCGATTCCCAATTAAGTAATGGTAGTTTTTCATCACCTCGACGTAATATAGAAATTTATGAATGAATATATAACTAAATAAATTTATCAAATTTCAAATCATTTTTGCATGCATACAAAATACAAAATGAAAATAAATGCATTGAAATGAAATGAAAACAAAAGCACATAGTTATGAGCACACACATATCCTTAAAAACGTCAGGCAAATAACAAATTAAATTTAACTTTTATAAAATGAATAAAAAGAAAAGCTAAAGCAAGTAGAAGAATGGATTACAGGAGTGAATTGATGGAAAGAAACAAAACAATCAAATTGTAAGTTCTTTTTTAAATTTTAATTATGAAAAACCAAACGTTACAACGTCTACTCTTTTAAAATTATATTAGTGATATTTTTAATAAAGCTTAGTTCAAATTTGGTTTTTATTTTTGTTACTATTACTTTTGAAAAAAAAAATATCTACTTCTTTAGAGAGTATTAAATAAAATAAACAACAAAATAAAAAGGAAATAAAAACTAAAATAAAACAAAATAAATAAAACAATATACTCGTACATATAAAAAGAGTAAAATACATATTAATGTTAACTGTTTGCTAGAATTTTATTATTTATTTTATACCGAAAGAAATAAATTTAAGAAAACCAAAACTATAGAAATCATTTAAAAATGATTAACAATACTTAAAACAAAAGCTTTTTATATGCAAAATATGTATAACGAAAGTGTGTTACATGAAATAGAATAAATTTTGAGAGGTATTAAAGGCGCCAGAGACCAACAACTACATACATACATATGTAATTGTAAAACATACACAAACCAACAAAAAAATAGCAAAATATTTTTAAACATCTTGTGTAAGAAAAGTAAACTTTTCAAAGGTTTGTGTGATAATGCAGTAAAGGGGTCCATGAAGGCGCCTGCTGTCCAGTATATTTCTATAAGTTTGAAAGCGTGTGAGTAATTGCACAATGAAAAACAAAATTGTTTAACACCATTGCTATTAAAACTAAAAAAAATTGGAAAATATATTTAAAATATATACACACATAAATAAAGTACCTTTACTAATAAGAAAACAACCAGAACAACAAAAATCTAAACAAACAAAATATTATTATTATATTAAATAATAACTAAACACATTTTTGTATTGTAATATTTCTAACAATTTATATACCATACAATTTGTATTGATTTTTTTAATATAAAAAAGCAATAATTTTATTTATATATAAATCTACTTATATATGAATATTATTATATATAAACAATAAATAATTTATAAAAATATATATATGAAATGTATTACAAAAAGAAAGACGACAAACAAAGAAACAAAAACCAAAGAACCTACATTTTATAAATAAGAAAGTAAAATAGCCTAAACTTAAATGCAAAAATAGGAGCAAAAAAAACTCTTTTACCCCAGTTGACAATTATCTTAAAGTTTTATTTCTTATTCCCAAAATGGTCGTCATTTCCGTTTCTTTATATATCCGATGAGTTTCGTAAAGCATGACCGGTGTTGCCAAAAACTTTTTAAGTAATAAATGTACTCGTATATACAAATGTGCTGACAACGGTAAAACCATAAAGAAATAAAAGCATAAACACATAAATACATACTAATGTATGTATGTATGCACATACATACATATGTAGTAACGAAGGTCATAACAAACATGTTTGGGAAAGCATAACAAATGCCATTTTTTTTTTTACTACTTTATAAATATTTTTAGGGAAGGCTTGTTTAACAAAATAGAACTTATCTGTTGCACAACCTCAAAAAAATATCATGACGAAAGAGAATATGAACAATAATATGTATTCTGAATATAGTAGAAGACATTAATAAATTTTGTATAATTTTTACATGCGTGTGTGTAGAATTTATGTAATTCCTCCAAGAGATTTCTACGCCTGGTACTAACTGTTGTGTATTTTTTAACGCAAAAGTAATTTTTAATACTTTTTTAATAACAAAAGGAAAACATATGAAATATCAAAAATTCAATGACTAATCATAGGTTTGTTCATTTACTAAAAATTTTAACGAATTTGTAACAATTATTACTGGAAAGGGTTCATTAACTAAAAAAGTTTGCAAGGATAGAGAAAAATTGAGAGACAAAAAAGTTCTTAAAAATTTTTACTAGTAATATTTTTACTTGCAAGCAGGGCTTCCAGATAAAATTATCGAGAAATCGTCGAAATCCCGATAAACTATAAAAAATTGTCATTATATAGTCGAAAAATTGGACAAATCAAAATTAAATGTTTAACGTGTGTACTAGACCGGGTCGATTTGTATGCATGAAAAAAAATTAAAAAATCGTATAGTAAAAATAAATAATAAATCTGCATATATGTAGTTCTAATCCAAAAAATGGGATTTTTCAAAATCCTTAAAATAGGCATTTGTTTGGTCAATAATTTCATCGTTGGAGCTATTCGTATTTTTTTTTTTTTTTTTTAAATCTATTAAGAGACAATACTGTTAGCATGTAGTTCTTTAGCTGTTACACCCCTTTTAAACACAAAAAGTTTAATTTTGCAAAGTCACAACTCAGCTGGGAGAAATACAGAAAGACAAAGTATTTTCCCTCTGTTTGCAATGTAAACTTTGCGTGTCTAAAAGGAGTATTATCAAACAGTCTTCTTAAAGTTATACCCATTTTAGAAACGGAAAGTTTACTTTTCAAAGTCTTAATTCAGCTGGAAGAAAGACAGAAAGAGATATTATTCCTCCCCCTGTCTTTCACACAGCTGAATTAAGACTTTGCAAAGTAAACTTTGCGTGTCTAATAGGGGTATTAGTTAGTTCAAAATCAAGTTATCAGATTTATAATGATTAACATTGGTTGCCAGATAATCATCACGTAAAGCTGAATTTGAATGAATTTATAATTTCTTTAATTTTATATACATATATAGTATATTTTTTTTATAAAATCCTCATTTTGTACGAGGAAATCAAAAAAATATGTGAATTAATTGATATTCAGAATAAAATTTATTGGCATTACAGTGAAACCTCCATAACCTCCATAACCGTACACTCACCGTCGCCTTATTTTTTGTCCATTTATTGGGGGCTTCTGCTTATGAGAGTAGTACACATTATTTTACTTTAATTTTGGTTCTACAAAAGTGGTCCGGTTATTGGAGTTGTTCGGTTACGGGACGTGTCCCTTATGAGAGGTTTCACTTTATTCAGAATTACCAAATTCCATATACCGTTTTAAACTAATGTGCATCAAGATTCATTCCTTCACAGGGATTCTAAGGATGAATTTCATTTTCGAAATCTTATATAAGATATCAAATTATGCCGTTTCTAAGCTATTTCAATCTTTATAAAAGCACATGTATTAACCACGGACTCAATATTGAATTTAAATCATACTTGTGGAATTATTAAAATTATTTTTGAAAACTTTTTTAAAAGTCTGCTTTACATTTCATTTATGTGTAAGCATTTCGGAACTCATTTTTATAATTTTCAAACCCTTTTCTTCAGTACAGTTTAAAATGATGAGTTAGACGCGATCGATTTTTATCTTTACACTAGATTTACATTATTTTCAATGAAAGATAAGTTGTCGCAATAATTTTTGTCATATTTTATTTTTTAGTTTTAATGAAAATTCCCCAAAATGGAAATGATATGCATAAATTTTAAAATTTATTTTTATACTAAATGAAAATAAAGTTTATATTAATTGAAATATTTATAATTATTATATAATAATAATAATAAAAAAAGTATAGCCATCTTCAGCCGAATAATGTACTTAAAAGCTAAGCTAAGCTGAAAGAAGACAGGTAAACAGTTGACATACTTTTTGAGCACAGTATAGGCATGATTATTTTGTATACCTATTACATACTTATAACAATAATACCTAATTAATCAAAATACTAACAGATTAAGCGTACATATTAAATTTAAAGTAAAATTAAAACATAATATAGCACAAAATATCATTAAAGAGAAAAACATACGATTATGTAGTTTTATAATTATTTTTTAATATAAAAAAATCTATGTAAAACTATACATATTTAAAAAAAAATATATTTATTTTGTTTATCTAAAAGCAAATGGGCAGAAAAGTTAACCTAATAAATAAAATTAAATATTAGTTTCATATAAAAGAGAAAATACATACACAGAATAATAAAAATCTGATCGAAGTTCTAAATAAACTCTGCGAGTTAATATTAAATGAGCTTAAAGCTCTTTTAAAATAAAATCATAAACTAAAGCACAAAATTTTAATTACATACATACATACATAAATACCTTGAAGTGAAGCCCTCTTAAAACAAGAACAAAAAATATGTCAAACATAGTTATAAATACAAACATAAAATTGTTTTTAGTATTTAGTTAACATACATACACACATACATACATACTACATATAAAACTACACACTAAATTAAAAAAGAACGTTATAAAATAATAATACATAAATATAAAACGCCTCAGAAAAAATTCCATATAAAACTTTTCAAAAACTATTTAGCTCCAAATTTTGTAAAACGGGAACGTTAAGCGTTGACAAATCTTATTTGGCAAAATATAAATTATGTACATGCAAAAAACAAAATACATACATACATACAAAATTTATCAACACGTAAGGTTTTCGTTTTACAAAATTAGGACCTTAACCTGTTTCCAACTAAAAGTTCGTTCATTTTGAATTTAAAGATAAATTAACAGTTTTAATGTATCCATAAAACGTTGTCATTGCATACATTTATGTCCACATACATACATTAAATATAATGTTTTTCAGGAGCTTTGCCGCCAAATTAAAGCTTTAAATTGAAAATTTATTTTCTCTCCCTCTTTTAAAAATCATTATGAATTCATTTGTAAGACAGTGCTGCCAAGCTCATATTAAAAAAAAAAATATCGACAAAACAAAAAATAGTTCCATAAATTTACAATAATCTCCAAAAAAAACCAAAAAATATTTTGTATACCCAAGGCGAATTCATAAGAGGTGATCTTAATTTGCAACTCGCCATAAAATGTATGTACATATGTATGTATATATGAATCGCTAGTTTAAGAAAGGCATTTTGTCTGTTGTTTTAGCAGAGATCTTTTATTACGAAAATGAAAGGACCCCTGTTGGTTATTTCTTTAACAGAATTTTGCCATTAATATTTTCTGTTTACTTATGAAAGGCCTCATGTCATTGACAGAGGCTTTTAATAAATATATCAAGCCAAACGTTCTAGACAATTTAACATATCTCTACCAACAAAAAAAAACTTGCGAAAGAAAAGGACCGATACGTGCCGAAAAAATAAATGACTTGAAGAAACTTGTTCAGTACGTCCCAGAAGAACACATGTTGTTCAACAATGAAGTTATTAAATGGTCTACAGTAAACAGTAATGAAATTAACAGAAGTTCCTAAGTGCGAAACTTTAATATAATTTTACTAAATCAAGAGGCTTTTTATAAATAATCGATTAATTTGTAGTGTAAGATTTCCAAACGTTTTGCTTGATTTGACACAAGAGATATTAACAGCTGATCACCATTTAGAAACAATGACAGCAAAATTACCGTAACATTTCTTTCGTTTCTTTCGATAGAGCTGGTACGTGATATCAAATTGCAACTTCGTTGCAACAAGAATTTAGTTAATAACATAATCGTTAAAGCAAACAATATTTATTGTTGACAAAATAAACAATTATCTATTCGTTAAAAGTTAGTAAATTTCACTAATAGTGTCAATTCGCATTGTGTATACATAACTTAATGCAATATTAATATTTTAATTCATTTAAAATGAAAAAATACACATAAATATATAAAACATTTTCTTAACTTTGATCCAGCGCAAGCATACATATTTTCAAAACAATTTAACAATTTATGAGAACGGTGTAAATATTCAGCACCCATTACCTAAGGAATATCGAACTATGATCCCAGATTCAACTGTCGAGGTGGCCAATCGATTTTGTCTTTTATTTTTGATAATACTAAACATCGGGAATGCTTTCTCCTCGGTAATAGAGTTTCCAATCTACTTAGTTTTAAAAATGTAAACTAACTTTATGCCAAAACTTTCCAGCAAATAAAAAAATAATTTTAATTTTTCCATTCCATTTATAGCATTGCAAAGGTTTTTAAAAGAAACTCACTTTATGCTAAAACTTTCCAGCAAGTAAAAAAATAGTTTTAATTTATCCATGACATATAAAAATATGTTATTTGGGAAATTTTTTATTTAATATATTTATTTATTTAATTTTTTTTTTAATTTTTATATTTTTATATTATTTATCGATTTTAAGAAAACCCCTAACATGTTCCCATATAATATGCTTGTCACCTAAATTTTCCCCTAATTTTTAACCCCTAAAACTAAAAGTAAATTCCCAAGTAAAAAACCCTAAATTAAGGGGACAAATCCCTAACTTGGCAGCACTATTATAAGATCAATACAAAAGCTTGTTAAAAGCTCTTTGCATGTGTCGCACACAGTGTTGCCAGAAAATGATGATGAGAGATGCTAAATCCGCCTAGCAGTTAAAAAAAATTAATGCTGTTTTACGAAAAAAATATGGTAAATGTAACAGCGAATTTGCTATAATGGCAACAATGCCCGCACATCCAGTAGGATCTTCATCATTAGCATCTTCTCTTTCCAAATTATTTAAGTAAATTCTTCCATGTATACAATATACCTGTATAAATAACTTAAAGATATATATATACATACATATATAGCAATATAACTGTCAATTTATTGATAATTTATATGGGAGCCAGGAAACGCACAATTTTAAAGCGATGATGTGGTTTTTATTTGTATAGTGGAGGTAAAACTCTGAATAGTTTTTAAGATGTCCTTCCCTAAAAATTTTATAGTTATGGATCTTCAATTTTTAAATGTTCAAACTCGAGTTAATTTTAAGAAAATAATAAAAAAAATTCTTGTTCATAAGAAATATTTTTTGTTTCCAGGCGCCTAATAAATAAATTTCCCTAAAAAATCTTTATAGTCCTTGTACATCGAAAATCGTTCAAAAATAATCTCAAATTAAGGCAGTACAATTTTCCAAACCGTAAACATATTATTATTTAACCACATTGATCTTTATTTTAAGCGTTCTACCCACTTGCTATATAATTGTGCAATTTTTCGTATTGTACAATAATATCTGCAATGTGTATGTCATATTCGAAGGTGGCACAATATATTGTCTTGATGTATGACAATATATTGTGCCACCTTTTTTTTTATTTTTATTGTACGGTCAAGACAATTGTGTATTGTGGTTGCAACATTGTTCAATGTTGCTTACGTGCTCACTGTTACTTGGAGGCTGCACGTTCAATTTTTGCTTTAATTTTTGTTTAAAAGTTCAATATATTCACAATTTTTTACTACCACACTCATACATTTTGGAATTGAATACCAGGTGGACTTCAATTTTTCTTTCAACGCTTCATTAAATTTTTCTTTCAATTTAACTGTTGTTTTCAAATAATTTTTGTGTTTGTAAAAAATTTAAAACAGAAGTAATTTTCTTTGTTGAAATAAAATATGTAGGCGAAAATTTTTAATTGTTTCCTCGACGACGGCACTTTGAACATAAAATTGCAAATCAAATTGCTTGCAGCCTACGTCACAACTTCAATTTTAGCAAATTTTGACAAACCATATGTGCGAAAAAACTTAAAGCAATTTAATGAACGTGTAGCCGCAAGGTTAGAAAAATTGGGCAATATTTTCTTTGAAAATATTCTGCCATTTATTGCACAGTATAGGTCAAATTTACAATAATATGTACAACAACATATGCAATAATATTGTATGATGGATCAGCCGCTTTAAAGATCTGATAAGCCAAACTAAAAAATAATTTGTGTAATAAAATTAAAAAATTTAAAAAATATAACAATATAATTTCTTTGAATTAAAAATACTAAAAATATTTCTTTGAGTTAAATATGTCTACATCTTCGGTTAAACAGAATTCACTTATTTGCTTCAGACAAAATTTTTGTCGGGACAAATTTACTTTGGTATATAGTATGACAATATATAGTATGACAATATTTTTTTCTATGTAAAAAGAAATTAAAAACAGTTCTCATCATGATGTAATTTTAAAGTTGACTATGTAAGGATGTGTTATACAAAAATACGGCAACCATACTTGTGTAAAGAACGTCAAAAGCAAAAAAATAAATAATTGCACAAAAACCACAACAAAACGAAGTTTTTGACATTCGTCAGCTACAAATCAAAAAATTACTAGCTGAAGCAGCGTACTACATAAAAAATTAATGCGTCCGCACAAATATTTTGTCTGCGTCAAATGTATGAATTCAGCTTTAGACCTCAAAAACAAATTATTCTTCTACTTCCCATATTTAAAATAAAAAATAGTAATCAGGAAAATTATTAAGAAAACAATAAACAATTCCTTTTCTGTAGACTTTCGGAGGCGAAATAATTAATATAAAATGGAGTTTAGCAAAATAAAAAATGTTTAAAAATTATTTACAATAATTATATTTATTTACATAAGTATATAAAAATACGTACTTATATGCAAATTCCCGTTAAGCCACTAATTAACAATAATAAATTTTAAAAATTTATTTTAATAAATAAGCTATAAAAACAATATTGCTTCAAAACAAACAATGCCACTAAATATAGTAAAAACAACTTAATATACTATACTACAAAATAAAACTGTATTTAGCAAAAAGAAATTAAAAAAAAAGAAATTAACATGCATAAGTATATTTATTGTTTTAATTAAAATAAGAAAGTATATTATCTACATACATATAACGAAAATCATAATCATGAATGTGTTTTGAAACCGATACCAAAGAAGAAATAAAGAAAAATATACATTATATAAAAAATAATTCAGTAAAAATAACTACCCAAAACAATAAAATAATAACAAGAATCAATAGCATTGTTAAAAATAAATAATTAACAAAACTAAAAATATTATTTTGCGTTTTTCTTTGGGATATTCTGGACGTATTATTGATGCAATGCTATATTTCTCATAATGATAATTATTTGTTGTTGTTCTTTGGGAAATGCTGGACGTATGATTGATGACAATGCAATATTATTCATAATGATTGTTAGTTGTTGTTTTTCTTTAGGAAATGCTAGATGTTTGATTGGTGACAATGCAATATTTCCCATAATGATTTTGACACAAAAAAAGCCCAATATATATTATTTTTTTAATATTTAAAATGCTAGACCAAAGCATCTTCATATAAGATAGACTCGCGTTGATACGGTTTGAAAAATTCATACTTTGGATTAAGGCATATTCAAATAAGCTATGGCTCGGCTCATTTCGCTTTTAAAAATGAATACTTTTGATGTGCACAAAAATTACTGAAAAATGTGTGTTGAAATCTGAGGGATATACAAATTACAAATTCTAGGGATTCGCTTTGGATGTCAAAAAGATGCACTCAAAAATGTGTGCTTACATCTAAAGCGCAGTATTGACGCTCAAAATGCATGACCTGCATAATAATGTTGTTAGTGAACGTTTGTCTGAACACAGAAAAAAGTAAAAACAAGATTCAATTAAAAAATACAAAGATTCAGTTCAAAAATTAATTAGTTTTCAACCAATCACGGAAATTGTAGTGTTAACTCATCCGTTTTAATTGACCTTTTTGTTTGATTTTTTCAATTAAAAAATATTACATTAACTAAAAATTTAATTGATGGTTTTTTAAAGATTCAACTAAAATTTAATTGAAATATTTTTAAAGATTCAATTCAAAAATTAATCGAAACATTTTTGACGATTCAGTTAAAAAACTAATTAAAAATTTTTAAAGATTCAATTAAAATAGTAATTGAAATATAGAAAAAATTTAATAGTATAAAAATATAAAAAATGATGCTATGTATGTATAAACAATTTCCAAAAATGGAAACGTTGGTATATTGTACCATAAACCTAACTCATGCACCGTATGGTTTTTCAAGTTCGAATGGTGCACGAAAGTACGTCCAATGACCGTATTTGGCTTTGATAATGTTCCGTAAGTGTAAATGTAGAATATCGCAGATTTTCTTTGAATTTTTTCACTATCTTCTGCATTTACCTTTTATTTATATATATTGAACGTGATCCAGTATCGCGATATATATTGAACGTGTAGCATGCAGTATTGATGGATCGCGATCCATATCGCAGAAAGGCCTAAATTATGGAATCCAGATCATGGATCGTGGATCGCGTGATAAATATTGAACGTGTAGCATTTTCATGATATTAGATCGCGATACGTTAATTAAAAGTGAAATAAAATAAATTAAATAAAAGACGCAGTGAAAATTTTAACAAATAAAAAGTAAAAAAGTTTATTACATTTGTGTAAAATTTGTTTTAATAAAGGGTAATGGCAGAAAATAATGAAAACGAGTGGTTTCTGCCGGTGGAATCGAAATTAACGAACGAAAAAATTATTTTGAGACTTTATATTTAATTTGGAGGCATTGCCGGAGTTGTGGAACTCGTCGGCTAAACCTTTTTTGGTTTTCTCGATCCGCAGAGCATAAAAATAACGTAAATACTGACGCGATAAATATTGAACGCGTAGCATACGCACGTGATCCATCAATCCATTAAAATGGATCGCGATCCAAATATCACAATATATATTGAACGTGTAGCAATGCCCTTAGAGTAGAGCAACTATAATAACTGCCCTACAAGAACACTACCAGTCAATTGACTGCTCATTTGATCGATAGTCATGCAGGCTATATTCATCATTGCGTAGAACAAAGTTTCTATCAAATTATTAAAGGCAAAATGAAAAATGTGATGGAAACTTTTGTGTACGTGTGAAGTTGCATCACACTTCCGATCAAATGACTAGTCAATTGAATGTCATTATTGAGTTGAATGTAAAATTGTTTTAAATGTGTTAGTGAAAAAATTTGTTTGTGTTGGTTTCAATCATTCATTTCTTGTAGGGTGTTGAATTGAATGTAAAATTGTTGTAAATGTGTTAGTAAAAACATGTTGTTTGGGTTAGTTTCAGTCATTCATTTCTTGTAGAGTTGTAACCATTTCATAGTATTCTGAGTTAAGCTCTGTTGATAACACTTTTTTGATAAAGCAGTAAATTTATTTAAAACAAACATTTTTCAATTAAAATATAAATAAAATATAAATATAATTTATATGTAATAATTGTTAACCATTTCATAGTATTCTGAGTTAAGCTCTGTTGATAACACTTTTTTGATAAAGCAGTAAATTCAATTAAAACAAACATATATTCAATTAAAATATTAATAAAATATAAATATAATTTTTTCTAAGCAAACACTTAATTGAAAAAAATTAAACAATAATTTTTTTCTGTGTATGCGTCACACCAACGATGCTTGAAGTTGACATTTTTTTTATTTTTCGCACATGCATGTGTGCAACACATTAATAGAAAAATAAGCTACTAAAGGCAGCAGATAAAACTTTTTTCTTCTACTCTCGGTTAATTTTTTTGTAAAAAACTATACAAAAAAATGTCATACCCATAAGTTGTGTTTCAGAGGGTGCGTCCGGCCCTTAATGTATGAAATAATTTAATATATTTGTATAGCCTCTTATTGTACATGCTTAAAATAAAAAATTTCCATATAAATATAATTTTTTTACATACAATTTTTGGTATTTTGTCGGTTGTTTATGACCACACGAAAGGTTTACGTTGTAAAGTCTTAATTCAGCTGGAAGAAAGGCAGAAATAGACTGTACTACTGCCTCTGTGTTTTACACAGTTGAATTAAGACTTTGCAAAGTAAGGTTTGTGTGTGGAAAATGGGTAATTCAGATGTGTGAAAGACAGTGGTAGTAGTGCAGTCTCTTCCTGTCTTTCTCCCAGCTGAATGAATGGCGATCTCTCGCCAAACGTAGCATCCAAATTTTTGGTTTGGTGACATGGCGATTTTTCTGGCTATAAATTAATTTCTTGGTGATTTTTCTGGCGATAGATAAATTTCTTGGTGATTTTTCTGGCGATCAAAAAATTTTTGGTGGTTTTTATGGCTATTTTTAATTAAAATTGAACTTCAAAATTTTTCTAATTCAGGAAAATTAGTTTGTTTAAGGAGTAGTTTCAAAAATAAATCCTACCAAAATTTGCCTGCAGGAAATTAATTTTTTCTATGAATATTGGGTCTTTATAATCCTTTCGAAATTGTGGTTGAATTTTTTTAAATTTTTAATCATTTTGGAACACGTTATATAATAAGTTTAAAATAATAAATGTAATAATTATGTATTATTATTTAAAAAAATAGGTGAAATTACATGTGATTGTTATTTTTGTATATGGTGTAATTATGTAAATATGTATGTACACCTTGTTTTTGTCTAATTAATAAAAAAAATTAATGAAAAAGTCATGCCGATTTTCTTGACGATTTTCAAAATTAATGTGCCGAAAATGCCGATGATTTTTCAAAAAGTTTAGATTTTTCAGCAAAATTTTCTGGCAGCCCTGGTTAACATTGCAGCCAGTCAGTCGTGTGTGTTTTTTCTTAATAATAATTTCCTTACAATAATATTTTTGGTTTAGAAATTGGAAGATATTTCAATAATTATAATTAAATTCCAAATAAAAATATCTTTAGAAACAATATTTTATAAATATGTACATATATCGCTTAAGCAAAAGTACATAGGAAAATTTTAGGACGAAGGTGCTTCTTCCATTGTGACGACGACATTGACATATTAATCATCGTGCGAAATTTTTTGGTGTTCCTAATTCAATTACATATAACGAAAAATAAAACAGTAAAAAACTTAATAAAAATATTAAATAAAATCAATTCTGCAATAGTTTAATAAAAGAAAATATTTAGAGCAATTATCCGTCATACCCTGTAAAATATTTATTTCGTCATTGCTATTTTCATCAATTGAAATTTAAATAAGCTTTAAATAAATAAACACATCAATTCAAAACGCATTGAGAGTTCATAAGACTGAGCGAAAAGAGTGGGACTGATTACGTGCTGTTTAAAAGAAAACACAAAGAAAAATACAACAGCCCGTATACACATCAATTATTTAATAATCTGTTTGTAATATTACATCAAAACAACGAAAGTAAAATTTTTGCAAGCTATTCAACCATGGCCCAAGCAACAGCAGCAACAACAACTGGTAATTCTTCTGCTGAAGAGGTGTTATCATCACCAACGGCTGGTTTCGATATCAATGATATAAAACATTGTTTTGAAAATTTGATTGTTATTGATGCAGGTGCAAATCTCACTAATAAAAAGTATAGTCGTGATCTGGACTCGGTTATACAAAGAGCTAAAGATGCCGGTAAGTACAAATGACAAATTCAGTAGGAATTTACTACTTTGAACATTTTTGTGCACGATATACATACTCGTATGCATTTTCCCATATGCATAGATATGAGAAAACACTTGATAAGATCGCTGGTAAGGTAAAAAGTACCTAATTTATATAAAAAAAGAATTATATAAAGCAAATCTGGTTTATCGACATTAAAAATAAAAATTTAATTAGGTAGGTATACAAAATAAAATTAAATGTTGGTTGTGTTAATTACTGCTTTGCCGGCCAACTAAAAATTTTGTGGTAGTTAATTGATATCGTGCTGTAACCGCCAAAAAAAGATTAAACGATATAATATTCGAACTTTTTTTTTTACCAAAATTGATTATTTGCGATCGTAAATATTTGATTTTCGTAAAAAAAAAATTTGCTTTTTTAGCGGTCATGGCTCGATATGTAACGAGTTTTAGCTTCACCAAATTTAATGCTGTAGACTTTTCTAATGTCATACTATTAAATTTGTTATAAATATATAAGTATTTCATTAAAACACGGTCGAAAAAGTCTAGGTTTAGCATCCAGAGCACTAAAGTCTGTCATATGAAAAATTCAGGCATCGGTAAATTTTTTCTGTCTTATCAAATATGTATGTATGTAGCTATTTCACTAAAAAAATTGGTGAAAAAATCTATATTTAGCAGTTTGTGCAGAAACCAGATCAGTTAGGGCTATCGTTCATAAAAATTCATAATTTTTGTATATCCCTAGGCTTAAAGTTTTATTTTATAAATTATACTTATGACATCTTGTCTCTATAATTCCTATAAGGACCATCTACATACGTATATGCAATCTTTTGTACTTTGTGAATTAAACTATAAAAATAGTACTTATTTCCAAATAAATGTACTGCTTATTCTTAACATAAGAGGTCGCAGCTCTAATAATCTTAAATGAAAAGGAAAACATGGAGCCAGGCAACGTCTTCATACATACAAATGTACGTGTGTATGCATTTTAATTTCAGGGCGTCGTCTTGTGTGTGTGTGGGCGATGATTTGACCTCTTGTCTTTGCGTTTGCCTGTTTTTTTGTTGATCAATTCAAATGCATATGTGTTGTATGTTTCCTTTGTTCATTTATTATGTCTTTCGCATTAATTAAAATATAATTAAATAAAATAAATGATAACACTAAGTATTTATGTATATATTATTGCCTATTTGCACTTTTAAGTTCATAAAAGAATAAAAATGATATGCTTATTTATACGTTTCTATGCACAGGTGTACAAAAACTAATGGTACCCGGCACTTCAGTAAAATCGAGCAAAGAAGCCCTTCGTCTCTCACGTATTTATCCCGACTTTATATACTCGACTGCTGGCATACATCCACACGATTCTAAATCAATCATCGAAGATCCAAGTAGTTGGTTTGAATTTCAAGAAATCGCTAACTCACAAGAATGTGTAGCAATCGGACCATGTGGTCTAGATTATCAGCGCGATTTTTCCGATCCGGAATCACAAAAAGAAATTTTTGAAAAGCAACTACTGTTGGCATGTAATTTGGGAAAATCAATTTTAATACACGAACGTTCAGCCCAACAAGATGTTCTCGATATATTAGATAAGTATGTTTATAATTAATAATAACTGAAAGGTTCTTTGTGTAATATTACACTGCTATTTATCTAGATTTGAGAATTTGCCACCGGTGATTATTAGAAGTTTTATGGGCACTGCTGAAGAAGCTATTAAGTATTTGGACAGAAGGTTCTATATAAGCTTAACTGGTTATTTATGCAAGGTAAGTTCGAACTTGTAGGGTATGGTCAAGCGAATTGAAATGAATTCACCTTGATGAGTATCGTAATTGAATGAGTTTAATTTCAAAGTATACAATATGATAAATATGTTTTTGTATTTCTATTAATATATGTATTTGAATCAGACTTGATAAATTTCAATTACATGCGATTACATGTTATTGTAATTGAATTTTTTTCAATGTAATTAAGAATTTTTAAATTACAATTACGAAAATGTAATTGTAATTGGAAAAAATTTTAATTTTAAACAAATTTTAATTGCAATTGCTTGTAATTGGATATGGTTTAATTATAGATTATTACATCTGATTTTAATAATTTTTAAGCAAAAAATTATTACTTTTAGTTGAACAAATTCAATTAAATTTTTGTGAAAATAATTTTTTCTTAGTACACCAAAAATTATTTACATATATACATACATATCGTTACCTTAATATAAAAAGGCATTAACTATTTTTTTTGTAATAGTATTTTTCGTATACTTTGATAGAAGAACATCTAATGCATCGAAAAATGTAAATCTTTCGATTTAATAAAAAAATGAGTTAAGGCTTTTCTATAAAAACAAACGATATTTATGTATGTGCAATGTGCGTAATCGAAATGCCAGCCGTTCACGTCAATTCGGTGAATCATACATTGCACGCGTAAGTAATATTTTGTAACGCAATTTTTGTGTTATATTTATATTTTGAGACGCATGTGGTTTTATTTTTTATTCAAATAAGGTTTTTATTAAAATGTTTGAGGTTTATTATTAACTGTAGTTGAACATTTTTGTAATTAATAAAATAAATAATTGCTTATACATAATTACTTTATTAATAGGTTATTTTTCAAATTACATGTAATTGTAATTGTTTTTTTATTGAAATTACATGTAATTGAAATTTTTTCCCAGATATAATTTATAATTTATATTTTCTTTACCGCAATTACTTTTAAATGCAATTGGTTTTTTATTTTCAATTACAACAAAGTGTAATTGAAAACTTTCAGTTATAACAAACTGTAATTGAAAACTTGCAATTACAATTACAAAAAGTGCTGTTATCGATTTGTAATGAATAATAACCAAATTTGATTATTGCTGCAATTACAGTAATAATCACCCTTATTCCAGTTGTCAACATCGACGTCACGTCAATACTATAAAAAAAATTTGCCATTGACAGGCTCATGCTATTTTCTAGAACTTAAGAAACAGAAATATACCGTCAATAGCACAAGTAACCATAAAAATATTGGCTATATTTTTTATATTTTATTGAGGTGACGTCTATGTTGACAACTCCAATAAAGGAAAATATAATATTTCGTAGTTCTGTAAATGATACAAGAGAATCATGTTATTAAAGCATCTAACATTTTTGTTTGTTTTTAACTTTATGAGCAATCTGAAAACTTTTTATGCAAAACTTAAACTTGAATAAAATCGTTGTAAGTGACAATATAATCAGGGCAATCTTTAATAAAATCCCGCGAGAAATTTCTCCCTTTTCCAATTAGAATTTGTTTATTTTCTATATTATTTGCTATTGTTTGAAATTGTTCCGCGGGAAAAATTTCTCGTCGAATTTTATTCATGATTGCCCTCAATAAGTTTTCAAGAATCCAAAAAAAAACATCTTTTAATTTTAATTCTTTGTTGATCGTTTTTACTTATCAAAAATAATTGTAATTTACATTAACTTTTGCTTTTTTACTTCTGTTAAATTTATCAATTACTTTCGACAATTCCTTTCGTATAATTTTGCTATTTACTTACAACGTTCTTCCAGTAACTGTATTTTGCAAGATACTAATGTTAACAACGGTAATCTGTGAAAAAACAGATTTTGCAAAATGTGTGTTTTTTAAACGTTAGTCGCAACTCTGCTTCAACTATTGACAAGATTTTTATACACATACATATGTATGTAAATATATAACGTTACCTTAGTATACAAAGGATCTAACTCATTTTTTTTTAATTCGAGATTTGCATTTTTCAATATATTAGATATCGTTCTATCGAAATATACAAAAAATCCAATTACAAAAAATATGTAATTAGTTAGGGCCTTTCTATATTAAGATAATGATAATAATAAGCATTTTCCCCCCAAGAATATTTAAAAAAATACATACATATACGGACGTAACTATAATTCTATATTTTTTATAGGAGAACTAAATAAGGTTACAAAATCAATAATAATAAAGTATTTTTGAAAAATTTCTTCGAAATTTACTTGTAATATGGATACGTGAAATGTTTTAATTATTTATTTCCGTTTTATTTATATTTAAGATTTTTTGTTAATTACGAAAAATATATGCATTCATAATTACGTCCGTTTGAATTTCTTGAATAAAATCGTAATTTTTAATCGCAGAGGTGTAAATAATTCCGTGAACATGTAGATTGTTAAAATGAACCATAGTTGTGTAGTTGCGTCCGTTTGCATTTAAGGGGACGATATGTATGTATGTATAAAAATAATTTTTATATGCGTAATATAATTCATGCGCGTATCATAAATGTAACATTTTAGGACAAATCAGATACAGGCGTACGCCGCTTGCTTGATAATGGAACCTTACCTTTAGATCGTTTATTGGTTGAAACCGATTCTCCATTTATGTATCCCAATACCAGAGCTTCAAAGCTGCCACAACATGTTAAGACTGGCATCACGGAACGTTCTTTATTGTACTTACACAGGTAGGAAGGAGCATACAATTAATGCTCTGTAACATTATTTTTCTACTACCAAAAAAATCTTTCCAGATATTGTACATTTCAACGTAACGAACCTTGTAGCTTACCAGCTATTGTGGAAATGATAGCGGCTTTTATGAAGAAGACTCCTGATGAAGTGGCTCTGGCTACTGCTTTTAATGCTTTAAAGCTTTTTGGTCTATCTTAAATTGCCTGCGCTACATATAAATTCGTAAAATTGTTTAAAGTGATGCTAAGTTTTTCTATTTTATCTTGCAAATAAGTGCCAAACCACAAACACACATACATAACGAAAAAACAAACAATAAATATATTTTAAAACTGCTTAACAGGAAAAAACCAAACGCGAAACGACTTAAAATGTAATAGAAAAATTAATCAAAAAAAAAAACAAAAATAAAAAATAAATAAACGAGACTAAACAAGTGCCTTAAAAATTAAATAAAAATAATAATTAAAAGTAAAATACTCACTTTAATAATAGAATTTTAAACTATTAAGTTTGAACTTAAAAGAAACAAAACAAAATAAAAAACGACGTCTTAATTGAATGTGAATAAAAAAGAAGTAATACCACAGTAAGACGATAGTAAATTAAATAAAATCTAACTGAAAAACATTGTAATACAATCGATCCTCCTGTAACGCAGTTCAATTAAATTATATGTTATATCGAAATTAGTCAGCGTTTTGTAACAAAAGCGTACAAGCGTATCTAACATTTTGCAGAAATCAGATGAATACTTTCGCATTATAGGGGGTATTTATAAAAAATGTAATAAATAATAATATGTATTTAAAATCCTGCTAGAGGAGGATCGGATGTAATATCATCAAGTGCTTAAACTCTACTTTTATTTGATAAACCAGCTAATATAGGGGCACATTTTAAACTGAATGATTTCTTAATTTAATAAATCACTATTAAAGTAACATAACGGCAGCTAAAATAACTATACCATGTAAGTTGAAGTAATATATTATTGTTTGGACCTTGTATTATTGCAATCGATTGCTCAATCCATTGCAATAAGTCTTGCCATTAAAAAACTAAAGTAAAATAAAATTAACAAAATTCAGGTGTATTGAAAAATGTGTCCCTTCTCTTAAACAATTTTATTAATAATTATCGAATTTTTTTATTTTTAGCGTTAAGTTATTTAAACTATAAATTAGCATTAGCAAACAATTGTTTTTCAAATAAACAATTTCATTGTACACAGTCATCCAAAATATAAGCAAGCTGTGTCTTGTTGGATAACACCATGGAATTGTTTATTTTAAAAATTGCCGCTTTCGAAAGCGTTTGCTTTACTTATATGCTAATTAGCATATACATACAACAACTATTTGTATTAAACATTGCTGCAGCTTGTTTTAATAGTTTATTACGTTTTTTTTTATAAATCTAGTTGTTTGAAATTTTATATAATTTTTATATTTCTATGATGCCAACCACAACTTCATTTATACATTATGATTACATATACTATTTTATTTTGCTATTTATGTAAATATTTAAACTGTTTTATACTTACATACATACATATTTAATTCATTTATTGTTATTGTGTTCTACTTTGTTTTTTTTTCATAATAATAATTTAAAATATTACGTGTTATGCTGACACGCAAAAAAAATTAACAAAAAAATTCTAGTGTTACTTATTTACAAACATACATACATACATATATATTTTTATACATGAAAAGTGAAACTAATATTGAAGAAATATTCACATAACATTTATTAGTTTTGTAAGTTACTCATTGATATCACGCCGCATGATTGATATGAAAATTGTGATCATTACCTAAACGAAAACATAAAAAAGCTATTTATGGTTTTGCTAAGACTATTATATTTTAAACACATACACATGCATATGCATACATGCAATTTTTAATTTTACTTTATTTATTTTCTTTCATAATCCATTTTCCACTTTAAGGAAATTCAACTGAATATATAATTGTAACAAAAATTACAAAAAAAAACAACCCTTCCGTGGCAGTCGGGTAAAAAAGAGAAAATACTTTGTTTTTTTACATTATTTTCTTCATAAAAGATTATAAAAAATTTAAATATGTTTTATATGTATACATAGGTACATACATATGTATTTTGTTATATTTATTAACCATTACACTCTTCATACAATTTATTTTCAAACGAAAAAAAAAAATACTGATTTGAATTTAATTAAGTTTAATTATCCAAATAGATTTAGGGATTTTAATATTGTTACTGTGAATCAAAACTGAAATAAACTACATGAATACATATACATATATTTTTGTTCTTACCGAAAATGTGTTTTTCTTTCAGATCAATTTAAATATTACGAGGGTTCGTTTTGAAAACAATTTTTCGCTTAAATATTTTGATATGACGAAAAGAAAACAGTTACAATCATGAAAACTTGGTAAAGCAAGTATTTTAAAAATGAGTTTTGATGAGAGCAGCATTTACCGAAATATGCAAAAAAAAATCATTGACACGGCGTTTCCAATTATTTATACTAATGTCAAAATATTTAACTATCGTATAAAATTTTTTTGAAATCAAAAAAAAATTTTAAGCATTTTTTCAGAATTTAAAAGTGTAAACATTCGGAAATTTTCAGAACAAATTTTATTCATGATAATTTCCATGTGAAATTTTATTTATGATAAGGCTTATCTAAATTGATTATAAGAATTTTCAAATAAAACGGTTTGGAAATAAGAATTTTAAACAAGTTTTAAGCTAATCGATTGATCGAATCTAAAATTTAATCAAAAGCAAAAGCGGCATTCCAAATCGAACGAAATTAAAAAAGATTCCAATAGAATTTATGTGGAAATATTTTAAAATTTCGATCGCTTTCGAACGCCGTAATTTGAATAGAACTCTTTTAAATTCAAGAAACAAAATCAACTGCTGCATATTAGAAAAAAATCGCAAAAAAATGTTTTTTTTTTTGTTAAGCATTATGATGTATTTCATTGCTGCTTAAGCAACGCATCAGTAGACTTCAGCCACAACTCAAAAAAGTTAAATTCATAAAAAGAACTTACAATCTCTTTATTTTAACATCGATGGTCTCAAGTAGAAAAGTCCTAACTCGTATTTTTTACGAAATTGAGGTTTCAGTGATGCCAATACATTTCACGCAAATACACCTCGTCTCAAAACTTTATTGCAATTGTGTAAAAAACAACATTTTTACAAGCAGTTGTACAAAAAAGTTACATTTTGAATGTTACAGTTTCAATTATGTTTTCTATTTGAGACCAACGAAAATTTCTGTCCAATCGATTTTCAAGATTCAAAAAATAAAAACAATTATATTACTCCAACATTTTGGAGCTTGAAATGAGCGGCAAGTTCCAAGTTCGGTATAACATTTTTTTTTATTTTCTAGTATATTAAAAGATTTTTATAAAATTAATCACATAAATTTCTCATGTTCGCAATAATTAATTACCTTATTAGTTATTTGACTATTTTTTAAAAATCATAAATAAATAATAAACTGAACTATTCACGCGCTTGTAATTACAATAACAAAAGAGTTTCTCTATATACATATTTACATATGCACATAAATATATATTTATAGAAAACGTTGTATTTCTTTGTGCTGTTCGAATTTATTCAATTGATGTAAATTATCCCACCACAATAGCAAACGATTTTTCAATATTAATTCAAACCAAGGTGTCAAAGGGGCACCAAAGCTTTCTATCTCTTCATGAATTTGTTTGCGCTTTATGTAACGTATTTCGCTCACTTCATTTATATTCGGTTTCAGATCAACATCTTTTTGTAAGAAAAGTATGTAATCAATCTCATGTTCACCCCAAGTGCCATCTCCCGTATTGGCATAATGTATCCTTGTCAAATAATGGAAATGCTCGGGTTTTAATTGTTTTATAGGTATGCCTAATTCATAGTTTAGACGACGCTGTGCAGCTTTGCGAATACCGAAAGCATTATGTTCCTCACGTTCAACTTCTATTTCATGTAGGGGGTGACTACAGCAGGCATTCGTGTAAGTGTCAGGAAATGTGATCTGCAAGAACAAAATAAAATATAAATTTATAGGAATGTGATCAGCAAAAATAAACAAAAATTTATAAACTTATAGCTTAAAGCTATCGCTCATTAATGAGACATTGCAATGTCCAAAAAATCAAAACTTTTTATTTACTGAATAAAAAAATTTTGCAATACCTATGTAGTGTGCATGAATTTTCAGACATAAGACAAAAGACACAATGGGGTACATATATTTATGTATATTAAAATTAAGGAACTAACCTTATGTTCAGATCTCCTTTGTACTAACATTTCACCTTTGGTATTGAACAGAAACACGGAAAATGCCCGGTGTAGTTTCACTTCTTTGGTTTCTTTATGTACGCGATGGCAATCAGCTTTTGTACTAAATCCGATTGCTTTATCATTTTCATCAACCAATATGCACTGTTCCTTCAGAGCTCGCTCTTGCAAAACATCATATTGCCTTTGAACACTATCTGTTTTCTTAACTGGACGTGTGGTTGCACACGTCCGGATGCCTGCCTTATTGATCTGTTGGCAGATACTTTTAGATATTGTTTTTAACATATTTATAATCGCTATGTTTTAACTATAGCATATATCAAGAAACCGCAATCAAAAACCCGTCCCAAGCAACGATTTCTATTTGAAAACCACGGATATAATGAGAAAACCAGGAAAGAATAATAAAAATCGGCAAATTATAAATTTATAAATGCAGTACAGAGTAGCAAGCCGTACTGGCGTGGCTGGCGGCTAGCCAGTCAGCCGATTTTTTTCGACAAGCCGAGCCGCCGCCGAACCACTCGGCTTATCGGCGGCTTAGTACTAGCCGTTATTTTGTCTTTTATTTTTTATACTTTTTCAAATTTCGTATTTAATATGATAGCGAGCGTCCCAGAAAGATAGTTATTTTTGCTTCCACATAAAAAGACAACACTTACGTTCTCTTTTGGAGTCCCTTCTTAAATACATCCACGTTTACATAGACTTTTTTGTTTAAGCGACTTTTTGATAATTAATTGTTCAAAGCTTTTTGTTTGTTGATCCGTAGCAGTGTTCCAATAAAGTAATTAATTTTTAATTCAATCGGAAAGCTTAAATAAAATTTATGTAGAAGGCAATAATGAATAAAATTCCTCGATAAATTTTTTTTGGGGAAAAATTCCAACTAATAGCAAGTAATAGGGAACAAAATTCTAATATTAAAAATGAGAAATTTCTCGCGAAATTTTATTCATAATTGCCCTGATAGTCTAGAATATGTTTCTATGGTTTAACAAATAATTTACGAAGCTAGCTATTTTTTAGGACATCAATTACTGCAATATTCAAACTATTGAAAAATAAATAATGTTACAACATGGTGATACAAAAATTCACGTATTTTTCTAAAAACAGACTGGGTTAAAACTTTTTTATCAAATGCTTTAAGCAAATCGGCGTTAAGCCGTACAGCCGCCGCCGCCGAAAATATTTGTCTTTCAGCCGCCGCCGAAATATTTAGCCCGGCTTGCTACTCTGATGCAGTAGTGAGGAAAACAAAACACGCAGTTGCATAAAAAGTATTATTTTGTGTAAGCAAAGAACAAGGTAAACTAGCAAAGCATATTAACCAGGTACCAAGGCGAATTCACATATTCATCAGCTGACTTAACTTCCCTCCTATCAAATGAATCAACATGTTAAGAAATATTCTTAAGCGCAGTATTCACGGTCAAAATGCATGACACAAGCCAAGGCGAATTCATATAAGGTGACCTTATCGCTACAACAATACAACAACACTAAAAACAACATGCAATTCGTCTGGCTTTAAAAAACCCCATCTGTCAAAAACAGTTGACTAATATACCAATACATACATACATATTTATAAAACACATACACTTTTCACTTTAAATGTAAACAAACATTAGATAAAAGAAGAGATTTTGACAATCGGGGTGCAAATCAGTTCAATTAGGCTTCGAACACCTGATAATCATCTGGACTGTTAAGGTCACCTGTTATCAATTCGCCTTGGACACAAGCATTGTGTACGTGTGCATAAAGAACTCAGCATACACGTGCATGCATTGCACGATAAATTAATAGCTTCTTGTTACAAGTTATTTGCAACACAATTGTCCAACTACATACAAACATTTTTTACGCATATAATTTGACAGTTCTATTTGTAACCTACTGCTTTGAGTAGTTTATCTTGTTATGTTTGTGTTGCATACATGCATGTGCAAAAATCCAAAAATTTTGATTTTGCTTCATGCATCGTTGGTGTGACTCAAACAAACAAAATTTCACTAATATTATTTTAATGCAGGTCATGCATTTTGACCGTGAATAATACGCTTAACATAAGTCTGAGCAAACCAGAAACCAACCGACGATATATACACAGCGAATACGCAGAGTTGCAAATCAAGACCACCTTGTATCAATTTGCCTTGATCAGGTACCTTCAATTCTACAACAAATATTACAACAGCAATGACCACATGTAATTTGTTGGTATTAATTACCTTCTTAAGTAGCCCACACATTTGCAATATAATTGTGCAATTTTTCGTATTTTACAATAATATCGCAAGCAATTATTCTTTTTATTTACTATATTTTTTTAAACAACAAATGTTTTTGTAAACAATTTAATATATTTTAAGCAATTATTGTGCATCAAATAACTCTTTCAGGTGCCACTGAAGGTGATTTCAGTATCAGGTGACCTTTTCCACCCAGCTGATTATCAGCTGTTGCTGCTAAATTGAGCAATTTGAACTAAATCTGATTCGAAATATTCTGATAGATTGCTTTTATAGCACAGCAAAATACGTGCTATTTTTTGTGTAGTTGTATTGCCGTAGGGAAGAAGTCACCTGATACGGAAATCGCCTTGGTGCCGCCATTTAATAAGAACTCAAAGTTATATAATACGCATTTATTGATGTATTTAAATCTAAAACACCTTATTTGAGATGTTTAGCAAAACAAGTGAAAGTATGGTACAACATCGCAAAATCATCGTGCTTAAGCTCTTAAACACGAATGAAATGTTCAAAATGTAATTGTGAACGTATATATTCTTATTTTCGCACAACTTTACATAATTTCTAGACTACTTCATGTCATTTGAAGTCTTTAAGAGATACCCAAAAGAAAAACATATAAGTATATAATTGCTAAGATATTTCTTCCAGAAACACAAAACAAACAAACAAAAAACAATAATGTTTAGAAATATCTAGCATATACATAGTGAATTTAAGGTCAAAAGTTTTGACTGCAGGTACATATTTAAATTAAAATGCATTAAAATTACTTTCTATCATCACATATTTTTGTATTGACTACCTGACCTAGCCTTTCACCTTTACACGGACTCCTTTTTAAATAACATAAAAAGTTTAAAAATAACGGATATACTTTACGGTACGCTTACTTGTACTAACGGTTGACTTTATGTTTAAGTACTCACTTCGAATTCACCTTGAGTACTCTTTTTATAAATCTTCTTATCAAGCAGCTGTGTTATTATGACTTTTTAAAACAGGAAGAAGCTGCTTTTGACATTTGTCAATATTTTTACTCAATATACTCCGCTGTTGTTTTTCTTTACTAGAGTTATATGAGAAAATACGTAAAATTTTTGGACTTCATATTTTAAACTAGATTAATATTAATTTTAACTGAAAATATTCACCTAATTATGTTATGGCTTCAAGTAGCAGTGACGAAAGTACAAAAGCTCCAGAAAAGTTTCAAATTTCCAGCACCTCAAACGATGATGATGATGATGTAGAATTGAAAGGCAAACCCTCGAATAGGTTGAACAGAAAACTTAATAAAGCGGGTGTCAGCGGACTAGACAGTGCCACGGCACCATCCTTAAAATGTTTAATATGTTTAAAACAACAATATAGATTTCACTGCCGAGATTGTGTTAAATCAGGATATATAACACACAAGAGCCAACCCCATGGAGAATGGTAATAATTATTTTGTTTTTTTTTTGTATAGTGAAACAAATTTTAACTTGTGTATGTTATTTATAGTTTATCAGAAAAACAACAAAAATATTTGAATATACAAGCTGGCTTAAAAGTCTTTAGTCAGAGATATGAACGACTAATAAGGGAAAAAAAAGCAAGTGAAAATCTTTTGTTTGAAATTAAAAGGCATAGAGAACAACTGGATTTGTTGGAACAATTAATAGCTAAGAAAAAAGTAAATTTGCAGAATCTTACAGAACAACGCAATGAATTAAGTAAAGCTAATTCCGATAAACGCAAAACCTTGCCCAAATATCCCATTAAAGTTAAAGAATTGGAGGATTATGTGCTCGATCGCATAGAAAAAATAGGAAAGTTGCGTGAACGTCATTTTTTACTTTTGGACAAACTTAAGGATGTTACACGCTGTGGTATAAGGCAATTAGTTGAATATATATTTCCGATTTCGGAAATTGTGCTCAAGGACGAGCGTCCTCCGCACAAAAAATCTCCAACATCTTCATCCGATGATTCAGAAACTATAGCTGCATTAGCCGATGCTAAAAATACATCATATATACGTGGAAAATGGATTTTTCATGGCAGTGGTATCAGTGAAATGCAATATCGCATAGTGGCACCATCGTTGCCGGCAAATGGTGATTATTCTGCGTACCTGGATTGGTTGAAAGACAACAAAGACGATGTACCCAAGACGACTGTTAATGAAATAGTACCAAGTCGCGTGAATGGATTTCGTATTGTGGGTGCTTTGACGTATACAACACAGTTATTACAATTGATTTGTTACTATTTAAATGTGAGATTACCTTATAAAGTAGTTTACGGGTAAGTTATAAATTATTAGTTTAATTTAAATATTCATTCGATTTAAAAAGCTTTTATATACATATGTATGTCTAATTCAAATGCCTTGCTCTATGGTTTAATGAAGTTGTATTTGAAAAGACGATTTCAATTAAAATTTCTGGAAACAAAAAATATTTTTGTTTGGAAATTTTGTTTGAAATTGACTTCTTTCATACTGTATTGAAGACATTCGACTTCATTCGATGAGGAATGTATGAATGATGAAGTGCATTAAAATTTAATGTAAAAATCGAGTGCAGAAAAATGCAAACAGTTCTTTTTTCATATTTAACAGCTTTTATACAGATGAAGTAAAGAAAATAAATACTTTTTCGCAGTTTTAATAGTAAACTTTTTCCCGAAAGGTTTGTAAGTTAGTTTAACAGGTTGCTGAGAAGAGAAAGTTTTCGGATCACTTGTGTCCAAATAACAGGTTCCTTTGTGTTACATGAGAGTATGAAAGGAATAGTGCAAATATAGATGGTGAAGTGTCATGGTCAAAGTGGCTGAGTGTTATTATTAATTGAATCAAAACTAATATTGCTTAAAACAAGAGAGATGAAAAATAGAAGTTATACATACATATATATATATATATATATATAGAGAGAGAGAGGGAGAGAGAGCGGAAACCGTCAGTATTTAGTGGAATCATTAAAAAGCAAGTGTCTGAAATAGTGTTCGTTACCAACCCTAAGATAGTTTTTTTTCGACATCGTGCAGTAAAAAAAGTTTTTGTCGGAACTCAACATAAAAATGTTAGCACTCAAACACTACTCTTCGTTGCCAGAACATCCATTAGTTAATCTCTAATGTTCATAAATTCAGCTTACGATATACTCCTTATAGCCTGTTTTGATACTTCTAATACAATGTATTGCGTGAGTACGTGTCACTCCCTTTTCAGCGTTTATTATTGGACAATCCAAAAATTAGAACGCAGGGATCAGTATGTGTAAATATAGAATAGAAATATGTGAATATATATAAAAAGTTATTTACAGACGATTATTGAGATATGTGCCCTTAATTATGAATGTGGTCTAAGTCATGTGCATTTTGGCTTAGAAATATTAAATAAATCAAACTTCAATAAATATTTAAATATTAAATAAATTTATGTCAATCGAAACTTGTACAAGTCTAAATTAAAATGTTGCATAATTTGAAAATATTTTTCGATTTGTTCAAATGTAATCTAAATAAATATCTCCACGCAAGAAATATATGACTTGACCACTTTCATAATTATGGGCACATATATCGTTTAAACTGTGCTATGTATAAAAAAAATATTTTTTTGCAATATTTCAGGGATTTTTGCAAAAAATTAAACGAGGAGCAATTCTTACGAAAAGTATCAAGGCTTAATTCAAATATCATGTATTTGGCATATACGCAACAGGTCAAGTTGCGTTCCCTCAACGAGAATCATACATTAGAAAATATGCTTATTATTTTGGACCCCGAAAAAAGTGACTTAGGACGTCATGGTTTTCAAGAAGTGGCAAATGCCCCCCTAATGAAATCTGTAGATTCACTACTTATCGGCATAGAAACAGCCACTGAATCGGAATCAGAAGGTACGTATCAATTTTAATTGTTTATTAAAAACAATTAACGTGTTTTGTTATAGATGAAAACTCTTTACGTTTAGATTGGGAAGCAGTACCCAGTTTGCCGGCTCAACAAGAACTTGTCAATACAAACTTAGTACCCACAGCAAATGGACCACAACAACAATCCACCATTGCCGAAGGTCTAATGACATCGGCCGCCAATCGTCTAACATCTATATTACGTTGGATCAAGTAAAATATATTAGTTGTTTACATCTTTTCCGCTTTTCAATTTTTACCTTCTCTATTCACAAATATAAAATGAAATGATTATTACTTGACTGTGATGTTTTTTTTTATAAATCTAAATCGATAACAAACTCATACCGATATACAATCTTTCATATATAAATATTTGCGATTTATTTTTCCTTTTATATCATACTTTTGATTTTATATAATATATGCCGAATTTTTTGTTTAATTCTGTATACATTATTTTCTCATATCGTTTTAACATATTTTTTAATTGCATCGACACTTGCTTTGTTTACCTACAACGAGTGCAATTATTTAAAAACTAAAACATTTGCTTGACACTATACATCTTAAATTTTATTACCTGTCTATAAACTTAAGAATAATTACTGTGAAGTGTAATTTAAGATTAATTTTATTACATTGAACTCCATTGTATAACCGATAATTATAACTTGCTTTTCCGTTAGATGATGTTTCAGTGTACATAATTTACATACGCATACATATGTACATATATAAATATAAATAAATTAATGATTGAATTTTACCTTATATATTTAAATAATATAAGAGAGATAGATACTTATGTTTAATACGGAAATATATCGCACACTAAATAAATAAACAAATAGTAACAACTTAAAATTATCAAAATGGTTTTGTTTTTTTATAAACCAGTTCACTAAACAAATCTCTAAGGGCCACAAAAATTTATTTTGCAACACTGTTTCTTCAACTATATAAAATACGTATAGTATGAACAGATTTTTTCTGCCACTCACATCTGGGATTTTTTGAGTTTTGACTATTTATGATTTAGTGTGCGATATATATACACATGTAGTAATTATATATAGATACACCTACAATACAACATACAATAGATACATATTTTTTGTATCATTATCATTACATTTTCCATGCACTTCACTGATTTACATGTATGTATATTTTATTTATAAATTAATCCAAAATATTAGAAAAATAAACAAATTTGCTGGTAAATGTAGACTATTTAAAAATAAGCTACAATTATACATACTATGTATATAGACACAGAGTTTTAAATCAAATGAACCACTGTAAAATTTTCTAAATAATAAAAATATTTCGAATTTTAATTCCATATTTATGGCACCTTAAGGTGCATTCGATTTTCGATCCTCGCTGGCTGTCGAACGTCGAAAACAAGGGCACATGTATATTTACAAGTATACATACATATGCACATGCAAAATCAAACGGAGTTCGATTTGTTTCAGCTAAAGAAATTCTAAATCATACTAAAAATATAGGAAATGTTAAAAATAAAAATCACATAAATAATTGATATTTATAAAATATTAATATATTATAACCATCAATTAAAAAAATAAATCTTAAAACACATGCTGTGTACACATATATGATGTATATCATTAGCTAAAATACAAAAAGGCGTAACTAACAACAATATAATTTTAAAGAAGAAAGAAACTGAACATAATTCATAAGACGTAGCTGTTGAGCTCAACAGTTGTGAAACTGTTGGCCCAACAGCTACGTATTAGAAACGGCTTGATTTCGTTACTTTATCGCATTTCTAATGTAAAATTTAACAAATATTTGCACCCGCCACTTAAAGCATATAAAAAGCATTACTATATTCGATCAGCTGTTTTCAGGCTGAGCACAACATATTGGGTCGTATGAATAAAAAAAGTATTTGCTTTTTACTTAAAAATTTGTTTAAAAAAACAAAAAACACATACATATTTTGGGTTTTAAAACAAATTTTTAAGTAAAAAGCAAATACTTTTTTTATTCATACTACCCTTTGACTATAGATAGCGAAAAAATTTTATGATGGAAAATTACTCAACTGTTGAGTGGAGCGGAACTACTCATTTGAGCATAGTTATGCGTTTCTAACACAAACAATCAAGGGTTGCGCAACAGCTACGTCTTATGAATGCATCCATTATAAAATCAAAAGTTGTGCCAGAAAAACTGCCGAGTATAAAACCAGACATGTTTTAGACTTGGCAGTTTTTCTTGAAGCAGTTCTCTTCAATTCTTTTTTAAAACTGCACGATTGCTTTCACACGGACGTTTTCTTGTTCAATTTGTCTATTTTCTGTACAAGCAAGTCAGTACCCGTCTTCTTTCCCCTCTCATCATAAATTTGGACTTGCTTCAAGAAAAACTGCCGAGTCTAAAACATGAGTAGTTGTCCGCTTTGTGTTTGAATTTTTGTATGTTGGTTGTTTTTGTCGATCTATTTATTTATTCCATTTGCGTACAAATGTTTTAGCGGTTTAAATATTGGGCCTAATAACGACTGTCGTGTTTCGTTTTCGACTACGACGATTTTGTACTAGATTAATGAAAAAGTTAGCAATGTTATTTAGTCTAGTACAAAATCGTCGTTTATATTATCATGTTTTCTAGTACGTTTAGTCGCATTTTTTTATGCTGTAAATACAGTAATTTAATTGTTTTTCTAAACTTTCGAGGTGTCCATTAATTGTTGAAAATGTGGTTTGCAAAGTTCGATTCTGGTGTAGCTTCTGAGTCTCTTAGCTTTTTTGGTGTAGTCGAGTTTAATTTTTATACGAAAATCGGTTATTTACGATCGTAGGTTATTTTTTGTTTATTTTTCGTCCTAAGTCGTTTCTTGTGCTGAATGCTGTACTGATGTTGCTAGTTTTCTTTTCTTTGTTTCTTTCCTTGTTTGGCTTTACATATACACATCGTCATCTTGTCTGCAAGTTCTCTTTTATATCCGTTGTTTTCCGCTATGGCATATATTATTTCCATCTCTTTCTCATATGCATCACGTGTTAGTGGCATTCGCTCTCAAATCTTGTTTTTAATTAAATAATTGCCGCGGTATTTTGTTGTTGGGGATGGTTTGACGAATTGTGTATTATTGCGTCTGAGACCGTCGATTTCTGTATACGCCGTACTCAAATATGTTTAAATTCTTGTTTATCTTAATCTTTAGATCCGGCTTTTCTCTTCTTCTACTTCCACTGTAATTTACTCGCATTACTTAAGATTCCAATTTTTTTCTAATTAATACAAATACCTATGTATAATTGAAAAGAAATTATTGACTTTATTTTGGACTTTCTATATATAATAATGTATTCCTTTTTAGATGAAAGTTATTTTTAATACGATATACATATATGTATCTTAATGAACAAATTTCTTTTAAAGTATATTTATTCTGATTAAAATTAAGGTTATAAAACAAACTACAAGTAATTATAATTAATGCGATAACAAAAATATAAATCATAAGAAAAACATTAATTTCACTGATTTTTACACGAAAATTAATAAGTATTTATAAAAAGTATGCAACAAGTACGAGGACATTTTGTTTAAACAAATTACAGTACGATCATTATTATTTCTGTACGTTCTGGTGACGGGTAAGATGATGATTGTACGACGATGATGATGCTGGTGACTTTGAACGACGACCGCATTTCGACGGCGGCGAGGGCGATTTAGAAATTAAAACTGGGTTTGGGGTTAGAAATCCTGCATTTGTTGCGGCAGACGTACTACTTGGCGAGGATGAGGGTGAATGAGATGATGGTGACAAAAGTGATTTCATATTTATGGGTGAGCATAGGGATGATGATGATGGATGCGGTGGTGGTGGAGGTGTTAAAAATAAAGGCAGTGTCGGGAAATTATTAAACTTTAAATTACTAATGGATGGTGGTGATAGTGTAGTTGCTGCTGTAGTTGTAGGTAGTTGCGATATTACATTCGAATTAGCCGCGTTCGTTGGCAGTGACGTTGCTGTAGTTGACGTTGAGGTATTACCACACATTGAGGATAATACTAAGGCCGCTGCTAAAGTTTGTTCATGACTATAATATGATGTTGACGCTATTGAAGGCAGTAAGCCACTTGCTGCGAGATTGAATAAGGGTGTTGTGGGTCATTGATGTGATCTAGAACTCTGCGACACCTGGGTGGAAGATGGTTTTGTTTGTTGCTGAGCAGTCGATGTTATAATTGATTTGATTTGTAATTCCTGCAATTATTACATATGAACATATGTTAATGAGAAAAAATAAAGGATTTAATTCACTCTTTTCCTGCAAATAATATTACACTACGTGGTCCAATCTAGATGAAACATACTAGTTGTCATTAGTCCGATGTAACGCAAAATTGGACATACATTTCATATATTTGGAGTAGTTTTGGAGTATTCCTACTCCACTAGTCGCATTATTTGCAGGGTTGTGTCATGAATCAAAGAATACAAGATTACGCATTCAGGTTATGAAAATATTCTATTTCTGTGCATCTACGTCACATCAGCCGATAAACATAAACACAATCAAACAAACACGAGTATTTTGTATAGGACAATTTCTTTTATATTTCGATTTCTACGTCATTTTGACGTCACGCCACCACACTCAAGTTAACAGACATGCGCAATGCGTAATCTTGTATTCTTTGATTCATGGAAACCAGAGAATTTAAAGACATTTTTATATTTTTTTAACAAGCGAAAAGCACAAACTCAAAATAAAAATGAATGCTTGGTGGGTCATCAAGAATGTTAATATCAAGCCAACAGGCTTGATGTATGTACGTATGTACACGAACTTGACAGCAACCATTTTGATCGAGTCCAAAGCCCTTAAACAAAATAACATTTATTTAAGTTTGATTCCAGAAATACATACAGAGGTCAAAAAAAGTATTCGACATATACCAACATTTTTTTGCTTCCATCAATAAAAAACGAATTACTGTGTAATTTTACAAAAGGAACTTCAAAAGCGTTTTATTGAAGAACTTAAAATTGTATTCTATAAAAAAGATGAGATAATTTTTAGTGATAAAAACAAAAAAATTTGGTATGTACATATGTTAGGGTGATCGGTATTCCACGTGAAATTAAAATGTGCGGAATTGCTATAGAATTGTTGTTGGAAATATATATTCATAACATTACTATAGCAATTCCGAACGATTTAATTTCATTTGGAATACAGAACATACCAGATTGTGAATAAAATGAATAGGATACTGTAGTGGAATTTGTCTACTTGAGTATAATTTTGTATATTTTTTGGATTTTTCGATTACTTTTATATGCAAACGTTTTTAATCAGAGTAATTTCTTTATATTACTCAGTTAGTGGATTTTACTGGAAAAGTACTGGAACACACCTATTATTTACTGCATTTTCAGAATCTAACCAAAAACCCAGTTATGCAACCCTTCTGCATAGGAAATCATCACCTTTTTGAAGGAAGTGGAAACTAATGTTTTTCTTTTGTTTTTAATAAACAAATCCTCACACATTTCTATTTTTATGAATTGCGTGTCCGCTTTTGGCATATAAACGCTACTAAGTTTTAGAGATTTAAAAATAAATGTGCATTTGGTAATAATCCTTACAGAAAGCCATCATATGTGACTAGTTTAGAATGCTAAATAGATATCTGGCATTTCTTGTGTTGTCATTTTTTCTATGTGGTATAATTTTCCACATAACGATATCGGAAATGACAAACGTTGCCACTAGTAAACACTATTGCGATGTCACAAAATGTCATAGTGTGTACTCTGTATAATACTATTAAAGTCTTCTTTCTTATTCGAACATTTTTCATTTAAATTTTATGAATTTTGCCGAAGTGGAGAATTAGGCCACTAGTAAGTACATTTATCTTTACACAATATATATATGTATATATATTTTGCACATAAATTACATTTTCATTTCTTTTCGAAATTAATACACAAGTACATACATACATACAAAATCTACAACTGTTTCCATCTTATTATTGCACCACCGCATTCATAAAATGAATAACGATACTCATCAAGAAATATGTGAGTACAAACTAAATTTAGAATAAAATATAAAAAAAATCCGGGAATTCCCACACAAATTTCCCGGGATTTCTTTCCGGGAAAATGTGAGATTTTTTTACCGCGAACTAACGTTTTTTTAATTTCACAAGCGAGGAGCTTTTGCAATTATTTTATACATGCATTCTTATGGATACGTCTTAAATGATTTTACAGTCATAAAAATAAATAGATAAACCGGAAATTTTTCACGGGCACCCGCTAATTTTCTGGGAAATTTGTGAATGCGATGGTGCAATAAGGCGATGTCGCTAGCACAATAGGTAAATGTTTACAACAATTAAGGCTGAGTTTACATCTGGCACACATGTTCTCTGATACTAAGAGGCCTTTATTTCGCATAAGCGGAAGGCGAACGATTCTATTAATGCTTATTTTGTACTAAAGTTCTATTTCAAAAGAAATATTTTGTAATATTTTTTAATGATCTAATGCGTTATATCAATGCATTTACTATTATATAAAGAACTGAAATGGTATTATTTTTTTGACTAATTTGCTTATAAAACGTTATTATTTAATCGATTTCATGAATTATAATTTGTTTTTTGTTGAAATAAATTAAAATAAAAAATTATTTTGTATTGCTTTGCGCTGGGCGGGAATTCCCGGGAAACCGAAAAGTCGTTTCGTGAAACAGTTCTCGAATAGAAAAACTAATTATGACTTATAAAGTCTAGTAGTGGACTTCACTTATTTAAAATAAAATCAGATCGATCTTGTTATTAAAACTGCAACGTTATAATCTTATACTTATTTCCCACTAAATTAAGAAGAAATCTTTTAGCGATTTTCATTTGTTCAAATCATTTACTTAAAATTGTTTGACTTACATCGGCCAATTTCATTAAGAGCATTTTATTTACATCCATTCCTGTTAGACTTGCTGTACCTGCATTAACTGCCTTTTTGCGATTGTTGTTGTTATTGCTGTTATGATGAGTTTGAGTCTTTTCACTGTTAGGAGGATTGAAATTAGGTATCGTATTACGGCTATTTAATTTTGATTTCTTATTTTGCGGTTTGGCTGGAAAAATGCCAACAATTTCAATTTCAGAATCGCCACTACTTTCTCGTCGCGAAAGAGATGATTTCATGGTTTTTGCTAATGACGCTGCAGCCGCATTGGCTGCCGCTTGTATTTCTTTCGATGTTTGCAGTATATCGCCCACACTTTTATAGTTATCGAGATCAATGACATGTGTATTACCGGAATGTTTTGAAGGCTGTGAAACAGCAGCCGTGGTGGCACTAAAAATCGATGAAGCCATAGAAGGTAGTCCATTTCCTTCGTTTGGTAGCATTATATGATTTATGCTGTGGTCAGTTCTTTTGCTTGTTGTCGATAAATCAATAGATGTTGCGGGTTGTGTGTTTTTAGTATTCTTAGTTTTATTATTAATTGATTTCGTTTGGTCCCCATTCAGTTTCGCGGCTTTAGGCTTAGCAGATTTGTTTCGTGCAGGATCTGTATTTCTGCGCTTTAAGCCTGATGAAGTGCTGCTGCTGGCAACTGAATCTGTGTCTGAGTTGGCATTGGAGCGATTATTAAATTCTTCAAATTGTTTTATGAAAGAAACAGGTTGTGTTGTAGTCGTACCTGCTACATTGGGAAGAAGCGCGCTGCTGGCAGTTGCTCCACCTAGGGCGGAGACATTTGAAACTTGTATTGATGCCAATGGATTGATCACCACATTGGGATTGGGTGATGATTGTCCTGAGGTGGCGGCTGAAGCTGCCTTCTTTTTCTCTTTAGCCTTTTTAGCTGCCGTTTTACGTTTTTCTATTTCCCTTTGCAGTTCATCGTAGCGCATCCAACCTTTAGGCCAAATATCTACCACTTTGTCACGCATATATGAAGTAATAAATTCTTCGAGGGTTTCTTTCCGCGTACCCAGCACGGGATAAGACGTCCAACGTATTTGGTAGACATCGTACAAAAGATTCCTGGATTGATATAAAGAAAAGAATCACAAAAATTAAAGTTTGGCTTCAGTTGAGCAGAGTTAAAAATTAATACCTTAAATTTGTATTCCAGGGGAATTTTTTCTTTGGCATTTTGGGAGGTTGATCTGTATTAGGATTGGCTCTAAAATAAAGTTAAATCAATGTATGTATGCATATTAATACACAGAAATATAGATTTATAAAAAATTTATGGAATCTTACTGCAGTTCAGTATATCTCTTTAGCTCTGCTTCATAGCTGGCAGTAACTGCTGGCATTGTTTCTGTTACAGCCTTATGTAACTTATTAAATGTTCGATTGCTTTTGAGTCTTTCTTCCTTGATGCGCAATTGTTTAGATTTTCTTAGAAAATAGTACTTCGGTAGAGCAAGTTGAAATTCTAAGTGAGCAAAAACTAGACTACGCTGAGTTTTGTTCAAACACAAAAGAGAATCGTCAATTCTAAATAAAATAGTTTCAACATGAAAACGTGTTGGCTTAAAATATTAAAATTTAACTAATACCCACTTGAGGAAATTTTCAGATAATTTGTCATCGAATTGGAACTTTTTGCCAATTAAATTTCGCGTTTTTACACTATCTCTAAATTCAATTATGCTACATAATACATCCAAATCGAGTTCTGGTAAGTTAGTATCACTTGTTCTAAGTTCTACAATGAAAATATAATATGCATAAATTTTGTTTTTATTTATTTTCATAAAAACTTACTTTCGTTTCCTTGGTCTTCAGTTCCGGATGTCTGTTTCTTGCCTTTCGAAGATTGAGCTGCACTTTGATTTGAGTCACTATTATCGTCTGAGTCGTCTTCATCATCATCATCTTCATCGTCATCATCATCGTCATCGGAGTCGTCACTTGAAGAATCATCATCATCATCATCGTCATCATCGTCGGCAGATGACTTGGACTTGGATTCGCCATTTGATGATGTGGTTTGTGATTTTAAAAAGTTGTCGCGCCGTGCCTTAAGCATGTCTTTAACTGTTGTAGTTTTTTCCACTTTTTTCGCATTCTTTTCAATATCGGAAACTCTGTCTTCTGCTACCGTTTTCGGTGAGCTTGAAGCGGAGCACGAAGTGTTTTTCAATTTGTTTTTTTTAGACGCCCCTCCATTTTCAATAGGAGCAACTTTCCTTTTGGGGCGATTAAATGTTGTTGTAGTTGATTTTTTCGGAATTTTGTCATTCGTACTTGCAGAAGATTTTGATTTACTTGTTTCTACGGACCCTTCTCGGGATTCATCATCATCTGAATCATCATTTTCCTCGTCGTCACCCGATGATGATGAGTCTTCTGACGATGAAGTCATCACACGTTTTTTGGGGCGATCTGGCATTTTTATTATTTCGTCGGTCCTTGTGGTGTAAGACTGGGTGCGTAACTTTTTGAATTCCAAAGCACCACAATTGATATAGAAGCCTCCTTCAATTGTCTCAACTTCGTCCGGAAGTAATTCATCATACTAAATATACATAAATGTGTAGAAAACGTTAATAAACATTAATTAGTTTTTATTTTTTTAATAATATTTATTACCGCTTCTGTATTGTCTATAAATGAGTCCGATTCATCATAGCCCATTCCAATGTCGACATCATCACGTTTATTTTTACTACGTCCTGTACTATATGCGTTGCCATATTTCTTTTCCAGTTCTTTTGCAATACGTGCTACGTCGTCATCATTATCTTCAAATGGATCGGAGAACCCGTTCGATTTTTGTTTTAACTTTTTAATTTTTTTCTGAAAATGCAAACGTTTTTTTTTTTATTTAATAATAGTTGTTATATCAAAATTAATTACATACATAATTTTTTACAGCGAATGATACTATCCTACTAATATAATAAAAGTGAAAATTTTTATGTTTATGAATTTGGATGTTCGGATGTTTATATTCCTGCATGTTGGTTCCACTTTACCACAACATCCGGCTTAATGGATTTGACTAAAATTTGGCAGACGGATTGAAATATATAGGAATTTTTTTTGTGGGGGGGGGGGGCGTGGAACCGTGTAAATATTTGTACTTTTGGTACATTTTCTGTTAGTGATAAAAATAAATTGAGCTATAAAAGAGTTATCATATGCTAAATAATTTATTAATTTTTAATTTTCTTAATGTAAACTTAATAAAGGGAATTTCTTCGACAACTAACAAGAAAAAGCACAACATTTATATCTCTCTACGCTAAAGTTGAAAAAATTTGGCACAGTAGCATTGAATTTTCTTACACGAATTCTAGAACTATCGATTCACACGCTAATGATTCCTGACATCTGCAAAGTTTCGAGGATTATTCCATATCCAAAACCCCTTAATCGATTACTGCTCTATCTCCCTTTTGTCAAGTATGTATAGTTATATAGGTTTTGGAATCGCTGCTGATTATCTTTTATTTAGTCGTCTATTTTTTTAAATTTTCTATTAGATAAACTATTTAAAAGAATTTTTGAGATTCTTCACAGTTTCATTAGAAAAGTTCAGAGCCCCATAACTCGGAAAATATGGTCGTTAAATTATTTACATATTTAATTTGTTTTTCTAATGTTGTAATTTTCAGTTGTTCCAAATATTTATTTTTTCTGTGTACTTCAGAGACGAATTAGACAACCTTTCTCACACATACAACTATAATTTTATTTTTCACATCACTGTGCTGGACTCTGGTCTTAAAAATGATATGAGACGCTGTATTGCCAAATAATCCGAGACTAGCAGATTGCTTAAAAGCCTAGCCAAAAAGGCGTCCATACCCGGCTACAACCAAAATAATGATAGAAATTGGACCAGTAATGATATTGAATCTTTAAAGGTTCTTATGGACAAACTCTATCCGGGATGTCAACACCACTTTGATATGCCACAAGTACATCCTTCACACGCTCAGCACACTGTATCCTTAGACATTACAGTGGAAAAAGTGAAATGAGGCCTTAAAAGCTTCCATCCGTTCAAATATCCAGGTCCGGATGGTACCATTCCTGCGGATCTACAACATAACGCAGATCTAATGATTCCATGGTTACATACACAAGGCCTGGTCATGTATTCCAATTGCTCTCAACACGTATACACTAAGAGTGAATCAGTTGAGACCGCCTTACACTTATCAACAAATTCAATGGAAACATCCTCCAACACAATAGTGTAATTATTTTTTATTTTAATTCACAAGCGCCAAAAAATTTTACACAAATAATATTGCGCCATACTGTCAATTTCCCCAAAAAATAAATCTTCTTGTATGTTCTTATATGAAGTTCGACACATAGGAAATTAAATCTTGTTTTCAAAAAACGAAAGTGAACTTTGATTCAAAAGAGGAATTTAAAACTAATGGCGTTTTCGTTTCTAAAAAAAAGTGTAAAATTTTTTAACTTTCTATTAAAAAATACCATTTAGTGTTTGTTTAAAGAAAAAATTTGAGCTTGCAAGGGATGATACAATAATTTCTAATAAAATGTATATTTTAGAAAATCATTTTATTGCGAATTTTCATTAAAAAGTGTAATAAGTGTAACATTGTTTTCCAGAAAAGAAAATGCCATAAGAGACATAAAAAGTGCAAGGCAGTCGAAAAAGGTGCAAAATCGCTGGTTATCGTCGCTGTCTCATTGACGACTAAATGGGAGAGAATAACTGCCAGTTCATAGAAGCCATGTAAAAATTCTCGTCTTCCTATTTATATTGAAAACAAAAAGAAAGCATTAAAAATTTGTTTTTGTTTTCAATATAAATAGACAGCCGAGAATTTTTACATGGCATCTATCTAGATCCCTGCGAGTAAATTTTATACAAATTTCGCCTTTTTATAGGAGCTCCCTTAAGGACAACCGAGCTCATAGAGCCATATATAGTTGGTAGAGTAATATAAAAATTTAAATATAATTATCGGGCCTGTTATGAAAATCACGGTGATTTCAAAAGTAAACTACTAATACCTGACTTGATAGTGGGGTTTTATTATATTTTAAGTTTTTGTCATTCATAATAGAATATTTTCTTTCAACTTCCAACGCTAAAAATCGTGTAATTAAAAAAAGCAACGATTTCATTTTCATTAATTCTATGAAATCACCATGATTTGACATGTCGTGATTTGCAGAATATGCCCGTATATAACAAACAATAGTTAGAAAAATTGTATCTTCATAAAGGAACACATACATACATATATACATATATATATATATATATATATATATATTCATATACACATACATATATATATATATATATACATATATATATATATATATATATATATATATATATATATATATATATATATATATATATATATATGGATAACTAAAGTCTCGGAGGAAATGTTGGAGATGAAAAATTACTGTGGGTCGGTCCTGCATTTGACCCCCCAGGGAGGCACCATAAAAGCTGAACAAGCGGCTTTTTTAAAAAATATTATTTAAAAAAAATTATTTAATGGTTGAAGATAGACGATAGGTATATTTAGAGAAAATCTTCGTATTCAAAAAATATTGGAGGTTAAAACCATGCGAGTAAATTTTATAGAAATATACCCTTTTTAAGGGAGCCCCATTAAGGAGAGAAGTAAGGCGGTCGGTGTGTTTAAAAAAGTAGTTGGGCGGAGAAAATTAATAGCTTCTGATCATAGATTTGACCATAATAGCAGTGACCCCGGGAAGGGTTTATGATTTTTTGTAAATTGTTTTCCTCCTACCCTCAACTTTGAGCACGAAGAGGCGACCTTTTGATCCCATCTGACCGCCACCATTTTTTGGCTCAAATATTTTTTCCGAACCTCGCAAAATGGGGGTCATTGCATGTCGAAATCGAAAAGTCATCCACCATGCCAATAGATCGCAGTGTCCTGTGCTTTCCGCTAGACTTAATTCATTCAATCATACCTAATGTACATATTTTTTTCAATTTCTCATTGCCTTGTGTAAATTGAAAACTTTAACGCGTTTTCTGCAAAACTAGTTTTTTTGAGTTGTGACACTATTGAAGTAAATGAGCGATTTGTATATTAGACCGTTTTCGCACAAACTTTCACATTTGCAATATTTCCAGGAGTATTGGCCAGTAGTGGGTTAATTTATTTTCATTTCATTTATTATTAACTTTAGTAATACATGTGGCCTCAAGGCCAATATAAATATATTACAACTATAAAATGAATGTAAAAATTTTCAAAACTTTTTTCTCAATAACCTTTTTCATTCTGTTAACCCATTAACCGCCAAAATCAAACCAATGACGATAATTAACAAAAAAGTTTATTTTTAATTTCACTATGCTCAAAGTTAACATAAAGTAATGGAAAAATTAAAAAAAATAATAAGTGGGCGGAGTAAGGAGGGTGTACTCAATTGAGTACAGCGGCGGTTTACAGGTGGTATTTTTCAAAACATGATTTTTCAATACATAGTGTTTTTCAAACATTTTTTGCACTGCCAGCGAACTCTTGCATGGCATAGGACATCTGAGTTGATTTTCTAACTTTTTGGGGTAGTGCCATATACCATCTTGTGGCAATCCTAGGACCAATGAAGACGATTGTCGAGCTTAAGTTTGCGTATTTTGTCGTAAATAGTATCTTGCAATGTAACGTCGGCATAAAAGCTGATCCATGTCATCATTATGAGTCATTTCATATAACCGACAAGCGTTTGCAATTGCCATATCCATTATGTAGGTGAACAAGATCCACCACCATTTCTTACCTCAAATGGCAATTCTGTACAGCGAAGTTGACTCATCTAGCTCATCCACTCCTTCACTTTATTTAAAGAAATAATTGATGTTTGTATATTTTGGGAGTCCCCTCTTTATTTTGAAACACACAGAAGTATGCTTTTGTATATATGGGCAAACAACAGTGTTGCCAGAATTCGCATGTGGATTCTGCCGCTGTACTCAATTGAGTACAGATATATCTAAACTACGATAACTATATAAAAATGAGCGGGAAGCAATTTGTTTCTACTTATTTTATAAATAAAAATGCTTTAGTTTAGGAAATTAAGGTGCAAAATAAATTAAAACACAGTTAAATTTATAAAAGGCGGAAAATGCATACTTGCCACGTCACATCAATTTTGCATCATACTAAGAGTTAATTTTTTAACAGTCTAAATATATATCGACAGTTTTTTGTTCATTATTTCAATAGACTATGGTTCAGATTTAGCTAGAAAGGTTAATTAATTACAACAACTCTCAAATATGCAAAACTGTCACCTTTTTTTTACTGTACTCAAGTGAGTACAGCGGCGGGTAATGGGTTAATAAAAATATACCCATGGTTGGAATTTTTAAAACTTTAATCAACAATACAGGCACATAATGGGTTAAATAGTACCATTTTCTCAATAAAACGTAAAAAAATATATAAAACAAACAAAAAGCTGAAAAAATATAAAACTTAGTAAAAACCGGTTTTAAAACAATCAAACCCGAAAAAAAATTACCCTAACCAGCCCAAAAGTTTATTTTTCGGAAAAAATTCGTACTATATATAAAAAACCGGTTCCGAAATGGATAAAAAGATAGGCTATGTCTGACGCTGGTATTGTATCTTTAAATTGTATAAAGAAGAAGAAGTTTAGCTGTCTGGGCGTGAAAGCGTAGCAAACAAACTCATTTTCTCATTTACACTATAGTAAGGATTTATCAGTAATACATGTGGTCTCGTGGATAATAAATATATATGTACATATATATATATTTTACAAAAGCCTTATGCATAATGAAAAACTGGCATGAAGTTAGCATAAGTGACGAAATTGAGTTTCCACGAGAGTATCCATACAATTTTACATTCAAAATCGGCGCATAATGTAATTTTAGGTCACTATTAAATCCTAGCGTATAGCAAAACACGTTGAGAACACGTTCCGTTTTCCCACTTATGCTAACTTCATACCAGTTATTTTATTATCAATGAGATAATGAAAATCAACAAAATAACCTAATGATCCTATCATGAGTACTAAAGTAAAACTTCCTTGGTATTTAAAAATTGTCATTCCTTACATTTCTAGAACAAATGTAAATAAGTTTGGTTTCGATATTTCCGATTTTATATTTAAGTATTTATTTATGTATGTACTTACCTTTTCCAAGCGCAATAATTTGGCATAGTTAAACTCGGGGTATTTGTTGCAGTCGGTTTGAAAGAGCTCGACATTTAATCGTATTGTTTTCGCTGAACTTTTTGTACCAGACAAATTTGTTGCAGATGATGCCGTAGACTTTTCTGCTTGGGCTAAGAAATCTGCACCAAAGCGATGACCGCCTGACGAACCCGGAGCCATTAATGATGAGCTGACTGTGAATGTTACACGTTTTGCTTCAGTCATGATATATAAATATTTTATATGCACGTTTTCTAATGTTTTGCGTAGATTAACACTATTCTGGACCACTACTAAAACAAGCACTTTGTTTACCCTTCACTTTATTCTTTCAATTATTACACTTTATCTCCTATTAATTTTGTTTCGTGAGGTCAGAGCACCCTATTTTTTACAAATTCTCTTTTAACACGAGTTTTTTTATATAAAAAAAATATTTTACAAAATATAAAAAAATAATTTTCCTTGGATAGAGGATTTATATATTTCAATACATTTCTAGTTATTTTATTTTCTATTGGATTACTATCTATTTTTTAATTCCAATTTATAGACTGCTACAGAAAAATTTAACTTTGACTTCTTTTTTTTAGTTTCTTCACATTTTTAAGCCACCATTGAAATTAGCAGAAAAGATGTGTATTTTTTCCAGCAAGTTTTTTTTCTTAAAATTTATCAAAAATAATTTTTATATCAATGGTTTTTTAGAGATTCAAATTATTTTAAGAACATCTATTTAGATTGATTGAAACTTTTACATTTTACTTTGAGGCACAAGTGCTATATTTTTTTAACAAAACTTCTAAATTTCTGCGATAAAAATGCAATTTTTTCTTCGAGCACCGCTCATTTTGCAACGTTGTTATGGGGCTTTATGTCTTTACGACATGGTTGTATTTATCATTGCTCGATTGCATTATTAAGTACTAAAGTCCTAGTCGACTAATTTATCCGATATACATTAGCATTTCGGCATGGGAGGGATATATTTATTCATTTATGTATATATATGAGCTTAAATGCAGTTTAGTGAAGCATTCCAAAAAATAAAGTAACCTATGTGATAGAAAACTAAAAATAAGAGAAAATATATTCAAATAAAAATATTTGTGGCAGCCCATATTCTCCCTGCTGTGGAGCTTTAATGTTTTTATTGCATTTCTGAATTTAACGGTTTAATATTGCTTTCAATTAAGAGCCCTGCTGAAGGGCGGATATGCAAGCATTGTTTCTTCAAAATTTTAATTAATTTTATTGAAAATTTATAAAACTTTATTTTAGCGTAAATTAATTAAAAATGTTAACTCAAAATCTATTCGCATTGGGAATCACTTGCTGACTCGAATGCTTTTATTCACGATTAATTGAAGTTCATAGTGCTGTCGCTACAGTTTTTATGGTTTTATTTTGATTCCATCTTTCACAAATCTTTTGAAGAATTGAGAATTAAATAAACGTAAACGTCAATTGAAAAGAGAAACTGAAACAATATAAAAGTTTTTATGTGTGCAAAATTTTTATTTCTCACTAAACATTTGCTGTTTGCATTCATAATTCTTTGAGTAATTAAAAAAATCAAATATAAATAATATCAATCAAGAAGTTAGAAATAAAAACAAAACAAATTATTAATACACAAAAATAAACAAAAACCTAACAAGAGGATTCATAAGATAAGAAAATATTCCAACACACAATAAGAAAAAAATAGTTATCAACATAAATGGTAAGTAAAAGAAATACTTCGATACAACTTGGGACTTTTTACTTACATACCTATAAATATTTAAACTTAAACGTGAGAAATGAGGGTTTCTAAGTAAAGTTGTGCAGAGAACGTGATTAAGTGTTAAACAATTTAGTCATCCGCACAAAAATAATTTCAATTTTGGTATCAATCGATACTAAACAGTAGTTAGCAGGCAATTCAACTAACTCGTTAACGATGCATCCGCGTTTAAAAAAATTTCCTTATTTTAATACTCGTAAACATTCACAGATGAATTATGACGGTCTACTGTCGCAGTTAACGGATGAGAAATTATTACTACAAAACAAACCAGCTACACCTTTAAGAACTGCGGCTAATATTATACCTATAGAAGATGGATCTATAGAGGAGGAACAGGCAGCTACCATACAATGTGTTAGAAGACATCCAGCTTTAGCGGAAGCCAATCTCAACAAATCTGAATTATCCACGCCACAAAGAAAGATATCAACTTCTTCGCGTTTCATCAATGCATTTCAACAACTGTATACCACTTCAGGTAGTTCTTGCGTTAACAATACAGCGGAAAGTGATGATAACGATGGGAACACAGCATCATCGACTTCCGCATCTACGCCAGCCGCTGGTAGGACACCCACAAAAGGTATGGAGTCAAAATTACTTACCATGTGGCACAATGTTAAATATGGCTGGAGCGGCAAATTAAAATCAAACTTTTCAAAAGAACAACCTGTCTGGTTGCTGGGAAGATGCTATCATCGCAAGGCTTCGCCTTCCTCTTCCATGGAAACATCAGCAGAATTGATCAATAGCACGATCGCCCAAGATAATGGTGCTATATCGAGTGCCTATGATACAATACAACAAGTCAACACGGACAATATAACACCTAATAGCAATACTGCATCATTGTATCCGATATTAAATCCACAGCAAGTGGAAGAGATAGTTGTACCCCAGGAGTTGGCAACGGATGCTACAGAAAATCAAGTGGGTGAAAATCCATGGGAGGAAGGTATAGAAGGATTTAAACGTGATTTCTATAGCCGCATATGGATGACATATCGTCGGGAATTCCCTTTGATGAATGGTTCAAATTATACTTCAGATTGTGGTTGGGGTTGTATGCTACGTAGCGGTCAAATGTTATTGGCTCAAGCATTAATCTGCCACTTTTTAGGACGTAGTAAGTTAATTTGCACGTATTTCATTATAAAATTTGTTCATAATTTTATCCTTAAGCGTGGCGTTATGACTCTGAATCTCAATTGCATTCTACCTACGAGGACAATATGCATAAAAAAATCATTAAATGGTTTGGTGATAGTTCATCAAAATCATCACCTTTTTCTATTCATACATTAGTTGGATTGGGAGAAAAAATGGGTAAAAAACCTGGTGATTGGTATGGTCCAGCATCGGTATCATACTTATTACGGTATGTTGTAGTTATAAAAATATTTTACTATTTATTTAATTAATAGATGCAAGTTAGTCAAATCGATATCATATTTGGTTTTCCTATGTAGGCAATCTTTAAAAAATGGGTCTCAGGAGAATGCTGACTTTGATAATCTTGTAATATATGTTGCTAAAGATTGCACAAGTAAGTTGGCTTTTAGTTGAAAAAGAATAGAAAAAAAAGTAGAGAAGAAAAGAAAAGAATATATTATAATTTATTTAACAGTTTACATCGGAGACATTGAATCGGAATGTTGTATACCTGAGCCTACACCAAAATCTAACGTACCTTGGCGTAGAACTGAAGCTCCGAAGTATCCAGAAACGAAACAAAATTGGAAATCATTAATAATATTAATACCGTTACGGTTGGGCACAGATAAACTAAATCCAGTTTATGCCCACTGCTTGAAATTATTGCTCAGCACAGAATATTGCATAGGTATTATTGGAGGTCGTCCCAAGCATTCATTGTACTTTGTAGGATTCCAAGGTAAATATTTTGTTAAATTATGGATTAATTGTTAATTTAATTACCGCCAAAAGCTATGTAACATAATGTATTTTTTTTTTATTAATTATTGTGGATAGCAGTTAAAGGTTTAAAAGGTTTAAAAAAGCTTTAACAAAAAGAAAATTTGCATACAATGTTTATACGGCTGTTAAACTTCAAACATAAATTTAGTTATTTTAAATATCATATTGAATAATTTAACTTTTTGTTGGTGTATATTTTTGAAAAAGCTCTGTAATTTTATTTAACATTTATTTGCGTTGAATAAATACAATTACAACTATACCTCGATTTACACGATAGATACGTTCCTGAGAAATTCGTATAAATCGAAATTTTAAATTTTTGTATGAAAAATCGTGTAAATCGAAAATAAAGGCAGAATCGCGTAAAAACTTGGTTTTATTAAGAAATTATGTATGTATTTCACGGTGTTGCCACATGAATCTTAGTTATTTGAAATAGACGTTATTTTAAAAATTTATGTGAGAACACATTGATTTAACAAATATGGTAAGAACTGACTCGAACGTCCTATTAGTGACAAAAATATTCAACAAAACACATAAAAAATCGTGCAAATCGAGGTATTTCATAATTCTCTTAATTTACACGAAAACCAAAATAATCGCGTCAAAGTGAAATCGTGTAAAAAAAGTATCGTGTAAATCGAGGGATAAGTGTAGGTATAATAGGGCATTTACACCTGTATAAAATCTTTATCAAAATATATACAGTTATTTTGGCATTTATTTAGATTTCGTACCCAAAACAAAAACCAATGACTGAAATGTTCCTAAACCACAACCAAACAACTGTAATATAGCTAATTCACATACCTTATTAAACATATCGGTGTATTTTTAGTACCATATTGAAAGAAAAAACCACAGTTGCATCACTAGATTTTTAGTAGATTTCGACAAAATCTAACTACGAAGTAAGTAAATTTTGTTTTATATGGGAAATCTACTCAAAATATATTAGATTTTGCTCGAAATCTAGTAAGTAATAGATTTTGCTCAAATGTAAACACACTATAATATTAAATATTTTCTCAGTCGTTAAGCAGCTCTGGGTCGGGGAACATCTCTCGCGTCATCGTAATTATTTCTTAAGTGCGGTCAGGCTTGTGTGTGTTGTTTGGCCTTCGAGAGTTTTTCGTCTCGCTCGCACTGGTTGACTGATCTGCCACGGATAACCGTATAATCTTGCGGTTTTTTGTGGAATTTCTTTAACAACCACGTTGCCTACTTCCTATGTGAAGGCATAGGTCGTGTACAGTCAGTCACAAAACCTTATAAAATACTGTTAATACCATCTTGGGCATATGGTCTACGTTACTCCGCCCATATTTGTGCAACACCATATTATGCAAATTTACTTTGCATTAATATGTTTAATAAATAAATAAATAAATAAATAAATAAATATTTTCTAACCTGTTTATGTACTTGTTATTGCATTTAAACGAATGATAATTTTCAAATTATTATTTTTTACTTGTAGAAGATAAGTTAATACATTTGGACCCACATTACTGCCAGGAGATGGTGGATGTTAATCAGGATAATTTCCCCTTACATTCATTTCACTGCAAATCACCCAGAAAGTTGAAAGCAAATAAAATGGATCCCAGCTGTTGCATTGGATTCTACTGCCAAACTAAAACCGATTTTGATAACTTTGTAGAATCTGTGCAAATGGTAAGTAAACAATATATGTACTTGTACATACTTATATAAAAACTTTATGCGTCCATGTATGACGACAAACCAATTAGTAATTGATTTCCATTGTATCGCTTAATGTGGTCTAGAAATAAACAAATATTATATTGTAATTTATGTTTGCCTAGTATCTTCACCCAATGCGTTGTGCTTCGGGGTCTTTGGAAAAACAGATTCCCATTAACATACAACAAATACCTTCAAGTTTGACCAACAGTTTCACGGAAAGCACATCGTCGCAATATGCTGAAATGAATTATCCTTTATTTTCGTTTTCGAGAGGGCGCTGTTTGCAACATGAGAATCTAAATGAAATGAGCGATTCTTTGTACAAGCCTCTGCAGAAGCAGCTCCAACAAATAAACAATGACTTTTTGACACAAACTAACCAAGATGATGATAGTGAAACGGAAGAATTTGTTTTACTTTAAAGAAATATTTGTTTATTTAGTGTTTAGCAAGCTTTTACTCTGCGTCTGCTTACAGCAAGGCAAAATATAAATTGTATTAGTCAGCACTATTCTAAATTGAAAGGATCACTACAAATCATAAAGACGTCAAGATAAATTATTCATAATAGTGTTTGAAATATCTCATGCCATTAGATTATATTATATATATATACATATACGTGAATGTATCTCAAAATTTTAAGACTAATTTATTTCTATTATTTAACACGCCTATCCTAACATTAATGCTGCATTAAATTAAACCTATTTTTTACAATTCAAAATACACTATGTACTCGTATTATTATTTTTACAAAGGTCCTAAATACGACACTCGTAATTATGTCCTATATGTATATTTTATACGCATATTGTAATAAATATATGTATACTGATTATTTATTATATTCTTACTTTTTCTTATCGTACACAAAAATGTTTACTTAACTTTGTAATTTAAAAGTTAACCCTTCTATATAGGGATCTTGCATTAAAAAATAATGATTTATTTATTTTGTATGTCAGTGTCATTTATTTGATTTAATTTGTTTTTTATTCATTCGTTATATTGAAAATATTTAAAACACAAGTTAAATGATAACAAGCAAAGAACTTAAAATATTATCAGATATGATATGATATCACATTCAAACATGTAATCGTACCTTATTATCTAATTTATAGAAAGAGCTAAGAAAATATTGATAAATATATTTCTTTTGTTTTACTTTATATAATAACATTTAAAAGCCTTTTTTTGCCACTCTACATTAATATCAAACAATATTTCCATTTCATTTCATTTGTACTGTATTGTATTAAAATAAGTCCATTTCCATTTATTTATATTAAAATAAATATTGAAATTATTTTCAAACAAGAAATATTTATTCAGAAGTTTGAGCTGAGTTTGCATTTAAAAAGAATTAAAAAGTAAAAAAGTGGGTAATACAAAAGAATTAAAAATTATTCGATTCGGGTTTAAATAAATTTTGAAGATACAAAAAATTTTTTTTTATTCAATTAGAAAAGTTGGCATTAGAAAAGTTGGCACACTGCCAACTCATGCCTCATACAAATTCAATATTGTTTTGAACCAGCAATTCTTATAAAGATTTCCACACATTAATTTCTTATCACAACACGCCTTTATATATCAAGCCAATGCTCATAAACTTTTCGCTCGTTTACTTTTTATCGAAGTAGCGACACGGATGGAATCAATCTCTAAATTCCAATTAAAAAATGTAATTGCAATTAAAATTTTTTTTAAATTACAAAAAATTCAAAATTGCATTTTAAATTAATTATTGGGTTATTATTATAGCCATCAGCCGTATTAAAAATTAAAATAATGCTATAAAATTAAAAAAGGTGTATGTATATCAGGGATCGCAAATTTAAACTGAAAAAATGACACTAATAGAGAAGTGCTACGTGCACAAGGAATATAGTAAGATATTCCATGTTACATTTACTACCTATAGGTGCAATGATTCTTATTTTTTTAATTTTTATTGAAAAACTGAACTTTACCGATTTTTTTTATTTTTTCCTCAGAAAACAACAGTTAATTTGTGACTTTATTTTTATCTCCCAGTTTTTTCTTGATTTTTATTTATTCCTCGCAAAATAAGAGTTATTTTATGAGTTTTATTTATTAATCACGAAATAACAGTTACTTTTTGATTTTTGTTTTTTGCTCAAACAAATTTTAAAATTAAAAACTGAATAACTAACTATAAAAAAGTAAATTTAATTCAAGATATAAGAGTTTTTTTTATGGACTGGCGAAATGTTCAATTTCAAATCGTAACATTAATTTTAATGCAAAAAAATACGCTTTCTACAATTTAAAAAATAAAAAACAAAAAATTAACTGTTACTTAGTGAGGAATAAACAAAAGTAACAAACCAACTTTTATTTTGTGAGAAATAAATAAAAATCAAGAAATAACTTTCATTTTCTGAAAAATAAATAAAAATCACGAAATAATGATTAAAAAGTAATGTTTAAAATAAATCATAACAGTTACGATCCCTTATCAAAACCTAAATTTTGATTTCTTTTGCCTGTTGCTTGGTTTTTCATTTAAGCTAACGATATATTTGTTTTATTGAGGTGTGATGAATACCGATCGATTTTTAGCATCATTATTAAGACAATCTCAAACTATTAATAAAATACAAACAATATAATACAGCTGTAAACCGAAATGTATTAAACATTATTGAAAAAACTATTAAAAACACATTTTAAAATGATTAACAAAACGACTAAAGCAAACACATCACACCTTTTAACGTTTATAAAGTGGTTTTGTGTCTAAATCGTTTTAATTACATACCTGATTATGTGCTAATTAAAAAAAAATCACTACTGCAAACTTATTTATGTGCCGAAACGTATATTTATAAATACATACGTGACTGCATTCACATACATATTAAGAAAAAGAAGTGTTAACAATTAACACGAATATATTTGTATGTACTTACTTACTTACTTATACTTAAAGAATTTAAAGTTATTGCTTATTGTGTAGATTAAGCGAATTTTTTTATGTATTACTGAATTATTTAATGATGTCATTTAATTGCTTTTTACAGAACCTATTGATTGTTGTCCAACGTGTGTATACTGCCAGTCTTTTTGTTTTCTTGTCTCTCTTTATCCAACCTATTTAGTAATTTACTCAAGTTATTTCTAGCTGTAAATGCTTTTTGGGGATTAGCATCTAAAGCATTTTTATAAGAATCAATAGCATCGTTTAGTCTATTCCAACGATGGTAGAGTACAGCTAAATTTGTATGATACATATAATTAAAAGGCTCCTTGCCAATAACACGTTTATACAATTGTTCAGCCTCTATATATCGGCCCATTTTCCCAAATACATTGGCACGTAAAAACAGTAATGAGTTTTCATTAGGAATGTGAATTAAGGCCTGTTCGGATAGACGTAGAGCATCCTCAAACAAGTTTTTTGAATCAAGCATTGTCAGCATATTGATCCAAGCCTTTTGAAAATTTGGATTTAAGGCTATGGCTCTTTGCCAATGATTTAAAGCTTCAGTGTATAAATTTTGTTCTAAATATAAATTACCCATATTATAATAACAATTAGCATAATTCTTACGATACTTTAAAGCATTATGATAGCTAATTAGGGATTGTTTATATCTTTTACCAGCCGCTTGTACAATTCCCAAGTTCATCCAAGCTGCGGCCAAATCAGGCGTTACTCTAAGAGATTCTCTTAGATAATTTTCAGCTTTTTTCAAATTACCAATTTCACGATAGAGATTTCCCAAATTCATAAGAGCTGCATCATAATCAGGATAAAGTTCAATGGCCTTGTGATAGTGCTCAAAGGCCTTCGTAATATTATTCGTATCCGTAGATAAACGTGCAATGTTGTAATGTACCTTCAAAATTTTAATTCAACAAGAATAACAGATATTGAAAAAAATTTAAACATACCTTGGCATTATTGGGACACACATCTAGGGCTGAGCTAAATAGTTTTTCTTCCGTTAACCACTCTTCAGATCGTTGACGACTGCGCACAATGAATGCTAGTACCAGTATAACAAAACTTGCTGATAAAACTGCACGAAATTTCAACTTTTCATACAGCGACATAAAACCATGCGAAACCAAAAAACAGTATCCCACGGAAGGAACATACAAAATTCGTTCTGCAATAACAAAGCCCAATTTCACTATACCCGATGCGGGCAGGAAAGGTATAATGATCATAAGTAAACCAAAAACAGCAGGAAAGTTATATTGATATTTACAAATGCAAATGATAACTAGCAAATACAGAGCTATTATTGAAAATATTCTCAGATCTTTAAAGTTCTCAACAAGTTTTAAACAATCAAAGGCCCAATCAAAGCTCAGGTACAAAGGATTTAAGAGAGTTTCAAAATTATACACATAAAGGTAACTCTGTGATAATGATCGTGTCAAAAAGCTTTCTGCATGGGCAATGGGATTGTCAACATTTTGAAATTTTGGATGTTTAAAGTCTGCTATCCAAAGACGTATCGCTATTATAGCGATCGTAGATAGACCGTAAAAAAAATTGGTTTTAGTTAGCATCTTCTGCAATTGTAATTGCCAAGATAGCGTATAAGCACGCTTTAGAGTATAAACCATAAAAACAGTGGCCAAAGGTATAGTTATTGCAGTTTCTTTAAATAAAACTCCTAGGCAAGTTAAACATATTGTCAGCAAAGGCAACACAAATTCATGCTTATCATGCATTTTACTACTGATAAGAAGTGAACCTAAGAACAAGAGACAAAACATTAAATCAGCTCTAGATACTATTCCCGAAATCGCCTCTGTGTGAACAGGATGTATTGCAAATAAAATTGCAGTCAAGAGTGCAATTTTGTGTGAAACATGAGAAAATTGCAGTTGCCTTATTAGAAATAATACTATAATTGTGTTAATAGTGTGTATAAGCAGGTTTATCAGTTTCATATGAAATGGATCCAGTTTCCATTTTACCCACTCAAAATGAAACATCAGCGAAGTAAGAGGGCGGTAAGATTTGTGAGAATCGTTGTCGGTAATACTTGTGCCCCAAAAATCACTTGTGAAAATTGCAGTAAAGTTGGTGGGTAATTGATTGATGGCTTTGTTTTTCTTAATTGCTACTGTATCATCAAAAACGAAACCTCCACGTAAGGCATGGCCATAGCTCAAATAACATAAGCAGCATAATAACATAATTTGCGGAATTGTCGATTTTAAAAATATATTGTAACGAACATTGATTATATTCAAAATATTATTCATGTTTATTTTGAGTTTTATGAAATGCAATTGATATTGTCGTAAATATTTATCACAGCACAGGAAACAACTTTCTTTTCCTACACGACCTCGCAAGGAAGTGTATTTTTAAAGAAATTAATAATTGTTTTGATATTTTATCAATTATAAGTAAAATTTTTTAACATTGACTTCTGATTCTTTTAATTTACAAAAACAATTAGGTATGTCAAATAAACAAGGCGAATCCACATGCCATGTCAACACAGCTGCCAGATTCGACGATTTTCGATTCCAAAAATAGCAAATTGACTATTGGACGATTTTTTCTTAATATCGTTCCATAACCGCCAAAATAGCTTAAAGGCTCAGTTAGCCGACTGTATAATTATGTTAGGTGTAGACCGCAAGATAAGGCTCTTAAAGCTGTGTTCACATTATATGTATTTGTCATGTGGAGTGTCACTTTTTCACATGGCAAATTTGTACACATAGTCTGAACACATTTTAACAATAGCATGTGTGCAGTACAAACGAAAATTTTGATTTAGAGTGTATGCTATTTTTAAGTGACAAAGCATTTGACATGAGCTGGTTTTATATATACCAAGTGCTTGTAGTATATAAAATTGCTTAGTGCCGCCAAGTTAGGTATTTTTTAGAAACCGAATGAGTTGGTATACCCTAAAATTTCTGCTATTTATTTCATGGCGAATTCATGAATTCGCCTTGATTTATCTTACCATCTGTTTTTGAAATCAATTGTTTATTTTTTAAAATTCGTATAATTCTGTCAGAAAGTATTTCACATAAAAACATCATTCAGCTTTTATTAAAAATGTGCGAAGATATAGTTTTTGATTTCTTACATGCTGAAATAGTAAATTATTGTCTAGAAGACAACAAGGTTTGATACAAATAAAATATGACGTACATATGTACGAGTACAAATATTACAGTGACTATATTTTGCTTCCAGGAAAATGACTACTCCACTTTGGAATACATTGGTTTCACAACTGGATTTCGTTTAATAGAGCGTCTAACTCGCGATGTTACCCGTTTTAAAGATGAATTGGAAACGATAAAATTTATATGCACTGATTTTTGGACAATAATTTATAAGAAGCAAGTAGATAATTTGAGAACTAATAATCAAGGAATGTATGTTGTACAGGATAAATCATTTCGTTTTTTAACCCGCATGTCGCCCGGTACTAAGCAATTGGAACATGCTCCTAAGGTTTGTAACTTAAAACGAATATGTCCAGTTTATAATATACATGCAAATATAATTTCAGTTTGTTGCCTTTACATGTGGTTTGGTGAGGGGAGCTTTAAGTAATCTAGGTATTAATAGTACTGTTACAGCTGAAGTGCAATCGATACCCGCATGTAAATTTCATATAGAAGTTAGTAGAGCTTAAAAATCTTCTGATTTGTTATAATAAATGTAATTAAATCTTTTTAATACCTACATATATAATTAGGGAATTAATTGGAGTTTATAAAAGTTCTATAGTACTAATATATCAATAAGATTTATTAATTACACGAAATGAAAATACATTTTGTGAATTTGTGTTTTTTCCGAATTTCTTAATTATCTTATGTATTTCATGTAATATTTAAATTTTCTAGTTAATTTTCTATTGGCGTTAAAAGTGATCCTCAAAATTTTATTTTAGTTTTCTCGCTTTGAAAATCATGTTTTAATTACTCACTAAAGTTTGCTCAAAACTTGATTGAAGTCTTGCGCTTTTCATATAAAACTATAATATTATTATTTTCTAATGGCACGGATTTCAATAAAATCCATTTTTCCGCCGGGCTTTCTGGAAAATTTGGCTCCAACGGAAGAGGATCAGTATATATATTAGATTTTTCTGAAGGGCCCGCAATCATAATGTAATTCCCTTGATAATGTTTTAAATATGCCAAAAATGCCGATCGGTGGTTGAAGTAGCAAAACATTAAGGCGAAATTCCAATTATTAGTAGCACAACACTCTTGTAGAAAACTACCAGTAACAGATTCTTCTTTCATATCTTCGATATAGTTTAGAGGTATGAATGTTTTGATAGCATAATTACTGCTCCACCACTTGCGATCCACTTCTAAGCCATAAACTTGCAAATCTTTAAAAAACGAAAACATATATGTTTAATAACTCTTACCAAATATAACAATACTAACTCAGGGCCTCTTTTAATAACCATTCAAACAAACCACTGCCGCATCCTATGCTTAACACATTCATAATACTGTAATCACTTAAGAGTTTATTTATTTGCCGTAAATTCTCTTCCGTGGGCCATAGCCACAACACTTTTCGTTTTATATCAAATCCTAATGAATCACCATACTTCACTAGTTTATGCCAATTTTTTGTATTTTCGTGCGTTAAATAATAAATTTGAGCCAAAGCATCTTCCTCGTTTGATGACATTAATATAATTGAAAATTAAAATTGCAAACTGCTAGCTATACTGAAATATCTAATGACTATTATGACGTCAAAATTATCGTTGCTCTTGATCATGGCCATTACCGAAACATATACATACATAGGTATGAAATTGGACAGTGGCCAAAAATGAAAAAAATTAACATTTTTGTACTTAATTACAACATATTTTGATACATTTACGCACATTTTGAATAAAAATTTTTATAAACAAATAGGAAAACTAATTTAGTATAATGAATTAGTAAATATAACAATTTCTTCGACCCTTTTATTTACAATTTTTTAAATTTTATGAAACCTTAAGATGTTTATTTAAAAAGATAAATTTTATTAAAAATATCGAAATATCGATTATATAATAAAATTTTTTCTTTAAACTTTAAGAAAATGTATGTGTACATATATAATTAGTAACGGCCTGTTTCACAATAACGAAAAGAAACTTTCGACCGAAATTTTGTATTGAAAACAACAATATATCGAAAAGTGCTATCTGCAAGAAATTTGAAAATTTTACAAGAGCGCAAAAAACTGTTATTTTCTCAAAGTTCAAGGGCTAATAACTAAATTTTGATGAATAGTACCATTTACATAATACATCTTAATTCTACTAATGTTAATCAAATACAGTTATTGCTCTAGGACTTAGAGACAATAACAATTTTATTTTGTCTACTAAAATATTCCAGAATTGCAGATAGCACTTTTTGAATATAACCCCTCGATACAAAAATTTGTTTTTGTTTTCAATATAAATTGTAATTCGAAAGTTTCGTTTCGTTGTTGTGAAACAGGCCATAAATTTATTTATTATATCGAGCAATACCCGCCCTAATTTGGTGATATTTGTTCCTTAAAAATTATCACATGTAATTTGGCTTACAGAGCAATACGAAAATATATTTTTATATTCAAAATACATAATCGAACGAACGCTTTTTTATTGCTATATTACTTTCAATAATTCTAGCGAAAGTTGTAAAAATTATATTAAAAGTATCTTATTTTATTGAAACGAAAACAAACAAAAAATTTATGGGAATCGGTTGACATTTGCAGGCCTTTATTTAAACTTCCCGCTAAGGTAATAATTTTGGTAAAATTTGAGGCAATCGACGAGTTTCTTAAGTCTATAAAAATCAGTGAATATATACATAAAATCGACTTGAAGAAGACTAAAAGTTATTAGAAAAAAATGACTTCTTCGAAAACTTTCGTCAAAGATATCTCTAGAGCAAATCACCCGATTTTAGTCAAGTTAGTAATTTAAAATTTGTTTTAGTAATTTCAAATTTTTTTTTTTAAATATTCGTCCATATTCTAGAACGCAGCGTTTTTAAACCGTTTACATTTTGAAAAACGCAAATTGCATTTCGGCATGCTCTAAAAACCATGCGATTTGCTAGCGATTTGGTATTTTTCGAAGTTGTGCTTCTAGCAATGAAAACTTATGTTTTATCATAACAAAACATAAACCAATTAATAAATTCTAAACTAAATGCCTGCAGAGTTCTTATTTGTTATATTGGCTTTAAAAAAGATAAAATCAAAGAAAGTTCATAAGTTAAGAAATGAGACAGCCAATTGACAAACTCAAAGCATTTTTTAAATAGCATATTTAAACTGGAGTTTAAACAAAATAGGCCAGACCGAATCAGTGTACAATAGCGGTTTGAAAACGCCAAATTTCTACAGTTTTCGATTGTCATAACACCTGTTTGACGTTTTCAAATCGAAAACAAATATGTGTTTTTGGGAGCATGACAATTTTCTTCCAATCCGTTTGCCCGTCCTTAAGGTATGCGATGTTTAAATACTGTCCGGGTTTATATTTAGAATAAAAACTGTATATTGATTTTTCGATTTAATAATTTTTTTTTATTTAACTTCAGGCCTCTAGAGAATCACTAGTATTATAAAAAATAAACAATTTCTTCACATGCAGGCTTATCAAAAATAAAATTTCACATGGAAATTTCTGAACGTGTGAACAATTGGTATCAAAAAACTTGAGCGATTGCGAAATATGTTGACAACTTATGAAAAAAAATTATTCACAAAGATTTGTCTGTTGGAAAAAGTCGATATATATATAAGTTTTTAATTTTATTGAAATTGACGATACGAAATTAAAATCCATGTGAACGAAAAATTTTATTCGATAAATTTATATTTACATATGTATACTACATAAGCTAATTAAGAGAAAAATAGGGATATTTTGTGTAAAGTTGGATAAAAATTATAGTAAGCATAAATTATTATTATTATATGACAAAATACTAACGGCCCTATGTATAAGCAAAAATTAGCATGAAGTTAGCATAAGTGACGAAATTGAACTTGATCTGAAAGAGTTTTACGATGAAACTTCACATTAAAAATTATGCTAGAACTTAGAGGTGAGTTAAAATTAGGTAATGCTACCGTTTTTAATGTCAAATTGTCTAGGGGAACTCGTTAACACCTAATTCAATTTCGTCACTTATGCTAATTTCATGCCAATTTTTGCTTATACGTAGGGCTGTAAATAAATACATATATGTATGTATATGTGTATGTGTATGCAGGTAAAATGGTGTAATGAATACTACGTTTAATATGCCTTGAGCCTTTTTCTATTATATCGCAATAGTTCCTCTGAACTCAATTTAAAATTTAAAATTTTCACCTTTTGTAAGAAAACGATATAAAGTAGTCTGTTGGCAAGCCATAAAGCCATAAAATCTGGCAACATTATATATTTTATCTTTCCATTATTTCTCTACATTTTGTCAGTTAATCCTTATTCTTTTATTATTCATATACTCACTTGTTAGTTTGCTCTTGTACAGTTCAGTCATATTAGTTTTTATTTTTAAATAAACGTTTGTATTTCTAAAAACGGTAATTGTTTTCAATCCGCAGAATAACAGTTCAGAGCGATAGTAACAACTACAACATAGTCATATACATATGACCCACTGTACAATTCTTACATCATTTTCTCTACTCTTTCGCAAAAAATACAGTCGTATCACTCTTTTTGATATAAGAGCATATGAAACAGTTGTCTCTACTGAAAATGTGTAAATTTTGAGTTTACGCTCGTTCTTTAGAGGAACCAGTGCGATATGATGAATTAAATTAAATAAATTGTAATTTCCTTAACATAATTTCTTAATATTATTATAAATAATTATGTATATAATTATGAATAATTTTTGACCATTTTAGAAACACCGATACTGTATACCGTAGTCCCATATTGTATACCGTTGTTTGATATTTTATACTTTGTTAATGGTTTGGAGATTTTTCAATCGTTATTCGAATTAATTTGAATTGGCCATCATTTTTGCGCCAAATATTAATGTGCTTTGAAATTTGTGATGTAGATATACGTATATATATATATATATATATATATATATATATATATATATATATATATATATATATATATATATATAGATAATTAGCTCTGAAGAAGGCATGAAGCGATATACACTTTAAAAAAATCCACAAATTTACCAGGGAGACTCAATGAGCACTCAAAAATATGCCCCATGTATGTACATATGTATACATAGTATAAATATATATATGTATTTGTATACATATTTATTTATTTTTAGCTTACTCAAAATTTAGCTCGTTTTCTAATCTATGATGAATTCCTTTAATGCAAAAGTTTGTGCAGAAAAATTTTGTGGTTATTTATAGAAAATTATGATCCAGTTGTTTCATAATTCTTTTTAAAAGATTTACGCCAATGTACAGGAGTTGATGATTTTAATATATGATCACACTTATCTTCTTTCTCAAGATTCCTATCATCATCATCTTCATCACATCCCAATATTTTGCGATATAAATCGATGTTATAACTGTTTCGACAATATTTTTTGTGTTTATATTCTAAGGACATTTGGTTTATTGCTTTATCTGATGTAATAGTATTAGAAGTCAAGTCTTTCTTAACATTTCCGACAGATCTAATTACAGATGGAAACATTTGTATAATTCTTGTCTCATTTTCAACTGGTTGTTGCTGATTTACAAGACCGTTTTCAATATTTTGTGTGAGAAAATATTCTTGATTATTGTCTAATTCTGGTTTTGCAGTATGTTCTACATTCTGATGAGAAGTTTTACCCAAATCTGATAGAACATGATCAACAACTGAGTTATTTTCTGTATTTATAACGCTCTGTTGAAGATTTTTATTTTCTATTTGAATAAAATCACAACTTGAAAATTCTTGATTATCACATACTGAAAAGTCTTTTTGGTACTCATGATTATTTGTGTTTTTATGCGGTTTTTTATCTTCTTGTAATATATTTCCCTTGTTATGAGTAAATATTTCTGTTTTGTAACTGGGAACTGCAGTGATAACATTGATCTGATTTATCAGTGGACTTTCTCTTATAGTATCATCTTTGTTAGTAAAATTTATTGGAAGATATGTTTCGGACTTTTCCAGTTTAAAAGGTTCATGCAGTAATTTATTCTCAATAATTAAAAAATTATTCTCAGTCTCATTTTTATTATCTTGACTTGATTTATATATGTCACAGAAGTCATTCTCTTGAAATTTTTGAACTGGTATCGGAGATCTTATTGTATTTGGAATTTGAGATTCCATTGTATTATCATGACTTGAACTATATAAGTTACACAAAGTACTCTCTACAGTTAATTGTTCCTTTGGAAGTAACATTGGCGTTCTTATTACTTTTATTATATCATCAAACTTTTCTTCTGGATGTATGGTATTTAAATGTCTGGTCATATTATCTTTTCTTAGTATACTTTTATCGCACAATTTGCAATAATATTGTAAAACATTTTCTAAATAAAATAAAATAATATTGAATGAGTGTCTTTGGGTAGGGCGCAGATTATACTACCTTGGTGTATTTTACGATGTCTTGCCAATGCACCCGATTCGCTGAAAGATTTCTGACACACCGTACAAATGTAATTGCTCTTATTGTAGTGGCGTTTCAAATGTAAATTTAAAATTGAATTTCGTTGAAATAGCTTTCCGCAAAATGTGCATTCAAAACGTTTCTCTGAAATTTTAAAATATGTAGTAGGTATAAATGTTTAGTGGAGTTAATTAAATTTTTATTTGTTTTTCTACTCGTTTAAATTTGTATAAAATATTATGGCGCTGATCTTTTTTATGAAACTCGATTTATACTAATGTATTTGCTTAAAATTGTGATTCTGAATAAAGTTTTGTACTCCTTTGAATGGTTTTCATAGACCATTTTTTTGGAGCCGAACCTATTAAATAAAAATTGTATGATACTCACTTTCATGTGTTTGGAGATGTAGTTGTAGTGTAGATTTTGAAGCATATTTTTTACTGCAGTGAGCACAACCATATTGAAGTTGATTCAGATGCTGAGCGGCAATATGCTGATCCAATGAGATTTTCTTTTTAAAAGTTTTATCACAATGTGGGCATGACTTCGGTTCTACCTCATGTAAGGCTAAATGTTTTTTTAAAGCTAAGGGGTTAGAAAAAGTTTTTTGGCACTTGTGACATTCATTAACAGGTGATATGTGCGATTCGGTGTGATATTTCCATTGGGTTTGACGAGCAAAACTCTAAAAAAGATTAACTTGGAATCGCAGTAAATATGTATGTATGTATGCCACATACCTTATCACAATATTCACACTTGAAGGAAAGATTTTGCAATTGATCACATTTGATGTGATAATATCTTTGGGAACGACTGCGAAAAATTTTTCTGCAAGCCGTACAATTATACTGGATTTCTCCATTCTCACCAATCTCTTCTATTATATGGCTTTGTTTGGAAATTTTGTAGCTTTTATTTGTCTTTTCTTTGTTGGTTTGCATGGCATACACGCTGTAATAACATGAGCACCCGGCATAACTAAAAAGCACTTAATTAATAACGATTGTAGATGTTATTAATAAACTAATTAATATACATTATAATATCTTTTTTTCTATTTTTTGCACAATTGTTATTATATTATTATTTTTTTTTAAAGTATTGCATTAAAAACCACAGATATAAGTTAAAAATAATCACAAATTCAATTTGCACCCATTACTGTCAATTTGTAGAAATACATCGTTGCCATTCCAAAAAATTTCATTGCTAGACTTACCATATCTTTGCAAAAACTTTCAAATAACGCTACAGTTACAACACAGAATATTATATGATCAAGTTTTGCTTTCAAGTTTATCACACTTCACAAAAATATTGCTCATTCAGTTCAATAGTGTCATAGCTCAAAAAATTCGTGTTTTGAGTTAATAATTCAAAATAATAATAAATACGAAGTGTTTTATCTTACGTAAAACTTTCATACAAATAACTCCTGAAAGAGGTGAGTTGTGTATGTACATTAAAAACATTAAACAAACAGATGATAGCAATTTCAATGAGACCATTTTTCGTTTTTTGCTTTCATGTATTCTGCCGCAATAATTTTTTGAATTCCAAAAAGTGCATTTCTTCCAATTTTAAAGTTTACACTTTTCCATCCTTGGTATTGCACACCTATATTACACTCTCGCTCAATTAGTTAAGTCCCCGTAATTATTCCTAGTAATTGATGTATTAATTTATATTTTCTAAATAATTTTATATGATTTTGAGACAAATTAAGATTCCGCGTGTTAATAGTAAAATTCTTGTTTTCTTAGTAATATCCAAGGCCTATTTATTAGGTCTATGCAACTCTACAAAAACACAACAATACAAAAAATAGGCCTTGGTAATATCTTACATGGGTGCAGTCGGTAGTAGTTGATCTAATTAATTGCACAGGAGTGTACATTCAACTAGTTTTTTTGTAATCGAGTTCTCTCATATGCATTTAGTAGATACAATTATTCTAATCGGTGTACGTATGTATGTATGGATGTATGTATGTACACACATACTACGTTTGTATGTGCGTATGGCTGTATGCCTGATAATGATAATTATGTATGTATTAAAATCTAACTAAATCATATAACCACATTGTTGTTCTCCAGTACTTGCACAATTAACACAAAAAAGGAATTAAATTTTTAATATGTCTAAAGTTTTTAGAGGACAAATTATACACACCAAATCCTTGAATAAATTCGTCCTTTACACTAATGGATTTGTGGCGGTCAATGATAATGGAAAGGTAATTGCACAATTAAAACTTGAATTTAGCATTCTTATTGTCATGTACATAAATATGTACATACATACATACATAAAAATGTACATATTTACTTAAATACAGATTATTGGAGTTGGAGCAGATTATTCATCATGGATTTCCTCTCAACCAGAATTTGCACAGAGTCTTGAAATAGTAAACCTGAGCAAAGAACAATTTATTATGCCCGGGTTTATTGATTGCCATATTCATGCCCCACAAGTGGCACAAATTGGCCTGGGTTTAGACATGCCGTTGCTTGACTGGCTAAATACTTATACCTTTCCACTCGAAGCAAAATTTGCGGATCAAGAATTTGCCTCTAAGGTTTATGAGAAAGTCGTGGTAAGTGAACATGAAATTGACTTAGAAGTAAATTTCAAGTATTGTTTTGTAAGATTTTGTATATATTTTTTTATATTGTAAATAAATTATAGGAATATTGAACGGTCCATAAATGAACCATGTTTCATTGATTTTCTGTACACAAAATGTAATAAAATATTTAAGATTTAATAACTACTATTGGTTCATTATAATTTAAGGAATCAACGATAAAATGCGGCACAACTTTAGCTTCCTACTTTGGCACCAACAACAAAGATAGTACAATCATTTTGGCCAAAGAAGCAATTAGACAAGGACAACGTGCATTAGTAGGAAAAGTTTGCTCAGACTGCAGAAGCCCTGATTTTTATGTGTAAGTTTCATTAAACTAGGGCCATTACATTTTTTTCCTCCAAATAGGTATAATTAGTTAAATTTTACATTATGTATAAATGTATGTACATACTTACATATCGTTACCTTAATACAGAAAGGCCTTAAATTATTGTTTTTTTAAATCAATTTTTTTGATAAAAGAACATTTTATGTATCGAAAAATTCAAAAATCCCCATTTCAAAAAAATAATAATAATAGGCTAGGGCCTCTCTATAGTAACGTAACGATATGTATTTAGTTTTAATAATAACCTTAATTCGTTAAATATTTGTGTCATCATACTGCTCAAAAGTTTTGCATATGTACTTACTTATTTCAAACTGGGACTCCCTATGAAGATGTGTCGTAGCACCACGCTTCCTAACCTACATATGTTTGCACATATCTCACACTAAATCATAAAGAGTCATAACACAAAATGCAGAGTGATTTTGTTTTTTTATAAACGAGTTAATTTAAAAAATCTCTAACGACCGCAGCAATTTCTTTTGCAATACATTCCTTTTGAAGAATATAAAATACCGTTATGTTTGTTTTTGCGTTACATACTTGCGTCATTTGTTGTTGCCACTAAGCATCTGAAATATTTAGAGTTGTGACTGTTTATGATTTAGTGGGCGATATGTACACTTGTACATATTATATTATACTTATAGCGAAGAAACGCAACATTCTTTAAACGCCACAAAGGAATTTGTAAATGATATAAAGAGTTTGAATTCCAATCTGGTGAAACCCACAATTACTCCCCGATTCGCAATTAGCTGTACAAAGGAGTTAATGAAAAGTTTGGGTGACTTAGCTAAAACTCACAATTTGCACATACAAGTATGACTTAATTACATACTGCAAAAAAGAATAAATTAAAATTAAAATTTTTTTTATTTATTTATTTATTTTTTCAGAGTCATATTAGCGAAAGTGTAGCTGAAATTGATTTCGTCAAAGAGCTTTTTTCTTGTTCTTATGCAGGAGTCTACAATAATGCTGGACTTTTAACAAATAAGGTAGGTGAGAATGTAACATTTTTATTTTCAAACAAACCTTTTTGTGAATTTAAATTGTCTTTCAAAAATGTTCATGAGTGCTTTTAAATTTTGTTGTGTTCTTGTTTTCTTTTTTACATGATTTAGACAATAATGGCACACGCCGTTCACTTGGAAGACGAAGAAATAGCTTTATTTAAAAAAACTGGAACATCTGTAGCTCATTGTCCCGCTTCAAATACCATGCTAAGTTCAGGATTTTGTGATGTTTTACGTTTGATGGCAAATGGAATTAAAGTAGGCTTAGGAACAGGTAATAGAAATAATTAGAAATTATGGCGCAGATGTGAATATTTGTAGATATTTTTTTGCTCCTTTTACAAAGATGTTTCCGGTGGCAATTCAATATCTATACAAGACGCAATTTTACGTGCTTTGGACGTTTCACATCATTTGGAATTTTGTAAAAAACAAGAAATTAAAGGCACTGGCAAATTGCCACCTAATGCAGCTAATGAAGCGTATACACCGATAGATTATAAACAAGCTATATATTTGGCAACACTGGGTGGTGCAGAGGCTTTAGCTCTCAATGATATTTGTGGCAATTTCGTTGAAGGCAAGGAATTTGATGCTTTGGTCATTGATACCAGTTTATATCCACTGCACAACTTTGGCCTTTATAACCCAAAAGATTATGAAAAGAAATCTGATGAAGTAAAATTATTAGAGATCGTTCAAAGATTTATTTACGTGGGTGATGACCGTAATATAATTAAGGTTTATGTGGCGGGCAAACAAATTAAATAAGCAGGTAAGATTTTTTTTATTTATATGTATATGTATATATTTATATTTATTTTATATTTCCAGAGCAACTAAATACTAAAGAATTTTAATTTTTTACTATTTTATTAATTACTTACTACTACTTAAAAATTATTTATATACACTAACTTCAAAAAAAAAGAAATCTTTTATTTTTTTGTAGAGCAAAAAAAACTTTTTTTAAAGAATCTGTAGTAAAGTCTACTTTTTTTTAATGGAGATTAAAAAAAAATATTTTGAATATTATCTGTAAAAAGGGAAATATAAAAACTAATAAAAATTAAAATATAGTAAAACGAAAAGAATACGGCCCATTTCATTATAAAGAAATTTCTTGCAAAATATCATTAAGAAAATTTGAACAGATATAATCACTTGGAATGAATTATTGGATGTGTTGCAATATAAAAGTAAATTTTTGTTTAAATAGTTTAATAGTTTTTTTGGGGAAGTTAAACTTTTACTACCATCACGTTTATATTAGAAACTTAATAGCTATGCTCTTGATTACTTATAATGTAATTTATGTTTAGAATTTCAATTAAATTAATACTTTTTATTCATATTGTATTAAAAAAAATTATAACACAAAAAAAATGTATGTATTATTAAAAAGAATATTAAAATTTTGTTTAAAAAATTTCATCTATTAAGGAATTATTGTAATTAAATTCAAATTATTGAAGTGTTTCAATGTAAAAAAAAGATTAAGTAAATAATGTTCAAAGAGTAATATTTATAGATTTTACGCTTAAAACTTTAATAGTATGTAGAAACATATAAATATTTTTTTGTGTTACTTAATATTTTAAATAATCATTTGTGGGTGTATATTACATTATTTTTTCATTTGCTTTAATTTAAATACTAAAATAAAATTAAAATTTGTTTAATTATTTATTAGGAGATTTTATATAAATTAATTGAACATGTTCTGTTGAGTGGCATCGTTTTCAAAATCAGTCCAAGCATTGTTAAGATCCATAAATATCATTTTAGCGATTTCTTCATTATCAGTACCATTATGCTAAAGAAATAGGTTTCTTTTAAGTGTGTTGGAAATATATAATATATATTGAATTTAAAAAATAAATCTAGACGTGCTGAACCAACAACAAATGAATTTTTAAATTCCTATTAATTTTGAGATGCGTTAAATATAAATAAAAGGTCTGTTCATTTACTTTTTCACCAGAAACTAGCAACGAGAAAGTAAGGCAGAAATTTACAAAATTACTCTCCTAAATATGAAAAAGTAAGAAAATTTTAGTACTTTTTCTGATGTATTTTGTTTGATAATATTTTAAATTGCAATTTTTTAGAAATTGACAATTAATATGAAATTCTTTAGACAGTTTCATGTATTTTTACTAATTTTATTCATTTTTCAATTTTATTTATTAACAAATACAAAAATGCCACTTTCCATCTCCGGTTATATGTATATTGTTGAATTTATGTGGCTTAATAAATTTTCTACTATTCCCTGTTTCTCTATTTAAACAAATTTTATGTGAACATCTCATAACTTAAGGTGCAATTAGACGTGTCATACCCATAATGTCATAGCCATAACCAAACCAAAATACAACTGGTTTCTATGGCAATGGCTATGGCGAGTCACCTATAATCAAATACAGCGTTGCCCATTAGTTTGGTTCAAACGGCTGGTATGATTATTTCACGTCTGATTGCACCTTTAAGAACGGGTCAAATTATCGCAAGCAAATTTGCCGCATACGAAATATGTTGAGGTCACTCAGATGTCGTAAGGCAGTAAATAGGTTCGACAGATTTTGCAAAACTTTTTTTAAACAAATTTTTCAAGTTCAAAATTTAATCAGCTCTTAACCTCAAAAAAAAGGAACATCTATTGTTGCCAATTTGGCTAAAATCGGGTAATTCGTTCGTTAGAGAAAAACTTCGAAAAAATCGTGTTTTTTTTCTAATATCTGGAAAAGTCTTCGTCAAATCGATTTTATATATTCAGTAATTTTTATAGAGTTAAAAAGTGTATTGAACGCGCAAATTGGACTAAAAACCGTAAAATGGTACGAACGATGTCGTTGTAACATTTAGGGCCTGTCCCACGATGTCGACAACGTTCGAAAAATTAAAAAAAAAGTAGAACGTTATCGACATCGTGAGACAGGTCCTTAATAAATAAATAAATATAGAAAAATTATCACGTCTAAATAATTGCTTTTAGTGTCATAAAATTAGTTCCAAAAACCATTGAGTTACCTCCATTACTGTCCGAAATTCGAATTTCATTTAAATCTAAATTTTTTTATTTCAGCGATAAAAACGAGCAAGTGAATTTGCAAAATTTTATTAACTTACTTTATCGGGATGAACAGCTAGACAAGCTTTCCTATAAGCTTTCTTAACATCGGTTGGTGTTATTAACTGAGACATTTCACATTTGGTCCACTTGGCATCTGTCCACAGTACAGTATGCATTGAACATAACAAAGCGCGTATATTATTCTTTTTACCCTCCGTCTGAAAATAAGATAAATTTTAATTTAAACACATTCCAATGGATTGTTTCCTTAAAATTTACCCATTCCATAATTTTGACCTTATTGGGATCCATATCTTTAATTAAATCTTCTTTTCGCATTTCGTTTATGGAACGTGGACCCTGATTACCTTTACTGGTGAATTTATAGCCCTGTTCACCCAAAATATCAGCAAATATATCAGAACTTTTTGCCTGCTGTTGTTGTGCTGGTTTCGGTTGTTCAAAATGAGCACGACTGTAGTCAGGTCGGTTTTGTGAGTTTGATGCTCCAGGATTTGGGCCAGCTGAAGAAGCCACACTAGAAAATTGTGTTGAGCTTTGACTTGTAGTGAAATGCGTACCAAATGTTGTAGAATTATTTGACGATTTCATGTGATTTGGAGACGTTGTGTTTGAAGTGTGTGTTTGTGCTGGCGCAGCACGCATATTATTGGATGAAGTTTGATTATGCGTTGGACTGGAGAATTGTGTGTTAAGTGGACTGCTACCCACAGGAGTGTGTCCGGCAGACTTACCTCCCAATGTAGGATTCGGAGTAAAATTTATATTTAAAGTTGATGCTAAATTGGCAATATCAGCAAAAGGATCTTTAGGCTATAATAAGAAAAGTTAAGAATTATTATCGTTAAGCCTTGATAAACAACATTTGTGTTTCATGATAGAAACTCAACAATAAAAACAAATGAAATACATATAGAGAAATACTTTATACGTTTCAATTACCTGTTGCGGCGAAGGTTCTTTACTAGCAGTTTGAGTTGCAAAGGTGGGCAAGTTTCCAAATGATGCAGAAGCTGGAGCACCTGTTGTTAGTTTGGAATTTCCGAAAGGTGTGGCTTGAGGAGCCGACGGAACGAAATCGTTAAAATCTAAATTAAAGGAAGGCGTGGTATTGGAGTTTAATGGACCAAATATATCGTCTAAGTCTGCTGCAGACTTTGGTTGACCATTATTAGCCAATATATCGGGTATAGGTGCGGTGCCAATACCTGATGAATCATCATCTCCAAAAGCTCCCAGTAAATCAAAACTGGCGTCTGATGTTGGCATTGCGGTAGCGTGTGGATCATGTGGTACTTGCTGTTGGCTTGTGGGCTGGTTCAAATTTAATAAATCTATTGGGGGTGCCGGCTCTGGTGGCATTTGGAAAGCTTCTGCCGTTATTTCCGTTATATCCGGCATAATTAATGGCAGAGTTTCCTTCGCTGGAGCCGCTGGAGCATGTCTCATAGGAACCGAGGCTGTATTAGAATTTGGTTTAGCCACAAAATTATCTATCATTTCCTCATACTCCAACTGAGAACTAAATAGGTTGAAAGCATTGCGTCTAGGTTTGGTGGGCAACCAAGGAGGATTACGGCCTGGCGGGGTTTCCAGATCAGTAACAGTCAAAGACAAGGACACCGTGAAGTTTGGAGGTACACATTCGGGATCTGGCAAATCATCCAAATCTTGAGTGCAAAGAGTTATTAAGGTCTCCGGTTCTGGTATAAAGCCGGTGTGTATTTGAAATTGACATATTTTTACACCCTGAGGTCGTACCATAGCTTTGCGAGCATGATACAAGACCACAACAAGATCTCCGGAAACAGTTACGTTAATGGGTAAAGTAATCTTGCCTGTTCCAGCTATGTATAAACGCATGTTCTCGTAATCCTGCATAGTTGACATTAGTAGACGTTCATTGCTGTAGAGTTCCATGTAAATTCGACAACCATCTCTAGTTTTGGTCATGCGAGGTACGGGTTGACAACTTAGCGATATCAAATTAATATTTTTATAATGTGGTAGCAGGGGTGTGGGACGCAGTATATCACCCAAATAATAGAGATAACGGAACTCGGAAGGTCTTAAGTTTACCGGGTGCCTTTTGACGGCAAAAACTTGTACAGCATCCTCTGGCTCCAATATAAGATCAGAATACATTAATAAAGCACACACCAAGGTGGCAGCAGTGCAACCACCAGCGTCTCCTGTCTGTATAATGACAATTGATTTTGGATCTGCTATTAAGAAACCATACATATCTTCAGCTACAGAAAAAAGACCCTAAAGAACATATTGTTTCAGTTTATATTGTATAAATAAAACTATGAATGAAAAAATTCACCTGTAAATTGGGCGCTCTGGCCTGAGTGCAGCCATATATGCTTCCAGCCTCAACTGTGCGAACTGGTGGCGACAGACGTGGACACGAGCGAGGACCAAAATTGTACACACTAACTTTTTGTGGAGGGAAACGGCTTTCTATCGATAAGCGAACATCTTCAATATTATTTGTTTTATAAGCCGATTCAAAACCTTCGGAGGGGCAAGGCATGACTAGGACACGTGATGTTATGTAACTTATGTCTAAATCAGTACGAGCGATGGTTTGCTGCATAGTTTGCATTACCTTTGATGATGTATCTTTAAGGTTCTTAAAAAAACTACCAGCCCCACCACGCAAAGAAGAAAATAAGCTCCCATTAGCCGCTGCAGCATTTACCGAGGAACTTTGTATGGAAGCTGATGAAGTATGGGAATGAGGCGACTGTGATAATGAGCGATTGGCGGCTGCTGAAGAGGGATCGTCATAAAATGTAGAATTGCCTGCAACAGAGCGTTGTTGGAGGGGCACTGCCGCTGGAGCTGCGCAAGTATGCTCGGGTGTAGTAGTAATAATTGGTTTCCCCACTAAGTCCAATGGTCCTTTTAAGCGCCAATTCATAGTTTCCGAAATCGCAGCCAAACGATCCAAAATAGCTGAAACGTTAAAACGTTGCACCGGATTTACCGTCAAGCAACCTAAATCAGTATTAAAAATTATTACAGCAGATGAAAATTTAGTTTTTAACAAAACTAATTTTAATACAACCTTTTATTATTTCGTGGAAACAAATAAATCTCGAATCAGTTGGTATAATGAAATTTCCATTAACAATGCGCAACTTAGCTGAATCCTCAAATGGATGCTTTTGAAAGCATAAAGAATATAAAATGCAACCCAAAGACCAAACATCCACTTTTAATCCCACTTCGTAATTAGACCAAGTGTCAAGCATTTCTGGAGCTCGATACATGGGAGTTGTAACACTGCTCAACTATTGAGAAAAAAATTAGTTTAAAATTAATATATTTTTTATGAATTAGGCCCTAAGTCTTTAATCTACCTGGTCTTCCAATGTGTTACGTTGCTGGGCATTCCAATCTAATGTGGGTGATAAAATTTCTGTTGTTGCCGAACCAAAATCACACAATTTCAGCTTTTTATCATCACCCAACAAATAATTTTCCATCTTAATATCTCTATGCACCACGGGAGGGACTTGTGAATGCATATGTGCTACAGCTTTGGTGGCTTGATAAAATATTCTCAATATTAAGGGCGGATCCAAATTAGAATACAAACAATCAATTAAAGAGCCACCTTGAATACAGATATTTTTATTACAAATTTAAATTTAAGTTTTAAAATATAACAAAAACAAGATGCAAGAAATCGTATGCGAAGCGACAATTGCTCCAATTCTCCTATTATTTATACGGAGATAACCACCCACTGTTAGCATACAATTTTTCACCATCTTTAAGCAGTTACATTACCTTTGCAAAGTTCTGTGAGAAGCATATATTCTGCTCTCTGTTGCGGTCCATTTGTTTTATCGATAAAAGTTGCAGATACAAAACTAACAATATTGGGATGGCCTGTTAGTTGTTTATGTATATTAATTTCATTGATTATCGACTGACATGCTTTCTTATCAGCCCCGATAAGACGTTTTAAGGCGTATTCTTTATTAGCTTGTATATCTTGAGCGACATATACGAATGCAAAGCCACCTGCACAAGCGATCGATAAGATGTTACAAAGATGAAAATAAGTTTCATATAAAATATTTTTTTTTAGTTTTTTTATAAAAACAGAATATTTATAATGGCTGAAACAAAATAGTTGAGCTTTATCTTAATACACGCAGGCACCTATCGGTTGTAAGTAAGACCCCCATTACTTATAGCGAAAAATTCCCCATAAAACGAAGGTTTTTTATCTTTCACTTTTAAGTAAAATGATGGGCCTGTTTGGCGTATTTCAAATTCGACTATTATTTTAGTTTATAGATGTATCATACATTTATTTTTATTTATTATTTCAATATTAACAACTCGGGTATAATCGCCGCTTTATGTAACGAACTTATTCGATAACTTTTTTCAGTTTGAGATTATGTCATTCGCTATCGAACAAAGTAATAATATGGTTCGAAATCGAATCCCATAATCTCAACTGCAAAAAAGTGATGGAATCAGCTCGTTATCGAAAGCAACGATTAGACCCCATGTATCGCAAAAAACGATTACTTTCGAAATTTAAACTTAAGAAATCACACTAGCATGGACTACCCAAAGATGCATTGATATTTATTTGTTTAATTTTAATTAAAAAACTCAACTTTACCGATTATATCTTGATTTTTATTTATTCATCAGAAAATGAAATTTATTTTTTTGATTTTTATTTATTTTATTTATTCCTCACAAAATAAAAGTTATTTTGTGAGTTTTATGTATCCCTCGCGAAAAACAGTTACTTTTTTATTATTTTGCTCAAAATAATTGTAATTTTTAAACTGAATACTATTACTTTAGTACATTGGCTGCCTTTTTTCAGCTCTAATTGTAGTTGTAAAAGTATTTAAAGAGTATTCCTCCTCTTTACATACTTTTACAACTACAATTACAGCTCACTCAATTAGAAACTCACAAAATAACTTATATTTTCTGAAGAATAAATGAAACTCACAAAATAACTTTTATTTCCTGCGTAATAAATAGATATCAAGAAATAAAGTAGTTTTTAAAACAAAACTTATAACCGTTACAGTCCCTGAAAAAACTAATGGTACTGTCATACAAATATTTTGTTCAGTTCTTTTCCCATTCAGTTGTGTGTATATAGAAAACTTTAAACCCTTTTTCTGACAAACTACAATTTTTTTTAGCTATGCCGTAAATGGGCGATATGTGTGTATGTATAATATAGTCAAGTGTTGAAATTTTTGTTACGGCATGATTTTCTTTTCTTTTGAAATAGTTTTTTGCCCCGTTCGTTATACCGAGTATAACATTTTTGCAACATTCGCTATATAAGATAGTCAATTTTGAAAATTTTAATACCTATTCCTTATAGGTACATATTGGATTTTCGTTAAAGCGAGATTCGATATACCGAACTATCTATATATCGTTACAATCAATCCGGATATTGCAGATATTGGTACACTGGTTTTGAGTATACGAATCATAATTTTGGTTTCGTTTTTTTCATTACTTTTTATTTACAATATTAGCAAATTAAATAAAGAAAAAATTATGCTATATTCCTAAAATTATGAATTTTTCGTTGTTTTCTTTGTTTCCATATTTTAAAGATAAGAAAACATTATGTTAAGTACATTCATACGTCCATAAATATACGCATGTCTAACATTCACTGCATATTTCAATAATTATTGTAGATGCAAATATTTATATACATATTTGTGGATATGTACATAGAAGATGCCTCAAGTTTTTCAAAGCTGAAATTATGTAAATATTAATTTATTGCAAGTATTGCACACATCCATTACTACCATCCTTATGACTATCTATCTAACAATGCTTTGAGAAGTGAATAATAGAAGTTGTACATGCATTTTATGGGAATGGAGCAGGAGAAAATAATGCAAAAATTTGGTCAAGGTTTTTTACAATTCCATGAAATATTTCTTTTTCATATAATTCTTATCTAAACTATTTCTTACAAAAAATTACAAATACATAATACAATATAAGGAGAACAAAATGAAGCTGAAAAATTACATACAAAGACGCCCACTATATAAAATCATCATAAATTTAATATTGATTTTTTTACTTGATTTTATATCACTTAAACAAACCTTCGGCGATAACTCTTTTAATGCGTAGCTTGCGACCATTTATTTCGACGATTTGTCCACAAAATTCATTATCCTGTGTTGGTGCTGATGTTGAACTTTTATATGTGTTGGCATTTGCAGCTCCACTGTTCGAGGAAGCACCACTATTAGGATTCGAAGCACCATTAGATGAAGGATTATTGAAATAACCCATAGCAGATTTTAAAAAATCGCTCATTTTTATTTGATGTGGTTACTTATTATTTATTTTAATTTAATACTCAATTATAACAAGAAATATATCACTTTTTCTTTTTTTTAAGCAAGACAAAGTAAACACAAATTTGTGTGCAGAAAAACCATTCATGAAATTTGATATGTCAAAAGTCGAAGATATTTTCTTGGAAGAGAGAATGACACGAAAAGAGAGTAAAAAGGCATGCCAGACTTTTCTGTTCGTCTTCTTATTGTGAATGAAACATATTTATAACAGCATTGGAAACTTTCTTTTTCAGTTCCAGTGTTAATAATAACATATGTGTTAATAATAACATGTGTTAATCTCTTTATCATATCTGAGTAGCCATAAAAACAAATTGTCTCGTTTAGTTTTGTTGTTACTATATAAATAATATACAAACGAAGATGTTTTTGAAATGTTCAGAATAATTAATGCATTTCCAATTTGTACATCATGTTATCATGAAGTTCACATTCCAGAAATTTTTTTTTAACAAACTTTCTTCGTTGAAACATAAAGTTAAATAAAAATAGACAAGATTTTCCTTATCATGTCATAAGAACTTACATGCAACAATAATAAGAATTGGAATAATAGTCTGGAATTAATTTCATGTGCAAATGAAAGGACATATTCATAGAAATTCCACAATCCCAAGCCAATGATTTTATCCCCTTTCTGCATAACAGTCCCGACCCTGGTGCCAAATCTATATGTCTGACAACACTGCTCTGTACTCAAGGCGAATTCATATTATTAGCAATTCGCCTTGCTCTATACTCTCGCTATTTTTGCAGCAGCAACAGTTATAATTAACAACAAAAATAAACAAATATTTTAATGCAATGTATTTATTGCATTTAGTTTTGACAATTTTTTTAATAATATGTAAAAATTCGGCAAACTTAAATAATCTAAAGGACGATAATTATGCCCAATGTTCGGGAGAAGTGAAAAGTGAATGTAAGACCACCGAAAGTATTTCAACTATAAACGAAAGATATAAAGAAGGTAAATCATAAATTAATATGGATTACATGATTTAAAATTTGATGTCTTATTTTTTTAGAAAACAATTTAATATTACAAAGTATAAATAAAGCAAAAATGAAGTATCTCCCGTGTACGAACAAACTTGATGATGCCAATTGTGAGTGTTATGTGGATGTTATTCGTAAAGACCTGTCACCGTTTAAGGACAAAGGTATTAACAGGAAAAATTTTAAAGATGCTACTAATTACGGTACGCGATACAAAATCTATAAACATAAGCTCTATAGAGATTCCAATTGCATGTTTCCATCTAGATGCGAAGGTGTGGAACATTTCATTTTGAAACTACTGCCCAAGCTGCCCGACTTGGATTTCGTTATAAATACTCGTGATTATCCGCAAGTCTATTCGAAGTTTGGTAACCAAGTAATACCAGTATTTTCGTTTTCTAAAACATCTGATTACTTAGACATTATGTACCCAGCATGGACATTTTGGGCTGGTGGACCAGCGATTACCTTGCATCCTACTGGCATAGGAAGATGGGACTTACATAGAGAAAAAATTTCCAATGCGTCGGAAAAACATATATGGACATCTAAGAAAGCTCAAGCTTTTTTTAGAGGTTCCCGTACTTCTGATGAAAGAGATTCTCTCGTTTTGCTCTCACGAAATAAACCTAACTTGGTAAATGCACAGTATACGAAAAACCAAGCTTGGAAATCGGCCAAAGATACCTTAAATGCAGAGCCGGCCAGCGAAGTCTCCTTTGAAGATCATTGTCGCTATAAGTATTTATTTAACTTTAGAGGTGTTGCTGCAAGTTTTCGCTTCAAACATTTGTTTCTCTGTAAATCTTTAGTTTTCCATGTTGGGGATGAGTGGCTAGAATTTTTTTATCCTTCTATGAAGCCTTGGATACATTATGTGCCGCTTACGAAGTATCCTACCGAAAAAGATATAGAAGACGTAATAACATTTTTTAAAAAACATGATGATTTAGCTTTCGAAATAGCTAAAAATGGCTATGAATTTATATGGAATCATTTGAGAATGGAAGATGTTGAATGTTATTGGAGCAAATTATTGAAAAATTACGCTAAAATTATCAAATTCAAAGTTGAAGAAGACAACAGTATGATCGAAATAAAGGCAAAATTGAAGAAGTAATTGTACATATGCCTGTGTATAATATAAAGATAGAAAACTTGTACCATTCCAATAAAGCGACTGATTTCAAATATTTTTTAACACCAATAAAATTAGCCTGAAAGGATTTTTTTGTTGACACTAACTACCTGTTTTTAAATAAATACAAAATTTCGGATGAGAAAGATATTGAAAACAACCTAGAGTAGTAATTAAATCGAATAGTTTATAAGCTTAATAAATAAGTCCTGTGCAAGAGCTTAGGTGATTGACTTACTTCACTGTAAAATTTTTTAGAATTCCACTAATTTCCATTAAACATATGCATATTTGCCGTTTGTTTTTGGCAACTAATCATCATATTACACTGCTGGTTTTCAATTCAACCAATTTAATAGTTTAGCGACTCAATTTGGACTAATTAAAAATCTTTTTGAGCAAAACTAAATTACATATGTATTTACTTTTGATTTTCATTAATACAGAATTTGTAAATTACGCAAAGTGCTGTTTTCTAGTAATTAATTGAAATTTCTTCACACTTTAGTACATTCAATACAGAAGACCTAAATTTTCAATTTGTGTTCAGGAGCAACATCTTCCATTTCACGAAATAAATCACCATAATAGAAAATCGCTAGATTTTCTTAAGCTTATAATCTTAAAAATCGCTGAAACATCAACACTGTCTAAGCAAATGATTTTTCATATCTCTTTTGGTTCTTCATTTCTACCAATTGACAAAACGAACGAAAAACGACAGACGTGATGTGATTTACGGTCTGGCAAAAATTTCTGGTTGGTTGTCGTTTAAAATCAGAAAAGTCTGTGTAAATTATAAATATATATATTGAATAAGCCACATTACAAAATAACAGAAAAAAGTGCTTTGATAATTAAAATTTGCAAATAGTTAAACGTAAGCAAAATCGTGTGAAATTTACTTGCAACCACCATCCCGGCAATTCATGTACATACTCAAGAAAGAAAAAAGATTAAAAACAACAATTCTAATAAAATCAAAACTAATTTAATTATTGGGTATTGGTTAAAATGCAGAGATGAACGAATATGCTATAATAAAAAAAGTAAAATATAAAACTGTAGTTTAACAACAACAATAGCACCTGCAACAACAATTAAAGTATACGTAATTTGGTCAAATCATTGTGTTAAAGTTGCACTGGTAAGCAAAAAAATTAGAAATAACCACCATACAAGACAAAAAACAATAAATATAAAACAAGAAACGAACGAACGGAGGGGAACCCGAAAATAGGAAACTTGTCTTTATTTTCAAGATTTGTGCTTGTATGTATGCATTTGTAGTGCCAATCAACTGGAAAACAAAATCATAAAAAGGTAAGTCCCTTGTTATTAATTTTTTAATTAGTTTATAAATTACAGTTATATACAATACTTTTTGTTGTATTTCGAACGACATATTGATTATTTTTCTAATTTTGATCTTCCTCCATATTCGCAAGTTGGAGTTGCCACCTTACTGAATGATCAGAAAAGTGTTATCAAACTCATTGATATTTGTTTCAGCTGTTAATTAAGTTATCAATTTTAAAGTGGTTTCACACGGCATGTTTTGTATATCTCGCTAAGCAGGTTCGCATGACTGTCAAAATCACCAATTTAGGGAAAATTTATGTTTTTTTCTTTACATTTTTGGCCACCAGCTGTTGCCAGATGCATTTTTGTCGTGTCAACTGTATACATGAAAGAAAGAATGCCATGTTTTAGACACATCAGTTTTTCTTGAAGAAAGTCTCTTAAAACTGCTCGTTTGTTTACATACCGAGAGTCTGATTGTTCAATTTTCGTATTGTTTTAATGCAGCGAATAAAAAAACAAAAGAGAATTCAAGTAACTTTTCGGTACATGCAAGTCTGTACCCATCTTCCTTTCGCTCTCTCTCCCATAAACTCAAACATTCTTCAAGAATAACTGCAATGTCTAAAACATGATAATAAAAGATAGTGCATTGACCAGGTTCATTAACATTGTACCAGCGGTACCAACGATTTTTAACCAAAATGCGCAATTCTCCTTCTCAAAAAGCGCTGGAACGCGCTAAGTTACATCATTTTCAACTATTTATAGCCATAACGCGCTATTTTCCTACGCGCTAAACTAAATTTTAAAAAAAGTTTATGTATGTAATAGTAAATACAATTAATTTTTTTGAGATCTACTGACGATTTGTTACAGCAACAATGAAATGCATATAAAGAAAGCTGAACCACCAGCAAATAAATTTCGAATTAAAATATACTTGTGACATACGATATGTCGAATAATAAAATTGTTAAATTATTCTAGTAACTTTTTTTTCGAAGTTATATTTTAAATAACTAAAACTATATAATACATAATCAACATTGTAACAACTTATATAAATTGTCGAATTGATTTGCAATGCCAAAGCTTTTTGTACTTTTTTTGTTTGTAATTTTTTTTGTTTCATTATGCAAGTACATAATTTTAGTTGTGAAATTTAAAAAATATTTTCCATTTACATTATTACAACGCCTTTTTATTTCTAACCACAGTCAAGGGAATTTTGTTTGCGACAGATGAATCATTAACCAATTTAAAAATTTTATCAGAGTTTGGCTACCAGAAAATTGTTAAATTTATGCAAACAAAATTAAAAGATATTTAACAAAACGGTTTACTTGTTAAACACACGAAAACGAAAAAAGCGCGCTAAATCTGGCGCGAAACTCGCAGAATTGGCATCGCTGTTTTGTAAACAACTCAGCTGGTTTTGCTGACGTCATGGTAGTCAAAATTATATATTGTGAAGGAGATATTTTTGCTGTGTGCTATGTATTTAAATTAAAAAATTGTAAGGTATTAAAAATAAGAATGTTGAAGTATACTTACAAATGTATTCAACATTTAATTTTAAGATTTACGAAACAAAATTTTACTTGTTTTTTTGTAAACCATAGTTATATATGTATGCATGAATAAGGTCTTTAGTGTTTAGATTATATAAAGCCAACGTAAAATATGTACATATATGACAGAAGTACTTACATACATATGTATATGATAGAAGAAATTTTCGCCTGTGATATGCATGGGTCAACCATATGTACGAACGCAGATTATATAAAGCCAACGTATGCAATAATGACGTACATAAATATGTAGATATGTATGTATGAATATGGCAGAAGTCTATGATAGAAGAAATTTTCGCAATAGAAAATTTACTCAAACCAAAAAACTGCTTAGTCCTTATTTAATCGAAATGGTTCTGTTCCCCTCGTTTCTCTTTCCCACAAACTAACCAACTTAGCAATAAGTCTTTCATAGTGTAAATTAGGACTTAAGAATTCATCTCCAACAATAAAAAAAATAAAATCCAAAATTTTTTTTTTGTATCGGAATTAGGGTGATCGATTATTCGACTTTTCCAGAAATCGGGTTTCGAATAGATCGAATATTTGAAATTATGAAAAACCCGGTTTCGGTTTTTACAATTCTGGAAAAAGGAAAACTGAAAAACGTAAATTTCTTTGTTAAAAAACATGTATACTTACATACGTATAAAAAGAAAGCATATTGTCTCAATTTATAGTTTTTTTTCATTAACCCCATAAAGTCAATTTTATTGTGAAAGAATTTTTTTTTCTCATATCTGATTAGAGTGGAAAGTCGAATTTTTGTATTTGTTAATGGAATAAAATTAAAAAATTATGAAAATGCATAAAAATATTAAATAATTCTGAATTATCTGTAAATTATTTCATATTAAATGTAAATTTGAAGAAAAAAATTAATTTAAGACATTATCAAACAAAGTACATCAGAAAAAATTCATGTTTCTGATATGAATAAAATTTTCTTGCAAGTTTTTACAAGTACTAAACACAATGTTTGCGGTGCGGTGCGGTGCGATTTCTCGTTGTAGGAGAGAAAAATAAACATAATGCAACGGAAGACATCGCCGCCAATACTTGTCACTGTTTGTTTAAATTTTTTTAATATTTTTTGTGCATATATTTTTATAACTAAAAACAAACAATTATTAACATTTTATACATTCTCAGATATATTTAATATGTTTTTTAAACTTTTATAATATATGACAAAAATATTTGAACTTCAAAATCATTTTTTTTTTACAATAATGATGTGAACACAGCCAATTGTTCAAAAACTACGGCAACGTCAGCAAGAGAAAATTTGAGAATAAGAAAGTCCGTAATAAAAATAAAATAGATTTTAATTTTTTTCCGTCCCGCACTGCGGATTTTTATTTCAAAATCTTATGGAAAACCTCACCGCAATAAATAATCGTTTCATTGTGTTCAGACTTTAAAGCGTTTATTTACTTTTTCATATTTTGGAGAATAATTTTGTAAATTTCTGCCTTACCCTCTCGTTGCTGTTTCTGCTGGGAAAGTAATTGAACAGACCTATTGTATTGTATTGTGTATAAAAACACACATACAGTTTGTCAAGAAAATGTTTTGATATAGTAAAAATCGTTTTAAATTTTGTATGTATGTATCTAACTCATATATGTATGTACATACATATGTATGTATGTATGTATCTTTACCAAATCGTATAGCTAGTACTTTAGCAGTACCCACGTCCATACACAAATACTTACCATAAAAATTTAATCAATTGGAAATATTAAAAGTTATCAACATTTCTCTTTCACATTCATACACATTTATGTACTATGTATGTACATATATCTGTATATATTTTTTAATAGCTGATCAGCGTTAAAAAATGTTCCATGTTCTAAGATATTACTCACTCCCTTATGACTACTGAGCTTTGTAAACAACTGATTCGTGAATTTGACGCTTGAATGACTGTCAAGTTGGCTGTATGGCTGCTTAGGCTATATGTTTTATATGTTTTGTATAAAAGATATATTAAAAAATATTAACTACATACAATTTCCAAATAAAACGAAAATTTAATTCTTTTGGGGCATGTTCTTTGTATTTGTTAAATCATTTAAATGTATGTTTAAATTTGATTGCGTAACGAAGAACAAATATTAGTCCAAGGGTGGCTTATTTTGTATGAAGTAATATCGATGAGTAAAAATTTAAAAATGTTTTTGATTTTACATGCATAACTCAACATTTACTTCACAAATATCGTTGTTCCACTAATAACTTGTTAATGTATTAACGATATTTTGTTATACGAGTATGAATTGCTTTCATTTCATTCTATCATGTATTCTTGTAAATCAAAATACATTTGCTTTAATTTTTACGAACATTTTTAACTCGAAGCTTATTTCACAATTCTTATTACACAATTCAAGAATCAGCGACTGTACTACTACAAATACATATAAAATTATTATAATATTCTTTCAAAAATAAGTTTTGAACTCAAATTGTTGAAAAACTGCTGGACTACAGTGTACGGTCGATTTCGGCCCTTAAAATTTTACCACCCTTTGAATAAAAATTTACCTACGTTTTGTTGTAGACGTGAACATTTTGCACTTATGTAAAGTAACCACCCTTTACATATTGCATTTTTTTTCAAAACTTGTTCTGACAGGAAAAAATTATAAAAAATATTTTTCAATATTTAAAAAAAACATTTTTATGATCCTTTCGAATTTTTTTCCGAAACTCTCTTGGAAACCGTTCCTTGCTTTTTCGGCATATTTGCTAAAAATAATAATTGGAACAATTTGTCATGATTTTGTCAAAAACAGAATTTATTTAAAATTATGTTTTTTTATCTTAAACGAGTTTGTAGCTCCTTTTCTGAGTTAAATTACACATAAACTTGAATTGAACTCTCAAACACAAAAAAACAACCAACAAATTTGAAATTATTGTTTGCAAAATATTATAAAAAGTTGTTCACTTACTTTTCGTTAATGAAAATACGAGTAAATACACCGTTGCAAGTAGTTAAAAAAAAGATTAAGTTAAGCTTTTGCCTTACAAAAAGAAGACAATAATCATTAAGCAGTAAGAGGAAACAATAATAATACGTTTATTTTTGCATTTGCTTTTGTTTTAAATTAAAAGTTGAATCACAAGTTAATTTAGGTGGTTTGTGTTTTTGAATCATAATGAAACGTATACGACAATTAAATAGACAATTGTTTGCGCACGAAAATGAAAATCACAAGATAAAACTGGTATTATTTTTCACAGGCAATCAATCAAATGAAATGTGAATTTACAAATTACTAAATGTTTAATTAACAATTAATCGGATTTCCTTTAAACGGAAAACACATTCGTACATATTTATAAAAACATTTTCTCCCAAGAAACGATCGATTAAATAATTTTAAATCACTTACTTTTGCATTCTTGTGTTATTTACGCGATGTCGTCCACACCTGATGAATTTATATCATAATATCAAATATAATGCCGGCAACACTGATGTAAATTTTTATATGTATTAATAGTAGGGTGATCGATTATTCGTCTTTTTCCGGAAAACGGTTTCAGAATAGTTCGAATATTTGAAATTATGATAAACGCGGTTTTGGTTTTTACAATTCAGGAAAAACCGGTCAACCGGGTTATTAAGTAAGAACATTATACTAAAGATTTGGTTTTAAATTGCTTTATTAAAAAATAAATTCAGTGAAGTGCGACTTTGACCCGCGCACGAAGGGTTCCGTACGGGCACAAGATATGTAATTCAATACGAACAATATAAACTATAGTTTTGGCATTTTTTTCGTTTTTGGGTTTTAAGTGTTTTTTTAGTTTGGGGGTTTTTTTGAATTTATTTGCGCTTTCTGAGTTTTGGCACTTTTTTCACGTTTAGGCGATTTTTTTTTTGGTTTCTGAAGTTTTTTTAATTTTGGCAATTTTTATTATTTTGGCGTTTTTTTATTTTGGCGATTTTGTTATTTTAGCGATTTTTTTTAATTTTGGAGTTTTTTTCATAAAGGTGATTTTTTTTTTGGTTTTGTTTAGTTTTGTTTTAGTTTTGGCACTTTTTTTTCGTTTTGAGGATTTTTTTCGGTTTTTGGCGTTTATTTTAAATTTTGGCGATTTTTTTTTAAATTTGGGGATTTTTTTTAATTTTGGCGATTATTTTTAATTTTGGCAATTTTTTTTTCACAAACAATTATTTTAGTTTTGGCGCATTTTTCGCGTTTTGGCGATTTTTTCGGTTTTTGGCTTTTTTTTTATATTGGCGATTTATTTTCATTTAAACGATTTTTTCGAATTTGGCGATTTATTTTAGTGCTAGAATTTTTTTTTAATTTTGTCGATTTTTTTCGATTTGGCGATTTTTTTTTGAATTTTTGGCGATTTTTTTCAGGTTTTGGCGATTTTTTTTTGTTTGGCAATTTTATAATTTTCGGATTTTTTAGTTTTACCGTTTTTGAAAATTTCAAGAGTTTACCTCTTACGGTCTCCAAGATATAGCAAGTTGTCAAAATTACATAGTCAAAATTGCATTAACTGATGGACCACCCTTTAATTTAAATTTTTTAATATTTTAATGTTTATTTTTGTAGTCTATATAAAAATACACTAATTTTACAAATTTCAAGTGTCAATATACATATGTACATACAATTGTATGTATATTACATGAGATTTTAACATTTTTCGTCGCTCCTTTTGGAGCACCCTTTAATTTCTAATTCTCATGTATTTGTTGTTATAGTGGCCAAGGTTCTACATACTCTGTCCAAATTTCAGGTCGCTAGCTGTTACGGTTCCTGAGAAAATACCGTGTGACGGACAGCGTAGCGAAAACAATAGGGTCCTTTTTTCACCTTTGGTGTACGGAACCCTAAAAATAGTTATACATATATATATGTATTATGTGTATAATATATATACATATGATGTATGGACAAGATGGATATCTACTTCAATAAAAATATGAAGCAAAATGTCCACAAAACTAAAAATAAACTTTTGCAAATGGATTTTGACATCCATTGTACACCATAAGGCCAATTTAATTCGCCTCTGCTGCCACCTCATAAAATAATTTCGCTTTAATTTCATGTTTCAGTAAGTGTTGCCACACTAAAAAAACGCTTAGAATTTTTACACTAAAAAAAATACTTGGGAAAATTGACCGAATGTGTTGGCATAAATTTTAACATAGTAAAAACTAATTTTATTTCAAAATATACAAATCGAAAAGTATTCGACTCAGCCGGTTTTTAAATTGTAAAAAAACCGGACTATTCGACATTAAAAAAATCAACATTTTAAAAAAACCGACAACACTAGGTCTATAGAAAATAAATAAAATAAGCTCTTGCCTTAAACTTGGAAGACATCGGTCTATGTGGATCAATCTAAAATAATTGGGACTTGTGTACTAGGTCTCGAGAAAAATTTTGTGCTATTGACAATATATTTCTGTTCCGTAAGGTCTAGAAAATAGATTGATCCTGTCAATAACAGTCAGTTATGGTTTTACGAAACTGGTACACAAGCCCTAATTTTTTTGTATTTTATTGACGTGACGTCGGTGTTGATAACTAGAATAAGGGTGACTATTTCTAATAATCGGTATACATAATTTTGTTTTCATATCGAGCCTTTGTGGTAAAGAGTCCAAGACAAAATGGTTTTTTTATTTTTTTATGCCCTAATTCAGTAAAAAGATTTAGGACGTTTTTGTTTGAAAATACTTCTGAGTTCTTGTGTTTGAATTCTCTAAATAATTTTCTTAAAAAATGGTTGTTGTCTTTGATAATGAAAAATAAAAATATTGTTACCATGTTTATAAAACATAAACATTTAATTAAAGTATTATACAATAGTTTGAAAAGTATATGAAAAAATATGTGTTGGAAATAATGTTTGGAACAAAATCATAAAGCAAATACACGAACCTACTAGCATTGACAATAAATAATAATTAATTTAAAGCATCACAACTGCGGCATTTTTTCGTTCATAGACAAAATGATGCAATCGTCGAACAGAATTAGGGCATTAAACATTTAATTTTTATGAAATTGAATTAAATTTAAATTTTGGTAATCAAATAAAATTATTATTTTTTTTAATTTTCAATTTCTCTGCTAGATCTTACAAAAGATCAAATCATTGACAAACATTTCTCCATTAGCAAATTTACCATCTTAAATTATGTATTTTTGTTTTATTTATACAAGCTTTGTATTTCTAAATGCCAAAACTAGGTTACACAACGAGATTCGGAACCACCAGTTCGTGTTTTAACAATTATATGTACATATGTATGTATCAAGTTTTGAGCGAACAAACTCTTTTTGTCATTTCTAATTTCGCTGTGTTTATTTCTATTAGTATCGCGTTGTTACGACATAAATTTTATTTACAAAACTAGAGCAAAGCTATTAAAAGAGAATATTTATAAAAGAAAACAAAAGAAACAATAGCTTTGAGTCCATGTCCAAGAGACATAAAATTAAATTATATTTTGACGGCAAAAAAAACTTACATAAATACATATATACGAATATAATTCAACCGTCATTACAATTCACAGTTTATTTTGACGCCAAAAGTCCATTAAACTTTTTCCTCTCTAAACAAAACATAAGCCCGAGAGTAACTAACACAAGAACTGCGAACAACACATGTAGGTGCGATTTGTTGTATCCCTACAAATATTCATTCCTTTTGCTTTTCACAGCCAACAGGAAAATGCTGAAACTATTATAAGCGTCATACTGTCTGCTATCCATGAAGATTTGATATTTAAATTTTCTATGAAAATTTAAAAATTGATTTTTATTCTGCATTTCAAACTAACTAAGCGTGTGTTGTGTTTAAATAAACATGCAAGCATGTACATACGTATGTATGTATTTTGTATCCTTGTATTAATAACATATTCGTAGATATGAATGCGTATACCGCATTTAATATCTAACAGAACCCATCAGCTACCTGAACAATCCCAGTTCCATGGCCTCACCTAACTAATGCCCTAATTCTGTTCGACGATTGTATCGTCTTGTCTATGGAAAAAACCGCACTTGTGATTTGAAACAATTATTATTTATTGTCTATGTTTGAAGGTTCGTGTATGTATATTATATCCAACATATATTTGTTAATATATTTTTGATACTATTGTATAACACGGTTGGTAAATGTGGCACGATCGTGCCATTTTTGGCACAATTCAATGATTAATGGCACGCTGGCACGCTCACCCAAATATTGGCACTAATGCAACATCCAAAATTTTTGAAAAAAGTTTTTAATGTTGTATAAAATACTTCAGCAAAATTTTTAAAATCTGTTGTAAAAATGTGTACTTCTAAAAGCTGCAACAATGAAAGTATTAGTGTCAAGTAAATGACATCTTACATGTTGTTTTTTATTCGCTTCATTTTTGTTCTCCTTGCCTAAATGGCGCACCGAGTCGCCTGCCTTTTTGTCATACATAGATTAGCCGGCGTCGAAACTATCGGTTTTTTTATATTTTGGCCAGAATTGTTCAAGATGCAACACAACTGACTCAAAAAACAAACAAATTCTATAAGGTCGCGTCCTTGCTAGCTTAAAAAAATCTAAAGTAGACGAAAATTTATTTTTCGCTGCTGTACGACTCGCCTTACTTGAAATAGCGCGCTTCCGCCGCCGGTGTTTAAAAAGTTCAACCGCCACCGCCGATAAACATACTTCGGCTCAACTCTCTTTAAAGAAAACCAAAAAACTTTAAAACTATATTTACAAAATATATTAATATTATTTAATATTACATATAAAATATGTATTTCATCAAAAACATAATTAGATATACCTAATATATCTTGAAATTTTCTTAATTGTTGAAGACTGAAAGTTTTTTTTTCTACTTGAATTGTTGAATTAAATAAATAAATAAAACAAACAAAAATGAATTGAATTCCTATTAATCAAATGTATTAACATTTAAAATACAAACTCAATAAAATTTACAATTAATACAATATATTTCACCGTTTTCATGAGCCCAGCTGTGTATGTATGTACATTTATTTTTTGGCACTTTTTAAGTAATTTTGGCACTTTTTGGCTAACATTTTGGCACGAAACTAAAACTCTCAAATACCATCACTGTTGTATAATACTTTAATTCAGAGCTGCCCACAGAGAGAGAACCGAGAGAAATGTATAAGCGTATGTACATATGTATGTATATTCATTTGTATAAAAAGCCGATTGATGCTCGTCACTCTGGCGCTTCTCTGGGCAACCTGGCTTTAATTTAATTTATATGTTTTAAAAACATGGTAATAAAATTTTTATTTTTTGTGAGACATTTTTAGATTTTTAATTGAACTTTAGTGAATTTTAATCAGAAATAATTTTTAGTCAGGCTTAAGTTCAGTAATTTCAATTCTTATTGAATAAAATATTTTTATTAATTAATGTGAGTTTCTAAAGAAGAGAACAAAAATTAAAGTTAGACTTTAAGCTGGGGGGAAATACCGATACTTTTCTGTGCAGTCACGGTGTTTCAGCACCCTAGTCTATCTACTAGGGTAGAGATTCTTATTAATATCAGCTTTTTAACTTAAATTTTCAATGAAACGGAATATGAGAAACGATTGTTGTGTATACAATTGATTTACCTTTGGTAAACGCATTTATAAGTATCACTATTAATTTTCTGTTTTTTCATTTTTCTATTTAGGTTAGCACGAAATTATATTACTCTACCTAAGTATGTTTAACTATTCTTACTTATGTTTTACGATCATCACATTAATTATTTTTACTTATTAGATGTACCATCGGTACATGCATGTAATAAATAAGAATTGAAATTACTGAACTTAAGCCTGACTAAAGATTATTTCTGATTTTTATTTTTCATTATCAAAGACAACCACAATTTTTGAAGAAAATAATTTAGAGTATTCAAACACAAGAACTCAAAAGTATTTTCAAATAAAAACGTACTAAATCTTCTTACTGAATTAGGGCATTAAGCTAATGAATTAGGGCATTAAGCTAATGAATCAGGTTTCCGTATATGATTAATTACACAATTTTTATACATTTCGTACTGTAATTATGAGCCCGGACTTATGCCCTAATTCAGTAAGAAGATTTAGGATATTTTTGTTTGAAAATACTTTTGAGTTCTTGTTTTTGAGTTCTCTAAATAAGAAAATCTATTCAAAATTTAATATTTTAATTTTATTTTAACTACCCTGTACACCATAATTATATGAAAGATGGGTGAATTAGCTACGGTTTGCTTAAAAGGGAAAATTTTGGAAAATTTTCAGTTAATGGCGTTTGTTTTATATAAAAAATCTTGATAAATGTCAAAAAAATCTGGTGTAAACAGTATAGATTTTCATAAAGATTTCAATTAAAATCTGCTAAGTTTTGTGTTGGTGTTAAATGCCCTATAATGTTTAGAAGAAAATCATAAAACAAATACACGAACCTTCTAGCATAGACAATAAATAATAATGGTTTTAAAGCATCACAACTGCGGCTTTTTTTCGACCATAGACATGACGATACAATATTCAAACATAATTAGGGCATTAGTATGTCACTTTCAAAATAAATATACGAATAATATGTTCATATACATAGTACATATCGCTCATTTACTCAAAGAACGCCATAACTCAAAAAATGGAATTTTTTAGTAAATTATGCAAAATCCTCATTTCGTTGTTCGTATCGTGTAAAAACTTCATACAAATATACTGTTTACTCAACTCTTCAAAACAAAATAAAATTTCCTTTTTCCATTAAGTTGTATGTAAATTGAAAACTTTAAACTCGTTTTCTGGCAAACTATTTTTTTGAGTTGTTACGCTGTTTCAGTAAATGAGCGATATGTATGCTCATAAAATATTGTGTCTTAAATAATTGTTTTTGTTTTTTACATATTATTTTATTTGCTATACTTACATACATATCTAGTAAAAGCGCATGCTCTACTTTAATTACCACTTTAAGAGGGATGTTGAATGTAAAACAGCGGTATGGTGAATATATATGAACCACATCAGAGATGGAAATTTAAACTTTTACTAAGTACTAAAAGACAGTTTAAATATTTTGTTTATATTTTTTAGTGTCTAGAAACTTATATAAAATTATGTTTGTAAAAACAAAAACAAAAAAAAACATTGTGCATATATTTTATGAGAAAAGTGATAGTGTAAAGCCAGGTTAAAAACTTGTATCAAAGGTATTTTGTCAACGAAGATTAAACTAAAGAAAAACTCGCACATTTTGTGATAAGGTGTAATAGAGTTGTCGTTGCATTACATTGGAATAGTTCTAAAACTACTTTTATAGGATAGTTTTGTACGCGCATAGCTGCATTACCAGGTTGAATAAAATTATACCACCAACGTCCCTTTTCACAATGTATGATAAGAGTTAATGTGAACTTTAACTGACATTCCTTAATACAAAACTTGCCGTTAAAGTGCCAGTTAGCTTTTAATTGTACATTGTGAAAAGGGCCGTTACTTCAACAACTTTTGTTGACACAATTAATTACGAGATGACAAAAATTTTAAGATTCTCCTCTGAGCGCACTCTTTTGAACTACAAAATTTACGATTTGCACGTCGTTGAAGTATAAAATGCTGTGAAGCCATCAAATATTTGAGTGGGAATTATGTTAAGTTGGTTTTGTATATCAAATATTTAGTATTAAAAAGTACAAACGTATTAAGTTACTTTTCCCATCCCTGAAACCTAATGAATAAAACAGAGTTGCATGTTATCTTAATATAAATATGTTGATATCTAATGATAACACAATAATGCTAATTTGTATCTTACAAAAATTGCCTCTTTTATAATTCGGATATATTGAAAGAAAATACTTTTGGTAAAAATTCAAAAAGGACAGCTCTTGTTCTTATTTTTACTACTTTTAGTTCAATGCTTACATTTTTATGGCCTTTTTTTGTGGTAAATTTTCGTTTGCACGCGATAATGCTTTCTTCCCTTAATTGCTTCAATTGACATCAAAACGTGACTTGGTTTCTTAAATGTTAAAGTTTCTTTAATGTCATAGTCAAAGGATGTTAAATAAAAACATAAATGTGTGTATGTACATATGCATAAGTGCATATTTTGTTATTTACTTCACTTTGTGGGTGTTGCCCTTTTTTAAGAAATCTCATTTTTGTTTAAAATCCTTGAAAAATAATTATTTTTGCGCAATTTTCCCCTTTTTTTCATCAAGAACTTTATTGAAAACTTTTTTAGTTATTTTGTAAAATATGTTTTTACTTAGCAATACAAAAAAATTTCGCAGTTTATTCTATTTATTACAGTTCATGAATCTTTAAAAGCAATTAAAACTAAAAGGGGCCTACAGAAGAAGTATTATGATTCATATTTCTTTGTCTGTTAGCTTTTAATAATTTAAATTAATGTACATAAGTATACTTTATGTATTCGAGTATTTATTTATTTTTGCAATTTGTGCTACATATGGTATGCTGCTTCAAAATATTAATTAAATGTTGCGTGGTGATGCTGTATTTGGCTTCCTTTTTTACGGAAAAACTTCGCTCATAATTGTCTTGAGAACTAAAAAAAACATACTACATAAGATTGGCAGGGGGAAACGTTTTTATATTTTTTAATTCTTGTTTTAAACATACATATGTATGTATGTATGTACAATGTACATTGTTCATATTGTATGTATGTACATATGTATACTTTGTGACAGAATTTTATATTCACACTTCATGTACGAGGCATGTACACTAAATTTTCAATTTCCTTTTTGTAGTTTTACTCATAATGTACTTCTATATATATATGAAATATCACAAATACACTAGAAAACGAGATTGATAAAATTTCAGTACAATTCAGTGATGCCAACTATACCACTTTTGTGGTAGATCCACCTCTTTTGGGTGTCTCACTAAACTATACCACTTTCCGAGAAAAATCTACCACTTTTTGAGTTTTTCAATAATAATGCTAAAGTATAGTTACACGAGTTTTTTATCTAATCCAAGCTAGAAGTTCAACTGAAATATATTTTAGCAATGCATGTTAATAACGCTGTGTTGACTTCACCATTTAAAACCTGCTACAAGCACAAATATTTTCTTTACTGGGCCAGTTTGTGAGAAAATTGCATGCATAGTTTGAATGTTGAAAGTTAATTTGTTAAAAAGTATTTGTAAAACAATCTTTATTGATACTCGGCAAATAAATCTACACGATATATCAGCGCTAGCGCTGGGCAACCTACAGCTGCAGAGGAGCATAAGAAATTATTTAATGATAAATTCATTCCTTTAAATATGATAATAATACAAATTTAAAAATTAATTAATAGCATAAAATTACTTATAAAATATTTCTTATCGAAACGAAACGTTACTTAACGTTAAAAAATTTGTTTGAAGGTGTTTAAAATACTCTAAAACATAAGTGTTGTAGATCTACCTCTTTTTAAAGTAAGATTTGTTGGAAACTACCTCTTTTTCACATCGAATCTACCTCTAAGAAAGATTTTGGGTTGGCATCACTGGTACAATCTGATGATGAAGTGTACCGAATTGAGTTTTAAGTTAAGAAATCGTTCGGAATTGCTTTAGCGTTGTTGTTACACGTCCCAGGTATTTTTTGTCACACAGTGTAATTTATATAAAATATTTTTTGTTCCAAATTTCTCAAAATTATTAAAAAAGTCAACAACATTCGTTTGTTTTAATCAAAAACAATAATAAAAATCTAATAACTATTTAATTAGTTGTAACAGTTTTGAATTTGTTGTGTAATTTTCTTTTCGTTACTGCAATAGAGCAATAAAATTTGGAAAAGCACGCGATGCAGCAATAAAAACAAAGAAGCAATTGTGGCATCATACATAATCATCTTAAAGTTGCCATCAATTTTAAAACGTCAGAACTTTTTTTAATAAAATAAATAAAGATAAAGAAGTGGAAATTGGATAATTTTTTATATACATATCAATCAACAGCTTAATGATATGATGGATACATATACTATAGATTGGTAGAATTAAAATTATTTTATATTTGAATTGAATCGGCTAGTGAGCGATTACTTATGCTACTGACGTTTGTTGGTGATTGCTGTAATATTTCTACAAAAATTTACCAAAACAAAATAATATCTCACCACTTGTTATGGTATACGTAAATTTATAATACAGTTAGCTTAAAAAAATTTTATTCCTTACAATATTAATTTGGAAATTTGTTTCATAAAGAAACACACATTTATATAACAAAAATATTACTAAGTTTGTATGTAGCAACAAAAGTTGGCGAACTTTTTTCCCATATTTCTATTACATGAGATTTTATAAATATTTTCGTATCAAATTTTGATCTATAATGTTACCGATTAAGTATACGTTTTGACCCTTTTTGACGACCCCTTTTTCGAGAGGAATAAAAATATTTTACATAAAATTGCTGAATGGAACGATTCTAAGATCATTGGCGTAGCTATATATTTTTTTCTAGGGGAGGGGCATTATGACTGGTGATTTTCATGAGTAATATGAAAATAAATACATGCAAATTTTAATAATTCTAGAGCGGGGCAATGCACCCTCCAGAATGGCCTTTTTAAGCCTATGACTAAGACAAATCCACTTTAAAACAAATAAAGAACAATTATAGACTAACTTTTAAATTCTTAAAATTTCGCAGAGCTAATTGCAAATTTTAATTTAAAATTTATGTTTTCAATGTGAAATAAAAATTCGATGCATACAAATAAAATTTATAGTATCCTGTACAACTGCTTTTGAAGTTCACTGTACTGTGCGGGACAATGAATCTACAAATATCTTACATTGTCAGGAATTTCCCACTATATCGATAGAAAACTTTCGATTAATTACTTGTATTGAAAACAAAATCAAAATTTCTTATTTTATTGTTGTTTTAAATACCAGTTGCCGATCGAACGTTTTTCGTCGACATCGTGGAAAACGCCGTATATTTTTGTCTGACCGATATGGCACCCTTGTACCCTCATCATGTAGTCAGAGATGGTATACCCAACAAATGTAAAAAGAAATCAATCCAACGGTAATTAAATATCACGGTATCATTAGCCCAATTCACAGTCTTGTGCAAATAGTCTTCCATCGTAGCATGTGAAAAATCCTCGTCTTTAACATCACACACAGCCTTGCATTTCATAAAAATATGTATGAAAAAAAAAGAAAATTCGTTTAAAAAATTAATCACCCTTATTCCAGTTGTCGACATCGTCGTCACTTTAAAACAGCACCAAAAAATTGGTGCTCGTGTATCCGTTGTCGAAAACAACTGACTCCTGTTGTAAGGTTTATCCAATTTTCTAGACCTTAAGGAACGGAAATAGATTTTCAGTTGCGCAAAATTCTTCACGAGATCGAGTAAACAAGCCCCAATTTTTTGGTATTGTGTCAAAGTGACGTCGATGACGAAAACTGTAATAAGGGTGATTCTTTCCATACAAATTTCAAAACGAAAAAATCGTTTGTAAATATTTATAAGATCTACCCTTAAGAATATTATTAATATATATTAAAATAAACTGCCAAACGATTTTTAATATCGTGTATTTCCTGCACGATAATAATAGAACCATCATTTACACATATTTGTCCCACACTGTATATATTTTTAAACATTTTCATTGATGATCGCCAGCAAGATAATCCTCTTAAAATCCAATGATACCACCAATATTATTATATCGTTTATTTTTTTTTTCTTCCATTGTTAAGAAACTTAAGTTTTGATTATTTCATTATCATGCATTTTGTGATTGACAACCTTTTCCTACTTTAGGCAAGTTTATACTGTTTTAAGCATATGTATGTACATATATGTATATATATTTATTTTCAAATGTCGTCGTATATACTACTGTGTGCTCTCTACTATTAAGAATAAGGCTGTGTTTCGTTTGTCTTACTGTTTGTAAAAATTACATACTGGATCAACAAGGAGAGAATTACTTTATTGTTTCCAGCAAGGTCTATTTATTAGGCCTGTGCAATCCTCCTGATGACTTGTTATGTTTTAATTTTTAAACTGTCAAATCGTGCCATAATCGCCAAATTGGCTTAAGCGACATAATTTTCGAACTTAATTTTGTGACCAAGATCGATTATTAGCGATCTAAAATAATCGATTTTCATCAAAAAACGTTTAAGCTTTTTTGGCATTTATGGCACGAAGTGTTATTACACTTTTGGTTTATGGTGATGGATATTCTAAAATTTTTGCAGTTACATAGACCTTATAAATATACATACCTTGGTTTCGTGTTTCAAAGATGTTTTAACAAGTGCAAAAGTGCGGTCCACACAAAACAAATTATTGTTATAACAAAAAATATTCCCCTCTGGACCGCTATGTTATGAAATTGTAAGAGTTTCTTTATGTTGTTTAACATATTGTACATGTAATGTTGTTAATGGCAATGTTTCTTGTTTTTTTTTAAGATGTTCGTAAAATTCTTATTTAAAATTTTTTTTGTAATTACTTTATAATGAATTAATACCTTGCAACTACTGCCAACTTATTGCATGTAATGTGTGAAATTAATGATCATATTCGAGTCGACTCCTCCACGCGATTAAAATAAGCATTTATGCCCTCGTTTTCGAGTCGAAAATTACTCTTCATTCAGGAGAAAGTGGTACCATACCCCCAGTCTTCTAAAAGAGTCTTTTATGAATCGCGTTTCTGATCAATTTCTGTGCCTTATTTTAAGCACAGAACTGATTAATCAGTTTTTGATCACCTATGTAAGTCAGTCGAAAAAGACTGTTTGGTGAAACAATCTTCCATATGCTGACTGGGTGTATGTATGTAAAGGCCCAACTATAATATGAATAAGCGAACTTAAGCAACTGTGCGGTTACATATAAAACGTATGTGGTAAACTATAATATACTTATGGAACATTTCGTCAAGTTTCGTTAAATGTCATTTGCTTAAGCTAAGTGCCAAACTGAACGCACATTCCGTACGGAAAACACTGTTTGTGCGTTTTTTAAACTCAAGCAAAAATCATTAGAAAATATTTATTGGTTTTATATATTTTTTATTTTTTCTTATTTTAAACTCAGAAAATAAAGCAAAAGTTTTATTTTTATTCTTTTTTTTACAATACACATATACACGCATACACATGAGTTTATTTATGTATGTTCATTGTTGTACTTTTTAGTCGGCAAAACAAATAAAACAAGTAATGAAGTGGTGGATATAATTATGTATATGTGAATTTTTAATAGATTAGGACGTTATAACAAGTTAATTTGATTAAATTGCATTCATTTAGTAGTTATAAGAAACAAATTAAAAAAAAAATTGTGAACAATACCTATATGTGCAGCTGTAGCTAAAGATACTTAAGTGCATGTAAGTACATTGTTTCCACCTAAAAGTCACATCTGAATTGCTTAAGTATTTGACAGACTTATCGTTCAATTCTGGCATTAGCTTAAGCCAGCTTATTCATATTATAGTTGGGACTTAAAACTCATACATACCCTATCGGAGAATGTGTAGTTGACTACAAAAATAGTTAACTTATAGTTAACTTTTCTTAGACTGACTAAAAGCTAACTGCAATGTCCTCCAGAACAAACCCAAAATTAATTCTTAAATTGAGTACGTAGTCCAATTTGATGAGAGCCAACAAACTTATTCTCAGCTACTTTGAAACTCATTTCAGTTTTATGTTAACATTTGTTGTTGTTATTTTACATGGTAGCTTAGCTGAGTGGTAGCGCGTTGAGTACACAAATTGTGATGATACATGTTCGAACCCCAGAAATTTTTTTTTAATTTACTGACTACAAGTTGGTTTAACAAAGTCAACTTTAAGTTAGCTGAAAGTAATGCAGAGTGAGCCAATTGACTACCTCCTAGGACATCGCAATGTTAAAGTAGTCAGTTGATTACATGGCGAAGTAATCCAAGTGTAGTCAGTACTACTTGCGAAATAGTTAGCTCAAAGTTAGTTAAAAGTTAGCCAAATTTCCGACAGGGTACATACATATGTATGTGCACTCAATTGTGTCTTTATATAGACAAGAAATGATTATAATTCTGTGATCGTTTGTTAATTCGTATCTATAACTCCCATAAAGTGTGAACATGTAGCGAATATTATTATTAAAAGATAAAAAACGTATGTTTAAAACAACAAAGACAAAGAGACAAAGTACGTACATACATATGTATGTATCTATGTATGTATGTAGATATATTTATGTATAAATTTTGTATTCCTGAAACTTTTTTTCAACGTAAATTATGTCTTTCTTGAATGCATATTTGTTATCTTTGCTCTATGATTGTTTGTAAAATGCAAACGAAATGCATTCTTACTCATCGTCGCGCTCATATTTATATATCTTTATAATATAAAAGTTCTCTCAAACAGTGAGTCTTAAACATTGGTTGCACAGAAGCAGAAAACTGCATATAAAATGATAGGCTATACTCCTGCGACCAATTACAGGTAATAAATTTTGTATTAAGAAGTTGATGAAAATTATAAAATTAAAATTTTTCAAGGACTGAAAAATAAAGTTTAGAGGGACACTAAAAATGTATTGCTATCTAGTGTATTGGGTAAGGATATACATTAATGATTAAAGAGTAATTTATGGCCTATTTCTTAACTGCGAAAGAAAGCTTTTGACTTCCAATGTATATTGAAAACAATAATAAAATATGAATTTTTTGTTTGTTTTCAATGTAAACTGTAAGTCGAAAGTTTTCTTTAGCAGTTGGAAAAAAGGCTATTAGAATAATTGTAGAGATCACGCCGAAATTGTAAACCTATCAGTTTAACTAATTCTAGACCAAGGCTGACGTTATCGTTTTATCTTTTAAAATTGTAAGTCCCAATCTTTTAATCGTCACAAACGCAAAGAGTATTTTGGTATTTTAATTTTCTTTAAAATTATTTTTGTTTATTTATTTAATTTAATCTAGCCAAAGTTTGTATAGAAAACCAAATGACATCTGATAATTCTATTAAAAAAAAATACACCAAGAGAGATGGTAATTGACAAACACAAGCAGAACTGATCAGTATGTGACCCTGCATAAGAAAATCCACCTAGTGAGTCAAATTTCATAAATTTACTTCTTTTTTTTGGATTTGTATGTAAAGAACCTTAAATTATCCATATGCAGCCGGTCTCAAGTCTCAAAAGCATGAAAAACCCAGCTGGAAAAGTTGACATTAATTACATAAATAATGGGAGAAATAATGTATTATTTTCCAAAACAATGCAATGCATTCCCTTAGAAACGAGAGAGCAATTTGATCAAACACAATAATTATATTATGCATTACCACATCTGCAGAAGAATAATGTGTTGCTTTTGACGAGTGTAATGAATTATAAAATTCAAACACAGAAAAAATTAACCAAAGTAAAATCACCATGCCATGTTTTTGTAATTTAAATGTTTTCCATATAAAATTTTACAACGCTTGGCGTTGCGTTTTACAAAATTAGGCCCTAAAACTTTTAAAAAAATTGTATGCAAAATGACTAGAAATAATGTTAAGATATAATTTAATTCAAGATGGTGCATATTTACGGTCTAATTCATAAAAAATATTTTAGGTTTATTACAGGTTTATTTGACAAATATTCCATAGAAATATGTCAAATAAGCGCTTAATAAAGCTGAAATATTTTTAATGAATAAGGCAGTTAGTGTTTATCTTAAGAATATTTAAAGTTGTTGTCGCTGCAGAGGTAAGCAAGTTGACTACCACGCGATGAGTTCCGAGTTCAAATCTTTGCCGGGGAAGCCAATTTAATTTATATACAAAATTTTTTCTGATGTCTATGTCAACCACACGTAAGTTAAATAATTAATAAAATACAATTACTACATTAAATTAAATTCATATTGATCTAACTTGAAATAACTTTGATTCAACATGATTCTTCTTTTGATTTTAAGTGTTAATTCAACGTGAAATAAAGTTATTTCAAAAGGAAATTTTTTTTTGAGAATTACTATAAATCATGTTAAATTAACATGAAACACACATGAAGCAAAATCATTGCCAAAAAATTTAAAATTAACCCTATTTTAACCGATTCTACATTGTTTTTTTCTGTGTGCATTCCTTGGACGTATTAAAGTAATTCATTATTTTCCTTTATTGGTATGTGTTAACAGTAATGAATTCTGGAATGAAAAATTATACATGCTGTGCGCAGTAGGAACCATAAATGACTCCCATCACGGAGCAGAATACATATTGCGATCTAATACTCCTGAACTGAAGCAGGATTTTAAAAATAAATTAGTAAGATTAGAATTCGCAAGCCATGTTATGGCGTTGTCTATTCTTGATAAAATTGGAAACCAAACTGAGCACAAATAATGAAGAGTTGCCACATTTGACAATCGCATATTCGGAAAATAGGAAATGAACTTTGTCATGTGGCATATTTAATGCTTCATCGTTCTTAATAAAGAATCATACTTCAAAGCTACTGTCGCTGATTTGAAGCCAAATACATATCGCAATGTCACGATAAACAGGAATATTACTTGGTAACCTTGAACTTATGTATATTCATTTAAGGTTATTACTAAAGATATATTTTCATTAAGCATTTACTCTTAAAGATAGGTTTTTTTGTGGCAGAGAATTTTTCTCATGGTATTTTCAACTTGGCACATATTGATAAAAAGTTTAAGAACCTCTATGCTCTAAGCCAACCAAGACAACTGAATAAATGACTGCCTGCCATTTATGTACTTATGTACAAATATTCGATTGCCAGCTTTGGTTTTGTTGTTCACTAAGCCTTAGCAGTTATAAATCTATACTATATGCGACCAGTTGTAATAAAACGCGTGAGCTGCAAACAACGTAAGACGATAATTTAAACGAAATAAAATAATGGCACGCGTGTGTATCGAAAAACAAATGAAAATAAAACAACAGAAAGAATAATTAATTAATATTGAATAACACTCGTGTAAAAAGGTTAACAAAATTTTGAAAATTTTTGTTATACGGTGATGCAGTTCAATGTGTTTTAATTTAAACCCTTTTAAATAAGAGATTTAATTTTGAATGATTGGGGCTTTCTGCTCTCTTTGTGAACAACCATTTCAAATGGATTATGAAAGCGTTGGGTGGGGGTAGAAAAAAAGAATATGTATAACAATTAAACTCACCACCACGTACGAGTAACAAATTCACCATAAGTTTTATACTTCTTTGACATATTTTTCATCAGGTGATAGATTTTTTTAAAGAGAATACGAACATATTGTAACTGAATGGGAGCTTTCGTTTAAACATAACTTTTATGTTGAATTAAAAGCGCCCTTGCATTTTAGTACTGTTGTGTTTCAAAAGGGGATGAAAATGTCACTATAACAGTACTTTTAGTATTGTTGGAAAACGTTAAAAACTTTATAAAGAAAGGAATAATATTTTGCATATATGTACTTATGTACATAAATCTAAGGGGTGCTTTTTGAAAGGTTCGGTTTTACGCCAGGCATTAAACAATATGGCAACTCTGTTTTGTTGGGTATTTTGTAGCCAACACAACTCTGCAGGTTGATCAAATATACATATTTGGAAAATTGTGATTTAGCTCGGAAATATTAGCACACTGTCATATTTTGCTCAGTGATAATTCAAATTTTTGGTTGAATGGGCATCTAAATTAATGTTACTGTTACAATTGGCCTTTTCGTCTGCCTTTTCCTGACGTTATATTTTAAATTTTCTGCATATAGTCAAATACATTCACATTGTGGGTTTTTGCTGTAACTTTTTTGACGTTTAAGCCTGGTACTCTGTTTACAATTTCGTGCGAAATGCTGTCAAACTACATATAAGTGTTTGGTATGAAATATTTGCGAAATAAATTCGCAAAAGTAGTACTCTGTTCTTGTTGTGAAAAACACGTAAGTCATGTCTTTCCATTCAAAATTAGTCTGGCATCATTTTAGTTTAGCTGCAAACAACATGAGCAGTGCTTTTTTCGCACGGAATTTTAACAATGTTGCATACTTTCAAGCAAAAAAAGCAAGAAATTTATAAAAAAAACCGCGAGTTGGGCTACATTTAGGTTTTTCGAACTTCGAACAGAATACTAGGCTTTATACAGGATGTATTTAACCAGGTGGCAGCACGAGAACTACAAGAACAACAATGCAATAACAGTTGAAATTTTTGTTTGTGTAATGTGATAGTGCAAGCAACAGCGATTTGCATTTGCGGCTGTATTTCGCCGATAACTCCTCGAATGATCAATTGTTTGTAGTTTATCAACGTAGACAAGTGACTTAACATAACCCCAAAGAAAATAATCTAATGAGATTAAATCATACGATCTTGGTGGCCTGCTGTGTGGCATGTGGCTCCGTCCTGTTGTAACCACATATCAGTAAGCTAAATGCCACGTAATTGAGGTACGAAAAAATTTTGAATCATGTTCTATAACGTTCACCATTGACAGTAACATTCTGACCATCATCGTTTTTGAAGACAAACATACATATGCGCCAATGACTCCGCCAGCCCATAAATAGCACCAAACAGCAAATTTATGTGGATTCTTCTCACTCCAAATGCGACAATTCTATTCCAACAGAAATGGGCTTAATCGGAAAATAAAATTTTGAATGGAAATTCAAAATCAATATCAATTTGTGCTTCTGCCCATTTGCCGAATTCATTTGATTCATAACGAAATCTCAAAGCAAACTAAACAAAAAGCAGCTATCAGCTGTTAAATGGGTGCTCAAATAAAGTAGTGATGCCAACTCAAACTTGTGACACTTAAAAACAAAACGCTTTATTTATTAAAGCACTTTGAATTGTTTAGTAAAAACAAACACAAATGAAATATTTTTTAATCACAATATCTATTTGTAACTAAGTTTCTGAATTTTAACAATCTGTGGCATAAATGTTCTCGGAGCCAAAAATAGTATGGTGCGTTGTGCTGCCACCTGTTCAAATACGAGCGACAAATTTAAAATGCATGCCTTCTCATTTAAAGGGAAAAGTTATAATCACACTTATTCCAGTTGTCGACATCGACGTCACTTTAACACAATACCAAAAAATTTGAACTTGTTTACTTGCTCTCGAGAACAATATTGGGTTACTGACAATCTATTTCCGTGCCGACAACTGGAGTAAGGGTGAATATGAATTTCGTATAATATTACTTATATGTACATCTGTAAAATAAACTTGCTGTATGAGAATTTAAGTGGTAAAATATTAGTACTTTAGCTGTGAGTTAAATATATATTTTGTTCCATTTTATTTGGAAGTTATATTTTTCAGTGTCAAAAAATTTAGAAAACTCAGCACTTTGTGCGGTTTATGAGTCGGTGAGGTGTCATTAAAGTTTACGATAGACAGCATAGGATTATTATTATTATTGGGTTTCATTTCAAATCCTAATTTGCTTATTTCCTATTATTCACTGAGAACTGACAACGAGAAAAAGATTTCGAGGGACATTTACTGTAATATTTTTCCCCTCGAAGGGAAAACAAACTTCATGGGTATAAAAGTTCCATTTGTTATTCACGATGGGGGTGGGCTGAGTGAGTGATTAAGTTTAAAGTTTTCCAGTTCTATTTTATATTCTACTAAACTTTTGGGGTCAAAAGTATCAAACTAGTAATTTTGCTGTTAGCTTTTTTATACAATCTTAAGCTAACATGGTGTGTTATTTTTTGCTTTGCTGCAACAAAACTTGAATATGCCATGATTAAAAAAACTGTTGCACGAATACATGTGACAAGATCACATGTCATAATATTTATCAAATGTATACGTTATTCCCGCGTGTCACGTGTACATGCCCATCACCAGTGTTAAGTATATGTAACTCTGGTTTTGACATATAGAATACTATGACACTCCAGGCTCTCCCGTAATTTTTGTTTTTGTTTTCTGTTCCATTTGCAAAGTGAAGTTTATTTCTTGTTGTTGTTCATTGTTAATCGTTAAAACATTTAGGTATCTATCTGTGCGGTAGCTTTTCCATCGGATATGAGTATCTTTTGGTTATTTTTAGATGTTTGAACATTAAAGAATTTTTTAATAAATGGGTACTTACATACATACAAGTGTACAAACTCATGCACATATTTATTTCCAAACGAAAATTTTATGCATTCTTTGTTGTATTTGTGGTTTTAAAATAAAATTTCCATGCTGGAGTCTCTAAATTATGATTTTCCATTCATTCAATTTCTTACGAATGTCTAAAGTTGAAAGAAAACCCCAATCTCTTGCACCAAGTGCTTTATTATTTTTGTTTTATTGTATCTCCACCAAACTCACCACACGTTTTCCATATTTACAACATTATACACCACCGCCCTCTTCTTTATGTATTTGTTATCGTTCTATTTTTTTAGATAACACAATTCTAAAAATTCGGTCGCAAAAGCTAAAATGTGCAATGAATGCATAGAAAAAGTTAGTTTTTTCTTGCAAATAAATAAATAATTTAAATAATATAAAAAGCAAGAAATGCTAATAAGCAAACAAGAGTGTGAAATCTGTAAAAGAAGTTAAAAAAAGTTTAATTACAAGTTTTTAATGAATATAATCCAAGAGAGCATTAAATTATGGAAATAAAGTGAAAAGTGTGTATTATTTTTATAACTTTCATATGTTTCTTATAACATATCGATTTTTAAGTTAAATAATTTTAATCATAAAATTAAATAAGCCATAAATAAAATTGGTGCCGTTTGTAATTTTCTGTGTATGTATGTGAAAATAACAACCAAAAATAAAAAGTGTTTTTTTTTTTGCTGGCATAACCTTCATATCAGTCCATTCTCTGGTTGACTCTCTCTCTGCACCTTATATTCCACTTTTCTGTTGAAATAGATTTATTTTTCAATAATTGTGGCAGTAAGTTTCGCCCTAAATGGAAAAAGGATTAATTTTTCATCACTAAGTATAAAAAGGTAAGTGTCCGTCCATACATTATAATTAAAAATGTTGCAATATTCATTTGCTGATTTTATTTCTTGCAACACACACACGTACCCATCTCGTTCTAACATTACATATTAACTCTGGGGTAAAAATCGATTTCTTTCTTGTTTTCAATGAAAAATAAAAGAAGAAGAACAAGTATAATGAGGAAAACAAACATGATAATTACATACATATTTACATACTCGTGCATATGTATTTAGTGTGTTGAAAATAAATGGAACTTGTATGCTTCGAATTTAAGTTTTTATTCTATTTCTTTTGGAAATAAAATCAAAGAGATAAAGTACCTACATATGTATATGAAATAATAAATACATACAAACATATCAAATGTATGACATATAAAATGGCAGTTAATTTGTTGTACTACAAACACCGGGAAATGTGCAAATAAAACAAATACCTTATAATACTACTGAACTTTAACCTAAAAAGTACTTTTTCTTTTCTAAAGATAATGGTGTAATTTTGTTTAGTGGAAATACTCATAGCTACATGCATATTTTATATTTATGCCTTCCGCATAACAATATCCGGTAAAATTCAGAAAAAATCTGAAGAGAGCTTTTCAATAAGTTAAAATCGCGATTTTAGTAATGTTAATTTTTATTCAAAAATCTGTATTGATTTTGAACCATTAATGATTTTTTTAAATACACTAACATGGCTTGGAAAGCCAAATTAAAATTATGCAAAAAATAATAAATAGAAAGTATGTACCTACTATTTTTTTTAGCATGCACTTTTTCTCAAAAAAAGTTTCACTAAAAGTACTTAATTTTTGTTGAAAATATACTTAATATGAAATATATTCTTATGTATTTATGTATGTACATATGTATGTACAAATGTACATACATACATACGTAGTTTTTTTTAAATTTTACTTTTTAGTAAAGACGGTTTTTTTGTAACCTTACTTTCATGAAAAAAATATAATTATTACTAAAAATGTAATTATGTGAAAATGTTACTTTTTATAAATATATCCTTTTTATGATAAAGGTGTTTGTATGAAAAATTCACTTTTTAGGAAAAATTTATTTTTTATTAAAAAAGGTACTTTTGGAAAAATGGAAAATTTAATTTTTGTGAAAGGGTTCCTTTTTATAAAAATATACTTTTAATGAAAATGGTGTTTTCTTTTTATAAAAATATACTTTTTATGTAAATGGTACTTGTTATGAAAAAATGTAATTTTTATGATAAAGGTATTTTTTTTTATAAAAAAACACTTTTTGCCAAAAAGTACTTTTTATGAAAATCATACTTTCTGTGAAAAAAGTACTTTGATGAAAAAGTGTCCTTTTAACTCCCTACAAGGAGCACAGCGCTGTGATCGCATTAAAATGTACTTACACAAAATTCACTTTTTAAGGAAACGGCTATTTTTATTAAAAATGTACATACTTTTTATGAAAAAATTAATTTTTATGGAAGGGGTACTTTTTATAAAAATGTTATTATAGTGAAAATGTTTTTTTTTTATAAAAAGATACTTATGAAAAAGTTACTTTTTAGGAAAAAGATACTTTATGCGAAGAAGGTACTTTATGTGAAAAGGTACTTTTATGAAAAAAGTATTTGTATGAAAACAAACTTTTTATGAAAAAGCTACTAAGAAGCTAAGCTAAGAAAGGCAATTTTTATGAAGAAGGTACTTCTTTTAATAAAAGTACTTTTTTATTTACTTTTTTTATTTATTTATTTATAAGAAATGGTATTTTTTTAGAAAAGAAGCTTTTTGTTCGAAAAGAATTTCTTATGAAAATAACAGTAATAAATTTACCATTGGTCCTATTTTGCAAATTGTCAAGTTTAAAATGAATATTTTTATCCTGTTTTTCCCGAAATTTAATATTTTATTTGTTGAGTGAAATGTTAGTTGTTTTTTAAAAATACTTACATTGATTACACAGCGAAATAGTGGTTTTGTTGTGTAAATAAAAATAGTCGAACCTTATTTATTTTCATCTGCTGATTACAATAATGATTCTCTAGCTGCTCTAGTTTAAAAGATGTAGTGAAATTTAACATTTGCATGATTTACGCCACTTTTTGTATTAATCGCTTGATATGGCACGAATTACCCTCCAAACGTTAAAATACTTTCTGGATTACTCCTTTTCATTTGAGTAGAGTTTTTAGTTTAGTCCTTAGAATTTTTTTAATTGCAACTTTTCCATATGTACATATTTTTGTCAGCTGATTATGAAAATAGCTTTATTATTTTTCTATTCCTTTTAGTTTCAGATATATTGTGCGTTCGATAAACAAAATGCTTAAATATTTTTTTTCATTCATATTTTGTTCATTTGAAAAACTCAGCAGTATGAATTCATTCCAAAATCAAAACTATTTTGATTTTTCATACGAATGTGAATGTGACGAGTACATTAACAAATACTACGTTTATACGCACGACTTATTGTCAGATAAAACTGTAAATTGCTGCCATATAATTGCCATATAATTGTTTTATTGTGACTTACAAACTCAGAAAACTATTCACAATTAACGTACTATTTGCAAAAAAAATACTTGAGGTTGCCACACTTGTTTGCTAATAAAAAACAACAAATTGACAAATATTGCCACAAATAACATTCAAAAATAAAAATAATGATAATAAAATTAAATAATTATTTGTTACTTTATACATTTAAACAATATTTTTGTAAACATAAGTTTTTGTACATATGCTATGCCGCATAAACAGTGAGTTAATTTATTTGCAAATATTTTTATTTGCAAATAGTGCGCGTATAAACGTAGTAAAAGATTGGAATTTACCAGCAGTATGTGTTTTTTTTTTTTGCTTTAAAAACTAGCGGTTGCACAATATTATTGAAATTTGGCAACTGAAATTAACAGCTGTTACTTGTCAGTTGCCATAAGTAATACAATCCATAGGTATTTCTTATTAAAAAGAAGTGTTTTTTTTTGTTAAATAGTTACTTTTAATTAAAGATGTTCTCTTGAGTTCAAATTTATCATTTTACTTTTTATTATTCATACAATCCAATCTGTTCTGAAGTTGCCATGATATTTATTCTGTATTTATTTATTCTAGAATTGGCCCCAATGTGCAATACAATAATAATCTGTTTTAAAATATCGAAAAAATTTAAAAAAATTTCACCTTCCAAATCAACTCATAGCACTCAATAACATTTTTAAACTTGATGCAAGTCAGCAAAAAAATAATTATTGTAATAAAAAATATTACTTGTGTAAAATAAATATGTATGTAAATGTGTAAAAATAATTATAATAAAAATTTGTTCAATAAACAACTGATTAATGCAAGTAATTGTGCTTGAAATCGGAGAAATTGCAAATTGTTTGAAAAAGAATGAAAAATGTTTAAAAGAAAATGAAAGTATTGAATTAAAAATAAAAGTATGTAATAATAATAACATTAATAACAAATGAGAAATAATACTGAAGTATAAGAAAAGCATAAAATAAAGAAAAGTGTTGGAAAAAATTGTAAAATACGATGTAGATATTAAATAAAAGAAAAGACGTTCACACATACATACATACATATGTACATACATATGTACATACATATGTACAAACATACATACATATATATTAATAAAATATAAAATTACCTTCTTTAATTGCACTTCTCTTTGATTGAAAAATCAATTTTGCAAGAATATTAGTACATAAATTAGATTTCATTTCATTATGCGGAAAAATGTGCTCTCTTTTCGTGCTTGCAAGTTCTTGGGGCATGACCTACTATAAAGTGTTTTGTTACTCAGTTTGTGAAAGATACATCCAGTGAAAGTCTTTCACGTTTTTATTAATGCTAAGAATTGTAGCGCTTCTGTTCAAGTGTATGCACATACATACATACTTTCACTACTTTGGAAACTGAAATTTTTTCAATCTTGGCGATTTGATTTTTCTCGCTTCCCGAAAAAGTACCGGGAAATCTCCAACATTTATCAAAAGTTTCCTACAAAGAAAAAAACAAGGCAATAAAAGCCATTTATTGATGGCGTATCATTTCCAATCATGTTAATACATGTTTGTCTGTGTCGCCCGGTAACGTGGAGATCGTTATAACCGAACTCTACAGTACTTGTAAGTTAGGAGTATATAGATAACTTCTTTGTTTCAATTATACTTCCTAAGGAAAAAGTTCACTGAACTTCTACATAAATATACAGAAAAGAACACAGAACGGGGATTTCTTTTCAACATTGCCTTTATTTTATGTTCTTGGATATTTATATAATATAATAATGGCGCTTAAAGTTTTAACAACAATTCCCCAAAAAGTAAAATCCCTCTCTACAAAAAAGGACTACGATCAATAATCCCCCACTTAATATTAAATATTCAAAAGGGTATTATATATGTATATTGTTTTGCTTGCATTTTATTTAAATATATTCATTGCTTTTGCTTAGGGGAAGGAATAAGCTTAACATCTGGTCTAACATTTATCCAAACATATGAGTAAATCTTTATTTGAAAAGTAATAAAAGTAACTTCTTATATACCACAAATCAGCTTCTAATAAAAATTGAAATGAGCAACATGTTTAGGCATGAATCACTCAGTACATAGTACTCGTATGCCTCGACTTGGGGGTTGCTTGCGCTTCCATTATGATTTTGAAAATGAAAGGGAGTCTGTTGGGTTTTTGGGGGTGACTTTTTGAAGCTTCAAAGCCAACACTAATACATATTAACATTGTATGGTACGCACAAAAGGAAATAAATAAATAAATAAATACAATTGTGTTATTAATTCTAATGGTGCGGATGCAACAATTTGCTGTTAACTTGGCTTAAACGTTTGGCTTAACTTTAATTATACATACATACTTTTGCTGTTTTATCTTTTGCTTGTTAATGCTTTTTAAGTTGCTGTTAATTAAAGTAATTTGTTTAGGTACATTTATTTTCTCTATTAATAGTTAATTTCAAGACCGCAATTAAATGTTAAAAGTTGTATTTGAACGAAGAAGCGTGTTGTTAGTTATAGGCGAAATTTGCTATCACATTTATGTGTCCCTTATTTGAAGCACCGAATTGGCCATTTCCACAAACAGATTTGTTTGTGCTGGTAAAAAAAGTGTAAACGGTTTTGATTTTAACGCCTTAAACTCATATTTTTATTTAAATACTAAAATTTTCTTTTGTTTTTTGTAGACCAGTGTAATATACTATAACCAGTGTTCGAACTCCAATTAAAATTCAATGATAACGAAAAACAGAAATAACCTTAAAAATAGTTTATGGGTAGTTATATTTCAAAATGTGCTATTGTGGATGATTAATTAACACTGTGCTAGTTCAAAAAGGTAACAAGCGGAGGACCTGGTGGGTAAACCTAATCCGAATACGCTGAAACCAATGGTGCTTACCATTTTTTTTAGGTTAGCTCTCGTTTAAAAGATAATTTAAGTTGAAAACTTGGTTAAAAGCACCTAAAAACAAAAATTTTCCCCCACTTTTCTACTATTGATTAATTTTTGTATCAATAAAAAGAACATATTATGGATGAAAATGCGTCCTACACATTTTGAAAAAAAATTGCAAAAAAAAAAAAATAAAAAAATTGCCTCAAAAAAATTTGACGCAAAAAAATCGAAAAAAAATTTTAATTTTTTTCCAAAAAGTTTTCTCAGGACGCAACTTCATCAATGCATGTCTTTTCAGCCGATATATACTTAGGTATCGACATAAAGGGAAAATTGTGATTTTTATGTGCTTTTAACCAAGTTTTCAATCTTAATTATTTTTTAAACAAGAGCTAACCTAAAAAAATGGTTAGCACCATTGGATTCCGCGTACTGGAATTAGGTTTACCTACTGGGTCCCCGGCTTGTTACAAAAAAAAATTTCGAATTCGAGCACAGTATTTATTCAATCAAGTGCCAACCGATTAATAGAAATTTTGCAAAAATTATTTAATATCAATATATAAAATAATAAATAAAAGTTCTTGAAATCAAACACACAGAAGCACTCTCAAATGAAATGAGATCTTTTTTTTACATATTTATGTCCAATAGTTTAACCCTGTATTTACACGTGTAAGTACCCTGCAGGAAATGTCAATAGTAAAATTATACTGATTACCTATTGACGATGTCACCAGTACTATTGATAAATTATACCCCAACTATTGACATTCAACACAGGCTTGTCCTACGAAATCTGCCAGTAGACTACGTCAATACTGTTTAGGTAGTTCTTGTGGGACCATATGTGGAAAATGTCAATAGTAAGATTGTACTGACTTACTATTGACGATATCACCACTCTGTGTAAAATGAACGTTGCAGAGATGTACTGATTAATTTAAATTTGCGCTGAATTTGTAAAGTCAAATACTTACGTATGGATCTGAAAGTGTGACAAATCTTAACTGATGGCACAAAATCTTACACAGGTTAAAAAAAAATTTCCATAATTGTTACTTTCACAAAAAATTTTTTAGTTTTCACATTTTTTATATTTTTATACAATGTGAATTTGAATTGTTCAATACATTTATAGGTATTAACTTTTTAATTTTATTTCTTAAACAAATTTTTATAAACACTTAAATTTTGCATGACGCCACTTTTATTTTCAACAAACCAATAAAACATTAATAAGAAGCATAGTTGTGTGTAATAAATATTTTCTACGCATCAAAAACAATATTAATATGTAGTCGCTCCGTTAACAATGTCACCAAAATAGTCGACAAAAGTGGTGACTTAAGGACACTTAACCCCACGTTTCCTTCAGGGTAATTACTTGCAAGTAGTGTATACGTATTAGTGTCCTACACAATACCATTCATAAGACTTTTCAAGACATGAGAGATTTTTCAAATGCTACAGCTACTACAGCGAAATGTTCTAAGACAAACGCTAAACAACACTGTTGGCAAGACAAAGAAATCAAAAAAATTTTTTGCCAACAGTGTTGTTTAGAGTTTGTTTTAGAATATTTCGCTGTAGTGCAGCATTTGAAAAATCTCTCATTTCTTGAAATGTCTTATAAATGGTCTTGTGCAGGACTTTAGTACATACAAAAAAAATTATACAAAACTAGTTCTCGATGACACTGTTTCTTCATTTGCCATTTTATTGGCAACATTTCCATGCTATCAATACAAGTAGATTTTTTTTGTAGAGAAGAAGAAGAAAATGAAAAAGTTGCTCTTAACGGTCAATCGAAACAGTTAATCGCGTAAAAAAATATTCGTATAATAATAAATAATGTGCAGAGGTAATAACTCCGATTTAAATTTTTTAGTATTTTAAGTTAAATACAGGGTGGCCCAGAAAGACCGAAGTGGTGTAAATTCCTTATAACTTTTTATTTAAGACATATTTTTTTAATTTTTTGTTTTTTAAATACAGTAAATTTATAGGGAATATTTTTAGATTAGTTGTTAAAAATGATATCCCGCAAGTGGAGGCCATTTTCTGCTTCGCACAAATGATCTCTTTTCAACACATTTTCCATGACCTTTCGCAAAACTTCCGGTGTTATGTTGTTAATTTCGTCTGGAATATTGGTTTTTAATTCCTCAATAGTCCTAGGCTTATTAACATAAACTTTCCCTTTTAAATAACTCCAAAGGAAACAGTCTGGAGCGGTTAAATCCGGGGAACGCGGAGGCCAATTAAAATTGCTTCTACGCGAATTTATTCTTTCCCCAAAGATGTCGCGTAAAATAGCCATTGTGGCCCTCGGAGTGTGCGCTGTGGCTCCATCCTGTTGGAACCATATTTGCGGATGGTATTCCACGGCTGGCCTTACAAAATTTTCCAACATGACCCGATATAGATCACCATTGATGGAAATGGCGACATCTCTTTCATTTTCCAAAAAATATGGACCAATGATCCTTTCTGAAGAAACACCGCACCAAACAGTACACTTAACTGGGTGTAATTGTCGTTGATGAAGTACTCTCGGGTTTTCCTTAGCCCATATCCTAAAGTTTTGCTTGTTAACAAACCCATTTAATTGGAAATGGGCTTCGTCACTCATAAATAAGTTATGAATAATGGAAATGGAAAGAGCACATTTGTGCGAAGCAGAAAATGGCCACCACTTGCGGGATACAATTTTTAATAACTAATCTAAAAATATTCCCTATAAATTTACTGTATTTAAAAAACAAAAAATTAAAAAAATATGTCTTAAATAAAAAGTTATAAGGAATTCACACCACTTCGGTCTTTCTGGGCCACCCTGTACAATTTTTTGTTACAATCTCTACGAAAATTCCAAAAAAAAAACCTCCAAAAGTATTTCCAAAAGTACAACAAATATAGCAAATATTTTTGTAAGAATATACATACAAACATATTTGTGTATGTGCAAATGTACATGTACTTGTGTATGTATGTGTGTACATTTATGTAGGTATGAACGCGGATAATAGAAAATATTAATCTTTCTTTCTACCTGCTGTAAATTATATAAAACACCTTTCCAAATTAATCACATTTACATAAATCTAAAGTGTAATTTTAGCGTTCAAATATTTAATAGATTGTGAATAGACGGTGTATTTTGTTTTTGTGAACGTACATAAAGTATTTTAATCTGTTTTTAATTCATATTACTTTTATTAATCTAAAATATCTTCACAAATACTTTTTTCTTGTAATCTATAGATTACAGGTGAGTAATGTAATTTGTTTCTTTATAAGAAGTGTAATTAAATTTGTTAAGGAAAGTAATGAAAAAATAAACCCGCAGCAACACTAAAACATTTTTATAGAAACATTTACTTACCATTTTTGGTAAAGTCTAAAGCCGTTATTGGAAATAAAATAAAACGCTTTAAAAGTAAAATCACAAACTTAGTAAAAGTTATCAAGCACCAAAACAAATTACATTTGTGAAACGAGGAAAAAAAGTGAAAAAAGAAAATTAAACGCCAAACCTACATTGTGCAAAAAAATCAGAGCACAGTGGCTGAACATTTTTTGTTATTCAGATCTCTTTAATCGAGACAATTTTACATTTTTTAATTTCCTTATATTTTGTTGAGATTTCATTTTCCCACGCGGATTTTATGAAGTTGTTTTTAAATCAGCGATTGCAATTGTTAGAAAATATTTCACTTTCTTTTTTAGTAAATTAAAAGATTTTTGTTGATGCCAGAGAGTGACAAGAGTATTGTTTTAAGTGCACCTTGAGTATTGGCCGTCAAACAAATATGAATGCGTACAGCTAAAAGTAAAAAACACGCTCAAATATGCAATCATTTTAAGCCGAATACGTATAACTATAAACATACAACAACTATGATTACACATATTTTTTAAATTACGCAGCACAAACGACAATAACTAAATGTATATCATATGCATGAGTATAAAAATACTCTGACTATTAATCGGTTGCACACGTGTATATACAGGACCATTTTATTTGCATACACATAAAGCAGGTTTTTAAACAGCCACACACACCCAAACATTTTCCATTCCATTTTATATACACAAGGGTATGTATACCGTGGCGAATGATGAATAAATATCCCGAGTATTATGCGTATATTTTTTGCATGATTAAATAGCCATATCCTGAGTATAAGAGTTTTTTTAGTTGCAGCCTGTTTTAGTTTTTTGCATAAACAAAGTAGAGATGCTCTTTTATGTTGTAATCGGCTATAGTCATAGTTGCTTGATAAAAATATTATAAATATTAAATATTATAAATAAACTTCTCCTCTTGTTATCACCTTTCAAAGGCTTACAGGTTGATTACAAGTTTTCTAATTATATTACAATCTTTGTGGCAATTGCAGCAATTAAATTTATATTTCTCTTGTTCCACTGTGCGTTAGCAATAACATTTTATTCATTTATTTCTTTCTTAAGCTTAATGTTTTCAACAACCAGTAGTAAGTTATACGTGTCAAACATTTATTTTATATAAAATAATAAAAAATGTAGGTTTGTCTTTTTTCCTTGTTTCCACGATACGAGTAGAAGCACAAAAACTAAACTTACCATAATTTTATCTAACATGTTGACGATGACTATAATTAGTATTATTAGATATAAAGAGCAAAAAGTAGTTAGGTATTCAAGTAAATGTTCACTTGCAATTTGTAATTTTAGTTTCAGTTTTAGGTAATGGCTTTTTGTCATACATGCACTCAAGAAAAACAAAAAACAAAATAAAAAAAAACTTAATGTATATTTTTTTCAGTATCCCAGCAAAATTTACTGCTGCCCAGAAACGCTTTTGTAAGGAAGAAAATCTTACAGAATCACTTCCTGTTGGGCATGAATAACGCATATTTTTATGTTCGCGATGAGCCAGCTAAAAGCAATACATTCAGCTTCCAAAAAGCCATACATTTTTTGCCTTCACAGAAGTAATACTCAAAGGCAAAATTACGGCTTTGCAAAATTTTTTGTGATAATTTTCTACTTTGCTAGAGAGCCCGCCTTATGTTAATGCTTTTCAGAAGCATTTTTTGAAGCTTTTGTTGTCAAGTAAGCAATACATTGCTTCTCTCAGTTGTTAGTGCTGCCAACTACGATTTTCTTTTGCTGGGATATCGTATCATAAACATAAAATCATTAACCCCTTGTATTATTCAAAAACAAAGTGTTCTTTATAAACCGTATTCGTCACAAATATTTTTGATTTATAAAATGATTTGTAAGAAGTTTATAAGAATGAATTTGTTTGTATGATATGTAGAAAGAACACCATTTTCTATGAATACGGCAGTAAGAATTCTAAAATAATGTCTTTTCTCTTAAATCAAAGCTTTAAAAAGTATACCTTAGGCTAAAAATTCAATACTAAATTTAAAACTATTTCATAAATATGATTGGTCAGGGTTTTTGAAGGCCACTACACCTTCATCATCAGCGTTCTTTGTGTTTGGTCCACTGTGTGTGGTGTCAGTTGATGTAGATTTCAGCTTTATATACGCAACTTTTATTGCAAATTGAATATGTTGTTTTGATTCGTTGTTTTCAATTTGCTGAAAGCTTTTTTGTAATAAAAGCTCAATTTTACCATATCTAATTTACAACAGTCTTTCCATTGTCGTTTGTTCTTTACTAATTACGCACATGTTACATGTTACATGTCTGCATCGGCCCACTCCTTAATCTGCCATGAAATTTTCCTATTAAAAATTAAAACCTGTAAGTCTTTAACAATCGAGTAAAATCACAATTTTACCTACAAAAATTCAAAAACTTTAAAAAAATTTATGTTTTTATTGCCCTAACTTATGACGAATGGTGAATGAAATTGACGTAAAACCCATAATGTAACAAAAAAAATTTCGGAAATCCATCTCTAGCAATGCGGCACAACCATATTTTGCTAAAACGCTGGCTTGCTGAAACCAAAGATCACTGCTGTCAATTACTACGTTTGTACGTGCACTATTTGCTTATAAAAATATTTGCAAAAGTTCAAAAACGTGGTAGTACTTCTGTAAAAAACTTTATTAATTAACTTTAATTAATTATTTGTTTTAATTGTCATTATTTGCTACTTTTAATGTTTTTTGTGCAATATTTATCCATTTATTAGTTTTTGTTATCAAACATTTGTAGGATTGGTAAACAAACAAGAATTTTATTTACGAATAGTGCGTTAATCAAAAATTGTTTTTGAGAGCTAGCTATTTGCAAATAAAAAAAATAATATGCGGCAAAATTATCTATATGCAATATTTTTATTTGCGAATAAGTCGACCGTGTAAACGTAGTAAATATTTGCCAATTTAAACTGAAGCTATAAACGGAAACTATATACTGGGAATTAGCTTATTCCGAAAATAACATCCTCTTGTTCTCAACACACGGATATAAAATAATCACGGAGAGAAAATATGAAATATTCAAAGTCAGCTGTTTTGGTTTCAGCTGTTTTATTTCGTTTGCAAATTACATATTTATCGTACTAGGGGAACAAGAATAGAGAAAAACTCTCTGGGAATCGTTTTTCAGAATCGGGCCGATAGTTTATTATCAAATGATAGCGCAGGCACAAACCGCAACGAGGTCTGTTAAGAGAAATTGACACTATTTTAATTACAAGTTACAGTTAGTGGTACCACACTGTAAATAACAATTAACTGTTGTCTATCTCGCAACTCCTCTGTAAAACCATTTAGCTGATTGTAAACTGTATTTGTCTAAACACTTTTTTTTAAGTTTTTTTCTAAGTCAAAGATAAAATTACTGTTAACATACATTAATTAATTAATTTCATTAATTTCACATATTTTTTTCCTTCTCATAAACGCTTCTTAGGCTAAATACTCGTATGTACATCGTACATATGTACATATGTTTGTTTATATAAATCTAAAAAATAAACACGTTTTAACACGAATAATATTTGCACAACATTTTTTTTAAACTGGTTCCTATATGAAACTCTTTTTAAAGTTTGCTCTTTAGTATTTGAAGCATTTATATTAGTTTGCGAAAAAACACACAAAAGTTTCTCAAAGAATGTGTTATTTGATTTTTTGTGGTGTTTTTTTAAATGCTACAATTAATCTTTATTAAAGGAAATTATCTAAGCAGACATTTTAATGATTTATAATAAAACAACTATTATATATTTTTGCAGGAAAAATGTTTTGACACATGTTAATAAGAAAACTGGGATGGGCAAAATGAGGCGCCAAGACTGAATTTATATTATAACATATTTCATGAAATAGTTGCCTGAAACTTATTTTCATTTGCCTTAAAAGGCACGGATAAGTAAAGCAGATGAAAAAAGTTGCCAAATATACTTCAGAGATTCATGTTAAGTCATTTTTTATATATAACTCTCTTTTATATCGCTGCTATTATTAAATAGATAAAATTTCGTGCAAAAAAATTCATGAAATTTCATTAAAAAAATGCTATAATGTTAATTAGGTACAAGTAGATAAAAGTTTAATTACGTGCTCAATGTTCTGAGATGACTGACTGTTATGATAATTTTTTTAATTTAGTAGAAACATGTGTTTTGATAGAATGCCCAATAATAAGTAATTAAAAATGGGATTTTGGAGTTTTTTATAAGCTACGTGGTTTTGTCATTCAGCTCACGATGTACTACATATTCATCCCGAATAAATACTTGAGTAATATTGAGAAATATTTTGAACCAATTTGAAGAGTTAATACAATAAATAAAATTATTAATTTAATTAAACTGTATTGAAAGGTAATTAAAATCATACACACGCTTGGTGTGCTGCTGTGTTCTTATATTTTAACTCAAAGTTTTCAACCTACATATAAAATCTTGAGTTGATTAGAGTTAACGAAAACGCAAATATGTAAATTTTTATTAATTAAAAATATATACAAAGAGTTGCAATTTTATAACATTTATCATTAAATGAATAACAAAGTATATTCTTTTGCTTGGCAAATTAACAATTCTCTTCGTAAGAGGTGTTGAATTTCGCAAATATGTAAATATATTGCTTTTATTAATTCTTTGCATTGCCGCTTCAACATTGTAGGCAAACAATATTATATTTTGTATGTATAATAAATACAGGTAACCCTCGTGTAACAAAGCAATACTGCTATAATGATTCACTCCAGAATTATTCCAGATTTAAAATACAATTTCTTTATGTTCCAAATTGCTATTTATCCACATATCATATGCTTTATATCCACATGTACATTGTATATAAAAAACAAACAAGTGGCAATACACAACAAGGCAAGATCACCATACCTGTAACTTTTATCGTGAGGTTTAGTCATTTAAAGTTGCCACGCTTTCATAAGTTGCCATACTATCTACTTTACAGCCAAATTTATTTCAACAAAATATGACACAAAACAAAAACAATAGAATGCAAAACAAAGTAATACAAAAAGCAAAAGAAGTGACAAAACTGGTTTCATTATGTTTGTATGTAATTAAGTAAATATAAACAAAGCAAGTCGTTGCCACTAAGTATTTTTAACCATCAAACGTAGTCGGCATCCGCAGCAATGTTGCCACGATGCAAAAATTGTATTATTTATTTTATCGGACAGTTGTAATAATGGAAACATTTTAAAGGTTTCTTTATAGTTCAGTTTTGATTTTAGATAATAGAATTGTCAGGCTTTCAAACCTGGCTTCATTCATACTCGTCGGAAAATGTTAAACAACATTTGCTAGATTTTCATTCCATAATACATGTAGTCGCGTAATACTGTTGTTATTGTGTTATACTGGGGTTTTCTGTATTTTTTGTTTGTTTCATATGTATATCCAGAAGCTTGACTTTATATTTTAATTGAGAGGTACATACTTAAAAGTAGCGTATAGTATATATAATAATAATAATATAAATAATTTAATACAATTGTAGGAGGAATTGTGTCATCATACCTATACTTATTATTAAATTATTTATTCGACTTATTGAGTATATTTAGACGAGAAAAATTTTTAAGCCGCACAATTTTTGTTGTTTTCCAAATTACACGAGACTAATTCATCTGCCATAAAATGTATACGTCAGAGAAGAGCAATGAGTAGTGAAAAAGTGAGTAGAGTTATATCATGACTCATAATTTCTTGTATTTATGCGCACTCATACTTATTGCAATGTTGTCTATGAGTCAGATTCACTCGAACGTTTGAAGTGCGCATCAAACTCATACATAGCAACATTTATGACGTTATTGATTTCGACTCTCCTTAACTCAATGCCTATGGACGATGCAAATTTAGTATGATTCACAATGCGAACTTCGCATACGAACATTAAAGTTAGCATTATGTGATTATGTGTTTTTTTGTTGCTTTTTTGTTTGTTTTTTCTTTCTTTGTTTCTATTTACTACGATTGTATACTACTTGCAAACTGTTTAATGACTAAACTTTTAAATAAACACACATACATGAGCTAAATGAGCTAAATCAATGTGAGTAGTATAAGTATTTTCTTGAATTTAGAAATCAAACAGGTGCTTTATAAGTGTGAGGGTGGTATGAATATGAATGCGACGTCGCGCTCATATTTATTTCAACTTATGATTTTAAATCAATCCCATTGTGAGTGTGCGTACATCAGAGTAGTTGAGTTTAAACGATGTCTACGCATTTATATTTAAAATTTCATGAGTCAGCATGAATAGCAAAAAAAACGATTGATTGCAGATCAGTGGTATAAGTATGCACCAGCGCCAAACGTGGCGATTTTTTAACTTGTTTGGCGTCCAAATTTTTGGTTTGCCGACATGGCAAATTTTCTGGCGATAAATAAATTTTTTTAAACAAAATTGAACATCAAAATTTTTATAATTCAGAAAAATTAGTTGGTTGTGGGAGTAGTTTCAAATAAATGAATCTTCCCAAAACTCATCTGCAAGAAATTAAAACAATTTGGTGCCGATGATTTTTCTTTAGTTAATTATAGTAATTAATGCGTTTTCAATTCGGATGGATGAGATAAATTTACAAAAAATTTACAAAATTTTTTGGCGATTTTATTTCTGCTTTTGGCGATTTTCTGCTAAAATTTTATACGACTATTTTATAAAAATTTATATATTATACATATATATATATATATTTTTTAAAGAGAAGTAACACTCAGGCAATGAATGCCTACTACTATAAATATGTGTAGGGAGAGGGATATTGATAGGGAAGGCAGGTGGTGAAGAAAGAGATAGAGGAAAGCTTCATCTTTTACAGCTCTGATTTTTTTGCACGTTTGCAGTTTTGCAGCGCCTCTGGTGATTCGTATTAAATTTTTTTTTTAAGATTTAAGTGCTTAGTAGTCATTTTACTGGTTATTTTTACTTCGCCGATGATTGTGCTACACAACGAAGGAGGGTGCTCTGATGTTACATTAGGATTTGCATCTGCTGAAGTCGCTATAGTTCAGTGACCAGTGATTATGCCTTCATCACTTGAACTTTCTTACAACAAATGTGTGGTTATTTTTTTAATCACATTCGGAACCGGGCTCGAACCGAGGACCTTCGCGTTTGTAGTCAACGTGCTACCTACTTCAGCCAACGCCACCCTACAAAAAAGTGTTAAATAATAAATTTATTATAAAATATAGATAAATTGAGAAAAACTACATAAAACTGATTTTGGCGAATTTCGGTGATTTTTAAAATCAATTTGGCGAAATATATCGGAAAAAATCTGACAACCTTAGTAAACACACCTTTGTGTGGGCGTGATTTTTTTGTATTCACTTGCCATTTGCTGTTTCTTTATGTTGTGTGCATTGGTTTTCTGCTGCTAATGCGGGGTTGTAGATGGCTGAAAAAGTATGCCAACATTTTTGGTTGTCCTCATAGAAAAAAAGTAGTAGCGAAATTATCACGGCGGTGCAGTAGTTCTTTGATGCGGCAGCGCACCGAGAGAATTTTCTGCGGCTCAAATAAGCATATGATAATTTAAAGAGAAAATTAAAAATTGAAGTTGAAAATCGATTTGTATATTTTTTTCTCCGAAATTGTGCGATTTTGTATTTTTGAGAAAATAAAATTTCTTCTTGTTTCCGATGCGAGCCAATGTAATCGGTGGCGGCGGGATAAATTGAAAAATCACCGGCTGTGGCATGACGTCGGCTTCGAGCTGATCGAATTGTTTCTCTGTCTCCTCACCGAGTTTGGCAACAAGGTGCCAGGTTATGCCCGTGTGCATAGGCTCATTGACAACACTTTATTCTAGTATGACCAAAATGACATTTAAATAAATAAACAAATGCACTTTTAAAATTTTTTTATAATTTAAATTATAATTTTTACTTTTTTTTATTGAGCAAGAGTAAATTCGTCTTAATATCAATGACTTCATTAAGTATGCATTTTTGTTGAAAAAAAAGACAAAATTGAACTTATCAGATTGTGCAACATTTACATATATGTTTTATTTAGCCGTTGTTGGCGTGTTTTCTATGGGGTTTATCATGTATTAAACTTGTCATGCGAGCTGACAGGTTAACAGACACTGGAGCCCTTGTTAAAACCATATGAATCAACAACAACACCAGCAAGACAATAGTATTTTAAAAATAATAAATAATTTTTGCTGTTGTAAAGTTTTGTTTTCAAAACTGTATGATGACAATGACATGTGTGTGTTTAAATAAAGGAGAAAAAAAAATAAACAAAAAAAATCTTATGAATTATGCGACATAATTTATTGGAATTATTTGCCAGAGTTTTAAGATTTTTAGTCGCAATTGTATGCAGTAAACACTTAAACAAAATGAACATAAATGCGTTTAAGTTTTAAATTTAGATTTTTAGTTTTTTTAAAACGAATAATTGACAACAAAAGATATATATACATTTGTTTTTTAATTAATTGCACCTTTGCCGAGTTTTTCAATACTATTGAATATATACTTTTTTTTTACAGTGTACTTGCGTTCATTTATAATGCAAAAACTGAAAAGAGATTTGTTACCATAACTGAATTATACGTTGCATTTCATAAACGTTTGAACATTGTTCATAATAAATGTCCATAAAAATTTATAAATTTTGTTGCTTAACTGTTTAAAATGGTTATCTATACTTTCTATTAAAAATTAACATTTGAATTGATACATTCTTCGTCTGGTTACCAAGTCTTATAAATGCATTTTTTGACTTATGACATATTGTGACATACCCGCACGTATTACAATTCACAATAATCGGAATAATGACATACGTTGTTGTTGAACTTGACGTAATTTTTTTTACAAACTGTCCGTTATGTTTATATTCATAATGAAATTTCGAAGACTTTGTTAAAAATTTATGTGTTTATACATTGTGAAATGGTTTTAGCATAATTTATATATATTATAATAATTTATTCGACCTTTTTTTTAATTATATATAAATTTTATTTTAGCTATAGGTCTTTTTGTAATAAATTTACAATTTTATTTATTTTTATCGATATTTCGCTTCAACTTTGTGTAGCTTCTTCAGGAAATTAAATTATTCTAAATTTACTAATACATAGATATATAAAATGAAAAATATTTGTCAAAATTGAAAAAATAAAAAAGTTCAAAAAGCTTTTTACATACAAAAAGATATTTAAAAGAATTAAAAATATTAAAATAAATACATATGTCCATAATTATAATTATTAATTAAATATATATATATATATATATATATATATATATATATATATATATATATATACTCATTCTCATATGCACATACACATGTATATACATGCATAAACATACATATACACACCCCTCCATGATCACATACACATACATGTCCACCACATCCATCTACATATGCAAAACATACACAATCCTGAATATACATACACGTACACATATCTATGCAAATATTTCAACATATATACATGTATGTATATACATCTGTATATGGACACAAAGAAACATGCATGGATAAACATATTCATAAAAAGATAGTCATATACTTAAAGGTACATTTATACATGTATACACACCTATACATGTACACGAGCGAACATATACATATATACGTAAATACATATATACATTAACAGGTACATATAATCAACTTTTAAATCTTTTTAAAAAATATTATAAACTTAAACATTTTTGTTATCGTTTTATGTTTTTATGGCAAACCAAACTAAATATTAATCACTTGACAGCTGACAAAATGGCCGCCAGTTAAAAAAGTGATGCCAACTTAAAGTTCTATACCTCAATAAAAAACACCCAATACATATTTCTTTCTCAGTAAAATTTTGCCACTTTTGATTAAATTTTATTAATTTTCTTGCCTCTTTGATTGTGCAAAGAACTGACAGCCTGCTGCAAAACAGCTGTATTTTGACATTTATTCTTGGGCTGCCACAATATTCCTTTTAAACTAAACATAAGGTATGGTTCATTAATTTGCTCCTGTTGTTGAGTTTAAACCAGATATAAAGTTGCGTTTAGTTCAACTAAACCAGCGTTTAAACTTTCACTGATTTATTAGCCCTTACGCTGAGTTTACATGCCAGATTATATCCAAAACAACCGGGAGCAATTGGATATATTATGAAAAAAATCAACACTGTATTACTTAGGCCGAGTTTACATCTGTGTGTGTGTGTATAATACATACATACCCTATCGGAGAATGTGTAGTTGACTACAAAAATAGTTAACTTAACTTTTCTAAGACTGACTAAAAGCTAACTGCAATGTCATCCAGAACAAATCTAAAATTAATTCTTAAGTTGAGTACGTAGTCGAATTTGACGAGAGCCAACAAACTTATTCTCAGCTACTTTGAAACTCATTTCAGTTTTATGTTAACATTTTTTCTGTTGTTATTTTAGATGGTAGCTTAGCTGAGTGGTAGCGCGTTGAGTACACAAATTGTGATGATACATGCTCGAACCCCAGAAATTTTGTTTTAATTTACTGACTACAAATTGGTTTAAAAAAGTCAACTTTAAGTTAGCTGAAAGTAATGCAGAGAGAGACAATTGACTACCTCCTAGGACATCGCAATGTTAAAGTAGGCAGTTGATTACATTGCGAAGTAATCCAAGTGTAGTCAGTACTACTTGCGAAAAAGTTAGCTTAAAGTTAGTTTAAAGTTAGACAAATTTCCGACAGGGTATGTATTTACATATCGCTAATTTACTTCAATAGTGTCATATCTCAAAAAATGAGCAGCAGAATAATAATGCGGCATTTCGTATTTTACCTTGTGTAAAAATTTCATATAAATAGCTTGTACCATCAGCTAGTGAGAGAAGAACATTTGTTCATGTCTTCATTGAGTTGCATGTAAATTGAAAACTTAAAAAACGCATTTTCAGCGTTTCATTAAATGAGCGATATGTGCATCTTACGTTTTGCAAGTTTCTCACACTATTTTAAATTCATTTTACAGTTTACCTCTATTGTGAATTAAATGTACAATTCAAAGTGTTGTGGAAGCATAACTATTGTGAATGTAAGAAAATTGTATTAATGAAATCATTAAAATGTTTGTCTTTCTCTTATTGAAGAAATAGTAAATAGATTCCACAAGAATACGGTTGTACGATTTATAATGGTTTCACAGCACTTATATATGTACAGTCGGCTCCGCTTTACTGGAAATAACCTAACCCCAATTTTTTCACCTTTCCGATCACAATTGTTTTGTAATAAATAAATTTTGTCATTGTTTATTTTTTCACTAAAGCGAAGTTTGCTTACGATAATAATACGATATTTTCAATAAAGCGATGTTTCGCTAAAGCGAAGTGAATAAGAAGAGCTGCGCTTAAAATCAGTGTGGGGATTTATATTGTTTCGACTGTATGTCCAACTCGAAACTACAGAAATAAGTTCCATAACTTCTAGGGGTTAAGTTTTTAGTGCTAATTTAAACTTAAGATTTGATTTCAACATATCTGGCACGCATGAAAAGATATTAGGAATCCGTTCCCGTACGCTTTATTTTTCACAGGCAGATCAAAATCGGACAAAGGTGTGGGTGGGGGTGTTTTTATTCCCCGTTTAGGGCAAACGACTAATTTCAAACTAGACCATCAGTATAGGTATAACGGGCAAAAAAACGGGGATGTGTTACGGGTTAAAATATTTTACAAAAACATTTGTCATCAAATTATACACTTGTCAAACATTTGTCCAAAAAAGGGTAACCAACAAACACTAATGAAAAAAGTTGTGATCCACACATGAGTTTATAAAATTAAACAGTTTTGAACACAACTAATAGAGAATGTCATAGAATCCAACATTATTGGCTACTCTTTAACTTTACAAACTTTTGTCTGAATTGAAAGATTTTTTATTACCATTTAAGCCCCGTTCAGACTATTATACAAGTATTAATACTTTTGTGGAAAATGCAGCTCTGACATGTTGAGTTGTTATTGTTTTTTTTGAAACTTTTGAAACAAATATAAGACCAGGGATGCATTTTCGTCAAAAGTATTAATACTTGTATTATAGTCTGAGTGGCCCTTTAGTAGTTACGCTTTATTAGGCAAATATTTGATCAGTATGACCGTATCTTAAGTCTCTGAATACACCAAAGCTAATAATTGAACTTAAATACAAGTACTTAAAGATTAATTTCGTACTTATTGACAATTGCCGCTATAAAAAAGATCCCATAAAACGCATTTTAATATTTTCACTATAAATAACTCAAAACACCAGAGAAACCCATAGAGTATAATTTGCTTATTGTTTGTCACGTAGATTTATTTGTTTTGTTCTAAGTTCCAAAAAAAGAGCGAGAAGAAGTGGCGAAAAGCATCGTGACAAATTATTCAATAACGCATTAAAACAATAATAATAATCGTAATAAATTAGTTTGTATTGTACGCAAACAATACACCATAAATATTTTTATTTTCATAATTAAATGAAACTCTATAAGCAAATTTTTTTAAAATTAAAATAAAATTTTAACTGTCATGTATTTATAAATTTATGAGTGATAAGGTCGACAAAAAAACTTTAGAACACAGATAAATTTGGTAATGTTTTTGGTTAGAACTCGTAACCAATTGAAATTCAGTTTAACAGTCAAGACAATCAAGTAATTACATATCGAATTTTTATTTTGAATATGGTTTGGGGCTTGTATAATTTAATATTAATTCTTTTGCTTGTTGAAAAGTTCATTAAAAAATCCCACGTTGGGTAGTTTCTTTTCGTTTACCTTGTATTCAGCTCTGTTAGTTTTACATTTAAGTTTTTTCTTTTTAAAATTTTGCTTATTTAATTTTTTTTCTTTGCAGGTAACTACTCAATTACGATTTTTTTGCTGTTGCCGAGTTTTTGGATTTTTGTAAGTGGAACTAATATAGAGAATTTATTGCTTTTTTTTGTGTTTCATCAATTGATAACCGGAAATGCGTGAGTGGGCTAGTAATAATTTAATTTAATTATATATTTACACTATTGCCAGGCTACGTTCACATGAGTCAAATATGTTACAAAGTAAATGTGATCACTATGTATACATACATATGTATATAGTTTAAAGGCAATCTTGAAGTACAGATTAAATAGAAAAATATTTTTTTTTTCATTTCTTTTTTGATTGAAGTCTACTGACACGTTCCATGAGATGGAACGAAATATATACAGACGTTGTTTAACAAAAAAAACGACCAAAAATTCCAAATAAAATAAAGAATTCAGACTCAAATAAATATACTTCGATATTTGTTATATTGAAGAACATTAAAATTTTGAATACGAATTACTAAATTTTTTTTGGTTATAGTTTTTGATTTCGTTTTTAAATAAATTGCATTTAAATACGTTTTAACTTTTTAAATGATTAATTAAAGTTCTGGCAGCACTAGCTCTTATATAATTTCACTTGAAGTATGACAGCACTTCGAAATTTCCAAAAACAGCTGCATAACATAATAAAAAAGTATATTTATTTACGGATTCAAAAATTTAATTAGCACAAAAACTAATTTTATTAAACAAAAAGATAATCTGAACGCATTTTTTTTAAATTTTATTTTTAAGAATGAATAGCTACTACTATTACTAGGTGTTACCTTCTTTAGGTAAGGGATAGTGATAGAGAAGAGATAGAAGACTGCTGCATTCTTTTTCAACTCTGCTTTTTGCACGTTTTTTAATAAGGCAGTGTTGCAGTGCCTCTGGTGTCAATGAGGCGTATTAAATTTTCGAAGCTGTATTTATTTTGTAGCCATTTTATTGGCTATTGCTTTGCCTATGACTCTGCTACTCAATACCGACGAAAGAGGGCGTTCAAATGTTATACATTAGGATTAGTATCCGCTGAAGTCGGTATAGTTCAGTGACCATTGTCTATTCCTTCATCACTGGAACTTTCCTACAATAACTGACACAAAGAGACACTTATGCCGATTACACATTATAATATAATAGTTTGTACTAGTGGCAAGGTTTGCCAGTTCTTATATTTTTCGTTGTGTGGCATTAACTCACAAACTGTTTACGCATCTAATGTAGACGGTTGTTAAATCAACTATTTCTGCCGTAAATTTACTTAAATAAACTTTTACATAAAACAAGTCTTGTAAAAAAAAATTTGATTTCTTCTTTGTTACTTATCCATCTTTGAGTTTTTATTACCGTAACCTTGAGTTTAGAGACGAAAGAACAAAAATGTGCTTGGAGCTGTTTGTTCTGCATTAACACTTGGGAATATGATATGCATTGTTTGAACTGAAACAGCAATGACTAGTAAATGGCTGTGAGTGAATAAAGGATTGTAATAACAAGTCATAAATTTGAAATTTATTTGCTGGTGGTTCAGCTTGGTCTATATGCATTTCATTGTATAAAGGTGTAGGAAAATAAAATAGATTCATATCGAATATAAATTATTTGCTGGGTTTTGTATGAGTTTCTAAGCCTACTATGCTTATTTTTTTTTGTGATTTTCAAAAATATTATTTGTGAATTCTCAAATAGTTCTTGAAAGTCTGTGCATAAGATAAGAGGTTTGTGACTATTCAAAATGTGTGGTTGAAGTCTACTGATGATTTGTAACAGCAACAATGAAATGCATATAGACCAAGCTGAACCACCAGCAAATAAATTTCAAATTGGGATATAATTATGACAATATGTCGCATAATAAATTTCTTAAATGTTAACAAGTCATAAAGTTCAAAGAAAATCCTAAATTTATACTTAAACACATATAACAAAAGTATGAGTTGTAATCAAAATAATTGATTTATATTTTACTGCCAACCAACCATTCGTGTTGTGTATTGTTTATAATGAATTATTTGCATGTTTGTTTTTCTTGTATGCATATCAACACTATCTACAAATCTGCAACTATAAAAATGTTTTACTATTATTTTTAAGCGTATAAACAATTTTATTTGTTTTCTTCTTTGTACTTGACCTAAAAGTAGGCAATAACTTGAACTCATTTGGCAGGGTTGTATTTGGTAATGCACATTAAAATGCTGATTTTATTCGCTGATTTCTTAAAGACACTCACTACATACTCAGATCATATAATATATTTAATAATCTAGTAGCAAACCGACAAAATGGTGATTTGGATTTCTTTGCATGTCTGCCTATAAATTTATAATAGATTTTCAGATGTAACATGAATTAATATGTGCTATAATCACTGTTGCCAATTCAGCTATTTTCTCGTCAAATCTAGCGATTTTTAAGTACATTTTGTGGGAAAAATTTTGATTTAGCTATTAGCGGGAATTCTAGCGATTTTTTTGCATCATATTTCGCTTTAAAATGTGAGCTTGTTTCGATGCAGTGAACGTATAAGAGGCAAAGTAAAAAAAAATGTTGACTAATTTACCCCTATCCATCTTGAGAAGTGCTTTTATACATAAGCAAAAACGTTTATGCCATTAATCCTTTAAATAGCACTTCAGATAACTGCTTTGTTTACGTATTTTATAATATTCAAAGAAGGGCTTTTGTGAGCAGAAATGTACTCCAAACCGGGGAATCGCCATATAAAAATCAGCAGCAGGCGGCAGTGCTACTTTTACTCTATAATAACAGAAGCCTTCTATATTTGAAACAATTTTTATCTACTGGGAAAGTCCTGAATTCAGTAGTTAGAATATTTTTTATAAACATAATAAATATGTATGTATACGAATATTTCAAAAGATATTCGCCAATACGAATACGAATATTATATGCAATATGAAATATAAAAAAATTGTTATGAAAAAGGACATCACACTCTTGTTGGCGTACTTTAAAGTTAATAAAAAGTACCCAAAATTTTAACGATCGTCATTGAATAATATTTGAAAATGATACAAAGCACAAATTTCTATAAAAAAATTAATGTATTTGTACAAACTAAAATTTTTAGTCATTTATTTAAATTTCATTTAGGATTTATGCATTTATTTATTTAATTTCTTTGGAAAAATATTCGTATTCGTATTCGTCTGAATTTGGCGAATAGGAATATATTCGTATTAGCATCCGCCAAAATTTAATGAATACGAATACATTCGTATTCGCCTGAAAAAGGCCGAATATTCGACAATTCGAATACGAATATTCGTGCATCACTAGTATGTATGTATATGTTTCTCAATAAAATGAAACTTTTATAATTATTATTATATTGCTTTTATTTGGTATTTGATAAAATTTTTAGAGAAATTCGGGAAGTATGAAAAAAGTTCACAAGTTACCGTAACACTTTTGAAAAAATTTAAAAATGAGTTTGTTTTTAGCAATTTATCGCTAAATTTTCAAATGTTTTTGAAATTTAGCTATTTTCTAGCTATTTTCTTGTATACTTTAGCGATATTTGTTGGAAAAAAGTTGGCAACACTGGCTATAATAACAAAAATGTCTGAGGTACAAAATACGCATTTTGGAAATATCTAGAATTGTGCTTATCAACTCTTTTGAGTGACCGCTCTTTTCAGCTCAGCTCACTTTACTGAAGTATTTCATTCAGTTGGCTCAGTAGCTCAGTTCATTTGTAGTGAAACATGTTGTCAAGCATACAGAAAGAGCGAAAACCGAAACCTAAAAACTGGCAGATATATACGTATATATTGTGTGTGGTCACACATTACAAAACAAGGCAGATGAAGTATAATAAATAAATACATAAAACTAAAATAGTTTAATGAGTGGAATTTGCTAATACATATATATACATTTTCTATATACTTGTGCGACACAAAAAAATTTGCTGAAAAAGCACAATACTTATATCTTACTCTTTCATTAGTCAATTTTAGACACAAACCTAAAATCAAATCCACTTAAATTTTATAGGTTTGTGTCTAAAACGGGCTGCTGAAAGAGTTTGATAGAAGTCTACTTGTAATTTAAATAGGTTTGATTAAAGGTTTGTGTCTAAAACGAGCTGGTGAAAGAGTTCGACACAAATCTAGAAACCACTCAGTACTGAGCTGAAAGCGCTCAGTAGATTGAACGGCTCACAGCGCCCAGTGAGGTGAATCGTTCAATTGAACTAGTTCGTTCATGAGCTGCACAACTCTAGAAATATCATCTTAAAGTACTCGTAGTCTTAACAAACGTGGGTCCCTACTTTAGAATTTTGATATAATAATTTTTTTTAGAACACAGCTTTACTTAACATTGCTTGGGAAAGCTTTGTTAAGTTTTTTCTGCATACGACCCTTATTAATTATTTTAAGCTTCAAAATTTATAGAAAAATAAAAAATAAAACGATTATGGAATTAGCCAAGGCATATTCGTATGACTTAGATTCACTTAATTCGCTTTGAAAAATTCAAATTCATCAAAGAAACAAATTACAAGCTGCGAAAATAGCCACCTGAGCAGTTGGGACCAGCGTTGTCAACTTTGAAATTTCAAAACGCACCAATATGAAGAAAAAAGTGCGTCATTTAGAAAAAACGCACCAAGCTTAGAATTTCTTTTTTTTTAATTTTAAAATGTTTATTGAATTAATTTTGCATAAGAAGTATGATATTACTTTTTTTGCTTTAAAAATTTAAAAACAAAACATGCTTTTACAGTTCAGGTTAAAAAATAAATAAAACCTAAAGAACTAAAAAAATTTGTTTATATTCATTTGTACTACTTAAATAAATTTTTTTTTAATTCCATAAATTCTGTAAATTTTTTTTTAAGGAGATCAACGACTAATAGTAAGGATTCAAAACGAATACAAGTTTAGTATTTATCATTTTATTCAAATATTTAAAAATTTTTTTTTTATCAGAAGTTTATTATTTTCATATTAAAGAATAACAATAAAAACAAAAAGCCTTTTTCAATATCATGCCCTCCCTAACCACCAATAAAAGCTTAAGCGACATAAATTTCAAATAAGCGATTTTCGTTAAAAATACGAGTTCCAAAAAATGTGTCGGTTAATTAATCGAGACTAGTACAACTCTAACGTCCCTTTTCACAATGTATGATTAACGTACCTTTCCACAATGTATGGTTAAAAGATAACAGGAATTTTAACGGCAAGTTTTGTATGAAGAACTGTCAGTTAAAGTTCTCGTTAACTCTTAACCATACATTGTGAAAAGGGACGTAAGAGTCAACGTGAACTTTAACTGACAGTTCTTCATACAAAAGTTGCCGTTAAAGTGCCAGTTAACTTTTAGTTGTACATTGTGAAAAGGGCCGTAAATTAAACTGTCGGATAATAAAAAAATATTTCTGTATTTGTTCATATGTAATATACGGAATATGTCGACCAAAAAAATATATGACTCATGATACATTTTTGTCATTAATTTTATAAATTCTGATTAAAACTTTTTAAAAAGAGATCAAAAATTAATTATTCCAAATTAATAACGCTAATACTTTCACCATTATTGTTATGATCGGGTCATAAAGCAGATTTTATTTCAAATTTTGATGTTTTGTGAACATCATTACTATTAATATGGTAATTAACACTATCAGGAAGTTGGTAAGTTTCCCGTTTTACCCACTGTCATGTTCAATTTGCGTTGGTGCCACCAAAAATTGCAAAACGCACCAAAATTTAAAAAAAGCGCACCACGCACCAACTAATGCCGGCCATACACTCTACAAGTTCACTGTACAAGTCTGGCACTGTACAGTGCGTTTGTGTAGTGTATGGGGGTGGTTGTGCTATTTACGCAATGAACTGAGTAAATATCAAAATGATTTTGATATTTGACCAAGTTTGAAAACTGTAAAGTGAACTTGTTTAGGGTATGTTGCAAACGCTCAGTTATTTCGTGATTTTTTTAACAGTTCACAACAAGAAATGAGCGCAGAACAAATATTATGGACAGAGTTCCTAAAAATATACAAATAATCACCAGCATTATGGCGAATTAAAATAAAAAATGCACAGTTTACTTGTATAGTGTGTGTCACAAGCTTACTTCACCCAGTGCCAAACTTAAGCACTGAACTTGTGTAGTGTATGGCCAGCATAAGGAATTTTTCGCATAACAAATTTCAAAAAGCACCCAAAATGGTGCGAAACGCACCAAGGTTGTCAACTTATGATTGGGACCACATGTTATGAACTCACCTTGCAATCAGTTATTCACAATAGTGATGAAAACTGTAAAGTTGTTTTGTTTACAAATACCCGTATGTTAAAATTTACCACTATGAATTCAATAGAAGCAAAAATTCATTTAGGTGTAAAGTAATGCTTCTTAACACTTTAGTAATTATGTAAATTATAGTTTTAACATGATATTTTAATTAAATCAATATTTAATTATGCCTTTAGACAAGCTGCCATCTTTCTAGATTTTTTAAACCTCAATGTATACCTAGAACATAAGAGAATTTTAAAAAATAATTTGCAATAACTTTCATATAACATCTTTTGCAGGGAAATATTTTTATTACTTCATTTTTTCAAACACAAATAAATCACTTAGGAAAACATTCTAATACAGCACACATTTATCATCTAAATTCATATCGGAACCAAGTTCACAACTAAAATCTCTGCCAAATTCCACATTATTACTCAGTGGTCCATTTATATCATACTGTTCCCATGTCTTTCGAAACAAAGGCAAAAATTCCGGTGGCAGTTCGACTTTGTTGCGTGCCGAACAGTGAGTTTGAGCAAAATTAATGAAAAACAATTGAGTGTTGGTAAAATTAATATCGGGCAAAGTTTCCAACTGCAATTCGGCCTTCTGTCGTGCTGGCAACTCTAGCCAATTGAGGTAGGCGCTGAAAGCTATATTTAAGGCACTTGATTCTATCATAATTTCACGTACTTTAGTGGCATTTCGAAAAACATATGGAGTATTGTAAAAATTATTGCTCATTTGCTGGCGAAAGCATTCGCTGATAACGGAGAAATTGTCCATGGTTGAGGAATCCCAAGGAAAGGTATTCATGGGATTTTGTTGCAAAGCTTGAAGATCAAATAATTTTAGAATTTCTCTCGCTATGGCCACACCCACGGAAGAGTATTTTAGCGATTGAGAATAGTGTGGAGAATAGAAGGGCTTTTGCAAAAGGCCATAGCCCACTACCAACTCGTAAGTGAGAGGTTTTTGTTTTATGGCCACGGCAGGGGCTTCTACAAAATTAAAATGATCATTGGTTAGTCTTACTTGTAGCGTTGTCTGGTTGGCCTTGTACATCATTATGTTCTGTAATTTATGCCAATAATAATCAGCGTTATTGGCTACGGGTAGACTTCTTACTGCATCCTCGTTTTGCGGATATGTGGGGTATGTAATTTTAACGGTATTTAGTTTTTGTTTTATGGCCCTCTTTGTATTGTCACTCATCCAGTTGACTTCTGTTTGTAGATACTTTGCAAAAGCCTGCTTGATAACGAAAAGCATTTCCTGCACATCCTGCTTGGCTTCTATGTGATGAAATTTTTCATTGTAAAGTTTTCCCAAAGACTCGGGCAAATAGCGCATGATGTGGTTGGTGCAGTAGTAAGGTCTCTGACCTTGGCGTTCGTTTAAGGGAAAGTTAAATTCCGACAGAGCTCTGTACATAATATAGTTGGCAAACGAAGCCTGAAGACCCTTTCTAGCTATTGTACTCAATCGTTGAAAATATTCTTCATTGCGAAAATATACTTGAGACACTGTGGACGTATCCAAACTGTGCTCCACAAAATCCTTAAAGTTGATATTATAACTTGCGGTTAAGCGGTGCAAACTTTGCAGAGAATTGGCTGTATTCGTGCGTACGCCATGCATTTTATTCTCCACCATGCGGGCTGGGTGGTAACGTCTTCGTTTGTTATTCAAAGACTGTTGCTGCTCCTTATCTGCCTCCTCCGCCTCTGCCTGCTCTTCCTCCATATTGTCAAGGGGCGTGGTTGAAGTTTGCTCCACTCGCATGTATTTACACAGATCCAATTCGAAAGTAATAATAGATCCGGCTATGCGATCAGCATTAGATTCGCTAAACTCAAACCAGTTTTTTAAATTTTCTTTGACTTCCTCTTGTATTTTAACAAACACTTGATCCTTTTCATCCATTTGTCGGGTAGCCAGGGAACTACACAGTTCAACGGGCAGCAACGTGGTCTGGGGTTCTTCTATGAAAATGGCTTTATGGTTGGGATTGCTCTTATCAATTGTTAGACCAATTAAAATATCCAAACCATAGTTACGACGCAAACTGGCTATAACGTAAATCCAATTATAGTTGGGTTGCCATTGAGTGCCTTTAATGTCGGGCAAGCCACCGTGATTTAAAACGAAACTCTGCATGAATTGTCTTTGAGCTGGCGAAGAGGCTGGCACTCTTAAGCATGACCGATAGAAGTCTTTGGCCAGTCTAATTTCCATCGTATCGAGTGAGGTAATTGGCTCGCTTAAAGCTGCCTGCGATTGTTTATTTACAAATTGCTCCATTACACCTTGCACACTTATCAAATCTCCCTCATTGGCCAGATCAGTATTTTGTTCTTGTAACCAATTGCCGCACACAAAATCATAGAAATTTTTGCAAACATCTGCCTCAGAGTTCATGTATTTTAAGATTTCTCTAGCTTTTTCATCTCGTTCTTGAATTATTCTGCGCTCCAGTTGTCGCATTTGAGGCTGTTGGGTATTTCTGCGGCCTTGAGTTTGACCTTGATTCTGTTGTTGTCTCTGTTCGCTGATAGTGATTGCGATTATTAGACAAACAAAAACTATTTTAAGCTTCCGATTTTGTAACATTTTTACTGTTAGACTCTAGATTTGCTACTAAGCTTTAAATAATAGAAAATTATTAAAATCTTAATTTTGCTAGCCAGCGGTTACTCTCATTTAGCTATACATATTTATATACATACATATGTACGAATGTATGTATGTATGTATGTATGTACATAAATTTGAGATGTCTCGTGCAATTTAGGGTTACAGCTAATAATTTGTTGATATGATAAGAAGTCTTTAAATAACAAATAAATAAATAAAAAACAGCACGTATAGAAATTTTCATGATTAAATTCTTCATAATTAATCAAGTTTAAAGCAGAAAAAGCGAACCTGCCGCCATTTTCCAAAATTATTATATCAGACGCAGGTCTCATGATTTGATGGCATTAATATTTGAATACAATTCTGCTTCGTTCGCAATCAAACCATGGTTGTGATAGTGCGTGTAGTGCACCAAATGTTGTCATGTTCTGAAATGAATAGTTTGACTTTGTCTTGGGTATGGTTAGGAAGGGTAGTGCTATACTGCATCTTCACTCGGAGACCCATTTGAGTCCATATGTGATTCCCTACTATTGCCCGTTAAAAGTAATATTTACCCAGAAGTGACCCTATTATCCGTCATTAAGCCACTGAATTCCCATGATGAAGAACCCAATACCCTCCAGTTTACACTTACCGAAATCAGTAATGCTTTCATGAAACGTCGGCTCAGCCATCTAATCCTAACTGGGGCCTAATTCCTGTACTCGTGATCGGAATTGCATTCGAATAGAAATTAATTTCGATGGTAAGAAATTTTCCGATGATGTCACTCGCTACCAAGCGAATCGAGTTTTTGTTTTAGTGTTCGAAAAAGGCAAACATATTTATATATAAATTCATTTCACAACACTGAATACATTGTAAGCAAAAGCATATGTTTGTATATATGTATGTGTGCAAAAACATATGTATGCACGTAGATACAATCGTATATGCAGAAAAAAGAAACGAATATACATAAATGTTATTCTTATTTTAATTTAATTAATAACTTAATAATAATAAATTAGTGTAAAGCCACATTTTCAATTCTCTTATTGGTTGACTAGAAGCAGTTAATTTGTTATTTAGATGCTCCCAGAGTTGATTGATTTTTTTATTTTGCCCGACAGCTCTTAAGCAAAACATTATTTGCCAAGTCAGTGTGTTTTGTTATATTTAAAGTCAACAAGAAATTCTTTAATTTGTATTTTTTTATAAGTACATTTGCGCATTCATTCATTTATAAATAAATAAGTCTAATATTGAACATACATTTTGTATTTCATCACTTTTTCTATGTTAAAGATGATTTCGAATGCCATTTTGCTTGCGAGTAAAAACACGAACGGTTGCATTCGAATGTATGCACTTTACCGAATGCAGTCATTAGAAATTTCGATATGTGTTACTCGAAACAGAATGCGAAAATCCCAAAAGTTAGAAAAGTCGCACATTCGAGCAATAACTCGCTCGCAATCGAATGCGGGAATTAGGCCCCTGACTGAACATAGTTATCAAACATACATATAAGAATTTTTAACTGAGGGGAAAAAGACGTTTCAAAATCAACAACTCCACTTTTTTCACACCACTGGTTGTAAAATTGTGCACTAACTTGTACAAACTGATAACGTTACGTTATCAAATTTTGGTTATTGACAACGCTGATTGATCATTCCAACGACACCTTGCAGTAGTTGCAATCGCCTTTGATATCAGACTGCCTGCCAACCGAGGGAACTGTGCTACATCAGTATCCTTTTTGACATCACGAAGGGCAACTACAGCGCCAGCAGTAAGTGTACTCTTTAATTCCAAACGAAAGAAAATACTTTGCATGGTACATTAACAAACAAGTTATAAACCACATTTTTTAATTTTGACCTGCAGAATAGACCTCGGTCGCAAAAAGAGCCTAGATTTTCTATTAGCGAAAACCCTGTGGCCTTGCCGATATATAATGGGGACACTGTAACTTCTTACGTTGTCATGAATACAAAGAGACATTGTAGCTATGATAACGGGGCATTAAGCCTTTGGTGTCCGTGCTGGGAGGCTGGGACTGCCCTATAAAAACTGTTCTGTTCCAGTTGTCTAGATGAAGAGCAAGAGAAAACAAGTAAGAGTGCTATATTCGGCTGTGCCGAATCTTATATACCCTTTACCAAAGTGCGTTTATGTAGTATAGAGATACATACATAAGCACAGAGATATGTATGTAGGTACAAAAAATTCATACTTTTTGTGCAATTTTCAGGTTTTAGGCATTATGTTTAATTTGGTGCATTTTTGCGATTTTTTTTCATATAGGCAAATTTTTTGGTTTTGGCGATTTTTTCGTTTTTTGGCGTTTTTTTAATTTTGGTGATTTTTTCGTTCCGGCGATTTTTTTGATTTTGACGATTTTTTTTTCATTTAGGCGATTTTCTTATTTTTTATATATATTATTATACCCTTTACCAAAAAATGGTAAAAGGGTATATATAGGTTTGTCATTCCGTTTGTAATTTCTACAATATTAATAAGCGACACATAAAGTATATATATTCTGGATCCTTATGCATAGGGAAGACGAACAAGCGATGTCCGTCTGTCCGTCTGTCCGTCTGTCTGTACGTGAAATCGGTTTTCCCAAGCTCCCAGAAGAGCTAGCGACTTCGTTCTTGGACTGGTGTGTCGGAAATTTTCCGAAAAATTTTGCTATTGAAATTCAGCAAAATCGAGCAGACGGTTTCAGAGCTGGAAAACTCAAACTCAATTTACCCATAGAAAATAACTACCGAAAACAAGTTTTTATTACTTTTTTATTAAATTAACTTATTTTATACTTCGGTATGAATAAAATTGGTATTTATAATTAAAAAAAAATTTTAAAAACTTAACAGATTAAAAAACGTTTCCAGGGTTGGAAAACTTTAACTTTTTTCCTAATAATTAAACATATTTCATGTTTTAGGAAGAAGGCTATTTTCTCAGGAACGGTAAAAGCTATGGGTCTGAAATTTGGACAGTGTATGTAGAACTTTGGTCGCTACAACAAATATATAAAAGCTAAAAATTAAAGGGTGTTCCAAAATGAGTAACGAAAACTTTTAAAATCCCATGTAATATACATACAATTGTATGTATGTGTGTACATATGTATATTGACACTTGAAATTTGTAAAATTAGTGTATTTTTATATAGGCTACAACAATTAACACTAAAATTAAAAAAATTTAAATTAAAGGGTGGCCCATCAGTTAATGAAATTTTGACTATGTAATTTTGACAAATTGCTATATCTTGGAAACTGTAAGAGTTAAACTCTTGAAATTTTCAAAAACGGTCAAACTAAAAAATCCGAAAATTATAAAATCGCCAAAAATTTAAAAAAATCGCCAAAACAAAAAAAAATCGCCAAAATGAAAAAAAAAACGCTAAAATTAAAAAAAAGCCAAAAACCGAAAAAAATCGCCGAAACAAAAATAAATGATTATGTGAACAAAAATCGCCAAAAATTAAAAAAAAAATCGCCTAAATGAAAAAGAATCGCAAAAATCAAAAAAAAATCGCCAAAACGAAAATAAATCGCTAAAATTAAAAAAACGCCATAAACCGAAATAAAATCACCAAATCAAAAAAAAAATTTCCTATATGAAAAAAATCGCCAAAAATTAAAAAAAATCGCTTAAATGAAAAAAATCGCCAAAACGAAAAAAAATCGCCAAAATTAAAAAAACGCTAAAAACCGAAAAAAATCGCCAAAACGAGAAAAAAGTGTCAAAACCAAAAAAAATCCCACAATGACAAAAATCCGCAAAAATCGCCAAAACAAAAAAAAAACATTTTTATATGAACAAAAATCGTCAAAAATTAAGAAAATCGCCTAAATGAAAAAAAATCGCCAAAATCAAAAAAATCGCCAAAACGAAAATAAATCGCCAAAATTAAAAAATAAAACGCCAAAACCGGAAAAAATCGCCAAAAAAAACAAATTGCCTATATGCCAAAAACAAAAAAAATCGCTTAAATGAAAAAAAATCGGCAAAATCAAAAAAATCGCCAAAACGAAAAAAAATCGCCAAAATTAAAAAACGCCAAAAACCGAAAAAAATCGCCAAAACGAGAAAAAAACTGTCAAAACTAAAAAAATTAAATATATAAAAAATAAAAAAATCGCCTAAATGAAAAAATCGTCAAAATCAAAAAAATCGCCAGCACGAAAAAAATCGCCAAAATTAAAAAAAAAGCCAAACACAGAAAAAAATCGCCAAAACCAAAACAAATTGCCTATATGAAACAAATCGCCAAAATTTAAAAAGCACCAAATTAAACATAATGCCAAAAAATTAAAAATTGCACTAGAAAAAAGTATGAATTTTTTCACGAAATGAATATGCACCTACATATCTCTGTGCTTATGTTTGTATCTCTATACTACATAAACGCACTTTGGTAAAGGGTATATAAGATTCGGCACAGCCGAATATAGCACTTTGACTTGTTTTTTTTTATTTTTTGTGGCAATTTTTTTAGTTTTGACACTTTTTTTCTCGTTTTGGCGATTTTTTCGGTTTTTGGCTTTTTTTTAATTTTGGCGACTTTTTTCCTCTTTTGATAATTTGTTTGATTCTGAAAATTTTTTGCATTTAGGCGATTTTTTTATTTTTTGGCGATTTTTTTTTCATATAGGCAATTTTTGTTTGTTTTGGCGATTTTTTCGGTTTTTGACGTTTTTTTAATTTTGGCGATATAGGCAATTTTTTTTGTTTTGGCTATTTTTTTCAGTGTTTAGCGTTTTTTTTAATTTGGTGATTTTTTTCATATAGGCAATTTTTTTTTGTTTTGGCGATTTTTTTCGGTTCATGGCGTTTTTTTAATTTTGGCGTTTTATTTTCGTTTTGGCGATTTTTTTGATTTTGGCGATTTTTTTTCATGTAGGCGATTTTTTTTCATTTTTGGCAATTTTTTTTTCATATAGCCAATTTATTCTCGTTTTGGCGATTTTTTTCGGGTTTTGACGTTTTTTTTTTTAATTTTGGCGATTTATTTTCGTTTTGGCGATTTGTTTGATTTTGCCGATTTTTTTTCATACAAGCGATTTTTTTAATTTTTGGCGATTTTTTTTTTTGATATAGGCATATTTTTTTTGTTTTGGTGATTTTTTTCGGTTTTTTTAATATTGGCGATTTAGTTTCGTTTTGGCGATTTTTTTTTCATTTAGGCGTTTTTTTCATTTAGGCGATTTTTTTTTTAATTTTTGGCGATTTTTGTTTATATAAGCATTTTTTTGTTTTGGCGATTTTTGCGGATTTTTGTCATGGTGTGAATTTTTTTTTCATATTGACACTTTCTCGTTTTGGCGATTTTTTTCGGTTTTTGGCGTTTTTTTAATTTTTATTTTGACGATTTTTTTTCATATAAGCGATTTTTTTAATTTTTGGCGATTTTTTTTCATATAGGCAATTTTTTTTTGTTTTGGCGATATTTTTAGTGTTTGGCGTTTTTTTTAATTTTGGCGATTTATTTTCGTTTTGGCGGTTTTTTTTTTAAATTTTTGGCGATTTTATAATTTTTGGATTTTTTAGTTTTACCGTTTTTGAAAATTTCAACAGTTAGCTCTTACGGTTTCCAAGATATAGCAATTTGTTAAAATTACATAGTCAAAATTGCATTAACTGATGGACCACCCTTTAATTTAAATTTTTTTTGATTTTAGTGTTAATTGTTGTAGCATATATAAAAATACAATAATTTTGCAAATTTCAAGTGTTAATCTGCATATGTACATACATAATACAATTGTATGTATATTACATGGGATTTTAAAAGTTTTCGTCACTCATTTTGGAACACCCTTTAATTTTTAGCTTTTATATATTTGTTGTTGTAGCGACCAAAGTTCTACATACACTGTCCAAATTTCAGACTCGTAGCTTTTACCGTTCCTGAGAAAATAGCCTTCTTCCTAAAACATGAAATATGTTTAATTATTAGGAAAAAAGTTAAAGTTTTCCAACCCTGGAAACGTGTTTTTATTTTGTTAAATTTTGAAATTATTTTTTTAATTATAAATACCAATTTTATTCATACCGAAGTATAAAATAAGTTAATTTAATAAAAAAGTAATGAAAACTTGTTTTCGGTAGTTATTTTCTATGGGAATATTGAGTATGAGGTTTCCAGCTCTGAAACCGTCTGCCCGATTTTGCTGAATTTCAATAGCAAAATTTTTCGGAAAATTTCTGACACACCAGTCCAAGAACGAAGTCTCTAGCTCTTCTGGGAGCTTGGGAAAACCGATTTCACGTACAGACAGACGGACAGACGGACCGACGGACATCGCTTGTTCGTCTTCCCTATGCATAAGGATCCAGAATATATATACTTTATGTGTCGCTTATTAATATTGTAGAAATTACAAACGGAATGACAAACCTATATATACCCTTTTACCATTTTTTGGTAAAGGGTATAATAATAACACACCTTGTGTTCCCTCTTTTCTGCATTAAAAGCCGCAGTATTTGCTTTTTTGGAACAGATATTTCAGAACCTTCTGGGAACTATCAGCGATATATCTAAGATCATGAGAAGTAACGATTAGTCCTATCGCTGACTCCATATCTTGTGATTGAGGCACGACTTCGCACTGCACTCCAATCTCTCTGTTCTCTCGTTCACTGCTCTAGTACTTTTATAACAATTTTAACACACACATCTTACTCTGTTCACTTGTCAATTATCCAATCTAAGTTCCTCACCTGCCAAATCCCCCATCGTATAACATTATCATTGAATCTAATATAACCTAAACTTCTTGTAGAAGGTTATGTCACCATACCCCAGATTGCTCTCTTGGACAGTAGGCAGTGTAATAGTCTAGTAGTCGGAGGATCGCTGGTTCGGTTTTTGCCGGTTTCTGCCGCATACTCACAAGCGATTCGCGCTTCGCAGTTTATGCTTTTTAAAATAAAGAAATAAAAAAAACGTAAAAACTTCTTGCGAACTTGTGATATTCAGGGATTAGATAACGATAATTTGGTGACGTTTTTGGGAATGCGGTGGTCAATAGGGAAGAGGTCATAAGAACACCAGAGATGTCATGCAACGTAATTTAGAATAGAAGTTATGAAAATCAAATGATGCGCCACTAAATATTACTTCACAAGCTTTGTCCAGATATTTTCTGAATGTGAGTACATTTACTTTTGTTAATAGTTTCCATCATAATTCGTGTTTTGAATAAATAAATATTAAAATAGATAAATTTAGAAGTACAAAATTTTTTTCTGCTAGTTTTAATCCATCTATCTCACTTCTGAATTTGTGGCCTAATTGTCTAGTGTTGCTAAAAAAATCCACCAGAATACTAAAATTTGAAGAAAGCAGACTGCATCTAACGTGAGAGCAGTCGGGCAGAATTAGACCCATTTCGATGGCCAGCGAGAACAACTCTAGATCATTATTTCACTAGTTACAGATAATCCGTTGGAACTACTCCTCATTTTCTTGGTCGAAGCAGAAATATGGACGACATCGACGTCACGTCAATACAATACCGAAAAATTGGTCCTTGTCTAACCGTTTTCAAAAACTACTGTCTGCTGTTGAGAGGTTTATGATAATTTCTTGACCTACGGGAACAGAAATAGAAGTTCAATAGCACAAAATTGAACTCGAGGGAGAGTAGAAAGACAAGTCCAATTTTTTTTATTGTATTGACGTGACGTCGATATTGATAATTGGAATAAGGGTCGGGACCCAGACCTTCTATGTATAAAAACCCCTATCGTGAGGATTTTTGCCTTCGAAATTTTTTTCGTTTTCGCTAAATTGCAATCAGAAATAATTTTTCCCTACAAAAATTTTACTTGTTGTTTTGTTCACTTTATTTTTGCAGACAAACTGAATTATTACATCACATAATTTCGATGTTTTCCTTCGTTAAGTTAATTAAATATAAAAAGTTTTAATTAATAATGTTTAAAACAAGGTTAGTAAATAAAGTTCACGATTGTTTGATTTTCAATTAATTTCTAAGCTTTACAAAACATCTTCCCGTTTTTTACATTCATTGCGAACTGACAGCAGGAAAAAAGTGTTTGAAGGAAATTCACAATAGCATTTTTCCCTCTGAGGGGAATAAAAATTTCATGGTATAGAAAATCGCACTTGTTATTCACAATAGAAGTAAATGTTGAAGAAGAATCAGCTATGCCGTATAAAAAAAATATAATAAAAACTTGTGGTATGTAATTTATTATTAATATAAAATAAATTTAAAAAAAAACTTATATTAACACAAACATAATTATTTTAATAAATAATACACTTATCAGCAATATTCATTTCCGAACCAATTGCGCAGCCAAATTCTCGGGCGAATTCTTTAAAATTGTTTAAAGGTCCATTGACTTCATACCTTGTCATTGTGTGCTTGTCCAGGGTACTTAAAACAATTGCATTGGAACTTTCTGAATCTTTCCAGTCCTTCCTATTCGCTTCGCAATACATTTGAGCAAATGATATGAAAAATAATTGAGTATTCGTAAAGTTAAACTCAAACAAAGTTTCTTGAGATAAAACACCATGATCATTGTTAGGATTTTGATACCTAAGCCAGTCCAGGTAGGCATTGAAGGCAATATCAAGTCCAGCACTTTTTGCTATTAAGTTTCGGGTTTTTGTAGCGTTGCGAAAACTGTCGGGGTCGTTGTTTAAATAGTTGCCAACTTGACGACGCAAGCAATTGGCACGTTTATAAAATTCAACTGCTGTAATCGAGTCCCAATTGTTATGGCCTGTAATATCAGTAGTCCAGCCATAATCGTCGAAGGCTAAGGCCATGGCTTCTGCCAGCTTTTGGCCTACCACCGCAAACCGTATGGAGTTAGGCAATTGCGGCTGATAGTTGGGAGCTTGCAGGAAACCCCAACCTATATCGATACGTTTGCGATAAGGCCTGTAAACTATTCTCGTTTCATAGGCCTCAACTTCATCCATTGGCTTGGGCAAACCTGTGTCAAATACTCGACTCAACTCATGTTGTCTAACCTCTCCCATTATCAACTTAAGATTCTTCCAATAATCGTTGTGTGAAAACTGCAAATTTAATGTTGTCTTATCGTAGGTGGGAAAATATAAACTCATTTCGGCCAATTTGTTTTTACCTAATCTAGCCGTACCACTTTCAATCCAATCCTGCTGAAGACTAGCGCCGAACATTTCCTTAAGTTTTTCAAATATGGTCAATACCTGTTCTTGATACAACGCATAGGCGTATCTGCGATGATATATGTCACCCAAGATCTTGGGAAAATATTTCTTGACAACTTCGAGGCAATAGGAAGGCCGAGTTTTGATTGTATCATTTATGGGCAGGTTAATGTAGGTCATAGCTCTATACATAATATAATTGGCTATTGTTGTACTGTTGTTAATATCAATTACTCTCACAAGTTGTTCAAAATATTGCGGACTTTTCATGAAAACGGGCTTATAAACCGGCACACCAAAACTTCTCGTTACTATGCTATTCAAATCGATTTTATTTTGCAGCTGATGGGTGAACTCGATCAGTGTTTTGCGCGTGTATTTCTTATGCAAGTCTTTGGGATTATTGCTGCCCACAAAATCTTGCTCCTCAGTTTCATTCATATACATGACGGCACACAATTCAAATTCAAAAGTCAAAATATCAGCAGCCAACTTCCAGGCTTCCTCTTTACCCAGAGATAGCCAAAGGCGTAAATTTTCTGCCACCTCTGCCTCTATTGGCACATATTCCAGATCTGTCAACTCCACAGCCTGAGTACCTCTATAACTGCACAAATGCTTGGGAATTATAGTTGAAGGTTCGCCCAAATAAATGCTATTCTCGTGCATACTTTGATAGTTGATATTGATTTCCATGCCAATCAAAATTTCCATGCCATAACTGTAGCGCAGTCCGGCAACTATTTGTTGCCAGTCGTAATTGTGATGGTGGACCAACCAATTAGAGCCTGGTATGGCTGGAAAACCTCCATTGATTTTAATGAAATCACTCAAAAAAACTTGATGGCGAAGTTCATTTCTTTTGGCTTCCAAACAAGATTTATAAAATGTTTTCACTTTTTTGTCTGTCGGCGTATCGTCTATAGTAACATCTTCATTTAATAATTTATGCAAATCCTTATTGATCTTCGCTTCCAATACAGTAATTGGTGTTTCGTTATCTTTTTTATTTGCAGGCGTATGAAATTTGTGCCAATTTCCACAAGCATACTCATAAAAATCCACACAGGGATCTATGGAAAGTTTCATGTAGTTGAGAATTTTTCTTGTCTTAGTATTTCTTATGATTTCATCCTGTTTAAATATTGGTAGAGAGGTAGTTTGCCCGCATGTCCTTAGACACGGATAAAGTAAAATGAAGAACACAGTAGTTTTTACTAAAATTAAATTTAATAGCATTTTTTCTTCACTCGCTCAAGGCCTGCGAACTAAACTATTGATTCGAAAATTAATCTAGTTACACAAAAGCTTTACTGTTTACGTCTCGATGATTACGTATTAATTGCATATGCTGCTCTCATTCTCTACTCTACTCTGTGTTTTTCTACGAATGGAACTATGCAGGGTTGCCAGAGTTAATCAAATAAATGTTACTCTGGTCTTAGACTCGTCAGTTTGAGTTGCTCAACTTTTGATTTTGTATGTATGAGAGTTGAGAAAGTAATATATACCTTTTGTATACCTATCTTTTTCTTTCTCTTTATAAAATCAAAAGCTGAGCAAGAAACACTGCCTAAAGTCTAAAACCAGAGTTATGAAAATTTATAATACATGACTTTGGAACTCTTTTTTTGACTCAGGAAGAAAAAGGGAATTAATAAATAAGATTTCGAAAATAAGTATTTAATTTTTGCTCATATGTCAATAAAAGTAGAAAAAGACGGACGTTCTAGAATCTAGATATTATTCAATAGCTAATTCTTTAATTTTCAATTCATTTCAAAGTTTTATAAATTTTTTCCCCGTTTTTTACATTATTGTAAATAAATTTCACGGTAAAAATATATAATAATATATAATATATAATATATTTTCATATCCACATTCGTACGAGTTTAGTTTTTGTGACACACCTGATAATTCAATTTCGTGTTGATTTCTTTGAAATTAAATAAATTTAGCTTATTTGGGAAATATAAAAATTATTGAATTCAACCTGAACCTTTTTTCTGTAACTTGTGAGAGGTTGTCGCATCGAGAAAGATTAAATAATTGTATTGGTTGTCCTATTTTACGGTGGGCTCTTCCTATAAAAATTTAAATTAAAAAAATAAAATAAAAAAAAATCAAGAAATATAGTTTTTTTCTTACTCACCGTTTCACAGATTGGTTACAAATTTCCGCCTCGAAAAGTTCTCACATTCGTTACAGAAACGAGGCACTGACTTTGTCTGACCGACAATTTTCCAAATGTAAAATTCAGTGCATATGATAAATTAATTTGTAATTAATCATTAATATCTTTTTCCGAAAATTTTAATCAAAATTAAAAACTTATTTTCCAAAAAAATAAAAGTAATAACTGAATTTGTGCAAAAACTTTATTAAACATTTTTTTTCTTATAAAAAACGTTATGAAAATTCTTTTACAGAACGATAGTTGTGATTTCGGCACTAGTTTCGCTTTCACATGAAGGAAAAGTTTCAGACTTGCCAAGGCAAATGTAGGACTCTTGCTAATTGTTACTAAAACTCTGGGTACTTTCTACATGGCAACAATGTTTTCAGAATTCTTATTAATTTCTCTCATCTCCACATTAATGCTCACTGATAAACAATACCGCACTCAGTGTTGCCATATTTATTTTTCAAAAATTTTAGGTCGAGCAAAAAATCTCTTGTTTTATTAAAAATCTTTTTTGTTGTTGTTATTTTCTTGAATGAAAATAATCTAAAATTTATTTTGTTTCCAGTGAAATATTAAATGCACAGTTAAATAAGACAAAATTTTTACTGTATAGAATATGTGTAAGATTATTATGAAGCAAATCAGAAAATATGTTAGTAGTTTAATCAAAAGACCGATCAAGAATATATTAAAAGTATTAAAAGTCACGTTTAAAAAAATCTTATTTTTAACTAAGAAATCTTTTTGGTCGTTTTAACATGTCTAAAAATTTCAAAAATAAGATAAATCTTCACATATAGTAACACTGCTCGCACTACTCTCTTTCATGGTTGCCATTTTACCATTTTTACTTTATACTTTATAAGACAATAAAGTTTAAAAAAAACTGCTAGAAGCACGCATGTACATATCGTCGGTTGGTTATTGGTTTGCGGCACAAACCAATAACCAACCAAAATAACAAACCGACGATATGTACATGCATATGGGCATTCCTACAGGAATGTAGCAAATATGCATGTTTTCTTAAAGAAAACGAACCCCTTCTTTATTATTATTTTAATATTTGTGTAGGTCGTCATCAGCTCTACGTTAGGAAAAATTTAAAAAAAATTTGAGTCACGTTTTTCAGAAATACAAGGTTAATTGCTTGCTGTCGCACGCGACAAAAAAGTGGAATTTCTCGGAGAAATGCCCATATGTATGTATATTAAATTTAAAATCAAGCATTTTTATTTATTTTTTTCTTAACGATTTAACATTCCATCCCATTATAATTTTCTGGCAACACTGCTCTCACAATTTATAAATTGATAAAATTTAATTCAGTCTTAAATCTAATACTTTTTAATGACTTAAAAAACATGAGGGCAGCAAAGGTTATCTTCTAATTTTACTATTTGTAAAGCCAAGCCTTTGTTTTTGTTGTTCTGACCCAAATAAAATTGTAGAGACTTCTAAGCAAACATATTTTTAATTTATTTAAATAATTTCTTGTGTATTTTTTTGTGTGTGAGTATTTTAAAAGAGTTTTAACATGCAAATTAATATAAAATACATTTTTGTGCAGGATTCATTTTGTTGCCCAAATTACATTTATATTCCCTGGCGAAATCATTAAGATTTGCTAAAGCTCCAATGACGCGCCAACGTTCCGGTAGTTCTTCATACTCTCCAATATCGGGCGCATAGTCTGCACACCAAAGCTGAGCAAAGCCTATGAAAAACAATTGAGTGCGCGAGTATTTGTCAAGCAGAGGTAAGGACTCTTGTTCGGCTGACACATTGTTGGCCACATTTTCCCACCATTTATTGTAGGCCCTATAGGCAATGCTCAAGGCCCCATTGTCCGCTGCATAAGTGTTTGTAAGTTTCTTTTCGTCTAGACGCACCCAATTGGGGAATTTATATTTCGAATACTGTTCTATGTAACACTTGGCCTTGTCATCAAAACTATACTCGGTTATGGTATCCATCCAAGCTCTTTGATTGCCATGTTTGTCATACTTACGACCCTTAGAATCAAAAGCCTTGAACATTTGTTGTCCCAATAGATAACCCAAAGTGCTGTAGAGTAAGGCATGAGGATACGAAGGATCCCATAGAAAGCGTGCTTGCATGAAAGTAATGGGAATTTGAATTTTATTAGTTTCATAGGAGTAGTGGGGCAAGATGAACTTCTGCTGCGGCTCTTTGGGTCTTTCATTGACTTTGGATAAGTTTTGAGCAGTCTGCCATTGCCAAATGCTAATGAGATTTTGATAATAATTTGTTTTCCTCACTAAAACCTTTTGTAATTGCTCTGTATAGTCAGTATCAGCCGAAGACAGTTCTAGTTCAATGGCATCCAACTTTTCAATAAATTTCTGCTTAGTCTCCTGGCCAATCCAACTTAACTTGGCTGATGTTTGCAATTCTTCGCGGAAAGTTTTTCTTATATCAGCCCAAACCGACTGCAACTCGTTCGTCAATTGCATGGTCTGATAGTGGCGCGCATACATGTTCTCCAAGGCCTCGGGGAAATACTGCATGACTTTGTTTGCACAAAAACTACCGCTCTTTGCATAGCGGGCTTTTTCTATATCGAATCTATTCAGCACTTTCCACATGGTATAATTTGCTATAGTTAGTTTTGGGGTCTCTCTGATCACATCCATTAGGTTGGAAAAATAATCCATAGGGCTTTCATACACCTGGGCGTAGATGGTGGTATTGAATATTAAACTCAAATAACGATTAAGGTCCACATAACTCCCATAAGCGGCCTTTAAGTCAGCTGAATATCTTAGGCGTGATTTCTGTTGCAAAGTCAAATCAGGCCTGGCAAAACCAGCCGCTAAACGTCTTTCCACATGTAAAACTTGCTGGGCCACTTCATGACACCAACGCTCAGACATTTCGGGGAAATAACGCTGCAGTTGCGTTTCTATGCTGATTTTATAAGCAGTTCTCAAACGTTCATAATCCTCATCGTCTACTAAATAGGCCTGTTGCGACAAATATAAGTCAGGAGCTCCCACCATAATGCGATTCATGTCCATATCCCTAAAATCAGGCACTACCTTTAGGCCAATTATTATATCAACACCCAGATTTCTTCTCATTTTAGCCACCACCTTCAACCAGTCATAGTCCGACTCATACCATTTCTCATTTACAATTTTAGGCCAACCTCCTTTGAAATCCACTTCATTTAAAATATACTCCAAGCCCATGCGATCGATTTTGCCAGTCTCCAAACAGGATTCGTAAAAATTTTTCAATTTGATGTCCAAACTAGAATCAATTTTGGCACTACTGTTTAACATTTCGCCACATTTGTGCCAATACAATTCACTTAATTGAGCAAGGTTGGTACTTTTTCCTTTGGGCGGTGCCGGATGAAGTCTGGACCATTTGCCGCAAGCAAATTTATAAAAATTTTCGCAAGGTGCTTTTTCCTCATTCAAATAGGCCCTTATTTCCGATGCCTTAGCTAATCTTAGTAACTCTTGAGTATAATTTTGTGTCACTGGTATGCACTCACAAAGCATAACACTCACTCCTACTAGGAGCAGTATTTCAAAAAATTTATTCATTACAAAAATTTAAATTATTATTTTCTTTTTTTTTCATCCGTTTCTTAATTCATTCACGTTGTTAATCGCTGTCGTCTCGAAGTAAAACTAAATTCTAATATTTTGCTACAGTCTCTATAATGGGGCTTATCATCAGATACTTTGGTATTCGTTTTAGTGAATGAGCGCATATTTAAATTTTCCTTACATGTCATTTGTATGCTGGAAATGATTTCATTAATTCAATTAAACAATTAAAAGTTAAGAGAAATGTTTACACCGACACATATGTACACCGTGTATTCGATATATGTGAAACTAAAAACAAAAATATTAATCAAAATGCCCTTGATTAGTTAAAATATCACATCGATACGTCTCTGTTTTATATATTGGGGAAGCTGGAGACATACATACATACATACTTATGTATAGATATGTGTTTACAAATAAGTGTGCCGTTAAAATAAAGATGTGTGAGAATTAAAATTAATTTAAATTAAGTTATATACACTTTTATGTCTGGTGCATGTATTATGCTAAATTATTACAAAGGTCGTTTGTTTGTGATGCGGAAACGGAATGAAATATTGGAAAAACGAAGTTTAAAAAACTCAAATTGGAGACCAAGATCCTCAAAAAAAGAAAACGGTAAATATTTATTTCCTCTAAATATTTTCCCTTTTCCCCAAATTTCAATTGTGAATAATTTTTCCCCAGAATTAGTTTCCCCCTTTTTTTGATTCCCCTTTTCATTTCAATCAGGGCTGTAATGAATAAAATTCCGCGTGAAATTTTTACCTGGGAACAATTCCAACTAATACCAAGTAATTGCGAAAACAAAACATTCTAATTGGAAAATGGAAAAATTTCACGCGGAATTTTATTCATGATAGCCCTCAATATTTTTCAATTAAATATTAGTAGCTTTAAATCACGTCAAAATTAAAAAAACACTAAAAAGCGTAATTTTGAGATCTAAAAAGCGTAAGACAAAAAAAGGTATACTTTACACTGAATAAATAAATACACCAAGTTTTTATTAAAGTAATTTTAAGAAATACAAAAATTTATAAAAGCACTACTTAATGTTTTTTTAGTTTAACACTAAGGCTAAAAATTTGGCGTTTTGAGTCTTCATAAAGCACTAACAATAGTGCCAAAAGCACCAAGTTGGCAACGCTGCTATTAAATATTTAATTTTAGAACAAGATCAGTAAATAAATTCTTGTGTGTTAACAGTCATCCTTATCGCGAATCTCAAGGAGTTAAATTCTAGGGAATACTTTTTTATTTCCATGAACAATAAATTGGCATCGGGAATACAATAAACATACACGTATGTTGCAAGTTGAACATGCTATTGTGAATTGATGTATCCATATTTTTATAATTTTCTTAATAGATTATTACTATTCCGCAAAATCAATAGCATTTCGCTCCGGTTTGTGTTACTAGAAGAAGCAAAAAAAAAAATTATTGAAAAAAGAGACGAAATATGGGAGATGCATCGGAATTAATGGATGTATGTAAGTGTGTAAGTGAAATCATGAAGAATTTTTCGCTCGTTTACTCAAACAACGTCATACATATCCCAAAAAATGTAATGATGCAAAATTAATTCTCACTTCACTTTTCATATTGTGTAAAAATTTCATACAAATAAATATCTTGTTTACTCAACTCTTGAAAGAAAAAAAAAACATTTTCTTCGAAGATGCGAGTTTTTTCACGTGGATGTAACTCACGATTACAACTTTGGGGAAAAGGGAAATAATTCTAGGGAAAATATATACACACGATAGGGTCGAATAATTCCCTGCAACTTCTTTTTGCATGGAGTATGAGCCTCTTTTGTTCACATACAGAGTTAATTTTATGGAGGTGTTATACTAAAATATTTTTCCACTGCACCTAAAATATCTAAAAACACTTCATTTCAAACTCAAAATTTGCGTATTTCTTATTTTTAAACTTAAATATTTTTTGTTTGATTTTCATGTAACTTTTAAGTTTTATAAATCTTCATCCCATTTTTTACATTCACTGCGTATTGATAGCCGGAACAAACATTACCATGAAATTCACGATAGCATTTTTCCCTTCGAGGAGAGCAAAAACTGCACATTTAATTCACCACAGGGGTGAGTAAGTTGGTGATGATCATAACCAGGAAAACCAGAAATATGCTCTAAAAACAGTATTTTTTTATGTGCATTGAATATGTACTAAAAACTTGAAAATATGCACTAAAAAATAAAAAAATTTGCTCTTTAAAAGAAAATAAATTTATATATTTGTAAAATAAGACAAAAATAAAATAAGCAAAAAAAGGGAACAATAAAAAAATTAACAAAGAATAACTGCCGTATAATTTATATGAGCAAATCGGATACATAAATTTGCCTGCACACAGAGCTGACCCAAATGGAGTTCCTTCTGTGGGATTATCTCAAATTTAAAGTCTACTCGAATAAACCGAAATCAAAATTTCCAAAAAATTTCCATACAATTAATAATTACATTTTGATAAATAAGGCCATTTGATTTTTGGCCTATCTGTAACAAATTTAAATTGGACAACATAGCGGATTTAACTAATTAAATTAATTTAATATTAATACGAGTACAAGCGGAAATAAATTTTTGTACGAATTAAGAGTTCCTTTTTTAAGAGTACGCCAAATTTATGATAACTGTCAGTCCATCTCTTTTCATATGTTTGTATGTATTGTATCTAGTAGACAACTATTGACTCTTTGTTTTAAATGTTGCTCAATTAATCGAGTATTTTTTTTTAAATTATTCGAATAACTCGAATAATTCATATATGTATGTTTATTTCATTTATGACCGTAATTTCTACCAATAGATACCTATTAGTGTACATATATCTATCGTGCAATTTAAATTTTCGGCCCTGTTCTGTAAACCGAATCCGAGTAAATTTCTCGTTTTAAAAAAATCAAGACGTGTTTAAAATCATACCCGATAGTTTTCTTTCAGATATGATATTTGAGAATCTACATACATAATGAAAAAAATCTAAAAAACATTTCTATTGCCGGAGTTAGTTAGTAAAACTGTTGTATAGTCAAACAACTTTAGAGAAAATGTAATGGAGTTAACGAAAATTTCCTACAGATTATAGCTGCTCATTAGATCAACCCTTCGTATTCGGTAACTCTCTAAAGCTAAATCTCTATCGTTAAAAATGTATAAAGTCGATTTGTCGATTTTCGACTACGAATAAAATTTTAAAAATGTAAATCGCCGAAATTTTAGTGTTTTATGTCATCGTCAAAAATTTTTAATTTTCTATTTGTTCAGCATTTTAGCGATAGCGAGTTCTGAATATGAGATCAGGGTTGCATTTAATAAAACGTAGAACGATTATGTAGGATAAAAAAAACAAAACAAGAATGTACTTAAAACAATAAACAATCACTGCTATTGTGAATAACAAGTGGAATTTATTTTTTTCCTCATGAAATTAGTATTCCCTTCGAAGGGAAAAATACTACGAGTATATATCGTAAATCTTTAGTGAAATTATTGTTTCTTCATGGAACATATGCTTAAAATAAATAGAACTATCAGTACATAGTAAATGTATGTACATATATAAAAAAAACTAAAAAATAAATCGAATGAAAGAATAATGTTTAGAATTGTAGCAATAATTTTTATTACATTAGCTAGAAAATAGGCAACAAGGAATTGTTCACCGACGTTAGCGCGATTAATTGAAGTGCCTGCTTGAAGTTTTTTTTTGCAGAGGACTATAAAGGATTATAAAGTTGGTATAGTCCTTCTCCTTGCTGTTAAGCTTTTGGCTTGGTTCCTCCCTTCGCTCGTTGCTTTGTTATACTTGCAGCACACTTCGATCATTCCATACCTGTTGAACAAAGTGTGATCGTGTTAAAGTGTATATATGTATATATGTATATACATATATATGTCTGTATGTATTATAAAAACAGCATTGTATTTAGCATAACATTCTTCAATTTTATTAACGTTTCTTGTTATGAAGCAATTTTGTAAAACTATAATATATAATAACTATAATTGAAAAGAAAATTAAAACAAAGAATATCTCAAAATAAAAACATTTTCGTGAATTGAAATTGTGCCATTCCCATTGTATATTTAAGATCCAGTGCAAAACAAACGATATTGCTTTTTCTCAGTAACTGTACTAATTCACTTTGATAGCGACAAAAAGTAGGCCGCTTTCAATATCAGAAATCTAACGGCGTCGCAAAAATTTACGGCGAATATAAACCCTATAATTTCGTATTCCTATTACAGTAAGCCAACACAAATACCATACTTCAGAAAAATTTTAATATTTTAATAATTCATTAATACAGGGTGGCCCAGAAAGACCGAAGTGGTGTGAATTCCTTATAACTTTTTATTTAAGACATATTTTTTTAATTTTTTGTTTTTTAAATACAGTAAATTTATAGGGAATATTTTTAGATTAGTTATTAAAAATTGTATCCCGCAAGTGGTGGCCATTTTCTGCTTCGCACAAATGTGCTCTTTCCATTTCCATTATTCATAACTTATTTATGAGTGACGAAGCCCATTTCCAATTAAATGGGTTTGTTAACAAGCAAAACTTTAGGATATGGGCTAAGGAAAACCCGAGAGTACTTCATCAACGACAATTACACCCAGTTAAGTGTACTGTTTGGTGCGGTGTTTCTTCAGAAAGGATCATTGGTCCATATTTTTTGGAAAATGAAAGAGATGTCGCCATTTCCATCAATGGTGATCGATATCGGGCCATGTTGGAAAATTTTGTAAGGCCAGCCGTGGAATACCATCCGCAAATATGGTTCCAACAGGATGGAGCCACAGCGCACACTCCGAGGGCCACAATGGCTATTTTACGCGACATCTTTGGGGAAAGAATAAATTCGCGTAGAAGCAATTTTAATTGGCCTCCGCGTTCCCCGGATTTAACCGCTCCAGACTGTTTCCTTTGGAGTTATTTAAAAGGGAAAGTTTATGTTAATAAGCCTAGGACTATTGAGGAATTAAAAACCAATATTCCAGACGAAATTAACAACATAACACCGGAAGTTTTGCGAAAGGTCATGGAAAATGTGTTGAAAAGAGATCATTTGTGCGAAGCAGAAAATGGCCTCCACTTGCGGGATATCATTTTTAACAACTAATCTAAAAATATTCCCTATAAATTTACTGTATTTAAAAAACAAAAAATTGAAAAAATATGTCTTAAATAAAAAGTTATAAGGAATTTACACCACTTCGGTCTTTCTGGGCCACCCTGTATTTAGTTGAATTTGTGCAAATAGCACTTACAAATATTTCAAATAATCGAATTTTGCAATAAACACTGATTTCTTAATATCAATTTGTAGGTCACTAATTTTTCATTTCATTATTTTTTTTTTCTTTGCAGGCAAATACAATTTTTTTCTCATCTCGATTTGTAAACCACAATTAAGAAAGCACGAACTAAGATTTCTATAAGAAAAAATATTTTCACAACATTCTTTGAAACGAAAAAAAATAATTGTTTTTTACGCCATCTTCATCATATCAATGGAAAAAAATAAAATTATAGAAATTCATTAGTTTTGACGTCTACAAAATTTTGGAGTTGTCTTTTTTTTTAATGAAGTAAAAAGTAAAGAAAAAAATACATAAGTTATTACATATTTACATTTACGGACAAAAAGGAATTAAATTTAACACGGTAAGTTCAATTTTCTGTAAATAAAATTTTGTTTAAATTTTAAAGGTCTTATTTATAAAAATTATTAAGGCTTTTTTAAAGGAATTTCATAAAAAATTATTCTTATTAAGCCTTTATAAAGTTTTCATAATTCTTATAAATAAGGCCTTAAATATTTATTTATATTTTTTTAAGAGACTGTTAATAATTTGTTATTGTCTTATAATATCAAAAACTAAAAATTAATTTAACTCGATTTCGAGCTTAAAATACACATTAAAGTCCTGCACAAGACCATTTATAAGACATTTCTAGACATGAAAGATTTTTCAAATGCTTCACTGCAGCGAAATATTCTAAAACAAACGCTAAACAACACTGTTTTCAAGGTATTTGTTTCAGTTCTTTGTCTTGCCAACAGTGTTGTTTAGCGTTTGTCTTAGAATATTTCGCTGTAGTAAAGCATTTGAAAAATCGCTCATGTCTTAAGAGGTCTTATAAATGGTCTTGTGCAGGACACTAATACACATCATTTATTCACATAAGTAAAATATTTAATTGTGTTATATTTTCGTAATGATATCGATTTATCGATAAAAAGAAAGATATATTTATACATAAATTTAAATATTCTTAACCCGACAACGATTTCAATGAAGATATACTTAGCCGTACATCTGTTTCAAAGGGTTCACGTGTCAATTTAAATTTCGCTCGATAACCATTTTTATCAGCCGTATAAATTGTTTCCATGCGATAGATAAAATTCATATCTTTTTTGGTATATATAATATGTATATCACTGCCTTCAATAATCAATTCCTCTGGGCCAGAATTTTCTTTTTTTACGGAAATTGTTTCCTTGCGATAGGCGTCGGCGCTCATAATGCTTAAAAAATTTCAAGTATACAAATTTAATCACATATTCCAATTAATAAGATTAAAAAGAATAAACTTACTCAACTTCACGCAAAATTTTAGTATCTGCTTGGGTGTGACAAAATGTTGACAATAACACAGCATAAATTAAAATTAGCTAAATTTTGTTTAAGTAAATATCAATAATAATTTCTTTTGGCATTATTTTATTTACACTAATAGTTACCCAACTTTTCATTTTTTCTTTGATGTTTTGTCATCTAATGTGTAATAGTAACTGATTTATTATAAAATTTAAAGGTCTTTTTTCATACATTGTATATTTTTTCTATTAATGTTTTTTTTCGATAGTTAAGAGTATTTTAAAGTTCTCATTAAACCATTGATGTTTTTACAGATATTGATTTAAAAAAAAAGAACAACTTGATTTTCCAGTCTTGTTAAATTGCTTCCGCCACTTTGCAGTCATCATTCATTCACACTTGCAAGATATACGCAATTCAAACTTGATTCGTATTTGATTTTGTTTATTACTGTGACTGTTAACAAGATGTTTAAGATGTAAATCTACAAAAGGTTATCTAGGTAATAATGTTGAAACATATAAATGGGAGAAACTGTAAAGAGTTTCCTAATAAGAATGAATTTTTAATTGCCTTTTGCATTTATTTGTGGTGCTATCGTTCATCCACCCTTCAGAACACAGTATAGCGACAGAAATCAATTGACTAATTCAATAGCAGCAGTAGCTGGAAGTGTCTATCGGTTAATTGAAGACCAAACGTTAACCCTTTAATTAACATATTAAAATAATTTCGTGATTCGAGGCACCTGTTGTAACCCGCGACGCAATACCAACAAAGCTCTCGTAAATACTGTGATAACGGGCTACCGCATGACGAAGGCCATAATTAAGTACGTGTTTCACGATATCGAAACATAAATAAAATTTTCATATTTTTTTGTTGTTTTAAATATAAAATTTCAGTCGAAAGTTTTTTTTTCGATAACGTAAAGACGGCATAAGTTTTTTCTTGATGTATTTTTTTAATCACGTGTATTATGAAGAGCAACCATCAACTGGTTGAAAAGTGCAAAAATTTGTCAACTAAGGTTGAAATAGTTATTACGAAAACCAGTTAGTAACTTTGAGAATGATTAAGTAGGTATTCGCTATTGTGAATATGCATTTGAAGAAAGAAAAAATAACAGCTGACGAGTGACAAAAATTAGATGGAGTGCATGAGCTTACAAGCCTTGCAATTTGTTTTTTGTTGCTCATAATACGCGACCTGTCTGCACAAAATCAATTATTTTGTTTATTTTTAATGATATTTATTTATATATTTCTATTTATTTACTACTTCATCTCGAGTGAATATTTTTCTCCTACTATTTTTTAGTTGCAAAAAAGAGAAGCAAATTTCCGTTAATAGCTATTCACAATAATTGACATTATACATACTTATGTATGTACATTAGAGTGGCCGTTTTTTTTTATTTGATTTCTTTTATTCTCACCGCCCAAATCGGCTCAGTTTTATGTAAAAAAACACACAAAAAATTTCATAGCGATAAGTTCTGTTTTAGGGGATGCGTCCGACCCTCAAAGTTGACCTTCAAGCCCAATTTTCAATGTAATTTTTTGCATTTTTAAAAAATAATTTTACAAGAATATGATACAACATTAGTCTCAAAGAAAGTTTTTTGTTAAAATTAATATTTTAGAAAATAATGAAGTAAACAGAATACTAAAAATTATATATATGAAAATTGCATTTATGTGGAAATTATTTTACTAAGCGTTTACAATAAGCATTTATATCAATTAAATTATTTCATGTATATATATATTAAGTATAGTCATACGAAACTAAAAAAAACAAGAAAAAAAATTACATTGACTATATGGGCTTGAGGGCCGGACGCACCCCCTAAAACACAACTTATCGCTATGAAATTTTTTTGTATTTTTTTTTACATAAAACTGAACTAATTTTGGGGGTGAGAATAAAAGAAATCAACAAAAAAATTCTCCATACAACTAACGGCCACTCTAATGAGCCTACTTATGTAATTGCTCATTGAAGAGTTAGCGCTGGCATTTTTTAGTACCGGTGCAAACACTTCAACTTTTGTTGATCAACTCGTAATTCAGCTACAAGAAACAAGGAGAAGGAAATACAAATATCTCTTTTTTTCTTAGAGCCAAATTAACGAGTTGATCAACAAAAGTTGAAGTGTGTGAATCGGGACTTAATACTGATTTATCAGCTTTGTATGTATTGTAAAAAACACAAAACACAAAATAATCGCCAAAACGAAACAAAGCGCGAAAATTAAAAAAACGCCACACCAACATTAAGAAAAACGCCAAAAGCAAAAAAAATTGCTAAGAAGAAACAATTGCCCTTAGTGGGCGAAACAAAGTTGCACTTTATTGAATTTATTTTATTTTATCTTAACGTCGGCATTGCCTTAGTGACAAATTCTTTATATACATACGAGTATATGCCCAATATAAATATTAAGAGCTTGAAAAATAGCTGATACCACATTAAATATTCATAATATTGAAAGTTCAAAGCAATTCGCTTCGTTTTGCAAGCTAAACTAAACTAACTGACATCGCAATATTGCGTACTAGTGGCAACTTTTACCATTTTGGAGAATTTTTGGTGTGTGGCATTGCTTTCCATTATAAAAAAAGATAATGTGAACGGCGTTGACAACATTTTGAAAATGTAACACAATAAATGCCAAATGTGTACTCGGCATAACAGCCTTATTTATAAAAATTATTAAGGCTTTATAAAGGCTTACCAATAAATGCAAAAAAAATTAACGTGTGCTTGAAGTGTACGTTAAATCAAAACTTCTAAACAAAAACCGGGTTTAACTTACACTTGAATGAAGCACACGCAAATTTTTTTTGCATATGGGGGCTAACAAGTAAAGTTTTATATGGAAATCTGTTTTAAAAACTCTTTATTACTAAACTTTAACACAATTTTTATGACTACGGCTGTAAAAATTGTATGTCCTTTCAGTTTGTTATAACGGTATTCGTTTGTAATATGCAGGCAACCAGTCTTGCATTAAGTTCGTATTGCTCTGTAAGCTAAATTAAATGTGATAATTTTTAAGTAACAAATAACAGCAAAGTTAATTGTAAATAATCTGAAAAACACTAGCAGAACGGAACAACTAGCTATTTTCGAAGTTAGCCACACCTTCATCATCAGCGTTCTTTGTGAAACTGAAAAAAAATTTTTCCCCTTAATTTTTGCACAAAAAAAGTGCATGAAGAAATATATTTTTATTTTTTGGCACAAGATGTTAGCAAGATTTGCTCGGTAGACTCTTAGCTACATTATTGCTTTATATAGCTAACCACTATCACTAAGTCTGAGTTAGCTTTGGCCAAAATGTGATGACACCATTTTTTGAGGGTGCACGGATGTTCGAAATCTTTGGAGGCCCCTAAAAAAAATTGGTTATTTTAGTAGTAATATCGAATTTATAATGTCAGGACCGTGTGTTTCTCCAAAAGTCTCAAATTGTTGCATAGTGTAATTATTAATGAACCAACCAACCAACAAACCAACCAAATAACCAAATAAATATTCTGACAAGCACGTAGTAGAACGGAACAACTAGCTGTTTGTTCGAAGGCCACTACACCTTCATCATCAGCGTTCTTTTGTGTTTTGTGTGGTGTAAGTTGATGTAGATTCCTGCTTTATATATGCAATTTTATTGCAATTGGAATATGTGATATGTTTTGATTCATCGTATTTCAATTTGCTGAAAGCTTTTTTGTAATAAAAGCTCAATTTTACCATCTCTAAATTTACAACAGTCTTGTCATTGTCGTTTGTTCTTTACTAATTATGGACATGTTAGTTAATTTGCTTATTGTTGTTGTTGTGCTTAACTTGAGGATTACACGATCAAGTTTTCCCTTTCAATACCTTCACACTTTTTCACTAATAAATTCATACTTTTAGAATTTGATTCAGCTTTGACTTCAAATTTTCTTTCCAATTGTGTGTTCAATTTAAGGGAAAAAAAAACAACTGACAGCAATTTCAATGAATACATTTTTCGTTTTTGTTTTCAAATATTCTCTCGACATAGTATTTTTGTGTTCTTTTATTACAAATAATCTTATATTTAATCGAAAAATTTTTAATTAAATTTAAATAAATATGTTTAGGAACAAAAATAAAAAATATATTATGTTGTGTTGCGGTTTATATACCTGTAATGAAGTCATGAAGTTTTGTTGCCTTAAGCTGTTTTTTATAAACGGCATATTGAAACCTTATTTGATTGGAAATTGCGTGCAGCCTACGTCACAGCTTTCAATTTAAACGACTTTCGACAACCAGTATGTGTGAAAAACTTGAAAGCAAATCTTGGTCGTGTAACTGTAGCGTAAGACAAACTTTTTTGGTTTGTTACCATTAAGTATATTTTTATTTTAATTTTTCCCACCGCCCCATTTTATTAATTTTAGTTATTTTCATTTATTAATGCTCGAACTTCATTTGATTCTATATTTATGATTTCATCAGGCTAAAGTTCGTATCGCTTTGTAAGCCAAATTAGTTTCAAATGTTTGTTAGTTTTTTCTATTTGTTTTTAAGCTATTGCATAGCTTTTATCACAGGCTTTGAGGGTGTCGAATGAATCAAGAAATTCCGTAACGAAAAAAAGCTAAGACAATTTTTGTTAGAATCGCCCAGTGTGTGTTAACCCCTAAAGTATGCTATTGATTTCATTAACATACAGTATTGCTAGAACAGATTTTTACATGTAGGAAAACACAATAAGGCGAGCAATCAGGTTGGCAAAAAATTATAAACACAAACAAAACAAATAATTCGTAGGTTTTTATTTAAAAAAATAAATTTGCATAAGTTTATAAAGAAATGCTAAGCAAAGCTGTACCGCGGCAGTCCCCGAGTAAAACACGTATTTCTTTGACAGTTATCATGACAGTCTGCGTCATCTTTAACATGTTGTAATCTCTTACAGAACTGTTCTTCAACAAAACTGTCGTAGGCGAAAATTTTACACGGTTACATACAATTTTAAATTCGGCTACGCCTACGCCCAGTCGTAGAAAAATGCCTACGCCAACCACACTATAAGGGTGATTATGTTTTTTCTTTATAACGCAATCCCACACAACGAAAAATATCGAAAATTGCAAATCCTACTACTAGTAAAAAACTTTTTTATTATACAATTCACATGTAAGTTAATGTTTAAATAAGGTTTTCCATTTTATCTTTAATTAACTTGATATAAACTTTGTTCAACGCAATGATAAATACATGAATCAGCGTCCGTACGTTAATTGTTTAGAAATCAATGAATTTCAAACGTTCCAATGTTAATTTATTTGCCCAAAAATTTGATTTCGTTTTAGTACACAATTACAAATTTAACCAACTGATGATTTTAAAGTGGACACTGATAGTTGGATGGCCACCTTCACAGGTTCCTCTTTGTTTAAAGTATATTTTACTTTATGCCCATTTTTGTCAGTCATATAAGTCACGTACAAATTTAATTTATTCTTGTCATCATGGGGAATTTCAAATCGTTGATGAAATGAGCCCTCAACCAATAACTGTTGATCTTCATCCAATGATATAACCTCCTGGCGGTAGGAATCTTCAACAGGAATTCTATAAAATTAAAAATGAATTTCAGTTAATAATTCTCTACTTTGTTTCATTTGTATGTATTAAATAAATTTTACCCGATTGTGCGCAAAATCTGTGTGTCCGCTAGAGACAGCACGAATAAAATTGCAAAGACGGCAAAAAATAGTGTTAACTATAATAAAAAAGATTTAAAATATCTATTGTATTTTTATTTTGAATGGCTAAATTGAATTTACCTTCAAGCTCTTCAACATTTTAACTCATCTTCTTTTAAACAGCAACTGAATTGTTTTATATAGGGATGGTGTTATTTTAAGTGTATGCTGCACTATTCCAAACGTTGTCTAATCCAGAAATACTAGTTCATAAAGTTTATTTATTTATGTCGTCATACTTTTTGCTAAATTTGCTTGCTATGCTAACATGGCAATATTCTGACAGCTTTACATAAGATATGAGACATATATTGATGTTATTACTTTCATTTTTTTTTGGTTTTTTTCCTCAGCAGACCAGACCGTCTGACCGTCATTAATAACACGGTATAACAAAAAAAATACACCTAAACGGGGTGTAAATGGGTTAAAGAGTACTGCGGAATTATGTGGCAAAAAAATTTCTCCATAAGTTCATCAAAGCTGGGGGTCTGCTCTGCAATTGGAAACGAAAGCAAATGCTTTCGAATTGTAGTGTTATCCTAAATTTTAAATGTAAGGTTTACTACGTTTATACGCGCATTATATGCAAATAAATTAACCCACTGTTTATACGGCATTGTAAATGTATGTATGTAATGTTAAAAAATAATTTTACAAGAATATGATACAACATTAGTCTCAAAGAAAGTTTTTTGTTAAAATTAATATTTTAGAAAATAATGAAGAAAACAGAATACTAAAAATTATATATACGAAAATTGCATTTATGTGGAGATTATTTTACTAAGCGTTTACAATAAGCATTTATATCAATTAAATTATTTCATGTATATATATATTAAGTATAGTCATACGAAACTAAAAGAAAAACAAAAAACTTGGTAGCACTTCCATAGAAAAGTTACTTATGCTTACAAAAAAATTGTTTAAATGTATAAAGTAACAAATAATCATTTAATTTTATTATCATTATTTTCTACCATTAATGTTTTTTTTTTGTACAATAGTTATCAATTTATTGTTTTTTATTAGCAAACATTTGTAAGTGTGGCAACCTCAAGCATGAATAGTTTTCTGAACTTGTAAGTCGCCATAAAAACAATATTATGGCAACACTTTGCACTTTTATTTGCAAATAAGCCGTGTGTATAAACGTAGTAATAGTTTCCTATATCAAGGGTTAAAATTGGCCGATTTATTATGAAATTGTAGAAAGGGTTCATAGAAAATTTCAATTACCTTTTACTGACCGGCTCAGACTTAATTTCAAAACATGCCCATATATACATACATATCTTTTTTCGATCTGCCAGGTTTTTTGTGCTGGACAGTGTAAATTTGTATTTTTTTTTATAATTTGCATGTTTTCCAAGAAATCTTTATTAATACAAAGATAAAAAGTCATTGTCTTTTTTTGGTTAATTTTTGCTAATATATGTTTTAGTGTTTCTTTAACAAAAAAAAAAACATGTTGAATTTATAAAAGGTTTATGTTAATTTGCTAATAAGACCTCAAGCAAGTTAATTGCTTTTTAACTTAATAAAAACATGTCTCTAAAAAGTGTTAGAAGGTTTAAAATAGCATTTCGTTATGCCGACTGATTGTCTCGCAGGAGACCCACTTAAAAATATACAAGTGTACATATATTTTAGTTGGGGAAGTTCACTTCTCAGCCTATTATAAAATTAGTTGTTACCCTTCTCCCTTTGCACATCAAAAATATTCACATTATCAGGGGTGATATTGTGAATAACGAGTGAAATTGTTGTTCCCATGAAATTTTTATTCCCGCCGAAGGGAAAAATGCTATCGTGAATCTCCTGTGAAATTTTTCTCCCGCTGTCAGTTCTCAGTGAAAGAATATTTGTTATGCTTAAAAATTAATTGAAAATCAAACAAATTTATGTTTAATAATAAGAAATGCAAAAATTTCGGTTTTCAAAAGCAAATTTGTGTTTTTAAAGTCTTGTTGATATGAGACCCCAGTCCCTAAATGCTGATCATTATCCAACGATTTAACCACATTGTGAGAGAAACCTGGAAAGATAATTCTATGAAAATAAAAATTATATATATGTACATACTCGTAGCTGATAATATTCTTTTTAGATTCAAGTTTCAAGTAAACTTTACCCTCTTGTCTTCAAAATTCTTTTGTCCGCTGAAGAGAATATGATTCCAACTCGTAAAACTACAAGCAATAATATTAACTGAAAAAAACTGAGGCTTACTTTAGTTTCAAAATTTAAAGTTGTACTAACTAACCTTTGAGTTCTTCAACATTTTAACTTGTCTTATTATAAAAAGCAACTGAATAGTTTTTTTATATCGATTGTTTAATTTTAGTCCTATGCATGATTCCAAATCTCGTCTTATCCGGAAAAAACAAGTTCATAATGTATGTATATTGTATGCCAGCATGCTTCTTGCCAAATTTTATACTCGCATGCTGAAATTCTTGCAGGTTGTTTCACTTAAGATTTTAAACATAAATGGGTGTCATTATTTTATTTTTTGGTTGTTTTTTGTTTTTTGTTTGTTAATTTCAAGCATAACTTTAGCTAAAAACGGCTTACATTTCATTGATAATCTGGTTTCTTGATTTGCTAATTTTTTTTAAATAAAATTTTGAATATTAATTATTTAGAAGTCATTGTGTACAGAAAATTAATTTAAAAAAAATCTAACGCTAGCTAGTCAATTGAAGTCGTGTTTCCGGTGATAGAAGTCATTCATTTTACTAACTGGCCTAGCATGCATTTAATTTATTATGAGCTCAAGAAATGCAATTAAAACAAAGCGAGTAAGGATGATATATTCGGTTGAGCCGAATCTTATATGAGCTGCAGCGACAACCTATACATATGTGTATGTATGTATATATGTAGTATATATATTTTTTTATAAAGAGAAGTAACACTCAGGCTGTTAATGCCTATGATTATTACTAATTGTTACCTTCTTTAGGAAAGGGATAGTGATAGAAAAGACAGCTGGCGAAGGAAGAGAGATCGAGGAAAGTTTCATTATTTTACAACTCTGCTTTTTGTACGTTTTTAATAATGCAGTGTTGCAGCGCCCCTGGTGTCAATAAGGCGTATTAAATTTTTGAAGCTGTGTTTTGTAGTGATTTTATTAGTTATTTTACTTCGCCGCTCTGCTGTTACATTAGGATTAGTATCTGGTGAGGTCGGTATAGTTCAGTGACCACTGGATATGCCTTTATCACTTAAACTTTCCTACACCAACTGATACAAAGGGACAATAATGCACATCAGAAAAATGTTTAATGTTGTTATTTAATGACAGTCTGAGACTCGGCTCGAGCCCAGGCCAGGACCTTCAGCCCTCATACATATATACATACATAAGTAGATACTCACATATGTATTTGTTTTGTGAAAAAATGGATCATTTCGTTTTTGCTCTAGTGCAATTTACAGTAAGTGACTTGTAGGTATTTTCCGAGTAAAGACTTTGATTCAAAGGTTTTATTTTCGATATCAAAAAAATTTTAAATTAATTAATTAATTTTGAATAAAACATATGATAATTATTATCGTTTGTGGAAACAAAAAGAAAAATATGCATAAAAAAGCGAGAAATCTCTATTCGAAAAACTATTATTCAAATTGCAAGAATTTTCTCTAACTTTTACTTTAACATTTTAGGATTTACATACATATATTTGAGCTTGCTTGCACTGAATGTTTTGCATTTGCATTAATTTTTACGCATGCGATGCGCTTACCACGCCACACAGTGGTGGGCCTAACATTTCCATAGATTAATAATACTAAGAAAGTTTTATTCTTCCTTCTCCTTAACTTTTTTTTTTTAAATTAAAAATTATTTTATTTACGGCATAATAAACAAGGTGGAACCAAGCCTACAACAACTACGACTTAAAACAAAACAAACAAAAAAAACAGTTATTTTTAAAATAGTTCATACAAACATTTTAATTATAAATTACACAAAATGGAATGCAAGAAGTTTTGACGTTTTTAAAACAAAATAACACAGCCACAACTGTGCGAACGGACGGTTTTACCATTGTTTTTATGCCACGCAGTTATTTTATTAATTCTTTTGTATGAAAAAATTGATTTATTTAAAATTTTAAAAATGCATTGAAAGTAAAAAAAATTATTTATCTTGATTTCTATTTAATTTCTGAAAAAATATATGAAAAGAAAATTTTTGGAGAGGGGATAATAAAAAAGTATATGTGTATTTAACATATGTTTTTATTTTTGTTTTAATAATAAAATATTTTTATGTAAAAATAAAATTATTTTATTAAGTTTTGTTTGCTGTTTAATTAAAAAAAGATTTCATTTCTTTTAGACTGATATCCCCTCCTCAATTATTTTTTTCTTATATATTTTCAGACCCCTCCTACAAAATGTTTAAAGAAAAATTTAAGAAAATATTTTAAAAGACTTTAAAAACTAACAAAACATTACACACTTGGTGGTGGTGGCGGTGTTAAAGAATCTCAGAACAGTTGAAATTTAGCAAAGAAAAAAGCATAATGGGGGCCAATGTCTCTCAGCTGGAAAAAGAAATTGGCTCGGATTTGTTTCCGCCCAATGAGCATTACTTTGGTTTGGTGAATTTTGGCAACACCTGCTACAGCAATTCGGTGCTACAGGCCTTATATTTCTGTAAACCATTTCGAGAGAAAGTATTGGAATACAAGGCGAAAAATAAGCGGCCGAAGGAGACTCTGCTCTCATGTTTGGCTGATCTCTTCTACAATATTGCCACTCAAAAAAAGAAAGTAGGCTCTATAGCCCCCAAAAAGTTTATAGCGCGCTTGCGCAAGGAAAAGGAAGAGTTTGACAATTATATGCAACAAGATGCTCATGAATTTCTGAACTTTCTCATTAATCATATTAACGAGATCATATTGGCGGAAAGAAATGCCAGTAAGAATGGTACTGCTGCGGGAACGGCAGCTATTAAATCATCCTCTACCACTTCAACTTCAACCACAGCTTCGAACTCCTCTACCAATGGTACATGCTCGCAATCGACTGGTTCCATAAATGGCATTGGCATTGGCATTGGCATTGCAGATGCCTCTACGCCCACACAAACCAACAGTGCTAGCACCGAACCCACTTGGGTACACGAAATATTTCAAGGCACTTTAACTTCAGAGACCAGGTGTCTGAACTGTGAAACTGTTAGCAGTAAAGATGAACATTTCTTTGATCTACAAGTTGATGTGGACCAAAACACATCCATTACGCATTGTCTGCGCTGCTTTAGCAACACCGAAACTTTATGCTCAGACAACAAATTCAAATGCGATAATTGCTGCAGCTACCAAGAGGCTCAGAAGCGCATGCGCGTTAAAAAATTGCCCATGATATTGGCTCTACATCTAAAACGTTTCAAGTACATGGAACAATTCAATCGTCACATTAAGGTTTCTCATCGTGTGGTTTTCCCCCTAGAGTTAAGACTTTTCAATACCTCAGATGATGCTGTAAATCCTGATCGTTTATACGATCTAATGGCTGTTGTCATTCACTGTGGTTCGGGTCCTAATCGCGGCCACTACATTAGCATTGTTAAGAGTCATGGCCTATGGTTACTGTTTGATGACGATATGGTCGATAAGATTGAGGCCTCTACCATAGAAGACTTCTACGGCCTAACCTCGGACATTCAAAAGTCATCGGAAACTGGTTACATATTATTTTATCAATCAAGAGATTGCAATAACTAAATAAATTGCAAAAAGCATGGAAATCATTGAAATTAACTATCAGTAATATTTATAATAAATAAAATTATAATTGCAATGCATATTTCTTAGAATGTGAAATTTGTTTTATTTTTATAATAATTTAATTAACTTTGTATTAAAAACGCTGTGAAAGTAGTTGTTTAAAGTTCAATGACTATAACTATACAAAACAGCTGTTCGAACCAAGCGTATGGGCAGTGTTGCCCCATTTTATTTTCAAAAACCTTCAAGTCAACCAAAAAAATATATTTTTTTTTGTCATTAAAAATCTTTCTTTTAAATAATTTTATTGAAAGATTATTAATACAATAATTATTATTATTATTACAATAGCGGAAATCGCCATTTGTTGCACATCAGCAATTTTAGCAAACATAGCATGATTTTTTGGTAGAAAGCGTGAGTGTCTTTTTCCAGTTCTCCGAAAATTAATTAATTAGTTTGTGGCAGCTCTGCAGTCGTAAAATTTTTTAAACGCAGGGGTTTACTTGTTTTTATTGAAAAACACAGCTGTTTTAGCATTGAGAACATTTGCAATTTTCCATATGCAATGGTTTTTGGTTATGCATATTTATTCAACTGATGCAAATCTCAGTTGCATGTACTTTGTTGTTGTGGTCTTGCAGAATATAGCACGTATGCTACATTTCCAATATCTGCAGGACTTGCAACGGCAGTATGCAACGAAGAGTGATTTCCGCTAATAATAAACGCAAGTTGCAATGCATAATTTAAAAAAATGCGTGTGTAATGCTAAAAATGTCTTAGTGCAACCTTTCGCTGCAGAGACATTTTTTACATTTTATCGACATTTAGGAACGTCGCTATGCAACTCATATATATGCAAGGCACATCAATCAGGTAAACACATTACTACAACTAATATTACAACAGCAATAACCTGGTGTAGTGCTGCCACCTAATAAATGCGCTTTGTACATATGTTTGCATACAAAATAAAAATGATGCGCGATTTTGACAACTGATACTGATTAAAATTAGGATTAGGAACATTGGACGTTGTCAGAAACTTCACATATGCGTTTGCGAAGTGTATGCATTGTAAATATGAATTGCAACTTTAGGAAGTCGGCCATACTACTCGCAGTAATTCCATTGTAATCCTGGCTGTATGCGATGTGGCACCGTATTGTTGATACCACATGTTAATCAAGGCCAAAGCGTGCAGTTGTGGCGTTAAAAAGTTTTCAATCATATCACGATATCGCTCCCCATTCACAGTTATCGTTACACCGTTTCAATGAATTGCACACCAGACTGTCACTTTTAATGATTGATTAGGTGACTAATGAATAATTTGAGGTTTTTCCATTGCCCAGAACCGACTATTCTATTTATTCACATAACCATTCAAATGAAAATGTGCCTCGTCATTCATTATGATTTTTTCGTGAAAATCGGGATGACCATTGGCGAGCTGCTTTAACGATTAAACGTTAACGTTGGTTTATCGATTTTTTTAATAATAAATTTCCCACTTGTCTACTGCCAAATATAAACTGTCAAAACTAATGTTTACTAAAATGGCGGCAAAACAAAGTAGTATGTATACCTTCCCGGCGGACACCCTGTGTATACCTTGAACTTACTGCATTAAAATGCAAAAATACATTCAAAATTTATTTTGTTTCAAGTGATCCAATCTAACAGACATAAACCTAAATATGTAACACAAAATGTTTACTGTAGGTATGTAGGCATTAGATATCGGACTAATTTTCATCAAATTGGGTTTTATATTATACTTGAGTCGAACTTATTCAGTCACAAAAAAACAGCTTAAAACCAATAAAAAGCGCCCAGCAAAAATTTTGCTTCAAAAAAGCAAGTTTTTACTATTATAAAATGAAAGTAGCGCTGACAAACCTGCTGATATCGCTGCTGATTTTTGTATAGCGAGTTCTCGGTTTGGAGCACTACATTTTTGCTCACTTTTAAATCACTCTTTTCCTGTAGTTTGCTTCATATACGTTCACTGCTTTTTAACAAGCTCGTATTTTAAAGCAAAGTATGATGCGCTTTATGGCGCTATTGCTTCAAAAAACATGAAAATTTTTTACTGGGCGTATTGAATTAATAAGAAACATTAACGAAAATCTAGTCATGTTGAAATTTCTTATTTCGATATGCAAAAATATTAATAAGTATCTCAATATAAATTTTTTATTATATTAAAAAGTATTGAACTAATCCCAGCAAAAAATAAAGGAACGCGTTTAAAATAAAATAATGTTTCATGCTTTCTTGAGCAATTGTTTTGTTCGTAAGTAATGCTATAGTTTTTGAACTCATTAAAAACGCATGCGATATTACTGAATTTGAAATTTATTTGTTGGTGGTTTAGCTTGGTCTATATACGTATTTCATTGGCGCTTAAACCAAATCATCAGTAGACTTCAACCACAAATTTATTATTAATTATGCTCTACCTTAAAATTATGGAACAGTTGCACGCTTTATGTGGTCGTAAATGCATATCAGAGAGAGAGAGAATATAAAAATAATTAAATCTAATGTTATTAACTTGTTATGACATTTAACACAGCTTTTTTTTTGTTTTGTTTGTAAAAGTGAAAAAATATTAAATTTTCAAAATTTCAACTACACATGTTCACAACTTCAATGACTAAGCAACAAAAGTGAATGTCTGCTTAGATTTAATTGAAATAAAAATCTCTTCTTACACATCTACTCATAAGTTAAAAATATTCTATACTTTTGGTACTCACTGTCAGCAAAGATTGTATATACAGGGTGTGTTTTTAACAGTGACGAGATGTGACAGATATAAAATCATGGCGTATGACTTTGTGTGTTGTTTCAATGTTTCAAATAACAAACTGAAACAAACAAACATATGCACACACAAATAAAGACAAGAAAATAAACAACATCAAAGCATATTAACATGACATGTCCGTCAGATTGTATTTACAAGATATGAAAAGATTGTGTTTTATTTTTGTCGTTTGGTTAGAATTCGAATATTATTTCTTTTGGTAATTGTAAACATTTTTTGTTAACTCTGTCAATGAAAATGACTAAAGGAAAATGATTAATAGTGATTTTTATTTGGTAAAGAATTAAGTTTTTTTTTTTTAATTTCTTATATTTATTTATTTATCTTGTAAGGACAGATTGTGATGGCTTATTTGATTGGACAAAGTGCGTTAAAATATCTCTCATTTAATACAACAACGTTATAACTTCAAGAAAAAACTAGGTTTAAAGAAAACATACAACTTATTCAAGAAAAATAATACCTAATTTTTGTCTCATTCTCTGATTTTTTATACTAGTTTTTAATATTATTTGTCACACGAAATTTAATTTAATTTTTAATTTTTTAAGATCTATTATACCAAATGAAAATTTTTTCAATCAACTCTTTCGATCACACTCGAAAATCAAAAGTTGTTAAGGATAAGTGCCATGAATCATAACTTTTTATATTAGATTGGAAAATTTTGCTCGATAAACTACTCGTAGTTAAATTATTTCCAATCCTTCATGCATTTTCCATTACATCCGCCTCTTTTTCAGTTTGAATATATGTATCTGGTTTTCCAATTTTGAGTTTATAATAATAAGCACAGCTGCTATTCATTTTAATAATTTTTCCTTAAAGGAAATCCAATATTAGCCAGTTAAAAAACTCTTAATATTTTCTTATATTTTTAATAAGTAACTTTTGAAGTGAAAGTATATAGAGTTCCCCATTAAATTTTAATTTTAAAATTTCTTTAATATTAATTCCATATAACACCAGGTAATGGTTATTTATTACCAAACTATAATTTTTTTTTAAAATAATTTTCTGCATAAATTTTAAATTGGCATCTCTCTACTACATACATATATCACTTAGTTAGTTTAACCAAAAAAAACAGGAGTCTATTTATCATGTGATTTAAGTGGCCACTTTAGCGCTTATCCATCCATCCATCCATCGATGTATTCAATAATCTATCTGTTTTGGTAAATCTTGTAATAGTCTTAAACTACTCCTTAAAGCAATTTTAGCACATGTTGGAATAATAAAAATTGTTAAAACATTAAAATAAACAAGTTACTTAAAATATACTAGATACTCGTATGTATGTACGTCGTCGTACTTCCTAAATCAACAACTTGACTTTAGTGACCGTAAAAGATGTGGAAAAGCTGCAGCAAGGTAAAAAAACCGCAGACGCATTATTGAAACGTTTAAGTGGAGATTTGTGAATTTTGCTTTAATGAAAATTTAATTGCATTTCTGCGTCCGTCTACAATTACGCATAAAATAACTGCTGGTTGTCGCATGATTTTTGTTTTTGCTTTCGCTGTGCTATTTTCATTATGTTTCACTACCTGCACTGCGAATACATAAATTTTTATATTTTATGTTGGTGGAAAACCATCTTGGTTATAGAAAAAAAAGAAAGAAGAAAAGACAACCAGACTAAGTGAATTAGTTAAATTTTCAAACTGCGGTGACCAAATGTGCAGCGAATATTTTGGAAAATTTTCCTAACCTATTTTTAATTATTTATTTTTATATATATATATTTTTTTTAAACGGTTTGTTCCCTTATTTAATTTATTTAAAAAATACAACCCTGGTATGGTGGAGTTTAAGCAAAATTTAAAAATTTGCCCAAAATAGCGTAACCAACAAACACTAATGAAAAAAGTTTTGATCCCGATACTTGTTTATTAAATTAAACACTTTCTAACACAACTAATAGTCAATATGAAAGAATCAAAATGGTTCTTAAAACTGCAAAGAACAAAAGGCATTAAAGTTTTTTTCTGTTTAAACTCTGACGAAAATTTATTAGGTGCAATAATATAAATACCTCTTATATATCCTTAATTAAAAAAATTATCTAATTCAAGCTAAAATTATATTGCGAATGAATTGAAAATTGGTCACTATTTCTAAAATAAAATTTTTCAATGCCGAGGAAATTTTCGCTTCATTCTAAGCATGGTCATGCTTTCCGCCCATATATCCTCAAAACTGAAAACTAATTTTTTTTTATAAAATTATGAACAGAATACCCTAAAACTTAAGAAATTTGTGAACAGTTAATTGTCTCAACTCTGTGAAATTTTTTTTTCAATGCGGTGCAAGAATACAAATTCTTACAATATATCCTTAATTCTAAATATTTAATTTAGCCCGCAATTATGATCCGAATGAATTGAAAATTGGTAACTATTTCTAAACTAATCCTCTTTACCGTTGAGAAAAATTTCGATTCAATCGAAGCAAGGGTGTGATTACCTCTCATATATCCTTTATTTTATAAACTATATTTTAGCTATAATTATTACCAGAATGCACTCAAAATTAATAATTATTGCTATAAAAATTGTTTAAACTGTGCGAAAATTTTCTATCGATTCGATGCAACGATATAAATTCCTCCCATATATCCTTAATTAAAAAAAAATTATTGAAACTAAAATTATGATCCGAATGAAGTGAAAATTAGTAACTATTTCTCAATTAATCTTTTTTATCGCTGTGGAAAATTTTGCTTTAATCGAAGAAAGGGCATGTTTACCTCCCATATATCCTTAATTTTAAAAATTTAATTTTTTTGATCAAATTTTGAAAAGAACACCTTAAAATTTGTTATTTTTTTGGAATAATTAATTGTCTCAACTACATATATATATGTCCACACATATGATTCAAATATCTTTAATTTAAAATATTTAATTTAGGCTAAAATTACGCTCCGACTGAAGTGAGAATTAATAACTATTTCTATAATAGTCCTCCTTAATGTTGAGAAAAATTTCGCTTCAATCGAAGCAAGGGTGTGATTACCTCCTATATATCCTTTATTTTCTAAAATGTATTTTAGCTAAATTCATTACCAGAATGCACTAAAAATGAGGAATTATGTCTTAAAATAATTGTTCTGCCTGTGGAAAATTATTTCTTTTTTTCGTTGCAAGAATATTAATACAAACATAGGTACTTGCCATATATCCTTAATTTCAACATATTTAATTTACGCCACAATTTAATCAAAATGAAGCGAAAATTTGTTAATAACGTGTATCTAAAATAACAGTTTTTAATGTTGAGAAACATTTTGCTTTAATTAAAGCACGGACATGGTCGCCCCTCGTATATCCTTAATATAAAAAATATGTTTTAACTAAAACGTATGGCCAGAATGCACAAAAATTTAAGAATTATTTCTGTTAATAATAGTATGAGCAAAAGAAAGTTTTTCCCAGTTCGTTGGAAGGATATAAATACATCCCACATATCCTTCGTTAAAAAAATATATTTTATCTACAATTAAGATCAGCATAAATCGAAAGTTAATAAAAATTTGTAAAATAACACTTTTTAACATTGGGTGGAATTTCACTTAAATTCAAGCAAGGTCATGCCTATCTCCCATATATCCTTTATTTTTAAAATTATGCAAAAAAAATTTAAGAATTATTTCTATTAATAATAGTTTCAACTATAAGGAAAGTTTTTTTTCACAGTTATATGGAAAGATATAAATATGTACATCCCACATATCCTTCATTTAAAAAAATTATTTTCGCTCAGAATAAAGTGAAAGTTAATAACAATTTGTAAAATAATATTTTTAAACGTTCGGTAAAATTTCACTTCAATTGAAGCAAGGTCATGCCTATCTCCCATATATCCTTAATTTTAAAAATTATATTTTAGATAAAATTTATGTATAGAATGCACAAAAAAAATTAAGAATTATTTCTATTAGTAAGAACTTCAATTCAAAAGAAAAATTTACCCAGTTTGATGGAAGGATATAAATACTTCCCACATGTCCTTCCTTAAAAAAATTATATTTCTGCCAGAGTTGTGTTCAGCATAAAGCCAAAGCTTACCAGTTTGTAAAATAACACTTTTTAGCGTTGGGTAAAATTTTGCTTCAATCGAAGCAAGGACTTTGGATGCTTTCGTATATCCTTAATTTTAAAAAATTTATTTTAACTAAAAGAATTATCATTATAATATAAATTAAAAATGCACATGAATATATTTATCTAAGTGTTTTGTTCATTTTAATTTTGTCTAGGCGTTTGCCTGTAAGACAAGATAAATTAACATTAATGATTTGTTTTTTATAACAAATAGAACGTTGTGACTGTTAAACCACATGAATGTTAAACGACAATGAAATGTTTCAAAATCCATCTTTAACTAACAAAAGGCCCCTTAGTTTAAAAAAACTAACACAACTCAGTACATTTATTTGCAATTTGTCTCTAAGTATTTTGTCATTTTGCAAGCAGCTAAACGAAGGTGACCAAAAATCTCTCAGCATCAGCAAAGTGTGCGTGCGTGGTTGCCCAAAACCTGCAAATTTCATATATGTAATATTTCAATGAGTTTCATTTGATTTTCATTTTTCCTCCTAACACATTTTATCTTTTCTTTTTTTCTTATTTTTCCATAAACGTTAAATTGTAAAAGGTTTTTTTTTAAATAAACTGGCTGCAATAATGTGTGCTCAAGTCTTAAATGTTGAAATGATGAAGTGTAATAAATTATATTGTTGTTTAATTTGATTATGGGTATTTTTTGTAAACGAATAACGGACATTTTGACATGGTCAAGTTAAATTGAAGAAAATGTTATTGAATAATAAGTGCTTTAATTATGATGATGTAATTTTTTAGTTGGTGAGGAAAAAAACTTGTTACAATGAGATTAAGAAATTAATTAACTGTTGGGTTTGCGTTTGATTGACTTCCGAAAAAAAACTGATGTACAAAAAAAATTATAGGAGAGCCTCTTTTGATGTTTTGTTTAATAGAAAGTGATATAGTACATCATCTAACATTTTTCAGTTGTAGTCATAAATTATGACATTTATAACATCTTAACAAAAATCATTTTTATAGTACGTTTGCGCTATGAGCAAAACAAGCCGTTTTGCTCCCTTACGCTTTTGGTGTTTTGGGTATACGTATTTTCGAAATCAATTTGATTTTATTATGAAGGCAACAAACTTTACAGTTTCCAATTAGTCTGAATTGAGCTCAATTATATATAAATATAACTATTGTGGTTTGTGGAATTTGCTTAAAAAATTAAATATTTTCTATTAGTGACATATTGCGACTTCTTTCGAAGTTTTCAGCCAGCAACGCAGTGTTGCACGGATAAATTTCGGACATTTTTGAGCAAAAAAAGTTGCTTGAGGGGTTTTGCTCCAAAACACGTATATGAAAACGTTCTATTACTGACTAATAACACATTTATTTTTGCATGCGGACATTGGACGACCAAGTACACAGACGGAGACAAGAAAGCAGATAGACGGACAGTAGGGTAGACAGAACGACTGGAGAGCGAACAGGGTACTTACGATATTAGGGTTATGTTTTTCTTGTGACTACGGAACGGCAAAAATTCTTGCCTTACAAACCTTAGCTCTTTATAAAATTAGAATAGATGTACAAATTATACTAGGGTCATTATTATAACTTGGCGATAAGGTTTGCATAGTTAATCCTAAGCTTAGTAAAACTGAGCTATAAAACGACGTTTAAAATCGGCCCATTAGTAAAACTGTCCACTAAAATAAATAATAAAATTTTTGTATTGCGGCAACACTGCTGTGGACGCGAGTACTTTTGATGGTTAAAAATACTCAGTGGCAACGCCTTGCTTTAGTTTTCATTTCCTCAATTACAAACACAATGAAACCATTATATTTATGCTTTTGTTGCTTTGTATTATTATGTGGTTTGTGTTATATTTTGTTTTGTGTTGCGTCATATTTTGTTAAAATAAATAAACTTTAATTTGTTTGTGATTTACAAAGTAGAAAGTATGGCAACTAATGAAAATGTGGCAACTTCAAATGTTTAAAAATTACGATAAAAGTTATAGGTAGGGTGAACTTTACTTTAACTGCAACGTAGGAAACAGCTGATCGATATTTTTATATACATATAATATATATAATAATATAATAACCATTTTCATTACTTTTTACATAACAATATCGATCAGCTGTTTCCTACTGTTACAATTACTTTGCATTACATTCGGCTAACTGAGCCTTAAGTTATTGCTCACATTTAGGTTTAAAATGAAGTAGTAATAATGAAAAGTGTTTATCTGTCCGATAAAATTCTACGTTTAAGAGACGCCAAGATTTGCATAGCTGTAATAATCAATTAATTTAAATTTTTTTATGCGCTTTATAGCTGAATAAAATTTCATCGTCAGACATGAGTTCATACATTCATATATACCTACATATTTTTTCTATTTATTTATGTTTACAGCCACTAATTGTATAAGAAATTTAAAATGACATAATCTAAAAAAGAAAAAAAATTTGACAATCAAAGTTCATACAAATTATAAATAGAATGGAAAAATATGTAAAATTAGTCAAAAAGATAAAATTTCATTGAACAAAAGCCAATAACAAACATCAGGTAAATGGTATGTAAATATTGTTGTACATATCGCACTAGTTCCTCCAAAGAGCTTCAACTCAAAATTTAGAAATGTTCAATGCTATACTGTTGTTATATTTCTCCAAAAAAAATACAAGGTTATACAAGAAAAATTAAAATATTTAAATTTTAAGCTGACGCTCTTTAGAGGAACTAGTGGGATATGTATGTATCTATGTATAATTGATATATACGCAAGACAAAGAAAAATACAATTTATGTACATAGTTTTGAAATTTGTCACAACAAAGGCAATGTAAAAGTACCTTTTGGGGAATGGACAGTTCCCACTGCAATTTTGAATTCTAGACTGATGTGGTTCTTATAAAGTGGTTTTTGTATTTTATTTAAAGTCCCAGGAATTAATTTTATATTTTTATTCAATTTCACAATAGTTTTTTCAATGTTGGCGGTCGAATGTATTTTACCAGGTGGCATCGCTAAAACAGCTGATTGTATTTTAATTTATCTTTATTCACTCTTTGAAGTGAACAGTCAAGAGAGCTTCGATAAAAAGTGGTTGTTGTGCTATGAATCAAGGCGAATTAAGTATCAGGTGATGTTATCACTACAACAATACAACTACAAAAAAAAACAACATGTAGTTTGCTATGCTACAAAACCAATCTGTCAGAAGATTTTTAAGCAAATTTTGACATTTAAGTTCAAATTGCTCATTTGCTAATCAGCCGGGCGGAAAAGGTCACCTGATAATGAATTCGCCTTGCTATGAATGAAATAAAAACACAACTTATGTTTTGAAATTTATTGTTTGATATACGAGGGTGGGTCATTAGCTCAGTGACTGTTTGAAGAAACACATGTTTTTATATAAAAAGTTCTATACACTTTGTCCAAAGTTCTTCCAATTTATTTATCCTCGCCGAAATATATGATTTGTCGAGGTCATCAAAATATGAATTTTTTCTGAGATGATTCGTAGTTGGACTCAACGGTCTTTCCGTCGAGCAATTTCTTTAAGTTTGGGGAACAAGAAATAGTCACTCAAGGCTAAATCTGGAGCAATTCGTTTCAATTAATGGATTTTTGTTATGGGAACTGTACATGCGCTTGTGGTGGATTGTGAGCAAATGCGGCTCCCATCTTGCGGAAAGTTTTCTCATACCCAATTGATCATTTAAAATTTAAACCACCGTGCCATGTGAGTTCCCTATGGATTCCACAATTTCTCTCGCTTTCAATTTCCATTCGGCTAAAACCATATCGTGAATTTTTTCAATTGTTTAAGATGTAGAGACCTCAACTGGGCGTCCAGAACATTTTACTTGTACGGCCACAACGAAAATCAGCAAATCACTTTTTTATTATTGAAATTGATGGTGAAAAGTCTCCATGTATTTATTAAGCTTAGCCTTGGTTTCAGTGATAGTTTTTTCCCGCAAAAAATAATGCTTAATGAGAACACGAAATTAACTTTTTTCCATTTTTTCTCAAAACGTCGGGAGTAAATGATGCAGCTTGTTCAAATTTAGTCATGAGTCCACTGACAGTTGCCTGTTGACAGTAGCAGTGCTGTCATTTCAATGAACAGGCGGGAGATTCAAAAAGACACTGCGTTCAGCGTGACCGCTTGACCGAACGTTTCGGCTGTCTTGCCACTTTTTGTATCCCTTTTTTTAGAGTGATTTATATAAAAATTCATTAAAAATAAAAAGTAGATTTCTGGTTTTTTTTTAATTTTGCCCCCTTGCTTTTGATAAATCTCCTTTTGGTGTCGCCATGGTATTTGCACAACTAATAACAAGATGATTATTGTCCTGCAAACTAATTTAGTATTTAATAGACTTTTTAAATTTTAACTGATGACCTTGCGTTGATAAATGTCATCCTACACAATCTTTTTCATTGAGAAATAATTCTAATATGGTTTTTGGTTATTGATTACAATAATAATAATTCCTTAAGAAATCTTATATTTTGCACATTTCTTTTCTATTCATATTGAATACAAACTAAATACGTTTCAACTATGGAAACACATAAAGATCAAGTTTCTTTTCGATGACCACTTACAATCAATACAAGTCGCCACTTATTAACCGTTCAAGGGTGTGAGAAATTTAAAAGGAAAACGTAAAATAATATTCAATTTGGACAGATTTTTTGTTTGTTAATTTTTTATATTGGAAGATAATCAATAATTTAATAAAAGAATTTAAGAAAAGAAAACGAAACCACATAGACACTGTCATGTTACTGTTTGTTATCAGTCTTATGTGCGCGGTTTTAAAAGCTTATGTTATACAATATGTTAAGCCATTAATTCAAAATTAGTGGTAAAAAGCTTATATCGCTTATTTATTAAAACAACGTCATAACTAAAAAAAAACTATGCTTGTGAGAAAACGAGTTTAAAATTTTGAATTTACACACATCTTAATGCATAAAAATGTTTAATTTTTATCTCAAGAGTTGAACGAACAAGAGATTTATTTGTATGACATCTTTATACAATATGAAGAACGATATGGGGATTAATTCTGCACCATTAACTCAAAAATCCCATTTTTTTTAGTTATGACGTTGTTTGAGTTAATGAGTGATATTTTTTTGCTTGAATACCGTACAAACTTTTCATTGTTATATATTTGTGATTGTTTTTATATAGTATCGGATATCTATGCATTAAATTAAATTAGAGACGTTAAGGATGCGCCGTGTAGTCTGTTCAATTTTGATTGTCACTGTGTACTTTAACGGAAATCAATCTTCGTTGCACGTCTACAAATTTAGGATATATGTATGTATGCAATAATTTTCTGCCACAAAGCGTGAGCGTTATTCACAAACATTTCATTGCAGAATAAATAAGCCGCCTCTAAAATATCTTCGTAATACGAGTAGAAGCATTCAATTTTTTTTTTACTAATTTTATTAAATCTTAGTTAAATTAATAGAATTTCAATTTAAAGTTTATCATTTTATAAATATTAGCAGTCTTCATTGAACATTCTCAGAAGAACACAATCTTAATGTCTTGCGGCAGTTTTCGTGGCGGCGTTGCGCCTTCAAACGTTGCCAGCGCGGGAGTTTAGTTATTTTATAAACAAAAGAAAACAAAAAACTCAACTGTTTTATTGTTGCAAACATTTGCACTTCTCAGTCTGCAATGTGTTTTTGTATTGCATATAGAAATTATTGTAGGAAGTATAGGGTGTTTTTTTTATAGAGGTACGAGTATAGAACTTTTAAATGGAATAAAACAAAGATGAATTTTTTGAATTGACATGAAATTTTCTAGTTCATTCGAAAGATAATCTTCTGGCATTATAATTTAAATATGACTTATGGCATATGACCGCCATTGCTGGCTGGGACGTCTATTCAAGAGGTCCAATTTTCGGTGCCTTTTTCCAACATTTTTGATCGTATATTGGCACGGCAAATCTTGTCCTGCAATTGGTCAATCGTTTTGGGTTCGGCATAGATTAGCGACTTCACATATCCCCACAGAAAATAATCTAATAATCGCACTATCTTGGAGGGCAATTCACGGGTACGAAACGTGAAACTATAATCGCAAACGTTTCTTTCAATAAATCAACTGTAACACGAGCAGTGTAACATGTTGCGCCGTCTTGTTGAAAGCACAGCTTCTGCACATGGTTGTTCAATTGATGAACGTAAAATTCAGTAATGGTAGAATTAGTCGATTCGTATCGTGTTACTTTTGAAGTGGTCGCATCGTTTAATTCTGGATGTTAGTTAGCAAAAACGTGAGGTTTCCAGCGAACGTGTCAGCTGTTATTGTATTTCTCTTTGCTTTATACATGTATGTATGTATGTAGAGCGAAGAGCGAAATTTTAGTTAAAAATTTATTTTCATATTAAATAAACAGCAACATGCCTTATTTATGTTACAGATTTTGTCAGCTGATCCCTAAACTTACGATATGAATCTACTTATTCTACCGTAATCATGACTATAGTGATGGATAGACTGATTTCGGGTCTTCCTCTTCTGTACGCACTGCACGAGGTCTCTCTGGGTGCGTATTATCATTTAGAGTAAAAGTTGTGCGAAAAGGTTCCATAGTTAATCTAATTAATGGCTCTGTACCTGGAATATGTAACTTTTTGCTAATCGAAAACCGTAATATTTATTGAAATATTTATTCGATTGTGGTAAAGACAATGTGATTCCGTACTTTCTTTTTTACGATAGTGTCAAGCTTTTTTTTACTCGCCATTTAATTCAATATTATGTGGTATCTCTCTAAGAAAATGTGAAAATAAGCGAAAAGCACAAAGAATAATAAATAAAAACTCAAAGAATTTAAGCTTGTGATTTAATTTTTTTTCTACAACCGACAGCGAATATCATAGCAAAATCGATAAATTTTCGTTATATTTATTAAAGCGATACTATTGTCGTAATAAAAGTTACTGAATCCATGAACTGTTGGACGATTATGTTGAAAGTAAAATGGACGTAGTGTGCGATACGTATTTCGCACAGAACCATGACTTTCAAAATAAATTTGCACAATTTGAAAGCGTTGTTCAGCTGTCAGTCTATTCATGTTGAAACATAAATCTCTTGACAACAGACAAAATGGCCGTCAGTTAAAAAAGTGCTGCCATCTTAAAGCTTTATACATAAATCTATAAAAAAAACCCTTGATTTGAATTTCATATGATTTGCTGTTGTGGTATTGCAGAATGTAGTCTATGACGTGCTATATCTGCAATATTTGCAATAGCGTTTTGCAACAAATAGTGATTACCGCTTTAATTTTCTCAAAAGTGTTCAGAAGAAGCTGAAGCTGCTGCTGACTCCTCAGCTTGAAATTTTAATAATTCATGGCAAAAGTACCAAAAGCTTTAGAATGCTAATGATAAAATCTATAGCATACCTTTAGGGAAATTTTAGCTTAAAAAGTTTTTCGAAGTATTAAAACAGAAAGTAATGCATATTTTAAGTTTGTATTCATATAAAAAAACATTGCATAGCTTATGGCTCGAGAAAATATCTTAGTAAATTTGTGGAAACTGTAATTTAGAGTTCCTTTTTTTATATTAAAAAGAAAATGAAAAACGAAAAGTAAACGTGATCCTTGCATGATTAGATAACTTGTTTTATACAATTTCCATTTGCTTATTTAAACGAAATTCAGGAAAATAAAATACAAAGCAGTCTGGTCAGCAAATAAAGTTTTAACAACGAGAAAAAAAACACAAACTTAAAGTTGTAATGGGAAACACACAAAATAAATGAGCAAGATAATAAAAGAAGAAGTTTAAAACACACACATACTTTAACATTTACAAAAAAAGGAACGCATTAATGCCGCAATCATGTTAACGTCACTCAGTTATTGAAGGCAAAAACCAAGACCACTTCTTCATTTCCCAACATTCTGTACAATTTAAACAAACGTGTGCCAACATTAATGTTAAGAGGCGTGGGGATACTCGTATTGTTGGATATTGTGCACATAGATTTTTTTTGTTGCAAAAATATACAAATGCTTCTGTTCTACCTCCTATTTCTACAGAAGCAAACATTGTGGCAAAAAAAAAACAAAAATAAAAATTACAAGGGAAATATGTACTTGGTTATTGTGTACTGTCGGTCTTGTTGCGACTAAACAGCTCTCCCACTAAACACACAAGAACAAAGTGCAAATTTGATGCAGGAAATACGGGAAGTGTTTACGACTGCAAGCAAAGACATGCGTACATACATAAATGTGTCTGTATGCACTTATTCAACGTGACTGTTAATGTTTTTTACACTACACTGAGACAAATGGCGCATATAAATTGCTAATGTATACATATGTAATTAAAGGGAATAATTAAATTATTGGGTACACGTTTTTTAAACGATTACGCATCAACCAGGGTTGTCAGATTTTTTCTGATCTATTTCGCCAAAATTTATTTTAAAAATTTTAAAAATCAATTTTATATGCAGCCCAATCATGAATATTCCCTCGGATTTTATTTCTCACGAAAAATAATTTTCTCGAGAAAACATTCCTCCAATCATTAATTCTTTGGGAACAAAAAATAGTAATACATGGCATCACCGCATTACGAAGCTCGTTGTTTTGCTTGTTTGTTGACATTTTGTTTCTCCCTTTTTTTTGGAGTGAGAGAGTGAGAGAGTAAACAAAATTATTAAAATTCACCAACTTGAAAAAATATGTAAAAATAAGTTTATAAATGATTTATTTGAGCATTATTTATGTTTTTCCACATAAAAGAACTATAAATTACAAGTTTATGTATATAAATTTTTTTTTAATGGAGTATTAAATATGTTTTTCTGTAAACTCTCTTCTCCCTTCTCCCTGTTGCAAGGGAAAGATTTTTAGTAAAAAAAGCTAGATGAATTGCGTTCATAATACCCACTTTTTTCCCCCGGGGAGTTTTTTTATTCCCGCATTTGGTAAAAACAGCGAAAAACAAATTTATGATAAGAGAAAAGGGAAAAGTGAAAAAATTCGCTCGGAATTTTTGTTCATGATTGGGCTAATAGTTTATCTTAATATATATGTATTTGATAATTTTGTTTTTTTACATATGTACCACTTTTTTAATATAAAGTTTTATTAAATAATCGTATTAAAATTTAGCAGAATATCACAAAAATTAGAAATACAATCGCAAAATATTGTTTCTTATAAAATTTTCTAATCCAATTTCAAAACGCATGAATTAATTTAATTAATAAAACAGAAGTCAACAAAATTAAATTGTTTAATTTTTTAACAGACGAGTTTTGGTAGGATTTTTGAAACTACTCCTTCAATAAACTAATTTTCCTGAATTACGAACATTTTACAGTTCAATTTCGTTAAGAAATAGCAATAAAAATCGCAAACAAATTTGTTTATCGTCAGAAAAATCGTCATGTCGCCAGAAATCTTGGCGTCAAACAAGTTGAAAAATTGCCACGTGTGGCGAGAAATTGCCATTTATGGTCGTAAGGAGTTTGTTCCTTGTCGTGTTCCGTCAGTTTATTTGGAAGTTCTTTTCAAGCAGTCTCCAATCTTTTATACGTGCAACAAAAGACAAAAAAATTACTAAAGTAGACTTTTTTATACAAGATCCAGTTCGCGATCTATTATCCATATAATCTGAGAGGGGGTAACCAAATGTTTTTCTCGTGAGCCGCACAATGGGATGGCTTCAAATATTTATGTGTAAAAATTGTGTCCAGTAGTTCTATTTTTTTTTTATTGTTGTAGAGTTTTTATGATACATATTTTTTATGTACATACATACATACATACATACATACATGTGTATATTTATATACATAATTCTACTGTACTGTAGTTGTATTGTACTGTGCTCTAGTGTATGTCACTGAACTCGTCCTAAACGGCTGGACCGATTTGAATGAATATTTTTTATGCGTTTGTCTGCCGCCCTGGATGGTTTAGATTCACAAATCAGCACGGCAGATGGCGCTGCAGTCGGTATCTAAACGCCTGAATCGACTTGAATGAATTTTTGTGTATGCGTTCAAATGGGGGCGTAAGACAAAGTTTGCCACGCTCAGCTAGTACTGTTTAAATATGTATGTAATTTTTATAAAAATAATTTTTAAAGTAAACATAAAAAATTACACGAAAACTATTTTTAAAGATTGCATTCTTTTGAATGAAGTCTTGTAGCAAACACAACAAAGTACTACTGCAACATTATTGTCAAATTGACATAGACCAATGGCTACATTACGGTTTTCTAAATTATTATCATTATTAAAGCAGCAACAATAAAAAATGAACAGCAGACACCACCTTCTCTTCCACATTTTCCTCACTTTTTACTTTCATTAAAAAAAGGAGAGGAAACATTGAATCAGTAGTAAAAATTTAATTTCTTCTCATATGTGAGCTGTAAATCAAGTATCACAGCCATTGAAAAAAAATAATTTGACGGCGGATGTAAAAAAAATTTGTCGGCCTGCGGCAGCTTATAGTAGATTCGTCGGCTGATTACTGGTTTGCCGCACAGAATATTAAGAATACATTATTATTGCGGCAAACCAGTAACCACCAGACGGATTGTCGTTTAATGTTTAAAAAGGTTGTCGAATTTATTAAGTTTTTGCTGTAAAGGAATCTAGGGGTCTTAATATAGTTGGCGTATTTCGACTTCGACTATGACTTGTTGGTTCTAGATTTGAAAACAATGTGCGATATTCTTTAATTATTAAAAAGTCGAACAACGGCAACCAAGTCACAGAGGATATACAGAGATGTCACGAGACGGAAGATAATTTGTGTTTTCAGAGGTCTCGTTCTCGCAGTCACTGCGCATTCTTTAAACTTCTTTCGTGGTTGCATTTTTTAGCTTAATTTCATTTTACGCTTTGTAACCTCATTCGCTTGGCGATTTTTGCAAATAAATGGTAAAAATTTATATTTTTAAATGAAAATGCTTCAAATAAGATATGCAATCATTTTAAAACATTTTTTAATTGCTTTTTTAATAGTAAATTGTGTACTTCGTTTACTTGTTCAAATGTACTTTCAGTTTATGCTTTGTGATCTCATTTGCTGTGTGATTTTTGTAAACAAAAGGTAAAAATTAAAATTGTTCAATGAAAATGCTTAAAGTTAAATCAGTAATCATTTGTAAACAAATTTAAATAACTTTTTAATACCATTAATCTATTTCACATTCAATTTTTTCAATTCAATTCAACAAATTCTTTAATTTAATTTTGTAAATGTGTATGTATGTATGTATGTATGTACACGTGTTCGTTTCACAAAGTACATATTTTCTCTTGTTTGTTTTGATTATTTTGTTAACATTTTAATAACAAATATACTACAGTTGTCCCTTTCTCGCAGTGACTGCACCACAAATGATTTTAGCTTTTTGCATACGTCAGTTATTACAACTCTGGTCTACTTTGTGACCAAGTGCTTGAGTCGAGATAAGCTGATTTCGAGTTAATGAAAGCTCTGTAATCTGTATATTCGAAATTGCCCCTTGTCAAAATCTCAATTAATTTGTGTGATTTTTCAAGAAGTTATAGCACTATGACTTGCGACTTATATTTTTTAGACTTCTAATCTCATTTGGTATAATAGCTTAATTTAGGTTATACCTTGGCATATTTCAAATTAAATGCATTACTTATAGTGTGTAGAGCGATGTTTACTTAAAAAAATGTAAGAACGAAGAATTTTCGAATCGAACTGTAAAATAAATAAATAGCCGAAAATCGACTTGAAGGCTTAAAACTGCTGTTCTGCAACACAGTGAATTATACTTAAGCACTTTTTCCTTATTGCCACAGATATATTACGATCGTGGATCATTAACTCAGTGACTTTTTGAAGAAATTCAGGTTTTATATAAAAATTTATATTATTTTTCAACACAATCTCCTTTGATTTTTATACGCTTAGTTCAACGTTTCTCCAATTTTTTCACCTTCCGAAAAACATGCAATTGTCGAGGTCACCAAAATGGGCATGTTTTTGTGAGATAATTCGTAGTTGGGGTCAACCAAAAATAGTCACTTGGCGCTAAATTTGGAGAATTGGCCGGATGACAGAGCAATTCGGTGCCTAATTTATAGATTTTTGCCATGGAAACTGCACATGCACTTGTAATCGATTGTGAGCAAATGCGGCACTCATCTTGCGGAAAGCTTTCTCATATCTAAATGGCCACTGAACACTGAGTTAATGACCCACCATCGTATGTTAGACTTTTTAAGAGAAAAAATTATTAATCTGTCGTACATAGAGGTGTCACCCTCGAACGTTTGCTATAGCTAAATACAAATATTTGTTGATATATCGATTGTGAGCCAGAAAAACTTATAAAAATATGGATGTATGGGCGATTATTAAAAGTTTGACAGTCCTCAGGGAAAGCAAACACATTTTTTTCTCTGGAACAAAATATAACGGTACTGTTCGGAAATGATACACTGTGCACTATATTTTGCACGCCCCGATCGTGACCAGAGAAACAAGCCGATTGGCTCACAGCCGGCTCAAGAGCCGCCGCCGACTTTCAATGTAACTTAAAGGCGCCGGCAATTCATGCGGCTTGCCTCGACTCAAATTGCAGCCGGCTAATGATTTTTTGTAGTTGCAAATTTGTATAAATTATATTGAAGACATAAGCTGGTTGAATTTTTTTGTAGAAATGTGTTTAAAAAACGTGTAAGAAGCGGCTGTAAGTGTCAGCCGTCTCAAGCCGGCTTATGAGCCGCCGCCAACTATGTTGTCCTAAGCCGTCGCCGCCGACGACTTTTTAAGACGGCTTGTTTCTCTGATCGTGACTGCATATGATGGCAACACTGAAAATATAAAATGGTCGAAAATGCCAATCTGCAGTATGCAAATGTGTGTATTCACGATATTATATAATCGCATGACTTTTGACTTTTTATGCCATACTTCAAAAAATAATAAAAAATAAATAAAAACAAAAAACTTATTTTAATTTATTCTACATTCACTATAATTCCGATCAGGGGGGAAATTACGGCATCCGATACGACTCGTAATTTAAAAATATTTTAATAGAGTTTATATGGAAATATTTTTAAATTTCGAGTCGTATCGAATGCCGTGATTTGCGCCCTGATCTGGAAAATTTATTATCACTTTTGTTTGGACTACATCTAAAACAATTCCGCGACTGCTTAAATTTGGGAATATGAATGTTACTCGTATCAGGACATTGTATTCTGGGATGAGGCACTTTTTGTCATGTCAATAATTCTAATTTACGAATTTTGACTAATAGAAATTTACCCTAATGTTCTTTAAGCAACGCCAACTTTAAAAATACCACCGTTTGTTAGGTCTTGTGATTCTGTGGGATTGCTGGTCCTTAAGGTTGGCGTTGGCTAAATTATATAGCACTTTGACTACAAAACCGAAGGTCCTGGGTTCATTAAATAACATCAGCACGCATTTTTCTGATGTGCATTAGTATCACTTGGTATTAGGTTTTAAATGGATACTAACCGTAATGTAACATCACAGCGCCCGCCTTCGTAGGTATTGTGTAGCAGAATTATCGGCGAAATCAAAGCAACACGATCGGAAATATTCTGACAGCAGGAAATTTTACGCTAACAAATATACAAGCGAATGTGCAGAGTTGTAAAACGAAACCAGCTGGTATCAAATTAGCCTAACAAGGTAAAAAGATTTTCATGCACTTAAATACTACTACTAAATACTTATACTAATTTTTGGAATTTAGCACTACGAAATTAATGATCTGTAAACTTTGGCTGCTAATGTTTCCATTTCGGCGGCGGCTAGAAAACTAACTAACTCCGTTGTTTGCTGTTTAAAATGCCAGACTGAACTTTCCTAATAATTGTTTTTGTGGTTCATTTTAGATGTGTGTTGATGTCAAAAGGTTCCAGCTACTGGAGACCATATTACTCCAACCATCACATTAATACTCTTCAATTTCCAATTGAGTCTTTAAGAATTAAAAAAAAGTTTAAATAAAATAAACAATAAGCAATGTTGAGAATTGTTAAATGTTTATTTACAATAATGATTTTATATTTGTCTGGTCTTAAGTACTCGTACCATTTTTCGACTTCTGCTTGGTCGTCTTAGTCTTCGAACTTTATAATTAGCTGTTGTTAAGTAGTTTGTTAAATCATTATTATACTCCTAGTCTTAGTTTATGTGGCAGCAGAGGGCTCCAACGACTCCGCATGTACATATGTATGTAGGAGGTCATTACTTCTCCTTGGCTGAAAAATAATCACACATACAAAACAAAAACACACAAAAAATTGCAAATGCAACGCCTTCCAACGTAACTTAATGCCATATTGTAATGATTATTTATGACTGCTTGAAAAGAGAATGAATGATTTACGCAATTAATAATATTCCTTTTGTGCTGCTTTGTAGAAGTTCTGGGTTTTCCATGCACAGAAAGAAGTATGTACTGCAATGCGTATTTTTTGTGTGTGTTTTTTTAGAAATTTCTTAAAATAATATTTTTGTGCAAAAAAATGGTTTATATTTATGCCGTGAATCTAAAGTTGAAGTGTGAAAGAAAGAATGTATTCGACGTAACTGAATACAGTAGTTTCCGCTTAACATTCAGAAATTCCGAATAAAGGTGCCGTAAAATTTTACTTGAAAATTTTCACAAATATTAATTGGAAATAACAAAATTTAAAAATAAATTTTTGTTTTGATTGTATGTATGTAGGCGTGCGACACGTCGAACGCTGACGACATCGTGGGGCAGGACTTTAGTTTTTTCTCTTTTTCTTAGTTTTTGCGCTTTTTTCGTTTTAGTGTTTTTTTCGGTTTTTGGGCTTTTTAGTTCTTAGGGTTTTTTTTGCGAGTTTTTCGGTTTCTGGGGATTTATTTTCATTTAAGCGTTTTTATAGTTTTGGCGATTGTTTTACGGTTTTTGTTGTTTTTTTAGATATATGTAGCTTTAGCGATTTTTTAGTTTTGGCCCTTTTGGGGTTTGGCGATTTTTTTTAATTTTAGCAGCCTTTCTCTTCTGGTGTTTTTTCTTGCATTTTAGCGATTTGTTTTATTTTTGGTGGTATTTTAATATTAGCGCTTTTTAATTTTGGCGTTTTTTTTTGTTTATGCAAAATAGCATCAACTGAATGAAAACCCTTTAGTATTGATTTTTCTAAATTTCAGTTTTGACTGCTATTAGTCTGCGTAAAAATACAAAATTTTTTTCAAATTACACACTACAAACTTATAACACCAATTTTTTTGTGGGGTTTAAAAACACACTTTCACATTTTTAGCAGAAAATTAAATTTGAAAGCGATTTGTATGCGTATGGCTTTAACGTTTCTGACAATTCAATTCAATTTAGTCAATTCTAAGCTTGCTTAAAATAAAGTATGACATTCGTTATCTACATATAAACCCCATTGCGTTGTGTAAACACGCCATAAGACTATAAGATTATTGTAAAGAACAAACTTATTGAAAGATATTAATTGGAATTTCTTCAAAGTAATTATGGCAACACATTAAGACATTAAAATACCTCATGATCTGTTTTCAACACCCATATTTACTCCCCCTCTTTGGGAAATAAAAAGAAGCAATAAAAATAATAACTCGTTAAGTATTCATTAAACAAAACTTAGAGTCAGAAGCAAAGAACAATTACCCTGGGTCAAATTATGTAAGACAGAATTAGGGGAAAAGAAAGACACAGTGAACAAATGCAACGTGCATACTAGTAATAAAAGAACTAAATAGAAAAATTATAAAAAAATAATACATTGAATAATTAAATTCAATGTAAAGATATGTACTAAAAATGCAAGTGAAAATTAGATACCAACTGAGCGAGAGGGCGGCCTTAAAACGCACTCTGCTCTTGGTGAAGAATATACCATAAGAGTATGTGTGTTCGTTCATGTGCATTGTTTTTGTTAATTCACGCCACTTCTCTACTTATTTTAAAAATAAAATTAAGATAGAGTCGTGTTCGCATTAGCTAAGCTAATAATTAAGATTTTCACCACGAAAAAAACACATAACAGACATAAAGTTTGACACCTATGACTCTTTTCTAATTCTAGAGATTTATGTGCAGTTTACACAATATTTACAAGCAAACGACTTGTCTAGAGAATTTTTTTATAGGAATCAGTAAATATTTTTTTTTGCGTTTTTCCTATAGTTTTTCTAGACAAGTCGCTCGCTTGCATTGTGGTAACAATTATTGATGAGCTATAATGTGATTTTTTAATAATGTTGCTCCTTGTGAACGTGATTTCTAAATCGCTTATCTTTTAAACTGTGACTGATCACAGTTTAGCAGTATTTTGTTTGTAGCAGTTCTGTTATTTTGAGAAAATCTAATAAGAAGAGCAGCAGTGAAATTAAACAGTGACTGTGATCACGGTTTAACACATTTCAGCTCTTGTGCTTTAAAGGTATTTATTAGTATTGGTGTCTTGATAAATACTAATAAGAAGAGCGACAACAATACACAATTAGCAATCAACCCCGTCCAAATATTGAGAATAGTCGTATAAGAGGCAGAGACAATAAAATTGCAAAGACAAGAACGTGAAAACTGTACATAGTTGCCAGAAAACGATTTGACGATTTGACACGATTTGACGATTTTTTCTTGACAAAAGCTGAAGGTAAAAAAATAAATGTGGTAGCTTTATTTACTGTCAAGTAAGCATACAAGAACAATCACAGTTTGTATGAATGAACTATATTTCCAAAACCTGTTACTTGATAAATTCAGTCACAGTTGTGATTAGTGATTTTTCAATCGCTGTGAAAAAAGAATAGGTTTCCAAATATCGCTCAACTCTAGTAACAATACTTTACTTTATTATTTTTTTTCTAATAACTTTATAATAATCAAATAATTAGCACTTACATATATCCATAGTAAATTTATAGTGAATTCTTGATAAAAAGAAGAGAAAGTTACATACATACATAAAAGGTGATTTCTTTAGAGTGTCACCACTTTGAGTTGGCATCACTGCTTTATTTTAGCACCCATTTAACAGCTGATAGTTGCTTTTTGTTTAGTTTGCTTTGAAATTTAATTTTGAATCGACTTATACCAGAGCCACGCTTGCAAATTGTTGAAATTTTTAATCAAAATAATTGCTCTATTCGTCAAACTCATCGTGCACTTCTTTCCGATAAATCTTGTCTGCCTACCGCAATTGAACGAAGCCGATCAACTGGGAATCGGCTAACAGCTGCCGCCGGCAATTTTTGAATAGTCTCAACCGCCGTTGACATCTGCGGTAATTTTAGGCTTTCGCTTAGCCGCTTTTTTTAAAAGACCCCCTTTTTTAAGTCAACGGAAAACAATTTCCCTCTTCTGGCATCAAAGGTATATTCTACTACAATCCTCTGAATACCCCAAAATTCCAAACTAAACTTAAATACCAGAAATTAGCTCAATTTCGAAATACGTTCATGGGTTAATTTTGTGCTTAGACGCAATTTACACTGTGCCTTTTCTGCTTGCCTGTGCAGGCAGGCTTTTTTAGTTTATTGTTGAGAGGCAGTGAGAAGCTTGCGGGGTAGAACAAAAGGCTCGAAATGAAAATTGGAAGGAATTTGTGACATTTCTCTTTGCCTTTTTCGTACTCTCAGCATTAAACGTGTATATAAATGCAAAAAAGGCATGAATAATAAAAAAAATTATAAATTTTAAAAATACCCGAATATATCTATAGAAGATGCGAAATCTTTTAAACGGCTGGAGCGATTTTCGTAAAATATGGCTAAGAACCCTCTCGATCAAGTCACCTTTCAAACAGAAAAAACTAAATCAAAATCGGTCCAGCCGTTTGGTCTTTACGTGGACACGGACAGGCACACTTATGCACATATACACAGACACACAGACACACAGTACAAACTTTAACACCCATTTTTTAGTGTATGACTTTTCATAGGGGCTTTAAAAGAAAATTAAAAAACTAAATTTTGGGTATATGGGGTTATTCATAAATTACATGAACCTTCAGAGGGTTAGGGATTTGTTACGGTTTAAAAATTTATACTGAAAATTTTGTAAAAAGCGTTACTAAAGGTGGTTGGATTATGAAAACTCGCGCTACATAATATGTGAATAGCCCCTAAAATGTATTCAGCAGTTTTGTTTAAAACTATAAGGGGGAATACTTTATCCCTCTGTCTCTTGCAAAAAGGAGTCAACGAAGTACACTTAAATAGTGTTGTAATGAGTTAAAGTTCTCTACAATAGTATTCGCTACAAAATTTTGAACACACTAAAGTCCTAAATTTAATACATTAGGGATTTTTTTTACATGGCAATAGATAGTGTGTACTACGTTTGCAATGCTTATCATTTTCGATATTTTTCGTCATATGGCATGGTGTTACAAACAAAGAATTTGTACTCAGCATTATCATTCATCTATTTAATTCTTATTAGAAACCCCTTTATGAACAGCAGGAGAGCTGTAAGAGAATCTTTTAATAATCATCATCTTCATGGTCATGATCATCATTTCTCTTTGTTTGTTTATTCTGTTTGTTAACCCACTTGACCTGAGATTCGATAAAAACGAATGCTCACTAAAGCGATACAATTTCGAAATAAAATTCTTCGATAATACAAAAAAAAAAAAACGATTTTTTGCTAAAACTTCGAGCTTCGAAACTCTCTCGATAGTTTTTCAATTGTGTGGCCGAGTGCATGTATCCTAGAAGTAGAAGGTTGATGCATGACAGCACTGTAAGTTAAAAAATAAAATAAGAAGACATACTCGTACCTACATTTGAGCAATAATTGAACAGTAAAATATTTTTCACGATAGCCTAGTGGATATGTGTTAGTCTGTTAGAATGGAGGTACCACTGTTCAAATCCTGCAGCGTGTAAGTAAAGGTATTAAAAAAATATATAAAATAAGTAAATTAAAATAAATAAATAAAATAAATAAATAAAACTACTTTTTTACTTTTTGTGCTACCTTTTTGGGATATCGAAATTAGTTCTCAAACTTTTGATATTGCTAGGGAAACTTCAAGATCGAATTTTTTTTTGGTACAAAACTGAGCGACAACTGAACTTTTTTTCGATTCAGTTTTGAGTGTCACTCTCGATAGTTTTACACGATAAATGTTCGATATATATTCGAAATCGAAATCAAGAGCGAAAGTCTTGGTCAACTGGGAAGGAAAAACAACATACGAGTACACGAACATAAACAAATTGCTGCCGTATATGCGGGAGTAATTTTGTTCAGTATGATTCTCTTTTACATTATGTATTATTTTTTCGCACTTAAATGATTTAAAGAAGGGATAATTGAAGAGGGAAGTGAAATGTTTCTACTTGTTTATTTGTTATTTAATGCTGACAACATTCTACAAAGAATTATTTAAAGAATCTTATAAATGATAGTGGGAGGTAAGTTTTATTCAATAAATGACAAAAAGATTTTATATAATATGCAAAGTACTTTCTCGTCAGTGGCATATTAATACAGATTTATTTAATACATTTTCATTCTACAATAACCTTTTGTTTAAATTAAATATGTAATTGTATGAAAAAAAAAAATAATTACTCAAGTTAAGATTTTAATAAGCTGGCAAATATAGACACAATGAAAATAGTTTTTTCCATAAACGTGCGTAAGTTTTTGGTTGTAAAACATAAATAAAAAATGTAATTTTAAAAACTACGATCTGAAAAGTACAACACAAGAAAGTATCCTTGATCGTATGTCACTTCATACCAAGTACCATCATAAAATGTATTGTAAGCAGTGATGCCAAGTGCAGGGATTTTTCCCTTTTTGTAGGGATTTTTCGAAAAGTTTAAAATTGGGTAAAAAAGAAAGATTTCTTATTTGATATTCAAATCAATTGCAAATTTTTTTAGCATTTAAAAATTATATTTTCAAATTGTAAACTTTAAAATCAAAATAAATATATACATAATTTTTTTAAGCGTGTCATTAGAAATTCGTAAATCTGGTAATACCACTATAATATGAAGTAAGTACCCTGCAAGAACACTCCAAGTTAAATGACCGGTCAGTGGTGATAGATTTATCTATCTAAGTTTGTATCAGTTTGTTACTGCACAAGTCCACGCGCAATAATTATTTCCGAACATAAGCAATAACGTCGGCAGAATAATACGGACAAAAATGTTTATGTGCAAGCTTATGTTCTAAGCTAAAGAACACGCATTGTGGAATTAAATATAAATTAAAAAAAAATTCACTATGTATGGATCAATGTTTTTTTGGTTTTGTTTTAATTTATTTAATTTGATTTAAAAGTAATTTATTTATATTCGTTTTATTATACATTAACCCAGCCCCAAGATTATTATATTTAATTCGCACAACCAACAAATGTCTATGAAATTTTACAGCTTATGTTCAACATTATTTCTTCGAAATAAGTTTAAAAAAAATAAAAAGGTTTTTTCGGTCCACACGTGCACATATGGTGTTTGAAGTAGAATTTGACAGTTGAGAACATAACTATTTCCAAGTTTATTGCGCGTGGAGACCCCCCCCAGTTAAGGGCAATGTGGAAAAAGTGATGTAAGCTTTTGTACTGCTGAAGCACTTTATGAACATTTTAAATAATGTATTTTATGTTACTTTTTTATACTTATGTTATTTATCTTATATTATTGTATAACATTTTGTATTATTTCAAAATGCACGTGAACTTATGACATAAATGTACAAAATAAAAATAAAATTTTATATTTTGATCTATTTAAAAAAGTAGCGAGGAAAACAATGTAGGAAAAAAGGGATTTTTTTCATAAGTATAGGGATTTCTTAAAAATTCTCCTGGCATCACTGATTTTAAGGTAAACAATATTTGAACTAAGGGATAAGGCTCAGGAGCTGCCAGAAAGGTTTTTGTTATTAATAAGGATAATTTATTATGTGATTTATAGTGCCGAAGCAAGCTCCTATTTTCATTCTCAACTCAGTTCAGTTTGGTTGTCTGCTTATTTTGGTTTAAATCTTTATATATAATAACAATGAAATAAAATTATTTTGTTTGAAATTCAAAATAATTTTTTTTATAAAAAAAAAGCTAAAAACATTTAATTCTCCATAATGTGAAAATTTATTCTTGACATACTGTACGTGTATGTTGTTTTTAAGTGCTGCCGTACTTGCATGGAATTTGCTCAGGAATGCCACTAGAGTTCTTAAGGTATGAGTGTAAAAGTGAATACATAATCGAATAAAAACTGTTTAGATCTGGTAGTAAATTATGGAATTCGTTATCTAACGAAATTTTCCTATAAAAACACAATTAAAATTTTATGAAAATATCTTTGATATCGAATGCCGTAATTTGACCCCTGTTTCCTGGTTAAACCATCTTTAATTCTGAATTAACAAATTAACCTTAAAGTACAAAGACCTTATTCATAACAATATATGTTTATCTTAAAACTCGCACGGCTGAGCGGGATGTGCTTAACTCGGCACGTGCTAAAAGTTGTAAAGATATTAAATGCTAAAAGAATTATGAGGGAGGGAGGATTAACTGCCTGTTAAAGGTTCTTCCTTTTGCTAAAAAATTTTACTATATACTACATATGTATGCACATTAGAGATGGGTGCGTGTCGAATTTTTCCAACACGAGCACGAACATCACACGCATTAAACACGCACGCAAAAATTTCGTGCACAACAAGCACGAAATATTATTGCTATGGTATTGAAGATCAGAAAATTTAAATGATTTTATTTTTCAAGAGTCGCTTTTCAAACTATGGCACCGAGTTGGCACTGCCAGCTGATCTATATGCCACAACAACTGATACTATCGGTTTACGTACAGGACTTTAAGCTTCAGAGGCCCATACAATATCAACGATACAAAATATTAAATTTTTTCTCTATTGGAAATTTATTCATACACCGAGGGAAAAAACAGCTGAAAATAAATAAAAACCACATTGAATTAATAAGAAACATTAACGAAAGTCTAGTCAGGTTGAAATTTTTCATTTCAATATGAAAAAATATTAATTTTCAGTATTAATTTATTAAATTTAGTTATTTTCAGTACATCAATATATATTTTCTATTATATTGGAAATTATTAAAATAATGTGACGCGTTCTTAGTTTTAAGTTGCAGCTTTCCCTGAGTGTACCTATTTTACATCTAAAATCGTTTCGGTGTTTTTCGCGGCAATTTTGCTCAGCGCGAAACGACCCGAATACGCACGAAATTAGATTTTTTGTAACGAACACTTCGTGTTGAGTCGTGCGTGTTTGTGTCACGAAAAAAACACGACACGCGCCCATCTCTAGTGCATATATGTACATAGATATGTAATTTTTTTCCAGTCGTAACATATTCTAGTTGATTTTAAATCTTATGTTTGTTAAATTTTAAACATATTTCAAACTTCCGTCTCTAAGGTCTTTTTGACCTTTTCTTGTAATATAAAGCGGTTTTCGTGTTCAAGTGTTTCTTTCCCTTTTTTCCAAATCAAATTACACACTTGAGTACTTGAGGTCCTTATGTAAAATATAAAAATCTTTAAGTGATCTTCAGTTTGAGGGTGCACTTTGTTGTAATGTTCCCTAATTTTATCATTAAGATCAGTATTCATAACATATTGATTGCTTAATTTATTTCCAATGTGGTTGTTTGTTTTTGGAAAATAAACAAATAAATAAACACATACACACATCATTTGTTCAAACATAGACAATCTTTTATTGGGGATCATACAATCGTACAAAGAGGATGCCAGACTTGTGTTTTTATCCCTAATTTTTTTTTTGTTCTTACTTAAGGAAATTTTAATAGGCATTTGCATTCACCTCATTTTTAACGCGTAAATAAAAGTTGTTATAGCAAAGAGAAATCATAATAGTAAACAAAGTTTATGCAGTTTAAATTTTTTCTTGTAGGCATTTAACTGAAAAAAAATTAAGCAACAAATAAAATGTTAAAACATGTAATTTTGCTTCTTTGGGAATTATCTTGAACTTTGTATTACACATAAACAAAACCTGGTAGCCCTGTTTCAGAGGGGAAAATTCATATGATTTCTATCAACCTCATGCGATTTCAAATAATTTTTGATTTGTGGGTTCTTTAGTGCTTTAACTATTTTTGTGGTTTTGGTTCATTTGCTTTGAAGATAAATCATGTTATTTTCTGTATTTTGTTTGTATTTATTTAACGGGGGAATTGGCTAAATTTAAAATATCTAATATGTGGTTTGTCTTGACTGGCAACTGAATAAATCAAATTTGATATTAAGAATTTTCCAATTTTATTTATTTAAATGATGAATGCAGAAACCATACAAATACTAGACATGGTTTGTTGTAATTTAGAAAATTGTTGTTTGGAAATGAATTATGGAAATTGTTTTTATTTTGTCTGCTGCAATAATAAGTTAAATAAAAACAACAAATAATACTCTTAATAATAATCGTGTTTATATGTAAAAACAACTTTTGTTAAGTTTATTATTTATGCATGAGTGAGTGATTCAGTTGTTCGGTTAACTTGCTCTCATATAATTTTTATTTAGAAAAGAGTTTGACTACATCAAAGCAGGGCTGTCAGATATGGCGATTTCTCGCCAAACGTGCCGATTTTCAACTTGTTGGCGTCCAAATTTTTGGTTTGGCGACATGACGATTTTTCTGGCCATAAATAAATTTGTTGGCGATTTTTCTGGTAACAAATAAATTTGTTGGCGATTATTATTGGTATTTTTTAACAAAATTGAACTTCAAAATTTTTCTCGTTCCGGAAAACTATTTTGTTGAAGGACTAGTTTCAAAAATAAATTCTACCAAAACTAGTCTGGAAGAAGTTAAAAATATTTGATTATGATGATTCTTCTTATGTTAATTATAGTCGTTAAAGCGTTTTGCATTTGGATGAGAAAAATTTATAAGAAATTATTTTTGGCGACTTCATTTCTAGTTTTGGCGATTTTCTGATACATTTTTATATGATAATTTTATAAAAATGTATATTAAAAAAGTGTTAAATAAAAACAAATTTATTATCACAACTACATAAAACTGATTTTTGGCGGCTTTTGGCGATTTTTTAAATCAATTTGATGAAATAGGTCGGAAAATATCTGACAACCATGCAGCAAAGTCAAAATTTCTAATAATAATCTAATAATCATCTAATAATCATAGCCAGCGTTGCCATTTTGGTGCTTTTCGGGTATTTTTTGCTGCTTTTTTCCATTCTAAATACCCAATATTTTTTTAAATACCCTTTTCAGAAAGACTAGTGTTTTTTACAATTTCTCACACTGCTGTTTAGTCCTTTCTTAATAATCCTAATTTTTGCAAACTATTAAATATTTAAGAACTATTCTTCTAGACTTTTCAAACAATTATTTTATTGTTAAGCAATGATGCGTTAAAGGTACTTTGTTTTTAAACGACTTCAAAAAAAGGAGGAGGTTAACAAATTGGTCTCTATCTTTTTTAGTTGTCGAGCTTCATAACTCGGTACATTTTAGACCGATTGTAAGTTTTTTTGGGGAGACGCCTACAATTTTTTAATATAATTTTATAATATTCTATTTACTTGATTGCTGCGAAACCTATAAAATAACTTTCGCTTTTGTAATTAAACAATTTGAAAGTTAAAAAAATTAGCGGAGTTACGCTCATTAAATTTTTTTATAAAATTTCACGTGGTTCTAAATAAGCGATTTTTAGGGAACTTACAAGACATCTTGAGCTCTAGAATAGACACAATCCACCTTTTAAAAAAATTGGCGGATTCACGTCTATTGAAATTTAATATTTTATTTTAAGTGGATCAAGTAGATCCACCGACTTTTACAAGACTTAGCACTAACCCTGAGCTGTGAAAAACAATCTTGCATTTACAAAATGCCCATTAAAATTTAATATTTTATTTTAAGTGGTTCTACTGTACTGACTTTTACAAGACTTAACACGCACCTTGAGCTCTGAAAAACAAACAATCTTGCATTTAACAAAAATGGGCGAAGGCACGCCCATTAAAATCTAATTTTATATTTCTTCTTCTATCAGATCTTTGCATTAAAGTCGGTTTTTTTTGCAGAAAGAATTATTATAATTTTAAAATAATTGCTCGGTATAGCGATTGACAAAAAATAAAGACTATTTGTTATCTTTTCCTTATAAAAACATAAATAACATAACCGCAGCTTTTTAATTTTCACCCTTTTTATCCTATTTTTATATGCTCACAGTTCTTCTAATGCTCCAACAGTTGGCATCACTGTTCATAGCGAAGTGTTCCAAATCAGTGTTGCCAGAAAATAAGGATAGGAGACTGCTAAATACAATACAATACAATATTCTACCGAAAAAAATTAAATAAAAATTCTGGATTTTAATTTTACATACCTAAGATATTTTAGCAAAAACTAAAATGCTTCTTTTATCCAAAAATACGCTAAATCCATTGAAAATACTAAAAATGACAACTGTGGTCCAAATGCTTAATTACATACTTATATTCTGTGTAGTTCTTTCTCTGTACTATTTAAAGAGAATATAAAGCGGTGGGGGTGGTAGCAAGAGAAAACAAAAATAACTGATTGGCATAATGCAAAGGTCATTTTAATTGTAAATTCACTTCAATTATTATTAAATGAAACAAATAACTGACATACATAACAAGTGCACACACAGACACAGTGAGCCACAAAAGTTGTCTGTTTCCCCATACTTAAGCTCACTATCGATATACATACATACAATGCATACATTTGTACAAACTAGGCTTGGCACATTGGTGCAATTGTACTTTTTTTTGTTGGTATTATTCAAACTTGAAAAGTACAATAATACACCAATTGTTAATTTAGTACATTTAAGGAATCTCTCCAGTTTCCCACCGCATACGTCAATTTTCATTTTAGGATAATTATGATATTATTCTCACTTGAAAACAAAAAATGTGAACTCGTTCATTTCCAAATTATTTTTGTTCTAAATTTGGATGGTAGAGCACCTGCTATTAATTTGTATACTCTAAATTTCAACTTGAACATGTGTAGCCATATGCTTTATCATCCGAACTCACAAAAACTAATTTGTGAACACGATTCGGTAGCCGGAACATAGACGAATATTTTAATAAGAATAAATAAAAATATATAATTTGGACTAAAAAAATATTTTTGTGACAATTAAAGTAAAAAAATAAATTTTTTAAAGTTGTTGCTAGAATTTTAAAATTTACAATCTCATCCCTGGTCCAACTATACATAGGATACGAATAAATTACATGAGTGCGTGATTTAAGCTTAAATATTACAACGGTAAAGTATAACAAAATGGATAGTAGTGATGCTCTCCAGTGCTGCCAATTTTTGTTTAAGCATTCAAATTCATGTTATAATCAGCTGACTTCAAAGCAAAAATTCTCTATCGTGAAAATTGTTTCCCTCGAAATATTTATTGTTGTTGATACATATTAAATTTAATTGAAATATTTGAAGTAATTAATTAAACAGTATTATTATTTTGTTATTTATTTATTTTTATTAGAATTTATTCGACAATTTTTTTGTTATATGTATATTAACTTTATTTAAGTTTAAGGTCTTTCTTTAAGATAATTTTTTTTATTTCATTATCTATATTTCCCTACGACTTTGTGTAGCTTCTTCAGGAAATAACAATAATAAAATATGTTTTATCTTTAAAAAAAAAGACCTTAAACTTTAATAAAATTTATATACTTATGTACTTATGTATGTTACAAATTTTAATTATAAAATTTTTATTGCTATCAACTACGTACATATACATATGTATGTATGTATTTGTCGTGGAATTTGCATAAAAAATATAAATAAACTAAAAAAAACTCACACCACTTCAAATTAATCAAAAACAGGGATGTTAAATCAATTTCTCGGAAAGCTTATACCGCAGGAATGAATAATTTCAATTTGCATATCAATCGGTATTTATTTCCGTAGACTTTTCCTTTCCATACACAATCGATAACACCATCCAATGTTTTGTTTTACAAACTACATGGGTTCTATTGGAAATGTGCGTTTACTTTGTATAATGAATATAAAACAATAAGCATAAAGAAAGTGTTCCATAATATTTTGATGCATATTTTATAGCTCTTGTGTGCGAATAAAAAAATTAAAGTTAAAGTAATGTGAATAAATGATATAATAAAGTAATAAAATAATTTATTTCGACATTTGAGTTCGCTTATTGTTGATAATTTTTCGACGTACTTGAACTGTATTTTATATGATAATACTTTTGTTTTCGTTCGACTTGTCGTGCGAATAAATGTTTGTTGTTAGTGAACCCAAAAAATTTCGCTTAGAATGCGTTTGAGAGATTAGTTTCGATATAGTGGAACAAACTGTTAAAATTCCATTCAATATCAATTGACTTTAGAAAGGTTTTAAAACAGAAGAAAAAAATCAAGTACATATGCATTAAAAATATATGGTAACATTTAATTGTATAAATAATTGTTTGAAAATGTATTTGTATTTAATGCACAATCTTCGCAATATGTTCACTTTCACACGCATAATATGAATAAAATATAAAGAGTTAGAAAGTAACAAGTGTGGCGCAGTGTAAAAATCCCGAAGCTAAAAAAACAGCTAAAACAAATTTTTTCTCCAATTTGTTTTCCAAAATTTTGATTACAAAAAAAAAAATTAAAATGCCAACATTGAATAGTGTGCGAAAATAAGTCCATCCATGTGCACACTGTGCAAGTCATATTGCCAAGCTGATTAGTTTGTAGGCGAGAGAGAGAGACGAGGGGAAAAGAAACCAGGGCACTCGTTATCGAACGAAATTATATTCAACGAACGAAATATTTCAATAGAGTTGATATGGAAATATTTCGTAATTTCGTTCGATAACGAGTGTCTTGATTTGCCCCCAGTATTCAGCTTCATGTACTGTCAATACAACTTTTGAAAGTTGTTGGTACAATTTTCAAATTCTCAATGTGTGTACCATGTGATGGTTTGTACCATATGATTGCCGGAAGTCTTCGGAGAAATTCGTAAAACTAACCCCCGTAGGCGAATCTTTCTTCATCATGAAATTTGGAACTCTCACACAACTCGTCAAACAAGTGAATTTTTAAGCAGCAAAACATCGAATTGATGACTCGTCCTCCATACAGTCCTGACTTGGCATCCAATCACAGAATACACAGAAGTGAATAAAGTGACAGGTAAAAACAGCTCCAATCAGGTTTTTGTTAAAACTCGTAGAAAAAAGAGAAAAGTATAGTGTATTCGGTACTGTAGTGTATTGCTACTTACCAATTAATACAGCTAATAAAAATTGATTGAACTAGAAAGACGTAGCAAATCAAAAATGATGACAAAATTTGAGGGGAAACGAGACAAACAGAAAAATACCATTATCTTCCGTCGCGTGAAACTTCTCTATGTTTTGTGACCCAACCAGGGTGACCGATCACATTTTTCAAAAAGTGGCACCAAAAAAAAAAAAGGGACAGCATTAAAAAAGAAAAACGAGACAACTACACTAAACTTCTTATTTTTTAATGTATTATATTATATAATTCACTTTAAAAAAGGGGGACAAAAAGTGGCAAAGCAATTTGCCACTTTAGTCGGTCAAACGGTCACGCTGTACCCAATGACTTCTTTTTCTCGAATATCAAAGATAAACTGCGTGGTCAACGATTTTCGAGCGCCCAAGAAGCAGTTGAAGCGTTCAAAAACCATATTTTGGAGGTCTCTCAAGAGGAATGGACTAATGGTTTGGGAATATTTCGAAAAACAATAAAGTCATTTGCAATTAAAAATGTTTGTTATTATTTGCTATTCCCGAAATATAAATAGTAGCCCTCGTAATAGATGTATTTTTTTTTCTAACAACTAATGCTAACATTTGCGAATATGAAACATTATTAGTTTAAAATTTAAATTCTATTTAGTTCTTGTTATCGCGAGTTTACTGTAGAATATTTTTTTTTGCCAAAAGTTAAAAGTTTATTGTACCTGCCTTTTCTCTATAAAATTAGTGTCAAAACAATTGTGGTAAACTTGTTTTATTTAATTTTTTTATTTCCTCTTCTATAATATGAAATCAATTAAATAAATATTGAAAAAATAATATCGACAATGGAGAACTCCGCCATTGTACGAGAGTGCGACGGCAATAAAGATGAAAGTGACTTAATTCAATAACGAACGACGAATGCGTCATAAAAAAGTCAAAGTACTTTTTTGTACGAGTTTGTGTGTCGTCCGTCAACGTCTGTAATTGAGAGTTAAAAATACAAAAATATAATAAAGATAAATTTTTTTTATTGTGTTGCTTGTGTATTGAATTTTATTTACTACATACAAATTGAAGCTATTGAATGAAATAAATATTTAAAGAATTTCTTAATTGGAATATTATTGAATTTAAATGAGCTTCAATATAAATTTGTGCGCGTTATTTAGAGCAAATGTGCCATAAATTAAGGGTTTTTATGAAAAGTACTTTGGAGTTTGAAATGGTGATAGTGTGGTTTATGAACATTGAGGAAAATAAATATGTACATGTGGGCCAAGTTACTTAAATTTTATTTATATATCTCTATAAATTGTGATGATTTCCCAGTTAAGATTATTGAGAAAATTTTAAATATTAAGTTTTCACAATTAAAGCTTAAATTAAACGTGCCATCATCATAACCATATAAAACAGCTGTTCGAACACAAACTTATGGGCAACACTGTGTTTGATTATAGGTAACTCGCCATAGCGCCATATCCATAACATTAGAAACAAATTGAATTTTGGTTTTTGGCTATGGCACGTATGATTGAACCTTTAAGGAAACTTTTTTTAAAACATATATGTATGTACGTATATACGTTAATAAGTTTCTTACAAATCAGTTAAAAATTGTCCCGAATTTAAATAAAATGTTAGTAGAATGAAAAAGAAAACTTTATTTAAAAATAGTTCCAACATTGCTGGAAACTTGCCAAACACTGTGCACAGTGGGATATCTTTATAAATTTTTGTGCGAAAAGTATAAGGAGTGGTGCTGGATCATTTAAAGTTGATACCGTGCATTAAATTGATTATTGCTGCTTTCTCAGAAGTTTTCTGGTCGCTTTATTTTCAGAGTACATCGAAAGAATTATGCTTTATAAATCCAATGAAACAATTTCATTAAAAATTTCTCACAAATCGAATGATAATTTCACAAATCCAATGAAAATTTCATGAATTTCGTGAAACAATTTCATTGGAATTACTTCCTTGATATTCTGGTTTCGTTAGAATATTTTATTGGATTTATGACAACAATATTTTCTAATTATTAAGAAACTCCTTTATATTTAAGTTATTTCATTCATTTCATGAAATTATTTTATTGTTTCGATGAAGTTATAGCACTGCATTAATTACACTGCAAAATAAATTTGATGAAGTTTTCAATAAAATAATTTTAACGAAACTGGTTTCATTAATCCAACGAAGCGTGACGTTGGTTGAATTTTAATGAATTTTTCATTAGATTAATGTCATAAAGTCATTGCATTTCTGCCGAAAATTCTTTCAGTGTAGCACTAGAAAAAATTTAGTCACCGTTTTGTAAAAAGTTGTAGTTTTCTTTTGAGTTTATTCTACTCAACGGTTGTAATTATAGACTATTTTGGATTTATAATTTTAAACTAATCCGAAATAGTTTATATGTAAAACCAAAATTCATTTATATTCATATAAATGAAAAAAAAATTATAATAATATTCATGGGGCATACATACATATATGCCCTTAGACATTTAGCAATTTATATTTATTTATACATATTGTTCACCGAAACGCAAAACGCCCTAACTAATATTTTCATAATTTTACAGAAAAATGAAAAAACATGTTAAAATGCAAAATATTTTTCCAATGTAATGTAAAATCCCCATTTTTATTCCCGCTGCTTTGTTTTTTTTTTTTTTTGTATTTTGATGAAATGCCATTGAATTTATAAAAAAAGTAGATTTTGAATTTTTTGTTAGATAAAGCGTTTTGCATTTTAGGTAACGATATACATACATATGTGCACATTACTGATCTGACAAATTGTTGCTGTATTTAAAATAAAAAATAAAATTGTATTAATTTGTGTTTATTTTCTTTCTGTTTTTTTAGGTAAGTCATCTTTCTTAACATTCATTCAAAGGACTTTTCAATCTTTATAAAGTAAGTTTGTTGCCAATTTTATTTTTTATAAAATTATTTAATTTGTTGCTTTTATATGTATCTATCTTTACTTTTAACTCACCAAGCCAATGACTCATTTCCAAATTTTAGAAAGTAAAAGTGTTATACATATGTATGTATGTATGTAGGTAAGACATTTTGAATTATTTATTCCTTCCGTTTCCTTTATATGATAAAAAAAATGCCACCCTTCAACCATGACATTGAAAATGAGTCATTTATTTGGTTTATTATGTTAAAAATAATATTTCAAGGAGCATTACTTCTATCTTAATAATCTATTATTATTACTACAAATATATTAGGTATACAAAATTGGTATTTAAATTATATTTGTTGTGCTGAGATGATCTCACCCGAGCACAATAAATCTTAAGTTTTCCAAATTAAAAATTTTCTTTAATATTGATAGAGAGAGAAAAAATTTATTGCATATAATAAATATTTAATATTACAAATATAATATAGTTCATAATAGATTTTTAATATATGTACAGGCAAATCTTGGTATAACGAATCTCGCTTTAACGAAAATCCTGTTTAACGAACGTCCAAATTTTTTAAATTAACAACCTTATATAGAGAATACTAGCCTAATTTTATACTGGATATAACGAATGATGAAGAAAAAATCGCAAAATAAAAAAACAAAAAGTTGTTACGAACATATTTCTAAGATTTTGTTGTACTTTGTATAGCGGGTATTTTGATAAATGTGTGCTCTGTATAACAAACGGCAAAAAATAATAAACAAAATCTACAGCAGCAATGTATGTAAATGCAAACAAAAAAAGTTATTCCGTTAGTTTGTATATGGTAGCTTATTTGAAAATAAATTACCCTCGTTCTTTTTATTTTATTGTATCATATCTACAATAATAATAATTAAAAAAACAACTTTCTTTGCGATATAACGAATTTTTCGGTATAACGAATGGGCCTGACATTATATCATTCTTTATACCGGGATTTGCCTGTACTAACATATTAAAGACCTCCCACCTCCTCCACCCATAAAAATATATCACTACAACAAAAAAACACGAGAAGAAATTAACATTATTATGCTGCATAAAATTTTATTAATTTCCTTTTTATTATCTGTTCAAAAGTAAAATTATAATCCACATGCGATACACACTAACAGTAATGTTACTTAACATTATGTGTAGTGCATGAATTTAGGTTTTCATTTGCTGTGACTGTGTGTTAAATATGTATGTATGTATGTATGTATGTATGTATGTATGTTAGGTACATCTTGTATACATTTCTTCTTCTTTTCTATTGTATGCTTCCGCACCCCATTCTTTAGCATCTTTTAATCAGGCATGGAAAGTTCCGTTCCCTTGTAATATGAATTATTTGAGGTCTTAATGTAGTTGAGCATGTTAAAAAACTAGGGGAAATTATGCCATAAAGTAATCGATTCATCATTCTGGTTACTGTCATCATCATTTTATTGTCTTTAAATAAGGCCTACATTATTACCCTTTAATTTCGTGTTCATTAGTAAGTAAAAATTTATTAGGAGGGAATAATGTAGCATTTACATTAATATGTACAAGTATGTACATACATAAGTAGTATTTAAGGGCGTACAATTTCTTAAATGATGCTGTTCAAACCCCATTGAATACAAAATTTATAAATTGCAGTAAAATAGAAAAATAAACTTGTTAAACCAAAATTAAGAAATAAAAAAATTTATGAATTGGGTATCCAATATGTCCTAACAACTTGCTATAAAATAAACAGAAGTAAAATTTTTTATTATTACAAATGATTCTATGAATGAGCAGTAAAGTTATTTTTTCATAATATATTTACCTGAAATAAACTTGAACACTTAACTAAAAGAAAACTATACATGTACATACTACATACATATTTGTGTATGTACACACATTAGTCTCAAAAAAATTTGCAGTTTCGAAAAAATTTTTATTTAATTTTTGCCTAAATAAGTTTTTTCATTATATCTTCTAAAGTGCTGAAACAAAACAGCAGACAACGAATGTGTCATATAATCACTGTCAAACATATCTTCTCATTTACCAAGAGATATCCTAGCGAAACTGAGAATCACTCAACTTACCGTTTAATAAAAAAGGAGTAAAGGATAATAAGTTTTAATTTTTAATTTTATATAAACCTCAAGGTTATAAATACTCCCAAATATCTATAAATGAGAAATCTACCTTGAGGTTGAAACCAATTTTTGGCACACGTGTCCAACCACAAGTAGGCTTGTAAAATAATACAATATCTCCTATTATTTAAGATACCGATAAATAGGCTTAACTGAAAAATTATCAAAATTCTGCAGCTTTTTCTCGAAATATAAACGCTATAAGTTATTATCATAAGCTAGTATCAGGATTCAATAAATTATATTGTGCTTTATTACGAGCGTCGTATTCGACCACGACGATTTTGTACTAGATTGAAGAATATTGCGACATTTTACTTTAATATAGTACAAAATAGTCGTAGTCGTAGTCAAAATACGAAACTCATAATTGGGACCATTATTACAATAATCATAAGGAAAACTTGTGTCGACTTTTCTATCCAGTAACATATTTTAACGATATTCGCTGTCGCACTACCTAAAGCACAATTTAGTCAAAAGTGATATAGGTTTTACTAAAAATTCCTATAAGAAACATATGGCCATTTATATTAAAATTATAGCGATTTAATTAAAATTTTGAAAATGTCGATTTTTCACGTTTTTTTTTTGAGAAAGTGTATTAATTATTTTAATTATATTTTTTTTAAATACCAACCCCATATGATACTTATTTAAATGGCAATATATTACAACAAAAATTACTTGTTAAACATTTTCGTTATTGAAGGAACCAGATCGTTTGAAGTAGACATATTTTTTTTATAAATATTGGAATTAAAGCATTTTTTCTCAAAGTTCTTGAAATGTATAATTTCGACGTGATATATGATAAATTTTTAAATATTTGCAAAAAATATTTTAGCGCCCGGCGAAAAATAAAAAAAAAATACTGAAAAATCCCATTTTGGGGATTTTGCGAAATTTATTTCGGAATTGCGGAGAAGTCTGATTTTTTGCAAATCTGATTTTTTTTAAATTTTATTTGCATTATACATATATATATAAATAATATAATATTTTAGACGGAAGTGAGAATTTTCAGTCGAAAATATTTTTAAATAAAATTTTTTAGCATCCTTTTTGCTAAGACCTAATGCGTTCTTAATATTAATTTATGTTAAGAGAAAACTCTTCCTATACGTTTTGCTGATGCTTTTTTTCAGAATTCGTTAATTTTTTTTCAACAGAACCTTTTGGTAGTGTAAGGAATCATCGGTCCTTTGAGCACTGAAAACAATTCAAATGGTCTGCGAATACAGTAGTCTCGCCATACTGGCGGAATGGCTTATTAGTCTAACATAACATGATTGAAGATTTTATTTGTGCGTCTCCGAAAAAGCGTCAATTAAACGACAATAATACATGTGTACATATGTATGTATATATACTAAAGTCCTGCACAAGACCATTTATAATACCTTTCAAGGCATGAGATATTTTTCAAATTCTTTACTACAGCGAAATATTCTAAAACATACGGTAAACAACACTGTTGGCAAGACATTTGTTGCAGTTGTTTGTCTTTCCAACAGTGTTGTTAAATGGCCACTCTTGACTATAATACAAGTATTAATACTTTTGACGAAAATGCATCCCTGATGTTATATTTGTTTAAAAAAATTTCAAACAAACAATAACAACTCAACATGTCAGAGCTGCATTTTCTACAAAAGTATTAATACTTGTATAATAGTCTGAACGGGGCTTAAGCCTTTGTTTTAGAATATTTCGCTGTAGTAAAGCATTTGAAAAATCTCTCATGTCTTGAAAGGTATTATAAATGGTCTTGCGCAGGACACTAATGTATACGGACCCTTGATAGTTTATTTAGCCCTTAAGAAGAAATACCTGGAAATTAAATAAAATCGAAAGTGTTTTTTAAATTTTTCGTACTCTGAAAATCCTTAACTTCCATGTCCGATTTTGATTAATTTTTTTGTGGCTTACCTACATATGTATATACATATGAACATGTACAGATGTGTGTACATTATGTATGTATCTCTGTATATATATATATATAATACGGTTTTAGTTGTATGAATGATATACAAATTTGATAACTTTTTTAGGGGGTTAAATTTTAAACGTGATGTTCAATCTCGTTAAGTGTTGCTTCCTTCTTTAAAAATTCAAGACTTTAGTTTTTAGTTTGTTGTTGTTGAATTTTTCTGTATTTACTAGACTCGTAGAATTCTTTTAGTTTGTGGCGTGTTGTTTGAATATTTTATTGTGTGTGTGTGTTCATGTATTTGAATTAGATAAGAGCTCTGTTTTTTTGTATTTCATTTTACATTAGTGATAATTTCAATAAGTGAAGACAAAGTGTCTTTCAATGAATACCTTTTTATGTAAATAGTGTATATTATTCGAATATATTTTATGGCTTTATTGTCTAGACTCTAGAGAAATAAGTCGATCGTTTAACGCCGACCAATAAACAGGCGCCGTAATATTTTTAACTATCGATCCGCTCAGAAACTTACACAAGAAAAAAATGAAGCGAATGAAATTATAAATTAATTAATTATTAATTAAGGATTATATTGTTTTATTTTATTTTAGTATTTAATAAGTTTATATTCAAATATTTAATCTTATAGAAATGAACCAAAACAAGAGTTAACTTTACTTCTCATGGTTTTGTATGAAGAATTTGACGCAAACGCCAAACTGGCATGTACAGCAAATCAATACTTATTAAACCTTAAAATAGTTGAAATGGATCAAAATGAATGCTAAATATCTCAGAAACCATAATTAATTTCGCGAAGCATGTTTTGGATTCAGAAAGGAGATATTCGAAATATATATTTATAGTCCCATACCTAATTCATTTTTTAAATGGTTGGTGGGTCACACTAATAATGGGTTGACGAGCTGCCAATTTATCAAAAAGATCTTTTCCACGCGAACTAAAATTCAATATTAAATTTTAGGTACATCTATACAACCCATTCCTACGTACCTTGGACACTTTGAATACCAGAAGCTCTGGTTTGAAAAAGGAAGCGTGACGAATACCATTAAAATTTAACATATTTGCTATATACATATGTACATATGGGCATTTCCCTCGAATGGTCTACCAGGATGGCAAAATTAAATGTTGATTATCTTCGTGTTTTATTGTTTATAAAAAGTCTATGTTTATATAATGGAATGGTTTAATAGCATATCTCAGCTGATTTAGTTGAGAAAATTGGGCTGGAAGCTGGAAAATTTTATATATTTTTTAAGCTACTTGTAAAGACATTTTTATATACATAAGTATAATTATTTTACATGCAAAAAATATGTTATGTTTGCACTCTTTCTTCAAAATCTCTCTATTACCAAGTAGCAAGAAGAGAAAAGTGTAAGGAGAACAAAAAAAAGTTCGAAAATGGGAAGGAGGCATGGTGATAATAATAAAAAACATATGGAAAAATCGTACGTTCGCGATCCGTACGTTCGCAACCGGCAATTAAGCCAATTAAACAAAAACCAGTAGATACATTTTATTGTGTAAATACTTGATAGAGACCTACATTAATACACTTTTAAAATAAATTAATCACTTTTCATTATTCTGTTCCATTTCGCAGATTTTTACATTTCACTACTGTCATCCAAAGTTGACTTCTATTTTGCATACGTTCGTGACCACATGTTTATAACTATTATTATAAAAACTTTAACTCGATGAAGTCCCTCTTTTGCACTAAACATAGAGCTTCCAAAATGCTATCAAAATGATTGCAAAAGTTTTGTTTTCTATATTTTTTGTACATTAAAAGCGTACGAACGTACATTCGTGACCACAGGAAATGCCCATATGTATTTACATACACACATAAGCACATGTGAATATCGTATAGACAGTATAGACAGGTTTAAACAAAATAATTAGTTAGGGTCTTTCTATATTAAGGTAACGATATGTTCTTCTAACTAATCGATTCTTAGAACATTTTGCGCTTGCAATTTTTTTTTGTGATTCCAACTGATGAATTAAAATATGTTATTGGATACCAAAGTCTAACTCCCTTATTCATAAAATTTTAAATGAATTTAAAATGAATTTGAAATGTATTTTTAACCCCCGACCAAAAAAGGTTTGTAGTGTGAGTCTGTGTATCTGTGTCTGTGCGAGTCCACGTACAGACCAAACGGCTAGACCGATTTTGATTTAGTTTTTTCTGTTTGAAAGGTGACTTGATCGAGAAGGTTCTTAGATATGGTTTAAGAAAACCAGCCCCTTAGTATATATCACATCTTTTCTAGAAATATTCGGGGTTTTTTAAATTTTTAATTTTTATTATATTTCAACATTTTTATAATAAAATTTTCTAAAATGGATTTCAAATTAATTTTATTTTTTTTATGAATATGGAGGTATACGTTTTCTTTGTATTTATTATAGCGATATGATTATGGTAATAGAAGTTGCTGAATGTACATATGTAAGTACTGTGCTATCTACAGTGCTGCCTAGTTCTCTTGAAAATTTTCTGAACCGGATGAAGGTTTTGTGTCCGTTACTATTTCCTCTAATCACAAAAATCCCAGATGGTGTTGTCCACACGATGTATGACTTGATATTTAATTTTTTTGCGCATTTTAGTGATCATATTTAAATTTTATCAGCTGCCCCTTAAATATGTATGTATAACAGAGTAACCAACACACCACTTAATTTTATTTAACATCTCGCACAGGGAATTTAAAATTGTGGAACCCCGTATCCGTTTGATTATCAAATGCAACTACGAATGAAGAAAATAAGCTCATCACAGCTAAAGCACCCGTATCTCGTAGATACATGCATACATTCATTGTTCGCTTGTTTGTTTGAATATTATCAGGTCCACGTATATACTTTACATTATATCTACGTGTTCGTCAGATTATATATGCACATCTACACATACATATGTATGTACATATGTATTTTATTTATTTTTCTCTATTAAATTCAAACAGCAACAAATTCACATTTATGTTTGCATTGTTGGATGCATGTTGTTGTTGGCTTCCTCATACATATTTTTTCACCATTTACTAGTTAGTGTTGTCGTTGGTTTTGTTGCTGTTTTGGTTTTGAGTTTTGTATTTCTTATTTCTGTTATCGTATGCGTTCGATTCGTGAGACGGGAGCAAGTGAATTTTCCTCGTCGGCTGCTATTTTCACATTTAGTCTCCTTGAGCATGTCTGACTGTAAAAATGTCTAAACGTTACGTAGTCGCGTGTTTTTCGTGAATTTCTTTTTTTTTTTTTTAAATAAATTTCATTATTTTAATTTTTTCTTTAAAATCTGTTTTCCTTTAAAGAATATTTTATTAAAAAAAATCATGCAACATTATTGCAATATAACAGTAAAATGAATTGATTGATTGACTTTGGGTTTTTTTGTTGCTTTAATTGTATAAGAAATAAACAATAATTTGATTGGCCGTGAATTGTTTTCTTGTTCATTTTCTGTGTATGAATTTTGAGAGTGTTAAATACTAGTAGTGTGAAAAAATAACAACAAATAAAAAAGATTAAAATAAAAACAACAATAAGATATAAAATAATAAAAATATACATAAATACCAGCAACAAAAATATTTTATACATATAAAAATTGTTATGAATACATTTGAAATGACGCAGTTTTCCGTTTTATAAAAAATAAATTAAGAAGTTAAAATTAACATCAAAAGAATTTCATTTAACTAATTAACAATTTTTAATGAAGTGTTATTTATACATATTGAATAAAAATAATAATTAAAAGAAAAAATAACAAATAAGTTGTTAAAAAAACTGGTTTGTGCTTTGTGAAAAATATGTAAATGCCTTTTTGTGCAAACTTTTACTGTGTTTCTGTGTCTAAGCGACTTTAAATAGACAATAAACCAACGAACTTCCTCCTATTCCTCAATGAAATAAAATTGGATTAAACATAAAAAATTGTTTATATGTTTATTTTATAAAACCACAAACATTTTAAGAGCGGTTCTTCCCTTTTTATACTGGATTATTTAAATTAATTGAAAAAAAAACTACCTATAACCCGAACTAAAAAATTTTTATTATGAAAATATTTTTCATAAATTTCTGGTAAAATTTTCTTCATATACATACACACATTTACATATTACAAACATATGTATTTACATTAATTTTAAAACGCATTTTGGTAGCCATAAATACATATTTGAAATTATGTGTAAAAACTTTTCCAACATATTTTACATTTTTATCTAATAAATTTATGAGTTTTCTTTAGTCATTCGAAAATAAAAATTTCAACACAACATTAAAAAATGTAGAACAAAATTTACAGAAGCTTTTTCTCTTAGATTGTTACATACATATTTATTTTTATTAAAAACTAATCTACAAAAGATATCATTTTATATGCGCGTACATACGCACTTCTTTTTAGTCGAGAAAGTTTTTTTTTAGTAAATGTGACTGAATTTCGTTGCTATAACGTTGTTTCGTTGCCCCTCAGAAAAAGAAATCTAATCATATGAGTTTATGGGAGAGGGCCTTTCTTATCACCAGAACTAGTGGTTACACGTTCAAAAAATGTCTCATGTAGTAATTGGATTATTTCAAAGGCTGTAAGCTATTTGGCACATGAAGTCCAGATCAATATAATAAGATTTGGTCGCAGATTATCATATCCCGATCAGCACAGAACAGACATCCCCAAAAACAATAACACAAGTGAATATATATTTTCTCTGCTGGTTCTCAATTTTATTTCTCATTTTTATTATACATTATAAAATCAGAAATTAGTAAAAAAGAAATTCCCGTATGGGGTATATTGAAAATAGCTGATTCTAAGCAGTGTTGCCAGAAAATAATTCTGAGAGAATGCCAGATTAGTAAAAAAATCAGCTTAAAATATTCTACAGAGAAGAAAAATTAAATGCGAAATTTTACATTAATATTTAATTTTTTTTTTGCTAAAACACCTGTAAAACACAATCAGAAAAAAATTCAAGTTACTTTTTAAGGACACTTATAGCTTGCATAGCTAAAGTTTTATTTGGGACTTTGTCGACAAAATAATAAATAAAAAACTATCGAGTAATTTAGCAGGAGTTTGAACTCTGTTTTAAGTATGGGTACGTTCGTAAAAGCATTCATAGTGCACGTCTGCAGCATCACGAACATTAACGTTCAAAAATGCATAACGTCAAACGTTTTTAATGCATTTAATCGGCATACCTGCTGCAAATCTCTGCAAATGACGCAGCAAATTATTTTAAGATGCAATAAGTTGCAGTGGAACATTAAGTTGAGTATACGCACGTATTTTGATATTTAAATTACATGTTTAGAATTTTAACAAAAAAGAAGATTGATTTATTCGAAAGTTACTTAATCTTGGTAGTTTTTTTATTACTTCAAAGAATTTTTTCATTTCAATAGTCTTCGTTTTAGGGCCAATTATGTCTTTTTCTTACTATAATTTAAAAGAAAATTGTCACTTTTCTTATCAAGATTTTTTTTAAATAAAATCACTTGCTGACTTAAAAATTGTTTGCAGTTCGTTCAAAAATGTCAACTATGCACAGATGTTGAGCAGCATGTGCACCATCTAATGACGCATACGCAGTAAAATTTGGCAGAATTCCTGCATAGATGCATAAATTTGCTGAATTTACGAAAGTACCCTATATTTCAACAATTTTGAATTAATCAACTTTTTTTTTAAGTATTATCGAAAAGATATGAAAAATTTTAATGTTTTATTTTTAAATTTGAAATGCAATTATTTTTAATTTTATTTTGAAAGCGTAGCTTATTGAAAAAATAATTAAATTATTAAATTCTCAGATTTCAAACAATTTGAAATTTTTTAAAATTATATTTACAAACAAAAATAATTTACTAACCCGCAATTTTTTTTAAGAAAGGGAAGTAACAGTTGGGCAATGAATACCCCTACTACTATTGCTAGGTGTTACCTTCTTTAGTCCTAATTTACACTTTGCAAGTCTTATTGCTAAGCTGATTAGTCTGATAGGAGAGAGCGACGAGGGGAAAAGAAACGTTTATGTTCCCCTCGTTTCTCTCTTCCACAAACTATTCAGCTTAGCAATAAGACTTGCATTGTGTAAATTACGAGTTAGGAAAGTGATAGGGAAGACAGGCAGTGAAAGAAGAGAAAGAGCAAAGCTTCATTCATTCTTTTTACAACGCTGTTTTTTGCACGTTTTCAATAATGTAGTGTTGATGTGCCTCTGTTGTTCAATGAGACGTACTAAATTTCATTTCAAGCTGTTGTTAGTAGCGGTTATTTTACTTCGCCGGTGATTCTGCTACACTACGAAGGAGGCGCTTTGATGCTACATTACGATTAGTATCTGCTGAAGTCGGTATAGTTCAGTGACCAGTGACTATGCCTTTATCGCTTGAACTTTCCTACAACAACTGACACAAAGCGACACTAATGCATATCAGAAAAAATGCGTCGTGTTGTTATTTAATGACTGTTGGATACAGGGATTGAACCCAGTATCTTTCGTTTTGTAGTCAACATGCTAACTACTTCAGTCAACGCCATCCTCATATATAAAAATTATTTTCTGAAAAAAAAAATCTACTAAAAAAGTATTTGGCAGATTTTTAGAAAACCTTGAAGGCGCTGTGAAATAAGGACCAAGGAAATAACCCCCAAAAATATAAAATGAAATAAGGCACAATAAAATAAAACCCAAAAAATTTATAAAAAAACACCCATTATAATTGAAATAAAGCCCAATGAAACCAAACTCAAGTTGAAATAAAGCCCAACGCAGAAAGCCTAATTAAAAATTCTGTAATTTTATTTGGCGTTATTTCCTTGGGCTTTATTTCATAGCGCCAACCTTGAATGGTTTTTTTCATGAAAGAAAATTCTAAACTTGACAATAAATTACTGAACTGGCAACAATGCTTAGAATAATCTTTAATCAATGTATTCTCCTTGATTTTTTCAGGGGGCAAATTACGGCATCCGATACGATTCGCAATTTAAAAATGTTTCAATAGAATTAATATGGAACTATTTTTAAATTACGAGTCGTATCAAATGTCGAGATTCGCCCCCAGTTCTTCTTTTAAAAATTTATAAAAATATTCGAACTATGACTGCCGAACTTTCTTCAATAATAAATACGTTCGTGCTGCAATTATACCAGGTTATTGCATAAAGAATTGTTATAAAACAATACAAATACCATAGCTGTGTAAAAAACCAAAGAACTCCAAAAACTCTATGACAATTGTACCCATAAGTTTTTGACATTTGTAAGATAAAAAGCAAATATAAAAAAAAGTTATCATTGTCTGTAGAGTTTAAAATTGAGAACTGTTCCATTACTATGATAACTTAGCTCAATTTTGAAGACGACTGGACAAATGCATTGCTCTAGTTTTAATAACTAGAAACTGCCAACTGTTATGAGCAAAGCCTCGTCTTCTACTGGCATCGCTATTGAGAATATCACTCACTCAAACTATTAACAATAGAAAATTTCTATCAGCTGATATCAATATTCATTACGATTTGATTGTTTGATAAAAAATGTTTTTAACTGTGATAATGCCGCATTATTTTTATAAACATCTTAAGCTTACAAACTAAAAATAAAATCTCTTAAATATTTAAATTGCTGCAATCATAAAAATTAAATTTAATTAATTTTGAGAAAGATACTATCGACTTCAAGGCCCCAGCACACAGACTTTTTCAACTTACAATTACGAGTAAGTTCTGTCACATTTAGTAGGATTCCGGCAACTTAAATTTGGCAACTTTTTACTTACGACGAGTAGTTTGGCAGTTATCTGTTGAATTTTTAAATTGTTTTGATTAAGGTTTTTATGTTTTAAGGCAGCAAAAATAAATGAAATAAAAAAATAAAAAAAACTTAAAGAACAAACAAACCTATTAAAGCTGTTTTAATGTTTCCGTCAGCAAAGTACTCAAAGTGCCATAACCAAACACCTTCGTTGCGTTAATATCAGTTGAAAAATTTACGACGAATTCTATGTTTCTAGGCCTTTATTCTGAAATAAACTACAAAAATTAATAAAAAGAAGGAAAAATTTGTTGTTTTCACTTTGTTTATGAGGTTTCGTTCACATTGTGACCTTTTTTTTTATTGTTTTATTGAAAAAAGAATAAATACATAAATAAATTTAAAAGAAAAATAAATAAATAAATTTATTGGGAACAAGAAAAAAATAAATTTCCATTAGAGATGAGCAATATTTCAATATGAATTTCTTCATCAAAGTAATGTGAAGGCACTCATCTTCATGTGGAATGTATTTAATATTTCAAATAAAGTTATTATAAATATAACAAAATAACAAAGTATCAGGTGAACAATTCTCTCCCCTCTTATTCCCAATAATTATATTTATTAATATTATATTATAAATGAAAATATTTGGCCTCATTATGGTCGCGAAATTTTTTAAACTCGACTTCTTTCCTTCCTATAAAAATTCAAAAACTTATGCTATCCCAAGTACGTCCTAAGAAAAAGAAATAAATCCATTACAGAATTCGCCGTGTATTGCAAATTTTAGAAAGAGTTTGCTGTTAGACTGGATTCACACATGGCAGTTTTAGTTGAACAACTTTTGAGTTTATGGGAGAGAGAACCATATATTTTTCTCCCTCGTCCTTGATGTAAAATGTTGCTTAAAAAAAATTGCCCTGTGTGAACACTGTCTTGCTTCTCATTACTAACAATGTTGCCTGACTACAGGATTGTCATGTAATTGGAGATTTTTTTTACCAAGTTGGGATGATTAAATTGGAGATTAAATAATTTCTTGAAGCTATTTTTAATATTTCCGCACCTTTAACTTAATAACTTAATTAAATTTAAATAATATGTAGATTTAAAAAAATATGATAATTTTTTCCTGATATTTTGAAATTAAATACCACAATGATATTGATTTTTTCTGGGTATTAAAGGGGATAATATAATTTACTTTTTTTTTTGAATTGGGGGATCAAAATATTTATTTGAGGATTAAAGCTTTTCAGTGTGAGCATATGACTCGCAAAAATATGTATGGCAGGCTTGTTCAGTAAATTCTTTTTAAGTACAAAACACAAAAATTGTTAAGGCGCGATCACGGTATTATTCAATTAAAGCTGGATCGCTCCTCGCTAATGTTCAGCCATAATTTTTTTAATCTTAATATAAATTTTTATAATACATACAATACATTTTAAAATAATATTGATTGTCTTCAATATATTATTAAATTTGTTTTTGTATTATGATTCACTTGGTAACTTATTGCTTAGTTTGGCGATAAGAAATAATAGGCTGCTAAAGTTCAGCCATATTTTTCTGATAACTTTGTGAAATGCATTCATTATACATATAAATACATATGTACAAACTTAATATGTATGTATTATATAGGTACATATACATATTTCTTTTAATATAAATATGGGCACACCCACAGAAAATTCCATTTTTTGTCACGTTATTTCACTTGGCGAAGCAGCCTGTTTTTGCAAGGAAAACTTTTACTTAATATGAGTGCAAATTAGCAGCTAAATTTGCTTGGTGACGTGACGTGACAAAAGGTGGCCTTTTGTGTGGAAATTCCCATATGTTTAATAATAATAATAAAATAAAAACTGATTTAATTATATAGTATATGATGCACTTTAAGGTTTATATTCTTAAATAATATTATAAAGCCTTATATTTATATTATTTCAATTTGATTTGGTTTATTTTTATACAATAAGAACTCACCTGCAGGTATTTTACAGGCAAAAACTACATGCATAATGTTTAATGCAAATATTTATTCATTTAAAATTTACATAAACATATACATACATATATAGCATTTCCTCTATAAATACTTTAACAGTTTAATTTAAACGAAATTAATCAATTAAAAAAAAATAGAATATTTTAGTAAAAACCGCCCATTGTTATTGCTGCACAAACGCCCTGTGGTTCCTTATAAAAAAATGCACAAATTTACTCCCTCAATAATGACTCTGTACTCGTATAATAAACAAATATGTATGTTCGACCAAATAAAATTAAAAGTTTTTAAACTCTTTTTTTGTACGCCATTTTTAAAGGGTTTTCCTGCAAGAAGTAGTCGTTAATAGAATTGAATATAACGAAAACTATAGTGTTAATTGAAAGACCCATACATAAGTGTGCAGTTATGCACACTGATGTGGTTCGAATCTTTAAAAGGTGTGGCCCAGAATGAGCATTCTGCTGTAGTTCGATACGCTCCCAAAGAAGTAGAGTGATATCTTGAATAATTTTATTTTTGCTGAAGAATGTTTTCATTCGTAAAAGCCTACACAATGGAACGACTTACAAAAAAATACAACCCTGAGCTGATGAATTTTTATTTGCTTTTGATAATTGGTATAGAATCCATTCTGCCATGGTTGTATTTTCTAAAAAATCTCATGATTGTGTAGGATAGTGAGTCCCAGCTTTAAGAAATATCAACTTTTTCTTATAAATTGGCATCTGGTGAACTAGCGTGTCCCAAGTTTGGCAATTTTTCTTGTGAATATGTTCATTCACAAACAAATGCTTCTTTTCAACTAAAGAGCTCTTTTTTTGCAAAACAGTTTCAAAGTGATTCTCATAGAGTTTCACCTTCCACCGGTCCTTATGGAAAACCACTTTTCAATCGCATTAAGTAAATAAGAAAATGGTCTGTCTATTTGGTTGGACTTTGATGTGCATTTAGCCTTTAAATTTTTTTCAACGAATTTTTCTCTTCGTTTTTATTATTATTTTTCTTGTTTGTTTTAAGGCTACACACTGTAAAAAGCACAAATGAAAACTTTTTTCGTTATTTTTTTTTTCATTACAGAGCATCTGTAAAATTTCCGCATTGCAAGTAGTACATACAACATGAAATTGAAACAGAATTGAATTTTGTAAATAAAATCAAGAATCAAACACTGACTGCAGCAAGCAAACAACGTTTAATTTATTTGCCTTTAAATTATTTTTTCTCTTTAATTACGAGTATTTTCGAAAACAGCTATAAGATCTATGAATGTACATACATACAAGACGAAGAATAAAATAAATCAATAATTGAATTGAAAAAAAAAAATTGCTTAAGAAATAAATTGATTTCGTAATTTGCATGCAGGTTAGAAGTGACGTAATCAATTTGCATTAGTTATACGTACATACATTTGTATGTTTGAACGTACATATGTACATATAGTACAATATTTAAAATAAATGCTAACGGTCCCATGTATAAGCAAAAATTGGCATGAAGTTAGTATAAGTGACGCTAAATTGAATTGATTTTAAAGAGTTCCTTCATACAATTTTTCATTAAAAATGGTCACATTACCTAATTTTAACACCCCTCTAACTCCTAACATGATTTTTTTATGTGAAGTTTCATTGCAAAACTCTTTAAGACCATGTTAAGTTTTGCCACTTATGCTAACTTTATGCCAGTTTTTGCTTATACATACATAAGGCCGTAAGTAAATAAATTTGAAGAGAATCAAGAGAGCGATTCACTTTCTTTTTCTATCGATCTACACACATTCATATACTGAAAACTTGAAGTTAAAATACATTTTTGGGTATTGGAATTCTTTTATATGCATTTCCCTAAAATATTCACAAAAAGGTAAAACTGTGTCAATCTCAACTCTTTGTTTAAAATTAAATGTGTATCTTTTGATATAATATTGCAGTCTTTTTTTCATATTCGGTTCAGCGTGACCGTTTGACCGACTAAAGTGGCAAATTGCCACTTTCTCGACTGCCTTGCCACTTTTTCGAGTGGTTTTGCCACTTTTTGTGTCCCTTTTTTAGGGTGAATTATATAAAAATACATTAAAATAAAAAGTTTAGTGTAGTTTTCTCTTTTTTTTTTAATTTTGCCACTTTTTTCTGATAAATCCCCTTTTTGGTGCTACTTTTAGAAAAATGTCATCGGCCACCCTGATTCCGATATACAACAACACGCAGCATAGCCTTAACAATGATTCCTGATTTCCTTTGAGTTTGTAGTAGTATACCCGTGGTTCATTTCTGTATCTCATATTGGTATGAAAAAATTTAATCACCCTTATCGTGTATATTTTTTCCATCGAAATATTTCCCTTTTCTCTAAAGTTGCTATTGTGAACTATTTCCACGTGAAAAAAAATCCCATGTTAAAAAAAATATGGTATCGCCGATTTTTATTATTGTGAATTTCCCCCCAAAAATGATGTGTAATTTTTTCACATAATTTTTGGGAGTAAAAACAAAAAGCAACAATGTAAGTTTTCTTCTTATTCTACTGCCATAAATGCTATTCATTTTGCTGAATACGAATAATAACTTGTTTATCTAATTTGTCGACCTTTTTTATAGGTCATTTATATATTTTTAGCCTTGTATTTCGATATTTAGGCCCCTATTATGATTTACAACTAAATGGATAGTTTAGTTGTAGTTGTCAAATTTTTATAATGGATTATTGTTGTATTCTGTGTTCCAAATGGAACAAAAAATCGCAAAAGCACGTAACCAAAATGCCAGGGTATCTCACGTGTAGAAGCTTTCTTCGGTTATTGCGAACGACCTATACCTTCGTATAGGAAGTAGGAATTTGCAAGATCCAATCCTAGAGTTTTTTTATGGTCTCCACTAGTTAAATCTTATTAAAAACGGTTGCACTTGATAACTGAAAAAACCACAATGTAATAACTGTAAACGATACAGTTAGTTGCGGTAACCATTAACAAGTGCGAGTGAGACGCAAAACTCTCGAAGGCCAATAAACAACAGTGGCCTGGCCTGGTTGCACTTAAGAAATAATTGCCAACGAAGCGTGATATTGACTTGCCCAGAGCTGCTTAACGACTGTATTATGGATTACAACTTTTTCACCATGAGACATCAGTTGTATTTTGGTTTTTATTTCGAGTGTTGTATTAGCTTTGCTTCATTATTCCAGACGCCAACCATTGCCATTTGTCAATATTGTTGCCACGTGCATAAAACATGAAATCTAAAAAAATACAAGGCCAAAACTAAAACTATTTAAAATGTTATGTGATGGCTACTATGGTTTCAAAAAACATAGTATAGATGAAAACCTCTTCTTCTCGAGCATTCTTTCGAATACAACTAAAATTAGTTGTAATTCAGTATGCCAAAACACAGTTAAGTTGTTTTAAGGTTAAGTTGTTACAATTTCAACTAAACTTAGTTGAGTTGTAAACCGTAATGGGAGCATAGTTAACCTTGGGTTAACTTCTTCAGGATAATTCTTAATTTAATCTTTTCTTTTGTCTTTCAATTAATAACAAATTCTACAAAAAAACCGACTTCAGTGCAAAGATCTGATTGAAAGTTTTCGAAAACGATTTATATGATATATGTATATAAGTGAGACAATTTAAATTTTAACTGTAGTAGAATGATTTTTAATCAGGAATAATTTCTTAATCGTTCTTATCGATTAAAAATAAAACTTGTATATATTAAATTAAAAAGGTCGAATAAATTATTATAATACATATTTATTAATTAATGTGTTTTTCTAAAAAAGATAATTTTAAATTTTAATGGGCATGCCTGCGCCCATTTTTTAATTGCAAAATTTTGTACTTTTCAGAGCTCATAGTGTGTGTTAAGTTATGTGAAAATCGGTACAGTAGAACCTTTTAAAATAATATATTAAATTTTAAAACGCGGAGTAATTTTTTCAAACGGACGATTTTGCCTGTCTTTGAGCTTTAGGTGTGTGGTAAGCTTCGTAAAAATCGTTGTAAGTAGAACCACGTGAAATATAATAATAAATTTTAATAAGCTTAGCCCCGCCTCCTTTTTTCAATATTAAAATTGTGCTAAATAAAAGGCAATAAAATATGTAGAATATCATAACAACAAATAAAAAATTTTGTGAGCGTGTCTCCGCCATTTTCTTGCAATGGGACCAATAAACTTTTTTTTTACAATCGGTCTAATATGCACCGAGTTATTAAGAAACACTGCCAAAAAAAAGAGACGAACTGATATAACCTCCTCTTTTTTTTGAAGTCGGTTAAAAATAAGAATTATCCTAAAAAAGTTAACCGAAAGTTAACGAAATATTAATAATATACAAAACTAAAAAAGACTAAATTATTGAACATGCTGAATAATAACAATTTATTAAGAAAATTATAAAAATCGTAAAAAATAAAATTACATCAATTCACAATAGCATGTGTGACTTGCAATAAGTGTTTATTTTGTCCCCTTACAATTGGCGATGCCGATTCATTGGTCATGGGAATACAAAAAATTATTCCCTAGTATTTATTCCTCTGAAATTCGCGATAGGGGTGCATTCACAAATAACGTAACGCCTTTTTCGGATTTTACTTCAAGCACTTGAATAATTTTATTTAGTTTTTTATCTCTCTTATAAAATTAAAAATAAGAGTAGTTACGTGATTTTTGCATTTCAGCTAACTATATAAAGATGTATGTATGTATATGTATAAGATTTTAAGCGCACTGGATTTCTTTGAAGTCCATGTATACATTAAATAAATAAGTTTGTACGTATTTCACAATGACTTTTACTTTTTAGCACAAATTGTTTTAAATTGCCTTAATTACTATCTAAAATATAATTTGTAGCAATTATTTAAAAAGGAACAACATAACGTTGCATGGCTTCCTTCTTCTATCTTGCCTGGCATTTGACGATGTAATAAAAATTAAAACCATTTCTTTCAATACATGCAACATCAGAATCATTTAATGCCCCAGTAATGTTGTGCATGTACACAGATCCATATATGAGTATGTGCAAGTTTATTTTTTTTATTTTTTGCACTTTACGTAAATGATTATGTTGAGTGAGAGAGTCCCACAACTTCTCCTAAACGTACAATTACTCAAAGGCACATATTTGGTGTTTACTTTTTTTTTTAAATATTTTCTATTTTTAAGTTGGAGTTGCTTGCATGTGGTATTTAGTTGATTTTTGGCGCGCTAATGTATTTTTAGTTCTTAAATTTTCTTTTGCTTTTAACTTACCTTATGTTTGTAAATTTTGTATTTTGCAAATGTGTGCAACATTTGGCAACATAACATAACATAACATTTACATAAAAATACATATAACAACAATAAAATCTTGGCAACCTAAAAGCAATTGCAGGCTCGCATCATCCCTGTTGCCACAACTAACATCGACACGTTCCATCTTTCCTCTATTGAAGAAAAAGCCTGCCATGCAGGCCGATGCAAGTGAGTTTCATTTCGAGGGTTGTCGAAAAAAAATAGGAAAGTGAGTAGAGTTGCACTTCATTCTTTTATGTTGCTTCTAGAACAAGTTTCTTTATAGTTGCATTTATTGTTGTAAGATGCTGCTGCAACATCAGCTTTTTTTCTTTTGATAGTAGTATTTGCAGCTTGCTGTACGCAATATAGGCCAACAAGTACATTGAACTGAAACATTTATTTTTTGTTTATTTTTTTATGTTTAAGAAATGCTTTTTAATAGGAAAAGTCAACAAAGAAAATACTAAAGTTGTATTTAAACAGATTTGTGGGGGAAGGAAACCTAATGAATATTCGCCAGGGCTAGTGGCTCTCTTTAATTATGGTTTAAGTTGTTGCAAGACTGTAAGAGAAACGCTTAGATGCTTTAACCGCCCAACAAAAAAAAAATATAAAATATATAAAAAATTACGTTTCTGAAAACATTAACCAATTACATCTTATCTAGTTAAATCTTATATAGATGTCGGACAAGATCTTTCCTCAAAAATTTTCAAGTAGTGGAGTCTTCTGGCACCCTCACGTGTACAGCGGAGGTGTCATCTTCTGATCGCATGGTATTACGGGCTTGATTTGGATCAATATTATCCAAAACAGCTGCCCAGATGAACGATTATGCGCACCATAAATTTGAAGTGCTCTATAAGTTTGCCGACCAGAGCGTGAATTTTAGAAATAAATTTCCATGATTTTTAAGTTTTTTTATGATGATTTGCCAAAGTATGTACAGGGTGTCTGGTAGCAGATTTATATTTTCAAACTTAAACAAAGTTTTATAAGAGCATTGAACGATAGAATGGAAACGCGGAATTTATTTTTTAAAGATTATTTCATCCAGATGTTTTCTGTCGAGTTGAACACACTGTTCAAACGGAGCCTTGTGTTTTGCGCCTCACTCTGCAGTAAACTTGGTTCAATTGAGCTGATTTCTCGACAAATATTTTCCTTTAAAGTCACAAAAGATTGGGGATTGTCATTATGAACCTTCTCTTTGAGGTAGCCCCATAAAAAAAATCCAAGACAGTTAGATTGGGCGAGCACGGTGACCATGGGATGTCCCCAAAACGACTGATCAGTTTTTGGAGAAATTTTCCCGAAGCAAATTTATCGAAACTCTGGCTGTATGTGCAGCCACCCCTGTTTCTGTTAAAACCATGTGTGTGATAGATGAGCTCACAGGTTTTTTAAAAATAATTCCGTAATCATGCGTCGATAATTTTCACCATTGACATTCGTCGCCTGGCCTCGAGAATTTTCGAATAAAAATGCTCCAATTATCTCATGCGTGGATATGGCACACCAAACGGTTCCCCTATGGCAATGGAATTGTTTTTGATGTTTCAATCGAGGGCTGCGGGCTCTTGGACACCAGTAACGGCAGTATTGCTTGCTGACGTGACCGTTTAAGTGAAAATGAGCCTCGTTGCTCCAAAAAATGGGATTTACAGTGCGAAAACGCTCCAACATCGTTTCACAAAAATGTTTCCGTAAATCAAAGTCACTTTCCTTCAGTTCTTGAACGATTTGAATTTTAAAAAGATGGAACTTCAGATCCTTTCAGATCTTGGAAGTCCAGTAAAGACCGTATTGAAAGTCGCGAATTTTCACGAAAACTGCTTTCAACCAGTTCAATGTTTTCGGGAGTCCTTGAAGATCGAGTGGGCTTTGGCAGTGGGATATTCATAACCGAAGTTGCGCGCAATCTATGTACCCACGAACTTATTCGCCATATACCAAACTGTTAACAAAATTGTCGACGAGCAATTAGGTAAGAGTCATTATTCTTAAAAAATGTCTCCACAGCAAACGCGCTATGCTCACTCGACCACTGCGACATCGTGACTAACAAATCCGCACAATTGATAATTCCAATTCGGTGCGGAGTGAATGTGGCGCCCTTTGTCACCCTCCCTTTTCTTTTTGAAATAATCGTATTTAAATATATAAAAATTTGCCACCAGACATCCTGTACACCGAAAGAATTTTGCTTCATAAATCCAATGAAACAAAATTCATTAAAACTTTTTCACAAATCTAATGATAATTTCACAAATTCAATGAAAATTTCATGTATATTGTGAAACAATTTCATTGGAACTGATTCCTTGATATTCTGGTTTCGTTAGAATATTTTATTGGATTTATGACAACAATATTTTCTAATTATTAAGAAACTCCTTTATATTTAAGTTATTTCATTCATTTCATGAAATTATTTTATTGTTTCGATGAAGTTATAGCACTGCATTAATTAATTACAACGTGAAATAAATTTGATGAAGTCTTCAATAAAATAATTTTAACGAAACTGGTTTCATTAATCCCACGAAGCGTGACGTTAATGGAATTTTAATGAATTTTTCATTTGATTAATGTCGAAATTCATAGAATTTCTGCCGAAAATTCTTTCAGGGTAGTATGACAATTAGTTTGAAAGTTATCCCTCTCGGAAGTCTTGTACGTCTTAAAAAACACCCTGTACTTTTGATATCTTTGAAGAAGTCATATTTCTTCCGAAAATTTTTATTCACTTGCATGTATTTTTTTATTGTAACTAAATACATAATGCAATTTAATTAAAAACATTTGCACATTTAGGTCACCTTCTCCTTGTTATTTGGCTTTTATATTATGTATGTATATCTTCAACCATAATCCAAATCTACTGTATTTAGTATATATTTAACCAAAATATTAAAAAAAAAAATAAACTGCCAACAAAAGAAACAGGCTAAACTAAGATTAAAAATTTTACAACTGTCATAAAAAAATGCTATTGCTTCTTTTATTCTTGGGTTTAATATTAAAAAAAATCTTCTTAGATTATTTCTTTATCATTTTATTGACAACTGTACCAATTTCATTTGTTGTTGCAGCAAAATATTCGCTAAAATATTCTGTTGCATATTTTCGTTTTCTTCTTGCGATTTACCTCTAAATATCAAAAGTTCAAAATGTGATTGAACTTGTTTATTTTTTATTTCTCCATGGGCTCTATCTATGTACATATATCCAATGATTTTTAGTTTCTTTTGATTTTGTGTTTAATGCTTATGCTCGTTTTTTATTTTTTGCTTTAGAAATTATGCACGCTCATGCAAATGATAAATAAGCGTGTGGAATTGTACGTGTAAATGCTAAAATAGCTGCAAAATTTATTTACATTAGATGGTTTTTTATTGTTATAGTTTTTTTTTTAGTTTCGTCAAAGAATGAAATGGCACAGTGACGTCAAATATTCACCCCTATTGTGAATGTTTATTCCCAAAAGTTGCAGTCGTATATTATTTCTACGTGAATAAACTGGCATATTCGAAAAAAATATGGCATCGCCCATTTTTATTCCCGTGAGTTTTTCTCCAAAAAGTATGTGTATTTTTCCACAAACGTTTTGTTTGTATATATGTATGTATACATAGATATCTATATTATAGTATATACTGCCAAGAAGTCTTCATGTTTTTCAATCACATATGTATACATGTATATCAAATCTGATAAACACCGTGTATTAGATGATGCATCTCTCAAATTTCGTCTCCTTATTTTTTTTCCCAAAATTCATAACAAGTTCTGAAACGGATAAATATCCTGTCCCCGCATTAATCCGTCACACCAGAAAAAACATGCAATTGCATATTTTCGGTTTCCCTGCTAATGAATATTAACTAAATAGATTTGGATTGCATGGGCGTGGCCAATTTTGATGAATTTCTATTTTTTTTTTTTTAATTTAGTTAATATAGATCTCACTGACAGCTTTCAATAATCTAGAAACAATCCTTATAATTTTTGTACACAAATTCATGAAACCATACTACTGTGCAGCGTACAAACTACTTATTTTTTTGTCGATATAGTGGCGTCTAGTAAATCTATCGTGGATTTTATTTACTGTAATTTAATTTAATTTTCTAAACTTCTTATTCGAGTACAGAATCAGGCCCACTGTTGCATTAGGTTCTGTAATTTTATTTGCAATTCTTACTCACATTTTCACTTTTCAAAATAAACTATTAACAATTTAAAGCTGTCAATGTTTAGTTTTTTTGCAAATAAATGTTGCAGCAAATCAGTTTATATTCACTCTTTCTATCTCGCTCACCCTCTGCCGTTGTTGTCTTGCCACCTTTTTAGTGATTGAATTGATCGTAGTTCTGGACCCAGTTGTGCTACAACAATTTAGTCAACGCACCAAATCATTGCAAAATAATCGTATCAGCTAAAATGAAAAGAAAAAATATATATTGTTTTCCTAAATGCCGCAAAAGTGTGTGTCGTAATGATTTGTTGAAATTTTTTACAAATTTCTCATTTTTATTGGTACGCGAACGATGAGCAGCATGCACCACATTTTTACAACTGGATGATGTAAAAATGTATTTACTTTGGTATTCATCTTTACCATATGTAGCAGTTTGCAAATCAATAAATATGTATATTGTTTGTTCTCTGCCTCTTGGCATGGGTAAGATTTTGTTTGCATACTAAAAATGATCTCATACACACAATTGGGTTTTGTTATTTTAAGCTAAATTCATATTTACAGTTTAGTAAATAAGTAAGCGCACGCACAAATTCATTGTTTACTTCGTAATTATTGTATGTACATATTAGAGTTATTTTGATAAAATGTATTGTTAATAAGACTATTTTTCTATTAGCACTCATGTGTGAATTTAATTTTTTAGTAAACTATAGACATGTATAAATAAACTTCTAATAGCGTGAATACATAATTATGTGACACACTCATCCATACTCTTGATTGTGAGTGAAGTATGTACCAGTGTTTGCTTTCATGTGTACATTAAAGAACATACTTACATACATAGTTGTATGCATTGTATCTTTATGATTTCAATTTCATAATTTAAAATTTCAGCACTCCAGTCAGAAACTCGTGAACTACATGAGCTGTTAAGTACGAGTAGTACGCTCTTTATTATATTTTGTACAATTTCTGTTTTAATAATTTTTTTTGTGTATATTTGTATAAATATATTTTTTATATGCTTATATGTTTTTTCTCTGCATTTTAACTTATAAACGCAAATTGCATTCATGCAATACGCATTTGAAATGTTTGCACTTGTCTTTTATTTTATTTTTCTTTTTCGTTGCATTTTACGAGATACATTTCTTATTACGAGTATCTTGAGTTTTTTAGTACAGTCGTGCGTTTTTCTATGTTTAATGCAAGAAATACGTGAATTTTTTTTCTCCCCTGGGATTATCTGGTTCTTTGGAACTCACTAACTAAAAACGAAATGACCGTAGAATCTACGAATCTACCATCTACGGCGTAGATGGTTAATATATGAGCTTTAAATAATTTTGATAGAATTTATAGCTAATGTATTCTTAAGTGCTTTTAATTTTTTTTGTGCTCTCTGTTTTTTTGCAGAGAGAGTTTATTTAAATGGTACAAATAAATTGTCTTTTACTATTTAATATAAAAAATAAAATAACAATTAAAAAAATATTAAAAACTAAAATAAAATTTAGAATAATAAAAAACGTTTATTTAGTAAATTACGAAATACATGCACATATGTATTTAAAAATTAAAACAATTAAAAATTTATTTAAAACAAAAAATAATGAAAAGTTATTTAAAAATAAAAACATTTAATGTAAAAATATAATCACACTTATTCCAGTTGTCGTCATCGACATCACTTTAAGACAATATAAATTAAAAACAATTTTTTTTGAACTTTAGGTCAGTTTATATTTCAATTTATTGGTTCAATATTTCGTTAAGCTTTGGTTAACGTCTTCAGGATATATATTGTTTATATTGTTTCTCGTTTTTTTGATATTTAATTTTTCCTTTTTCCTCTTTTCCTTTCAATTATAAATAATATATATAATATATAAAAAATATTTATAATTGAAAGGAAAAGAGGAAAAAGAAAAAATTAAATATCAAAAAAACTAAATATCAAAAAAACGAGAAACAATATATATCCTGAAGAAGTTAACCGAAGGTTAACGAAATATTGAACCAATAAATTGAAATATAAACTGACCTAAAGCTCAAAAAAATAGTTTTTAATTTAAATTTAAAAAATGGTCGAAAAATTATATAAAAAATATTTAACATATACACATATACATACATACCCAGTAAAAAAAGAGACTCCAAAAAAGTCATGAAAATGTAGAGTTTACGATGCGGAAGTAGTGCAAATTTGGATCCGATCTAATGATTTTTACATAGGGTTGTCATTGCAAGAAGTTCTCTTTTTCGATGCCTGGTCACTGAATTGGAAGCGATATTAAGAAAAATTCCCTTTTTTGTAATAATATTTTCATCTAGGAAAAAGGGTAAATAGTTGCCTTTTTTAACAATTCGTTTCTTTTTATACGAATTTAAGCACGAAACAGTGTTTTCATGTAAATTGAAGCAAATAACTTTTAAATTTTAGACTAAAAATAGTTCATAAATTTCTTTAAAAAAATAATTTTTTTTTTAAATTCTGGTGAGTATTTACTAGCACTATGGAGGAGTTACAAGGTTTTGTGTGACTAAAATAAGCTTCTACATGGTTTTTTGCTCACTCTCGGCAAATTAAAAATATCGATTTTTTGGAAGCAATGAAAATGTACTTCCACTAGAATGACTTCCATTTTTTTTCACTGGGTATACACAATATAAAAAAAAACCCAAATACATACATGTGTACATCATCACCCTTATAGCGAATCTAAAGGAAATAAATTCATGGGAATATTTTTTTTATTCCCATGAACAACAAATTGGCATCGCCAATTGTTAGGGAATAAAATAAACATCTGTTGCGAGTGGAACATGCTATTGTGAATTGATGCAATTGTATTTTTTAAAATTTTTTTAATAAATTGTTATTATTCAGGAAAATGAACAGCATTTTGCTCAAATTTATGTTATTTTTATTGGAAAAAATAAAGAGAAGAAATTTGAGAGACGCATCAATTCCACTGTGTGTTATCGCAAGTAATGTACATACATATGTAAATGAAAAGCATGAAGAATTATTGGCCGTATATACCATAACATAAATATATATGTATGTAGGTATACATATATGTTTACTATAATAAAAATAAAAATCAAAATTGTTTAAAAACAAACGAGAAAACTACTTACATTGTGCTGCTTCTGTTTCTATTCCCAAACAAAATGTTAGTGAAAAAAATACACGTATTTTTTGGGGGAAACTCACGGGATTGAAAATCGGTGATGCCCATTTTTTTCGAACATGCGAGTTTTTTTCACGTGGTAATAATTAACGATTGCAACTTTAGGGCTCAGCCCTAAATATTTCGAGGGAATAAATATTTACGATAGGGGTGAATATGTTTTATTAAAGTAGACAGGACATTTATCCATTATGCAAAACAAAGTTTATAGCTTTTAATAATTAAACAAAATTTTTCACATCACTATTTTATATTATTGATAAAATACTAACCCCCATATTCATAAAAAAATAAATTGAATTTGAAATGCATTTTAGGAAAATTTTTTATGAAAAATTTGAAATAAAATACAATTCAAATTCATTTTAAAATTTATGAATATGGGGGTAAACATTTTTTATATCAACTTAATGCGCTTTTCTTTTGGGAGATTTTTGTGGTTTATTTTAAAATGAATCTTTTTTTTTTTTTTGAATAGCACAACATTTGTATATTTATGATTTGAACTGGCTAAAGTTCGTATCGCTTTTTAAGCCAAATTACATGTGATAATTATTAATGAACAAATAACACTAAAGTTAGTTGTAAATATTCTGACTAAGACATAGTTGAACGGAACAACTAGCTCTTTTCGAAGGCCACTAAACATTCATCATCAACGTTGTTTTTTGTGTTTGGTCCACTGGAATATGTAAGTTGTTTTGATTCATCGTATTTCAATATGCTGAAAGCTTTTTTGTAATGACAGGTTGCGAGTTCGAATCTGCAAAAAAATTCTCCCTAACTTAAAGAAATACTATCTTAAATGTCTCCCTTTTAACCTCAATGTAATCGTACAAACTTTTAAACGACTAATTTCAGCATTTTCTTGGCTTTTGTGTTCTTGAAAGATTTTACTAAAAGCTTAAGAAATTTATTTCTATCACTTTCTCATTTCACAATTGGCTCATGATCAAAACTCCTGCAAGGAATTTATTGCATTTTTATCCTTAACCCCAACACCTTAAATGCTAAAACCAACCATATTCTGTTTCCCGTAGTGATGATATTTGTATCCTTGCTAATAATATTGTAAATTTTATTTCGTTTGACATTTTCCACAGTCGGTCGGTTTCTTGCTTTTTTCAAACTAGTTTTATATACATATATTGTACGTAAGTATGTGTACATATTTTTATATGTACTGCAGAAAAGAAAGATTTGTACTTTTAGACAATAGTTGTCTTGTTAATGTTATACATACTCGTGTATAAAAATAAAAAAAAAAATAGTCATGAAAGATGAAGGAAAACACAACTAACTCAGTTCATGCCTTTTGAGTAAAAGTGTCTTACTTAACAAGTTCTAATGACAACTACTGGTAGAGAGACTAAAACTGTCTTATCCTTTTGAACTGAAAGCCAACACCCAACGAAACAAAGAAGCAGCCACCCATAGTGATAGTGTGTCGTATACTTAATAATTTTCCATAAGGATTGGTTTCCCTGCTTTTCTGCTACTTGCTTCTGTTGATGTGTGAGTGTGCTTATGAAATTTTCTGCAACCATCTAAAATTTAACATATGACTGACTGAGTGACTGAATAGGTTTTTTCTTTGTGTTGTTTTGTTGCTACAAGATAATATTGCGTCAAAAGAAAACTTTGTTCGTGATGTTTTTTGTTGTGAAAATGGCGTTTTTGTGATAATTTTTATTTCATTTTTATAAAGCGTTATAAAAAGGAAGGACCAGTACTTCGGACAGACATTGCAAGGAGTGTTTTTGTTTAATAATGAATTAGAAAAAAGGAAGTGAGAATTGCAAATAAATATTTTCGCAACGTCGTAACTTCTTGATTCTCACAATATGGAAACGATATAGAGCCACGTATTCTACCAAAAAAATTTAATAGAGCGGCTGACATTGACTGAATAAGTTAGCCCTTTGACTACAAACCCAAAGGTAATGATGGGTTCAAGTCCAATCTCCGACAAGTCATAAAATAAAAAAAAAGTTTTTCCGATCTCTGCTTCTTTCTGTATTAACTTATTATGAGTTGCATTCCATATTCCCTGGCTAACATGAAACATCCACTATCGAATGTCAAATGTCAGCTGGCAGCATTATCGAAAATTTCGTTGAGCAACGAATTTTGTATCGAACACAATTTTGCTATGGATGCAGTTTTTCCATGTGAAAGATAATTAAGAATCTAAATGTTAAGCTAAGGTGTTTTAGTTTTAGACACCCAAATACAACTGTAAACTATTTTTTCTATTTAACGTAAATCTATTGTCGAAAGTACTAAACAATTCTAAAGGTTTAAATTTGCTGTGTACGCCCAAGTCTGTTTTAATTTTCAATATTCTGTATTCTTAAAATTTTTGCAAATTTTTAAATACGAGTACGTACTGAAGTATATTTTTGTCCTTTTTTTTGTATTTTACTTTCAATCTCAGCTGATACAGTATTTTGAACAATCACAGTGAGTGAAATTCACAATAGCGACATTCTCCGTAATAATACCACATGAAAATTAATTTCAATATCACATTCGAATACAGTCTAATATCTAAATACTTACGTACTTTGGTGCCAAAACCCACAAAAAATTATGCCAGTTGACAATGCGTTTTCACGCTGTTCGAGCTGCCACCTTGTTAAAAGGTCCATGTATAATATATCTTGCTATCCCTGTGAAAATGCTTTTTACATATGATGAGAACAAAACAATAAAAAATGGGGAACTGAATGTTTGTTCTACAAAAAACACAGAGTAACTTTGTGACGCGAATTCGAAAGCATATTCTTTCATTTCGAAATACAGTGTAGGACTCCAATAATTTTATTATTGTCGCTTTTGCACACATTCTTATTTTGTTCTTCGAAAGTTTCTTATCAACATTGTGGGCTGTAAAACACTACAAAAAAAGTTTTTTTCAATGAAATATATATGTATGTATGTAAATAGTGAAACAAAGTTGCCATATTGTCGATTTGTAAGTCTTTTTAAGACGATTTTATGACACCGGGTCCACTTGAAGTTGATATAACTGACAATCTAGCATTAGTAATTTTATGTTTACTTATGTTTGTTTTTTAAAAGAACAGTAAATTCTTTAAAAAATAAAAATTAAAAACACATTTTGTGGTTTTTGCGCTTGTCCCGCGATGTTTACGGAAAACGTTCGATATACAATCAATAATAATAATATCAGCAATAATATAACAAAATTTGTTTTTATTTTCAATATAAGAACGTCTATCTATCATTATTGTGGAGCAGGTCGTTACTATTTGTTACTATTATGTTTTAAAGCTATTTTTCCCCAACATTGTCTGGTAACCCTAATCATAAACAAAAGTCAACTGTGTCAACGTTTATACGAGCACTATTTCCAAGTGAGTTAATTTGCTGTTTATACGGCCTAACAAAAGTGCAAAAACTTGGAAGCACTTTTATGAAAAACTTATGTTTAAAAAAAAGTTTGTAAATGTATAAAATAACAAATAATTATTTGTTTCATTGTCATTATATTCATCTATAATTTTTTTTTTGCAATATTTATCTATTTATTGTCTTTTATTGGCAAACATTTGTCAGCAACGTCAAGCATTCATTTGTAAATAGTGCGTTAATCGTGAGTAGTTTTCTGAAGTAGTAAGTTGCAATAAAAACAATAATATGGCAACAATTTACAGTTTTTAGTGTTTTTATGGGAATTTTTACAATTTAAGTTTAAAATTTGTAAACGCACTAATAATCCCAAAATTATATTTTACTTGTTCAGTAAAATATTTTTTAATAAAATACATTGAAATTGATTATTGAGGGGTTTAGCTGGATCCTATGCGCATTTCACTGTTGCTAATGCAACAGGGGTAAAGGTTCCCTGATGATCTGCATTAGCAACAGTGAAATGCGCATAGGATCCAGCTAAACCCCTCAATAATCAATTTCAATGTATTTTATTAAAAAATATTTTACTGAACAAGTAAAATATAATTTTGGGATTATTAGTGCGTTTAAAAATTTACAGTTTTATTTGCAAAAAAGTCGTGCGTATAAACGCAGTAACTGTCGATTCATATGAGACGTAAAGCACAATCCATTCTGCCATTAGTGAGGGGGACTACTTTTAGAACAAAAGATAATACCCTTTTAGGGAGCAAAACATTTTTACAAAACATACATAAAACTGCACTTTTTAAATTAAAATGTAGCATTTTTTTTGTAGAAAAGGAAACAACATTAGTTTAGCAGCAGTAGTCTGTCTACACAGTAAGTTTTCTGTTCAAAGTTCGTTTGAAAATAATTTTAACCATAATTTCGGAGATTGAACACATAGTACAATGTACCATTTCGATTGTTTTGTATGTTCGGATTTTTATTTTCCGATCATTAGAAAACTAAATGAATTTATTCTTTTCGAAAGCATCATGTTGTATTCCATTCACATTGCTAACTTTCCTCGGGAATTTGGTATTTATTTTTTATTACATGCTACTCAAATTATAGTCAATATTTAAGTGTGAGTATTTGTCGAGTACACATAAATTTCTAACTTAATTTTTTTCATATTTACTCTTTTTTTTTCTTTCTTTTTTCCAATTTAATTTCTATTTGTTTAATATTCCTTAAAGGTCCTTTTCATGTACGAATACATACAATTTAAATATATTTTATGTATTTCCATTTGCTTTATATGAAAAACTTTCCCTTTCATTTTTAATATCTTTACACACCACACCTCTTTTGAATTGGGTTTATTTTCTTATGCTACAAAAAAAAATAAAATAAGAAAAATAACAAAATGAAGGATATTACATGTCTGCTGCTGTTTTTTTTGCCATTTATCTCAGCTTGTTTTCCTTTATATTTTTTTACGTGTGTATATACGAAAATTTTGCAGACATTAAAAAAAACTTTTAGCTTTGTTGTCAATGTCATGTGTTTTTTATGCGCATTTTCCGTTTTATTTTTTCCCCAAAATAATTTATATAAGTTGATCCTTTTAAATTTGCTGATTGTGTAAGGGGAAATAAGGAATTATGCACTTGATTGTTTTAGAAATAAATACATACTAACTGTTAAAGCTATATATCCGGCTTTAAGGATAAAAATAATTGTAGTTTCTATTATAGATCCTGCAAAGATTTTTGAAATCATTTACTGTGAATAAATAATATATCCTGTAAAATTTTCGCAATCATTTATTATAAACAAGTTGAGCTTTTTCGTTTAGTTTTTGTATACTAAAAACTAAATTTAAATAATAAACAATTTATTTCTTTAAGTAATTAAATTTTTTTATACTGTGACCATAAAAATCTATATATTTTCTGTTTAAGTAAAACAGTTTTGCTTTGCACTGAATGATCTCATTTGTGAAATATTTTTATTTAAACAATTTTATTAAGTATTAATGTATACATACATACGATATCTACAAATACACAAAAAAAAACTTTTTATATTTTCCTCTTAATTTTCTACTCAAAACAACAACACCTGCTCGTATGATACCAGCGTTGCCAGATCCTGTATTATAGACAAGAAAAGTTTACTTTATACCACCCAAAAAAAATTTATGGGATGCCGATAGTATTTTTTTTATTCGATCCACTTGCAGTTTCCGACAGAGTGGCCATAAAAAATGACATGTGCGTAAAAATTGCACTGATAGCGTGCAACTGGCCATGTGCATTGCACTTTTCACCCAAAAAAACTATAAAAATTTTTGACCCCATAACTTACAAATGCAGCTTTTTGCGGAAAATTTTTTTATAACCATTTTTGTGCAGAATAAAGAGCACAACAGTTTTTCCGTACATAATTTTGCCCTAACTATGACCTATCATGGTCCATTATGTGAAACTAAGTTTTTTGGGAAGACTTTTTCAACGGCTCACGCTAAAATTTGAATAGCGATAATTATAATCCGTTTTCATTATTTTATAAGGCAATCTCTTTAGATTATATAGCTCCATTACATTTGGTCCAAATATGTATCATTTCATTATATAAGGATCAGAACATCACATAACAGTTTATTTTAAGCTTTGTTATGTATTTGGGAATTATCCTACAGTTCGTGATCCATTGAATATATCTCAAGAAAACTAGAGACACATACAGACGATAGAAGAAAATATATTTCTGTACAAAAAAAATTCTGCGTACATACTTGCATATATTATTCGTGAATTTCAACAAATCATTAGGATTCTTTAAAAAGAATTTAATAAACACAGTGAAGAAAAATATGTTTTTCATAATACATACCAGAGAACTGTATAAGTTGATTCATTTTCGCTTTCCCTCACGCTTTTGTTTTGTTCTTTAATGTCAATACGTTCAAATGATATTGCTTGCAGAGTTACCTCTCTAACAACTGACTGTTATAAACTCACTCTCTTTTTTTTTTGAGTGTTGTTAGTAAAACTAAATAAAAAATTCTTACTGTTGTTTGATTATTGCTTTGTATAGTAATCAAATAACTCATAAAAGCACGTTAACTAAATGAAGTCTCAAGTTAATAAAACATTACGTATTAATTAATGGCTTTTCTCGTATTAAAATAATTTATAAAATAAAATGAGCCTAGATATTTTATTTTATAATATTACACAAAACTATATTTGTGATAAGGGGTTTTAAGAAGAAAACAATCATACTGATTCATTGCTTTAGTGAATCATATGAATGAATAGAAATTGCAAGCAGTGGCAGGCATTTATTAACAACAGTCTCATTGATATGAATAATGCAATAGCATCTTTTAATGTTAAATGCTAGCTCAATATTCATTTTAGAAAATGCAAAATTATGCCGTTTGATTCGTAGTCATGCAGACCTGTGATGCATACATACAAACATTTGTTTTTGCTCACAATTTATTCACTGTTGTAAAATGAATTTATTTGCCTTTTTTTCAACACTGAAACAAAAGTTCGATTTCTATTCGAATTCAATTTCGATAACGAGTGCAGGAATAAGCCGCCTTAATTTTGAATATGTTTTAATTAGAGTTTTTTTCCCGGACTTTATTTTTCCGGGAAAGCGGGAAGTTTTCAAGGAAATAATAAAAATTAAATTTGCCAGGCATTAACACAAATTTAATTAGAAAGTTTTAAACACTAACTAGAACATATCTTATGTATTAATAACACATAAATACTCGTATGTTAATTGAATTTTAAGACAGGAACTATATTTTTTTAAATTATAGTTTTTTAATTCCTCAAAGGTTTTTTCCAAAATGAAAAACGTTGTTATATGAGATCAAAAAAGCAAAATTACAAAATTAATTGCGAAAGTGGTCTAAGTCATATGCATTTTTGTTTCGAAATATGAAATAAATCTTAATAAACCTTCAATAAATATTTAATAAATATTATATTACTGGATACTAGTAGGACTCTAAATTAAAATTTTTGCATAATATAAACATCATTTTTGATTTGTTTATATGTAATCTATTAAATATTTCGACCAATGAGATATATAGCTTATACCACTTTGTAATTAATGGCACACATACATATAAGTGAACATAAATATAACATACACTCAGGGAAAATCTGCAACTTAAAAATAATAACTAGTCACATTAATTTAATAATTTTCAATATAATAGAAAATATATGTTATGAGATATTTAAAAATAACTAAAATTAATAAATTAATATTTTTCCATATTGAAATAAAAAATTTCAACACGACTAGACTTTCGTAATGTTCCTTTTTAAATTCAATATGGGTTTTATTGATTTCGAGCTGTTTTTTCCCTGGGTGTAACAGTTAATAAAAACAAATATAAAATACATTAAAATATATAATTAGAGTTTTCTTAAAAAACGTCCATACAATTGAGTTTTCCATCTAAAACAATTTTATTAAAAACAAAAAAAAAAAAGAATAATGATTTCAATAAATTACCTTAAAATATCAAAATATTTGACAAAAAAATTGAAAATTTTTTAGAAAACCCACTATTTTCACAAATGCCAAAGTGAAAGCAGATGTTTTCTAAATGTAAAATAGTCAATTATTTCTTTTATTATTTCCGAGGATCCCGCACAAAAAATCCCGGGAAATCTGAAAATTTTAAGAGGGACGGGAAATCCCTGAAAAAAGCCTAGTTTTAATGGAATAGAAAAATCTTTAAACGAAAATTTTTTTTACTATTTTATTTGGTTTTGTACTAGAAGATACTAGAGGTGACAAGAGACGGAATATAATTGTGCTTTCGGTATGTCTCGCTCGTATATACAACAAATCCTCTTTACTGTTTCTGGTTGTCTGGCTGGTATTATTTTAACGTATTTTCATTATATACTTTTTGGCCTCATTCGCTCACTAATTTTTGTAAGTGACTGGTAAAAATTAATATTTTTGCATGAACATTTTTAAAACGAAGTCTGTAAGCATTTGAAAGAAATTTTAATAACTTTTAATTGTGCAATAGTGAAAAATTCAAACGGTCTTGACAATATAGGTTCGATAGTACTACCCATGAGTAGTAAAACCCGATTATTAGTTTAGTGGATTTTGGTGACCAATTCTTTTATGGTCGCCCAAACATTTCGAAAATCAGTGGGTCCTAAAAAAATGTTGTCATCAGTTTTAGACGACCAACAGCTAATTCAGAATGTAACAGTGATAGCGCTTAAGTATGTATGACAATAATGTAGTTAAGAGTTCACTAAATAAATCTTATTAACATTTTACAAAAAAAAAACTTCTTCTGCACTTTTATTTGCAAAAATAAAGGAAAATTATTTTTTTTACACTTTTCAAAATAACTTACAGGGACTCCTAATTTTTTTGCCAACAACAATTGGCAAAGTTGTAGCTACGGTAAAGCTGAACAAGTTTTGTGAACATATGAATACAATTTGAACGTGTCTAGGCACTCTAATAGCTCATACAGACCGCTTTTAAACCGACTTCAAAAAAATAAGGAGGAGGTTATCAATTCGTCTGTATTTTGTTTAAATTGTTACTTCATAACTCTACATTTTAGACCGATTGTAAAAATTCTTTTTTTTTATCAGGGTGTATAGCTTCTAATTGGCCCCATTTTAAAAAAGTGGAGGACATGCCTACAAATTTTTGAATTTGATTTTATGATATTCTGCTTATTTGATTGCTGCGAAACGTAGCAAACACCTTTGGTTCTTGGACTTATACAATTTTAAAGCTGAAAAATTGGGCGGGGATACGCCCATTAAAACTTATTACTTTATTTCTCGAGGTTCTACTTTACCAATTTTTACAAAAGTTAACACACCCTGAGCTATGAAAAATACACAATCTTGCATTTCAAAAATGGCGGAGGCACGTCCATTAAAATTTAATTTTGTACTTCACGTACTTCTTCTTAAGCAACAGATTTTCAAAATAATTTTTTGATTTGCTCCCATAATTTTTTGTCGAAAATGTTCTATCAGATCCTTTTTGCATTGAAGTCGTTTTTTTTTGGAAGTATTATTACCTCAAAAATTGCCGGTTTTCACACTTTTTAGATACAAAGTATATAATTTTTATTGTTTTTTTTTATTGCTGTGCTAAAAATTTTAAAACAAGCATACTACATTAGTATGCAAATCAGCTGATTTTAGCTTCCTTCAACTCTGGTATGCTCTGTGATTTTTAATTAGTTTCTATACAATAATAATAAAGACTCTTTGCTGGCAACACTGTTCTGCTACAAAAAAGTTTGTTGAATTTTATTCTTGAAGTAAAATAAGCATAAAACAATAAATAAGTAATAAAAAAAAAAATTTCAGATGACAGTGTTTGTTTGTTCCCAATATGTTATTCCGAAGAACTTTAAATTTTGTTTTTTTAGCAAAAATAAATAAAAAAGCAAACTAAATTTAAAGAAATAAAAAATTTTCTGTCTTTAGATTTTTGTCAGACGACAAACGAACAACAAATTATAGATAAACTTGAACTGAAATTGTTGAAATTTGTCTTGTGGGCTTCACGCAAAATTTTAGTATATTTTAAAATAATAAAAAAAACTATTATCTATTTTTTGAGTGCGCTAGTTTTTTATGCCAAATTTATTCTTTTTTTCTTTGGTATTTGTATAGGCGAAAAATAAGTTATAAAATTTTTTGTTTATAAACAAATTTAGCTTTATAATTTATGTGTATTAAAAACAACTTTTGTTTTTTTTAAGTTTGTCCCTCTGGCTCTCTTTCGCCCCAAATCATTCTGTCCTTTTCATGCAGAATTTTAATATGGCGTGTTTTTTTTATAGAAATAATTGCCATAGGCAAACCTTTGAGTATCTCGATACCATAAATTAGCTCTGCAAAAAGAAAAAAAAATGTTTTTTCACCATTGAGTTTTTCAAGTTGTTTTTTATTTTCTAGCTTTAATTTTAAAATTTATTATATGCGCTAAATAAGTACTTGAAAAGGAAAAAAAAACTAAAATCCACTTTGCTTTTTTTGCATATATTATAATGAATTTGTATGAGAAAATGTGAACTACTAACGAAAAGGTTAAATTTAATACTTGTTGTTTGGAAAAAATGCACAAAAGTAAAAAAAAGCCTGCCACACGCCAAACAGGAAATGTTAGTTTGTTGTGCTCCAAAAAGCTTAACGTCTGCTTAAGGAATACAACAGAACTCTAAAAAAAAGAAATTCGCATAAATTTTATATAAAAAGCCAAATACTCGTGCTGTACTTGATGTGAATGCAGACAAAACTAAATACAAAAGCCATAAATTTTCCGCCAAATTAAACATTTTCAACAGAAATTAACTTTATTTTCTTTAAATGTTATAAAAAGAGTTGATGATTTAATGAGACTTAAAAGGTCTTCCTTATTGCTTTACACTTAAAGGTATTTAAATTGTAAATAACATGTATTTAACATTGTTGTTAATTGAACTAATATTCTATATTTATATAAACTTTTGAACGAGGCCGCTCAACAAGGAAAACGCCATAAATTTGGGAACGATTTTTTTTTAATTTTTAACATACATAATCTCTTTTTAGTTCGATATATTTCTCTCAGAGATATTCAAAAGCTAACCAGCTCCTTAAAATAGCCACTAAACGCAGACTCCACTAATTCGATTCACTAACGATAATCAAATCTTTTAGAAACCAAAAAAAAAACAACAAAAGTGCTGATTACATTTTTTAAACTTTTGTCTACAACGAAAGAATTTTGCTTTATAAATCCAATGAAACAATTTCATTAAAAAATTTTCACAAATCTAATGATAATTTCACAAATCCAATTAAAATTTCATGAATATTGTGAAACTATCTCATTGGAATTGCTTTCTTGATATTCTGGTTTCGTTAGAATATTTTATTGGATTTATGACAACAATATTTTCTAATTATTAAGAAACCCCTTTATATTTAAGTTATTTCATTCATTTCATGAAATTATTTTATTGTTTCGATGAAGTTATAGCACTGCATTAATTACACTGTAAAATAAATTTGATGAAGTTTTCAATAAAATAATTTTAACGAAACTGGCTTCATTAATCCAACGAAGCGTGACGTTGGTTGAATTTTAATGAATTTTTCATTAGATTAATGTCGAAATTCATAGAATTTCTGCCGAAAAATTTTTCAGTGTAGTTATTGAATAGACAACAGTCAGCTGTTCAGTCAAAACTAAGGTTTCTAATTTCCCGGACTTTTCCAATTCTGAGGAATCGAGAAGTAAAATGTTTTATTCCCGGGAATTTCAAAAACATTTGAATTTAATTAAATGACCTCAATAAAAAATATGATTTTATGATAAAACATACAACATTTAAATTAAAAACAAAACAACTTTATTCGTTCATTTCATGAACACCAATATTTAAAAAACAAAACAAAAACAAATAAATTCATATGCTTTCCATCGACATCTGCCAATCTAGATACTATAAAAACGTTTTATGTTGAAAATATTTCGTAACCTTTGAAGTCGTTGGAATCATCTTGAAACCCTCCTTACATCCGCTCAATGCTTATATTCACCCTTATCAGGAATAACAGGCGAACATTTTGTTCACATGAAATATTTCTCGAGAACAAAAAAATGGCGAACAAAAATAGAAAATAGTATACTGACACAACAACAACGCAAACATTGGCAATCACAAATTAAGGGAAAGGGAACACTTTTCACGTGAACTTTTGTTCTTAATAAGGGTGATTATGCATCGTTACAGAGTTGTAGTTTTAAGTAATAAAACAACGAAAAGCAATGTAAAAAAAACAAATTGCAAAAACGTAAATATTAAATTCCCGAAAATTCCCGTTGAAAATTTCCCGGGATTTGTATAAAAATAATTCCCGGGAATTCCTGGAATTTTTTTTCACGCGTAGAAACTCTAGTTAAAACACTTACCCCCATATGCAAAAAATAACGTATGCTTCAAGTGTACGTTAAACAAGGTTTTGTATGGAAATTTTCTCTTAACGTACACTTTAAGCACACTTTATTTTTTTTGCATATGGGGTAAAATTTTTTAGACCATGTTACACTAACCTACACAATTATGAGATTTTTAAGAAAATACAACCCTGGCATGATGTAGTCTACGAAAATTTTCAAAAGACAATCATAATTGATCAGATCAGTGTTGTATTTTTTAGTAAGTTGTGCGAGTTGTGGCCTTTAGCAGAACAAACGTAATTAGTCTACAATAATATATACTACGTTTACACGCACGACTTATTCAAAAATAAATACATATATTGCAAATACAGAATTTAGCGGCATAAACGGCGAATTAATTATTTATTTGCTAACAGTTAACGCACGAAAACAATTCCTGATTAACACACTACATATTTGCAAATAAAATGCTTGAGGTTGCCACGCTTACAAATGTTTGCTATTAAAAAACAATAAATAGATAAATAAAAAAACAGTGATAGAAGAAAATCATGACAATTAAAAGAAATAATTATTTGTTACTTTATACATTTGCACTATTTTTTTTTTGTAAACGTAAGTAAGTTTTCTATAGAAGTGCTACCAAGTTTTTGTGATTTTGCTATAATAATAATTTATATAATTTATACTACGTTTATACGTGCACTATTTGCAAATAAAAATATTATATATTGATTCACACAGTCTTGTGCAAAATGGTGTATCATATATTGATACTCCCTACTTAAAAATTCTTTATGGATGTATGTATGTATGAATAACTTAAACACTGCAATAATTGAACACAATACCTTCCGTTAATGCTTTTTAATTTTGAAGATAGTCAATACAATATATTCAATTCATTCCAAAGAAGCCATGAGCTTGTCTGCAGATGGAACTGTCTGTGATTCCAGTCTATAGCTTTGACTATTTCTTTGTCTCAAGTCTGCATGTCTCTTCTAGGGTTACGATTCGAAGCAAAAAGCTTTATAGCTGTGAAATATTGCCAAACACTCTATTGAAATATAACTTCATCACGATGCTGTTTTTGTTCTATTATTGGTACAATGTATCAATATTTGTATTGTATTGTATATTATTATGAATAAACGCAGCATTTATCTTGAACACAGCTTTCTTCTCATCTTCAAAATTTCGGCGTATATGCGATGTATAGCACTTATTAAAAATCCCCCAATTTCAAATAGCTCACACACCTTCAACAGACGATCGGCCTTATTATTAGTTGGAATGAGACCTTTCAAATGAAAGTATTGAATTATAAGCTTAAATATTCGCTGAGATCGTTTTTTCTGGTGGCTACAAAATAAATACTGAACAACGCAGAATATTCCAATATAGAAAAATTGTATCAGTTCATAACTTAATCACTCCTAATCTGTATAAAAATTCCCCGGCAGTTTTAAAAAAAAATCATTTAATAGAAACAAAATAGCTGACTGAAAATTCTGCCTCAATTTTAAATTTTTCTTACCATATCTTTAGAGTAAAAGGATTTTCTTCTTTGAAAAATTAATATCCTGATTGGGGAATATTTCGAATTTAACTGAATTAAATTTACGTACAAATTTACCTTATCATAATATTTTAATATGAATTGAAAAATGGCTAAAGGAAACTCAAAAGTATCATAAATATTTTTTGGAAGACTTATTTGCTCAATTCACAACCTATTCTAGGATTCGTATTTCGTACAAACGTTGTTGGTAATTTCTATGTAAACATTTGTTTATAAACAATGTTTTTATTGAAATTAGCAACAACTCATGTACGAACTACGACTCCTATATCTAATAGGTTGTGAATTGAGCAATTGTTTCTTAAAGATTTCAACACAAACAAGTATTATAAAAATACCAAAAAAAAAAGTTGGTCAAAAATGCGAAAAATCACCTTTTGTTCTACCGTTCTTCAAAATTCTCTTGTTTTGTATGTTTGTTCATTTATTTCTATTAATGCAGAATTATTAAAATACTAACAACAAAAAAGTGTTTAAAACACTAAATAATTAAACATAAAATAAAAGAAAGACTGAACCAGAAATTCACTCAATGAAAATTTATTAAAATAAAATACAAATCCTTCAAATAACAAAAAAGTGCATAGCAACAAAATAATCGAAAATGATTTCCATAAACAAACAAAAAATAAATTAAAAAAAATAAATAAAAGCAAAACTTTGCATTGGTCTTCAAAGTTATAAATAAAAAGAACCACATACATGCATACATAAATATATTGATGTTAAAAACCATAATAATAATAAAGTGCATATATTAAAAATAAAGAACAGCAAACAATGGAAAATAAGCATCAGCCTTGTGGCACAACAATATAGACGAAGAAGTCTTTAAAAATGAAATGTTTTTCCCAAAAATCGTATGTTTAATAAATGACTGAATAGTAAAAAAATTGTCAGCTGAAATTTCGTTTAGTTAAAAACTAAATGTTCTTAATAATATTAGCATTTTTAATGAAATTCGCCGACATTTCCAAAATGCAGAGTAAACGCTGTATTAATAATAACAACAACAACAATAATAATTACAACAACAACAATAATTACATCATGTCACAACAACGATGGCAGCAATATAATGCTAAAACAAATTCAAATTCTAGCAGCACTAGTTCTGGCTGCGATAGTTCAGCCTCTTCCTCATCCAAAGAAAATAGCTATCAGCAGCAGCAACAGCAGCAACACCACTCCCTAACACCCCAACAGTTGCAGCAATTGCGTCACTATCAAAAATTGCAGCAACAGCAGTTGCAATTGCTGCAACAGCAATTGTTGCAAAGAAAACATTTGCAACAACAATTGCGCGAACAGGGAGTGGAAATAAAAAGACCTGCCAAGGCAACAATGACAAGCTTAACATGTAACCAACAATATATAAAACAACTAAGATTGCAGCAACAACGGGAGCAACAGCATCAACATTTACATAATGTCCGTTTATCTCAGCAGCAACTGTCGCCTAATATCGATAATATTATGTTTCAAAATAAAAATATCAATAATAATCTAAATGATATTTTAAACAATAATAACAACAACAACAACCAAACGGAGTTACAACAGCTTAACAATGGGGTTGGTCGTATGTTTTATAAAGGTTGGATTTCAAAAAGTATTTTAAGCATTTATTACATTTAAAATTACTTAGCAACATATTTGTTTCATCTTAGCAACATGTTGCTACAATGTTTATAAAATATGTGTATAAAGAATTTTTAATTATGCCATAAAGCTGCCCATCCATTATAAAATATTATTGCATATGGGCATTTCCACAGGAATGTCAAATTTTTGTAGCGTGCGACATTTTTTACTTATATATATATTTGTATAGGCCGTCAGCAGCTCTACATTAGGTAAACTTTTAAGAAAAATCGACTCGACTCGCGTTGTTCAGAAATACAAGGTTAATTGCTGTGCTGTCACACGCGACAAAAAGTGGAATTTCTCGGAAAAATTCCCATATGTTGTTGTATATATTATTATCGTTTTGACCTATACTGTGCAATAAATGGCACAACATTGTCAAAAACAATGTTGCCCAATTTTCCTGACAGTGAAAAAGTAAACAACATTCAACAATGTTGCCACCACATTACCCAATTGTCTTGATTATACAATAAAAATCGAAAGTATTTTGATATTATTTTACAATACGAAAAATTGTACAATTATATTGCAAGTGGGTGGGGCCGCTTAAGAATAAAGTGCTTAAGTCATATTATATTATTTTGTAAGAGAGCAATTTTAAAATTTCAAGCTGATTTTCAGAAATTTATTTCTTTTGCAGTTAAGAATTCGTCGATAAGCACTCGCAGCTTAAATTCGTCATTTGAAGCACAATAACGACGAATTTACTCACCGATTTCCTGTCTTATATTTGATAAAATTGGTTGTTGTGTGTACAAAAACAGAGAGAGAGAGAGAGAGAGAATTTTTTCTTAATTTTAATTTTTCGTCGTTGCTCGACGTACAAAATAGAAATAAATCTATTTCAGAGCCATGGTTGCCAGATTTGACGATTTATCGTCATTTTGACGATTTTGGGTTCCAAAAATAGTATTTTGACGACTGGACGATTTTCCCCTTCAGTATGAGGATTTTAAGATCTCTATAAAGTTACACCATTTATTAAAACTTTTCAACCATTTTGAAATTGACCAAGAACTTGGCAGCTTTTGAAAGAATATGCAATAAAACTAAAGAGTAAAAGGCATTCAATTTAAATTTTTGTATTAATAATGGAAAAAATATTTAAAAAGTAATGAGTAATTTTTCGCTTGAGTGTGATAATTTTTATTTGCGAGCTTGTAAAGATGGGAATAATTGTTTAGACGTTGACGAACTTTATTTAGGAATATTAGGTTTTGCTGATTCTAGAGTTAATCAAATTTAAAAATTTAAATCATTAAAAATTATTATATGAAATCGTGTGATAAAATTTTAATAAGATTTGGCTTTGAAGATAAATTAAGTCTAATTGATCCCTACAATATTTTTATAGAAAAAAAAGTTCTTTCTACGATATTCTAAAAGAAAGACACGAAATTTAATCTAAATTCATATAGTTAAAGTTATTAAAATTGTAAAAAGTTTTTCTTGATACACACTTAAAATGTTTGGATTTGTGGAAAAAAATCCCGAAATGAAAAAAGTGACTATAGTCTTTTATTTTCCACCATAAATAAAAATTTAGTTTCACCGTAATCTTCAGCAAACGTAGAAATAGTGTTTAGTCAAGTCAACCTAAACAAAACCAAAGTAAAACATGTAATTGTATCCTTTTTTGGTAAGAGTTTAACTTATTTTATACTAAAACTACGAATTTATTTGTTGTACTAGGTTTTCGTTTAAAAAAAGTATTTGTTTTGTTTTTGACGAATTTTAGACGTTTCCGGGTAATTATTTTGACGATTTTTCGTGAGAAATTTGACGATATCACATCTATTTCATCTGGCAACTATGCTCAGAGTACGTAACGCACGACGAATTTCGTTCGACGGCGGTGTTGTGTTCATTTTCATATGCTCAAATGTGTTTTAGTTTTTATGGCGAAAGTGCGCACAAAAAAATTCGTCGTTCGTCCCAGTTGTGTTCCTAGCATAAATTGTTAAATACGGTGTACACTTTTATTTTATTTAAGAAAACATCATTATTGACCCTATAAATAATACATTCAATTTGAAACATACCAAAGCCATTATTATTCCATTTGAGATTATGAGTCGAGAAAAGATAAGTGGCGAATCATTGCGCTATTACTTGCTAAAGAAAACCACTTCAAAATAATTGAAAATTTTCCCAAGAGTACTTGTGAATGTGAAGGATTACAGGAGTGTTATTAACGCAAAATTAACTTATCTCGACTTAAGCACTTCTTAGTTTTTGCCCACAGAATTATGAGCAAATAGTTTGTCATGCTATTTGCATAACTCACCTTCAAAAGTGACAAAATTTTTTGTTTATTTATTAAAACATATTTTTTGAATACTGGCCAAAAATTGCGCATATTTCTGCACTCATTTTGTTTAATGTTTTCTTCTTATTTTAATCTATATAAAACTTTTGTTTATTTTTGTATTAAAACATTAAACACATCTCCTGGTTTATTAACCCTGATCACTTTTTGTTCTATAAAAAATAATGTATTTTTTGTTTTATTTTAATCTTAACAGAAAATGAGTAATTCATTGGTACTTGTATAATTTTTTGATGCGAGTATTATTATAAACAATTTAAAATTTTTATAAGTAAAAATTTTTTTTTTTAACAAGAGATAAATGGCACGTTTTGGCAACTAAATAACACTGTGTGAAGAATTTAAAAGAAATCGAAAAACCTGGGACGTGTTACTATTTTTCTGGTAGGTATTGCCGAGTATAACAATAATATGTTGAAAATTGAAATTTTGCAAACACCTCCAAAATTTTGAGTTACGGGTTAAAAACCAGTTTTTCGTACCCGTAGGCACTTATCAACCTCTAACTAAGTTAAATATCAACCGATTTGGAATTTATAAACGGATTTAGAATTAAAAGACTAAGACCTTTCGAATAATATATAAATTGTTTCAGTAAATTTCAGATATATGTCTATATTTTTTCACCAAATATAATTTTTTCGGTTTTTTTCGACACTTTTCTACTTTGGACTTGGTCTTAGGCAGAATTTTTTTTACTGGAACCATAGTGTTTATAACTTTACGTATAAAACATAATTGATAAAGAGTAATTCGCAAGTTTGTTTTAAAAAATTCCCTCGAAATTAAACATTTTATTAGAAGACTTTTTGTGCATTTAGACTTCAAGGATGATGATAGCACAATTTAATAGACATTTATCAACAAAGAGTACACAATTTACACAATAGTGGTCCCCAAACTTTTTTCTTGTCAACCGCAGATTTCGATCGACTTACCTGATTCTGAAAAGAAGGCAATTCGAATATTTTCCAATACAATGTGGCCATATTGTGCAACGAAAGGAGCAAACATATATTTTTTTTTTATTAAAGTGAATACAATTTAAAAATTTATACTCGAAATGCCTGGAACTGCATAAATTATAGTGCACAGAGGTGTCAACAGTCCATCGAAAAATTGTGGCATACAGGACTGAGGTACGCTGCAGATCCATTTTCATATCGTAAATGTGGCAGCACTTTGACTGAATATAATATATACATATTTCAGTTTTTATGTTGCTGCATTTTTTCCTCAAGACGAGAAAGTTTCTTATATAAATGTTTTTTTTTAAATAGGATACATTTTCCTAAAACAGTGGTCCGCAAAATAAAATATATTTGTATTGGTGAGAAAAATGAGAGTAAAATAAAGTTACACTTGAAGAAAAGTTTTGTAATTTAAAATACAGGGTGGCCCAGAAAGACCGAAGTGGTGTGAATTCCTTATAACTTTTTATTTAAGACATATTTTTTTAATTTTTTGTTTTTTAAATACAGTAAATTTATAGGGAATATTTTTAGATTAGTTATTAAAAATTGTATCCCGCAAGTGGTGGCCATTTTCTGCTTCGCACAAATGTGCTCTTTCCATTTCCATTATTCATAACTTATTTATGAGTGACGAAGCCCATTTCCAATTAAATGGGTTTGTTAACAAGCAAAACTTTAGGATATGGGCTAAGGAAAACCCGAGAGTACTTCATCAACGACAATTACACCCAGTTAAGTGTACTGTTTGGTGCGGTGTTTCTTCAGAAAGGATCATTGGTCCATATTTTTTGGAAAATGAAAGAGATGTCGCCATTTCCATCAATGGTGATCGATATCGGGCCATGTTGGAAAATTTTGTAAGGCCAGCCGTGGAATACCATCCGCAAATATGGTTCCAACAGGATGGAGCCACAGCGCACACTCCGAGGGCCACAATGGCTATTTTACGCGACATCTTTGGGGAAAGAATAAATTCGCGTAGAAGCATTTTTAATTGGCCTCCGCGTTCCCCGGATTTAACCGCTCCAGACTGTTTCCTTTGGAGTTATTTAAAAGGGAAAGTTTATGTTAATAAGCCTAGGACTATTGAGGAATTAAAAACCAATATTCCAGACGAAATTAACAACATAACACCGGAAGTTTTGCGAAAGGTCATGGAAAATGTGTTGAAAAGAGATCATTTGTGCGAAGCAGAAAATGGCCTCCACTTGCGGGATATCATTTTTAACAACTAATCTAAAAATATTCGCTATAAATTTACTGTATTTAAAAAACAAAAAATTAAAAAAATATGTCTTAAATAAAAAGTTATAAGGAATTTACACCACTTCGGTCTTTCTGAGCCACCCTGTACATGCTGTGGTTATTAATTAATTGAATATTTTTTGTAAATCAGCAATTTAATAAAAACTCAAGTAAAAAAAATATAATAATCCATTCAACAATGAAGTGTATAAGTTCCAAATTAAATTTATTTACAGCGCTCTGAAAACAATTAAAATGCTTTTTTAAACTATCTTCTCTATTATATTTAAAGGTTTCATAACATAAAATGCATTGCATATTGCCAAAAGCGAAAATATTTGTTAGCTTCCATAATTATTTGTTAGCTTCCATAATTATTTTTCAAATTTCATGTGATAATTATTAATGAACAAATAACACTACAGTTAGTCGTAAATATTCTGACTAAGACATAGCTGAACGGAACAACTAGCTCTTTTCGAAGGCCACTAAACCTTCATCATCAACGTTGTTTTTTTTTGTGTTTGGTCCACTGTGTGTGGTATCAGTTGATATAGATTTCTGCTTTATATACTTGCTGAAAGCTTTTTCGTAATGAAAGCTCAATTTTACCATCTCAAAATTTACAACAGTCTTCCCATTGTCGTTTGTTCTTTAATAATTACGCATGTCACTCTCATAAATCGAATGGGAAATAATTGACGGTAGCGCTCAGATAATTGAGATTTTTTACTCTGTGTGAATAAAAATCAAGAAAGTAAAAAACTTCTTGTCACAGTATTTTATTTTTTGCAATAGAAAAACTTTCGAAATATAAATTGTGAATGCATAATTTTATCCTTCTGCAGGCTAAAATCGACAAAGAGCATAATTATTAATAAAAAATAAATAATAATAAATTAAATTAATAATTATTTCCACGTGAAAAAACTCATGTTCGCAAAAAATATGGCATCGTCGATTTTTATTCCCATGGGGTTTGCTCCAAAAATTATTTTATGTATTTTGTAAAACGCAACGCGTTGATAAATTTGCCAACGCTTGGCGTTGCAATATAGCTTGTCTAGTCTTTCACGATTTCGTGGCCATTGGTTCGAAAATTTCGTTAACGATTTACTTATTTGAGTTGTCGTTAATATGTCTTCCATGATTTTCTATTGTCTGGAACCCACCGTTTAAAATGTCTGAAAGACATACCCAACAGGGTATACAATTTAAGTAGAGATGTGTGTGTGCATAGATTTCTACATACGTATGTATGTATGTATGTGCATATACATAATTTTTTTTTTATTATTAGAATTAAATAGGGCCCAAGTTTCTGTTCTTATTTCCTTTTCTATATCGCTTCATTTATGTATAGGTTTAGTTATTTTATTATTATTGTTATAGTGCTTGACATTTCGTTCAATCATTGCTTTCTATTTTTCGATGGCTGGTTATTTATACGAGGGGAGAACAAAAATACATGTTTTCGCAGTATTTCCTTCATAATAATTAACATTTTTTTTCACGCACTGCTACCATTTTTCATAATAGTTTTTCGCTCTGAGTGAACACACTTAGTAGTAAATTCTTCAGGCGTATAAAATTAGGAAAAAGTAGAACTTTTTTTTTGAACATATCGTGTGGTAACTATCAAAAAGCTTAAGCGATTTTAACGCTTATATAGTGTCCACACCTGATGAATTTATATCATGATGAATGTCAAATTGATATCATGATTAAAATTTATCACGTATGGAGTGAATTTATTATTATTATGGTAGCGTTATGATATAATCATCAGAGCTCACGGCGTGAGCTTGATATCAAATGCCATTTTATTTTGTGTGTTACTGTGCATTTAACGTTTAGTTATTAAACAATTTTCGTTTAAAAAAACGACCAAAAAATTAAAAAACATGCAAATTAGTTATTTTTGGCAAGTATTTTTCAAATATTTGTTTGATTCATCATAATATAAAATCATCAACGTCTACCCCTTTGTGTTGCTCTGCCGGCGTCATATTACGAGTTATGACATAAAATCACCAGGTGTGGACACTATGTTATGGCTCGATATCAGAGATTGATGACTATATTGTGCAGAGCTGTCAAGTTGCATTACTTAAAAACCGATCCTCGTATGTGCTTGTCTTATCTTTAAATATTATTTTTGTACGTATGTATGTAAGTGGAAATGTTTTTTTGGGCAGACAAAGTGAGCTATGGCATCTTATATAATATAATTTTAATTGAAAGCAATTTATATAAAGTTGTTTGTTTTTTTTTTGTCTTCAAGTGTTTTTTGTAAATGTTATTCACTTTAAAGTAGCATTTCTTTCGAGTTTTTTTTTGTCCAAACAATTTAACTTTTTTTCAAGTATTATTTATTTATATATTTCTTTCTGTAAAAAAAGAGTGATATAATTGTTATATGTCATGCTTGTGCGGGTAAGTTTAGGTTTCTGTTTCTGGCATTTAGAAAATTTTGCAGTTAATACTACAAATAGGAGTAACTTTTTGTTCACGAGAAAAAACAAGCTACTCATAATTTTATTTCTTTAAAAAACTGTTAATCGTGAATTATGCGCTGTTTCCACAACACGTCCGATCGAGTTGAAATGTATATGAAAAGCATTCGTTTTTTTTGAGAGATTTTCATACAAATTCTCTATACGCATCGCCTGCCTGACTTCTGGAAACAAGGTATGAGCCGAGCTTCCCCGAACCTTTTCACTAAGAAAAGTAATGAAAATGCTTACCGATAATAATATGGGTAACATACTACGTTTATACGCACGACTTATGTATTTGAAAATAAAACTGTAAATTGTTGTCATACGCGAGTAGTTGCTTACCAAGTCACGAATACTATTCCTTATTGACGCACTATTTGTACAATTTTTGTTAATTTTTGTTGATGTCTGTTACATTGAGTACGCAAAGTACAAGATTTGGTCAACTTTTAACTTTTTGCGTACGTTGAGTAGTTTGACAGATATTGGTTGGTTTTTTTTTGGCATGTTCTGATTTAGGTTTTTGTGTGTGGCAGCAAAAATAAAATTAATCAAAAGAAATAAGCGAAATAAATTAAAAAATTTAAATTTAATAAATGTAGAATCAACCTATTCAAGCTGTTCAAGTACTTCCGTCAATGAAGTACTCATTGTGCCGACATCCTCCGTCGTTGCGTTAATGTAAGTTGAACAAGGCGAAGTTTAACGTATGACGTATTCATTGTGCCCCGGCCTTTATACATTTACACACTTTTTTTTTATATCAAAATAAGCAAGTTTTCTATAGAAGTGCTACCAAGTTTTTGTAATTTTTGAGATGCCGTATAAACAGTGAGTTAGTTTATTTACAAATAGTGCACGTATAAACGTAGTAAAAGAGAATTTCTCCATTTTGTTACGGGACCTTTGTTAACAGTGCGACCGACCGTTGGGCATTAAAAACAGCGATATAGCCAAAAATGTTGAAATCTTTTCACTTTAGTGACAGAACGATTACGCCACTCACTAACAGTTTATTCAGGAGTTTTAATTATGTTTTCTTTGCAAAAGTAGTGCCAGAAAACAATTTTCAATTTAATCCCATCTAGAAGTTTTTAAACTACTTTTTTTCAATTGCTAATAGTTTAGCGTTTTTAGTATCTTCCCTGTCATTTGACTCCTGTCATGTTCAGATGACAGATATATAACAGCTGACATCCTTGCCAGACCGGCGTCATTTTTTTAAATGGAGCCAATTTTATCTAATTCAAAACTTGTGTTTACATATTTCAATTCTTTTATCTTTGCCACTACCAGAAACAACTACGAGTATTTATTAGTTTCATTTCAGTTTACACAAATTTTGTTGTTAATTTGCTGTGTTTTGTATATATATTTTTATTAAAAATTATTTTCTTCTTTTGAAAATTGTGATTTATTACTGATTCTTATGAAAACATTTGTATGTATGTAAGACATATTACAAAGATCAAAGAACAAATATCTAATACCCAAAAATATTTTTACTACAGAGACTCCATTTTTATTCAACTCTATTTGCTCTATTTAAAAAGCAACACTTGATTATTAATGGTTTTCAGCTAGAACAATACATATTGAAAATACAATCATATGTATGTGTAAACTCACATACAGCTGTAGCCATATAAATAGCACAGCTATTTGCTAAATAGTTATATACGAACATTTCTCTTAGAACATTCAATTCGATCGAAATTTAAGAATATTTGGGATCTAATTTTAAAAATCGATGGGCTGTATATGTATATAGGTAGACTTGAGAATTTAAACCCGATGAAACAGATAATGAACCTGGTGCCAAAGGGAAGACAAATAAGAGGAATCATCACCCCAGCTGCGATGATGCGAAGGTATTGAAAACGATTTCAAAACTAATAATTTAATTAACTGGATAATGACTGCAGTTGATCTAAAACTATTTAGAGTAAAATTGGAGGCAGCCCAGATCCACCTCAGGTTATAGTGCTAAAAATGATGATGATGATGATGATGATTATCAAAATCAGGTCACCAAAGGACTAAAAAACATTTTGAAAATGAATTTTTTTGTTTCATACAAATTCTAAAAACTTATGGAAGATAATCTAAGCCTTAACTTTTTTGTATATTTTCTTCCCTGATGAATTTGTATAGAAAACAAAAACAATATTTTTAAAATGTTGTTTTTTTTTTCTTCTTATAAATATCACATTAGGGCCAAGGCGACTTTATATCAGGTGATCCCAATTCAGCAGCTGATAAACAGCTGTTAATTTCTCTGTTGTCAAATCAAAGCAAAACCTGTGCAAATTTTCTGACAGCAGGGAATTTTGCACTAGCAAATATATGAAGCGAATAATCAGAGTTCCAAATCGAGACAACCTGGTATCAACACGTCTTGACTAGGGCCTTCATTCTAAACTCTATTGTAATATTTTTAAACTTTGTTCGATATCAACTGCGGTATTTTGCACCCTGTTGTCTTATTTAGGTTTTAATAAAATCACATACGAAGAATCGAAATAAAAATTATTAACATAATCGATTGTGCTATTTTTGTATACATAAGTGTATATTAGTATGTATACAAAATTCACCCTCAAAAATTAAGTTCCCATATTTAAACAATAAACTTTCTATACCACACTTGTTTTCTTTCGACTTCGAACAAACTTTATAAATTAGAAGTAGATAGATAGAACAAACGACTGGGGAGAGAACAAAAACAAAATACATACTTTAAAGTTAATTATGAATACACTTGCTGTTCAAATTACTAAAAATACAACTGATAAGATTGAAAAAATTAAAACTTTTAAATCGAGTAAAAATTTTGTTTATTTAAGTTGAATTATTAAAACAAACAAAAACAATACAAATATTTTACTATTTTTTCATCCAAAAATTTCCTCTGTTTTAATAAAAATACTCGTATGTATTGAAAAACTCTAAAAAAAACTCATATCTGGTGTTTGAAGGTGCAGCGAACTTTGGAATTTGTTGTGGTGCTAAAATTACTAATTCTAATCCATATTCTCATCCATTATCAGTATTTTGTTCTTCGAATTGGTCTCATTGTGTTCTCATAAAATTTAATAACTTCTCAAATAAGTTAAAATCTCATCTAAATAAAAATTATTTGTTCACACTCCCCTCCAGCACCATGACAAAGTCATAAATTTTTTTTACGTTTCTGAAAAAATTGTAAAAATTTATTACACATTGTACATACATACATATATAGTATATATTCTTAATTTTTATCACAAAAACTACTTCATAAAGTTGTTGGAGTGTACAGTTTTCTATAAATTAAAAATTTTATTTTTTTGTGTACATATCGTACGCTAAATTATTAACAGTCACAACTGAGAATGACGCAAATATATAACATTAAAACAGACATAAAAAAGACTGTTACTACGTTTATACGCACGACTTATTTGCAAACAAAACTGTAAATTATTGCCATATAATAGTTTTGTTGCGATTTTCTAGCTCACGAAATCTATTCGCTACCCAGCAGAAAATTACACATTACAAATCACATTACCTAAAATTTAAAAAAAAATATGTACAGGTTGCTAAATAAGGAGAATAATCTTTTTTAGATTAAATAGATTACGTGAACAAGTTGCCAAATAAAAAGAGTAAGTACTTCTCAAGAATCGATTATTAGTCTCACGCCTTGTTAAAATCATTAAGTTGGTAATCCAGTAGGGAAATGCCTTCCACCAAAACTGCTTGATTCCATACTCGATTACCTTTTTTGAAACTTTTTGCTGGGTATTAACGCACTATTTGCAAATAAAAAGCTTGAAGTTGCCGCTTACAAATGTTTGCTAATAAAAATAAATAAAAAATATATAAATATTGCCCAAACAACAAAAGGAAGAATATAGGTTATGTTAGGAAGTCCTGAAATAGTGTCCACACCATCAACATTTTTTCAATCAACAATCATTTTTTCATTAATGTCAACACAAAGGAGTAGACGTTAATGATTTTATATCATGATGCATCAAACTAATATTTGAAAAATACCTAAATATCTAATTTGCGTGTGGTTTCATTTTTTGGTCACAAATAATTGTTGCGCCACCTTTTTTAAACGAAAATTGTCTAATAAATAAATAATAAATTCACACTAACACATAAAATGACATTTGATATTAAGATGAATTTATCACGCCGTGAGCTTTGATGTTTACATCATAACGCTGCCATAATATTAATAAATAGAGTCTATACGTGATAAATTTTCATCATGATATCAATTTGACAAGCATCATGATGTAAATTCATCAAGTGTGGACACTGTGTTCGTAGAAAATAATAAAAAAATAATTATTTGTTATTTTATACATTGACATCATTATTTTTGTAAATATAAATAATTTTTCTATAGAACTGCTATCAAGTTTTATTGATTTTGCTATACCGTATAAACAGTAGGTGCACGTATAAACGCAGTACGCGTTGCAAAATAAATTTTTGTGGTTGTTAGATATTTGGTTAATAAACTGCCTTATGGAAAAACAATCCACTTGGTTAATTTTGTTATGTGACTTTTTAGGATTTACTGTGCGATATATACGAGAGTACGAGTACCTATAAAGTACAAAATGCCTTCAGGCCAACAATAATTTGAAATAATTGAAATTTAAAAAAAAAGAAGACATAAATATAATGCTACATACACACAAATACATAAATTTGGTTTTTTATTAGTTTTCTCAATTGAAATTTCTCAGCACTTCTATTAATATGTAGATAATAAAAATCAAATTAAATTTTGTACGATATAAATTAAGATTTTATAATGTGTTTTTATTCATCTACAGAAAGAAAAAGTTATTAAGGGAACTTGCTCAAAAACAAGTGAAAAATTTCTTAATTTTTAAAACACAATATAACTTTGCTTAACTGAACATTTCTGTGGCAAAAAGGAAAAATTGCTTAAGTCGAGATAATCTGATTTTGAGTTAATGGTAACTCCGTAATCTGCATACTCCAAAGTATCGCTGGGCAAAATCTCAGTTAATTTTTGAGATTATCCACTATGCCTTGCGACTTATCTTCTTTAAACTTCCAATCTCATTTGGAATAATAGTTTAATTTAAGTTATACTTTGATATATTTCAATTTAAATGTATTACTTATAGTATGGAGAACGATAAATGCCTAAAAAAATAAAGTTTAACAGAGAATTTCCCAATTTAAATGTAAAATAAATAAATTTCTAAAAATCGACTTGACCGCTTAAAAGTGCTCTTCTTCAAAATACTCAAATATGACTTAAGCACGTTTTCCTTATTGCCACATACTTGATGAATGCAACTGCTTTATTATTGCAAATTACAATACAATATTTTACAACACACACAAAAACAACAATGTTCTTACTAAGGAAACTAAAAAGTATACGTGAAGTGTAGTTTCGTTTGGGTCTTATTAAACCCTTTAGCAGATTGTTGCATTGAATCGGCATCGGAAATCATTCGAAATTAACTCTTTAAACTTATTGAAAAGTCTTGAATAATTTCTGGTGTTGAAGTTTAGTTTCGAACTTTGGTGTGTGTATTCAGAGTATAATTTTACCTCGAATATTTGTGTAGCGTAATTTGACCTGTCTAATGGTAATTTTTCAAATTATTTTCTGACGTAAACTTTCAAACAAAATTAATAAATTCATTTATTTCTCTACCTAGTTGTCTAGCAGTAACTTTTTGAGAACCGAAAATTATAATATTTATCGCTATATTTATTACTTTGCAGTTACGATAATGTCATTCGCTTATTTCTTTTATACAAGTGTATTGTTCTCACCAATTAATACTGTGTCGTGTGGCATCTCTGCATACGAAATGTCAAAATAAGCGAAAACTTCTTCATTAGAATTTCAGTAATGCCAAGCTTTTTCCATAGTATATCTAAATTTGGCATCACTTGATCCTACCCGTTATTTAACATGTACAACTGGGTATCATGTGTAAAGGCTCAGTTGGCCGACTGTAATGGAATGTAACTGCAACAGTAGTAAACAGCTGATCGATATTGTTTGTTATGTGAAAAGTAATGAAAAATAATGGCTATAGAGATGTAATGTAACCTAACCTACTTTTCACATAAAAATATCGATCAGCTGTTTCCTACTGTTGCAGCCTTAATAGTTAACATTTCGCTTTCGAATCGGAAATTGCTTACGAAAGGTTTTGTTTTTCGAATCGAATTAAAAAAGAAATATAACAATATTATAAGAGTTTATTATTTTATTCTACAAACTTACCATCAAAGTTAATTAAGTATTAAATGCAAAACTTGTAAATAAACAAAATTTTATAAATTATTAATAACAACCTGTGTTTAATCCACAATTTTGCATTACTTTCTTATATTTGCAGGACAAAAATCCTGTCGTGGCATGACAGAATTCTCTACGAACAACGACATCAACAACACAACTCATTTATCATCTCAACCGCTTCAGAATTCACCACGCCATCATTACACACCATATCCGAATTTTAATCCATCATCAAATGCAACACATCATCTTTCATCCTTAACCAATAATTATCCCATCCATAGCACAACAAACACAAATACAAATACACAATCATCTAATGCACAATTTAATAAGCAACAATTCACACAAACATTGAAACAACAGCTCATTAATAATAACAAGAATAATCAGCAAACGCTTCCATATAACAATTCTACTGCAAACGCACGTACACCATCGTCGAATGGCTCGTCTGTAACACATTCCCCAACGCATCATCATCACTATCGCAAGCCCTTCAATTCGCCAAATAATTCACCTTTCGCGTATTGCGGTGCTGGCAGTCAACAACAACAACAACAGCAACAGCAACAACTGCGTCGCAATAGCGGTAAATTGCCATTTTTAACGCACACTCAATATCAGCAACATTTGAATGATTTGCTATTGCAACAGCAGCAATTGCAACAGCAGCAACACCAATTGCTACAGAGCAAAGACTCCTCCGAAGAGAGTGAACTGAGCGAAGAGAGTTTAAAACAAAATGTTGCCATTGTTCTGAATAATTTAGATCGTTACAACAACGCTCTGCGCAGCATTATTCTGAATGAGCAAGTCAACACGAACAGCAGTGTGTTTTACGACGAAAGTGATTTGAATTTTTTGTCAGGCGCCGACTGCGGCGTTGTGGGGAATAACAACAGTATAAACTTGCCACATCAGCAACAAAAACTAGCAACAACAATGGCTACAGCGATAACGCCAGAATCCGATTACAACAGCAACGCTACAACGCCTGGTTCACGCAGCAATATATTGCCATACGAGACCAGTGGCAATATGTTGCTGCATAATCAACAGCAGCCACATCAACATTTGGTAGGTTTTTCCAACACAACTACATGTGCTGGAGGTGGTGGTGTATTAAATAATGCTTGTGGTGTTGGTTATATGGGCAACAATTTAAATTGTTCTCTCGCTTCATCTCATGATTTTACTCACGACAATTCTGATTATCAGTGGTTCTTGGACTATGGCTATAGAGATGGCTGCAGCGGTATGCAGCGCAGTGTACTGTCATCATTATCGGCTTCCTATAATGGTCTCGGCGATTTAATTTATGAGGACTTGGCCAAAAACCTTGATGCCAACTTGGCTGAAGTCGATATGGAAAGTTTTCGGGCCGAAGACATTCATTCATTACTCTCACAATTACCCTCGTATTGTAAAAGTCTGGGAGGTAATCGGCTGCAACAGTCCCTGATGTTGCAGCAGCATATGCTGCCCTCTGGCAATTATCAACAACAAATGGCTCACAACATGTCTCAAACATCAACTACATCAACAAATGATCTGATCGATAACTCGTTTTGTAAATCGGAATTGCTCTTTTCCCCCGTCAAAGAATCACACATATCGGTGGATTCCTTGGACATGGATGCCTATCCCGATGATGGTGATATAATATTGACATGCAAGGCCAACAAGGATAATTACACAATTGCATTTGAGGGTAGTGTCTTATATTCAGATGAAAGTTTTTACGGTAAGTTTAAATGATATATACACTCGTACATTGGTTGCATTAGTTTAATTTCATTTTGTTTTCCCTCTCAAGAACCAAACGAAATCGCCATGAAAAATAAGCAGAATTTTATTAATCTGCACAGCAATCTGGATGATATTGTCAAACGTAAATCCTTAGAAGTTTCAATGTCACGTTCTGAACAACCTCAGCCATGCAATTTGCGTAATAAATTGCAAAAGAGTCATACCACACAACTGCAAAGGTAAAAAAAAATATTGTTAATTTTATGAAAATTTTTATTTCAATTCTTTTATTTTCAAACCAAAAAGAATCTACGAATGTTTTTTTAGTTCTCCCACCCAACTCTCTTAGATAACTTTGTGCAAGTTTAAAGAAATATACAAATGTTTTTCTTTTTATATAATAGTATGTATGTTCACTTCCATTTTATATTTGATTAAGATTCAGTCTGTCCTACTGTGTGACTCGTAGTTATACAAGCCAATTTCCGTTCAACATTTTATCGTTTCAACATTTCATGTGATAAACATGAATACATATTGTTTTAATTTGTTTTCTTTTTTGTAGTTTGTGTAGTTTTTGTGCAATTTCTATGAGGTCATTTCAATTGTCGTTAATTAAAATTTATTAAATTTTATAAATATGACGTTGAGGATCAACAACATTGTACAAACATGCAGCTTTGCGGATTTACTCGTACAGATAAGCTGTTTTTACTTTAGTTGAATTGCAGAGTTAAAGCCTGGTTAGCGCAACGTTGCTGCAAGCGTCCTGCACCGTAAAGTTGGAACGTTTATGCTGTTTTAAAATATTGAAAAACGACCCTGTAATGCGATTCAGTAACATTTAACTATCCGACAATCGTAATTTTAGTCTATACAGTTTGTCGCTTGCAATAACGATTGTGTGATTCTGTAACTTCTTTTTAACGATAGTATGCGGCTGATATTTTCTGTGGACACAGCTGACAGTAACCTAAAGCGAATATAGTTAAAAATTTTACTGAATTGCTATTTTATTCGATAAATTTTCATTATAATTATTTTATCTATGCGATTATCGTTAAAAAATGTTAGTTAATCGCACTACTGATGGTTTTTTTTATTAAGCTCTTAAATTTAAAAATTTATTAACAGCCTTTTTCTGTAAGACGTTGACGTTAGAAATTCTGGTGTTTTTGTAATAGATGAGAGAAAACTTGCACATGTTTCCTTTTAATCTATTACGAAAACGTCAGAATTTCTTACACAAACATGCTGTAATTAAACTTTTTCAATTTAAACATTAACTGCCGTATTCAAAAAAATTAATTTTGTTTTACAAAAGGTTTAAAAAAAGATTTAGTATGGAATTTTTTTTTTAAACATTTTGTAAACTAAAATTATTATTTTTTCAATAAGGCCTTAACTAACTAATATTAACAGTATTTTCACACTGAAATGGTTTTAATAAATGTGAGATTTAACGTTAAAACTTGGTTTTACCATAAAAATTATTTTGTTAAAAACGTTTTTTGAATTGGTTTTAAGTAGGTTTTATGAAATGCAACCTTGTTTTCGTTGTACTAAATTCAGTGCTGCCAAGGTAAACTGACCGAAAGCAGCTTATAATGTTTATGCAAAATTTTTAACTTAAAAATGGATGCAGCCACAATAACAATAAAAAAGTTCGGAGAAAAGGAAATTTGTTTGTAAAAAAACTAAAGTATTTTCATTGACCTCTAGGAGGAAAAAATCGTTTATTTTGATTGTTTGATGATTGACATCCATCTGCCGATAAAAAAGGTTAAATTTATAATGTCTTTGGGTATTTTTTTATATACTATAACTTGATTTCCTAGCACTTCTTCATTTTGTATAAGTGGTTGCATAATTTTATAAAATATAAATTTACAAAATATGAAATAATTTCCATTTTATAGTAAATTATAAAATTTATTAGTTTTTCATACAAACAAAAACAGCTGTTGTACAGTTTGCCAAACAAGTGTTACAAGAAGTTGGAAAAAGTACAGCGACAAATAAATACACTTATTTCTACAACAGATTCATTTTATTTTGAACAAATATATTAGACAACCAACCCGACTGCTAAAACATGAATTTATTAAACTGGTAGTGTGAACGCAAAATCAGCTGTTTGTGGTTTTAATGTTAAACCGGATTTTAACTTTAGATGTGAAAACATTATAAACTATATTTAATTTAAAAATTCAAAGACAGTTTAAAATTTACTTAGAAGCTGCAACTCAACGGATATTTACATCTACACGTTTTGTTTTTCTTTCGTCTGGCTTGCAATTTGAGCAAAATTGATTTGCGAGGCATTTTTTTTTGTGATTAATTTTTTTTCCATTTCAAATAAATTAGTTATGAAAAAAAATAAAAATTGAAAGAGAGAGATAGAGATAGAGAGAATGCGGGTGTAAACCAGAAATAATGGCAATAACTCTGCACCTTGTGAAATATTCACTCTTATCATGGTTGGCCTATTTCTGCTCTTACTACGACGGGTTTGTAACATATTAAATAACGCCGCAACATTTGTTCCTTAATCTAGTACTAGCTGTCAAAGTTGAAGTAGAAATACGCCAACAACGATAATGCGCTTTGATTTAATTACAAAATGCTAGAAGTAACCTAAATTCATACCTGTACTTGGATTCAATAACTTTACGAACCGATAATCGTAGTACATATTTATGTATCGATGTATTTTATTCGTTTGCGGCAACGATAATGTGATTTTGTAATTTCCTTTTTACGATAGCGTTCTTCTATATTTTACTCGCTCTTTAATTGAATATAATGTGGCACAAAGCAGAAAGAAGAATTAAAGAAAAACTAAATGAATTTGAACTTCTCAGGCCCCTTTCACATTAGGCAACTTTACTTGCGCAAGTATAATTTTCATTTTTATTTATTTTCTTTTGAACTTGCTTCTATGTTCACATTCAGTTCATTTGTTGAGCAAGTTTAATTTTCTTATGCTCGAGTTTTCTTAATTTGTTGACGTTTTGTGGCAGAATTGCCAAGTTGTGGCAGAATTGCCAAGTTCAAGCAAGTCTGTACTCAAATCTCGGCAATTCTTTCCCCTTCAACCGACCTTTCCTCTCACACCCACAAACACAAGACTTGCGCAAGTAAAGTTGCCTAATGTGAAAGGGGCCATATAGTAAATTGTTAACTTAAAACGGCAGCGAATATCGTTAAAATATGTTACTGAATAGCAAATTCGATAAATTTTCGTCATAATTATTTCAACGATACGATTATCGTTAAGAAAAGTTAGTGAATCGCACTACAGGAACCCGATAATCTTTTTTTCAGCTGGTGCTGAACAGCTGTTAGTTTTCTGGAAATATCACACTAATGTATATAAATGTTCTTCTGCAGGGTTGAATTTCATATGAAAATAAGTTTACCTTACTGAATTCGCCGCTTTTAAAAGCGGCGTTTCTTTGGTCTTCCTCAGACGAATTGATACAAAAGAAAACGTTTGTAAATTTTCTGAAAGCAGGAATTTTTTTATATATATGTACATGAATTTTCTGCAGAGTTGCAAATGGAGATGACCTGGTATTAATTCGCCTTGGGCTATCTGTTAAAGCGCAGGGTCAAAGTTAATCACTTCATTCTGTTAAAATATTTGCAAGCCGGTAAATTTTGCAAAAGTGGAACGATTTTAAAGATTTCAGATACAAAAATATAAAAGTCATATCTTTAGCGCTAACGCCGGTAGTCTAATAGAAAAATTGTTTTATTTGAAAAATACTGTCAATTTAAGGGAATGATATTCCAGTAAGAGATTTAATTTTGTTTCGAAGCAAAAATTTACATGATTAGCTTAGAAAATTATTTAGAGAGTTGTCATTTAAAATACTTTTCAGTTGTTATTTTTTTATAGTTTCAATCTTAGACAATCCCCCTTATTGCGAATGGCGTCGTCGACGTCACATGAAGACAATAGTAGAAGTTGTCACTTGTCTACTCTTTGTCGAAAACAATGGACTATAACTAACATGCTGCCGATAGAGAGTAGACAAGTTGCAATAGTTACTGACGCCTTGATGTGACGTCGACGACGCCATTCACAATAATTATTATTAATGGACATAAAACTGAAACTTCTGATTTTACTTAAAACATTTTTTGGTCTCTTTCCTAATTTTTATTTTTAAATATAATTCATATAATCCTTAAACCTTAATTTAATTTAATATATTTTCTTTTCCCCTCTTTCACCCTTTAAAAACGAATTTTCCCATACTTATGTATGCATGTTTATTGTATATGTGGATTTGATTATATGCATAAAAAGTCTATATGCTTTAATTTCTTCTCCTGCGCGTAGATATCCATCGGGTAATAACAATAATACTCCTGAAACTATAACCATTATACGTCCACCCATTCAATTGGCCACAGGTTGTGTACGTAAATGCAGTAGTTTGCCAAATTTGCAAGACAATACCCAAGAGCAAATGAGTTTGAGTCAAACTCAGTTACATATTCAGCAACAGACACCACAAAAGCAACAACACTATCAGCCGTTAAATGTATCCGCAGCGATAACAACATCGCATATTGAACAAAATTTACAACAGGCGAAATCGCGCAATTTATTACCCATGTGCCAGATACCAATATCATGTAATTCCACAGCAGCTTCGATAGAAGAAAGATTGAACATTTTAGGTTTACAACAACAACAGCATCAGCAGCAGCAGCACCAGCACCAACTACAGCAACAACAGCAGCAAAGTCATTCCAGACAGCCGAGACATAGATGCTGTTGTGGCAGCGGTGTCAGCGGTGGCGTGGCAAGCGGTAGCAACTTAAGTAACAATTCGAATGGCTCTATGGGCAGTAACAATGGCTCGGGTGCAGTTGTATCTCATCATTCGAACAAAGTTCATCATCATATTACAGGCTCTGCTTCGTCGGGTTCTTCGAATCCGCCAGCTTTTAATCTAGTCAAATTGTTTATCAAACAAAAGAGCACAAATTGTTCTCTCGAGGATCAGCCGAGTGCTCATACCTGCATGGATATATCCTCCGGTTGTTGGCCGTCTAGCGATGCCAATAATTCTAGTTCTAGTTCATCGTTGGAACAACGTTTAAGGAAGAAGAGTATGAATGATTCGGGCAAAGGATCAGCTTTAAGTAAACATGACGAAGAAGCTGATACTACAACATCCACATTCCACATGGATGCTTCGGCTTCTACACCTAAGAAACAAAATTCAGGGCGTTCAGAAGTCTTCTACGAAGACGATCCAAGTTCAAGTTCGACGGGCTCGATAACGGCTACAAACTCTCCAGCCCATAAACGCAGAAGTATGCCTTTACGTAATCCCGCCTTAAATCATCTGGCTTTGCACCTAAATGTTAATAACAATTCTTCGGCTAGCTTATCTTCGGATAACACCTCAGAGCAAGTGACCCAGGTGCAGCTATCTGAAGGACATGACTCTCCATTCGGCTCCGTCGACGTGGCTGAGCGAAATAAGCAAAGAAGATGTCGAGATGTATCCAGACCTATTTCAAACGCTTCATCATCTGAAATGATCACCAGATCTATGCAGACTTCATGTGGTTCTTTGAGTACACGCAGCAGTTTAAGTGACCGATTCCGTTTTGTGCCACCTTCATTTTTGGAAAAACTTAACAACTTGGGAGAGGAGAATCAAGCACCCATTTATGTCATCTATCCCAATTATGCATTACCCGATTTGGGCTTTGTCAAGACTTCGGCAACACCGGATGTTATCTTCTCACCTTTTAACTATAAAATGAATATGGCTGGCAATAGCTCGACAGCCTCATCTTGCACTTCTATTAAGAAACGCTTTAGCCTTTTGTCGGGCAGCGATGAAGATGAAATTTTCAAGACTATGGACTATAAACATGTGATGGACTGGCACTCATTGGTGACTTTATTGCCCAGTGACTATCGGCGTAGATTAAAACACATTCCGGAAGTGAATGGCATCCTCAGCCATTTGGAAAGAGAATTGTCACAAAAGCCACTTTTCTGCTTAACGCCACCTGTGAGACGTAATCGCACACATATTTGTGACTGCAATCAATATCTCCAACGTGGCGAACAGAACGTGGAAGCCGCTGGTGGTGGATCATCAAGCTCGGGTTCTAGTCAACAACCGTCATCTGGCTACAGAGGCTCTTCTACGTTGCTTACCGATTCAGAATTCGAAAATGCCAACACAAACGCCGGTAGAGGTGGTGACTACCTTAAGCAAATGTATGTCTATCAATACGAACAACAACGCATGGATTCAGGTGTAGAAATGAGTCCCAAAATCCAATCCACACCCATACCAATGCCTCGAGGTATATTACGGAAAAGTTCTTCGGCTGTGAGAAACAAACGTAATTCAATGGTTGAACAAGACACCAAACTAACAAAATTAGAGAAAAGACGATCGCTCCAAGAGCCTCCCTACAATTATCACATTGGCTCGGCCGAGGAATTAGCTGAAGTATTCGAAGAGGAAGCTTCACTTAACGAAATTTGTGAGTCACCACAGCCACGCACTGAAAGATTATCACGCAAAGATTTGGATGCGCGAGCCAGAGCTGAAAACTTCTTGTCATCTTTGCCGCGCAATGAATTGAAATATTACGCTGAAATAGCTTCAATATTAGAGTCTTCCGAACAACAAGTTCAGTATGATGCAGCTGCTTTGAAGAAAGAAGTATCTCGTGCGTTAAGTCAGCAGAAAAAGGTTTCGTTCAATGACAAAGAGGAAGCCGACTGCACACAAAATAATTTGGTCCATATGCCAGCCGAAACTCGGCAGAGATTTTCAACTCCACCGAATTCACCAAATATTTCAGTGGCTACCACGGCCACTGCAAACAGCTTGGCAATGCGGCAACCCGCCTCAGTGCCTCCTGTTGCTGCTGCCAGACGCTGTTCCAAACGTGATGAATTGGAAAAACAGAAATTGGAAAGTAATCGCTTCAAACGTTTGCAAATACAATGGGAATTGATGAGCAAGGATTCGAGTATGCTCAAGGAACTGGCACAAGTGGAGCAAACAAAGAGCGGGGGCTCTACACCCACGTCCGCTGTAGCTGCTGCAAACGCCGCTGCTGCCGCTGCAGCTCAAAAGTCACGTATACCTCGTCCAGTTAGCTATCCGGCTGGAAAGTAAGTAATTAGGTTAAGATTTTATGTTACTCTGTGTTATACATTCTCCTGCATTTCTCTGAGGAATTTCAGTTTTTGTCGCGTGCGACAGCAAGCAATTAATCTTGTATTTCTGAACAACGTGACTCGATTTTTCTTAAAACTTTACCTAACGTAGAGCGGCTGACGGTCTACACAAATATATAAATAAGTAAACAAATTTTCTGTTTTCTTTACAAAAAACAAGCACATTTGCTTTGTGTCGCATGTTACAAAAAGTTGACGTTCCTGTGGAAATGCCCATATGTAGTATATCGTTACCTTAATATAGAAACGTTTTATTTCAAATCGATTTTTTCTTGCATATTTCGATAAACGAACATCTAATATACCGAAATGAACAAAAAATCGATTAAAATGAGTTAAAACGTTTCTATACTAAAATAAAGATATGTACATTATTAATTAATTATAATACTTATTGGGATTTTGGTATATATACATATTGTTAGGATTTATTTTTTTTATATATGTATATGTATGTGTGAATAAATGTGTGTATGTATGCATATATTTAAATTCAATTTATGTATCTTGTTTGTCACATCATCTGTAAGATCTTGTGTTTGTTTTGTTTAATACTCATCAAAATTATTTGTTTCTTCTTTTTATTTATTTCTTTATAAACTGTACCTGCACATCCCCTTCCTGCTTAATTACCATCAAAATTTTGTTTCGGGTTTTATTGTTGGTATATACATACATATGTATATGTATTTATATACAACATACATACATATATTGTTTTAATACTATCCCTTTATACATTTGTAATCATGGTTTATATGCGCATGATTTTATATGTATATATGTATAAACAAACAACTACACACCTTAAAACCATTAGAAGAACTGATAAATGTATAATCCCAAAAAGAACTACAACAACAATGACTGATATACCACACAAAAACATTACTCTTATTACTGATACAAAAATACCTAAACCTTCATGTGCTATTTCTCCAATAAATGCTAGAATAACAAATCAAGCAGATCCCACAAAAACAACAAGATCCCCAAGTCGTATACAGCCACCGAAACGCTATAGTATGACAACAATACCAATATCACCGGTAACAACACCAACATCATCGGCAGCCACTACTACTACAGTAACTAGAGCGCGTACACCGAACAGTAGGGCGGCCCTGACGGCACCGAATACCCCAAAGAAGCGTGTGCAATCGCCAAGGTGAGTTGATAATATATTAACTATATTTTTTAAATAGAAATTTCTTTTTGTTTGTTATTATTATATCGGATGATAAACATACCGATGCGCTATAGGCAATTTTCCCCTTTTTTTTGGCCAAAAGGGTGGACCGATTTGAACGATTTTTTGCATTTGCTTTTTGGTGTGACCGAAAAAGTTTTTCATATACTCAGAAAAAAACATAAGCAAATTTAAGTAAAAAATTAACAAATAATTAGTAATAAGAAGGGTTTACGGGTTTTAGGTTTCCGCATGCAAGATTTATTTAGATCTTTGATAGATAATGTGGTTTTCTAAACTGTTTTTTACTAAAAATGTTTTCGAGTGTACACTTACCTTTCGAATATAACAGTAGAAATTTATTTACTAATTTAATGTTTAATAAAGATTTTAATGAACAATTTGATTTTCGAGATCCAAACCGTCAACTAAATGTAATATACATGGGTTCAAAATGCCACCACTCTCCATTTTTTTCATATTCACTTTCGAGATTTTCTTCGTCTGTTTGAGAATTTTCTAAAAAAATTTTTCTCCTCTGATCTTAGTAATTCGATCACTTCTTCTGGTGCTTGATGCGTTTGTTTAACGAAATGCTGAAAATGAGTGGATCTGATGTATCCAATGCTCTATTAATGTACAAGAACCTTATGTACAGTTGGAGTACTGACAGCATCTTGTAAAACCGCTGCTAAATCTAAAGGGTTACATTTACGAGCAGACGCAAATGCAGCAAGAATTATGGTTTCCACTTCATTATTATTATCTTTAGAAACTCGCAACCCGTCGTTTTGTTCTCTCAGATTTTTGGCAAAAAGGTATTTACAGTCGTCCAGATTTCGATTTAATGGAAGCACACTTCGTTTTACGTTTTCTGATCGAAGTACTGTCTTTAAGCCAACCAGCATGATGTTTTTCAAAAACTTTCAAATTTTTGGAACTGTTACGCATTTTTATTTTCATATTTGAGCAAAATAATCGTGAATGCTCTTTTAAATACTGTTTAAAGTTTTCGGAACGGAACAATCACTCTCTTCAACAACACTCACACTCTTTTGTCAATTTCGTTGTATTTCTCTAGCCATATATTGAATAATTCTGAATAAGGCACGCAGTAGTCATCTGAAAAAATTAATTACTTTTAAATCGCAAAAAATTCGCAGATGAAATATATTAAATTTGGAAGATAATTGATTGTTCTAGAGAACTATTATGATATTACATGTGCTATCATTTTTTTGTAAGTCCATATAAACTTCTAATTTATAATTCCATTAGTTATTTTTGAGGTCACTTTAATTTTTGCAATTTAATCGATTTTATAGATGAGTTTACCAATCCTGCAGAATGTAAAAGTACTTACCTTCGACATTATTTTCCATTTTATTATTTTTCAAAAATATACATTTTTGTTACGAAAACTTGTATTAGAAGATGTCACAAAATTCACTGCACTTAAAGGTTTTCTGATAACTGGTTTAGAAATCGTAATCAAAACAAGTGTTAAAGTAATAGAAATTAGATTTTTTTGAAAAACTTAAAAAGCTATGTTTACTTTGTTATATTTTTTAGTATATTAAAGCAAACAAATAAACTTTGCAAAAATTTAAATTTTTACTTTTGAAATTGGTTAAATTTCCTATAGTGCGATGGTCACAATTAGAAAGGCCCTAACTCGTATTTTCACGAAATGTTTTCAGTGATTCCAATACATTTCACACAAATACTCATTTCATTTGGTTGTTCTCGCACCAATTCAAAATACGAATTGTTTTGACAGTCCCTTTCTTTCCTTTTCATAAAATATTAGGTTTGTTCATTTACTGAAAATTATTACGAATTTGTAACAATTGTTACTGGAAAGTGTTCATTAACTCAAAAAGTTTGCAAGGAGAGAGCGTCAAAAGAGAGAAAAAAATTGAGAGACAAACAAATTCCTACAAATTTTTACTAGTAAAATTTTTACTTGCAAGAATTATCCAACCATCTGTTGTGTGTTTTGTTGTCAAATAAATTATTTAAAAAATATTTGAAAAAGGAAAACTAAAAAAATGTGCATGTCTGTATTAATGTTGTATACGTATGAAAAAAGAAAGCATTTTTTCTCAATTTATTGTTTGTCTTCCATTAAGCCACATAAAGTCAATTTTAATGTAAAATAATTTTGTTTGTTTCTCATATATGATCAGGGATGGAAAGTCGAATTCTTGTATTTTTGAATAGAATAAAATTAAAAAAGTTTGAAAAATGCATAAAAATTTGTAAATATACATGAAACTGTGTAAAGAATTTCATTTTGAATATCAATTTCTTAAAAAAATTGCAATTTAAAACATTATCAAACAAAATACATCAGAAAAAGTACAATTGTATCATGATTTCCATCCATGGTTCTGATATGAATAAAATTTTCTTGCAAGTTTTTACAACTAAAGCGTTCATTTATTTTTTTATATTCGGGAGAGTAATTTTGTAAATTTCTACCTTACTCTCTCGTTGCTAGTTTCTGCTGGGAACTGACCTATTGTTACAGAAACAATTTTTCTCATATACTTTCAATAATTACTGGAAATTTATTTAAATGGCATATAGTTCTCGCAAAGAAAATATATAGAAACTTATAAGAGAAAAGCCATTTTGTGTTTCAAATTACACTATTTTTGTTACGATTTCCTCGTTTCATGCGTAAAATTTTGCGATGCGAGAAATACAGACACGAGATACTGATTAAAAAAATATTAATTGTATAAAATTTATCAAATATGTATCAAATTATACAATAACTCTCTTGTATGCTTCCTTTTTTTACTTTTCAGAACAATTCCCCGAGTGCGATAAATTTCACAAAAAGCAGCAGAAAAAAGAAAGAAAAGAAAACACATTCCCCTCCTGTGTTTCCTTTTACTTTTCTAACATGGATTCCTCATCATCATGCACTAGAGTTTATATATTAGTTAAGCAATTCTACATACATACATATAAATACATACATACATATATTTACTCATCAATCACAAAGGAATAGAAAACAAACAAACATGCTTATAGAATTTAATTTATAAGTATTTAGCTGAAACAAAACAAATGAAAAATTGTAAACTATTTATAAATTATTTATAGGCTGCAATAAGACATTCAAACTGAGAACTCCTCGTCCTCCTCCTCCCGTTAAACAATAATATTTTGCTATTTGTAAATTAGTTTAAAAAAAATATCCTGCCCTTAAAAATGAATACAACTGCGTAATTTTGTAATTTTCATTCATACAACATCCTTCTAAGTTCTCGCCAGTGATATAGGATATCTGAACTTTATTTATTTTAGGTGATTACAATGTTTTTCAACTAGGGCTCAGAGGAGTAAAACAAAAATTTAAAAAAGGAATAAGACTTCTTTTGATTTATTAAAGAACAAAAAAAAAACAAATTATTACTAACGTTTTTTCGTTACATATATATTTTTTTTAATTTTTCTATTAAATAAATAGACTCTATTTTAAGTGAAAAACAAACGGTTATAAGTAAAGCTTTGTAAATTTTTTTTGTTGCAATATAAATACATAAAAATAAAAAATAATAATAATAATGCATAAAACAACATCATTGAAATGGTATCATATTTGTAAAGTAATAATCTAAATATTTTCTATATATTATATATACATACATACTTTGAAACAAAATGCATCTCTAATTAAATAATGCTAAGTAAAATACAAGACAAATTTAGTATTTTTCAAACAAGCTCAAGTCATATGGAAATCAAGCAATTATTCCCAAAATTTTGCTTAAAGTTACATCTAAACAAAAAGGATATTAAAGTAATTAAAAAAAATTTACATAGAGAAACAGAAAGAAGTATAAAAAAGAAGGATATAGTAATTATAATTTTTCGTGTTTTTTATGTTTTTCTTCACACAAATAATAACTCCCGAGAAAATATATTTGGTTTTGCGTTTTTTAATAGTTTTTCTCTTCGATGCATCGAACAATTATCGTTTAGACGATATGATTGATTTTAATACGTGCATACATACACCATACAATAGATTCAAGGAAATTAATTTCATATATTTTTTTTTTATATATACTCGTACTAGTAAAAATGCCTTCTTTTATATCTTACATCTTACCGCAAATAGTAAAAGCGTACTTTACATGTTGAGTACAAATGAAAGTAGCAGAAAAAGAAAAGCAATTTTAGAAGAAAAAATCAATGTCTTAATTAATTTTACCTTTAGTTTAGAAACAGTCTTATAAATTATTTATAAACTTATATATTTTATTATTAAATAATTTGTTATTGTATTTCTATATTTTGTAAATTAGAAAATGTAATTTTCTTTTATTTTCAATTTAATTTTTTTTACACAAAGTGATTAAATTTTATTTTCTTTATTTCTTTTTTAATAAAATTATTTTGCACATTTTTTATTTTTTCCCCTACTAATAATTATATTAACCGTTCTTCCGTTTACCCAACTAAAGATAGTTTTAATAAAAATAATTATTTCATTATATGCATACATAATTGTACACTCGTATTAATTTATATTTGTTTAATATTTTTTTTAATTTTCTTTTTATTTCAATTTCTCTACATATAAAATTTTCCTATTAACTTATGCTCTTCTTCGCTATTCTTCTTCAGAACAAGAAACAAAAAAATCATTGTATTGTTATTAAAACTAAAAGGAAGTAAACCACAATTCTTTATTATTATTATTATATAATCATTAAAAAAATAATGTATTAAAAAAAATAAAATAATAAAATATAAAATAAAAAAGTATCTCAAAACAAAAATAATACTTTTGCAGAAGAATTTATCATCAAACCAATAGAAAATACAACAACAAACACTTTCTTTTACTCTATTTAAATAGCAGGAAACAAAAAATAGAAAAAAATATAAAAATCATCTAAAATGTATAAAAACCCCAACAATTTTAATTTGAAACAAACAAACAAATTATTATATATATTAAAAATATTAATTGAATAAAAATAAAAAAAATATTTAGAAATAAATTTTTTTTAATTATTTATCTATCGAAGTCGGGTTTGTATAACGGAACCTAATTTGTTGTTTATGAATAAAGTTTTTCGAGTGAAGAAATTCTTAAATTAGTTCGTCATTCAAAAATTTTTATTTGGTTTGATCGTTAACATCTGGGGTTCACTGTTAATATCTCTCTTTTACTACATTATAAACATATCTCTTGAAATACGGTAAGAAACATACAAAATTATTCTTTGTGTCCGCCATATTTTATAAAAGTGTTGCCATATATACTTTTTTTATTGTGGGGAGTGTTGCCATTAAGAAAATGTATTTAATTGTTGAATTTTCGCTCTCTCTCTTAAGGCATTTTACTGATATTCAATTCCTGAAAATAATTTTTTAAATGTTAAATTTAGTAAAGTGTGATTTTGACTTGCACAAGATGGGTTCTGTTATGATGGGTTTAGTTATTATAGTCTGTTCTATAGACCTAAATAAATAAATAAATACATGCATACGTATGTATCGTTACCTTAATTTAAAAGGAAATCGAGATTTTTCGCATTTTTCGATACATTAGATGATCTATCAACAAACATACAAAAAAAACTTGATTAAAAAAACAATGAGTTAGAGCCTTTCTGTATTAAGGGAACGATATATAACACTGTACACCAGTGATGTCAAAAATAAAACTATAGTTGTATGTGCACTGGGGATGCCAAACGGGAAATCCCGAATCGCGGGATTTTCGGGATTTGTAAAATTCCAACCCGGGATTTCAATTTCAGGATTTCTTAGCAATATTTATATAAAAACCATTTGTAAATTTAAATTTTCGTTGATTTTATGGTATTTAAAAGTCCCATACAATTTTTTACTTGCAGTTTTAACAATTTAATAACTATTCGTCGCATATTTCTTATAAATAAGCAACAAGAGCAAAATAAATTAACTACTTTTTCACTGTTATTTTCATCAAAGGGACTACAATCAATATACAACTAAGAATTATTTTGAAAACAAAAAGCAGCATATGAGCTTAGGAAGGGAAATAACATTTGGAAAATTCATAAGTTTGACAAATTTATTCCGTCTTATTTTATATTATGAGGGCAATTATGAATAAAAGACCACGAGAAATTTTTCCCTGGGAATAATTTGAAACAGTAACAAATAATTGGAGAAAACAAAAAATCTATTTGGAAAAGGGAGAAATTTCTCGCGGAAATTCATTCATAATTGCAGTGAATAACTATGTGTGTGTCGAATACTCAAAGCTACCCAGCTAAAAAAATTATATATGGTCCATATATTTTTAATATATGAATGTATATAACTATATATGAATATGTATGAATTCATGTATGGAAATATATGGGATTATACATTGCAAAACCATTATATATGAACTAATATATGGACTAATATATGAAATGTATTATAATATATGAGCTCATATATGAAAATTTAATTATGAAGCTCTTCATATGTGGATCCATATATATATATTATATATGGAGCCATATAAGAATGTATACATACATGATATCTCACGTAAGATCGTTTTTGCAATCAAAAAAGTTTGGAATTTTATCAATGCTGGATTGGAAATCCATTAGAAAATACATACGGATGCAAAGTTTATACATATGCATACCCTCAACGTTTAAAAAAGAAAAACTTTTTCTTGTATGATTTTATACATTGTGGCCCCATTTAATATATCAAATAATCAAAAGGATAATCCAGTCATTAATTTCATAGAAAATAACAAAATTCTCTAGATAAGAAACAAAGTTCATATTACAGTATTGAAAACTATTGTTAGACGGATTATTTTTTCTTTTATAATTAATTGCATTAGTTTTTAAACTGATTTATTAAGATAAATGTTATGTACGAATATGATTTATGTGTTAAAATAATTGATTCACCTTTTGATGAATGAAATGACTTTTATTCGTTTTGAATTATTTGTCCAAACAAATGTTTCATTAAATACCACCTCTCTCTCAAGTCTAAAAAAATTTAATTTTAATAATTTAATTTATTGCACAGCAGTGCCTTTTGTGAATCAAGAGTGTATGAATATGAATTTTGCATACTGTGGAGGGAATTTACACATACATGTATGAAAATGTATAAATATATATAATCATATATGCCCATATACCCTCATTTTTCGGATCCAAACCATATATGGGATATCATATATGCTCCATACATATTTTTTTAGCTGGGTGGGTTTTAAAACTTTAAGTTGATTAATCACATTATTAGAGAATTTACACTGATAACCATATTTCTTACGTTTACGTCAACCCGACAGCAAAATGTTGCACTTGCTTGTTACCGAAAAGTAGATAACTGCTAATTTTTTATACCCACCCAGCTAAAAAAATATGTATGGAGCATATATGATATCCCATATATGGTTCGGATCCGAAAAATGAGGGTATATAGCCATATATGATTATATATATTCATACATTTTCATACATGTATGTGTAAATTCCCTCCACAGTATGCAAAGTTCATATTCATACACTCTTGATTCACAAAAGCGCACTGCTGTGCAATAAATTAAATTATTAAAATTAAATTTTTTTAGACTTGAGAGAGAGGTGGTATTTAATGAAACATTTGTTTGGACAAATAATTCAAAACGAATAAAAGTCATTTCATTCATCAAAAGGTGAATCAATTACACTGTACAACAGCCAAAATAGCCTTTAGATAAAAGTATGCGGACTATATGGATTTCGATGCGTTAAATTCAAATCTGCTTTCAGTTTTTCTCTATCACGTAGAGATTTTTTTTATGGGCGTGGCTAATTTTGCCCCCTAAATTAGTCGGCCATACTAATATATTTTACTATAACTCGAAACCCGCTATTTCGATTTTAATAAATAATAAACCAGAAGACGCGCCACAAAATTTTGTTAAAAAAAATTCATAATCATTTTTTACCTATCTTTTATGGTTTCGGAGTTATTCAGAATTTAAAAAAGAAAAAAGTTTTTTTATGCAAAAATCGCGTAATTTTTTTACATGAAAATTGCAATAAAAAAATCAAAAACTCAATAGTTTTATATTTTTTACATTTTTCTTAAAACCACATATCCTAGGAATAAAACAAGCTATAAAACGTGAAAATCCAGCAATAAATCTTGATTTTATTGGCAATTTAAAGCAGGTACCTAAAAATGGAAAAATGTGTGTAATGCATTAAATGCAGTCACATTTACATCTGGTAATGCTACTGAAAGGGCATTGCGGGCAGGTAACAGAACTAAAAGAAAATATAAAGTAAAGAATTTTGGGTATACATAAGTATGTTCACTCATCAGTTGCCGTACAATAACTGTTTGTGAAACCGAAAAGTAAATTTTCAACCGCAACAAAATTAAAAAAAAATAGCTAAAAATTTTAGCATAAGCTGAATTTAAAAAGTGATAATTTCTTCATCTATTTTTTGGTAAGTATTATTATTACTAATTCAAAATGTTGTATTTATGATGCGAAGTAATAGTTTTGTATCAAATTGTTGCAGGTTTCAAAATGCCAAGGCTTTGTAAAAATTCTGCTGATTCATTCTGTTATGTATGTGGTGATTTAACTTTAAAATCGCAACGCCAGACAATAACTTCCCAGGTTAAGAACGCCTATAAGCTATGCTTTGGGTTTCCTATCGATGAAAGAGATAAATATTGGCTACCAAAAATATGTTGTAATAGCTGTTCAAGGGCTTTAAGAGGTTTGATCAAAGGAAATCGCAAGTCTATGCCATTTTCGACACCAATGATTTGGAACGAACCAAAAAACCATACAAATGATTGCTACTTTTGTATGACTACAACACCTGGGTTTTCCAGAAAGAACAAAAATAAAGTCATATATCCCAATATTTCATCCGCCAAACGACCAGTTCCTCTAAGAAGTAATGATTTACTTCCAATGTCCCCTACATACGAGGAAGAAGATGCATTACACACATTTTTCCATTTTTAGGTACCTGCTTTAAATTGCCAATAAAATCAAGATTTATTGCTGGATTTTCACGTTTTATAGCTTGTTTTATTCCTAGGATATGTGGTTTTAAGAAAAATGTAAAAAATATAAAACTATTGAGTTTTTGATTTTTTTATTGCAATTTTCATGTAAAAAAATTACGCGATTTTTGCATAAAAAAAAACTTTTTTCTTTTTTAAATTCTGAATAACTCGGAAACCATAAAAGATAGGTAAAAAATGATTATTAATTTTTTTTAACAAAATTTTGTGGCGCGTCTTTTGGTTTATTATTTATTAAAATCGAAATAGCGGGTTTCGAGTTATAGTAAAATATATTAGTATGGTCGACTAATTTAGGGGGCAAAATTAGCCACGCCCATAAAAAAAAATCTCTACGTGATAGAGAAAAACTGAAAGCAGATTTGAATTTAACGCATCGAAATCCATATAGTCCGCGTAATTTTATCTAAAGGACAGCCAAAAAATGTTATTTTGTTGTACAGTGTTATTTAAAAAACACATAAATCATATTCGTACATAACATTTAGCTTAAGAAATTAGATTAAAAACTAATGCAATTAATTATAAAAGAAAAAATAATCCGTCCAACAATTGTTTTCAATACAGTAATATGAACTTTGTTTCTTATCTAGAGAATTTTGTTATTTTCTATCAAATTAATGACTGGATTATCCTTTTGATTATTTGATATATTAAATGGGGCCACAATGTATAAAATCATACAAGAATGGTTTTTTGTAACAAAAAGTTTTTCTTTTTTAAACGTTGAGGGTACGCACATAAACTTTGCATACCGTATGTATTTTCTAATGGATTTCCAATTCAGCAGTGATAAAATTCCAAGCTTTTTTGATTGCAATGTGAGATATCATGTATGCATATATTCTTATATGAGCCATATAAAATCTTATATTTATAAATGGATCCACATATGAAGAGCTTTATAATTAAATTTTCATATATGAGCTCATATGTTATAATACATTTCATATATTAGTCCATATATTAGTTCATATATAATAGTTTTGCCATGTATAATCCCATATATTTCCATACATGAATTCATATATAGTTATATACATTCATATATTAAAAATATATGGACCATATATAATTTTTTTAGCTGGGAATGCACAAAATCTGTTATTAAAGTAATATTTATTAAAAAAACAGTTTATTTTACCAAAAAAATTTAGATTCCGAAATCTCGAAAAATCCCGGGATCCCGAAAATCCCGAGATCGGGATTTACAAAATCCTGAATTCCGGGATTTCCAAAAATCGATCCTGATTGGCATCCCTAATATGCACTTCGTCTCTGAAGTACACAAAAAAAAAATAAATATTTGGAACAAATGTATTTTAGCAAAGCAGCTCTATGTGATAGAAAATATAAAAAATAAGAAAAAATAATAAATGAAAAAGTTGGCAGCGACCCATATTTTCTGAGTTATGCCGCTCTGGGGGTTTATTATGTGATTCGATTCGAAGCGGAAACTGTTCGAATTTGTATGTTATTAACATTACAATTCGAACACATTTCCGTTCGATTCGGATTGCAATAATAACCCCCTGAACTGTGAAGAATCTCCAAAAAGAAATTTTTAAATACAATGTAACTTCAAAAATTAGAAAAAAATTAAATAAAAATTGGCTGCTACCCATATTTCCCGAGTTATTGATCTTTAAAGTTTTGACAAAAAATGCAGTTTAGTGAAGCTGCTCCAAAAAATATATGTAAATCAAAATGTATATTTAATATATATTTATTTCTTTTCTTAAAAGTTTTGTAACATAAAACACATTGAACGTCGCGAAAAGTATTGGTGATCATTGAATATTTTTCGCATACCACTTTTTTTCTTTCGCTATAACTATAAAGAATTTAATGCACCCTCTATGCATGTCTTATAGTCGCTGTCTTATTGACTACTACATGAAAGAGGATAAGAATGTGTATGCATTTTGCGCTATGAAACCGTACCAATGCGTCATCACTCGAACCCATCATTCAACACATGATTTGTCATGTTTTTTTTTGCTGGGTTGTGTTTGCTGGGATATTGAGTGCATATGACTTGAACATTCACATTCTCCTACCAGCCAACAACCACTATCGATTGATCATGAATTAAGTTTTTTATTTCGACCACCGTCAATGAAATTAAAAATTAATCCATTTCTATGAAAAGAACAATCAACTTTATACATATTTTTTTATGAAAAGTATGCTTATCGTAAGTGTATGTATGAATATATATTTGTTTGCCTTCATACACCATCAGCGGAGTATTAGAAAACTATTGACAATCAAGCGCTTATTACGAAATCGAGTTAATGAACTGAAAATGCCACAAAAAGGTTTCAATTGAAAATTAATTGTTAAAAGATTTTTTTCTTCATGAATAAAAAAATAATTTTTATTGGTTTGGTATATTATGTTACAATAACAATAATATCTAATAAAAAACTAAGCTGCTTATGGGGGAGTTGTTAAAAGCATTAAAAAGCATGTAATTTATTTTTAAGAGGCATATTTTTTAATAATCGAATTTTAATTTTTTTGAAATAAATTGAGTTTATTTTAATTAAAATTTCTGCTCTCTGTCTAAAAATCTTTAATTAAGACAAATTAAAATTTTTGATTGTATTCAGGCGAATTCTAAATTTGAGTTAATAAAATTGGTTTTCAAATACTTACACACAGGCGAATCCCGGTACAACGAATGACTTAGTGTCAGGCACATTAGATATATAGAAAGTTTTGTCATAACGCATAGTTTTTTTTTTAATGTTAATTTTATTATTATTATTTATTATTATTATTATTGTTGTAGACATGATAGAAAACAATAGAAAGAATGGCAGCATTTTGTTTTCAAATAAGCTACCAAGTACAAACTAGTGGTACAGTAGAATCTCACAAATTCGAACCGTCTAGAAATTAGAACTGGCCATTTCAATTATTATTTGCTCTGAAATTAGAACCTGTAGTTTTAATTTCTGGAAGTGTTATTTTTTTTGTTTTTATTTCCACTAGAAAATATTTATTTTTTTCTAAAAGTTTTTTTATATTTATTTTATTATTTTCACTACAAATAATTTTTTTTGTTTATTAAAGTAAAAATAAAACGGGGAATCACCAAGTTATTCATGGTGTGTACAGTTCGATCATATGTGTGCGAAATTCGATATGTTTGTACAAATTTAGGTCAACTGATGACTGAAGGTCAGACGTCTGAAAGTAAAAAAATGCTAGACAAATGTAAAAACATACCTTATCTTTGGATAATAAGGTTAAAATATTAAAAGGACTTCAGGAAGACGTGAGTGCAAATGGTTTAACTCAAGATTTTAATAAAATAAAAAAACCAAGAAACAATGGATGCAGTTAAGATCCACTCAGACTATTATAATTTGTATTAATACATGTCAAAAATGCAAATAATACGTGCAAGTACGATATTGTGAATGCAAAATGTCAAAACCATTTTTTGAAATTTTTCTTAACGATAATACTTTTCATTTGATCAGCATTAAAGTTTGGTTAAGGCTAAATTCATTACTTCAGTTGAGTATACTCTTGCGATTTTAACTCGCCAAGATTGATGCGATTGCGATTTGCAGATCATTTCTCTTGCGAGTTCAAGTCACAATGGCAAATGATATGTATGTGACATACGAGTATCAGAACATGCCCGTATAGCAAGGTTTTTTTTACCCGAATACGCGACGTAAAGAAGGCTATTTTGTGTATCAGCCTATGCAAGTATGTGCGTATGTATGTATGTGTGCGTGACCGATTTTGTTGATTTTCTTACATCAATTTATTTGTTTTAATCCTGGGAGTGTAACTAAAGATTTCACAGTATTTTAAAATCATCCTGAGGTTTCTCCATTTGGGATATTTAGATATTTAACGGTTCAAAGTTTTGTTTTTGTTTTGCGATGTTTTTATCAGTTGTTAATGTAAAATCTTCCCAATTCATTTTATGGGATTTTCGTTGAAGCGAAATTCGTTATACCGAGATTTGCCTGTACACATACATACATATATTTATAAAAATTTTCTAATTGCATGTTTTTGATTACCAAAAAAAAGGCTTAAGCGAAATAATTAAACATTTTAATTGAACGTTTATGGTCATAAAACAAAAAAAGTTTAAATGAATTTAAGCACGGACTTCCAGTTGAGCTCTCTACACCCGAAAAAATTTTAAAAATTCGCGGGAAAGTGAGGAAGACTGTGGGAGGTATATGCATCTCAAATGGCTAAGTGGTTTAAATTTTTAATGGTGACTGTTATTTTTTTTGGAATACATGCGGTATAATCCTTAAAAACTTATTGAAGTTTGCAGTGACATTGAAGGGGCATTCAATTAATGCTGGAGAACAAGCTATATTTATTTTCTCAAATATCGATAATTAGATATATCGATATGTTTTGCCCATCTCTACTCATTACTATCAACAAATTTGCTGGTTTTGCGTGTTTGACGATACAAAATATTAAATTTTTCTTTACACGCGCCCATCTCTATTTAGATTCCGTCGAATAAAACATTTACAAACTTATTTCTTTAGAAGAAAGGTTAAAAATATATAAAATTAAAATGCTGAAATGAGATAAATATAGAAACAAATGAAGTTCGAAGTTCGAACAATAATAATAAAACTAAATAACTAAAGTTTATGCAAATATTTGTATAGTATGTATAAAAAGAATAAACAAAAGAAATTTGTTTTTGATATTAACAAATCAAAAAACTAGATTATAATTATCAATGAAATGTTAGCCATGGTTAGCAGATGGTATGCTTAGAATTGCCAAAAAAAAAATCAACTATAAACTTAAATACTGAAATCCATTTATGTGTTAAATGTTTAGTAAAACAAGCTGCAAGAATTTTAGCATGCGAGTATAAAGTTTGGCCAAAAGCATGCAGGCATAAAAAAGATACTTTTAACTTGTTTTTCCGGATTAGACAACATTTGAAATCTTTCATACAACTAAAACAAATCAATCAATATAAAAAACTATTCAGTTGCTTTTTAGAACAAGACGAGTTAAAATGTTGAAGAGCTCAGAGGTAAGTTATAATATTTTAAATTTTAGAACTAAAATGAATTTTAGTTTTTTTCCAGATAAAATTATTGCTTGCAGTATTGTCAGTTGAAATCATATTCTCTGTGGCGGATACCAAGATTTTGCACACAATAGTGTAAAGTTTACTTAAAACTCAAACGAGGAATAATATTATTAGCCGTATATGTATATTTTTCTTTTTATAGAATTCCTTCTGAAGATTCCTTCCGCCATGAGCTTATATCGTTGGATAATGATCAGCACTTATTGGTTGAGGGCTCATTTCAACAGGACTTTAAAATTCCCAGTGATGAGAAGCACAGATTAAATTTGTTGGTGATTTATGTTTCTGACAAAAATGGCCACACAGTAAAATATACTTTAAAAAAAGAGGACTTTCCTAAGTTTTATCACTTAAGTCCATCGACTTTAAAATCAGCAGCTGGTTAAAAATTTAATGCAACGAAATTTTTTACAAATAAATTATTTGTTATACTGCCCTCGTATTTCTTGTGTGCCAAAGTAATAAAACTTAAAAACTTTTCAGCTCGTTTGAAATTTATCAAAGATAGAACAAGCGAAATTTTATTCACATGTGATATGTGTAATTTTCACTTACAGCTCTGGGAAATAAGGTCCAAAGAAATAACTCCCCAAAAATTTTCACATATCTTCGAAATAATCGGTAATATTTCGATTCGGAAATCGGAAGATTTTTTCGGCCAGTCGTTACGAATTCTTTATGAAATCGGAGTATTTGGTATTAATACCAACGAAATTTATTTTAATAAGTCCGTGACCTTTTGAATGAAACAAAGTTTTTTTTTTTCAAAACAAAAATTTATTTTTTTCAACATAATCTCCTTTTATCGCAATACACTTAGTCCACTTGGTTCTAGTTTTTGTATCCCTTCCAAAAAATTGGAATTTTAGAGGTTTATTAAAAAGGCATTTGTTTGGTCAATAATTTCATCGTTAGAGCCAAATCTCTTTCTATCGAGTCATTTGAGTGCCCCTGTGGATGAGTGGTATCGATGCTAGCCTCTCAGTCCAGAGGTCGTGGGTTCGACTCCCACCATAGACTCTGGGTGTTTCTCGCAGACAAGCTAATCGCTTTGCGGGTTGTGTTTGTAAAAAAAAAAAATTTCTTTAGTTTTGGAAATAGAAAGTAGTTACTAGGGGCTAAATTTGGTGAATAGGGTTGATGAGGGAGCAATTTGAAGCCCAATTCATGGATTTTCGCCATGAAAACTGCACACATGCGTTTGCGGTCGATTGTAAGCAAACGCGGTACCCATCTTACGGAAAGCTTTATCATACCCAAGTAATCATTTAAAATAGAAACCACTGAGCCATGTGGGATTCTTATGACATCAACAATCTCACGCACTTTTAGTGTTCGATCGACCAACACAATATCGTGGAATTTTTTCGAAATTTTCCGGTATAATAACCTTAATTGGCCGTCCAGAGCGTTCAGCGTCATTTATACTTGTGCGACCACAACGAAAGTCAGTAAACCAGTTTTTGATGTGTAAACATCTATACGCTAGGGGGTAAAAATCTTTTTCACAATACAATCACAAATTTTGAGTAACATCGTAAAGCATCAAATCGTTGTGAGCTATGTATGTATGACTGTATTAGTGTAATCATACGAACAAGAAGTACAGATAAACTTAACAGCTGCACTCAACCGAATTTTAAAGCATACCTTCAGGAACAATGTTAATTTTAATAGAAATTGCTTAAGAAGTGTAATAGTGTTGCCAGTGGGGATAATTTTGTTAAAAAGTTGAAAGTCATAAAATAAATACTAACTTTTAAATAAAAGAGCGTTTTAAATATCAAAAAAGATATATAGCAGTCTGTATAGGGAATTTATAATATTATGAATATAACATATCTTGATTACCTACTGTTGCCTTACACTGAAGCTGGTGCATGACAATTGGATAACAATCTCCATCTCATGCCAATTATTATGGGAGGAGATTTTATTAAAAATTTTGCAAACCCACAGTTGAAAGCTTTATCAAAATTTTTAACTAACGTTTTCCACTTGCATATGAGCAATTCTCTACAAACCCCTACAACTAATAATTCCACCACTATAGATCGAGTTTTCCATAGATTTTTAAATTCAGTAGAGTCAAAAATTTATATATCTTATTTTAGTTACCATAATCCAATATATAAAAAAATTTTCATTACTAGATGTCGGATTATTATTTGATTATTTTTGATGTTTTGTTTTGATTATTTGTTGTAATTTCTAGTAATTCAGATAACTTTTCGATTATTAGTAATCGAAATCAGAAATTTTTTAAAAGGGCATTTTATAATCAGTACAATTCTTTTTGAAATGTAATCTAATTAATTAATAATCGTAATCAAAATTTAACAGCTCTGCATAGAAGTAGTAACACTCAGATGCGAAAGCTACTGACTTGCAAAATTTTTTGTGATAATTTAATATTTTGTTAGAGAGATTGCCTTACATTAATGTTTTTCAGAAGCATTTCTCGCAGTTAGTGCTTCTAAATCACAATTTTTTTTTGCTGGGGAAATGAATAATTCGGAATTAATAGAACGTAAATTTAAGCACGTATAGATACTAACTAATAACCCAGAAATCGGATAGGTTCAGTACTAAATCGAATGACCGATCACTATCAGCATCAAGCAGAGCAAAGGAACCCAACAAAACCTACAGGAATTAGCTGTCAGCGATCAGCAGTCTGTACAACTTAACCATTTATATATAATTTAAAAATTATTTATAGTAACATTTATACTTTCTTAATGAAATTAATATGCAGTATGCATACAATGGCAGGCAAAGAAATATTTCTAACAATATTTTCTTTTCTTATATTACTTTTTGAACGCATGTAAATGATTGATCTTCACAAATAAGCTTTTTTATTGTACATATGCATGTATACATGCACATATCGCTCATTTACTCGGACAACGTCATAACTCAAAAAGACTAATTTTCCAGAAAACAAGTTTAAAGTTTTCAATTTGAGTAAACAAGATATTTGTATGAAATATGATACGAGGATTAATTTTTCATCGTCAATGCAAAAATTCCATTTTTTCAGTTATAACGTTCTGTGATTAAATGAGCGACATATATGTACATATATATTGTGTGCGTGCTACTTATAAGACCTGAGTTAAGTTTTAAGATATTCGATATTTCGAATACGAATATCTGAGACAATATTCGACAATACGGATCTGAAATCACATATTAAATTTGTAGTTTGGTGATGCTTATTTATGGCTTGATTTGCACGTCTGAAAATTAAGTATGTATTTAAAATTTAAGTAATTATTTTAAGAAAATGTTTGTTTTTTTTCGTTCTTGATTGAGAAATTCATCAGTAGACTTCACACACAACAGTTTTTGAAATAATTTGAAATTGTTATCTATATGAATTTCATTGTCGCTGTAACAAATCGTCAGTGGACTTCAACCACTTATTCTGAACAGTGACAAAAACGCCATCCTATGCACAGATATTTTAATTTACAAAATTAGGCACAAATTTATTTTTTCCATTAAGTTGTGTGTAAATTGAAAACTTAAAACTCGTTTTCTGACCAGCTAGTTTTTTTTTTTGAGTTATGACGTTGTTTGAGTAAACGGAGCGATATGTACATACATATGTATTTACATGTATATCTACACTTACATATTATAAGAACAAAGAATATTAAATAATAAAGTTATTGTTTTTGCTTTCATATTAATTCAAATATTGTCGATCTTTAATCTACAACAACTTTTTTCACACTATACAAGTTTTTTTTTATAAAAAGGAAATTCTAAGAAAATCAATAACTCAATAGAAAACTTAAGAACAAGCTGCCCTCACACAATATCGATGGTATTAAATACATTTGCATAATGTCGTGTACAGTGAAAATATAGGGTTATTAATTTTTCGGTAGGTGAAGCTCAAAATCTCCAATCGGCCATAGCTCTCTTAATTAATGGTAACGGTTCTTCGAATCATCTCCCAAACTTTGATGATCTAGCCTGACCATACCTTCAATGCTTACAGGCTCTTCAAATTTCCTTATAATTTTTAACATTTTTTTATGTATTGAATCTTTGCTTACGTGTTAATCTGTCATAATCTTACTTTCCACAGCTTTTAGGCAAATGAAGAAAATTGCCATACCTAATAGTAAACTCAAATTTCGGTCGCGTTGCCAATTGATAAGGCAAACTGAAGTTTGGTTGCCATTTATAATATTTTGAATACTCTATGTATCAAACCTTCAGTAAAATCACTTTTATATGCTTTGAAATTATTCTCCATTTGTGAGCAAGCCCGCATTTTCAGTAGGAAGGTCAAGCATCTCAATGATCCCAGCACTCTATTGCGTTGCAACAGCTGCAATTAGAAAATAAGTTTGGTACTTTGCCATAGTGACATTAAGTGTTAATATTTCATTAATGAGCATTTTTGCTATCGTATACATACATACATAGTTTTACACAGAAAAATACTTTAAATTCATAAAATTGAAACAAGCAAGGCGAAAGTTATTCAGTTCATTAGCCGAACCTTGATCAATGATCATTTAAATCTATTAACTAAAATTGTTGTTGTTGGTGAGATTAGTAAGTGCATGCTGTGTATGCAGGCAGAGGCGATAAGGTAGAAATCTTTAATGAAGTTTGTTTTAATATAGACAGAAAAAAATCAAAACAAACTTCAGTCCCAATTATGATTAAAGGGCTTCGACACGATCAAAGTGCTTGCTGTCAAGTTCGAGTATGTGTGCTTATTGTTTTGAAATTGTTATGCTGGATAATCCACCAAATTAATTTATTTGATTTTGTTGTGTTCGCTTGGTAAAAAAATCTTCACAATGAAAATAAAATTATAATAAAAATAAGTTCGAGCTTGATGGGTTAGCACTTTAACATGAACATGTGACAGCAAGCATGCCAAAAAACAATTTTTTTTATAATTTTCTATCAAACATCGTTAGTACCACACATATTAATAAATTTTAACTCATACTGTAAACATGATTGTTAAGAGTTTTGATCGTGTCTAAAGCTCTTTATGATTAAAACAATTTAAAAGGTGATAATAAAATTAACAAGTAAAAGTGCTATATTCGGCTGTGCCGAATCTTATATACCCTTTACCAAAGTGCGTTTATGTAGTATAGAGATACATACATAAGCACAGGGATATGTAGGTACATATTAATTTTGTGAAAAAATGCATACTTTTTTCTCTAGTGCAATTTTTAGGTTTTTGGCATTATGTTTGATTTGGTGCTTTTTAAATTTTGGCGATTTATTTTATTTTGCTGATTTTTTTAGTTTTGGCAATTTTTTTTCATATAGGCAATATTTTTGGTTTTGGCGATTTTTTCGTTCTGGCGATTTTTTTGATTTTGACGATTTTTTTCATTTAGGCGATTTTTTTATTTTTTATATATTATATTTTTTTTATTTTTTTGTGGCAATTTTTTTAGTTTTGACACTTTTTTTCTCGTTTTTGGCGATTTTATCGGTTCTTGGCGTTTTTTTGTAATTTTGGCGACTTTTTTTCCTTCTGGGAATTTTTTTGATTTTTACAATTTTTTTTTCATTTAGGCGATTTTTTTTATTTTTTTGGCGACTTTTTTCCTTCTGGCAATTTTTTTTTGTTATGGCGATTTTTTTCGTTTTTTTAATTTTGTGGTTTTTTTTAGTTTTTGCGGATTTTTTTGATTTTGACGATTTTTTTTATTTAAGCGATTTTTTTAATTTTTGGCAATTATTTTTCAGATAGACAATTTTTTTGTTTCGGCGATTTTTTCGGTTTTTGGCTTTATTTTAATTTAGGCGATTTATTTTCGTTTTGGCGATTTTTTTGGATTTTGGCGTTTTTTTCATTTAGGCGATTTTTTTTTTATTTTTGGCGATTTTGTTCATATAAGAATTTTTTTGTTTTAACGATTTTTGCGGTTTTTTGGTTTATTTTTAATTTTAGCGTTTTTTTTTCATTTTGGCGATTTTTTTCGTTTTTGCGATTTTTTTAATTTTTGGCGATTTTTAAATTTTCGGATTTTTTAGTTTGACCGTTTTTGAAAATTTCAAGAGTTTAACTCTTACGGTTTCCAAGATATAGCAATTTGTCAAATTTACATAATCGAAATTGTATTAACTGATGGGCCACCCTTTAATTTAATTTTTTTTAATTCGAATGCGAATATTATGAAATCTATAGACATTAAATTAGGTTCTATTTACGCGTGAAATATGAAATATTAAAAAATTTTTATGAATAAGGTCATCACACTATTGTTGGCGTACTTTAAGGTTAATAAAAAGTACCCAAAATTTTAGTGATCGTCATTAAATAATATTTGAAAATGATACAAAGCATAAATTTCTATAAAAAATTTATGTATTTGTACAAACTAAAATTTTTAGTCATTTATTTAAATTTCGTTTAGGATTTATGCATTTATTTATTTAATTTCTTTGGAAAAATATTCGTATTCGTATTCGCCTGAAAATGGCCAAATATTCCACAATTCGAATAAGAACATTCGTGCATCACCAGTAGATACATATGTAAATTGTACATATGTGAAAATAAACTTACGCTGGGGTGTCTTAGACCCTCATTTGTTAACCGTTGCTCCATTGGGAATTGGGAACATAAACTCGTTTCGCAACTTGCAAAAAAATTACTGCCTGTAATAATAAGATCATATACCTTGGATAAAGTTTTCATATCTAAATATTTTTTGTACAAATATAAGATGTCATTCTTTTATAAGCATGAATTTTCTTAAAATTTCCATTTGAATAATTTAGAAGTGTTTCGAATTGTGCGTGCAACTGGTGTGAGTTTTTTTTGATGCATCTGTTTATATTCTTATTTGATTTAACAAATTAATCAAAATAAAGAACTAAAATATGAAAGAGTATTGTGCAGTAACAAAATGATTTTATAGTTCTACACAATTGAGGAAACTAATTAAGTAAATAAACTTTATAAGTTTGATAACAACTACATACACACGTAACGGAAACGTGAGAGAGTTGAATTCTGATAGTGTAAGATACAGTGGTGCGTGAAAGTAGGAATGTATGTATACAAATTCTGGATTCGTTTAAGACTATGTCATATACAATTACAATTTTTTTTCAAGAAATTTTTATGTACTTTTTTCCATGAATATTACCTAAATTACGTTACGAAAATTTTCATGAAATTTCATAAAATTTATTGTACATACATATATGTATATCTTTGATTTAGTGACAATTTTTTAAAGCACAACTTTGTTTGCTGGTCCACTGCAAATCGTAGGATAAATTTTGTTGTCACAGTAATTTAATACACGAATATAAAAAATTTTTGACTGCATGAAATTTGGTAACGTCTGTAGCCTGCATTTCAAATTTGGTTGCAGAAAGTTACTTGCTTTTACTTCGAAAAAATTTCACATGGAATTTTATTCACGATATCCCTGATTATTTAGGCATGCCATTAGAGCGTAAATGTTGGGTGGCTGAAAGTGCGGTACTATGAACTTTAATTTAGTTTGGTCCCTTAACAAGGCAAATTTCTTTCCAATTACAATGCTTAAGAACTTCAACTTTATTTTTCGAGCAAAATATTGCTTTAATACAAATATTTATTTATTTGAACTTGTGAAAAGTAAGAGTTAGCTGAAGGCAATTTGTAAAGTTTCAATTACAAATCAATTTCAGATGTTGTGATGTTTCTTTAAATAGAGAAATCTTAAACTGAATTATCTCTATGAATATACAAAATAAGATGACAGCTGCACAGAGTTGTCATGGTTTCAATTAGAGATGGTCACCTGTCAAGTGATTAGCGTGATTGTTTCGTGTAAATTTTACATACGAAACGTTTTCCTTGCAAAGTCTTGAGTTTAAAAAATTCTGCGTGATTGCTTTGTGATGAGAAAGATATAACGCATAGAATATAATATGAAGTTACAAAGAAAAAGAATTGGAAATTCAAGATGTAAGTTTCAAACAAACTTCTTTATAGAAGTTTGTGGTTGTTGTCTATTTATTTGAGACATCCTCAAAACGTAGTAATTTTAAAATTAGTGAAATCGTATCGTGCTGTTTCGAATCAGCTGCAAAAATCCGTAATATTTAATAAACATGTTGGTGCCTATTGAAAATGTATTGGCAACGTCTGCTGCGTTAAAATCAGCAGAAAATTGATGTTTAGGGAGCAAACGTCAATTTTCGACATACACACATAGAGATAAATACAGTAACAGCTGACACATTCATTACCTTACATTTTTATTAACTAATATCCAAATTTAAGCGATACGACAAGAACACACGATTTCCAATGTCACTAGCCGCACTTGTCGCCTTGTAGCCAGCTACCTAATTCTCTTGGAGCATCATATTCCTGATATTCAAGTATAAATACATATTTCAATAGTGCCAATATTTTACAATTATAAAAATAAAATTACTCCTTTAAAATGTATTTATATCACGTAAACGTATAAAGATGAATCATTTTATTTCTTAAGATGAATTTCGGGATGTTCTTTCTATTAAATAATATGAAACAATTTTATTGTATTGTGCAACACTATAGTTGCTCATTGTCGGCATAAAAACAGAAATTAATTTTATTGGACTACAAAAGCTGTCATCAAAATAAATAATCGTTCTCATATAAATATGTGTATTTTATTCTTGATATTTTGAAGTCAGTAGCTTGCTGTGGTGAATGTGCTTAATGCTTAAGACAACACGATTTGACTAACGAAGGCATAAAAGACAGTGTAAAGTGCATTAGCGTTGATAAATTTAATTGTCTTTATGCGTATTTAAATACTACGATTCACATAGTCCATAGTTAAATAACGTCCGGGTTTTAACAACGATGTTTCTTATCAATTTCATTAGTTAAACCTTGAGCCTAAAGCTATGGTCACTTGTCAAACATTTGCCCAAAAAAGCGTAAACAACAAACACTAATGAAAACAGTTTTGATCCAGACACTTGTTTATCAAATTAAACAGTTTCGAACACAAATAATACACAATGTCTTAAAATAAAATATTATTGTCTACTCTTTAACTTGACAAACTTTTGTCTCAAATGAAAAATTATGCATAAGCATTTAGTGGTTACGATTTTTTGGGAAAATGTTTGACAATTGTGACCTTAGCATAAGACTTTCTTTTTTGAAATTTTCAGCAGGAATTTGTTCCAAGATGTACAATGTATATTTTTTATTCTAAGCATGTACAATAAGAGCTTATAAACTTATACATATATTAAATTATTTCATACATACACATAAAGTCAAAATAAGACTAAACAAAAAAAAAAATACATTGAATATATGGGCTTGAGGGCCAACTTTTTTTTGAATTTTTTTTATACAAAACTGAACCGATTTGGGTGGTGAGAGTAGAAGAAATAAAAAAATAACGGCCACCCTAAAACATATACAATTTCCTTTGTATTTCTTGAGCCTGAATTTTAGTGACGGTGACTTACACATACATACATATATTTTTCTTAACACTGGTGTTATTTTGCATGAAGTTGAACTTAAAAAAATAGTCATGATTGAGTGTGAGTGTTTAGGGACGTGAGTGTGCATGGTCGTGAGTAAAAATTACAATCATATTTCTATTTTTAATGAAAAATGTACAAACTTAAACTAAAAGTAATTCAATTCCCATTGTAAATAATACGTGTCACCTATAATTTTCTGCTCTTAAGCAATGACAAAAGAAAACCTCAGAAATGTGTACTAACTCATATAAAAAACACACACACAATAATATGCATATGGATGTACTTATATAAAAATTCATATTATTTGCGGTTATTTAACATTATCAAACTTACAATTTTACATAATTACTAGCGATCACTCACAGTTGCCAGATACATATAACCAATTGTCATAAAATCGTCAAATTCAGTGGCATAAGTTATATGTATGTAAGTGTAATTTTCATTGCAAATTTCGTGAACGTTAATTGATATCTGTGACTTTGAATAACAGCAACGTAAGTGTAAATTTTTGTGGACTTAACTCGAAATAATTTATGAAAAATTAAATTCTTTTGAAAGCTCTTTATGTAGAACTAAGAACTCTTGGTGTATTATGCAGTGAAATCTAATACCATGTTCACACTTATGGTTTTAAACGTGTTTAAGGCAAGTGTTTAAAAAACTAAACACAACCATGCACATTACATTTGAGATGTTTAAGGTTGTGTTTGTAAAATTTTACGAACGATAATGCTTTTTTTAATGGTTTATTATTTTTAAACAACAAATGTTTTTTAATTAATTGCTTGTATACGAAATAAAGAATTTTGCTTTGGTGGCGTCTTACATCAGCCACACTATTTAGTATTTTATGATTTAAAAGTATCTACATAAATATGTAGAAATTGTCTGCAGATCTCAATATAAAAGTATTTTTTCGCCTTTCCTGAAAACTTTGATATTTTGACTTACGTTGTTATTCACAAAAACCATATATACACGTTTTGTAAAGAAAGAAATAATCATAAAATCGCTACACAAATTATCCATAAATCTTCGAATCTAAATACCAATCGCATATGATATCTGTTTCACCACACTGTGCCACTTCGTAAGAACTTGCATAAAAGTCTGGCCAAGAGAAAAAAGCCCTACAAGAAAACAGATTTGTATTCTCGAAGATAAATAATGAATGAAATTAAGTGTGTGTGTGTGTGTGTAGGCAATAATTGCTATTAGATATTTTTCCACACATTATTTTAACCCATTTTGAGGGCATTGATGGCTTCGTCCATGCCGTAATATCTTTACGGCAAAATATGATGTTCGTGTTAATTGTTTTTTATTTATTTTTTTCTATGAAATAAATTCTTATGAAGCAGAATATAAAAAGTTTTAAGTACATGCATTTGTTGGAATGGATCAGAATTTACTTGATTATTGATTAGGGAACTAAAGGAAATTTTGTTTAAATACTTGGGACAGTAGTGTGACCAGATGTAAAAAATTTCTGCAGCAAATCTAGAAAGAATAAATAATTAAATAAAACTAATGTTAATATTTCAAATTCTTTTTAGTTTTTCCTACTAACAAATTTTTACTTCGTAAAGAAAATAAAATTTTTTGCCTTCTCTTAAGAAAAACAATCGACATTAGTAAAGAGTCTACCAATAAGAGATTTAATTTTGATATGCAAAAACGTGTATTTATAAGGAAAATATGTGATGGCTTATTTAATTGTAGAGAAGAGGGCATGCTATTATAATAGAAAACAATATAAGCCAAATGAAGGCCACGATTACGTTTGCAGGACCATGTTCTTTTCAAACAATTTTGCATCACCAATTATCACGTTTGCAGCTGTATGTCCTCGATAACTTCACCAGTTCCATTTTTGAGGTATTGAATTGATTATGGGCCATTATCATATACCTTGTCTCTCACGTAGTTTCACGTAAAAAAGTCTAAGGATGTTACAAATGCTAAGGGGTCAATTTTGATCGCCTCTTCGAAAAATCACACGGTTAGGAAACCTTCCACGCAAAAAATCTATGATACCGTTGGTTTACGTGGCTGCCTTCTATACGTAGACATTCAAGTAGAATCTAGATGATTCCTTTTTGAAAAATAGTACTGTTACTTGTGTGGCACGCAGTTCCGTCTGGTTGAAAATAAACATCGTACAAATCAATATCTTCCAATTCTGACTATACAGGAACCTTTGTGAAAAGCCCAAATACAAAAAGTGATGAGACGTGGAGAAACATCGCTCATCCTCAACAATATGGGCTACAACAGTAATATTCTCAGTTTTACTCAGTTTTAAGTGATGGGAAATGTGGGACGATTGTGCAATTTTCGGTTGGCATAATTTTTCAACCACCTGCGACCCAACAACTGTCTTTTCTATCACTATACTTCTCCTAAAGAAGGTAACACTTCTTACTTCTCTTACATTTTTTTTTGATATTTTGGAAATGGAGAAAGGAGTTGTTCCTAATTAATTACCTTAAATTTTTTTCACTGGTAATATGAGGATTCATTCTGCATAATTAACTCAACAATAAAATTTTTTAGTCATGGCGTTGCTTTAGTAAATGAGCGATGTATCCTTTAGAATCATGTTTTGTTCAATTTAAAGGATTAGCTGAACCCACTAAAAGTTGGCTTGCCTTTAATTATTTTGTTTTCGTCACATGTTTGTTTTATACATATATACATAAAAAGCATATATTTCAATTTGTATAAAAATCAGTTTAGAAGTCACTTTCGCATTCAGTCAGTTGATGGTCGAGCGGGCAGACAGACTTAGGGCGGAATATAGGGGAACAGAGTATTTATGTTAAAATGGTTTTATTTTGCTCGGAAGCCCGCAACTGTGGCTTTAATAAATCTCTTCTAAAATAATTTATATTTTCTGAATATAGGAGGCTTAGCGCCTGTAGTCCCTATCTTAAGGACTTTAGTTATATAGAAGGTTAGATCTTAAGTATTTAATTTCTTATAATAAGTACAAAGTATTAATAAATTATACAATATGTACAATGTACATATATCTATGTATGTGTTTAAGCAACTAATTTTGGAATGTTTTTTTTTGTGATATTAATAGAATTTTTTAGCTATACACAATAAGATATCATTCAAGGACCATAGTATTCTAAACGAACATCAAGTGCCAATATTTAAATTAATATAAAAAGTGGTTTGGCACTATCCAAGTGATTTTGGCACTATTTAGAAACAGATTCGGCACGAAATCCAGATATCCAATTCCCTTCACTGATGCGTGTGAAAGCCTATGAAAGTTCAAAGAAGAAAAAGTGATAAGTTTAGCAATAAGTATTGACTAGTGTGAGCTGGGACTAAGATAGAAGTGAAAGTAAACTCAAAAACTCGGGTCCCCTTCTTTGAGTTAATGAGTAAGGTAATTGTTAATAGAAAGCTTGCAAACTACAAAATAATAAATAATATAATTTTAAAGAGTATATTTGTATATTTCAGTAAAAAAATTTTAAAAACTAAAAATGCTTTTGCATTTATAAAATAAGACCTTTCAGCTGGGCATATGATCTAGTTACTCCGCCCCGTTTTTGTGCAACACCATATTATGCAAATTTACTTTGTATAATATGTTTAATAAATAAATAAATAAATAATAAAACCTTTCAGCTTTATTATTAAAAGCAAAAAACAAAATTTTTGGGAAAACAAATATTTTTTTTGTTAACCTTTCGCTGATTTTACCCAAATTCAAATGGTCGAACGAACATATTTTTTGGCATAGTGGAACAGGCTGTAATTTAAGTTCCCGCTTTATATAGAAAATCAAACTTTTTTTTCATATTTCAACTTTTTAAGGTCCGGCGATTCGATTCTGAATGCATATGTGTGTGTATGTGAGCATCTCATCACAAATCGGCAACAAAATTACCGCCTTCTAAAGATGTTTAGCTCCATTAGATGACGTAAGATGGTGAATCGAAACAGTTAGATAGATTTGAAAAATTTTCAAAAGTAGCATCTACACAAAACTTTAACAAATATTAAGCTACTGAACCGATCAATCTTAAAATCTTTTTCTAATAACTTTAAAACTCTGTGAAGTGAAATGCCTTTAAAGTATTCACTGATTTCTATAGACTTAAAAAGTGTATGGGATGTTGCAATTGTGACGAAAATCTGTAACTTAACGGGAAGTTTTGGGTATAACCTCCAAGGTCAACCGATTCCCATATTTTTTTATATAATAAATTGATGTTCATTGTGGGGAACTTATCTATGCACATTTCACTTTTTCTAATGAAGATTATCAGGGAATATTTAATCCAAGGCACATTAAATACAGGTGCATGCATTTATGCAACTCTGCATGTGGGCATTTCCACAGGAACTCTAACTTTTTGTAGTGTGCGACACCAACCAAATATGCTTGTTCTTTCAAAGAAAACGAAAAATTTTTTATACTTATTTATATGTATATTTGTGTAGGCCGTCAGCAGCTCTACGTTGGGTAAATTTTTACGAAAAATCTAGTCTCGTTGTTCAGAAATACAAAGTTAATTGTTTGCTGTCGCACGCGACAAAACAGGAATTTCTTGAAGAAATGTCCATGTGTTGCGTCTCACATAGTTTACAAAGAAATTGTCAAAAAATTTTATGCATTAAGCAAGGCATAAGGCCCAACTATAATAGGAATAAGCGAACTTAAGCAACTGTGCGGTTACATATAAAACGTATGTGGCAAACTATAATGTACTTATGGAACTTTTCGTCAAGTTTAGTCAAATGCCAAACTGAACGCACATTCCGTACGGAAAACACTGTTTTTGCATTTTTTTAAACTCAAGCAAACAGCAGCAGAAAATATTCATTGACTTTAAATATTTTTTTATTGTTTCTTATTTTAAACTCAGAAAATAAGCAAAATTTTATTTCCATTCTTTGTTATACAATACACATATACACACATACACTTCAGATTATTTATATGTATATGTTCACTGTACTTTTTTGTAGGCAAAACAAATAAAACAAGTAATAAAGTGGTGGATATAATTACACGTGAGTTTTTAATAGATTAGGACATTTCAACAAGTTAATTTGATTGAATTGCATTCATTTAGTAGTTATAAGAAGAAACAAAATTACTGAAAAAATTTGAACAATATCTATATGTGCAACTGTGGCTAAAGAATACTTAACTGCATGTAAGTACATTGTGAACACCTAAAAGTCACATCTGAATTGCTTAAGTATTTGACAGACTTATCGATCAATTCTGGCATTAGCTTAAGCCAGCATATTCATATTATAGTTGGGCCTATATTCGTAATTGTCAAATGAATTTTTCGTTATAAAGGTGTAAACAAAAAATCAGCTGATTAGTAATCTCGCTCCAAAGAGTACTTGTTTGATATGATTTCATTTAAACCATTAAAATTTTGACAAATAAAAGAGTAGAAAGAACACAGCTTTAGGCAACTCAGGAAAGTACCGTTAATAGATCTGTCGTACGAGCTTGGAGTATTATTAGTTTTCTGGGCATCAAAGCAGACCTAACAGCCTACTATTGGACTCCCTTAAGCAAAGAATATGAGATAGCTCATGATTGCATAATATACGATTATATATTTTAGCCATAGTGGACCACATTGTAAACAAAATATTTGGTATAGTTGTATTAATTTAATATTTTCAGGTACAGCACCAACATTTCATATGCAACATGCACGTTAGTCCTAATTTACTCTATGCCGTTCATAATCCTAAGGTGATTAGCAGGGAAACCACAAATATGCAATTGCATTGTTTTATCTCGTGTGACATATTAATGTGGGGGACAAGATATTTATCCGTTTCAGAACTTTTTGAGAATTTTGACATCGATTTGTTAGAGCATATTTTTGCATATTTCACCCTTTAAATCATGTTTTTGCATATATCAGTCTTACACGCATATTTTCAGTATATTTACGAATTTTTAGAGCACAATTTACCCTTTTAGAGCATATTTTGATCCTTTATATATTTTTTTTTTATATTTTAATCTCACTTGGCGCAACCGTCCTTTTAAAAGGACATTCCATTCCGAAAAAAATATACAAAGAAAAAATTTTTTCGGCGCTACTTGGGTTAAAATGCATACAAATCAAGAAGTTGGTAAACATTTAATCTTTATTTTTCGCCATCTAAATCCCTGTTCCAATGTTCCATGTAGTGTATAAATTTTTTTATATATTACTATTATTTACGGACTTTAGTTCCAATACAACTTCATTTTTGATATTTGTGACGGACTCTATTTATTTAAGGGCCACTCAGACTATAATACAAGTATTAATACTTTTGATGAAAATGCATCCCTGGTCTTATATTTGTTTAAAAAATTAAAAAAAACAATAACAACTCAACATGTCAGAGCTGTATTTTCCACAAAAGTATTAATACTTGTATAATAGTCTGAACGGGGCCTTAGATGAGACAGAATCGATTTTTATTTGAAATTCTGTGTCAATATTTTGTCATTTATTGCAATAAAAATATAAATAAAAATCTTGTTCTATTTATCCAGTTCCAAAGCATGAATTCTGATATCCTGATCTTTTGAAATTGAAGTTAAATTCTTATGAGAGCATCCAATAAAAATTGATTTGTATTTTAATTTGAAATTTATTTGCTGGTGGTTTAGCTTGGTCTATATACGTATTTCATTGGCGCTTGAAACAAATCGTCAGTAGACTTCAACCACAAATTTTGAACAGTCACAAACCTCTTACTTTATGCACAGACTTTCAAAAACTATATGAGAATTCATAAAATAATAATATTTTTGAAAATCACAAAGACAAAATAAGCTTAGTAGGCTTTGTAACTCATACAAAACCCAGCAAATAATTTATATTCGATACGAATCTATTTTATTTTTCTACCACCAGCAAATAAATTTCAAATTAAAATATAATTATGACAATATGTCGAATAATAAATTTCTTAAATATTAATTTGTATTGTTTGTTTTAGTCAAAATTTGTATGGTAATTTTGTTTTAACCTGCAAATGTTATTGAATTTTTTAATTAAAAATATATTTTCATGTACAAATAAACCAATTTATTTTATTTTTAATCGCATATTTTTTACTTTTTAGTGCATATTTTCAAGTTTTTAGTGCATATTGAATGAGCATAAAACACTTTTTTTACAGCATATTTCTGGTTTCCCTGGATTAGTTTGTCAAAAGAGAGAGAGAGAGAGAGACGAGGGGAAAATAAACAATTCTGTTCCCCTCGCGTCTCTTTCCGACAAACTAAGCAGCTTGGCAATAAGACTTGCATAGTGTAAATTAGGACTTAGATAAATTATTCTTATTAAAGCGCTAAATTGATAAAAGCTGTTTTTATTGTTGATGTTTTGTGGCCCACATTGATATAAAATAGAAAAATCGCTTGGAAAAGCTTAATTGTTGGTGGCTGTTTGTTTACATGGTTGATAGATACTCTGCTCGCAAAAACGTAAACATGCGAGCATGTTGGTGTTGTCTGTATGTAGTTGTGGTCGGCTTGTTCGTGTATGTTAATATTGCTTGATTTGTTGGATTGTTGCCTTCTCGTTCGCTTGGTAAACAAACTATTGAGTTGTTTAGAAGTTTAGATACCGCCACCGCTAATACCAAACAAAAAACGACAACAAACAATCACACAAACACAAAGCCACACACATGTTATTTTACATATTGTACATTTGAAACGCATTGTGCCAGCACATACTCAAATAGACAATAAAATCTCATGAGCAAAATGCCGCCTCATTTGAAGCGATTCGATTTGAAAATGAATTAGAAAATTAAAATAATAAAAACAATGTGGCGAGAAAAGCTAAATAGCTGAATTGTTTTTAGTTGTTGCGGTACTATGTTCGGGAACACAACGAAAGTTTAAAAAAAAGTTTTCTTATTTTTTATACAATTTAAAAAATTTTAAAATTTTATATAAAAACATACTGCATGTGTGTGTAAAAAAGTTTTTAAAATTATTTACTTAACTCAAAAAAAAGTTAATGAAAATAAATAAATTTTGAAATAACGGCCGATAGAACAAAAAAAAAAAGAAATAGCGCAGCGCAAATGTTTTGATATTTGAAAAGTGATTATGAAAAATATTTTGTATTAACAAAAAAAAAAAATCTATAACAAAACTGTAAAAATGTGTTACATGAACTAATTTACAAAATAAAAATTTGGCACAGTGGGTCGCATTGAAATAAGGAAAACATACATATATATGACTCAGATATTGAGTAAAAAGCATCACTATTGACAGTAATGCCTTCAGTATTTACAAGCATAATTTGTGATTGTGATGAAACTTGTGTGTTTTTCGATTTAAAAAGAAAATTTGCGTTAATATACGATTTTTATTTCTATCAGAATATAAATAAAGCAAGCGAAATTTTTTGTATCAGAGAATGAAACATATCGTTTGAATAAATCTTTTTAAATGACAAAATAGAAGAAACATTTGTCCAGATGGCTTTATCTTATAATGATAAGATTTTATAATAAAATTCTTTTTTTTCGTTGCTTTTGTTTTCCACTTAAATACCAAACTGTGCAAACATTTTATTTTTGGCTTCACAAGAAATTTAAAGAAATTTTGATTTCATCATTTTGTATATGTAAAATAAAATATATCTGTGTTAATATATGTATAATAGTAGCTTAAGTCGACTTAATTAAAGCAATGTTCTTCGGAAGCTTTGGCTCTACCTTTAAGATATTAAAAAGTTCTAACGCATGATTTTACTACAGTGTGATCCTTTCTTGGCATGTAAAGCATTGTGAGCTCTGCAATTTTGAATTGGGACATAGTACAGTGCAATAAGCTAAATATTCTTAAGTCGACTTAAGCGATTATTACATATTGCCACAGATATATAAATAAAACAAATTAAAATGTTTAATAATTCTTTTGTTTTTTGTCTTTTTTAAAAGAAAAAATTTTAATTAAACAATCTACATTTTATGTACTCGTATATATATATATATATATATATTATATATACATATATGCATATGGGTAATTCCAGAAAAAGGTCAACCAATAAAAATTTTTTTTGCTTAAAACTTCTGTTTTGGCTTTAAATAATAAAGCATAAAACTCTATACTTTACAAATGTAAAAGCGTTTTTAATTTGTGAAATTTTCTGAGCATAATATGGGACTTTTAAAAGAAATATTTTCTTTGATGAATCTTTTTTTTTAGCGATTATTTAAAGTAATTTGTATTATTTTTTTTTTGTAATTTCCAAATTTCCTACTAACAACAACGTACGCATTGGCAGAAAAAAAGTAGACTGGAGCCCTAATAAGGGAAATTGTTTGAGGTTGCTTCCACCTATACCTTAATGTCACATACGTCGCTTAAAATCAATATTTATTAACTTTTTTCAGTAGTAAATAAGCGTTTGTTATCGTTTTAATACTTTTTAATTAAAGTTCAATAGGATCTTTCCATTCCTTTCTTGTTTTTTTACTCAAATAAAAGTGTACGAATGTCGCGTCCCTCTCCTGGGAATTGCCCATATGTGTATACAAATATATCGTTGGTCCCAAGTAGAAAGGCCCCAACTTACATAATTGTAACTTTACAGGAGAATGTAAAAACATAATAGAAACATTATAACTGCTTGTACGAATTCCTTTGTACAACTGCCTGTAAAAGCGTTTTTTTACACTATTTCAATAAATTTTTATAATGAGGTGGAATTGTGTGAAGTGTAATTGAAATTTCGTAAAATATACGAGTTAGGGCCTTTCTATTTGAGACCATCGATATGTATGTATGTTTGTATGTACATATATAATAGTATGCACATGTTTAATTAATGATTATCTCGCTGCAAACGATGTTTTGAGATTTTATTTTATTTATTTTTTTACAAATTGGCTTGATATATCTTATCTTTTTGAATTTGTTATGAAATATTTATATTTAAGAAATCTGTGCTATTAAAATTCAAAATTTTGAATGTTAATTGCAATTATGAAAATAGTGAGGAGCAATGATGATTATTTGGTATTTAGAAAAATATTTAATATAGTTTTGTGCTACATAAGGAAACAGTAGATATATTAATAGGCTTCAAAACTTTGAAGAATATCCATTTTTGCACAGAATTATATTTATTGAAGTTGTAGATCATTTCAGTCCTTTTGGGATCATTTCAGTATTTCTACCGCAGAAGGAAAAACTGGAATACTTAATGAGTATTCAATCAAGTCACATTTTTATTATAAAAAATAATATTATTTTTTAATAATTCTAATATTATTCCACTCGTTTAAGTTGTGACATCGTTGGACAATTATGAATATTGAGTACACAAAGTAGACAAATTATTTTCCGTATATCCTCTGTGGTATATACAAAAAGTTTACATGAAACATGAAAATAATTTTAACTAAAAACTTAAAAAAGTTGTCACTATAAATGGTTTTCGTATCTATTTGTTTATGAACAGTTTTTTTAATAACACTAACTAAACTAATTACACATTTTAAGCAACTTTAAAAAAGAAGAGGGAAATCTCTTTATGTGTTTAAATTTATAACTCCGTCATTTTTAACCGATCTTAATAATTTTTTTTTCTTTTCTGAAAGCTAATAGCTTCAGGGTTGTCTCATCGTCAGAAAACCCGTTGAATTTTTTTCTCGGATTTTCTATACTTTTACCTATTCCACATCCACGGAATACATACATTATACGAGAACCATACAACTTCGATACTATCACGATAGTTTAGTTGATATATCGATAGGTTTTCTAACTTTCGATAGTCTTGAATCGATATATCGATAAATTTTTTTAAACTATCTAATACTTGCAATAGTGACACTATCGATATTTTTCTACCTCTATGGCATACTCTTTAGACTCTTGTAACGATTTAAGCTCAAAATTAAAATGAATTCAACAAAGTGCGACTTTGACTTGCACATTGTTTCTTTTTGGCGATTTTTCAGGTTTTGGCGAGTTTTTTATATTGACGCTTTTTTAGTTTCGGGGCTTTTTTAAGTCTCGATGCTTTTTTTGTTTTTGACGACTTTTTTATTTGTTTTTTTTCGTTTCTTGGAGATTTTTTTGCATATTATAAATTTTATTTTTGTTGATATTTTTCCATTTTGGCAATTTTTCATTTCGGCAGTTTTTTAATTTTGAGATTTTTTTTATTTTTAACGTTGATGAAAATTACAAGAGTTTGCTTTTTACGGAATACAAAATACAGCGAGTTTTCAAAATTACATTAACCAACAAAATACCTTTTAATTTCGATTTCTTAAACTTCAGTGTTAGTTGGTTTAGTGTGAAAAAAATTCAGTTGTATACTTTGAAATTTACATGATAATGTATTCATAAAAGTGGGTGGGGTCACGCGCATTAATGTTTAGTATTAAACTAAAGACACTTCTACTTGTCGTATTCATGTCATGAAACTGAGCAAATATTATGCGCTTTTGAAATGGCACAATCTTGTGCTGGGTGAGGCCATGTAAAGCTTAATACTTGTATGATGTATCTCTATCCGACCGATTTCTAAGAAACTTGATATATCTTGAGGTCAGACAGTGGCAATAATGTGCTTTGAGAAAAGTGGGCACAACCAAGCCAATGATAATTCTAAATGGGAAACAAACAACTTTAAAAAAACTGAACCGTCTTTAAAAATTAGTTTTAAAAGGTTAAAAACAATTTTTATTCATTTAAATAAAACATTTTTGTAGGCGTTACTTACATATACTGATATTCGAAGTCGGTGAATTTGATAATCTGATTGGCACCGCCTTCAACTAGCGTTATAAACAATTTTTAACTTTTTAGTGCTTCTTTTTGATGTCGTTTAAATTAAAAAACAATATGATGTGTACAAGTTCGACCAATTTCACAATTACTGGCCGAGAAGGTGTTTCACCCTGACCCAAAAATTCCTTACTTCTACGAACTTTCACCGCGATATTTTTTAGTTATTTTTAGTGAATTTGTATCAGTATCCATATTTGTTAACATCGTAGTTTTTACTTGTCATCTGTCAATTAGTTCCAGGTTGCTTCAAGGTAATTGTTAAAATGGCGGGATACTGAAATTTAAACGTCTCATTGGAACCCCCTCTCTTATTCTGGGTTACATATTAGTTCTGTTGGTATTGTTTCTTCAAATTTAAAATTCCATGCAAGTTTTGCTTACAAATTTTCTTAAATAAATTATTTATTTGTATCATCACAAAAAGCCTCTTCAATTTGAAATTTTCTAATTTATTGCTAATAAATGTTTGCCTTTCACGGTTGTGATAGTAATTAAAAAAAACATTTATATTGAATTGATTTTTTTTTAATTTATTCATATTGAATTAATTCTTCAGTAGCCATTTTAGGCATTTGGTTAATTAGTAGCAAAAAAAAAAAGATACATATGCCAAAACAAAAATTATTTACATTACATTTTTATGTTAATTTACTATTCTGTATTACGAACTTACGTGCGTGTGTTTTCATTTATATTTTTTTATATCTATCTATGTATCTATGTATCTGCATACTTGCACATATGTATGTATGTAGTTATGTATCTGATCGTCATAGATCAGACATCTAAAATAGAACATGTTGAAATGATCATCTTTGGTTGGCTGTTTTATTTTGCTAAAGAAATACATATTAGCGGAAGTTATAAAACGTTTTTCCGCTTCAACAAGATTTTCTAACCAACTACTAGTATTTGTTTTTTATTTTTTACTTTTACAGTAGAATCTCGAAAGAAGTTAACGACCATGTGCCGCTCTAACAAAAGGTAACATTTCAGTTAACTTTTCTGAAGGTAAGATTTTTATAGCTATGCTCTTTATTGCGCGATGCAGGAGTTAGAACGTTATTTTCATAACAAAAATAATGGAAACTATTACAGTTATAATTTGAGACGCTTACTGCAATAACTCTGTAAAAGTCGGTAAGACTTGTCAAACATTTGTCATATTGTTAAAAGTTAATCAATAATTATATACATAAGAACCATTTCTCATATTCTGTCATTGTTTTAAGGTTGCCAGCTACCTACCAAGCACAAAGTCACATAGTTGAAATATTATTTGAAAATAAAACATTTTCTAAGCAAACAGTCAACTGTAAAAAACTTTCTCAAACTTTATTTTGGTATGGTCCACTGATAGCAGCTTTTTTTATTTTTTGCAAATAAATATTTGTGTTTTTATTTAAAATTTTTCTCTTTCCCTACCACTAAACTTATGAATATTGCTATGAAAAGCTTCATAATGTCTTTTAATGACATACATATTCCTTTTTTTTCTTAAATCTTTCATAACATAAAAGGTATTGTATTGTTACCAAATACGTTATTTATAATAAAATATTTTTCGCATATTATCAATTTGAAATGAAACACGTGTGTTTGCTGGGAAAATGTTCTTGAAAACAATATGTAAACTAAAGTCCTGCACAATACCATTTATAAGACATTTCAAGACATGAGAGATTTTTCATATGCTTTAATGCAGCGAAATATTCTAAAACAAACGCTAAACAACACTTCTGGCAAGACATTTTTTCAGTTGTTTGTCTTGCCAACAGTGTTCCTTAGCGTTTGTTTTAGAATATTTCCCTGCAGTAAGGCATTGAAAAAAACTCTCATGTCTTGAAAGATCTTATAAATGGTCTTGTGCAGGACACAAATGTAAACATCCGCCTCATGCGCATTCGTCGCTATCTCATCGACGACTAAATTAAATAGGGTAAATGATCAGTTAGCCGACTGTAATGTAAAGCAACTGCAACGTAAGAAACAGCTGATCGATATTGTTGTGTGAAAAGTAAGGAAAATATTTCAACTGTTTCCTACGTTGCAGTTACTGTACATTACAGTCGGCTAACTGAGCCTTAAGAATACGTGTGAATGCCCTCAGCAGAATTGTGCAAAGAAATGAACATCAATGAAGTAGATAGACATGAGGGCTGTTGAAGTGCTTGGCTACCTAGAACAATTAGCATTTCCTCCATCTAAAAAGTATAGTTTAATTTTTCTTCTCTTCTTTAGCAAATCATATTAATTAATAAAAATATTTGATTCAATAAGGATTGTATTTTCAACGTAAGCCTGATTAAGATATTATTTCTGTAGCTCGTTCCTGTATTTCTCTCATCGTAAAATTTCCCGCATGAAACGAGGAAATTGTAACAAAAACAGTGTAAATCGAAACACAAAATGGCTTTTCTCACATAAATTTTTCTGTATTTTTTCATTGCGAGAACTATCTGTCATTTCAATAAACTTCCAGCAATTATTGGAAATATGTGAGAAAAAGTGTTTCTGTAACAATATTTTGTGAAAAGTTTCTCGCAAGAACTGTCAAAACAACTTGCATTTTAAATTGGTGGGAGAACAATCAAATTTGTTCAAAAACTTATGAATTTTTTAATCTGTGCGTGAAAACATATCACATATCGAGAAACGATGAAATTTTTTGTTTCACACGTCATGTGAGAGCTTTTACGATGCGAAAAATACAGAAACGGACTACTGATTAATATTAAATAATTTCATATGAATCGAGACTAGTAGAACTCTTAATTAAAGTTTTACATAATATCAAAATATAGTTTGATTTATTTAAATGTAATGTAATATGTAATTATATCGACCTAAGATAAGAAATTCATGACTTAGACCACTTTCATAATTAAGGGCAAATGTTTAAGTTTTCATTCGCATTCGAATGAACATACCTATACATTTAGATATTAAACTTTAAAAGTATTTTCTAATTGATTCTAAGTTATATTTAAACCATATATTTAATATATTGTCAATCTACTCGTATTATAAATACATGTAGGACTTACTATGGCATTCACATATTTTGTGTATAATTTTCTAATCGCACTTAAACAATTTATTTGCCACTAAAATTGCTTTACTTAATTAATGTTACTTCAATTTGCAACAATTACATTAAATAAAATGTATTAATTAAAAATATATCTTAAGAAAATGCATTGATCTTTTCGCTTTCTCAATTAAACTTAATCATTCCATAAATAAAGGCCACCAATGGTAGCGTAGGTTTCCACACAAACAGCAACTGATTGTATGTATAAATTATTTTGCCTCTAGGAAATAAAAATTAAATAATTTTTAAATTAAATTTTTCACTTAATGGCAAAATTCTCAAACGAAATAAATAAATTACAATTTTCAAAGACATAATGCCAATGTCAAATTGTATAAAACAAAACTGTATTTGCTACCAAAATTATTATAGATTTACGAGTATGTCTATATGTATATGCTTTGAAGTGGTGGGCGCCCAACTATTTATTATGCACTTAATAAACAAATACGTCATAAATAAGTATGTATGTATATGCAAATTCATGAGTTCAAGTATGTAGATATTTTTGTTTTAACTTGTTTTCACAGGGCGTTTGTTTATGTAACACCATAATTGCAATAAATAGTGGATAAAATATTGTTGCACTTGTCACTATCATTCTTGAAAATACATTTGAACTTTCATTTGCAGTTAATTTTAAAATAGGGAAATATGTTTTTTCTATGTAGTATGCGGCTTTCATATAAAAGTGTTTATGTCGAAAAATTATATTTTTTGTGAGAGAGAGAGAGAGAAAAATGTTAATTGAAAAATTATGCTCAGTATATATTTTCAGTAGCAAGAAAGAAAGAAAATTTAATTGTTGATGGCTCAGCAGGTCTAGGTGCATTTTGTTGCAGGTAAGCAACACTTCAGTGCAGACTTCAACCACAATTCCAAAAAATAGAAAATACAAATATTGAAATATGTAGTAGGGCATTTACATTATCTCAAAATCTAGTACTTACGAGATTTCGAGCTAAATCTAAATGCTTATTACTAGATTTCCAATGCAAAACGAAATCTTATTTGTGAGTAGTTTTGTAGAAAACCTTTTCAACATATAATATTTTACAACATACATACAGGGTGGCCCAGAAAGACCGAAGTGGTGTAAATTCCTTATAACTTTATATTTAAGACATATTTTTTTAATTTTTTGTTTTTTAAATACAGTAAATTTATGGGGAATATTTTTAGATTAGTTGTTAAAAATGATATCCCGCAAGTGGAGGCCATTTTCTGCTTCGCACAAATGATCTCTTTTCAACACATTTTCCATGACCTTTCGCAAAACTTCCGGTGTTATGTTGTTAATTTCGTCTGGAATATTGGTTTTTAATTCCTCAATAGTCCTAGGCTTATTAACATAAACTTTCCCTTTTAAATAACTCCAAAGGAAACAGTCTGGAGCGGTTAAATCCGGGGAACGCGGAGGCCAATTAAAATTGCTTCTACGCGAATTTATTATTTCCCCAAAGATGTCGCGTAAAATAGCCATTGTGGCCCTCGGAGTGTGCGCTGTGGCTCCATCCTGTTGGAACCATATTTGCGGATGGTATTCCACGGCTGGCCTTACAAAATTTTCCAACATGGCCCGATATCGATCACCATTGATGGAAATGGCGACATCTCTTTCATTTTCCAAAAAATATGGACCAATGATCCTTTCTGAAGAAACACCGCACCAAACAGTACACTTAACTGGGTGTAATTGTCGTTGATGAAGTACTCCCGGGTTTTCCTTAGCCCATATCCTAAAGTTTTGCTTGTTAACAAACCCATTTAATTGGAAATGGGCTTCGTCACTCATAAATAAGTTATGAATAATGGAAATGGAAAGAGCACATTTGTGCGAAGCAGAAAATGGCCACCACTTGCGGGATACAATTTTTAATAACTAATCTAAAAATATTCCCTATAAATTTACTGTATTTAAAAAACAAAAAATTAAAAAAATATGTCTTAAATAAAAAGTTATAAGGAATTCACACCACTTCGGTCTTTCTGGGCCACCCTGTATTTAAAAGGTCTTTGAACAAAACAACCAAAAAAAAAGTTGGTGTAAATGGTACAGATTTTCATAAAGATTTTAATTAAAATCCGATAGACTTTGTGCAGGTGCAAATGCCCTATAAATTTTTTATAAAATTCTTATTTAATTCTAACCAAACACATATTTTGGGGTTTTGTATTTAAATATTTAATAGAAACTTTTTTATAAATATTTTTGCTAAAAGCTCTGATATAAAAAATACTTTTTTGACATCTCAAAGAAAAAAATCTGGCAACATTTTTCATTTGATTAGGTTAAAGTTTGTATCGCTCTGTAACACTGATAATATATCCAAGATCACATGCTGCACACTTTTCTTACAGCAAAAGTTTAATATCGCAACGGACTAATATGTATTTGCACAAAGTTTTGTAGGAATCGTCTACCTGAAATATTATATTGAGTTTTAGTGGGCGTGGTTCTATTACATTTTAAGAGCGTATTTCCAAACGCCCGTAAATTGGTTAACCAAAAATATAAAAACAAATATAATATAAAATTTGTTTGGGTGTTCCACCTCCCAAAATTAGTTAAAAAGCCTAAAACAAAAACTTTTAAGTCCACGGCAAATATTTTTATTTAATTTTGATTGTTTATTTTCCTTGTCATTACATGACAATAAGAATAATTTAAGAATTGATTTGTTGTTGGAAAAACTTTCAATTTTAAGCATTAAACGGCCCATCAATTATATAATTTTATTGCATATGTTGTTGTACATATTATTGTCGTTTTGACCTATACTATGCAATAACTGGCACAATATTATAAATTTTCCTAACAGTGAAAAAGTTAAAAAACATTGAACAATGTTGCCATCACATTACACAATTGTCTTGGTTGTACAATAAACATCAAAAATCTTTAGATATTTGCGAATATATTGTGCCACCTTCGAATATGACATATACATTGGCGATATCATTGTACAATACGAAAAATTGCTTAATTATATTGCAAGTGGGTGGGCCGTTTTAAACACATTCACCACAGCAAACTACCGACTTCAAAATGTCACACGGAATATATGAGAAGGTTTTTTTTGACAACAGGAATGCAAAACAACGGCAGGTTGTTTTCCATGCTGATGTTATAGTTTTAGTCCAATTAAACTCATTCCTAATTTTATTGGCGGCAATGAGCAAATCTTGTGCTGGCAGTATCATAAAAAATGTTTAATGATATCATACAAATATTTACATTATATAACATAAATAATAGCCCGAAATTGATGTAAATACATAAATTGATTTAGTTTTATACTTTTACGCAATATAAGTACATATTAAAAGAGTAATTTAATTTTTTATTTAATGCAGAATATTTGAAGGGGGTAATTCGAAGTATGTATTTATAGTTGAATATCAGGTGCTAATAATGTTCTTGTTTCCAAAAAGTAAGTAACTGGCTACGAGGCGACAGATGCAGATAGTGACATTTGAAGTCGTGTGTTCGTGTAGCCTGCTGTGGTGAATGTAGTTAAAGGCCGTGATACACTACCATACAAAGTCGTGCGATCTACGAAAAAATATAACCCTGGTATGATGGAGTTTATGAAAATTTTCAAAATAAAGTAAAGGGGAATTCACTCATTGTTCCGGAACAAAATGTTTGTCTGAAGAAAATTTTTTTACTACAAGTTTTTTGCAAGACGATTCATCCATTTCGAGCATTTTGTCCGGAAAATCAAAGCTGCCATGTGAAATACGTGTGTAAAAGATGCGTATTAATTTTGCAAGTGGCAGCACAGCGGCAAACTTTAAAATTTTCTGTGTCACACACATCATTATAATTGTTTAATGCAAGTATTTTATTATTTTTATTATTCATATAACATGATGCAGCAGCTCAGTTCAACTTTGGCTGAAAAAATAAAATAGTTGGCATCTCTTTTCGATTTTGTCCTGGCAAAAAATTAAATTAAACCAATTCAAGCAGAAAATGTTCCGAACAAAATTTGTTCTCTTCATCTCTCTCTCAAAAAGAGAAACGTTACACTCCATATACAACAAATTTAGTCAGGACAAAAATGTGGTTCGGAAACAATCGGTGAATCCAGCTATACAATTCATGACACCAGGGTTGTATTTTTTCGTTGATCGTACGAGTTTGTATGATAGTCCATCACTGTAAAATTCTTTGTTGAAGATCAATTTGAAATTGATATCTCAAAAATTCTCAATTAACATGAGTAAATAAAAAAATCTGAAATTGCAAAATCAGACTTAAGCACTTAATGCGGAAAACAAATACTTGCCCACATACTTCATTAGAGCTTGGAATTATTTTAAATAAAAATTGTATAATTATTATGATGTCAAAGAAAATATTCATTGAAATTGAGGAATTTCAAACACTTTTTGCTACAACTACGGATAGTTTAAAATAAAACGATGGATATATGCTATTTTTCATGAACACCGCACATCGATAAAGCCTGATTTGAATGTAAAAATAATGTGATGAAGGTGTTAATTTGCAAAGCTACACAAACTTATAAAAAGTAAAATATACATATTTTTTCCCTCAAATAAGCCCTCTTCATAAATCATACGCGCGATTTGTGCACACACAATATCTAGAAATTTAAACCATTCTTTAGCTTTTGTAGAAAAAGTGTTTCGAATTCAATAAACAACAATGAATAATGGCACGCGACAAGAATATGATTGAATATAACGTTCGTTCTTAGGCATGGATTTATGAAAAATAAAAAATAAATACGCTACGAAAATATTGAAATACTTTCATAAACTTTTAATGGAAATGTGCCAACTTCATTACTAGAGTTCGAAGTTCAATATTTGCTTAGTAGGCAGCGGTTCCCAGTATTCTTTAGAACAAAATAGTTTTTTATTGCATTTATTTTCAATCTGAGCTACTGGAGTTATTAAAATTTATAAGTTAAATATACTCTTCTATATGTGTGTATATCCCCTGACATGACATGGCTCCTCACTTCAACCTTATCTAACCTAAGCTATACTAATGTAATAAAGAGGTAGACTTTGTATGTTTGTAAAATGTCAAACACTACCGGTACGATTTCTAAAATTTTTTGAGAAAAATGTATACTGAAGGTTCCTATTGGACAAAGTGTATTTATTGCCTCCATCGTCGGACGGTAAGCCCTACTCATACCCTGAAGATCTATTAAAGTATGAGCTTTTAGCGTTCCGCGATCAAAATCAAACAGAACCCTATTAACGTAAGTCTGCTAGTCACCCTCTTGCCCGTCTATCCGCCCATCAATCCATCTGCCCGATCGCCCATTCCCTGTCCAAGTGAATGAATGTTTGTGCTTGATCGGCTAATTGGTTGCACCGAATTCAATGAAATTTAAATCATAGAAAGATCTGCCTATAAAAAACACATATAGTATATATTTATTATGAAGCATCAAAAGAGGGCAGGGGAAAATTGAAATATGAAATTTAATTATGGATACACTTGCGCCTAAAAGGCCACACATGTTGCATATTTAAAAAAAAAACTAGTTCAAAGAGGCGGGAGGGGGAGGGGGAAGCATTATGTAACTCTCAGAAACCATCAAACCACTTTTTATGCAATTAAAAACATATGTAGATACATATCGTTACCTTAATATAGATGGACCCTAACTCATTATTATTTGAAATCGATCTTTTTGTATATTTTTATAGAAGATCATCTAATGCTCCTAAAAAGACAACCTAACTCTCTGCATTTATTTTAAAACTATGACCAAGAGTGAGAAGAAGGCCATTTCTGCCCTCTCTCCGAACTTATCCAACCGTGCAAAAGAACACACATGGTTTATTATATATTTTTGAAAGTAGGACCAATTCAATTTAAACCCTATTTTAATAATATGTAATTTTTACAGTACATGAAATACTCGTAGTTGATTAAAAAATAAATAAAAAATATCAAAAATTTATAATACAATTTATTGCACGATCTAGCAGCATTATTTAGTTCACACTCTAATTTCCTTCTATTGCTTAATTAAATACAAACATTGTATCAAAATAGAAAAGTTTACATTAAATGCATTAAGATCATTAACGTTTTTCAGTTTTGTTTATAGAGCAAGAGTATATACATAAATAAATAAAAATTTAAAAAAGCACACTCCTCTTAAAACCAAATGCGCTCAGCATAAAAGAACCGAATGCATTTGCGGAAGTGTTGGAAAAAAGATACTGCCAATGAAACGGACAGCAAATGTGCAAAAGTGAAAATAAAATTGAGAAAACGAAACCACAACGCGTGAAAACTCAAAATTAGAAAAACATTTACAGCTGTAAAAAAAGATTTAATAAAATAAAATATATATATATACAAACTCAATCTAAGCACAAAACAACTGAAAAGAAATTGACTGTTGCCAATAAAATTGCAGGCCATGACGACAGTTAAATGGATTTGGTATTTAGCACTAACAATATGCGGTAAGTATATATACATACATATGTATATAAGCAAAATTAATAAAAATATGTATAGCAAAATATTTATTACAAATTACGTCAAATGGTTTTAAAATCTCATAAATGCGTAATAGAACTGCAACAGTATTTTTTTTTATTATTTGCCACATTTTCTAAAATCGAATCAAAGAAACGGATTGTCATACTTGGATTATTAATTAAAAAGATGAATCTTTTGAATGGTACACATAAGTAAGAAACGGTTACTACTAACGCAAGGTAGTTCGCGTAGTAGTAGTTAGTAGTAATAGTACTAGCAGTAGTAGTAGTAGTAGTAGTAGTAGTAGTAGTAGTAGTAGTAGTAGTTAGTAGTAGTAGTAGTATTAGTAGTAGTATTAGTTAGTAGTAGTAGTAGTTAGTAGTAGTAGTATTAGTTAGTAGTAGTAGTAGTTAGTAGTAGTAGTAGTAGTAGTAGTAGTATTACTTAGTAGTATTAGTAGTAGTAGTAGTAGTAGTAGTAGTAATAGCATTAGTTAGTAGTAGTAGTAGTAGTAATAGTAGTAGTAGTAGTATTAGTAGCAGTAGTATTAGTTAGTAGTAGTGGTAGTAGTAGTAGTAGTAGTAGTATTATTAGTTAGTAGTAGTATTAGTAGTAGTTAGTAGTAGTAGTTGTATTAGTGGTAGTAGTAGTAGTAGAAGTAGTTAGTAGTAGTAGCAGTAATAGTAGTAGTACTAGTAGCATTAGTTAGTAGTAGTAGTAGTAGTTAGTAGAAGTAGTAGTAGTAGTATTAGTTAGTAGTAGTAGTAGTAGTAGTAGTAGTAGTAGTAGTAGTAGTAGTAGTAGTAGTTAGTAGTAGTAGTTGTATTAGTGGTAGTAGTAGTAGTAGAAGTAGTTAGTAGTAGTAGTAGTAATAGTAGTAGTAGTAGTAGTAGTTAGTAGTAGTAGTACAAGTAGTAGTAGTAGAAGTAGTTAGTAGTAGTAGTAGTAGTAGTAGTAGTTAGTAGTAGTAGTACAAGTAGTAGTAGTAGTTGTAGTAGTAGTAGTAGTAGTAGTAGTAGTAGTAGTAGTAGTAGTTAGCAGTAGTAGTAGAAGTAGTTAGTAGTTGTAGTAGTAGTAGTAGTTAGTAGTAGTAGTAGTAGAGGTAGTATTAGTAGCAGTAGTAGTAGTAGTAGTAGTAATAGTAGTTAGTAGTAGTAGTAGAGGTAGTAGTAGTAGTAGTAGTAGTTAGTAGTAGTAGTAGAGGTAGTAGTAGTAGTAGTAATAGGTATTGTATATTTACACGAATCCTTTCGATTTATTTTTACCCCCTCATAACTTTGTCCCCTTTAATTGTAAAATGATGAAAGTTGTAACATAACAAGTAAGAGTGCTACATTCGGCTGTGCCGAATCTTATATGCCCTTTACCAAAGTGCATTTATGTACATAGTATAGAGTAGTGATGTAACGAATGTAAATTTTTGATATTTGCGAATACGAATACGAGTATTTCAAACGATATTCGCGAATACGAATACGAATATTTGAAACGATATTCGCGAATACCAATACGAATACGAATATTATATGCAATATGATATATTAAAAAATTCTTATGAAAAAGGACTTCTCACTCGTGTTCGAGTACTTTAAATTTAACTTTAAACTACCCACAATTTTACTGATTGTCATTGAATAATATTTGAAAATGATACAAAGCACAAATTTCTATAAAGAAATTCATGTATTTGTACAAACTAAAATTTGTAGTCATTTATATAAATTTCATTTAGGATTTATGCATTTATTTATTTAATTTCTTTGGAAAAATATTCGTATTCGACTTAATTTGGCGAATACGAATACATTCGTATTCGGTTCATCTCCTAATACTTCGGTATTTGGATAAAAGTTCATATGCAATTATTAAGGAATTGATTACAACTATGTATATGAGTAGTAATAATGTACTAATCTTTTTTAGTTTATGTACAAAGCGCATTTATTGAGATACAAGTTTGCTGCGTTAAGAGTAATTTTAATTCTTAATACTTGACAAATAAGTTACCCGTTTATTGCACTCAGAGCTATACAAACAAATAACGCCTATATATCAAAATTATCCAATGAAAACAATATTTAATATTCCACTTGACCTGAGATTTGGATAAAAACGAATCAAACATCGATTTGAAACATAACTGTTTTGAGAGCATAATAAGCAACATGGCATAAACCATCGTTTATACTTAAATAAAAATTTAACAGATATAAAATATCTAGAGTAAAGATCATCCTAAAACATGCAATATGTTTAATTAAAAAAATTGTTTTTGGTTATACTTCTATCATTTATTTTTTTTTAATTTCCAACCCTGGATGGATAATTTTGATTTTTCTAATTTTTAATAGTAATTTATTTCTTTCTAAAATATGCAATATATTTAATTACCAAAGAAATAATTAGTTTTATTTAATAAGTTTAAGTTTTCCAGGTCTTGAGCTATGTTTTTCATTGTTATAATTTTTATGCCAAACTATTTCTTTCTAAGACATAAGTATAAAAAATTTTTAAACAAAAAGAAAAAAAGTTGCTATAGTTACTTTTATATACAAAAAAAATTTATTTCCCATCCCTGGAATCATCCTTTAGATTTTTCTATACTATACATACATAGTAGTTCTTAAAAAAAAATATATAAATTATGTTAAAGTGAACAAAGAAAAAAGACAAAAACTTGTTTTAATTAGTTACTTTAATATCCAGGAAAAGAGTTCAAAGTTTCAAGATCGGGGGCTGTGATTTTTATTTTTATAATTTTTTACGCCAAACTTATCTTTCCAAATCGTATATATATATATAATTTATAAAGAAACAGAAAAAATTAGTTCGACCTATTTATTTTTATTTATCACAAAAATTGTGAGTTTCCCAACCCTGGAATCAGCCTTTTTGATTTTCTGATTTCTTACACCAATATCTTCTTCTAAAAATATAAGATATGTTTAATTTAGTTTTATGCCCAAATTCTGTTCGACGATTGTATCGTCTTGTCTACGGACGAAAAAAAGCTGCGGTTGTGATTGTTTAAATCATTATTATTATTTATTGTCTATGCTTGCTTTATGATTTTGTTCCAAACATTATTTCCAACACATATTTTTTCATATATTTTTCAAATTATTGTATAATACTTTAATTTTATTTTTATGTTAAAAACATGGCAATAATATTTTTATTTTTCATTATCAGAGATAACAACTATTTTTGAAGAAAATAATTTATATGGTATTTACATTATCTCGAAATCTATTACTTACGAGATTTCAACCTAAATCTAGCTGCTTTTTACTAGATTTCCCATACAAAACAAAATCTAGATTGTGAGTAGATTTGTAGGCAATATACTCAAAATCTAATATTTTTATTTTATTTTTACTACCCTGTACAAAATATTTACATAAAAGGTGATTGAATTGGCTACGGTCTGCTTCAAAAGTTGTGTGAATTAACTACATTGTAGTTGTTTGCTTTGCAGTTTTGGAAATTTTTCGGTTAATGGGTTTTGTTTTTGTTAAAAAAATCTCGATAAATGTCAAAAAAATATAGTGTAAACTGTATAGATTTTAATTAAACTGTGCTTGATTTTGGGCAGGTTTAAATGCACTATAATACTTAATTTTATTTTTATGTTTTTAAAACATAGCAATAATATTTTTAGTCTTCATTATCAAAGAAAACAACAATTTTTGAAGAAAATAATTTAGAGAATTCAAACACAAGAACTCAGAAGTTTTTTTTAAACATTAACGTCCTAAATCTTTTAACTGAATAAGGGCATTAGTCAGTTTTAGTAAGTTACTTTTGTATACAAAAAAGGTTACAGTTTTCCAACCCTGGAAACGTCTTTTTATTCGTACGGAAGTATAAAATAAGTTTATTTAAGGCCACATTTTGTAAATAGAAACGTTTTTTTTTTGGTTTGAAATTTGTATGGAAAAAATATTTTTTGAAACGAATTTTCATTATTTTTCATACAAATTTTTTAACGTGTAGAAACGAAATTTTTTTCAAAATCTGCCTATTAAAAAAAATTATAATTAGTTTTCGGTAGTTAATTTTGTATGGCAAAATAAAGTCTGCATTTTACTGTTCTGAAACCGTCTGCTCGATTTTGCTGATTTTCAATAAAATCAAACTCGGACAATTTCTGACATACCAGTTCCAGAGCGAAGTTTCTAGCTTTTCTGGGAGCTTCGTAAAACCAATTTCACGTACAGAAAGACGGACAGACGGACATCGCTTGTTCGTCTTCCTTATGCATAATGATCCAGAATATATATACTTTATGGCTCGCTTATTAATATTGTGACAAATCTACATATACCCCTTATTATTTGGGTGCATTTTGTAAAAGTAGCAAAATACTAGCCGGGCATTCGAAAAAAAATTGCAAATTACTATTTTAGTAGCACCAACGGCAACGCTGTGCACACAAACACATGGTGAGTTTGTATAAACGTAAGAGATTGTAGCATACTTTCAAGAGCTCGTTAATATTGTTTACTTGTCAAATTTTTCAAATAATCAATGTTGCTCAATATTTTTCACAAATTTGAACGGATTACTGGGCTTGAACTGGAGCCAAGTTGTATTTGTAGATAAGCTGAACTTGCATGTTATTAAACGCTTAGTGTCCTATATGTAAGTTCCACTGTGCAATAAAAGATATAACGCCGTATTCAAAGAAAATAATAATTTCGGTTTAAAGTGTGCATTAAAACAAAATTTCTTTACAAGTTTTGACTAAAGTATTCGTGAAAAACAAATTATTATTATTTTTTTCTTGAATATGGCAGAAACAAAGAAAACAAAGAAATCTCAATATTTGCAGTTAATACTTTTTTGGTGAACTAGCAAAACATTAGCATTTATTTATTTATTTTTCTAAAAATAATTACCTTTAGATATTAATAATATACACTCGTGGCATATGATTATAATTTTATTTTTAAATTTTATTCTTTTAGATGACGATGATTATTATTATGAAATTATGCGTAAGATTCTATTCATGTCATAATTTGTCCTAAATATATCTTTTGATTGAACGTAAATCAAACAAATAGAAATTTATATCTCGATTTTTTTTTAAATCGAAATTTCGTTGGCAAGCTAATTGTCTATTTTTGTGCGCGAGTTTATTTGTCTTTGGCATTGAACGTCGATAAAGTAATGAACAAAAAAAAAACAATGATGATTCTTTGGTCTTCAAGGCGGCCTATTGCCGATAATTATGTTGTCTGTGTGGGTCGTTGAAGTGAATTTATTCAATAGTTGATCATCAATCAATAAGAAATATTTTCTATAATTTTCTAATTAATTTTATGTGTTTTTTATTGATTTGTTTTCTAAAAAGTTAAAGAGTTTTTTAGTTTTCTAAATAATTTTGTACACTTTTAATTGAAGGAATTATGTGTGTATGTGTGTGTGTAGTATTTATGCTGTAAAATTGTTGTGTACTCTTAGAAAAAAAATCATGAGATCAATTGTTTATTTTGAATTAAAAAAATATTGTTTTTAGTGAATTTCGAAATCCGTTTGTTAAAAAAAGATCATTCAGACAATGTTGCCAGGACTAAACAAGAAGGGTTAACAAATGGATTTAAAAACATTTGAGCTTTTTTACACTCATACATTTCGTAACGTAACAGTCAAAAAAGCTTAAGTGACATAATATTTGAACTTAATTTTTTGAACAAAATCCATAAAAAACCAAGTCCAAAACATGTGTCGCTTAAACTTTTTTTTAGCTGTTATGGCTTGATTTTTAAGTTTCATGTTGAGCACTTGCTCAATTCCATTTCACATTTTATTATTTTGCAAATAAATAAACATTTTTTAAAATCATCAAGCACATGTTTTTCATAAAATCTAAACAAATTTTGATTTGAAGCAGAAAAAAATGGTCGGCTTATTTATTATGGCGATAATTAGGAATTCATGTCGAATGTCAACTAAATTTATTATATTAGCAAAATATACAATTTTTGTATTTAGATATTTCATTGAATTTTTAAACACAATTTGAAAACATATTCCAATATTATTTTGGTTTTTGTTAATATTTCTATTTAAATTACGCAAAAGTCACTGGAAGTCTAACCATACAAAACATAACACAGACAATGTGATTCATTGTATATTTTTGAACTGAACTAATTCTGTGAAAAATATTGACATTATACAAATGTATTTAATACTAAAATGTTTCAAATAAATTTGCTTTAAAATAAAAATTATTAAGAAAATTAAATGACATAACATTATTCAGTTCTTTTTTAAGAAAATTTTAAAGAATAAAGTAAATACTTTATTAAAGAAATAATTTTAAAACTTATTTTTAGAAGAAAAAATTAATATACAAAGCTTTTCAAATGGAAGAAAAATTCGCATACAAGTTGTAGCGAACATTTGCAATTGGGAATTTGAAATAATTTTCTTTTAATACTCTCGTATTTATGAGATTTAATTGTTGTGGTTTCCATAATCCAGATAATAAATTTGTATAGGAAAATTAAAAAAAAAAATTATTTTGTTTATTACTTTGCTTACAAAATTTTTTCCTGAACAAGTCCATAATTTGTGTGTGTTTAAATTGCACGTTTTTGTTTGAAAATACTTTTGAGTTCTATTATTTGAATTCTCGAAATTATGTTCTTCAAAAATGGTTGTTGTCTTTGATAGTGAAAAATAAAAATATAACTCGTATTGCCATGTTTTTAAAGATATATAAAAATATGTGTTCTTTGTTCCAAATATTATTTCCAACACACATTTTTTTATATATCTTTCAAACTATTGTATAGTATTTTAATTTAACTTTTATATTTTAAAAACATGGCAATACGAGTAATATTTTTACTTTTAATTATCAAAGAGAACAACCAGCCATTTTATATAAATGAATAAATATCCCGAGTACCATGAATATATTTTTTTATCCAACTAAATATCCATATTCTCAATATAAGCATACTCCGAATATAAATATGACAAATAGTTAATACGCCTGATACGCTTGTGCTTTTTTTATTGATAGTTGCAGCGTATTTTAGTTTTTCGCTTAAACAAAGTAGATATGGTCTTGTATATTAGAATCTGGTAAAATCATAGTTGCTTGAGAGAAAATACCACAAAAACTCTATTAGTGCAGCTCACAAAAAATCTCTTATACTTGGGATACCCTGGCTCTTTGGGTGCGTGCTTTTGAACATTAAGTCAAAAAATTTCGTTAATTTAAATAATTTACATCGAATGTGTGCTAACGTGTCTTCCAAAGTACATAAGCATTTGAAATTCCCAAAACTGAAGGATATAGCGAAGCAAAAAATATTCAACATTCGCAAATTTTTTTCAAGGATTTAACAAATATTTTTAAAATAAAATAAATTCAGTAAAGTGCGACTTTCACTCGCGCACGAAGGGTTCCGTACGGACTCACTAGTTATGTAATACTATACGAACTTTAGGCTAATAGTTTCACTATTTTTTGCGTTTTTGGGATTTTTTTCGGTTCTGAGCATTTTTTAATATGGCGTTTTTAGTTTTGGTTTTTTTTGCGTTTTTTCGGTTTTGGCGATTTTTTAGCTTTGACGCTTTTCTTAATTTTGGCGATTTACAATATTTCTTCTTGTGTTATCTATCGTAAAACGAGGCCTACAGTATAAATTAGGGTACTAAGACAATGAATCTGAAAAACTAATTTTGCATATTGGATACTTCGACGTGGCAGGGTCTATATAAGCAATTTATTGCGCTTTAACCTCGTGAAAAATTGCAAAAGTTAACTGAGATTTTGCTATGAAGTAACTTTTAATGTGAAAATTATAGCGGTGCTATTAAGCTTATCTCGACTTAAGCACTTTTTCCTTTGTGCCACAGACTTATGTCTTTTTGAACTAACGTCTAGTCTAAGTCTAGTTAAAAATAGTTAAATTAACAATAAAGTAATATTTGTTTTCTTTTTGTTGTAGTTTTCCTGGGTTTAAGTGCAAGTGCCGAATCAACAAAGGGATTTGTCAGAGAAGTTTGCAAATATAGAAAATTGGTAAGAGCTAAAATATTTCAATCTAACATATATATTGCAATATAAATGTCTTATGTCTAAAGCTGCAACCGATAAGTGATCATCGTCGCCGTTTATTTGCGGTGCGGGAGCAAATGCAGATTAGAGCTTCGCTGCAGGGTCCCGAAATCGATGCGTACATTTTACCCTCTTACGACGAACATTTAAATCAAGAAGTCGCTGAAAGAGATCAACGTCTTAAATATTTGACTGGTTTTACTGGCACTAATGCATTTGCCGTTATTACCAATAAAGGTGCTGCACTATGGGTTGAAAATCGTTATGTGCAGCAGGCAGATGGTGAATTGGATTGTGATTGGGAAATTTATCGTTTGAATGATACCACCACAATAGCTAATTGGCTGAGTGTAAGTATTCTCTTAAATACAAACAGAGCAGAGTAGAAAAATGTTAATGAACAAAATGAATTTCAGTCCCAACTCTATCCCAATCAACGCATAGGTGCTGATCCCCATTTAGTGCCTCATCACTTGTGGATGAAATGGGAAAATCAAATAGCCGATCAATTAATGGAATTAATAAAAATTAATAACAACTTAATCGACTTGATCTGGAAGGCTGAGAGACCAGAACCAAATTTTGTAACCATACAAGTGCAGGAGAAAACATTTGCTGGTGAAAGATGGGAGGATAAAGTAAAGGAGTTGAGAATGCGTTTGCGTCATCACAATTGTAATGCCATGATTGTAACGTCATTAACCGAAATTGCGTATTTATTAAATATCAGAGGAATGGATATACCTTTCACACCAGTTGTTAAAGTGAGTTTAATAAATTTATAATTAATATTGTTTAATTAAACAGAAAACATATTTCTGCAGACAAACCTTTTAATTGAAAAAAAAATCTATTACAAATTGTATGGTGTCAATTATACTTTTTAATAATTTTTTTATTGCCTCAATTGAATTTGTAATTAATATTTTCATCAATGAAGTTTTTAAACAAAACTTTAATGTTCTCAATTAAATTTGTCATTCTATTATTTGTTTTTTTTTCAATTAAAGGTATTAATTGGAAAATTTTTTTCAGTGTATTCAAATAAGTGTCTTATTTTAAATTGCAGTCTTATTTAATCGTCAGCCATCAAGATATATTCTTTTATGTGGATCGTTTTAAAATTAATTTAGGCATCGACTTGCATCTGCATACTGATTGCTTTAATGAAATGTGTGTTAAGTAAGTAGAAAATTAATCTTGGTATTATTTTTGGTTTATTTAAGGTTTATCACTTAGCGCATAAAGTCTATTTCACCAATGCTATTTAAATATTAATTCATATTTTGTGCCTTCCATGCTATAAATTTAACATATATTAAATCTTCTCCGCAAAAATTTGTGTTACAAATAAACAGTTCTGGAAGAAAATAATAAGACCAAAAGTAAAGAATTCATTTTTAAATAGTTTTTACCCACTCCCCATTATAAGCATTAGAACAACACTTTAAAGAAATGTTCATCAAATTTAGATGATGCAATTTTTCTTTGCAATGATTAGGGGTTCACAGTAGGGTTGAGTAGTTCATGACCGAACTGGTTCAGCTGAACGATTCGGTAAATTAAACAATTCTGACTTTATCATTGCTTTCTTTTTTAAAGTTCATCTTTGTAACGTCAAAATCAATATTGAAATAATTAATAATGTATAAATACCCTACAAGAAGACTACCAGTCAATTGACTGCTCATTTGATCGATAGTCAGGCAGGATATATTCATCATTGCGTAGAACAAAGTTTCTATCACTTTATTAAGGGCAAAATTAAAAATGTGATGGAAACTTTTGTGTACGTGTGATCTTGCATCTCTCTCTAACTAACGAATATAACATATAGTGATTTTTAATAATCAATGATAGCTTAAATATTACTGAAGTTTGACTGATCATAATTGAATAATATATCCCCCACAATTGAGCAATCATACATGATTGATATATCTAAAATTTGTAAAATAAATATACATATTAAATTAAACTTAGTGAATTTCTTTTATTCATTATTTTACTTATCTTTTTTAATTCTTGTAAACTTTAATTTTCACAGAATGAATTGTATTACCGCCTTCTTCAACCACCAACGCAATAATGCCCTTTCCAAATATCTAAATATTGAAAAAACGAATACATACATATGTACATATGTATATTTTTAATTAAACTTTATACAATTTTTTATATTTGTTATTATTTTTATCTTACTTTTTCACAAGCATCATTATTTTTTTTACCACTTTTGTACATTTGAATTTTACAAACCGAACGAACTTTAAATTATTTTCAGTAAAATTCAATATTTTAAATGTTTTGACATATGTATATTAGATGTTCCACTCTAGCATATATGTTAGAGTAGAGCAACTATAATAACTGTTGAATTGAATGTAAAATTGTTGTAAATGTGTTAGTAAAAGAATGATGTTTGTGTTAGTTTCAGTCATTCATTTCTTGTAGGGTATAAATTAAGTATGGAGTTTCATATTGGAATCTACAAAAACAGTTTAAATTCATAATTTTTCAGCAATGATTTTGCTTCATATGTGTTTCATGTTAATTCAACATTATTTACAATAATCTTTAGAGAAAATTTTTCTTTATATCAAAATGAAGAACCAAAATTATTTTAAGTTAAAATAACGTGAATTTGATACTGAAATAATATGAAAAACAATGTGGAATCAAAGATATTTCAAGTTGAAACAACATGAGTTTAATTTAATGTAGTCATTTCATTTTATTTATTATTGAAATGACGTGACTGTATTTATTAACAGAGGCATTAGGAAAATGTTAGTATGTTGAATTTATAAAGGGTTTTTTTATAGTGTCACAACTTTAAGTTGGCACCACTGCCTTACTCGTGTTTGAGCACAAATTAAACAGTTGATAGTTGCGTTTTGTTAAGTTTGCTTTGAAATTTCATTATGAATCGACTTACACCAGAGCAGCTCATGCAAATTGTTGAAATTTTAATCAAAATATTCATCAAACTCATCGTGCACGTCTTGTATTTTCCGATTGAGCCATATGCCACACAGCGTACGCTACAATTGGTTCACTCAAAGAAACTTTTGATGCAAAAATAATTTCACGTAAGGGCCCAATTAATTGGCCAACCAATATCGTGTGATTTAAATCCATTGGATTATTTTATTTAGAGTTATGTTAAGTCACTTACCTACGAAGATAAGCCACAAACAGTTAAAAACTTGGAAATCAAAATTCGAAGAGTTTTCGGCCGCAAGTGCGGCAAAAAGTTGTCGAAAATAGGGGTTCCAGATTCCAACTTTTACGAGCCAGCCGTGGCGGCCACATGGGACAAATTATATTTAAACACAAATTTCATAAAAAATTCTTTTCAATGAAGCCTGTTTTATTGATATTAAAAATATATATACTTCTTTTAGTATGATTTAAACCTGTGTCCCTCTATAAAAAAAAACCTTTAGTTGGCTTCCCCGGTCAACAACTGAGCACAACAGTGCATTGTAGCTACCATCAAAGCAAATAAACACCAACACATTTAAACAAAATATTATTTCAATAATTGAAACTTATTTGCTGGTGGTTTAGCATGTCCATATACGCATTTCATTGGCGCTTGAACCAAATTATCAGTAGACTTCAAGCACAAATTTTGAACAGTCACAATTATTGTATTTACACTTCTGACAATATGTCAAATAAATAAATTTCATTAAAATATTATTTCTTATAAATTTAATATGATTTGCAATCAAAACTTTTGCCCGGTTGTTTTTTATTTCTCTCTTTTTTTTTGGGTATCAAAATTCTTCATAAGAAATACATCTGAAATTTCTTCAATCACTCTTCATAGTAAATAAAGAACGATGAACTATGGACATAGTCTACGAACCAGTTCATTTCACCGTTCGGAACAGTCTGAACGATTCATTAAATAGAGACATTTTGCACGACTCTAGTTCAAACGTAGACATTTTTCTTGTAGACAATCAATAGCGAGTGAAAGAACAAAACGAATTTCGATAACATATATCGCTCTATCTTTTCCTCTTTCCTCTCTCGCAAATAAACTAAGACTTTATATAGGAAAACATTTCATCGTTTAAATTTGGAGTCACTTAAGGTTTTTCCGAAAATCTATTTTTTGAAATTAATATCACCAAAGTATAATTTATTTAAAATTTTAACGTGCTAATTTTCTGTCCATTAAACTTTTTTTTCCATTTAATTTATTTTTGTTTTGTAGAATAAAAGAATACCATCAAGTCTGGAATGACATACGTACTTATTCTCAGGTGTGGAAACGAGTTTTGGTGCCTGCACCCTGTGTCCAAGAGCCCGGAGCGTCAGAGGCTGTATTCTCTTCATTCCCTTTGAGGAATGTTTTCGAGCATACATCACCCATTATAATGATGAAGGCGCAAAAAAATTCCGTAGAACAAAAAGGCATGCACTTGGCGCATATAAGAGATGGCGCTGCTCTTTGTGAGGCCATGAGCAATTTAGAATTGAGAGTAAGTCTTACATGTCTCATTAGTTTCTGAAAATTTCAAACGCCCGTATATATTTATTTAAGTTTTTTACCGAACAATGGACCGAGGAAAAAATTAAATATGAAATAGAACGTTCCCGCTTATCACAGAAAAGTGTCAAAGGCTTATCGCTGCGCACCGTGGTGGCATATGCTGAGCATTCTTCTTACCCCTATTACATTTCAAGCAATGTTACGGACATTGAGGTTACGGATCAAAATCTTTTGGTCGTCGAATCTGGCAGTCAGTACTATGATGGCACAACTGATGTTTCTCGGACGTTTATATTTGGTGAACCGACAGCGGATATGAAACAGGCATATACAAATGTTTTGGCTGGCATTTTAAGATTGGCTCATTTGAAAATTCCCTCTGATTTGAAGCTTTCGGAAATCGATGCCTTAGTTAGAGGTCCTGTATGGTCTTCAATGAATGACTATCCGCAAGCTACGGGTCATGGTATTGGAGCTTATGGTGCAGTGCAAGAACGTAAGTGCGAAAGTAAATTTTTTGTTTAAAATGTACGAATGTAAATGATTTCTTATTACTTTTTGCAGCTCCTATAGCTGTGGCCTATGGACAGGATAGCCATTTTCATTTCAAAGAGGGTTACTTCTTTTCAAGTGGTGAGTAGATTTTGAAATTGTTTGTGGGAAGTTGGTTATTCGGCGCACACTGTATAACAGGTGGCACTGCTAAGTAAGGGGTGAAATATATATGTTTTTAGATAGAAAGCATCTGCTCCTACTCGGACCCCAAATTAAAGATAATTTTGGCCCTATACCTTGTCGTCGTTGTCGTTAGCATTTTCCTTTTTTAGTTTTAGGGAAAGGAGCAATTATTTCACCGTCCTTTAAAGTTTTTCAGCAATTGGCTATTTATTTATGATAAAACGACAAATTAATCTGAATAAAAATTATAATAAAGATGTTAGAAACTTTTATTGATCTCTATGGCAAAATGTAGTCTTAATAAGCTGCTCTAATTAATCGTTTGGCTCAAGATGTGGTTTAATTCCTAAGAACTATTAACGTATGTGCTATTAACTTTATCTAGAACTATATTTATAAGGTTTGCTTTAGAAAGGTTACGCTTCCGGAGTATAAATTGTGACGTAAATATACCGTGAACTGACCTATTTGAAATGTTTCAATGGTCCTGATATTATTAGCTAAGGAACACAATACACAAGCACACAGACAAACAAGACGATGATGAAGTAAACATTTAAAGTACAACAACAACTATTATATTATGCCTTCGACTTGTTGAAAAATATACAACCACACAAACACATAAGGCAATACACACGAAAGATAAAATGACATCCACAATAATGCTTCTTAAACTATGCTCTATTGTCCATGCGCATACACAATAAGCTTGAGGTGTATATTGGTAAAATTCTTATGGAATCTTTATGTTCAGTATAAAAGAAGTAATGTTTTAGTTAAAAGTAAAGTTTCGTGTACAAATATTGAAGTTAGCTTCGTGGTATTGAAAAAGTAAATAATTGAACATTGTGTGTTTTTAAAGCTAAAGTCCAATAGGGACATTTTATCAAATTTCAATAATCGTTTTAAATCTTCTTATTTTACGAATTGTGCTTAATGGAGGCTCCGAAAGAAAATCATTGGAAATAATGAAATAAGCCACAACTTATGTTTATATCGTATGACTTACGATAGATATGTAGATTGCATACATGCATAGATTTAGCGGTAGATGATGGGAGAAATATTCAGTGACTTAACTGCAAACAAATGACGGTTCTCCAGAGCCCCGTCTTAGATTTTCTGATGTTCATTATTGTCTTGCAATGAATCATCGGCGAAGTAAAATATTTAAGAAAATAGGTACATACCTTAAAAATAATGTGCCTACCTAACACTAGAGGAACTGCAACGATGCTATGTAAATTAACGAAACGCAAATTAGCAGATTTGTAAAGAACATTAAAATTAAAATCATCTTAGCTTTTCTTCCCTCTATACTACCCCCTTTATACTCAACACAAAGGGCCCCAAGACTGCTGAAAGTCAATAGATTTATTTATAGGTTGTGTGTGACTTGGCCTGCGGAATTTTTCATTTTCAAATGAAAAACTTTTTAACAAGTTTTGCTAGTGGAGACCATAAAAAAGTCTAGGATGGATTTTCCAAACTTCTGCACTCTATACGAAGGTATAGGTCGTTTGCAGATCCTGAAGCAAGTTCGTAGATGTGGCATATCCTGGCTCTTTGGTTACGTGGCCTTGCCATATTTTTGTTTCACATGAACGCCAATTTGTCTATGAATTGACTGGTCGCTTGTCAGTGTTGTCATTTTCTACAAATTCGTTGTTACTGTTTTTCTCAGCAATCTGTCAATCATAAACATAACTTCTTAAGGTACGGTCACACTTGTCAAACATTTGCCCAAAAAAACGTAACCACTAAATGCTAGTAAAAAAATTTTCAATTCAGACAAAAGTATGTCAAGTTAAAGGGTAGCCAATAATGTTGAATTCTATGATATTGTCTATTAGTTGTTCTCGAAACTGTTTAATTTGAAAAACAAGTGTCTATATCAAATTTTCTTTCATTAGCGTTTGTTGGTTACGCTCTTTTGGGCAAATGTTTTACAATCGTGACCGTAGCCTTATTGACTTCCATACAAACTTTCGAGAAAAAAATTTACTCAGATTACGGCCGAATTATAATTATATGAAAAACAAACGACAAAAGCAATACTGCTTTTAATTAATTTTTTTTAAAGAGAAGTAACACTCAAGTAATGAATGCCTACTACTATTACTAGGTGCTACCTTCTTTAGGAAAGGGATATTGATAGAGAAGCCAGGCGGGGAAGGAAGAGGCAGAGGAAAGCTTCATTCATTTACAACTCGGCTTTTTCCAAGTTTTTTTTAAATAATGCAGTATTTCGACGCCTCTGGTGTAAAATAAGGCATATTAAACTTTTTGAAGCTGTAGTTAATAGCAAGGCGGATTCAGTATCAGGTGACCTTATCAGCACGGCTGATTATCAGCTGTTGATGCAAAATTGAGCAATTTGAACCAAAATGTCAAAATTTACTCAGAATTCGTTTGACAGATTGGTTTTGTAGCATAGCAAACTACATGTTGTTTTTTGTGTTGTAAAATTGTTGTACTGATAAGGTCACCTGATACTGAATTCGACTTGGTTAGTAGTTACTTTATCGCTTATTTTACTTCGCCGATGATTCTGCTACACAACAAAGGAGGGTGCTCTAATGTTATTTTAGAATTAGTATCCGCTGAAGTCACATCAGAAAAATGCGTGGTGTTGCTATTTTTAAATGACTGTTATATGAACCCAGAACCTTCGGTTTTGCAGCCAACGTGCTAACTATTTCAGCCAACGCCACCCAATCTTAAAATTGGTCTTTCGGCAACAGCTGGTTGTTGCGTTCTGCTAGTGTTCGTCAGAATATTCATAGTTAACTTTAGAGCTTCTTTTCCCTTAAAAATTATCACATGTAATTTGGTTTACACCCATAGCCTATGCACAGGCATAAAAAGTCCAGAGCGCCCCTAGAATTATTAATCTAATTATCTATTTTAATATTACTCATGAAAATCACAAGTCGTAACGGGCCCCCTTTTAATTAATATATCCTTGTTATTTTCAAAAATTATTCCAGAGTCCGGTTATTACAAAAATGGAGAATATGGCGTGCGCCTTAAAAATGTCTTAGAAGTTAAAGATACTGGCCGCAGACATCCTTCGGGAGCGGAGTTCTTAGCATTCCAAGATGTAACACTAGTGCCTTATGAACCCAAACTAATAGACAGTACCTTGTTAAGTGCCTTAGAGGTAAATGGTGCAAAGAAAATTATAAATTTTTAATTAAAACTAAGTAAATCCCTTATCTTCTTTTCCAGAAACGCTGGCTTAACGAATACAATGCCAAAATTCGACAATATGTAGGCGATGAACTGAAACGTCAGGGTAATATGCAAGCCTTTTACTGGATGATGAATAAGACTCGCCATATACGCGAGTATTTGCCCGAAGAAGAATATCGAGCTGCCACTGGTTCCGGCACACGCACACGAGGCTTTTTGACTGTAACTGTACCCGCCATATTATTGGGATTAACGGTATTTGGTAGCTTTTTGCGTTGGCTTCTTTAGGATTTATCGTTTAAGTCTTTCCCTAGTTATAGTTTTGTAATTTTAATATAAAATTTTACTAAATATGTATTAATATTTTATTATTAGCCTCAGTGATATTAAAAGAAAACTTCAGGTTGTGTTAAAACGGGACCAACCGCACTGGCCATATACATTTGTACACACATACACACCAACATACTTATGTATGTGTGTATGTACATGTCAATGTGAAAATTTAGATTTATGAGATTGTAATATTTTTTTAAACACTTTTATTAATACTTATTAGTTTTAGATAGAATAAAATAGTTTAAAAATATCAACGATTTGAAAATTTGTTATTGTATATAAAATGTATTATTCGCAAAAAAATAAATGATATTTAGAGTGGTTTGTTTTCAAATAAATTGGACAACTACAATACAAATTACCTAGAAAAAATTATATCTTATCTTAAATTACGAAAGCGGCCTGATTTTGTTATATCAAGCTCAGCCAAGTTCTAACAAAAATTTTATAGACAGACATTTAAGCGAATACAAATTGTTCAACAACAACAAAAAAGATTGTTTTTTGTTGCTTAAGCATGTCTAGATCAGGGAACCGCAAATTAAAATATGTTTTTGTATTGGTAAGAAAAATTATAGTACATTAAAATTGCACTGGGAGAAAAATAGTGTAATTTAGAAGATGTGCTGTGATTTTAAATAATAAAAAATATTTTGCAAATAAGCATTTGATTAATAACTGAAGTAAAAATCTAAGAATTTCTCCAAGAAATCTCATATGCCATTCACCAAAAAACTTATGGACTATATTTATAGCAACAATTTACCAAAACGGCTCATAGTGAACCATTTTACATGCATTTAACTTAAATGCTCATCAACAAAAACTGAATCATGTAAAATCTGTTTAAACTTAACTATTTTTTTTTTTACAAAAACATCATAAATTGTGGCAGGGCAGGAAAATTTGGTACAACTGTTTTTTTTTTGATAACGTATGATGTTCAAAAACCATGGTACTATTTGATTCTATAAAGCCTGGATCACACGATTAACACAATGTACCGATTTTCGTCGGCTCACTGCAATAAAGTCATAAGTAATAAGTCAAAATAACATTATTACTTAATTAATTCTTGTGTAAGTCTATATGGTTTTATTACCAATACAGTGTAGTGCAGTTATGTAATTATATTTCAACTAGTTGAGATTATTATTATAAACGATTGTTTTTTATTTTAAAGTAAAGTGGTTGCACGTTTAAAAAGCTTTTTGAGTGATATTCGCAATAAGGACATTCTTCGTCGAATGCACGTCATAATACCAAATGAAAATTCGTATGATCATTACTTTCAACTGCAGTCGGACATCGAAAGTTGCTCTTAATAAGGGCCAAGTATTTAATTTCAATAAATATAAATTCACCTTAATATAAGTGATCAATGTATGAAAAACATAAAAAACTTTTCAATATTTTTGAGTCTTGTTTTGTATCCCATAAAAATTTATACTGTGTATCAGACAAACAAAATTATAATAATAACCAGAGACAAGGGTTTCATGCAAATGCATATTTTTTCATAATTGGGTCATAAATGCATATTTTTGTCACATATCTTGTCAAAAATTCAAATTAAAAAAAAAATTTTTGAGAAATTATTAATGCAAAATGGATTTTTTTTTGCTGTTGTAGTATTCAGGATCCAACGAACAAAAAGAGACTTGTCCCGTTAACTGTTTTTTAAGGGATAGGCAAACTTAGATAGAGACTAGCAAGGAAAGTCAGTTTTCGTTATTTTTTTAAGCAGGATCCAAATGGCTTGGAATGAAAATATTTTGTGACTTTATAGATGTGTACTTGGAGATCCGGAAAAAAAATTAAGCAAAGCATTTACCGAGGACGTGTCTAGTTTTGTTCGTTAGCTCTTTAATTCTAGAACGATTATAAAAGAACATACAACTACAAAATTTAATGGAAATTGTCATTTTGATGATTACAGAAGGAAATTGTCTGTTATTAAGGCCGAGAGTAGTGAAACAATTCTGTGGGTGCTTGATAAGATTCAAAAACAAAACTAATAGCTAGTATTCAATTCATTGTAATGGTTAGGTTAAATAAATATGTATATAAGATTATATAAAAAGAATAGTTTAAAATTGAGCAGATTACATCTACGGACGTTGCAAGGCCCTTTTCAATGCACAAAAGCTTTCTAAGAATAAATTGGCTGTACTTTATATTCGAGAATATAAAAAATATACAATTTTTAAATGAAAACAGAATAATAACAACACTTTTTTTCGATTTGTGTATCGCTTCATTACTGCAATATAAAAATATCTCGAAAAATGCGTTTGGTGCAGAATATAGCCTTATATCATTTTTAATCTTGTGTAAAAATGAAATGTAAAAGGCTTGTAGACGTACCTCTTGAGAGAAGAAAATATTTATATATCCTTATACAGTTGTATGTAAATTGAAAATTTTATTTTTTAAATTTTTTTTTCAAATATGTGCATATTTCATTGTTTTGAGTGCATATTTTGCGATTTTTAATGTCATATTTTGGGTGCCTAAAGTACGTTTTTTAAGTGCATGAAGTCCTTGTTCCTGGTAATTACTAATGGTTTGCAATATTTATAGTAATTGAAAAATTTACTAAGAAGCAAAATAAGCAAATTAAAAAAAAACTGTAAAAAATGATAACTAAAAAAACTGATATTTAAAATTGAAAATTGCAAGACTGCTCAAGAGTTAAAAAAACTGAGCGAAATACAGATAAATCTGCACATTTGGCAACACTGAGATATAAATAATTTCTCTCAAAGAGTCTTTCTCTAAATACAAAATTTTCAAGTCATATGCAATAAAAGTTTAATAGTGTATTTAATTTTTATATGAAAATTACCAACAACAAATCTTAGGCTATTGTACTTAATATGATAATACAATCGATACAAAGATACAAGAGGTTTTGTGAATTAAGCAAATATTTAACAGTTTTGTTTTTTTTGTATCAATTTTTAACCCATATTGTGAAAATTTTTCGATTTTCAATTGTGGTAGAAAAAGCTGATAAAACTATATATATATTTTTTTAAAGAGAAGTAACACTCAGACAATAAATGCCTACTACTACTTATAGGTGTTACCTTCTTTAGGAAAGGGATAGTGGTAGAGAAGTCAGGTGGTGAAGGAAGCGAAGAGGTAGAGAAAAGCTTATTTTTCTTTTACAACTCTACGTTTTGCACGTTATAATGCAGACTTGCAACTCCTCTGGTTTCAATGATGCGCATCTAATTTTTGAAGCTGTGTTTAGTAGACATTTTTATTCGTTATTATACTTCGCCGATGATTCTGCTACACAATACCGACGAAGGAGGGCGCTCTGATGTTATATTAGGATTAGTATCTGCCGAAGTCAGTATAGTTCAGTGACCAGTGACTATACCTTCATAACTGGAACTTTCCTACAGCAACTGATACAAAGGGACACTAATGCACATCAGAAAAATGCGTGGTGTTGTTATTTAATGACTGTCGGATACAAGGATTGAACCCAGGATCTCCGATTTTGTAGTCAACGAGCTAACTACTTCAGCCAACGCCACCCTCATTTGTCGAAGAATATCGTTCGGAAGATTTTCACTCATAATATGTAGCATACATACATGTTTATTTTCTTTTATAGGATGAAAATACTCGTAAAAAAATAATCGTTTTAAAACAGTTCGATTTCCATAACTACTGAAGTATATAGTACATAAATCTTAGCACTCAATAGAATTACAAATATTTCTAACTTCTGTTTAAAAACGTTAAACAAAGCAAATCTTTAATAACACATATGTATGCATATCAGTTCAACAAAGTACTTAACGTCTCCTGTATCAGTTCTAAATAAAATTCTGACGATAAAGAAACTAAGAGAACAATGAAAATTAACTTAAATGGTATACATATTAGTGGCCTGCGTAAGCAGTCTTGAAATGTAAATACGTCACGTTTTTTAAATGTATTCTCGTGGCATGTATTGTACTAAGCCAATAATAAATGCTGTCGTACTATAAATGAAGCACGATGGTTGTATTGGTGTACGTGTATATGACTGTTAACAAGCGATGTCGCCAAGATGTCTTGTTTAAACAAACAATGAAAATAAGTACTGTTTATACATGTATGCTTGTTATTTTACATATTGTACGTTTGGGTGTGTGTGTAAGATTTAGATGGTAGGCTATTATGTTTGTGTTTAAGGGAGGTTTTTTAAAGCAAGCGTATACAACTCATGTAAATGCTTGAGTGCGTTTGAAAAATAAGAGAGCATACAAAAATTATGTAGGTATGTGTGTATGTATGTACATGCATGACGTTAGTATACGTGTCAATGAGAGAAAAAGCACAAGCACCACACATTCTTCAGTCACGAACTATTATCTTCTTTACTCTTATACCTGCAATAAGTTAAACAAATGTATTGCCGAACACGTTGTTTAGCGTTTGTTTCAGAAGATTTCACTGTAGTAAAGCATTTGAAATTGCTCTCATGTCTCAAAAGTTTTTATAAGACGTCTTTTGCAGGTCTTTAATACATACGACTAAATTATATGTATGTATGTATATATGTATGTATTGTTGGCAAATTTCTAAGGATTGCAAGCAGATAAGAAATCAATTGCATTTGTTTGCTTTACAAAGAAATTGCACCTATAAAAATTAATGAAATGAAGTTTGTCAACAGCAGTCATTTAAAGAAGTCGATTTCGATTGCAGCGCTTAAATAATTTCGTGCTAAATAAAAATGTTTACTTTTAACAAAAGTTTCCTGGTTAATTTGATTATTTCCATAGCTTTGGTGTCTGGCGTTAGTGAAAGTCTAGAGGTTGCAAATATTGAAGAAAATATTGTGAACATAAAGCCGGCACAGGCTGTAGTGCTAACACAATTGAAAACCACAAGATCTGGCACGGGTGATGCCATGTACTCGTATAAATGTAGCGTGGGAACATACAGTTCAAGTAAGTTTAGTATGAATGTTTGCTTGGACGTACTTACTTTCCAAATTTTTTTTTTTTTTTATTTATTTAGACCGCTTAGCTTGCGCTGACCGTAATAGCACTTCATGGCCTTCCGTAAATAACGTCGAGTTGAAATTACGTTGTCCAGATAAGGGAAGTGGCTTAAGCGTATCGTATGTGGAAATTATTTATTCTGTATCTTCGCCCAGTGTAAATTGCTTTGTGAATGAGGGTGCTGTTGGCTTGGGTTATATTGGCATAACTGTGCAAGCTTGGAATACTTTACTATTTACTTATTCGGCTAACTTTTATAGCGACTAAATAAGCTTTTGAATATAAGAATTAAATTTAAATATTTAAATTTTGATCACTGTGTTTGTTCTGTGTAATTATAAAAAAAACCTTATGTAGGTTTGCTTTAAATCCACAAAAGTTGTTAAACTTTTTTAAGACATTTCCATTTTTGACTAGTTTCCACATGAGATCATTGAAAGCAAGCTTCCCTTTGATACTCTGTGAAAATTTCGATTGTTTGCTATCTCATCAAGTGAATTTTATATTTGGTACTTAATATTCAATATCCATCGAAAGTAGTTCGTAGTATGGGCGGTTCATGCAGTAATGAAGCTCAAGCTGATTTTACCCATTGCTTCCGAGAAGAAATTTTTTGTCCAAAGCAAATTATTTGACATGTATTGCACACATGTTTTTAAGTTTTTAACCCTACGTCTACACCCGATATATTTTTATCATTACAAAATTCTAACTTTGTATTGAAAAATAATTTTTTTATGTCAGCTCTTATTGCTCTATGAAGTTTGACATTTGTCATGGTAAAAATATATCAGGTGTAGACGTAGGGTAATAAAAAATTATATATATAAAAAAAAAATAATGAAAATTGTTCCGAAACAAATATCTGGCAACACTCTTATATTTATTAGTTCAGGATGCCGCGAAATTGATTTCAATACCAACGAAATAAAAAATTTATTTTCTAGCCGATATTGGAGTTACTTTCTTTAGTTGAATAAATATGTTGTTATATATGTATGTTCCCGTCGTTCCTATAAGGAGCATACGGCCTCAGATGTTGTTAAATTCAAACAAATTATTTAAAATTTTTTTTTTAATTTTTTTTCTCATATTCATATCATATTCCATTTCATTAAAAATTCATGTTAAATAGCTGATGCTAATAACAATCTACGCCCAAGTAGATAGACATGGGTGCTAAGTCCCAGTTCACACTAGTCAAGTCTTATTATTTATGCATAGTTTTGTGCATGCATAAATGAATGCTTCATGAATGACGTTCATGAGTACTTGTTTCTTTTTCGTTCGGCTCTCTCTCCTACAAACTAATCAGCTTAGCAATAAGAACTGCATAGTGTAAACTAGGCCTAACTACTTTTGTGGCTGCCGAGAAACATGCTCATTTCCCCCAGCTGAAAAGCCTAGTTTAATTTGTCTTGTCTGTTTTTTTAGAAAATCACATTAAGGGTTTTCATGAGACTGTTCAAAAGTCTCGCAAACTGTGCAATTGTGCATTTTTACACTCTCGTAAATAAAATTTCAAAAATTGTATAGAAATTTATTTACACAAACCGGTTAAGTTTGCCCAATAATTTTGAATCGTAAGCTTAAGCTGTGGAATTGTGCATTTGTAAACATCAAATTCTTGCTTTTTTGGACTTCTTTAGGCAGTTTTAGACACACACACACACTTTTTTATTTTTATAAATATGTTTTTTAATTAAAAATTGCTTTAAATTTTATTATTTTATTTTTATTTAATTAATTTTTTGACGTTTGTTTGAAATTTACATTAGTTGTTTGCACAAAATGTTAAAAAAGCCTTCATGAAACAAGTCTCGCAAGTTTGCCCAATTGCACAAATGGCAATTTTAAGAGTTCTCATGAAAACCCTTATTAATTTATAAAAATATTTTATTCAATAAAAATGGAAAATACTGAACTTAAGCCCGATTATGAAAGTATTTTTGATTAAAATTTTTTAACAATTATTCTTTGAGTGTGTTAAATAAAAGTTCCCCTTTAATTTGCAAATTTCCAAATAAAAGTGTATTAACACAATAATTGATATCGCGTGATGTTTACTTGTGCTTTTAGTTAAAGCAACACTCTTCAAAATAAATACAAGGCGTACACATTACGTTCGCTGAAATGCAAACTTGCACTCAAAAAAAAAATTAACTAAAAGTTAGGAAAATTTTCTAAATTTGAATAAAAAAAAGTTGTCGTATGGCGCCAAAGCTGTTTTTGACTTGAAACCAGTAAAATATTTACTAAATTTCTAGTTCATTAATAAACTAATTTATAATAATTATATTTTCATATTTTAGTAAAATTTTCCTAAAATTAAGTAAAATTTTCCAATAAAATTCGGAGCTTTGCAAAAAAGTTTTTTCCTCTTTGATCTCAAACTTAGAAAATTTTCCCATTTTTTTGTCTTTAATTCTGGTTATTATTTTAATTTTTAATTAAATTTTATACCACATGGTATGTTTTTTATATTTTCATGTTATATTCTTAATTATAATTTACCATACATACATATAAATTCCTTGAGAGGATACAAGTATTGAACCAGCAACCTTCTGATTGATAGGCAAGCACTCTAACCAATTGCCAACAAGGCAGCCTGAATAAGCATTGAAATTATTGAGTTTTAAAATTTAATTTTATTTACAAAAAAATAAATTTCAAGTTAAAATATTCCTCGAAAAAAAGAACAATTTACTTAGATTTTTTGCTAAATGCAAATCAGTAATAAATTCCATAATTTAAGGAAAAAATACTTAAAACTGGTAAATATTTCCTTAAAATTTAGTATACCTTTTTACATTTTTTAAGTAAGTCAAATTTCATGAACTAATCAGGAGTAATTAATTTCCTAAAGTTTATTTTTTGATTTAAGACGAAATTGATTAGTTCTTAATATAAAATTTCCTTCAGTTTATAACCATTTTCTTACTTTTAGTAAATATTTCCTTTAAGTCAGTAAACATTTCCTGAAATTTGAGAAATTTATTGTGTATTTTATGAACTATTTTTGAGGATATCAACTTTTTATTTTTTACTCATATTAAGTAATTTTTACTAGATTTTTGTAAAAATTTACTTAAACTTAGAAAAAATTACTGAAACTTAGAAATTTTTTTTACTTGAATTTAGGAAAAAAATTTCTTAATAATAGAACATGTATTTTTTTTGAGTGTGTGTAACTAAATTTTTTTTTATATTTTATATGGGAGAATAAAATTATTTTAATTATTATTTATTATTTAAATTTTTAATTCGGCACATTTGTATGATGAGGGTTTAAGACATTTTAGGTTTTACATTTTACCTGGTGATATTCATATAAGTTTAAATTTTGTATTAAATTGGTTGGATAATAAATACCATATATTGAAGAGTAAGCAAAAACTTTCCAATAGTATGATATTTCATTTTATTTATGTATGTACATATGTATGTATATATAATACTTTTATTTTATTATTTAGTTATTATTGTTATGCTGTATATTTTTATATTGTTAAAACTGTTTCCAATTCGATAATGAAATCAATTTTAGCTCGTGTTATTTCGAGTATTGTACAATAAGGTGATTACGAAAAATAAGAGAATTTGCGACTCATGCCCATTTTTTGAATTCATAATTAAATTTCATGTATCTTGAAGTTGTAATAATGTTGTGGGAAAGTTCAAGTGATGAAGGCATAGTCAATGGTCACTGAACTATACTGACTTCAGTAGATGGTAATACTAATGTTACACCAGAGCGCCCTCCTTCGTCGGTATTTGTAGCAGAATCATCAGCGAAGTAAAACAAGCAATATTATCTCTATTAAACACAAATTTCAAAAATTAATACTCCTAATTGACACCGGAGGCGCTGCTGCTCTGCATTCTAAGCAAACGTGCAAAAAGCAGAGTTGTAAAAGAATGAAGCTTTCCTCTATCTCTTCCTTCAACTACTGTCTTCTCTATTGATATCCCTTTCTTAAAGAAGATACCACCTAATAATAATAGTAGGTATTCATTGCCTGTGTGTTGCATCTCTTTAAAAAAACATAAACTTTCTTATATATGTTAAACAGCTGTTGTTTGGAAAGCATTCCATAGTGTTTGGAAATTTTGTAATGCTGCCATATTTTCATACATGTAATAAATAGGAACTTCAAACCGCTGCACACAGGGACAAATAAGCGAATTATGACGACAAAAATGGAATTTTTTATTTTGTGAAATGTAAAACACTATTGCACTTAATATGTTCTATATACAAGTACGCAATCAACCTATAAGTATTTATTTTTTTGACGCATCACATTATTCTATACGTAAGTGCAGATTATTATTATCTGTTACACGCAATTATACCTGTCAGCAGTATCTATAGCGTTTATTGTTGCTACAATTAAAATTTACAGTTTAAAGTTTTTTAAATATATTTTAAATCATCAGCTATCTTATTTAATTTATAGTTATTATTAAAACAAAAATTATATGTGGTGTAGATATAGTACACTATTTTTATTATGAAATAATTACTTTAGCTAGAGCTATAAAAAAAAGTTCCAAATAGTTCTACGATTTTTCCTTAAAAATTAATTAAAAGACAACTACTTATAAGTGAAAAGAAATCAAGTAGGGTCCCCCCGTTTCCCCTTTCAATAAAAAGAGCATATTTTCCTTAGATTGTACACCTAATTCTCGTGTAATAAATTTTAAGCGAGTGCGATAAATTCTTTAAAAATTGTACGCCATATTAAATTTTTAACAACTGTCATCATATATCACAGGCTTTACAAACTAATACTTTCAAAACAGTTAGATTTTCACTGCTTATCTGATCAATTATATTAGAACCACCCTACTGAAGTGTATAAATCTAAAAATTCATTAGAATTACAAATTTATTTAATTTCTGTTTGAAAATGACAAATGTTGTGCATATCAGTTCAACAAAACACTTTTTTAAAACACTTAACGCACTTAAATATTTCCTTTGAATTAATATTACGGCCTCCTTTATCAGTTTTGAAAATCATTGTTCTCATGATAAAGAAACTAAAAGAATAATAAAAATAAATTTAAATTTTATTATTACCAAATATTTAACGATTAAAATAAGATAAGAAACCAATTACATTATATTATTATTATACAAAGAAATTTCACGTATAAAAACGAATGAAGCGAAGTCAGTCAACAGTAGTCATTTGCAGAACTCGATTTCGTTTGTAACGTTTAAATAATTTCTTCCTTAATAAAAATGTTTACTTTCAATAAATGTTTCCTGGTAACTTTGCTAGTTTCCATAGCTTTGGTTTCTGGTGATAGTGAAAGTCTAGAGATTACTAATGTTGAAAAGAATATTGTAGACACAAATCCGGCCCAGGCTGCTGTGCTGACACAATTAAAAACCACAAAATCTGGAACGGGTGATGCCATTTACTCATATAAATGTACCGTGGGATCATACATTTCAAGTAAGTTTACTGCTAGGGTTTACTGTCCAAATATTATAAGTATGTAATTTCATTTGTTTAGATCGTTTGGCTTGCACTGCCCGAGATAGTACTTCATGGTCTTCCCCACATAACGTTGAGTTAAAATTACGTTGTCCAAATAGAGGATCTGGTGCGACGTTATCCTATGTGGAAATTAACTATTCCGTATCTTCGCCCAGTGTAAACTGTTTTGTGAATGAGGGTGCTGTTGGTTATGGCTATATTGGTGTAACTGTACAAGCTTGGAATACTTTAGTATTTTCCTATTCTGCTAACTTTTATAGCTACTAAGTAAGCTTTTTAATGTAATTAATAATAATAATAATAGCAGTAGCTACAGAATGTCTTATTAGTCATGTTTATTTTGGATGATTGTGCTTTTTGTCTAATTGTAACAAAAACTTTTAAATATAATTAAATAAAGTTACAAGCACATCAAGTTTGCCTAAAAATATGCAAGGTTTTGTTGAATCATATTTAACCCTGCTGCTCAAAATTATTCGAACATGTTTGAAAAGAAAGGGAACAAAAATAATGACTCGATTATGGATGGCAACCGAAGTTCAGTTGCCGAGTTAACTAGCAACGGAACTGAAACTAAAATTTGTATTATGTATGGCAACTTGCTCCAGTTGCCAAAAAGTTATCGAAAATACGATAATGACTGATTGGCAACTGAAATTATTGTGAACAAAAATGCAAAATATAAGAAATACAACTGCTTAAAGCAAAATCATTAAGTAAAAGTGCTTAAAAAATACTTATCCTAAAAATTTTTAGTTAAGTGGAATTAATTGCTGATGAAGAGAAGGAAATGCAAGATGTTAAATCTATTAGACATCCTAAAATAGGGTTTAACAATCCGTTTCAACTTTAAATCATATTTTCTTTTTAATATGCAAAGAACAAACTCAAGAATAAAAATAATATAGCACATAATTTTTAATTTGATCACTTTTTACTATACAGCAACTACAAATTTGTGGTTGCCAATATGGCAACCGAAATTACCAGCTGTTAGTTGCCAGTTGCCATCCGTAATACAATTTCGGCAACTAGCAACGCAACTACAGTTCGGTTGGCATCCATAATCGAGCTATAAATTCAGTAAAGTGCGACTTTGACCCGCGCACGAAGGGTATATATATACTAGAAAAATTGCTTTGTTGTTCTTTGATTCCTTTTGTTTTTGTTTCCTTCATTTGTATAATTAACTCGTGGTATAATGAAAATTTGTCAAAAGTTCACCTATGCAGAAGTGAAAGAAATTACCTATATCAGAAAAGAAAACTTTATATGAGGTATATTCATTAAACAAAAAATGAGGTTGAAATATTTTATTTAAAATTTTTCGTAAAAATTCTTTTTATTTTTATATATATGGGAGTTAGTGTTCAGAAGTCGAGAAAAGTATAATATGGCATCTACATTGTCTCGACATCTAGTATATTGGATTTGTAATCTTTACCGAAATCTATATTGTTTAGATTTTTGAAATTGTTCAAGATTTCGTATCCAAGATAATATCATTTGTCTAAAATTTTGTCTTAATAAGGCATTTACACCTGCACAAAATCTAGCAGATTTTAATGAAAATCTTTATTAAAATCTAGCAGCTAGATTTAGTTCAAAATCTCGTAAGTACTAGATTACGAGACAATGTAGATGTTCCTTAAGAAAAAAAAAGAGAACTATTAAAAAAATTAAAACAAAATTCGAATCATGCAAGTTCATATGAAATTGTCTTGAAAAAAAAGTTGCTCAGCTGAAAGTGTCCTATTCAGCTGAGCAACTTTTTTTTTTACAATTTAAGGTTAGATAGAAACTTCAAAAATTGTTTTAGAAAAATAAATTTAAAATATCTAGTAGTTACGAGATTTCTACATAAGATAATACGAAATCTACTCAAAATATAAATTTTTGTAGATATTTTATTATCCTGTAAAAAATCATTTATATAAAAGGTGAGTGAATTAGCTACGCTTTAGAAAATTTTCTATTGAAGGTATGTGAATGACACGTTTTGGGTTACAATTTCTTAGGATAGGATTTTGTCTTGGAAACGATATTTTGATAAATGTCGAAATCGCTTATTGTAAGCGAAAAAGATAAACATTTCAAACCAAATATGCTTGATTTCGAGGAAAGGTAGATGCAGTATTAAGAAATTTTCGACATAATAAATATTTTATTAAAATAAAAATTTGTAAACAAATTTAAAAATATGCAAAAAAGAAAAAATATTGAAAAATAATAAAAAGTTTTTAACGTTGCAAATTTTGTTTGTGTGAATTATTTTTATTTTGTTGTACAATTTCTATTGTTGACCTTTTGAATCAACTAAAAAGCCATTTTGTTTTTTTCAATGTTGTATTTTTGTAGTCTAGCTATTACCTGGAAGTGAATGTGCCTTACTTACTAGAATATATACAAAAGCTCTCATTTTTGAAAAGTATTAATAAAATAAAAAATAAGTTACTAAGTTTAGATGCTCTTGATTCAACGCGATTCTTAGGTCCCAAAGGAAAACTTCGCATATGGCTTAAGTTTTCATTTGTTAGAAATGCTTCATTTTCTGGTACCAACAAATATTTTGTACCAATACTGAAGATTATATTACGCGAAATGGATTTACAAGCACATTTATCGGCTTCACCAGATTGCGCTATAGACTTTGGTAGTCAACTGGTGTTTAAAAAATTTTCCAATATAGATTGGTATAGAAAATCAGCAAAATCAAGCAGACGGTTTCAGAGCTGGATAGCTTAAACTTTATTTTGCCATGTAAAAGTAACTACCGACAGTTTATTTATATTTTTTTATTAAATAAACTTATTTTATACTTCAGTACGAATAGAATACTCTTAAAAATAGGATGATAAAAAAACTAGCTAGAAGTCTATATATATTTTAAAACTCAATCGAATTATAAATAATTTTAACTTCTGCTTAAAAACGTTAAACAAATAAGTTGCTTTAATAAGAAATGTGTCTGCATATCAGTTCAGCAAAATAGTACTTTGAAAACACTTCACGCACTTAACGATTTCCTTAGAAATAATACTGTAGTTGTCAATAAAGTTCTGATGATAAAGAAACTAAAAGAACAATAAATATTAACTTTAATGGTATATGACTAAGTATAAAAATCTATGCATTCTATAGAACTACAGATATATTTAACTACTGTTTCAACAATTTTGGCATATTGATAACTCTTAACTATGGGTAGGCCCATAAAATTTTAATTTCAATAAAACAGTATATTTTCGAAAACATGACGCTTACGATCAAATTGAAAAACAGGCTCGATATATAAGGTGCTTTAATTATCATTGTTCTGCATATCAGTTCAACAAAATACTCTAAAATCACTCAAAGTATTCTGCCAATTCACAATTCTAATGCATCATATTTGTTGTAAGTCATACACGTTTATGAGACTGTCACAAAAGCTTGCTCATATTTTTCATATAACAATATTTTGTGACCATAAAACTTTTTTACCTATGGTTTTCAGTTTGCTATTTATTTTACATAAATATTATTTTATTTTACGTTCAAGAGTTATTCTTAAAACAAAATTAGGAAGAACGATGAACTTCGCATAGTTCGACAAAGTTGCCTTCAAGAATTCTTTGCCTAAATTAATTTTTTGCAACACCTTTAAATTTGAAGACTTAACAACTGTAGCCAAAATCTCTGCCTTATTATGGATATTTTTGTATAATATGGATACTAAATTATGCAAATATTCACTGCGAAAAAAATCACTAGCAAAAATAACAGAAATTCGCAAAAAAATGCAAAATTTTAAACAAACCATAATTTCTATTAAACCTCTCAAAAACTCTAGGGAATGCCAATAATTCGGTAAAAATGGCAAAAATTGTAAAAAATCGCATAAATAAGAATATGTACTTTGCAAAACTCGCTTTCTTCGTGAATATTGCAAAACTTTGCGAGAATACGTCAAATAGGAAACAATTCATTAGAAATCGGTAAAACGCTTTCTTCGTGAATATTGTAAAAATTCGCGAAAATTCTCAAACTCGGAATCAAAATTTAAAATTCCTTAGAAATTGCAAAAAATGTTAAAAATAAAAAAAGTCGCTTTCATCTTGAATATTGCAAGAACTTGCGAGAATTAGAAAAATCGAAAACAATCCTCAAATTTATTAGAAATCGGCAAATCGCTTTCATCGCGAATATTGCAAAAATTCGCGAAAATTGGCAAACTCGGAAACATTCTTTAAAATTCATTACAAATCGCCAAAACGGTTAAGAATAAAAAATCGCGTTCATCGCGAATATTGCAAAAATTCGTGAGAATTCGCAGAATCGGAAACAATCCTTAAAATTCACCAGAAAACGCCAAAACTCTTAGAAATAAAATAAACTCGAAAAAATACGCGAAAAATCGCAAGCTCGCGAAAAAAGCAAAAGCTCGCTAACATTTTTAAATGCATTGAAGAAATCACTTTCAAGGCAAGGAATAGCAAAATCTCCAAGTTTTATATAAATCGCAAAAAAAATTTTCAACATCGCGAAATTGCAATGTCTATCTAGTAAACGTTTTTTAACTTTGATGTCATAATAAAACCATGTGACAACAATAGACATATCTTAATATATTCAAATTAAAAACTAAAAAAAAATGCAAACAGTTAATCGCCTTTAAACGAAAGATTTTATCGTTTATGACAATTTTTTATACATCAATAAAACAGGCCGTTCACAACGTTGGTATTTGGTCTAGTTGTAAGTTATTACTAATGACCTCGTGAAATAAGTAATTACATTAATACTTCGAATACGAATATCACCGATATGTTTACGTCACGCATCGTCAGGCCGATTACTTAAGTAATAAGTAAAAATTTTCCAAAATATGAGAAAATATTTATGTATAAATAAGTTCACGAAATAAAAATTTTTCTCTACAGATTTCAAAAATAGTTTTTTTTTGACTTTATAGCACCTACGTCCAAATACACATACTCTGATTTTTGCCTTTGAGCTAAACATTATTGAAAGCTCTTAAATGTGTTCTTCTTTCTTTGCAAGGTAAGAGCAATCATTGTTGTCGCCGAGATCTGATTGGCTGTTGTGCTCTCGTAGCTATGAAAGCACAAAAGCTTCTAGGTAAAAGTGCAACTTAAGCTTATGGCTTGGACGTAGCTGCTTTATAGTATAAAGTTTATATCCTCGACAGAAAAACCAAACTATTAACATCGGTATGTGACAGAAATCGATGTTTAAAGAACAAATAGATTTAAAATCGAAAAAAGTAGTGAATTGCTTATAATTCATGTCATAAATACCTTTCATAATTTTGTTTTACGAGATCTTAAAAAGTGTGTGCTAATTATAATTCTTCATTATTTTTCTATACATATTGGAGCAAAGTCATAATCAAAATAAAGTAAACTTTAAGAAATTAAAACCAGCATTCTCATACAAAATACTGGTTCTAAACTCTTAAAGTATACTTTGTTTTGACTATGACTTTGCCCCATTGTTTGTAGTTTAGGCCTTGGTTAACTTTCTTAACTTAAAATTAAATCTCTAAATTTTTTGCAGTAGATCACAGACTTTACAAACTAATCATTTCAAAACTGTTCGGTTTCCGATCACTTACCTATCTATTCTATTAGAATCACCTTAATAAGGTTTACAAATCTAAAAATTCAATGGAACGACCAGTTTTTTTTGACATATCGAGCCATAACCGCCAAAAAAAGCTTAACCGAAACATATTTTGGGCCTTGGTTTTTTGACGAAAATTTATTTTTAACTATCGCAAATAATCGATTTTGATCAAAAAAGTAAATTCGAATATTATGTTGCATTAGCTTTTTTTTTGGTAGTTATGGCACGATATGTAAGTTGCTTTAATAACAACTTTTGCGCATATCAGATCAACAAAATACTTTGAAAACACTTAACTTACTAAACGATTTCCTTTGAATTGATATTACGGCCTCCTTCATCAGTCTTAAATATAGTTCTCATGATAAAGAAACTAAAAGAATAAAAAAAATTAATTTAAATTGTATTATTACCAAATATTTAACAATCAAAATAAGATAATAAACCAATTACATTTGTTTATTATACGAGTACAAAGAAATTTCACCTATAAAAACGAATGAAGCGAAGTCAGTCAACAGTAGTCATTTGCAGAACTCGATTTCGTTTGTAACGTTTAAATAATTTCTTCCCAAATAAAAATGTTTACTTTCAATAAATGCTTCCTGGTAACTTTGCTAGTTTCCATAGCTTTGGTTTCTGGTGATAGTGAAAGTTTAGAGATTACTAATGTTGAAAAGAATATTGTGGACACAAATCCGGCACAGATTGCTGTGCTGACACAATTGAAAACCACAAAATCTGGCTCGAGTGATGAGATTTACTATTACAAATGTACCGTGGGACAACAAATTTCGAGTAAGTTTACTGCTGGGTTTTACTTTCGAAATATTATATCTAGCTTAATTTGTTTAGGTCGTTTGGCTTGCACTGCCCAAGATAGCACTTCATGGTCTTACCCACATGATGTCGAGTTGAAATTACGTTGTCCAAATACAGGAATTGGTGAGACATTATCGTATGTGGAAATTAACTATTCCGTGTCTTCGCCCAGTGTAAACTGTTTTGTGAATGAGGGTGCTGTTGGTTCTGAATATATTGGCGTAACTTTACAAGCTTGGAATACTTTAGTATTTTCTTATTCGGCTGAGTTTTTTAGCTACTAAGTCAGCTTTTTTATGTAATATTTTATTTCTTTTTGTATCATTGTGCTTTTTGTGGAATTACATATAACAAAAAGTTTTAAATATAATGAAATAAAGTTACAAACACAACACAAGAAATATTTGCCTAAAAGTGTGCAAAATAGAAAATACCAGGTTTTGGTGGGGTCAATTCTGCACTGCTGTTCAAAGTTAAAAGTTATTCGGACAAGTTTACGTATAGTGCAACAGTTTTTTGTTTACTTTGTGGTCATGATTTTGTAGCGAAGAGGGGGAAAAAGTCTGTACTCACCAGACTTTGATATACCAGACAAGTTGCTTTTTAGGGTTCCGTACACCAAAGGTGAAAAAAGGAACCCTATTGTTTTCGCTACGCGGTCCGTCTGTCCGTCAAATGCTATTTTCTCAGAAACCGTAAGAGCAACGGACCTGAAATTTTGACAAAGTTTGTAGAACCTTGGCAGCTACAACAACAAATACATGAGAACTAAAAATTAAAGGATGTTTTAAAACAAGCAACGAAAAATGTAAAAATCCCATGTAATTACATACATACGATTGTATGTACATATGTATGTACATTGACACTTTAAATTTGTAAAATTAGTGCATTTTTATATAGACTACAACAATTAACACTAAAATTTAAAAAAGTTTTAATTAATTGGTCCATCAGTTAATGCAATTTTGACTATGTAATTTTAACAACTTGCTATATCTTGGAAACCGTAAAACTCTTGAAATTTTCAAAAACGGTAAAATTAAAAAATCTAAAAATTATAAATCGCCAAACAAAAAAAAAATGCTAAAAACCAAAAAAATCGCTTAAACGAAAATAGGCACAAAATAAAAAAAATCTAACAATAAAATAAATCGGCAAAACCGAAAAAATCGACAGAGTGTAAAAATCGCCAAAATTAAAAAAAACCCCAAAAACCGAAAAAAGTCGCCAAAATGCCAAAAAGGTGTCAAAACTAAAAAAACGCCCAAAATGAAAAAAACTGCAAAATAAAAAAAATCGCCAAAATTAAAAAAATCTTCAAATTGATAAAAAACGCCAAAACCGAAAGAGAATTGCCAAAACGCGAAAAAAACGCCAAAACTAAAAAAATCGCCCAAATAAAAAAAATCGCCCAAATGAAAAAAAATCGCCAAAATAAAAAAACGCAGTACGGAACCCTTCGCAAGCGGGTCACAGTCGCAAAAAGAAAATCTAAGCTTGGTGCGCGCTTTATTCTCAATTTTAGTGCGTTTTGAAATTTCAAAGTTGACAACGCTGTATACCAGACGAGTTGCTGTTTAGGGTTCCGTATACCAAAGGTGAAAAGGTTCCCTATTGTTTTTGCTACTTTATCCGTCTGTCCGTCACACGGTATTTTCGCAGAAACCGTAAGAGCTACGGACCTGAAATTTGGCCGCTACAACAACAAATACATGAGAATTAAAAATTAAAGCTTGTTTTAAAACAAGCAACGAAGAATGTTAAAGTCCCATGTAAAATACATATGTACATACGATTGTATGTACATATGTATATTAACACTTGAAATTTTTAAAATTAGTGTATTTGTATATAGACAACAACAATTGACATTAAAATTTTAAAAACTTTAAATTAAAGGGTGATCCATTAGTTAATGCAATTTTGACTATGTAATTTTAATAAATTGCTATATCTTGGAAACCGTAAGAGACAAACTCTTGAAAATTTTAAAAACGGTAAAACTAAAAAATCCGAAAATTATAAACTAGCCAAAAAAAAAAATGCCAAAAACCAAAAAAAAAACGCTTAAACGAAAAAATTAAAAAAAAATTTCTAACAATAAAATAAATCGGCAAAACCCAAAAAATCGACAGAGTGTAAAAATCGCCAAAATTAAAAAAAAACCCCAAAAACCGAAAAAAGTCGCAAAAATGCCAAAAAGGTGCCAAAACTAAAAAAATCGCCCAAAATGAAAAAAAAAAAAAAAAAGTTGCACTTCGCTGAATTTTTTTAGCTTTCGTTTCTTTTGTTTTTATCCCCTTCATTTGTATACATAATTACCTCGTGGTATAATGAACATTTATCTCATATGCAGAAGTGAAGGAAAGTATAAAAGAATATTTAAAAGACTTTGTCAAAATAAACTTTAACTGCCTGTCGCACGATGTCACCAGCAAACGGTCGATCGAAAACTTATGTTATAAACAATAAACAATTTTCTAATGTTATTGTTGTTTGCAATACAAGTGTTTGCTGGTAAACATCGTGGAACAGGCAGTAAGTGTTTAGAAGTGAAAAAGTATAGGAGGAAATTTACAAAAACATGTTGATAATTGAGATTTTGTTTTAACTAATTGAGGTTCTTGTTTGTTTAAATGAAAGCTTGGCATAATATCCCTAGTTCTTTCAATAAATATTTGGGTAATATTGTTTTCACACCTAAGTTAAAACCAGGTTTTAACGTTAAAACCACAAACAACTGATCTTGCGTTCACACTGTCATATTTGATAGATTCAGGTTTTACGTGTATTTGCTGTTGTATTTTTTCAAATTTTTTTTACACTTATTTGAAAAACTGTACAACAGCAGTTTTCGTTTACATGAACAACTTAAAAATTTTTGAAATGTGCTATAATGTGTAAATTATTTTGTATTTTGTTAATGAACATTTTAAGTGAATTGAAGAAGTGAAGAAGTGCTTGGAAATTAAGTTATTATATATAAAAAAATGCACAAATGCAATAATACAATAAACTAAACATCTGTTTCGACGGTGGTCAGTCATATCCTTCATTTTTTCCTCCTATAGAGCGGCCAATGAAAGTATTTTTGTTGGTTTACGAGCAAAATTATAGTTTTCCCGGGAATTTTTTCATTATTATTGAGTACTTTGAATAAAAAAAAGTATTTGCTTTTACATAACAAATTGTTTTTTTTTAACCGAAATATATATATCGCACTTAATCAACAAGAGGGTATTAAGTAAAAATTTTTTTAATATAAATTTTTGCAAGAAATCAACTAACAACACCAATATTTATCTACTGTAAAAATTTTAACGTATTTTGACCGCTCTTTTGTTGATAAAATTTGTTTTACTTTATAATTTTAATTCGAAATGTCAGTGCTTTTATGATAAAATTGCTCTAGTTTTTCTGATTTGCGTCTCTTTTCATAACAAAGATATTCTTATCCAATAATTGGAAGGTTTTAAAATAAAAACAAATGGAATTTGCTTCAAATTCTCCTAAAATGTAACGACAAAAAGTTTTTCGTCTATACTTAAAATTTTAAAATTTTAAGTTAGTACCCTTTTGTTGATTAAGTGCGATATGTACATGACAATATCAAATTGTTAAATTTTAAAATTTTTGTTGGCCAACTTGAGGCTATAATGTATATGTAAGTTTTGAGAGATATGTTAATGGAAACTTGCATACATAGACGTATTTTCAGAGGAATATTATTTTAATTTTTTTATACAACCGAGCTTAAGAAAATATATTTAGAAAACAACAGTGAAATGCGTCTTCAGGAACTAGATTGTGTGCTCCTCTAATATTAAGATATTTTTAAGTAATACGTATTTTTTTAAATGGGCAAATATTATCTATTGAAAATGTAGTGCCGTAGAAGGGGAACAAATTAATGGACATCATTTTGAGTCATTTGATCTACCTAAGTGCACTGGTTAAAAAATGTTCTCTTTTAGAAAATGAAACATTTTTCACTACGGCTATCTTCATTAATCCAAAATATATTTTTTTTTTAGTTTCATGCACATTTTAAATTTATTTGAAGATGATGAAATAAACGATGATTTCAGTTATAGAAACTAGTGAAAGCGAACGTGTGACTAATGCCAATTCTCATCTTGGTGTTTTAAATACTGTTCAGTCATCAATATGGAAAACTATAGCAGATTATTTGGGGGAAAAACGGATAGCAAAAAATAGAAATAAGTTTATTTTTTTAAATTATTACATGCTAATATTTGTGAATCGATATATCGATAAAGTGATACTACCCAGTGAAAAAATGGAAGTCATTCTAGCGGAAGTACATTTTCATTGCTTCCAAAAAATCGATATTTTTAATTTGCCGAGAGTGAGCAAAAAACCACGTAGAAGCTTATTTTAGTCACACAAAACCTTGTAACTCCTCCATAGTGTTAGAAAATACTCACCAGAATTTAAAAAAAATATATATTTTTTCAAAAGAAATTTATGAATTATTTTTAGTCTAAAATTTAAAAGTTATTTGCTTAAATTTACATGATAACACGGTTTCGGGCTTAAATTCGTATAAAAAGAAACGAATTGTTAAAAAAGGCAAATATTTACCCTTTTTCCTAGATGAAAATATTATCATAGAACACAAAAAAGGGAATTTTTCTTAATATCGCTTCCAATTCAGTGACCAGGCATCGAAAAAGAGAACTTCTTGCAATGACAACCCTATGTAAAAATCATTAGATCGGATCGAAATTTGCACTACTTCCGCATCGTAAACTCTACATTTTAATGACTTTTTTGGAGTCTCTTTTTTTGCTGGGTATGAATATTTTACCACCTCTACTTGTTGGAGCTCTCTGAAAAGTACCACAAAAATAGTTTGCCTAAAAGCATGCAAAACAAAAGCAAATTCACCACTACTGCTCAAAATTATTTGCACAAGTTTTGGATTCATACAACAATTTCTTGTTTAGTTGAAAGTCGAAAATGTTTACAAAAGTACTTCACAATTTAACAAATCCAAAGCACACTCCTTCACTTATTTTCTATCCTAGAGATTTCATCTTTTAAGGTTCAACAGTTTTGCACCAATTCGCAAAAGACTAGAAAGTTAATAGAAATTTAGTACAATATCACAACTGATTACAAAAGTATAAATAAAATGATTCATTTATTCAACTCCTTGAAAATGTTTACTGATAAGTTCTATAAGATTAAGGCCCAATAATTGATTTCTCAATTAAATGTCATTGCCACTTAAATTTAAGTTGCACTTTAATGTATTTTAATTTTTTCAGTGGTTAATTAAGGTTTTTATTAAATTACGTTGAAAATACGTCAGCGCAAAAAAAATATAATCAATACATATAATCAACTAAACTATTTGTTTGAGCTTTAGGTCTGGTATTGTTTGTATTTTATTTGATCAATATTTCGCTAACATTCGGTTAACTTCTTCAGGATATATGTATGTTAACCTAAGGTTAACGAAATATTGATCAAATAAAATAAAAGTAATACCAGACCTAAAGCTCAAACAAATAGTTTAATTGATTATACTATAAATACAAATAGTTAAATTGAATATATCAAAAAGGTGGAAAAATTAGATAAAAGAATTCAATACATATAATGGAAACCTTTCCAAAAAACAGCTGTTTAATGAAAGAAAAGTTTAAATTACATAAAAACACATTATATGAAACAAAAAAGCATCAGAACACATTTTTCTATTAATTTTTTAATGATATGAAGCTATATATTGTATATGTTGTATATTTCTGAAAATCAAACGAAATTCTTTTAATTACGCCCACATGATGTTCATGTATTATTTCTGTGGCAAAAAGGAAAAAATGTTTAAGTCGAGATAAAGTGAATTTGACTTTCTGATAGCTCCGTAATCTAGATATTTGAAAGTACCCCTGGGTAAAATCTCAGTTAATTTGTGCGATTTTTCATAAAGTTACAGCAATATGACTTCCGACTTTCATATCTTTTTTAGACTTCTAATCTCATTTAGAATAAAAGCTAAATTAAGGCTATACTTTGGTTATTGCATCTTAAATGTATTACTTTGCTTAAAAAAATAAAGGTTAACACAGAATTTTCCAATTTAGCTGTAAAAGAAATAAATGTCTGAAAATCGACTTGAACGCTTAAAAGTGCTCTCCATCAAAATAGTAAAATATGACTTTAGCACTTTTTCCTCATTGCCACAGATTTATATATATTTATGTAATATTTTCAATAACACACAAAAGAACAAAAACATGTGGTGTGATCGTAACACTTAAGTAACATTTAAGTACACAAGGTTGGGCATTTAAGTTTCATTTATATGTCTCCCAACTTTGTACTGAAAAAATGAATACGATACTAAAACGGCATTTAAAGATAAATTACCCTTAATTGAGTAGTCAATTATTGGGCCTAATAATAATAGTTCAATTGAGTTTCGACCAGTTTCGATAAAGAAATAGTTTCACACCAGCTTTTCATAAGAAAGAACGCAACGTCTGTTAATTTTTTTTTTGTCAATTAATTTTTGTATCAACAACGTTTACACACCTGCTGGTGCAATTTCAAAAGTGTTTGCTCGCAACAAAAAGAATATAGTCATTATGAATTACACAAAATACTTATTAATATTTACAATTCTTTGTCAAATAAGCCTAAAAATAAATGCTGCTAAGATTAAAGTGATAAATTTGAACACTTGGAATTTATCTAACGAAAATGGAAGTGAGTGAATAGTAGAGAAAATATAAAAAAAAATTTAAAATATAAGATATAAGTTTTTGGGTAAACGTTAACTAATTATCTGCATTATCAACAGTTTGTTACACCCCTCAAGAACCAGTTTGAATGTGTCAAAATAAAACAAAAAATATTATTAGTGATTTAGGAAAACAATGGCATATATTTACAACAAAGTATACTCTAAGAGTTTAGAACCAGTATCTTGTATGGTAATAAAGATTCAAAATTTTTAAAGTATACTTTCTATTGACTATGAATATGTGCCAATGATTTTGGAGAAACCTAAATAAATAAAATATGTACACATTGGTTGCTTAGTTTACCAAATTGCTTAATATTTTTTACCTTTTTTCTGTTTATTTATTTACTTTTTCTATGTTAGAAAATTGTAATTCATACCAATTCCAAGTGATTATTTGAATGTATTGTGATGTTAGAGTATTCATGACGATAAGATAAGAAATAATATACATAATTGTAATTATTAAAAAGTTTCAGTTTGCAAAATTACGATGACAGAGTGTTTGTTCACGGCGATAAGATAAGAAACAAGTAAGAGTGCTATATTCGGCTGTGCCGAATATTATATTCTTTTTACTGATTTGCAATAGCAATTTATTTCGAATTATTTCTGACACACCAGTCCAAGACCTTCTTCGCAAGCTTCGAAAAATTAACTTCACCTACATAAGACGGACGGATGGACGGACAGACATATATCTTTTGTTCATCTTTCCTATTTATACGGACCCAAAATATATACATATACTTTATGTGTCCCTTATTAATATTGTGTAAATTACACACGGAATGAAAAACCTATATATATGTATATACACTACAATTTTTGGTGTCGAATAAAAATAATAAACTATAAAGCAGACGGCATGTAGTTTATTTGAAAAAAATAAGTTGTTCTTAATAGTCATTGCCAATTGTTTGCTGGGTGGTTTTCTATGCCTGTAGGGAAAAAGTACTTAAGTCATATTTTATTGTTTTGTAGGAGAGCACAATTAAATTTTTTGGGTCGCTTTTCACAAATTTATTTCTTTTGCAGATAAATTAGGAAATTAGGTGTATACTTGTATTAAATTTAGGAAAACATCATTCAGTACACTATAATTATTATATTCAATTTGGAACATAGCAAAGAATAAGTTCAATTAATCTATTATTCCATATGAGATTATTAGTGGAAGAAATATAAGCAGCAAGCCAATGAGCTATATCTTACTGAAAAATTGCACAAAATAATAGAAACTTTGCACAGGAGTACTTTTGAATACGAAGGCTACAGTAATGTCATTAACTTAAAATTACTTTTTCTCAACTTAAGCACTTATTCCTTTTTGCCACACAATTAATAATTACTTAGTATGTGAAGTACATTCAACAGCAGTTTTGAACGTTGTTTTTAAATTTTCTTGCCTTCTTAAGAAACTCACATGAATTTATAACTAAAAATTCTTTCATAAAAAATTATTATTAATTGAAGAAAATATTGAACATGAGTATGGCTATTAAAAGCAGGTTACACTATCATTTGTGCACTCCTGCCGAAAAATCTCTTCACCAATATACGATAGCACTAACCAACGAAAATTGTATATTCACTTATTAAAACTTTTCATAAAAGTGTTCTAATCACATACACAAGTCACTTGCTGAGTTGGTAGATAATGTAGTTTAAGTGAAACTAATTAAAATTTTTAATAATTTGTTTTTATTTCAAAATATTTAACACATATGTATGTATTTTGTACATATTTTTTTTAACACAACATTTATGTATATGTATTTTATATCAAAATGGTCCACTGGTCCAACATTTTGAGATTTTTTTGACGGGTTTTTGTTGTTTCAATATTAGTTGCCTTCAATTTTTATGAAAATAATCGTTGATAACATAGTTTTTGTTTTGGTAATTTATATGAATCGAGTACTTAATAGTGTCACCTTGATTTAGCTCCGTAGTTTCATCACGATATATCCAACTTTCGTTTTTGCTCTTATCATATGCAGTTCTAAATTTAGTTCTATTTGGAAGTTTTCCTTGAAAAACAACAGAATTTATGCCTCCTATATGCGGTATGCGTATCTCAAAACCTTTGGGACGCAGCTCTTCAAACGTGCGAAAAGGCATTTCATATTCCGGGGGGTACTCTGAGCAAGTAAATGATAACGGCCTCATTGACTCATAATAATTATCGCTGTGACATTCACCATAGGTATCATACTCAAGAGTAGCATTCTTGTGATAAACATGAATCCTGTATTTAAATCTATCATCCGGTCCCAGATTTTTATTTTCATTGCGAAATGTCCAACGCTCGTTGTCTTCTTTATGAATAAATCGTCTAAATATAGTTCCATCTTCAAATCGGCCATCAAAATAAACACGCGTTATGCCTTCTATATGTGGTATGGATAGCCCAAATCCATTGGAATCTAGCGTTTCAACCATGGGAAGAGGTATTCTATATGCCCAGAGATATTTAGTGCAAAATGATATCAGCAAGATTAAATGAGAACTCATTATTTAAGAATTGGAATCGTTTCGTAGAAGTATTTATTGCTTGACGTTGAAAAACAGACTTAATGAATTTTCTATAGTTTTAAAACTTAACAGTTTCGTTGCTAAAATCTACGTGGCAAAAAAGAATATATCCACAATATAGACAAAGAATTATAAAATTAAATTGCAAAATGCCTACATATATACATATGTATGTATGTATATTTGAAGTTAATTTATAATATGTGTACGTGTTTATTTAACCCATTATTGTCCGCTGAATGAAATCATGAACCAATTTCTTTGAGTGCTTGAAGGAGCTGCCACGAAGTGTAGATAATTGAAAATAAGAATTAGTGTACAAAAGAACAACTATGCACTTATTAAATCTTCCAGCTTTACAGTTCGATGAGGTAATTTAAGGTGGAATTAGACGTGCCGTAGCCATAACCAAACCAAAATTCAATTCGTTTCTATCGTAAGAGCTATGGCGTTATAGCTAATCAAATACAGTTTTGCCCATTAGTTTGGTTGGAACGGCTGCTTTCTATGGTTATGGTTATGTCACGTCTGATTTACATGAGAACAATTTTTCAGCCGAAACATTTTTGTTCTTTTAAGTATTTTTATGCCATATTATACTTTTGGTTTAATTAGGTCTTCTGGGCTTACAATCTGTTGTAAATAAATAAATGAAAAGAAATGAAATGAAAAAAAGTTACACGAGAATAATTCATCTGGCATAAAATGTATACGTTTACACCCAGGCTGATCAAACTGGCAGCAGAGTGCCGAACATCAATTGGCTTCTTATTCAAATGAAAACACATACGCGAATACATTCACTGTTGGAAATTTGGCTAAATTTAAACTAACTTTAAGCTAACTATTTCGCAAGTAGTACTGACTACACTTGGATTACTTCGCAATGTAATCAACTGACTACTTTAACATTGCGATGTCCTAGGCGGTAGTCAATTGGCTCACTCTGCATTTCTTTCAGCTAACTTAATGTTGAGTTCTTTAAACCAACTTGTAGTCAGTAAATTAAAAAAATTTTCCTGGGGTTCGAACATGTATCATCACAATTTGTTTACTCAACGCGCTACCACTCAGCTAAGCTACCATCTAAAATAACAACAGCAAAATGTTAACATAAAACTGAAATGAATTTCAAAGTAGCTGAGAACAAACTACCATGTTATGCCAGCATAATTAAGCCCTCGTACGTCAGCACAATTAGACTTGCATTAACCATCACAATAATAACACCTGTTCGAACCAGCCTTATGGCAACACTATATTTTATTATGAGTGACTTGTCATAAGGACAAAGCCGTAACCATAGCAACTCATTGAATATTGGTTTGTTTAAGACTATGGCATTATTGCTATCGCACGTCCAAGTTACCATAAACAGCTGTTTGCTGATTAGATATATTTTTTTTGTGGTTAATTTTTTTTTTCATTTTTGTTTGTTAATTTTTGTTGTATACTTTTTTCACCTATTTAAGTAAGCGAGTTTAGTTTTTTTATATCCTTTACCATTTAATTGAAATGAATTTATAAACATCTTAGTGCTATATGATCAGTAAAATTGAATATGTATATGAACATTTTATATGCATTCCTATATACAAACTAGAGTCCTGCACAATACCACTTATAAGAACTTTGAAGACATGAGGGATTTTTAAAATGCTTTACTACAGCGAAATCTTCTAAAAGAAATGCTAAAGAACACTGTTGGAAGGCCATTTGTTACAGTTATCGCAGATATAGGAGTAAAGAGGAAAATGCTTAGTCACGGAAGAGTTTGTGATGCTTGCTTCTTCATATGCATGGGCACGTATACAAACGTCATACATGTACATAAATACATAGATACATAAGTTGTTTCTATGCTCTTTTTGTGTGCGCTTACTTTAAAAAAACTCGCTTAAACACATAATAGTTTACCATCAACATCGTACAGATCGTACAACACTCAAGTGTACAGCAAATGCAACCTGAGTTTCGAAAATAAGCCAATGCTTATGATTACATAATCATATTGCTAAATGTTCGCTATTAATTCGTAATCGAAACATCGATATCGAAAGAAAAGATAGCAAACACGCATCAACACTACTTCTTTTGATTGTTTGTTATGAACACGACTTCTTCGCGAGATCGATTGTTACCACTCATATACATGAACATAAATACATCCATCATGCTTCGCTTATAATAAGATACCATTTATTATTGGTTTAGTACATGGGTGAACATCATCTAGCAAATTTTTGATAATCGAATTTACACTTATTCTTATTCTCTTTCATTTAGTCTTATCTGAGGCAAATTTTTGCTTATCTTTATACTCATTTTTCTCAAACGCACTGCGAGAAATTTATTATGTATGCTGTTTATGTTAAAAAATGTTTTCACATACAACAAAACATTTACAAATTGGTTCTTAGTACTTTTAAACTCATAATTAATGTGAATAATAATGTTTATTTATTACTTTTTGTTGAAACGGTTTTCTAGAAAAAAAAAAATTCTTTCATAAAAAAATCATATAAGAATTACTTTTATTGATTGTTTCTGCCTGTGTGTTTATATTTTTCGCTCACTAACGCAACCTTAAATTTATCTTAGTATAATACATGCCACGAGAATACATTTAAAAAACAAGACTTATTTACATTTCAAGACTGTTTATGCAGGCCTCTAATACATATACTCGAATAGAAAATAGGAGCAAACTTTATAAAAATAAACTCTTTTCTTTTCTATAAAAAATTTGCACAATTTTCGAAATTGGTATGAAAACAAAACAAATTTTTAAGATATGTTGGCAAGAAAATATTGCCCAATTTTTCTGACAGTAAAAAAGTAAAGACAATTGAACAATGTTGCCACCACATTTCACAATTGTTTTGGTTGCACAATAAAAATCAAAAGTCTTTTGATATTTGCCAATATATTGTGCAACCTTCGAATATGAGATAGACATTTGCGATATTATTGTACTATACGAAAAATTGCACAATTATATTTCAAGTGTGTGTGGCCGCTTTAAAAACTCAAATTAATTAATAAAAATATTTCACTCAATAAGAATTGAAATTACTGAACTTAAGACCGAATTAGAAATTATTATTTCTGATTAAAATTCACTACAGTTCAAGTAATTCAAAAAATGTCTCGAACACTTTTAATTTAAAATGAACAAATTTTGTTGCAGCTGTTGGCATTAAACTTTGACGTTTTAGTGCAACAGCTCAAGCTTTGACTCAGCTCAGACTTTGTCATTGAAACGGCAGTAGTACCTAGTGTTTTGTTATGCACGCAACTGTCTATCACGTGCGAATGAATTAACATAATACAGTTTTACTTTTGAATCGCAAATTTCTTTCGAAAGGCATTGCTTTTCGAATTGAATGATATAATGAGCTCCCAATATGGGATAATTTAAACTACAATACATTTACACACTTATGTATGTATGTATTTATGTATGTATTTTATAATTTGTTATTATATTGACATAAAATTGTTTTCGAAAATTTCAACAAGCGGCTTACTATGCCGAATCTTTTATACCCTTAACTAAATTATGAAAATTAAATGGTATACAAAAAATGGTTCGATAGATCATTAAACAAAGACATAAAAGTAATAAAAGACCTGGAATGAATGTATACTTAAATATTATGTTAAGAACTTTATTCTCTAATTTGAAATTTATAAAATTAAAACGTGCGGAAGTGTCATAGAATTGTTGTTGGAAATACATACATATTTGTAGAAATACATACGTATGTATTTATAACAACAATGGTGAAGCAATTACAAAGGATTTACATTCACGTGGAATACGGAACATACCCGTATCTTGTTTGAAAGCTGTTCTGAAAAATTAAAAATGTTGGCGTTTTATTTAAAAAAAAATAAAAATTTAGTCTCTGTAATTACTGTGCATATTTTGCTATTTACCAAATACGAATGCTTGGCTAATGACGTAAGGGAATTGTTTTTGAACAACTCTTTTTGATAAAGGAAAAAAAACATATTTATGTGAATGTCGCACATGTCATTCGTACATATTTTTTTCCTCTTAAATGTTTTTAACTTCTTTTGCGTTTTAGTTTTATTAAGTTGTTGAATAAAGTTATATTGCGATGTGAAATATTGTTTAAGTATCTTTTATAACGTTTTGATCTCTTTTTTGTACCCTTCACCAAAAATGGGAAAGAGTATATACATATATATTGGTTTGTCATTCCGTGTGTAATTTTTTCCATAATATTCATATGCGACCCATAAAGTATATAAAGCTACTTAATTATTTTGAAAACGGCAGCAGCACCATAAATATATATTTCAGTGGTGGCGCTTTTAAATATTTCATATTTATTTAAATAAAATAGTTTATTCAAAAACAATAATATATTTTGTTATCATTCCGCTGTTAATAAGTTATTGAGAATTTCCGCAGTTTTCGCGATTTTTGCCGAATGTTTTGTACTTCTTAAGTCATATTTTAGACTTGGCAGTTTTTCTTGAAGCAGTTCTCTTCAATTTTCTTTTAAAACTGCTTGTTGGTTTACATTCAGACGGTTTCTTGTTCAATATTCCTATTGTTTCAATGCAGCGAATGAAATAACAAAACAGAACTGAATTAACCTTTCTGTACAAGCATGTCAGTACCCCTCTTCTTTCATCTTTCCTCTCTCTCCTATTAGCTCAGATTTGCTTCAAGAAAAACTGCCGAGTCTAAAACATGAATAAGGTTTAAGCGATTTTAAATCAATATTATGGCTTCTTTAGAATTTTGCAAATTCTCGCGGTTATTTTTCAAAGCGACTTTTTGCGTTTCGCTTAGCTTCCTAAAAGTTTTTCAGATTTTAAAACATTATTAAACTTTTTCATCATCCCGCTTTTAGAAAAGTTTTGCGAATTTTCGCAATTTTCGTGAGTTTTTTGCATTCCTTACAGCTTATCGATTCTTACACTCTATAGCTCCAAATAATTGTTTCATTTTTCTTTATAAATTAAATACATTTTATGTTTTGGAAAGAAAATTTTGGTATAGAATATTAAAAAAATAAAAACCACAACTTCAGAGCTGGAAAATTTAAAATTTTTTTGGACATTAAAGTTACTAAATTAAATAAATTTTTTCTCTATATCATTTTCACTTAACTAATATTTTTTATTTTAAAAAAGATAGATTGGTATAAGGAATTAGAAAAGTCTAAAAATATGATTTCAGGGTTGGAAAATTTATTTTTTTTTGTATATAAAAATAAAGAGTTCAAATTAATTTTTTCTTTTTGTTTACAAATTAAATATACATACTTTATGTTTGTTTTTGTTTGTTTGTTTGTTTGAAAGCCCCTTAGTTTTAAACTAAGTAAACAGTTCCATACAGTAGAACAAAAAGGCTTTAGTTATATGTGAAAAATCGCTATGAAAGGAGAGGAGTACGGCTTAAAGTACCAATTTGCATGAATTATAATTCATACTACATGATAATGAGACCGGAAAATCTATTCGTCACTACTTGACTATTCGTATTAATTACTGTTCGTTATAACCGAACTTCACTGTAGTTGTCTTTTATTTGCTGTCGCTACGATAGAATCGAATAGGGGAAATATGATTCAAAGACCGGCGCTGCGACACCTGATGGATCGTTTGTATCATAGATCTCTGAATTAGATTAATTCAATCTATGTATGATTCTCCTTATGAAGGTCAGTACAGATATTGGAAAAGTTCGCCTAATATCATCTGAACACAGAAACTCAGAATAAAAAACACGCCTTATACTGTCACACAATACGACACACTCACAAAGAATGTGTATCGTCGTCTCGTCATCTTCGAAGCACAAGCGACACAAAGGTGAACGAACTTGGTTACTTTTCCACCAGTCCAAAGTGACCAGACAGAAAACCAGTAACAAGCCGTAAATTATTCCTCTTGAAGTTCAGGATGCCATTATATGTAAATGGCTGCATTAAAAGTTTTGGCCTGCCTTAAACCAGAAGAAGATATTTTCTTTGATCAGAGAAATGACAATCGACCAACTTACATCACAAAACGGCTCTGGGCCCATAAAAGGAGCAGCAGAGGCCCTCTTGGCCAGTTCATCCACTTCTTCATTCCCTGGATGACCGCTGTGGCACACATCCTTGTTCCGTATGAATAGCTTTTGTAATGAAGAACGTCGAATGCTGCTTATTTGAGTAAAATTTAGTGAATCGTTCAAAAAATCGTTTAATTTTAATAACTTCAAAAGTAAAAGTGAAATCGATTTTTGGATAGTCAGTGATTTGTGAAAAATTTACAAAATAAATGTAAAGAAACATTGTTGTCGAAAATTTGCGATTTTTTTGTCAAATCTATTTTCAACACACATTAATTTTTTTGGGACTTAAGAAATGGAGGCAAGTTTCAAGGATGGCCTGCAGGTTCAACCCAATCCCACATGTATTAATATTATTTGCAAGTTTTTAAATTAACAACTTTCTTAGTCCCGATCCATACTTGCAATTTTTGTTGCAACAATTCGTAAATATGTGGAAATAGAAATAAATAAATTTTGTATTCCTCTCCCACTTTTTTACACTAAAAACTAAAAAATTGCTGCAACAAAAATTGCAATTCTGAAACGGCACTTACATACACACTTTCTGCAAAGTAAAAGCTTAACTACATTTAATTTCTTATCTTTTTAAGCCATTCACGTTAATGATCTTAAAAGTCCCATTGGAGTTTACAGCGCTCTAAAGGATTCATATGGCGATATTTTGAATTCAAAATATGACGATCACTTAAGATGGATTGCCTACGATAACTGGACCTTTTCAACAATTTTCACTAGTATATATTTAGCAAAAAAAAAAAAAAAAAATTAATCACAACTACCAAAGATCCTAAAGTAAACAAAATATTCACTTCCAGCCACCTTCGCCATGGAACAAAAAATCAATCTCACTCTACACGGCATCGACACTGTATCGACTGTTTACTTAAATAATCATGAAATCGGTAAAACTGACAATATGTTTGTACGCTATTCTTTCGATATCATGCCATATTTAAAAACCGATAATATTTTGGAAATCAAAATCATATCGCCTGTACTCATAGCTCAAAGCCGAGCTAACTATTTGAAAGAAAAGGGCATTACAACGCCACCAGATTGTCCAAATAGTGGAACAAAAGGCGAATGCCACCGCAATATGTTGAGAAAAATGCAATCAAGTTTTGGTGGAGAGGGATATGTAGCAGCACCGTCAATGGGCATTTGGAAGGCGGTTGATCTGGAATACTATGCTGTGGCCATAATGAGTGACGTTGATGTAGCAATACGTCATAATGACACGCATTGGACTTTGGATATGATAATATTTCTCAGTTCGGATGTCAGGCAAAAGTTTTATTGTGAAGTGACTTTTATAGCGGTGTGAGTATTAAGTTAAAAATAATTTTTGTGGTACAGAACAGTTCTCTTAAATTAGTTTAAATTGTATGAAAATGTGCGCTTGGTTGAAATTTCTACACTTAAATAGCAAAATCTGTACGCACAACGGGGCAAAGAAGGCAACTTCAGGTTAGATACTACGATTTACTGCTTTTATCTCTATGAGCCTTAGCACATCAAACTTATATTTAAGAGCACAAATCTTGTTTGTTTTTTGTAATACACGGGTGGTATTTCGAAGGAGGAGAAGGCCTACTCTACAGTTCGAAATGGAATTTTCAAATTATATAAATTCGAAATTCTTACATCACGAAGTATTTGCTTCTTTACTTCTGTACCTACAATGACTGAAACAAATGTCTTGCAAACAGTGTTGTTCAGTGTTTGTTTTTGAAGACTTCGCTATAGTAAAGCATTTGAAAAATCCCTCACGTCTTGAAAGTTCTTTTAAATGGTCTCAAGTACACACACACACGTTTCACCGATTGGTGGTTTTATTTTATTGTGTACTGGGTATTTTATGCCAGCACAATTATTCTCGCGTGTGAATGCTCTATGATAAAAATTCATAAAATTTAACTTGTTGGGATTTTTTGCTGGACAGAGAAAAGAGGAGCTGTTTGGAACATTTTCAGTTCGAATTGGTTTAGTTTTAATTTTTGGCCATGTTATACATACATGTATAATAAAATCACAGAGTATATATATGTACATATGTATGTATATCAATGACTACATAAAATTTACTTTTTTCCACTTTCTTCTCAAATCACCGGTTAGTCCGTTATCAATGACTGTCAAACCCAAAATAACTGACGCAGCTTGTTAAAAGTTTAACAGGAAAAGTGTCAGGGACGGGAAACTCATAGATTCATGGACTTATTGATCCACCCTTGATTAATTAATTATTTTTTTATTTCAATATTTTATTTGAACTTTGTTTTTTAAATTATTAACAACTTGACAGTCTCTTTTGGTAAAATTTGCGATTTAAAACTTATGAGCCATGCTGACATTATACAGGTGACTGCGTAAGGATTTGTTATGCAATAATACGGCAACCATAGCTGGGTAAAGAACCGAAGAATGTCAAAACAACAAAGATTTGTGTACGAAAACCAAAACAAAACGAAGTTTTTGACATTCGTTAGCTACAAAGCACATAGAGCAAAAAATTATCAGCTGAAGTAGCGCTGCCACCTAGTTAGATACACCTTGTTATAAGCTAATTCAAGTTTTAATTCCAGGTTAAAAGTTTAGAAAAAAAATTATACTCAAAATTTTGAAATCGATATTTATTTCACGCGATCTAAGTGGGACTAATGTACTTAGGAGGTCTCAAATTTGGTCCCGATCGGTCAAAACATTTTCAAGTTATGAGAGGTTTGCATAAACAAACATACATACATACACACATACATACAAACACACACTCCCACTCACACACACACACACACATATATACATACCTATATCATCGTCAAAATAATCAAAATAGATTTTCCTAACCTAAAATTTAGACTTTAAATTATTGAGATGAATTCAGTTACTCTCTCTATCTCTTTTAAAGCAGGAAGCTAAAAATCGTTTTGAAAATTGGTTTTAATTTTGTAAATAACCCTTTAAGATTAATTTAATAACTAATTTTCAGAGAACTCTTAGACATGCCTCTGGTTTTCAAGCGTGATATATCATATGACTCACTTAAAATTGACTTTAAAGTTGATATACTAAAGGTAATATTAAAAATGTTCATAAAAAATTGTAACTACCTTGTCAATATTTTATTTTGTTCCCCAGGAAAGAGTCGAGTTATGGTGGCCAAATGGTTATGGTGCACAAAAATTGTATCCATTACATACCATTTGCAATTGTTGGCTAAATCGCTCCGGCCCAGCATTGAAATCGCGCACAAAATCGGAAAAAACTATTGACATTGGCTTTAGAACCATTGAACTGGAAGAAGTTTTGGATGGTATTACTTGTATTCTTAATAATTTGTATTTAATTTGATTTTCTGAAACATTTTTCTTTTCACAGATTTTGGTCGAACATTTTTCTTCAAAATAAATAATCAGCCGATTTTCGTAAAGGGCGCCAATTATGTACCGTCCAATATTTTGCCGGAATATTCTTACAGAGAAAATGAATTAGTGCATTTGCTGAAATCGGCCAAAGAAACTCATTTGAATATGATACGCGTTTGGGGAGGAGGACTCTACGAATCCGATACATTTTATTATTTGACCGATTCTTATGGGCTCTTAGTGTGGCAGGATTTGGCGTTTACAGCAGCCACATATCCTATAACCGACGAATTTGTGGAGTAAGTTTTTTGAAGCTATTTATTTTATGGGCCTGTCCTACGAAGTTGAGAGGAAACCTTCGATTGATAGCTTGTACTGAAAATCCAGCGGTGTCGAAATAAATAGTTCGATCGACAACTTGTATTGAAAATGTCTAATCGATCGAACATTTTCTGTCAATATCTTTGGCCAGGCTGTATGTACTTAATGAGATTTATATGTTAAGCAGAACTTTTTAAACTCCTGCAAGATCTGTTCGGCTAGAGACCTCGTATGTAATAAAATTAAGATTTTAACACAAACTTTTTAATTTTCTCCAAGATCTGTTCGCCTTGAGGCCTCTCAAAACGCCAGACGTTTGGCCTTTCATCCCAGCTTATGTATGTTAGCTACTAACGATGAAACTGAGTTGTATTTGACAAATATTACAGAAACATTGGGTTCTTCAGAAATAGAACGTTTGCAGGAGGAATATAAGAAATTTTTTATGGGAACCATACGACAAGAATTAAATGTTATATCGCGCAATGATTTTAATCCCAGAGCAGGACCCATGATTTCTACACCGTCTATGGGAGTTGAAGAAAGTAAAAAAGGACTGCTAGAGGAGCCACAAAATCCAAATTATGGCGACGGTAGGTAAAACACAATAAAAATTCAAAGTACTGAATTAGACTAAATATGTATGTATGGATATGTAAACTGATGTTAACTATTCTTTTGCAACCCTGGGAATAAATTGCGGCACTCGTTATCGAACGAAATTACGAAATATTTCAATAGAGTTTATATGGAAATATTTTAAAATTTCGAACGGAATCGAATGCCGCAATTTGCCCCCTGGCGTAATGAATCGCTATTATTTTTGGAAATTTTTTCATAAATTCCATTAGGCCAGTGCCTATGTTCTGTAACTTTGGTGAGAACTTTTCCAAACGAAAAGTTTGTTGCCATTCTTTGAAACACAGGATGACTAACAAAAAACTTAGTTACTTGCTACTGCTTCTTGTAAGCTTATTTCAGGTTGTATATGAATCAGCCTGTGAAAAACAGGACAACCAATATAATTGTTTGATGTTTTTGTATGTAATTTCTCGACCTTAGTTTTAATATCAATTAATGTAGTTTTATAGATATTGTATCTATTCAGGCTTTCAAGGTCATTCAACTTCTTCAAAATGTAAATAAAAGACGTTTTCTATTTCATTCTTAATGTATCCGACGTTTCGTTGGGATTTAATATATAATAATATATATATATATATATATATATAAATAATTGTTTGATTTTTCTCGACGCGAAGACTTCTCGCAATTTACAGAACACAGGTACAGGGCTTAATTTTCCCAAAAGGCGTAAAGAAAAATAATGATAACAAAAACACTTTATTACAGTTCACTTTTCCGAAGGTGATAAAGATGGCTGGAATCCTGATATTTATCCCCGAGCACGTTTCATTACCGAATATGGCTTTCCCAGCTTACCCGCCTTGGCATCTTGGAATCGTACTATGCTGCCGGAGGAAAAATTTTCCGATATTCTGCAACATCGTCTTCATAATCCGCGCTTAAAATTTATTTCAGAACATTTTGAATGGGCAAATTTGGATCGAGATATTGAGACCCAAATCTATTTGTCACAATTATCACAGGCAATAGCTACAAAAACTGCCACGGAAGTTTTCCGAGCCCATAGAACCCACAAAAGAACCATGGGTGCAATGTATTGGCAACTTAACGACAATTGGGTGGCACCCACCTATTCCAGTATTGATTATTTTGGAAACTACAAGGTATGTTTGTATACACACAAAATTTTATCAAAATATCAAGTAATTTAACATTATCTCTACATTTGACAGATTGTTTGGAACTGGTCAAAGGAGTTCATGGCGCCTATTGCTATTATGGCCCTAATGGACGCTAAGAATTCTAAGATTAATGTAACCGTTACAAAAGAAGAATTCGTAAATGATATCGAGCAACCGGAGAAATATAATATAACAATGTATACATTTCTATGGTCGAAATTATTCCACAGAAGATCAATAACATGGGATATATCAGTGGTACTTAATTATTCTAGACAAACAAGTTGTGGTGAAATTAAAAACATTTTATTTTTCCAGAGCACCAACGGCATAAATACTGATTATTTGGATACGAATGAATTGTTTACTGCAGGTTTTACCCGAAACAATTGTTTTTTTACATTTGTACTAACTCAATATAATAGAACTATATCCAGCACCTTTTTAATACCGGGCGAGCTTTCAGATGCCAAGGGTGTGACTAATCCTGAATTAACCGTAAGTATTTACATCTGATATTTTAATGGAATTCATTATGGGGAGTGCATTGCTCCCCCAAGAATTGATGTTCAATTATTTCCCCTAGAACTATTAAAAATTGTATGTAATTATTTATTTTATTATTATTCATGAAAATCACAAGTCATAATGCCTCCCTTCCGCCCCCAAAAAGTTTATAGCTACACCAATGTTCACTAGCCTTTAACATTTGAAGTTGCTGAATCTGAGTCAAAAAATATAGAACCAGCCGACTTACGATAATCAATGGGTTTTTTGAAGGATGCCTTATTTTTTATCGAATAAGCTCCTGTGATGTGTAAATGCCACTCATTTCCATGAGTTTATAGGGTGAACCAATTAAAATTTTAATTGGCTGTCTAGTTTTTCAAATTTCGGCCAAGCCAGTCGTGGTAGTCACTGGCTCCCCAGTACCCCATCCAATCAAATCAATTTCTTTTTCTCAAAGAAGTGAGAGAAATGTTCAGAACTATGACGAGTTAATGTTGATACATGTTCTTGAGCATTCACAGCCATAGTAGCAATGTTTTTCGATTGAATGCACTGGACAAGAGGATACACGGGTTGGTTTGTCCAACTTTGTAAGGAGAAGTTCATTTCTCCTAAGGTTCATATCGCTTTGTAAGCCAAATCACATGTGGTAATTATTAATGAACAAATAACACCAAAGTTAACTTTAAATATTCTGACAAACACGTAGTATAATTTAACAACCAGCTGTTTTTGAAGGCCACTACACCTTCTTTATCAGCGTACTTTTGTATTTGATCGACTGTGTATCGTGTTAGTTGATGTAGATTTCTGCTTTATATACTCAGCCTTTATTGCAAATGGAATATGTGAATTGTTTTGATTCATAGTATTAAAATTTGCTGAAAGCTTTTGTTTTGTAATGAAAGCTCAATTTGCATGAAAGCTCATTTTTAGTTATTACTATTTTTCTGCATTACAGTTTGATTTTACTTCATACTATTGCGTAAAGACCAATAATGAATTCATACAATATCACACAATAACAATAACCATAAGAAAACCCGCCTTGTTCGTTTACGTGGAAGTGTATCACCCAAATGTTGAGAGATATAAGCTTTCGGAAAATGGCATTATAATAACGCAGCCCATCAAAATTATACAATTGGAAGCTAAAGTGAATGCATCGTCTTGCATCACCTTGACAAAGGACCATATTCGTATTAAAACAATAAATGAGTTATTTTTTAATGATACTACACATACGACTAGTGACAGCAACATTGAAGGAAATGAAATTCAAACACCAACAACTAGTGCAATCGAGACAAATACAACGACAAAGGATAATGAAGCAGAGACCAATGAAAATGATTTTGCTGCAGATGTTGGGATTGATGCAGTATGAAAATATCAAATATAAAATTTGTATTTCTGTAAAATAATTTTGTGCATTTGTGAAAATTAATACAAAATAAATTAAAAAAGGTCTAAAAAATACGTGTCGTTTAAGCTTTTTCGTTGAGGCCCATCAGTGAGACGAGACGTTGCAATTTAATTTCTAGTTCAAATCGGCAATTCTGTAACACTGTAGTTTATTATTTTGGGCAATTAACTTATTTGTTAATTTGTTTTTAATATTTTCTTAGTTAATTTAAATTATGAGTTTAAAAAAACTAATAATTAATTTAATCTTTTTTGATTATTATTTTTATTGCAAATAAAAATTGTCGCTATTGAAATAACCAATTTTAGTGGTAAAGGAAAATTGGCCTGCAAATGTGAATATAACTTCAGCGCCTGCGTTCCACTCGCTTATAAGATAACTTAAGCTGAAATTTATAATGAGATTCATTAATGTTCATAAAAAATTTTAAAATATCAAATATGTTTGATGACAATAAAAAAAATATTCCCCCGCGTCGTGGGATATTAACAAAACGATTCAGCAATTTGATTTGGATTTTACTTGGATTTGTGTGAGTGGACTTTGATTGGTAAAGTTTAGGGGGCCTTAAAGTATGCGCAATTACAGATATTGTTTTAACAGTTTTATTGGCCTAAATATCTATAATAGCATGATTATAGATGGCAACCCAACTTCAGTTGCCGTGTTCAATGGCAACGCAACTGAAAGTAATGTAAATAAATCTTAAACATATATATATATATATATATAAGAAATATAATTGCTAAAGTAAAAATCAGTAAAATTTTTAAAAGTTATATATAACAATGATGATTATGTTAGTGGAATAAGTTTTCAATAAGGAGAATGAAGCATATTATGTTGAAAATATTAGACGACACTTAAGGGACATTTCATATCCTTTAGAATTACCATCCTTATGATGAGTAAAAGTTGTCGCTTAAAAAATTTTCTATTAACAATTTATTTTTAGTACTAAAACATTTTTCGACTTCCCAAAGAATTTGGGAATTGGAATTTGGGAATTGGAATTTGGGAATTTGTTTAAACGGAAGTTTAGCATGATAATATTTTTCGTTACTCTAAGAAATTTTTGAATAAAGTTTCGCTGATGATATGCATTAGCACCAGTGAAATGCGCATATGATCCAGCTAACTCCCCAATGATAACTTTTAGGCCCTTAGGCTATCGAACATCAAAATTCGAATATTCATTTAATGTTATAAGCGTCGAAAATTTCGTTGAACAATAAATTTTCTATCAAACAGTATTATGCTTTCGATGAAGTTTTTTAATATAAAAAATTATTATAAACAAATGTTTTTAATTTTTAGGTAAAGTTGTTGCAAATTTTAAAACGCACTTTGAGTAACATTCACAGTAAAGAAATTCTTTCTCGACTGCTCGTCATAATACCAAATGAAAATTCATTCGATCAGTACTTTCGACTTCAGTCGAAATCGAAAATTGCTCATAACCCTTATTAATGTATTTTTCATAAACAATTTTTGACTGAATGAGTAAAATAATAATTTGGTATTATTAGTGTGTTAAAAAATGTTAAATTTTAATTTTTTATCACCCTTTTGTTTAAAAAACTTTGCAGCACCTAAAAATTTGAGTTTGGCAATATCATATCAATTTGGTAATTTAAATTAACAGCTTTAAGTTGCCAACTGCCATTCGTAATAAAATTTGGCATCACAACTAAAGTTGGGTTGCCATAGATAATCAAGTTATAAACTATTGTTGTTCACAGTAAAGTTACTGCAGAATTAATAAGCGTTAAGCGTTTTACTAACTACTTTGCATTAGTTAGTTCAACCGACTATGTTGGTTGGAGCAATTTTAATAGTAAATATTTTATTAAATTTTCGTATAATTTTTTTTTGTGATTATTATTAGTGATAATCGTGTTGATTACGGGTGTAGCAATTACCAGTGTAGCTTTTGATATTCAAATTTAACTATGTTATTAATTACTTGAACTATAATTGTTAGTTGACTGATTTAGACAACTGCTTGTTCCACTTTTATTAATGCCATTCTAATCGTCCAAACCCTGAGTTGTGGAAAACATCTGAAGCAAATTCTAGATCCAGTGATAAGTTGAACTAGATCCATAACGTTACGCTGGAGTTTCGTATATTTTCAATAATTTCAAGTAAGCCTTAATGAAAATTTTATCTTAAAACAAAAACTGATGCTATTTATTATTCGTTTTGTAAATGTATTAAATTTCACATTATTTTTATTTCTGAAATTTCTTTTCCATAACTTACGCAACGAAAATTCATTTTAAATTTTTCAATTATAATGATTTTTTTTAAGTTGCTTATGCATTCGTATGTAATGGTTCGTATCACTTGTGGGTTCTTAATTTTATATGCACTTGTCATTGAAGCAGTTCTAATTATGAAGTTTCAAGGTTTAAGTAATAATGATAAAGGCGGCCCAAAGTAGCACGAGAGTGCCGAACATCAATCATCTTCTTATAAAAATGAATACACATACGCGAATACATTACTCTCGTGTTTCTCTCGATGGCCAGCTCTGTATCAGATTCATGGCTTTGTATGTATGTATGTAGTTCTTACACAAACAAAAAAAATATATATTTGATCAAGGCCTGCAATCAAGACGTGCAAATATATATGAGTAATTCGCACATATAAGCCCTGAAGGAAATGTCGATGGTAAAAAAATACTGAGTCGCTTTTGTCTTTGCCATCTGTACTAATCTCTAATTATTCTCCATACAATACTTTGTGCTATAGACATTTAGCATGTGCTTGTCATTGAAAATCTACTAGTATGTAACACTAAAACAATTGACTAAATGCTGACGACATAGTTCTTAAGGCAACATAGATACATACCAACCAGACATTTACTGGTACATTTCTGTACCTTACGTACATACAAATTTATTTATATTGACAAGTTGTTGAAAAATCCATTAGAAATATACTACATCTGTTTCCTCTCTATCTTTTATACTGATGAATAGAAGAGAAATTGTAGACACTAAAACGACATATGTACTACAAGAATTTTAGTGTTGAGATAGAGACACTTGACCCCAGTGTGACTACAAAAAGTGACCTAAACGGCAACACTGCTAACCCTGAAATGTTGTTCATGTATCCATATTGCATAACTTAAGGATGATTTATTTATTAAAATGTTTTTGTTTCCTTAACACCACCATATAATTTTAATGAAAAATCTGAGAGCATATTACGATAACGAATGTCCAAGTAAATTTTTAAACATTTTTATTCAGGTTTATATAAAAATATTTTAAAGTTTCGTTCGATGGTCGCAATTTGCTTCCAGATTTTGAAAGTAACTTGAATAATCTTTCATCAGTTGCGTCTCACTGTGGGCCACAAAGTTTCAATGCGGAAAAAATTTAAATTTTTAATACGATAAATCTACGATTGTCAGCGCTATTGTATACGATATACAGTGAGATCCTGATAGTTTGAAATTAAAAACAAACATATCTTAATCAATTCGGAGTCTATTCAATTCAAAACCATGCCGCGTTCAAAGCGCAAGCTGCATGAAAAGTTACTTAAGAATCGTTAAAGTAAACGCAAGTGAAATATTATTATTATTGTGTTCATTGTGAATGAACAATGTAAAATTCTTTCATCAAAATTTAATATCTTCACATTAGAATTCATCATCATTGAGGATATTCTTTCATCGATGTATAAAAAACAAGAAATAATATATCTTGCTACTTTGTCAGCGATCTTTCATATATTTATTTAACTGTCAACTTAATAAATAATATAAATTTTTGTTAAAATTTAAATAAAAAAAATTTTCTAGGTAATTTAGAATGATTTCCGGTCATACACCATCTTCAGGGGACTCTTGAATACTAAATCTGGCTAATGCAAATAATGAATTAAACATTTAATTGAGTCAGTTAAACTTTTCTTAAACAATTTAATTTGTGAATAGTTTAACAAACAAATTCATTGAGCTTAATTGCACTTATGTTTAAAATTTTAATTAATTAAAAAGTTTAATTGATGAATTTTAATTTTTAAATGATTTATGTTTTTTTTTAATTGAAAATGTTGACTGTAGAAATGTTTTTGTCTGTGTAACCTGAACTTGTACGGGCTGTCCCACGATGCCACCAGAAGTCGTTCGATCGACAACTTATATTGCAAACAACAAAATGTATTGTTGTTTTCAATGTAACTGTACGACAAGACGAACGTTGGTGACATCGTGGGACATGCCCGTAATTTTTTTTAGTCTCAATTATAAAAACAAACTATTTTTATAGTTACAATAACTAATTAAAATCGTGACTGAATTGAAAAATTTAGTTAAATTTTTAATGTTTATCATCTGGGATGACGTTGAAAATGAAGTTTACTTTAATGATAAAGTATCTATGGTAGTAAAGAAAAAGTGCTTTAATCATATTTTACTGTTTTTTAAGAGACTACTTTTAATCTTCCCAGTCGACTTTCAGAAATTTATTTCTTGTGCAGTTAAATTGGGAAATTCGCTGTTCACTTAAATTTTTTTTAGAAAACCATCGTTCTTAAAACCATTAATAATATAATACATTCAATTAGAAATACACTAAATTAAGCTATTATTTCAAACTTGTTTATGGGTCAAGAAAAGATAAGCAGCAATTCATTGCGCTATAACTTCCTGAAAGATCGCACAAATAAAGATAAACACTTTTTTGAATATAAAAATTATCGGGATGTCATGAACTCAAAATTATCTTATCTCGGCTTAAGTCCCTTTTGCATTTTGCCCCAGATGATAGTTCTGTTATACATTTTTCTAACTAAGTTGTTCATTTGACAATGCCAAATCTAGCGAAATTTATTATTTCCAAATATATACAGAAAAAACAGGTAAGTCCAAAATAAAGATATAGTATTTTCATTTTGTTTGTTAGTTAAGCACGTCTAGATGCAATTCGTTGCTGATAAATCATCACACCCACTAACATGCTTAACCAACAACAAATGAATTTTCTAAGTTCGTATTGTATAAAAATAAACTATTAAAATAATAAAATATATAAATCTTACCAATATTAGTTGTTATAAATCTTGTTAAAAAAACCAGACGTCAACATAAATTGATACTGTCATTAACTTGATAATATACATACTAGTTTCTTAGTTAATATAACAGATTTACACAGTTTAGTTGTTAATTTTATGGTAAGTAAAAGTTGCGTTTGAGCGTTAAATGAAAAAAACAGATTTTGTTATGTTTGGTAAAATTTCTCTTTCGCTTTATAATCACTTTTAAGGTTATAAAGTAATTTTCACTTAGCTGCATAATCAACTGTGCACGACTTTTTGTGCAGATAAGTCAAAAATGCTGTTATCTTAAGTGCACTTACTTGCCTAAATGTGCTGATATATTATTTTTTACTTCAGTTGTAAACACAAACATATTTTGTTAATGTGTGCAGCTAACTTAAATTTTATGAGAATAATTTAAAACTGCCAAAAAAATATGATGTTTAATGCCCAGGTATACAAAGTACGCTTAAAAAAGGACTTTGAAGAATAATTACGGGAAACATTGCGAACAATGATTTTTTGTGTGAAAATAATTTAAAATTATAAAATTTTTGGGGCACTTATCTTAAGTGTGCAGGTATAGAAAGTGCACTTAAAACGAATTTGTATGGGATTTTAAAGAATAGTGACTGAAATTTATCATTTTAGGCAGTTAAGTCCAAAGTGCACTTATGCAAAAGGCAGCTACATCCTCTATGAATTAAAGTTAAAAATAATTATTAATTAATTTATTCATAAAGCGTGTTTTTTAGAGTGAAATAACTTTGAGTTGGCATCACTGCTTTATTTAAGGACTTAACAGCTGATAGTTGCGTTTTGTTTAGTTTGCTTTAAAATTTCCTCATGAAGAACGGGGGCAAATTGTTGAAATTTTTAATCAAAATAACTGTTCTATTCGCCAAACTCATTGCTATTAATTTTGAATTTCCACTCAAAATTTTATTTTCCCATGAAGTCCATTTCTGGTTGAATAGGTATGACGCAGTTGGAGTGATGAGAATCCACAAGCTTTTGTCGAAACACCATTACATGCACAGAAAATTACTGCTTGGTGTACTTCATGGGCCGGCGGAGTCATTCAACGGTATAGGAACATGACTCGAAATTTTTTCGTGGTATTAATCTTATTGATATGTGGTTCCAACAGGACAGAGCCAAATGCCACACAGCGGGCACTACAATTGATTTACACAAAGAAACTATTGATGAACAAATAATTTCACGTAATGACCCAAATAATTGGACACCAAGATCGTGTGATTTAATCCCACTGTATTATTTTCTTTGGGTTAATGTTAAGTCACCTGAACACCTGGAAATCAACATTCGAAAAGTTAACGCCGAAATAATAGTAGGCAACACTTTACAGACTACTTTCGACCTAAAATTACACAACTATATTTTTAAACCTTTTGTTGATTTTTGAGCACAATATGTTTAATTTTTAATAAAATATGTTTAATCATGGGTGAGAGTAAATTTCATGTACGCCCTTTTCAATTAAATTGAAAACAGTCACCAAACACCTGATCAGCATATCGGAACACAAACTACTTTTAAAAACACTGTTTTTATTAAAAAGACTCCATGAAACGCACTAAATCATTATTATAATTGGTAAACACTTTCTTGCATTTTGAATACGCATAAATGCATAATCATTTACATATAAAGCGGAGGTTCTTTTTGATTTTGCACATACAACTTTTTTCTAGTTTCACAATATATACTATTAACTATTTACATAAAAAAACATACTACGAGTATTGTTATTTACATAAAAACTACTTTAAACACTATTTTAATTAACTTAATAAACAATATGGCGTGCTTCTCTTGCAACTTGTACGCTTTTGTACTTCTACTTTTTTTGTTAAACATATTTCTTCCGTTTTACGCATATATGCTTAATTTTCAACATTTTGAAGTATTTAGACACATCTGAATTGAATTTTTGTGTAAAAAAGGATAAATATTGTTTTTTTTTTTGATACATGTTGTTATTTGTCGATAAAAATTTAGATATTGAGAATATTTCAACAACAAATTAGACAATATATGATCCTAAATTTGGGCCAATGATTTAGAGTGTACCCAATTAAACTACATATCGAGCCATAACCGCTAAAATAGATTAAGCGATACATTTATTGAACTTCGTTTTTTTTAGGAAAATCGACTATTTACGATAGAAAATAATAGATTTTGGTTAAAAAAACTAAATTCGAATATTAGGTCGCTTAAGCTTTTTTTTTGGCGCTTATGTCACGATATATCGCAAAGATAATTAAACCCGATTAAAATTTAATAAAAAACTTGCACAAATTTTGAACATTTAAATCGATTAAATCCAAGTAAGTTTCAAGATAAGAAACCAATAAATAAACGCTTTCTTCAGTCTTGGAACACCAACAAGTGGGTTAGGGGGGGGGGGGAACATTCGATATCGTTCGAAATTTCCACAACACAATTAAAATATATACAATTAAGCCTGGATCACACGATTGGCAAAATGTACCAATTTTCATCGGCTCACTGCAATAAAGTCATAAGTAATAAGCCAAAATGACATTATTACTTAATTAATTCTTGTGTAAGTCTGTATGGCATGTGTGGTGCAGTTATGTAATTATATTTCAATTATTTGAGATATAAAGCTAATTTACCTTGTTATTTATGAATTTGTTTCAGTGAGACGACGACATTGTGCCAATCGTGTGCTTCAGGCTTTCGAATATGTATTCAAATGGTATTTGTTTGAACGATACCGAACACCACAATTTGCTCCCCTGATTTTGCTCGGACATTCGATAGTGCTCCTAGAAGTATGCAGCGTTTTAATCATTTTCTGAAAAATGTTGGATGGCTTACAAATAATATTTTTGTTTACAGTAAAGTTAACCCAGAAAAATTAGTATCAACACATTTTGGATTAATTTTTTTTTACTGCTTCACATTGAGTAGTGTAACAAACTTAATTGGTTGGATACGTTTACCCATTACTTTTTTTCTTTGTATGTATTTGAATTTTCCACCATCGTACGTACATTTGCTTTGATTTTTTGTTTGTTTTATTTTTCAATAAATGGAGAACATTGCTAATTTGCTTCATTCATTCATATTTGATTCAAAAAACTATACATATTCTTGGGGGTATCAAAACCATGGGTATTTTTTCCATATATAATATTTATCGCTTGAAAATCACTAACTTCGCAACACTTACATCAATGAATCGATATTATTTTGCTCTTGAAATATGAAATTTTTCTCCCATTGCTTTTCTCTGTAGCGTATGCTCAGTCAAGTAATAAAACACTGATGAACAATAATTAAATTCTTACCTAAGTTGTATTTATACAAAGTACTCGTACTGCTACAATTGTAAAAAAAAATAAAAATAAAAATTTTGGTATTAAGCAAGCTTAGGATATTTATAAAGAGGAAAAAACTGGTTTTTGTGTGAAGTGGAAGAAATTCGAAAACCCATATTGTTCGAAATTTAGCGGAAAGTGCAAAATGTAAACATACAACTTGGAACAAACGGGGAGATTATTAGAGAAAACTAAACAGTTGTGAACTTGCAACTACTTTCTTTTAACAATACACATTGTTCTTATTCTTATAATACCGCAAACACATTTTATGTAGTTTATTTTCATTGCTTTAATTTTAAATAAGTAAAAATACTCGTACATACGATCAGTCGACCGCTACACGTTGTTTGCCGCAGTCAAACAGATCTCAGCAGAGTGTGTAGGAAATTAAAGTGAAAACTGTTTTTGGATACAAGTACACTTTAACAAAAAAAAAATTAAATAAATAAATACAATAATAATTAATAAATTATACTATGTATCTATAAAATATGGCATGTATCTGAAGATTTAAGTATAAAACACTTGATGTACGAGTGCATAAAGTTTAATTATTTAATGAAAACTATTTCGATAAAGATACAAATGTGAATTAAGAGAAAAGTTAATATAAATAAAATGGAAGTGAAAATTAAATATTTTAAAATCAGCGCCATTATTTACGGTTGGACTTTTTTAAGTTTTTTGCCGCAAATATGTTTAATGGATTCAGTGAATTATGTGTATTTAGGTGACCAGTGGACTTTAACAAATCAAAATCATTGTAAGTTGCGAATATGACGTATTGTAAATAATTTTATTTTATTTTGTGCTTAAATGCATTTAAGTAAAGGCTCAAAAAAACACAGGCTGTTCTAGAAAATTTAAAAATAAGAAAAAAAAATATATAAAAAAATGCAGGCGATGAATATTTTCCGAGTTTAAGTGAAGTTTTCCTAAAAAACTTTGATTGTGCGTTACATTTCTGAATTTAGTAGTTCAATACTGTGTTATCCTTTAAAAGCTATGCATAAGATTTCAAGTTATCATCAACTGTTCGGAAAATAACTTTTGTAGAAAAATTCCTTAAACCTCTCCGAAGTCTGGTTATTCAGAGAATCTTAACTAAAGTGTGCTGTCTAGGGAAATACAATCGTTGATAAAAAAATTAACACCATTCAAATTCCAGCTATGCAGGGAATCTTAAGTAGGACTCATCATTTCGGAAAATATCACAGTAGAGAAAATCCGGCTACACCTGAGAAATTAAAAAAAAAAATATTAGCAAATTTGTAATTCACATATGTGCAAATATATTTAGTGTACCATATTAAAATATAATGAATATTAATGATTTTATATGAAAACTTCAGGGGTCCGTAGCCAAATTTTTTTGAAAAGCCTTAACAAGACTGTGTATGTTACATTTTGTTTTAATAATAAAGCCCCGTTCAGACTTTTATACAAGTATTAATACTTTTGTGGAAAATGCAGCTCTAACATGTTGAGTTGTTAATGTTTTTTGAAATTTTTGAAACAAACATAAGAACCAGGGGTGTATTTTCGTCAAAAGTATTAATACTTGTACTATAGTCTGAGTGGCCCTTAAGTAACTTTAAGATCAAAATTCACAGTCTATAGTTATCTAACGTTTGTGGTTTAACTAACGACTTTTCTTTTTTAATTTCATTGGTTAAACCCACCTTAATTAGTTGCTCTTATGCAAAAACGATTGTTAAATTTAAGGCATGCGTTAAAACCGCTTTTGCCATACAAAATTCGTTTGATAAACCAACTTTAAATTTACCAATCGTTTTTGCATAAGAGGGTGTGAATTTATGCTTAACAAGATCAAATTATGGCTTGATTATGGGATGGCAACTTGGGTGGAATTGCCAGTTGCGCAAGTGTTGTTACTGGCAAGAAACAGCTGTTAATTATAGCTGTCAAGTAGCAATAATATTGACAATAATTCTTTCTGCCAAAAAATCCGACTTCAATGCAAATATCTGATAGAAGAAGATACGAAATACGTGAAGAAAAAAATAAAGTTTTAATGGGCGTGACTCCGCCCAGTTTTTCAATAGAGGATTGTGTCCAATTCAGAGCTGAAGATGTGTCGTAAGTTTCGTAAAAATCTGTTAAGTAGAACCGCATGAAATATTATAATATATTTCAATGGGCGTAACCCTGCCCATTTTATCAACCTTGAAATTGTGTAATTACTAGAACCAAATGAGGTTTATAGGTTTTGCAGCAATCAAATAAGTAGAATATCATAAAATTAAATAAAAAATTGTGGACGCGTCCCCGCCCACTTTCCTGTAATGGGAACAATGGGAAGCTATACACTTTCAGACAACAAAAAATTTTTGCAATCGGTCTAAAATAAGATACACGCCTAAAAAAAATAGAGACGAATTGTAAATATTGTCCTTTTTTTTTGAAATCGGTTAAAAAGGTGGTAACATTAAAAAAAAGTTAAAATTAAATTAAATTAAAACACTACTCACTCTTCCTTTGTTAAGACGAAAATATATTTTTCAGCAAAAAAAGTAATTTGAAAAATATTTTAAGTCTTAACTTATACTTGCATAGAAGGTGGCAATTCTAAAGAATTTGAACATTAGGTTTGTTCATTTACTAACAGTTGTTACGAATTTGTAACAATTGTTATTGGAAAGTGTTCATTAACTCAAAAGGTTTGCAAGGAGAGAGTATCAAAAGAGAGAACAAAATTTGAGAGACAAAAAATTCTTAAAAATTGTTGGTAGTAAAACATTTATTAGCAAGAATTATCCAAACACCTGTTGTGTGTTTAATTTTCAAGTTATGTAATTATTTAAATAATATCTGAAAAAACATGTACATATACATACGTACATATGTAAAAAGAGAGCATATTTTCTTAATTTATTATTTTTCTTTCATTAAGTCACATAAATTAAATTTTATTGTCAAATAATTTTGTTTGTTTCTCACATCTGATCAGAGATGGAAGGTGGCATTTTTGTATTTTTTAATAGAATAAAATTAAAAAGTTATAAAAAATGCATACAAATAGCAAACAATACATGAAACTGTGTAAAGTATTTCATATTAAATGGCGATTTTTAAAAATTTTGTATTACAAAATATTATCATACAAGATTATTCAAAATAGATTAGAAAAAGTACAATTGTATCATGATTTCCATGCATGGTTGATATGAATAAAATTTTCTTGCAAGTTCTCACAAGCATAGCGTTCATTTACTTTTTCATATTAGGAAGAAGTAATTTTGTAAATTTCTGCCTTACTCTCTCGTTGATTGTTTCTGCTGGGAAAGTAAATGAACAGACCTATTGTGATATTGGTATAAAACTACCAAATTTTCTTTAAAAGAAATTTCGTTAATAAGTAAAAATTTTTATTTATAATTTCAGCCATTACAAAATCACAAGTAAATGTGCCTTCTGGCGTCTATTCCATTCTTTATGGCGAGCAAGTACTGGATTCTTATAACGATGTAAATTTAAGATGGATTTCTTATGATAATTGGACCTACACTAAAAACTTAACACGTAATTTTAAAATATTATCTGCCATATTATTAAAAAAAAAGGAATTTGTGCTTGAAGTTAAAACAAAGTTTCTATACAAATGTTGACTAAAGCACAGTTGAAATAACAAATAATTTTTTTTATGTTGTAAATACAGCCTTTAATCAATTACGAGTATTTAAATTTATAACTGAAACTTTTTATATTTATAACAGTCGATCGAAATTTATTGCAATCAACTCGCTTTATAAATCTGACATTTCATGGAATCGATACCGTCTCCGAAATACGTTTAAATCACTATTTATTGGGTAGAACAGATAATATGTTTGTTCGTTATAGTTATGATATAACTAAAATCTTACAAGCTGAAAATATATTAGAAGTAGAAATCAAGTCTCCCGTTTATGTGGCCCTTCAAAGAGCAAATGCCTTGAAAGAGGAAAATATTACCATACCACCGAATTGTCCACACCCGCGATATCATGGCGAGTGCCATATGAATATGTTACGTAAAATGCAAGCAAGCTTTTCTTGGGACTGGGGACTGGCAGCTCCTTCAATGGGCCTATGGAAATCAGTGGTACTGGAGTATTATGATGTGGCCATTTTGCGCGATGTGGATGTTGCCTTAAGCAAAAATGAAACACATTGGATAATGAATGTCAGGGTATTTATGGATTGCAGTGGACACAGAAACTTCCATGCTAAATTAATTTTTTATGCAGTGTAAGTATTGAATTATAATATTAAATTAAAAAGAAAAGCCTAACAAATCAGTTTTAATTTTTCTATAATATTTGCAGGGAGTTGCTTAATGAGGCCTTGGTGATCAATAAGCTAGTTAGTTACAAGGCCCCTATAATAATGTTTGATTTAGCTATACCCAAGGCAAGTTTAAGATCTAATTAAATAAAATATTTTAATATAAAATCCCATTGCAGGATCAAGTGACTCTCTGGTGGCCAAATGGTTTTGGAGATCAGAAGCTATATCCCCTACATTTCACCTTAAATACTTGGTGGAGTAAAACTAACTCTAGTTTAAGAGATAAGACCACTTCACAGAAGTCAATAAAAATTGGTTTCAGAACAATAGAACTTGTAGAAGAAGCAGTTGCTGAAGGTATTTAAATTCATATTACCAAAAAAGTTTTCTAACAATAGATTTGTTTGTTTTGCAGGAACTGGGAATACCTTTTTATTTAAAGTGAATGATAAGGAAATATTTATGAAGGGTAGCAATTATATACCAAATCATATTTTGCCAGAGCTTAGTGGTGATAAGACAAGAAGTAAGTTAATTAATTATGATATCTCCATCATAAATCACATATTAATTCCATATTTTTTGAACTTGTTTTGTTTTTTGATTTGTTAAGATTACGGCAAACTAAATTAGCTCGCGATGTAGATATGTACACATGTATATATATTTGTATATATGTATGTATATAAAATCTCATTTTTATTTTTAAGTTATGATGGAATCATCGAAAGACTTTGATAGTCTTACTAACCAAAAGTGATAAGTACCCTCGGTTAAAGTCCAACACAAACCTGTAGCACTACCGCAAAGCTCTCTGTCACGGGTTGGAAAAATTAACAGACCCCACTTAAAATATATATAGTGTCCCACGTTGACCTCGCTTTCTTGAAGATAAATTGGCTCTTTAAGAGACCACTGCTAGCTTTGACACAAACTAAATATGATTTTTTTTGCATAAGGGTGCAATAGTTCAAGTTAGTTATTTTAATAGTGAAAATAGTTACCCAAATCAAAATAAAAGTTTTCTAGGTTCAAGCAGACAAAATTTGGTTTACTGAAGCTCTAGCAATAATTTATAATAATAGCTGAAATTGTTTAAAATTATTTTCCACATATAGTAGTATAGCAAAATATAGAGCAGAAAAAAAAACTATCGTTTTAAGTACTCTTTTTTTAGTATTGGCCATCCAACAAATATAAATGCTTGCAGCTTAAAAATTTTAAACTGAATTCTTATAACTATAAACATCCAAGAACTCTGTCTATGCATATTTTTAAATTACGCAGCACACGAATGAATATACAAATATTCCGAGTATTAATCGACTACACATGTAGGTATACAGGGCTATTTTATTTACACACACACACACAAATTATGTTTTTAAACAGCCATAAACACACATTTTTCATTCCATTTTAGATACACAAATGATTGTATATGGTAGCGAATGATGAGTAAATATACCACGTATTAGTTAACAAATTTTTTGCCGATTAAATATCCATAGTCTCAGTATAAACATACTCAAACTGAAAGTATGAGAGAAAGAGAGAGTCAATGCGTTTGCTATATACATATGTGTCTTTTTATTTTTACTTGTAGCTTATTTTAGTTTTTTTCCATAAACGAAATATAGATGCTGCAATCGGTTTTAGTTATACTTGCTTGAGAGAAAATATGTGATCGCACAAATTGCTTGCAATACAATTAGGATTATTGACAGTTACTAAAATTAAAACTACATATTTACTTGTGATAATTTTTTTTTCAGTACTCATTGTCATTCTCTGGTATATAGTAGTGGGTGTCACATATTTGGAATATATTTTGCTCAAGAATAGCTAATAGATATTTTAATTTATATGTTTGGGTGAAGTTAAATGGAAAATTTGAAGGATAAAGTATAACCCTGCCTAAAAGTAAAATATAAACTTCTTGTGCATGAAGGTATCCAGAGAAAGGAAATGGCCAATAACTGCTAATAAATGATCAAGAAGGAAGCAACATATATTGCTTCTAAGCTTATACTTTTTTGTTTGAAAATACTTTTGAGTTCTTGTGTTTGAATTCTCTAAATTATTTTTTTCAAAAATAGTTGTTGTCTTTGACAATGAAAAATAAAAATATTATTGCCATGTTTTTAAAACATTAAATTTCATTTAACTATTTAAACAATAGTTTGAAAAATATATGAAAAAATATTTGTTGGAAATAATTTAAGAAATTAATTATTCGACATATAGTCATAATTTGATTTTAATTTGAAATTTATTTGCTGGTGGTTCAGCTTGGTATATATACGTATGTCATTGGCGCTTGAACCAAATCATCAGTAGACTTCAACCACAAATTTTGAACAGTCACAAACATTTTACTTTATGCACAGACTTTCAAAAACTATATGAGAATTCATAAAATAATAATATTTTTGAAAATCACAAAGACAAAATAAGCTTAGTAGGCTTTGTAACTCATACAAAACCCAGCAAATAATTTATATTCGATATGAATCTCTTTTATTTTTCTACACCTTTATACAATTAGAAATCCATTGGATAACAATAAAAGTAATTACAAGGCAAAATGGAAAATAAAATCTAAAATTTAACAATATGACAATATGTCGAATAATAAATTTCTTAAATGTCGTCTGCATTGGCTTAAGTGTTGGAGTGTGTGAATATTTTTTTTATTAAACAGTGAGTACAACATTCAGCCTTGCCATGAATTAATTCCACTTTTGAAAATTTCCGAATGAATTTTTTCGTTTAAATGGATTTTTATTTCGTATCAATAATTCCATTATTCCAAATTAAGGACTTACATATTTCCACTTTTTCCGACAGATAAATCTTTAAGAATAATTTTCTTCCTAAATTCTCAAACTATTTCGCAATCATATGAAGTTTTTAGAAAGCAAACAAATTCATAAACTATTTTTTTTGGAATTTACAAATACAAACATTCGGAAATTTTCACCATACATTTTATTTATGATACCAACTGTTCAAACGTTCGGAAATTTCCATATGGAATTTTGTTTATGATAAGCCTGATTATACATAGTTCTGGTGTGTTAGTGTGGTTGTATATTTCTTAACAAGCAGAAGGTAAAGCATAATAGTTGTTGTTGTCTTTATGGAAAACATTTGTATTAGGCCAGTTCACGTATATTTTTGTAACAATATCAATAACATCGACATAAATACGAGTACTTTGATACTGATCAATATTTTTTCCTATATATTTGCATACCAATCTTAATTTTAGTTCAACATTTACTTCAGTCGGCCAAAGATACCCACCAAAATATGATACGCATTTGGGGAGGGGGCATCTATGAGTCTGATTACTTCTACGAAACTGCCGACTCTCTGGGTATTTTAATTTGGCAAGACATGATGTTCGCCTGTGCCATGTATCCCGCCACGAAAAAATTTTTAGACTCGGTACGACTAGAAGTTCTACAAAACGCTAGGAGAATTGGATATCATCCCAGTATTGCAATTATTGCCACAAATAATGAAAATGAGGTGGCTTTAGTGCAAAACTGGTACCAGACCAAATATCAAGAGGAAATGTATAAAGCCGATTATAGGCAATTATATTTGGCTACTGTGATACATGAGCTAAAGGTTTTAGAGTATCCAAGTAGGCCTAGGCCATTGGCTTCATCTCCTTCAAATGGCAAGGAATCAGAAAAAGAAAATTATATATCTGTAAATCCACAAGATCCGAATTATGGTGATGGTGAGTGTCATTTTATTTTATAACATGAGAGTATACATATTTACAAACTAAAATTTTATTTTTGCTTGAAGTTCATTTTTACGATATTTTAAAGGATGCGTGGAGTCCCAATATATATCCAAGACCTAGATTTTCCTCGGAATATGGGTTTCAGTCCTTGCCCTCTATGAGATCTTGGCAAAAAACTTTAAACGAAACCGACAATTTAGAGGACTTAATAGAACATAGACAGCATCACCCCGTTGGCATGTTGGTTATAACTGGTCTAGTAAGACGCCATTTTCCCTTGCCATTACCTGAAGACCCCAATTACATAGAGGCATTGATATATTTCAGTCAGATTTCTCAAGCCATGGCCACTAAAGTGGAAACTGAACTGTATCGCAGTTTACGCGATACCCATCATAGAACTATGGGTGCTTTATATTGGCAATTGAACGATGTATGGGTGGCGCCATCTTGGTCAGCCATAGATTTTTACGGGAATTATAAGGTTTATATCTGTTTAAAGGCTTTACGCTAAACTTATAATGTAATATATGTTAATATTTTTTTCTTTGAAGTTATTGCATTATTGGTCCAAGGAGTTCTTAGCTCCCATAGCTATAGCGGCTTTGTTTGATACAAGCACACAATCCTTAAATATATCGCTTATATGTGATTTGTTTGAAGTGAATACTGAGAATTTGAAAGTAACTATGAATGTTTACAAATGGACAGAATTATTTCCCCGAAAAACTGAGCAGTGGCCGGCAACATTGGTAAGAAAAATTTTAATTTTTTGGGCATTATTAAGTATATAAAGTTTAACTTTGTTAACAGAAACCTAATGGCGTCCACTATGACAAGATTATACCCATTGATGAGGTAATCAAAGAGCCTTTCGACAAAAATAATTGTTTTCTGGAATTCGTTTTGCAGCAAAACAACAAAGCTCTTGCTAGTACTTTCTATTTTCCTGGTCTATTCACACAACTGGTTAAAGATCCTGAAATAGAGGTTTACAGATTTTATAAAACTGTAAATATGTGTTTTTTTTTACTGAATAAAATTTATTTCTTTTGTTCCAGCTTAGCGTACAATATTCAACTTTTTGTAAAAACACCGAGAATGTTAAAGTTAATAGTTATAGCTTAACTTTAACAACAAAATATCCTGCTGCTTTTGTCTATTTGGACCTCCTGCCGAATAAGTACAACATAACAAAGTATTCATTTTCTCGAAATGGTTTTATGATGCTCTCCCCAATTATGTTGCTACATCTGCAGATCGAAAGCAACAAATGCATTGACAAGTTAAATAAATATGACATAAAAATACTAACAGTTAATCAGTTTAAGCCATAGAACTTAATATAAAGAATTATTAAAAAGCATATACGGTTTTAGTTACTTTTTTTCTAGTGCTACAAAAACGATGAAACAATTTCCATTAAAGCTTTTCGAGCCAAACGTAATGTAAAATGTTTTAAAATTGGAAGAAATATTTTTGTAAATATTGTTTCCGTGGATGTATTACAGCTAAATGTCCTTTTGCACATAAGTTTATGTTACAAATCTAAGTTATAATTTTTTTTCCTATTGAAGATTGAACTAATATTTTTTAGCGAACCAAGTGAATACATATTTGGTGGTCTCAATCAAAGCAAATTCACCCGGCAAAAATTTACACATTACCATCATAACTACTTGCCGTAGAATGACTAACTTTTCTGATTACCAAATTGCATTACTCGCTTACAAATCACATTAGCTAAAACTTAAAAAAATTATGTACAAGTTGCTTAATGAAGAGGATAATTTTTTTAGATGAATGAATCGATTATTTTAGTCTCACACCTTGTTAAAATCATACAGTTGGTAATCCAGTAGGTAAGAGCTTCCACCAAAAGTGCTTAATTCCAAACCCGATTACCTTTTTTCAAATTTTTTGCTGGGCATATAAGGTATACTAGACCCAACAAGTTTGAGAAGTTTATACTTTTAATGTCAAAAATTGTACTGAAAAATTTTGACATCTAACGAATATATGTACATATATTCTAATTACAAGCAAAGTTGCTGAACATTGATGTTCCAGATTGCGCCTTCCACGCGCCAGCCGTGACGGCCACATGGCAGAAATCACACAGAGAAAAAACTGCCTAATAAAATTAAGAAAATTTTCTCTATAAAACGGTTTTAAGCTAAGAGATATCCCAGCAGAAAGAAGCGAAGATTTTTTCCTAGAGATTCCTTATTATTTTTATGTGGAAAATTTTATTAATTTTATCAAGAATAAAATCTAAAAGAAATCTTATTATTTAATACTTTTTTTTACTCAATTTCCGTTATTTTTGGTTCCAAAAAACAATCCATAAAGAAAATCTTCTTGACTCTATTATGTTTTCTTATAAATTGTAAACTATAGGTATTTCTTATCTCTTGATTTTATTAGGTTGCCTTATTGATTTTTTCAAAACGGTTTTCCTTATTGATTTCATTAGTTTGCCTTATTGACTTTTTCAATAAGGTATTCCTTATTCTTTTCATTAGGTTCCTATTTGATTATGTGTAAAGCATCTTATTCATTTTTTTAATAATGAAATCTTCTTGATTTTATTAGGTTTCTTGTTATTTCATATCTATAAATAAACATAGAGACAATTTTTTTCATGATATTTTTCATTCTTGTATAAGCAAGAATATTTGTAAAATAATTTCAGTGCGGATTCAGGCTGCTTGTAAGTATATTGGTTAGAGTTCTTGTCTATCAGTCAGAAGGTTGCTGGTTCAATACTTGTCTCCTCCCAAGTAATAAATATGTATGTATGGTGAGTTAGTTAATTAAGAATATAATATAATATGTATGTATGTATAAATAAATAACATCTTAATATACTACATACATACATACATATATCGTACATAATTTAAATCAATATACATAAGTACAAAGAATAAAGATATAACAATTTTTTTATTTCTTATTAGGTTGCCTAATAAAATCAAGAAGAAAACCTTTTTGAAAAAATCAATAAGATAACGTAATAAAAACTATAAGATTTCTTTTTTATTTTTTCAAAAAGGTTTTCTCTATGAAATTAATAAGATTTCCTTATTGAAAAAAACCATAGAGATTTCTTATTAATTTTGTTCTATTTTATGAGGTATTTATTAGGCACTATTTTCTCTGTGTATATTCTAATTACGAACAGCTAATTGTATTCGCCTTGGTCTTATATGCTCAGTTTTGAATATTCCTCAGATGTCATTACATGTTTAGCAGTAAATTTTTTTTCATCAAAAGTTTAAATTTTTCAAAGCAAATTGAGCCTTGTATTTTTCATTACATTTTTTTCGTCAAAAATTTACATTTCTCAAAAGGAATCGAGCTGGGGAAACCTTATATCAAGGGATACTCGGCTGAATTCGCTTTAAGAAATTTATACGTTTATGTGACGTTTCCACAATTCAAGCAAGCGACTTGTCTACACAATTTCTATATGAATCACTCGAAAATATTATTGTTTTTCATATATTTTTTCTAGACAAGTCGCTTGTTTGCATTGTGAAAAGTACACGTTAAATAGCGGCTAAAATAGTACCCTGCTCGCTTGGATTCAAAAAGAACTTTTTTTGCACTACTGAAAAAATTCTATTTTTGGACATGCACTGTTATTCATGAAAACCACAGATTTTTCAGTACAATTTTCAATATACTAAGTATGCATTTTTTAAAGTAAACAGAAGTGAGTCTACCTTATATGAATATGCCTTGGTGTGTGTAATATGAACAAAAAAAAGTTCGCTTTGTTACTCTTGACAAATGACGTGAACGTAAAATTTAATTTTTTTAACTTTAAAGTTGTGTTTTTAAATATTCTAGGTGCAATGGATAAAAATATTTACTGTGTGTGAACCAAAAAGATTCATACTCCATGAGAAAAGTTGTTGCAGGGAATTATTGTTAAGAATCGAGAACTTTACTTACTAATCTTGTCCTAGAAATAATTTTAATAATTAAATTAAGTTTAGTAATTTCAATTCTTATTGTATCAAATATTTTTATTAATTAATGTGAGTTTCTAAAGAAGAGAAGAACATTTAAACTAGACTTTATTAGGTGGGGGAAATACCGATATATTTCTGTGCAGCCACTCATTTAATCATAACCCATTTAATTCACCCATAATAATTGGCATGGGATGGAGATTGTTACCCAATTGTCGTGCACCAGCTTCAGTGTAAGGCAACAGTGCGTAATGAAGATACATCCCAGCAAAAAAAAAAAGAGACTCAAAAAAACACATGAAAATGTAGAGTTTGCAATCTGGAAGTAGTAAAAATTTCGATCCGATCTAATGATTTTTACATAGGGCTGTCATTGCAAGAAGTTCTCTTTTTCGATTCCTGGTCACAGAATTGGAAGCGATATTAAGAAAAATTCCTTTTTTTGTTCTATGATAATATTTTCATCTAGGAAAATATAGTAAATAGTTACCTATTTTAACAATTTGTTTCTTTTTATATGAATTTAAGCCCGAAACAGTGTTTTCATGTAAATTTAAGCAAAATAACTTTTAAATTTTAGACTAAAATTTGTACATAAATTTATTTAAAAAAATTATTATTTTTTAATTCTGGTGAGTATTTTATAAAACTTCGGAGGAGTTACAAGGTTTTGTATGACTAAAATAAGCTTGTGTATGGTTTTTTGCTCGTTCTCGGCAAATTAAAAATATTGATTTTTTGGAAGCAATGAAAATGTAGTTCCACTAGAATGACTTCCATTTTTTTTCATTGGGATATGCTATAATTAAATATTATAAATTTTTTATAAAGACTGCTATATATCTTTTAAACAAATACTTGACACTTAAAACGCTCTTTTATTTAAAAGTTTTTATTTATATTATTTATTTTATATTTTTCAACTTTGCAACAAAATTATCTCCACTGGCAACACTGTTACACTTCACTAGCAGTTTCTATTAAAATTAACATTGCTCCTGAAGGTATGCCTTAAAATTCGGTTGAGTGCATTTCTATTCAGCTGCTAAATTTGTCTGTACTTCTTTTTCGTATGATTACACTAATACACTCATACATAGCTCACACTGATTTGATAACGCTTTACGATCTTACTCAAAATTTTTGATTGTGTTGTGAAAAAGATTTTTATCCCCTAACGTTTAGATGTTTACACATCAAAAATAAATGTAAAAAAATTAGGAAAACCCCGTAATCATGTATTCGAATTTGTTTTCGATTACGAACTAAAATTGTTTTTAATTAATTTTGCCACATCATTCCTAAAATAAAGAAAGAAAAAAAATAAAATCCCTAAAAACATAATTTTAACATTTATTTAATTAAATATTGATACACTTATTCTCTAAACTGCATATAGTAACTTTTTTATATTAAATAATACATAAGAATAATAAATAACAATTGCTAATTAATTAACACAACAACTATCGGTACTAAATGTTAGTGACAATAAAAATTTTAAGTCAATTTTTTCTTGACAAGATGCAAGCAAGTACGTACATGTGTATGAAGCTAATAAGACCTAAACTTTTTTAATGTAGTTATATAAAAAAAAACTTTAATACAATACACTATTTTCCTATTGGATTATAAGAAACAAATAAAAATCCCGGAGTCACATTTTACATTCAAAAATAAATCACTTTAGCTATTAAATTTTTGTATTTGAACTCTTGGCGGTATATAGCCTTCGGGATATGGCACCAATTCGTTATTTAAGACACGAGCATTACGCCAGGTTTTCACTTCATCCTCTGGTGCATCAGGCACACGCACGCCTTCGATGACGGTGACAGCAGGGCCATCAACAACTGTGGTGTAGGCGGAAGCAGCTTGAGGTTGAGTTGCTTGTACAGTAGCCGAGGAAGTGACTATAACGGGCTTAGGTAAGAAAGTGGTGTGTTTCTTAGCAAGTGCAGCATAGGGGCTTTGTCTCTCTGATGTGAATTGAAAATCACTTGATCTTACTAATGGAATGTAGGAAAGTTTTCGTTTGCTTAGTCTGGATTCATGAGGTACAAAGTGGTTATCTTCTGAATATTGTTGCGAATACAAGTTTTCGGGGTCTTGTACCTTGTATCGTAAGCTGCGCCCATCTCTGGTTTGATCTGGCTGCCATAAGCTTTCTCTATGCTCGTTTTGAGGTTTAATCAGACCTAATATTTCTAATAACTCCTGACGGGTCAAGGTTGCATCCATCTGTTTGTACCTCTTTGATCGTTTTGATGCTTCAGCTTGCTCTAGAACGGCAGGTGTGTGTAACAATTTTAAGCCTTCAATTCCTTGGGAATGTTTCGATTGTTCTGGTCTTGTAACTCGATTGGAGCGCTGAAAATATCCACTCAAACTGCCATATTTAATTTTGCGACTGTTTCTTCCGACCACCAAGTCTACATCTTCACCTTTATTTCCTCGGACAGTAACGAGAGTTTCCTTCTCGGGATTCAAAACACGACTGAATCTTAACTCTGTTTGCACTTGGGTGGGACTATATCTACTTGTGGTTTTGTATGCATCATACAGATTTGTGGTAGAATAACCAGGTACATCATGAACATTTTCAAGTCTTGTGTACGAGCCTACCGCATCCTGCCCATAAACAATTTGATGGAGTACGTTAATTAAGATGAATAGCAAAAGTTGAATATAGAGACTTCCATGAGACATTGTGGTGATGTTGTAAATTTCCAACTAGGGAGGTGTTCAGTAACTCAATTGTACTGGTGCTCTGTAATTTAAAAAAGAACTGTATATTAGTTTCATTACTTAAGGCTTTTTAAATACTCGAAGTGAACGTTTCAATAGAAATGCCTTTGAATGTTTGAATTTTTTCATGAAATCAAAAGTTTCTTTATCTTGCAATTTCATACATACATATTTTGTCACGCTCTAATTGAAGCCCAGAATTTCTTTACATAATAAGAATTAATTAATTATGCCCTTCACCAAAAATGATAGAGGGTATACATGTATAGATTTGTCATTCCATGTGTAATTTCTACAATATTAATATGGGAAACAAAAAGTGTATAAGGGCATTTCCACAGAAAACACCACCTTTTGTCACGTTACGTTACTTTATGATGTATCTTGTTTGCATGTCGGTGTAGAGCGCAATTAGGTCTACATTCGTTTAAAACTAGAAAGCAATCGACCAGCATAGCTCTAAAATACAAGCTAAATTGCAGGGTGACGTAACGTGACGAAAAGTGGACTTTTCTGTGGAAAAGCACATATGTATATTCCGAGTCCTTATGAATAGGGAAGACAAAGAAGCAATGACCGTCTATTTGTACGTGAAATCGGTTTTTTGGAAGCTTCCAAAAAAAGATAGAGACTTCGGTCTTGATGTGTTGAAATAGATTGGTATTGTACAATTAGCAAAATCAAGCGAGGGCTTCGGAGCTGGAAAACTTAAACTTTATTTTGCAATATAAAGTAACTAGCTAAAAAACTTACACTTTTTGTTTTAGCTAGGAAACTTACACTTTTTGTGGTGTATATGAATAAGTTACAAGGTCTCTTAATTTTTTATTTTTCTTTATAAATTAAATATATCCAGGGTTTATATTCAAAAGTGATATCTGCAAGACTTGAAAATTTTTGAAGAGCGCAGAAAACTGTTATTTTCTCAAAGTGCAAGGGCTAATAACTAAATTTTGATGAATAGTACCATTTACAGAAGACATCTTAATTCTACTAATGTTAATCAAATACAGTTATTGCTCTTGGACTTAGAGAAAATAACAGTTTTATTTTGTCTACTAAAATATTCAATAATTGCAGATAGCACTATTTAAATATAAATCCGCGATATGTATTTTATTTTTTGGAACAAAAAATTAAAAAAACAAAAACCAAAGCTCCAGAGCTGGATTTTTTTTTAATATTAAAGTAACTAAATAAAACTAAGTTTTCCTTATTTCCTTTTTTTACTTAATTTCAGGGTTGGAAAGTTTTTTTTTTTTTGGTATATAAAAATAAAAAAACAGCTCCAGACATGGTACATTTTAATTTTTTCCGTGCCCCATTTGTGTAACTTGTGAGAAGATCTTGCATGGAGAAAAATTAAATAATTATATTGGTTGTCCTATTTGACACAGGGTTACTGGCACACAAATTTTTTCGATTAGAAAAGTTATCACATTCCTTACAGAAACGAGGCACTGGTATGTAAAAGTAATTAAACATTTTTAGGGTTCCGTACACCAAAGGTGAAAAGAGGAACCCTATTGTTTTCGCTACGCTGTCCGTCTGTCCGTCTGTCCGTTCCACGGTATTTTCTCAGGAACCGTAAGAGCTACGGAACTGAAATTTGGACAGAGTATGTAGAACCTTGGCCACTACAACAACAAATACATGAGAATTAGAAATTAAAGGGTGCTCAAAAACGAGCGACGAAAAATGTTAAAATCTCATGTAATATACATACAATTGTATATACATATGTATATTGACAATTGAAATTTGTAAAATTAGTGTATTTTTATATAGACTATAACAATAAACATTAAAATATTAAAAAATTTAAATTAAAGGGTGGTCCATAAGTTAATGCAATTTTGACTATGTAGTTTTGACAAATTGCTATATACTGGAGACCGTAAGAGGTAAACTCTTGAAATTTTCAAAATCGATAAAACTAAAAAATCCGAAAATTATAAAATCGCCAAACCGGAAAAATAGCCAAAACCTGAAAAAAATCGCCAAAAATTAAAAAAAATCGCCAAATCGAAAAAAATCGACAAAATTAAAAAAAAGATTCTAGCACTAAAATAAATCGCCAAATTCGAAAAATACGTTTAAATGAAAAAAAATCGCCAATATGAAAAAACGCCTAAAACCGAAAAAAATCGCCAAAACGAGAAAAATGCGCCCAAACCAAAATAATTGTTTATGTGAAAAAAAATTGCCAAAATGAACAAAAATCGCCAAAATTAAAAAAAGTCGCCAAATTTAAAAAAAATCACCAAAATTTAAAATAAACGCCAAAACCCGAAAAAAAACCCTCAAAACGAAAAAAAGTGCCAAAACTAAAAAAAAATCGCCAAAACCAAAAAAAATCACCTATATGAAAAAATGCCAAAATTAAAAAAAATCGCCAAATTAAAAAAAACGCCAAAATAATAAAAATTGCCAAAATTAAAAAAACTTCAAAAACCAAAAAAAAATCGCCAAAACGTGAAAAAAGTGCCAAAACTCAAAAAGTGCCAATAAATTAAAAAAACACCCAAACTAAAAAAAACACTTAAAACCGAAAAACCCAAAAACGAAAAAAATGCCAAAACTTTAGTTTATATTCTTCGTATTGAATTACATATCTCGTGCCCGTACGGAACCCTTCGTGCGCGGGTCAAAGTCGCACTTCACTGAATTTTTTATTTTAAACTTAGATTTTATAGGTGGGGGAAATACCGATACTTTTCTGTGCAGCCACGCACTTCATCAGCATCCTAGTCTATCTACTTCGGTAGATATTCTTATTAACATCAGCTATTTAACTTAAATTTACAATGAAACGGAATATGAGATTTTTCATTTTTCTATTTAGGTTAGCACGAAATTGTGCCCCACGGGGGAAGATAAAGCAGAAGTTGAAGTACTGCCGTATCAAAATCTAATCGGATCTCTTATGTATTTAGCAGTTTCAACAAGACCAGATATTGCTCATATAGTTAGCGTACTAAGTCAATACAATACTAATTCTCACCAGTTTTAGGATTTATTACAACAGAAATTATATTACCTACCTACCTAAGTATGTTTAACTATTCTTAAAAATCTGCAAATGTCCCACATTTTTATATTTTTCTATTTATTAAATGTTACAAATACAATTACAAATTATATCATAACTTAATTTGAACGAGAATAGTAACAAAAACCTTCACTCGTTGTAGTGAAACAGACCAGAGTCTATGGTGGGAATCTAACCCACAACCTCTACACTGATAGGGTACCACACTACTCACTAGCCTACCGAGGCAACCAGTAATCAAATATATTCTGTATCTTAGAAAGAAAATTTTGTTACAAAAGATTAGAAAATATAATATATGGAATAGGGTTTGAGGATACACGCAAAGAAAAAACATGATTCAGAAATGATCACTGCGGTCATTTTGTGTTTAGTTCTGCCTCATATGGTTGAAAGAATTAAGTTATTCTAATAAAAATAGATTGGGAACGTTATATTTTTGATCTAAACATTTAAATGTATGCATTTTATTACAATATGGTCGTCATTTCGCAAAAAATTTACTATAGTTGATCCAATAATATGGCTGAACCATAAATTTTTATTACAACAAAGTAAAAAATATTAAATTAAAATTGCGTTTAAAACCATTTAATTGTTTACTCGTGAGTTGAAAGGGTGATAATAACCTTGTAGCGACTAAAATTCTAAAAAACAATATACCTACTTGCATACATACTTAAAGAAAAAAAGGTAAATTAAATTAAATTTTTTTTTACTGTTTTAAAAGAAATAAATTTCCTTAAAGGTAAGTCAATATATTTACATATACACAAGCATGTACATAGTACCATAAATACTTAAATATAAAGTGTAACTTGCTGCAATAAATAGTTACATACATTAAATATGTATCGTCGGTTGCATTCTGGTTTGTGGCACAGTCTATTCAAAATACATTATGTCTGCAGCAAACCAGAAACCACCCGACGACATTTAGATATCTACTATAAGAGACACGTTGGTATTCTTGTGTCAAATATGTATATTGTTAACATATTACAATATCATATAAAAATAGTATGTTTATCGTCATTATTATATTTTGCCTAAAAAATATTATTCTTATTAAGCTGATAGTTTTGCTAATACAAACTGATTATGTTTGTATAGAACATACCATTCTCTTCTTCTTCAGTTTTCTCAAATTAAATCTAAGCGTCAGTCGCACTTAAGATCGCGAAGAAAAAGAAAATAATAAAATACCTATATTACCGGCAAAAATGAGCCAAATAAAATTAATAAAAACTATATACAACGAGAAAAAGGAGTTAGTTGCATGCAATTTTAATGATTACCTTAATTATTACGCATTTATTGAAGCAGGTATGAAAATCCATAATTTTTATTAATTTGGCCATATTGCATACATACATATGTACATATGTATGTACATGCTTATTTCTTATTTCCAGCAAAAGAGGTGCACCATATACCTTCAAATGTCAATGTTAAAATTTTCAGTCACAACTTCGCTGTAAAGCCTGACTCTTTTCTAATTATACTTGAGCAATATATAAATACAGTTGATTTTGTAATTGAAATAAAAGCAGGTAAGAGCTTTATTTGTGCAACACCATATTATGCAAATTTACTCTGTATAATATGTTTCAATAAATTAAATAAATAAAAAAAATTTAAATATTTTCATATTTTCCTTTTGAATTGTAAATATGTATATGACGATATTTATGTACATATGTATATACATATAAAATGAGTTGCTTACTATTTAAGAAAACTTGTATTTGCAAAACATGAATTTCAATAAATTGTGCAAACAAAAAAACTCTTATTTGTTTTTATATTGTAGTTCTTAGGAACATACAAATATGATCAAAAGGACAATTATCATAATACTGATCAAAATAAAAATATGGTTAACCGGAAATTGGACATACTTGTACTGAACATAATAAAATGTTTAACACGAGCATATATTGTTATTATGTAGTTGAACATATAATGTTTCGAATGGCTTTATTATATTATATGTTTGACATAATTATAATCGCAAACATTAATGATAGTTGGCGATTGTGGTTGTACTAACTATGTTTTTTCTTTGCGTGTAGTTTGAAGCTTTAGACATTAAAAGTTATGGGAAAGTCTTGTGCTGGTAGCTTATTCTAAATTCGAGTCGTGTGTCTAAAAAATGCCAATGTGGTGTCACAGTCGATTTAAGACTTCAAATATGGAAATAGCGAGGAAATCAATTGGTTTCTATAATCATGGCAATGGCAAACATTTGGCTGGTACTGCTTTCCATTATTAATGGTATATCATCTCCTTTAAATTAATAGCTTTTTTAAATTTTTTATAACTTTTTAGGCCCCCCAGTGTGATTTAAATTTTATTAATTCAATAAAAGGCATTTAATATTTAGAATGTGGGAATTATTTCAAACGCTGAAGTGCCAACATATTTAATCACAGATAAAATTTATAATTAGGAATAAAACTGCAGTAGGTAAATCTTTAAAGCTGGTGCTATTATACGCAACATTTTTATATTTCATATTTATATATTCATTTAAACTCTGCTTTTGTGCGAGCCAATTTCTAAGCCAAACTGAAAACAAATGAAAACTTTGTTGTAAACATTCACCTTAATTTTAATTCAACGAATTTAAAGTAATCTTTTCATAAATGATTTATGTATGTGTGAATTATAGCTGTCTACGTTTTCTTTGAGGTATTCCCCATTATATCTAAAAATTGTGTGTGTGCTGGGCATCTACTTTTTTAACTTACTTTCATCTGCTTTGGTTTAGCAATAATATTTAATATTTATAATTTTTAATTGTTTATTTTTATTTCTTGAGAAGCCTACACAAACTTCTTCACACACAAACGATAAAAAAAAATTAATCAGCAGATAAATTAATAGTTTTGATAAACATTTAGTAGTTCATTTTGTGCAGTGTATGTAATAAACATTTCCGGCTTAAACAACTTCGCCCGTTATGATGTAATAAATGAGATATATGAGAGCTTAAATGCAAGTGAGAGTGAAACCGGAATAAAAAAGAAATCAAGAGTGTGAAAAAATTAAGTAACCGGTAAAACAAACAAACAAAACAAAATGACCACAACAAATAAAGTCTTGGCCAAAAAGATGCAATACCAATATTAATGTCTAAAAAAAGCTGATCACAAGCAGTCATTGAAATAAACCGGTCAGAGACTTAGACGAAAGAGGCAATACACTTGGATAAAGAAAAACGTACAATGAACGTGAACTTTTTTTTTTTTTTTGCTGAAGTCTTTTGTTTATGGCATTGTGTCAGTTTACAGTGGTTAGAAAGGCATTTATTTTGATTATACGGGGCTTTTGGATAAAAAACTATTTTATTTTTAAACGTAGTCTGCTTTGAGCTCTATGCACTTTGTTCAAGGTTTCTCCAATTTTCTTTATGCCTTCAAAAAAATTAGCTATGACGATGTCATCAAAATAGGTATTTGTTTGCAAGATTATTTCATCGTTGAAACCGAATGCCATTCTACCGAGGTGTTTTTTCAAATCTGGGAAAAGAAAATAGTCGCTTGGGGCAAAGTGGGGCTAATAGGGTGGATGAGGGTAATTTGTTGACCAATTCATTGAATAATATTTTTCGTTTTCCAATATTTTGTTTGTTTTAGACAAAGCGAACATTGGTTCGCCATTGATTATTTTTTCTTTCTTTTAAAATCAATGTGATTTTTACCACATATATCCCAAAATAAAACTCTAGGCATGACTTCATTTGCTGACAAGCCCACATTGGTCTTCTTGGGATCGATTCACCCCGAGAAACCCACTGTTGTTTGGTCTCTGGTGTATTGTGGTGGATCGAAGTCTTTTCTGCGGTAAGAAACGATAAAAATCGGACATATGTGAGATGCATATGCCTTGTACAAGCCACGACTGGACAACAACTTGTCGTGAAGTTTTTTCAATTATTTCTGGACGTCCAGAAAGTCAGTGTTTTTACGGCAAATACAGCGAAATTGAGTCAACCTCTCTTTTAAAATTTAAAAGGATGGTGAAGCGGTTACACAGTATTTAACAAGCCTTGATATTTAGTCTTAGTTTAAATCGCCGTGCATGATGCGGGGTGCTTCTTAAAACTTAATTTTTTTAATGATATTGTTTTGATAGTAATTTCATCGTCATACGAGGGCGGATCAATGAGTCCGTGACTTTTTAAGCGCAACACACAACCACAGTTTTCAAAATGCTGGAAGGCCAAATAAACTGTAGAAAGCAAAAACAAAGTAAGCATAAAAGCCACTACAATAATACTTACATGCATGTACCGATACCACATCGAATAATTAAAAATAATTAATGAGATGATCGTAAAAGACAAGCAAGAATAGTTAAACATACTTAGGTAGAGTAATATAATTTCCTGCTAACCTAAATAGAAAAATGGAAAACAGAAAATTAATAGTGATACTTATAAATGTGTTAACCAAAGGTAAATCAATTGTATACACAACAATCATTTCTCATATTCCGTTTAATAGAAAATTTAAGTTAAATAGCTGATGTTAATAAGAATCTCTACCCAAGTAGATAGACTATGGAGCTGATGAAGTGCGTGGCTGCACCGAAGAGTATCAGTATTTCCCCCAGCTATAAAGTCTAAGTTTAATTTTTCTTCTCTTCTTTAGAAACTCACATTAATTAATAAAAATATTTCATTCAATAAGAATTTACTACTGAACTTTAATTACTGAACTTAAGCCTGACTAAAAATTATTTCTGATTAAACACAGTTTTTTAAGCAAAAATGTATTTTTCAACATAATCTCCTTAGTCCAACGTATTTTCAGTTTTTGTATCCCTTCCAAAGAAAAAGATTTTTCGAGTTCCTTAGAATAGGCATTTGTTTGGTCAATTGTTTCATTGTTGGAGCTAAATCTCTTTCCACCGAGCCATCTCTTTGGGTTTGGAAATAGGAAGTAGTCGCTAGGGGCAGAAAAATCGAACAACATGATGTTTTTGAAAGCCTCCTTAACTTTATTATCAGCATTCGTGTATTTTGTCCACTGTATGTGCTGCCAGTGACTGCAAACTTCAGCATTTTCTGAAAAATTCTCAATGAAAAAGAAATACGTGAATTATTTTGATACATCGTTTCACTATCTGCTGAATGATTTTGTGGAATAAAAGCTTAAAATTTTACATCACTAATTTACAACTGTCTTGACATTGTTATTTCTTCTTTCGACTAATTATGCACATTGCTGTTATTTTAAATTTTAGTTTTCATTACGAAACATCTTTCAGCAAATTGTGATATGGTGAATCAAAAAAATTCGCGTATTCCATTTTCACTAACAATTTGACACCACATACAGTGTACCAAGTACAAGATACCGGGCGATGAGAACAGCATGTTTTTCCATGTTGTAAGTGGTTTGTCAGAATTAATACATTTCCCTTTGAAATAATTTTGTTTTCGTAACTAGTTATGTATTTCTAATATATAGCAAATAATAAATCTTTTTTTTTAATAAAAAACAATTAATAATAAATTGTTATTATTTGTTACAAAGGTTTTAAGCTTCTGCTTTCAAATTATATACAAATTAATAAATTAAATGTTGCATAAGTTGGCTTACATTTTATGTAACGATTTACTTGAAAAGCAAATTTGAAGCTTCTGGAATATATTGATTTATATGTGCCTTGTGCTTAATGTATAAAGGCTTATTGTTACTGCTTTCATTGTTATATCTACAATATCGAAAGATTTGCTTTTTAAGCGTAAAATACTCACGCGCTCATCTCTAGCTGAAAGTGAAAGTATTAATCAGCTGTTGTTACTGTTGCTGGCATACAAACGAATCAAGTCGCCAAGGTCTTCCTTCCTTCGACTGTGGAAGTGAAGTTTTGTTTTTATTTCTTTTTCTACCGCTTTCTGAATTAGTTTTTGTGAAAACTCAATAATAATGAACATACAGCATGTATGGTAGTATGTATGTATATACCACGTTTAAAAATGCACATGTACATACATATCGTTACCTTAAATACAAACGGACGTAACTACACAAAAACTGGAAATCGAGTTTTTGATTGATTATGGTTCATTTTATCAAACTACATGTGCATTAAAATATTTAGAACTCTGCGATCAAAAATTACGACTTTATTAAGGATATTTAAACGTACGTAATTACTGGTGCATCTATTTTTTATTGCAAGGAACGTAACTAACATAAAAGCTTAAATATTTATACATATATTAAAAGGAAATAAATGGTTAAAAACATATATTTAAGCATCCATACACTGAAAGAATTTTCGGCAGAAATTCTATGAATTTCGACATTAATCTAATGAAAAATTCATTAAAATTCAACCAACGTCACGCTTCGTGGGATTAATGAAACCAGTTTCGTAAAAATTATTTTATTCATCAAATTTATTTCACATTGTAATCAATTAATGCAGTGCTATAACTTCATCGAAACCATAAAATAATTTCATGAAAAGATTGAAATAACTTTAATATAAAGGAGTGTCTTAATAATAAGAAAATATTGTTCTCATAAATCCAATAGAATATTCTAACGAAACCAGAATATCAAGGAAGCGATTCCAATGAAATTGTTTCACAATATTCATGAAATTTTCATTGGATTTGTGAAATTATCATTAGATTTGTGAAAAATTTTTAATGAAATTGTTTCATTGGATTTATGAAGCAAAATCCTTTCGGTGTACTACAAGTAAATTTCGAATACAATTTTCAAGAATACTTTATTATTATTGATTTTGTAACGTTTTTTGTCTCTCCTGTAAGAAATACAATTGTATAGTTGCGTTCGTTTGCATTTAAGGTGACGATATCTATGTATGCATGTATTCATGAATGTATGTAGGTGATTTTTTAAGGCTTCTAACTTATAAACATATAACATATGAATGTGGTCGTACGTTTATTTTTTCTTTATGCTAAAAAAACTTTACGCTTGACAATCTTTTGTAAAATTTCTTTTAAATTTACACGCCTACTTTTTGCTTAAAGTTTATTATTAGTGAATATTAATGGCTGAGAAACACGAGAAGTGGTCTTTAAAAATCAACTTTGTTTTTGCTTTTGTTGCTTTCAGTTGCTTGCATGTTAAGTTTGCATGTTTGTGCGTGTATGCTGCAACTTTTATTGAAGAAAAAAAAACACTATTATCTTTTTCCCTACAAAAGTTTGGTTAATTAAGAGAAAACAAAACAAACAAAAATTGTTATTCTTTCATTATGATCCCAACATACTCGTATCATCAAGACAGTAAAGTAAACGCAGTATGATTTCAACATTAATCGTTTTTGTGTTTCGAAAAACAAACAAACAAAAGCGAACGCTTTTGCATAAAGTGTTACAAATGCTTGAGCAATTTTTTTAATAGCACTATCGAGTAAAATTCGTATAAGAATTACTGTTTTCATTAGGTAAACGGAAAGTGTATCGGTTGTATTATTAACACAATTAATTTAGTTAAAACTTGAAGAAAATTTATTGTGGAAAAAGCGTAACAAATTATTAATGGGAAATGAAAATGAAATGTTACGAAAAAGTTTGTAAATGTCGTCCCTGCACAACACATGTACATGAAGTAGTCTCAAGTAACTGGTGTACAGTAATGCTCCAAATATTTAAAAAATTATTTTGCACACGCAAAGAAAATCATAATGGATACCAAATCAATAGGCCAGGCCTATATACTCGTATAACATGTTTGAAATTGACTTCACTTTACTACTTTGTAGTCAATTTATCCTAGATAGCAAGAAATTAGTTCTTATGCCATGGTATGATCCATGTCGAGAGATTTGAATGCAAAATAACTTACTTCTTAAATAAGTTAGTCCTAGAGCTGATGCAAAGCATTGTAGTGATATTAAAATATAAGTTAACAGGAAGGAGGATATAGGGAGTAATCTTAAATAATATTAAATTTAAAGAATTGATGTCGTTTGCATGGCACAATTCTTCTAGCCATTCTTACCGGGTGTATTAAATTATTTATAGGTACAGTGAAAGAAAAAAGTGTTATGTGAAAAATATTCTATGATCATCAATTTTTTTCGCGACGTTCAATATGTTTTATGTTAAAAAACTTTTAAGGAAAGAAATGAATATATATTAGAAAGACATTTTCATTTTTTTTGAGCTGCATTTTCTATCAAAACTTTGAAGATCAATAACTCGGGAAATATGGGTCGCAGCCAATTTTCTTATATAATTTTTTTTCCTTATTTTGCAAGTTTTTCCTTAAAAATTTCTCTTTGGACATTCTTCATAGTTTCAACTGTGCCAACATTTTTATTAAATTTCTTTTCTAATTTTTTAATTTGCTATAACGTATGGCGTTTTCTTTTCTGAAAAAAAGTGTAATATTTTTTTAATTTTTATAAAAAAAAATACGTAAAATTTATCATTCGTTTAAAGAAAAAATTTAAGCTTGCAATAATTTCTAATAAAATGTATATTTCAGAAATGCATTTTATTGCCCATTTTCATTGAAAAGTGTTTTGAATTTGTATTTAACATAGTATGCTTTGATTTTTATATTATAAGTTTATTCTGTGAAAACTATATTTTATGTCATTCATCAATAAATCTTTTAATCGTTTAGAAGTTTTACCGGTTTGTTCATTTCAATACATTCTACATTGGTTATGGGCCCAGGCATTTAGTTAAAGGAAATATATGTTTTTGTATCAAGGAATTTACTAAAAACTATATTCAAATATGGCATCGGCATTTCTACAAATTGAGAAGCTGGATGAAAGGAACTACGAGTCTTGGCATGTGCAAATGAAGAGCGTCTTAATTCAGGGTGGATTATGGAAGTACGCTAATGGTGAATGTGTTTGTGATTCTGGGAACGCCCGCAAAGAAGGCGGAATGGGACACAAATGACGAAAAAGCTCTTGCGCCTATTGTTTTGAATATTAAAGCAAGTCAGTTGAATTACATTAAGAAATGTACAAAATCTACTGATGCTTGGAACAAATTAGAGGAAGTGCACAAACCCAAAGGTCCAATACAGAAAGTTATGCTGTACAAAAGATTAATGAATCTGAAGATGGATGAACACAATGAGGAAATGCAGCAGTATTTAAATAAATTCGAGGAAGTTATATAAACGCTTTCTGATGTTAGTATACAACTTCAAGATGAACTGGTTGTTATAATTTTATTGTCAAGTTTGCCAAAATTGTATGACTCTTTCATAATTGCTATGGAAACTCGTGATAATTTGCCATCATACAACGTTTTGAAATTGAAATTACTTGAAGAGGGTGAGCGTCGTAGGAACAGCAATAATGAATCCGAAGAAAATAGTTTTCACTGAATAAACTTATAATATAAAAATCAAAGCATACTATGTTAAATACAAATTCAAAAGCTTACTTATATTAGGTTTGTTATTATTGCAAAAGTATTTATATGCAAAGTAATATTTTCAACAAAGTGTAATAAGTATAAATTTTTTTTTTGCAGAAAAGAAAATGCCATTAGGCTCCTTTTAATTTTTTGAGCTGTTTTACTCAACTGTACTTGTTCCAAATATTTATTTTTTCGAGACAACTTATTTATTTTTATTTATTTATTTTTAATGAGACAACTTTTCTCACACATATAACTATAGTTTTATTTTTGGCATCACTGATTTAAACTTTAAGTTTTAAAGTGACAAGAAAGACCATTACACCACTAATGGAAGTATTACGAGGGCTGCTATCTATATTTCGGGAACTGGTAACACTAATTGCAATATCTAAAATCTGACAACACCATAATAAAGCTTGACATTTTTTAGCATAAACGTACTCACAACGTTTTGATGTACAAGTGCTATTTGTTTTGTTTACAGTGAGTTCAAAAAATCAATTTGACAAACTAATTAAAATTTGAAGAGAAAATTTTCGTTGGATTGTTTTTAACAACATTCGACGTAAATTATCTCCACAAGAATGTATCGATGAACTCAGTGCTTTGTATGGCAATAAAGCTCCACGGTATATCGCTGGTAAAGTGAATTCAATCGTGGTCGTATTTCCGTCACCGACTAACTCCGGTTTTTGTGCCACAAAACATCTACGCAGTGTGTGAACTGATAATGCAAGATCGCCATGTGACATATTGTGAGATAGAGCCATCCTTCGACATTAGTTCCACTTCAATACATTAGATTTTTCATGAGCACTTGGTTAAAAAATATGGTTCTCGTTAATATCCCCATAATTTATCACACGCTCAAAAAAAATGCTTGCGTGAAGTGGTGTAAGGAAATGATTGAAAGAACGCATATATAACTGTTACAGGTGATGAACCATGGATGTATGCGTATGAGTCGGAAACAAAACAACGGTCGACCGTGTGGGTGTTCCAAGAGGAGCATGAGCAACATAGAAGTGTCAATACTGACTATTTGTTTGCCGGAAGTCTTTGAATAAATTCGTAAAACTAAACCCCGAAGACGAATCATTCTTCATCATGACAATGCAAACTCTCACACACCTCTTCAAACAAGTGAATTTTTGAACAGTCACAGCATCAAATTGATCACTCATCCTCCGTAGAGTCATGACTTGAAACAAAAAGACTTTTTCTTGTTCCCCAATATTAAAGATAAGCTACGTGGTCAACGATTTACGAGCACCGAAGAAGCAGTTGAAGGAATCAAAAACCATGTTTTGGAGATGTATCAAGAGGAATGGAAAAGCTGCTATGACAAATGATTTGAATGAATGCAAGGGGAATATTTCGAAAAACAATAAAGCCATTTACATTTTTTTTTTATAATTTGGTATTCCCGAAATATAAATAGTAGCCTTCGTATTAATGAAAAAGTATTGTGTGTAAAAATGGTCCCTCATCGAATAGTAAAATACACCCGTTAATGTCAGGATACCCCAAAAGGCCAGTACATCTGGATTTCTTATGCTAGAAATTAAAAAGATATTTTTAAATATATTTTACTCAGTACAATCAGCAAAGGCTTGCAGAACATCTTTACTCAAATCAATTAAACTTTGTTTTCATTATTTTCTACTCTAGATGCATACCTCTAAATTTATGTTCCTGTCATTAGCAAACACTATAGCAGTATTAGGTATTTGATGCAAATGATCTTGCAAATATGAAATGTGGTAGCTTTTCTTTGGATGGTGTGTGTATTATCGTTGTATTTTAGATAAAAGCCACGATGTGTTGCATTTACACTCATGCAAGACCATTTAAATCAAACTCCGAATATCGCCATTAAATAACGCAATTGGTTCTCATTTCTTTTTGCTTTACTTTTTGTAAATAACAAAATCTAACGAAAACAAACATTTCGATTTATCTATTTTTGGAATCTGGTAGCAAATTGTTACAAGTTAAAATTTTTGATTTTTTTTATATATATTAATTAAAGCATACATTTTGACTACTCTTTTGACATCGTTTTCAAAGTCATTAGTAACCGCTACCTCCCATATTAAAATGGCTGATTTATTTAAAAATTATGTATGTATGTATGTTAATTTTAAAATAATCACCGGAAAAAGGTTGTTTGAATGGTTTTTTAATTAAATTGCTTTTCAAATTAATTCATTGATGTACAACAGCTTGTTAAATTTTACAAAACTATTGGAAAAATTGTTTTACATTATTTTTATCATGTTCAATACGCTATAAATATTTTTTCAAGTGTGTTACAATAGAAATAAAAAGACAACTAATTAATTGCTTGTTTTTGGCTTATCTTCAAAATTACATATGTACATATGTATATATAGTATCGAAACAAGTGCTCGTATATAAGTCATTAACTTGTTTGTTTTGGTCGACTTAATTAAAAAGACATCAAACGAATAGTTGCTATAGTTAATTATTTTAATTTTATTGTCTGTGGTCAGCACCAACAAAAATGAAAATGAAACTGAATGAAAAGTATGTACAGTGGGTGACAAAAACATGTGTAAATAGATTTAGAGATATTTTAAGTTTATGTTTCTTGTCTAATGCCCTAATTCAGTAAGAAGATTTAGGACGTTTCTGTTTGAAAATACTTTTGAGTTTTTGTGTTTGAATTCTATAAATTATTGTCTTCCAAAATGATTGTTGTCTTTGATAATGAAAAATAAGAATAATATTGCCATGTTATTAAAATACAAAAATTAAATTAAAGTATTATATAATAGTTTGAAAAATATATGAAAAAATTTGTGTTGGATATAATGTTTGGGACAAAATCATAAATCAAATACACGAACCTTCTAGCATAGATAATAAATAATAATTGTTTTAAAGAATCGCAACTGCAGCTTTTTTTCGTCCATAGACAAGACGATACAATCGTCGAACAGAATTAGGGTATAAGCTATTCGAGATATGGCACCTCTGTTTTCAAGATGTCCGTCAGATATGGCATGCTTAACAAATGAAAATATCCAACGGAACTTAAATTCTGCATCCCCATCCATTGTGTTTAAGTCTTTTTAATAATATTATGATTAATAACCGTCATTTACGCATATTTTCCCCTCACTGTATAAATAGAATATGATTGTGAAGACGTCGATGGGTATTAAAAATGATATAGACATGTTTTAATATTTTTTTATTTTTATACTTATTATTCAAATTCTCTAATTGCTCATTATCTTAATAAAGGGTATTTCATTATCCGTTTCCTAACTTAAAATTTATACATATAAAACAAAGTGCATGTGAGATATCAAAACATCTTTTGTTCCTTTGAAGGTACTACTATTGATGCAATTATATAAGAAATATAATATCGTGCAAATGTCACACAGTAAAGTATATCCGAAATATCTTTGTCTCACTGTTCACCGATATACCAAAATCCACACCAAACGGTGACTTCTTCGGGATGCATTGTATGCTTTTGTATTTCTTGTGGATTGTGGTATATATCGTCCTAAATTAAAAAAAATGGTATATTGATTTGGCAAAACAGATTGTATAAATGACAAATAATTCTACAGATGCAAAGTTCGGAATTCCCTATTCGAAGTTTCTGTATTTATGATTCATTCAATCACAAAATTAAGCTTTATTTTCTTCATCTATTTTTATTAACAGCACGTGAGGAAGGCGTTTCTGCTGGCAGCACATGTTGCCAATTCGTGTTATTTTTATTTGTATTCTTTAGGTAACTTATCATTAAAAATAATCATGAATTTTAGTAAAAAAAACTAAACATACTAACGTTTCTTTTTATTAGCCTTTAGGCCATTGCTTGCTTCATCTTGGATGGTGAAGATACTCGTTTTTATTCATGAAAGTTCAATGTCTTAATTAAAAATTTATTTACGAATTAACGCCAACAAACTGATCAAAATGGATGGAAATATTATTCAAATGAAACGTAAGTGCATTAAAATTCAACACAAACGCAAAAACTATTGCATAATTAAATAGAAGTCAAGTAGTTAGCATGATTAACAAAAAATGAAATCAACAAAAAAGCTTTTGGTCAACCCACAATGCAATTTTTATAAGTGCTAACACGCAGAAAAAAAACAATGTAGAATCGTTAAAAATGGGGTTAATTTTAAATTTTTTGGCAATGAGTTTGCTTCATGTGTGTTTCATGTTAATTTAACATGATTTATAGTAATTGTAAAAAAATTTAAATAACTTTATTTCACGTAGAATTAAAATTTAAGTACTGTTAAAATCAAAATTAAGAAAAATCTCGAATCAAAATTATTTCAAGTTAGATCAACATGAATTTAGTTTAATGTAGTAACATAGACATCTGAAAAATGTTTGTATATGAATTAAATTAAATTGGCTGGCTTCTCCGGCCAAGATTTGAACTCGGAACTCATCGCGAGTTAGTCAACGTGCTTAGTTTAGTTTAAAAAAACAAAATGCTATGACTTGAAAACTTTTAATAAAAAAAAATACTTTGACTTGCCTCCAGGATTCGAACCTGCGATCCTCTGAATGCAAGACTAGTACACTGCGTATCAGCCAGCAGCAGTTTGTTGACTGCTTGCAAACATAAAAAAACAACAACAATACAAAAACAACCTACACAACTAAGCACAAAAGTGTATTGCAGCTATGAACAAGCAAATAAATACCAACACACTCAAACAACATATTATTTCTTGTAAATTTAATGTGATTTGATTGAATTTAAATCAACCTTTTGGCATGGTGATTTTACATTGGTATTTTTTTCTGTGTGTGCTTTTTGAATTAATGATTGGTATACGAGTTTAATGCTCGTTTATATATATAATATTAACGCTGGAAAGGAAATTTGTCGGCAACCGAAAAAAGATATAAGTCCAAGGATTGCAAATTTTTTCCATACTCAATAATTGCGTAAAATATTATACAAATTAGACCCCTGCACAAGACCACTTACAAGAACTTTTAAGACATTTTCTAAAACAAACGTTAAACAAGACTGCTGGCAAGACATTTATTTCAGTTATTACGGGTATTGGAGTAAAGAACAAAATACTTCTTGACGGAAAAATTTGTGATGCTTGCTTCTTCTTACGCTTAGGCGCGTATGCAAACGTCATGCATGTTCATACGCACACACGTTGTGTGTATGATCTTTTATTTTTCTGCGCACATACAAACGCACACGTGCATTAACATTAATTGTTAATGCATTAAACACATAATGGATTACCATGTACATGTTACACACACACACACACACACACTCAAAAATACGAACAAGAAGTCTTCGCGACATGGCATACAACAATACATCTTACATCATATTATTACATCATATATTATTACATCATATTATTGGTTTAATATAATACATGCTACGAACCCTGATGATGAAGGTGTAGTGGCCTTCGAAAACAACTAGTTGCTCCGTTCTACTACGTGTTTGTCAGAATATTTGCAATTAACTTTGGTATTATTTGTTGAGTAATAACTATCACATGTAATTTCGGCTTAAAAAGCGATACGAACTTTAGGCTAATAAAAATCATAAATATAGATAACTAAAGTTATGTTTACCTTTTTCGATTTTTTGCTGGGATTTTCTAAAAATTCTACTAATTTTTGATCATTCGATTTTTATAGCTAATTTTATTATATTTTAATGTAATCTAAAATTAACTTCATTACAATTGATTATCTTATAAGCTGAGATTGTGTTATGATGCTTCTAATTAAAAAGCCATCAACCCATTGCGTGCTTCGATACAATAATTTATAATGCATCAGGTTTTACAAATGCCTTCATTAATTTTTGTCCACGTTGTACAGAGTTTTTAATTATTTTCTTATGCCTGTTAAAGCAGAAATATTATGTTCCACTCTCAAATCATATATATGATTAATAAAATAAAAAAAATTAATTATGTCTAGAAAGTAAAGTAAGAAATAGAAAAAACAACGACATTCTTGTTAGTTTTCAGTTTCGAATATTTGACCTAAAAGCCGCTAATTAAATTTCGGTTAAATCCTATGTCAGATAGAGGGTTTGTAAAGGTTGTTTTTTTTTAGAGTGTCACAACTTTGATTTGACATCACTGCTTTATTTGAGCATCCATTTAACAGCTGATAGTTGCTTTTTCTTAAGTTTGCTTTGAAATTTCATTAAGAATCGACTTACACTAGAGCAATCCCTGCAATTTGTTGAAATATTTAATCAAAATAATTGTTATATTCATCAAACTCAAAATTAAAAACTTTATTTTCTGACGAAGCCCATTTCTTATTAAATGCTTACGTAAATAAGTAGAATTGTTGTATTTGGAGTGGGGAGAGAACACAAGATTTTGTAGAAACACGATTACATCCATTGAAAATTACTTTTTGGTGCGCTTTATAGGCTGGCGGAATCATTGGCCCATATGTCTTCAAAAACGATGATGGTGAACGGTATAGGAAAATTTTTCGAAATTATTTCGTACCTCAATTACGTGGCATTAATCTTACTGATATAAGGTTCCAATAGAACGGAGCCACATGCCACACAGCTGGCGCTACAATGGATTTACTCAAAGAAACTTTTGATGAAAAAATAATTTCGCGTAATGGCCCAATTAATTGGCCACCAAGATCGTGTGATTTAACCCAATTGGATTATCTTTCTTGGGGTTATATTAAACCACTTATCTACGTCGATAATCCACAAACAATTGCAAACCTTGAAAAAAACATTCGAGGAGTTATCGCTGAAATACGGCCGCAAATGCTGCGAAAAGTTCCAGATCGCACCTGCTGCGCGCCACCCGTGGCGATCACATGGCAGAAATTATGTTTAAACATTAATCTCATAAAATTTTCTTTCCAATAAAGTCCGTTTCATTGATATTAAAAATATATTTCCTTGTTTTATTATGATTTAAGCTTGTGTCAGTCTATAAAAAACACCCTTTATTTTCTGTAACGGTATGCGTTTTATGTATGTATATTCCGAATATTATATCTAAATTTTAACAATTAACCTTATTAGAAATTAATTATAACAACATAAACAACTTTTTTCACCTTAAGCAAAAAACAAATAAACGAACAAAAATTTCAAAATATATCATAACTGGAAAAAAGAAATATTTGAACAACTAAAGCAAAAAAATTTTTATAATAAAAATATAACATATTTATTTTAATTAGAATAACTAAATAAAAAATGTTAATTACAAAACAAAACATTGTTACACTGGGTGGTAATATGTACATTAAAAGTCAAAATCTTATTTTAATAACTAACTACTTTTTATGTGAAAATTTCCCCAAAAAGTTTTGCTACAAAGGCAGCAAAAATAATTGAAAGTAAAAGCGAAGATCATAAATACATATACGAGTACGTAAAAGATTGAAGGACAGACAAACAGACAGCCAGCATCTTACAAGATCAGTGCAAATGTGAATTTATCAACAAGCAACAAATTCATGTTAAACATCCCAGTTGGCCAACTTGTTGCAGAGGACAATTTCATCAACGACTACTTAGGAAAATTTCGACATTTTTCATGCACGATATGTATTTATTTATTGTAAAATTTTGTCTAGTTTCGTTTGTTATGTAAACTGTCAGTTCTACAGGGACCATGATACAATTATAACCGGTGCATGTACAAGCCCAGCCTGTTAATGTATACAATGCAAATAGATGTCAAACTTTGTTTGCAACCTGCAAAAATGTTAGTGTATGTTTGTGAATAAAATGATTACAGTGTTGCCAACGAACTTACACACAATTACACATTGAAGAAAGTTACGCCCAAAATATTTTGTGTAGGTTAAATTAAAACAAAAATAAATAAAAATAGAACCCAAAGTTGAATTAAACACATATTATACAAGAATTTAATTACATGGCCTACACATTTGAGTAGAAAGTACACACTGTCTAACTACACACATCTTGGCAACACTGAATAACTATAATCATGCAGGAATGCCGCGTCTGCAATTGTACTTTAGTTACCCTATAATTGTTATTTTTATAGACAAAAGACATTTGTTTCTGACAATTTTTCGTTTATTTATACCAACAAAATACATGTGTTTTTTTGGTGTTGTAATTTTGTTGTAGTCGTGCATGTACCTAGTATAATTCTATCATGACAGGGACAAAGAAAATATGAGCGAAAGTATCACTATTAGGTGTGTTCCACAAGATTTTCGAACTAATGAGAAAAAAAAACAATACTACTCTCTGAATATGCCAAAGTTATCAAAAATTGCTGGAACGCAAAAAAAAACACAATTGCCCATCATGAAATACTCGTGCTGCTTACTTTTTAAATTAAATTTTATTTTAGTGATTTTAGTCTCTTGAAATGCATAACATTATAACAACAAAAATTTTGCTTCATTGGCAACAGCTGTGAAAAGTAAATGAAAAAAATCTCAAAAAAGTAGAAGCTACGTGAACTATTTAAAAAATCATAGAAAGCATTTTTTTATATTTTAGAAATGGAGAAGAATGCACAAATGTACTTACTTACAACTTACTTGCATATTTTCTTATTCATTTTTCAGTTCCACATATAAACAAAACACAGCTGATTATTCAATTCTTGTCCGAACTTACCCAGAAGGAAAAGTTCGTAATAGTTTGTACAGGAAATGAAAAAAATTACTCTCTCATTCGCTCTTAAAATGGCACAAAAATTGCTATGTGGAACGCTTTTGGATAACTTTTTACAAGTTAGGACTGTTTTGTTATGCATCTGGAAGAGACCTATTGTTATCATGTTTGAACATAGCAGTCATTGGTTCGAAAATTCTCCCAATAATATGTTGGAGCTGTAGCCAACATGTCCTCGACTCATTAACATTATAGTGCATCTGCCTGACAAGATGCCTTAAAGACATGGTCAACTGGGATAAACAATATATACATATTTTTTGTGTGGAAGTGAGTAATAACATATAAAAATACGTACGTATGTATGTATGTATGTATGTATGTACCTATATTTATACATATGTTTATACAATTTAACTACTTCACATAATATTTAATAACGCCAGATACAAACAAAATCAGTGACTATAAAAAGTACACAAAAACACAATTAAGGTCTACAGAAAAAAAAAACGCTTCTTAGTGTCACCGAAAGAAAGCGAAAAGAAAGACAGACAGTTACTTAAGTGCGGCTCAAATGACACTTTTGTTCAACTCCCTCAAAGCTTATGAAAGGTTTGTAAAATACACTAGATGTACATCAAAAAGGTTTTATGTTTTTACACCCTTTCAAATTAAAAATGTTTTATCTTATTACTTTGAAAATTTTATACGTGTGATTGATATATACATATGAGGTGTTGTTGGTGAAGTTAACAACCCAAAAAAAATTTATGTCGAAATTCCTACATATTTGGACTAACTACGGGTATATTACATATTGGAGATGAATGTGTATGTCAAATAGTTTTTTTTTTGTGATGTATGACGTTTATTTGTCGAGTTAGGCCGGAGTCACGCAATGAGCGGTTAAAAATTGAAGTTGTTTTAATTGTGAGCGCCGTGCAACTTAGAAATAGTTATAACATTTCAGAAATGCCGTTAAAAATGCCGTTTTTTAAATGCCGCTTAGTAATAAACCTCTTTCAGCCTGTTTTTAGGGTTCTATTGTTTTCGCTATGCTGTACGTCTGTCCGTCTAGCCGTCGCAGGCTATTTTCACAGAAACCGTAAAAGCAACGGGCTTGGCCGCTATAACAACAAATACATGAGAGATTAAAACTAAAGGGTGCTCCAAAACGAGCTAGGAAAAATGTTAAAGTCCCGTGTAATATACATACAATTTACATATACATATATATTGACACTTGAAATTTTTAAAATTAGTGTATTTTTATATAGACTACAACAATTAACACTAAAATTAAAAGAATTTAAATTACAGGATGTTCTATCAGTTAATGCAATTTTGACTATATTATTTTAACAACTTGCTCTATCTTGGAAAAATGATAAAACTAAAAAAATAACAAAATTATAAAATCGCCAAACCGAAAAAAATCGCCAAAAATAAAAAAATATTTCTAACAGTAAAATATTGAAAAAAATCGCCAAAATGAAAAAAACCGATAAAAGGCGCCAAAACTAAAAAAATTTTTGATGTGAAAAAATTGCCGAAATGAAAAAATGCCAAAAACCGAAAAAAGTCGCCAAATCGAGAAAAAAGTGTCAAAACTAAAAAAATCGGCAAAATGAAAAAACGCCAAAAAAACCGAAAAATCGACAAAACAAAAAACGCCTATATAAAAAAAATAGCCAAAATTAAAAAAATCGCCAAAATTAAAAAAAAATCCCAAAAATTAAAAAAAACGCCAAAACCGAAAAAATAGCCAAAAGGAGAAAAAGAGTCAAAACTTTAAAAACCGCCAAAATGAAAAAACGCCATAGACCGAAAAAATCGTCAAAACAACAAAAAATTGCTAAAACTAAAAACAAACCAAAAAAACCGAAGAAAAACAAAAAATAACGTCCAAACTAAAATAAAATGCTCAAAACCGAAAACAACCCAAAAACTAAAAAAATGCCAATACTATATATTATATATAGGATAAAGTTCGTATTGAATTACATACATAGTGTCCGTACGGAACGCTTCGTGCGTGGATCAAATCCTTATTATTATTTTAGTTTAGGTTAATATAATAAATGGCAGAAGGCGAATGGAAGGTACGAGCTTTTGGAAATAATTAAACGAATGAAAACAAAAACAGATGCTTATGGTTATTAGAACACTAATTTTTAGGTGACGCGAATATACTCATGGTTAAGGCAATGGTTATGACTATCTCATGTGATTGAACTTTAATGTGGTAACAGTATGGTATGATACTACTACATCAACGTTTGGATAACGAGACCTTTAGTTACAACCACGTATCGAATGTGCAACATTAGCTGTGATATGTATGTATATATGTATGTATATTTTTGTCATTAAATTTCTTGGGAATCAGTGTTAAGGTTTCAGTTATGATTACCTACAATAACGAAAAAAAGCCAAGATGAAGCCAGCAAAAAAAAAATCAAATCAATCTCTTTCAACTTTGATATAAAATGTCATACTAATGACTCTAGCTGTCGTACGTACATGCATGTGTAAGTACGTAAGTAATGTATGGAGTGTGTGGTTATATGAAAATTTTGTCATTACCAATGTTATATGTATCTTTGGCATTTTGAATTTGATATTGCAGTTTAAATGCACACATATGCATTTGCAAGAAAACACTCTTGCACACAAGTTTACACTTATTGTTATACATTTATTTGGAGATGCATACATGAGTACTTGAGTACAATCAAATTGTTGCATTGAATTTCGATTACTTAATAGATCGTATGCATGTCCGTCTGTATGTAATGACTTTGTGTAAAAATTTAAAAATTTATTTAAATTTCCAAAGTGAATCTGAATGTAACTGTATTACCTTATGTGTATCTATTTTATATATACATATATGTATTTCTTTTTAAATATATACATATGTACTTATTTTGTTTGCTTTTTGCTTGAAAGTACGAGTACTTTCCGCCTTTGAGTTTTTATGGTGGTGGCGTTGTTGCTCTGTCTTTGGTCATATGCATGCATATTGTCAAAGGCAATTGGAAAAAGAAAGTGTTATTAACCTTTATTAATAACATATTAATGTTTTTTTATTTATTCACGGTTGAATTGTAGTTTTTCTGCAGCTTAATGCATTAGACGGCAGCATTAGATTGCATTTATTTCTGTGAACTGTAGTCCAACGCCCATCAATCTGTCTACTCACGTCGCTGCTATTTTAATGAAACAATTTAACATTTATTTAATTTGAAGGCATTCATGTCCATTTATTTGCTCATTCATTCATTCATTCATGTACATACGTTTGTGACAATTACAAAATAAATGATTGTTGGTTGTTGCTTGGTTGCATTTACCTTTTTGTTTTAAAACATTTAAATTGCCAACGTTCGTTCAGTGGTTTTAATATGTTAAAGTGTGTTTTGCAACAACGAGTATTAGTCAAATTAGTTATGCAATTCTTATTTTGGTTTTATCTCTAAACAGGTCCACAAAAAGCACAATACAAAGCGGAAGAGTTATGACACAAATCTTTTGTTTTTCGTTTGTTTGGTTAATCACTTAACGTAAAGATATTACAGTTTGATTAGAGTGTTAACAATTTTAAAATTTAGTGATCTTATTCATGCCATCTACTTAAAATTCAATATATTTATTTCTCATTTGTTTCATGCAGTAATCGGTCGTGCAATTTGACGTAACTTAACAGCAACGAAGGTAAGATTTACGCCGAAAGTTCAAATTAAGTTCATATATTTGATTTTAATTCAATAAATAATAAATTATTAATGAGACTTCCGTGGGAGCAATATAAGACAATAAAAAGTTTAAATCAAAATGAGCAAAACTTAAAATGGAAATGTCTTGAGGCACGATAGCATTGGTGAGGTCAAAGAACAACCCAGCAAACACAAAGTCAAGAGTTTGAAATATGATGTTGGATTATATAGGATATTTCATAAGAAGCATAAAAAAAATATTAACAAAGATATAAGCACTAAAAATAGGGTATTCCACTTATGCCTTCCACTTTACTATGCCAGAAAGAAAGAGTTCTTATAGAATATTGCAAATAGGATTGTTGTCATAATTTTTATTATTAATTGTAATTTTTTTAAATTAATAATAAAAATTATAATTACGCAGCAAAAACCCTGGAAATAACTTACAGTAATAACAACTTACGTACCATCTGAATTACTTTGGCGCATTTGTGTAATTATTTTTACAATTAAATATAATTGTAATTAAATTTTTTTAAATTTTAATAACGTAATTTTCATTCATGTTTTTTCACAAGGCTTTTTTTAATTTTAGTTGAAGGTCATGGGCTCGAATCCGGTCACCGACAAAGTTATAAAATAATAATACAACGCATTTCTGATGTGCATTTGTATCCCTTTGTATCAGTGTGTGTAGGAAACTTCAAGTGATGAAGGCAAAGTCACTCGTCACTGAATGTCAACGGGTACTAATCCTGATGTAACATCAGAGCAGAGCACCCTTCTTCATTGGTAATATTTAGCAGAATTAAAGTAACCATTTCATTGGTTCTGAGTACAGCTTTTTAAATACAATGCGCTACTAAACACAGTTTTCAAAATTTAATATTCCTCATTGACACCAGAGGCGCTGTAACTCTGCCTTATTAAAAAAAGTGCAAAAAAGCAGAGTTTTCGAAGAATTAAATGTTTCTCTATCTCTTCCTTCACCACCTATCTTCTATATCTCTATCCATTTCCTAAAGAATGTAACATCTATTAATAAAAGTAGGCATTCAATGCTGGAGTGTTACTTTTCTTAAAAAAAAGAAGGCGTCCGTTAATCAAAAGTTGTTGGGAAGCCCTGACGTAGACTATATATATTCTTCTTGAAATTATCTGCAGGACCTTTTAGTCAGTGGTAGTATATTAACAAAAAATTTTGGTTCTAAGGAAGGTATTGAGAGTCGCATCATTAAAGCCAAGAAAACATTTGGTCGATTGAAATTTATTTGGAGCTCGCAAACACTTTCTCGACAAATAAAACTCAAGATGTTTGACTTATATATCAAATCAATTCTCTCCCCGAAATATACAGAAACTGCAAGTATTTTTCAACCACTATCTCTGCAAAATTTTCCCTGTCTTTTGGGCAAATGTAATAACCAACAGCATATTGAGGTCCGAAACAACACAAATACCAATTAAAAGCATATAAGGAAACCCATGTGGAAATGGATCGGCCATTACATGGATTACGACATTACCAGAAATGAAATCGTCTGGAACCCACACGCAAAGAAAAGATATAGTTGTAGAATGGTTGAGAAAACAATATTATGTTCTCAGAAACAAATGTGTGGTCGTTGAAAACAAGTTATTGTTATTTTAAACATTAATTGTGTTACGGTAGGCAAAGTTATGTTTGAATATAATAATTACATTATTATATTCATAAAAAAGCATGATATGGTTAGAGTTTAACAATATAGTTTTGTTAAGAATTTATGACTGCAACATAACTTTTGTTATTATTTAAAAATAATAGAGTGTAAAAAACAATATAATGTTACCCAAAAAAAATCTTTTTCAGAAACATATTCTGTCAGTTCAGTGTTTCGTTTGTAAGATATCGGTATTGCACGCGTCATGTTAAATAAATAAATAAAGTACAAACAAAAGAGTAGATTAAATAAAAACATATACATACGTACACATGTTTATCTCTTTATAAAGACGTGTTTGTATTTCGAGTATACAAACATATGGAAGTTCATATATATTTCTATACATATATTTTATTTCAACAATATTAATTTATTTTTATTTCGGATTTAACACCCAGCTGTTTTAAACAAGAGATCTACCAATAAATATATGATTGAAAAACAAAATATTATTATTATATTAAATAATACTGTTGTCATATATAAAAATATTATTATAATATAAGATCATTGTATGGTGAGTTTCAATTATATTTTAGTCACATCATTATTTTTGTTGATAATATTATTATTAACTCAGATAATAATATAATTAAAAGTTTTCTTTTCTATTGACAATAATATGATTTAACTGCAACCATATAATTCAATCATAGTATGTTGCTGTTTGATTATGGTTACCACAACCATATTTTTCTTTGCGTGCACAGTGCAATCGAAGGACATACTTGGAAGCGACAAATCGACATTGAAGCTGCTATGAAGAGAAATTGGAGCAAAATAAAATTCCACGCACACGATAAATTAGGTTGAAACATATTTTTTGAGGCCCTATGGATCGATGGGAACATATACATATATATATGTATATATATATATATATATATACATATATACATATATATTAGTCAGTAAAATCAAGTTAAAAAAATGCTTGAGAGATTCTCCATGCGTCAATTTGTCTGTGACACTTTTATCTCTAGTGCTATGTTTAGAAAACAAAAAAAGTTTTAGTAAAAATATTAATGAAATTTCATAAAAAGCTTTTATAAAAATTTAGCAAGAAATTAAAAGTTTCATAGTGGGACCAAACAAAACAAAATTGCCTAGAAATTCAAAAAATATAAATTTGTAAATATGTAATTTTTTTTAATTTATTTTTTTAAAAAATATGTATCGGAAAAAATATATATCGAAAAAATATTCTTAGCATAGATTTAGTTTGTACTCCTTATCTTAATAATTATATTAATCGTTCTATTAAACGCATACGATGAATATTCATACTTACAGCTTTATTTATAAAAAATATTAAGGCTTTATAAAGGCTTTACAAAACAGATTTTTCTTATTAAGCTTTAAAAAAGCCTTAATAATTTTTATAAATAACGATGTTAATATATGTATTTAATATATTAATATTCAACGAGTTCAGTAGGCGTTTTTGTATGTGATAAAATAAGTTTTTCGATTAAAATTGCTAAATAATTAACTGATAAGCCCCAACAATAATGCTGAGCATTAAAAGTTTGAAGCTAAATCTAAATAAAAAACCTCTAAATTTACTTGCAAAAATACTAAATTGGTCATAATGAATCGATCACTTATCATATCACTTGGATCAACCAAAAAAAAATGTGATATTCATATGTACATGTATGTAAGTATAACATCGAAACATTAATTTTTTGCTGCGTAACACCGCTTACAAGATGCTTTTAAAACAAAGAAAAGCAAACAGGAATACAATTAATTATTAAAATTATATTTAATAGTTTGAACAAAAGATTTCCAAAGCATATACATACATAAATATATACGTGTGTACATACATACATATGTACCTACTAGTGATGTAACTAATAAGAAATTTTGATATTCGCGAATACGAATACGAATATTTGAAACGATATTCGCGAATACGAGTACGAATATTATATTTATGTGAAATTTATAGACATAAGATTGGGGTTCTACTTACGCTTGCAAAATGAAATATGAAAAACATTTTATGAATAAGAACTTCATAGTCCTGTTGGCGGACTTTAAAGCTAATAAAAACTACCCCAAAATTTTAATTATCATTATTAAATAGCATTTTAAAATGATACAAGGCACTAATTTCTATAAAAAAAAGTCATGAAAATTTATTTTTAGCCATTTATTAAAATTTTGTTTAAAATGTATGCACTTATTTATTTAATTTTCGCCTGAATTTGGCGAAAACTTATTCTAATACGAATATCTAAAAATTTCTGAATATTCGGCAATTCAAATACGAACACGAATATTCGTGCATCACTAGTCCATACATACATATGGATGTGTGCACGAGTATGTATCTTCTACACAACTGGTTTGTTGAAAATTGACAATGTGGAATAATTATTACTGCCAGTAGGTCAATGGATCTTGTCTCAAATTGAGCTTAACCATCTGTAAGTTTCATTAGTTTTTTATTGCGTGTAATTAGCAGCTTGAAAATTATGTTGCTACATACATAACGAGCCATAAACGCGAAAACAGCTTAAGCGACACATTTCTTGGACTAGGTTTTTTTTTAAGATAATCGACTATTTACCATCGCAAATAATCGGTTTTGGTCAATAACTGAAGTTCCAAAATTATATCGCTTTAGCCTTTTTGGTGGTTATGGCACGATATGTTTGTTTAACAGAATATTAGAGACTCAAACAAATAATGTTGAATTGAATTTTGTAAAGAAAATTTTTGGCGCCTTGAAAAATGGCTTAAAATTTTTTTTGATTACATGAATTTTATAAAAAAGTTTAATTTTTATTAGTCTTAATAATAATATTTTAAAATTATATAAAAAATTAAAAAATATTTTATAGTCTTTCAATTTCATTCAAAAGCAAAAATTGTACTTATAACATGTTAAATATAGCTGGTTCCAATTCGTTCAGTCATTCCTTTCAAAAACAAACTTTTGATCTAACCCATGTGTTAAAACACTCGATTATGAGTAGACTTGGGTCGAACTCGTTCACTAGTTCATTTTTGCCACAAACAAATTATCAAACCAATTTAAATTAAAAAAAAGTTTGCTTTTATTGCGAACTTTGCAAAAAATCGCGAAAATTTGCAAAATCGGAAGCAAGCGCTAAAATTGATTAGAAATTGCGAAAGCAATTTAAATATAAAAAACGCGAAAAAAACACAAATTAGCGAAAAATTGCTAAACGTTTTGAAGAATTTACTTAACCTATAAATAGTAAAATACGCAAAAAAATATAAACTGATTTGTTTTTATATTTTAGAATAAACCATTTTATTTTAATAAATGTGAAATATTTGAAAGCGGCACCACGGAAACATATATTTATTGTGCTGCTGACTTCTGCAAAATAATTAAGTAGCTGGCTACCAGGCAACATTTGCTGCCAGCACCACTTGTAGTCGTGTAGCCATGTAGCCTGCTGTGCTCTATGTGTTTAATGCATAAGGAAAGCTCATGAAGCTAAATCTCGAAGATAAGAGACAAAAATAGAGGCCTCAAAAAACTTAAGCTGGTAACGCCGGTTCTATGCAACTGTAACCAAATGAACTTTTCAGAAAATACAACTCTAACCAAAAAAATTTAAAAAAATTAATAAGAAAAATATTTTCTTGGCATTGATTGAAACGAATATAAAAATACAACATTTTTGAAAACATTAAACACACTTTGAAACTTATAAATAATGGGCACGTCTTTTCTGCATTAATTTAAAATATTTGCAAGTATTTGCACTACTTCCGGATCTTATGTTATGCAGCATATCGACTTGCATAATAGTTTTCCCTGGAAAATGTATAATATGTATAAAAAGCAAAGCAAACATATTTATTATAAAAAAGAGACAATTTTATGAAATCGTTTTTAAATAACAATTATACAAAGAAAATTTTCAAACACTTCTAGCACATTTCTTATTTAAAGAAACACATAAAAGTCCTTAATATATGCATGTATGTAAATAAAAATAATTTTATATTATTAAAATTTATTGCTTTAATATTTTTCTATACAAGTCTTTTATTCCATTTTCCTTAAAACTCACTTTTAAACACTTCAAATCAAGTAAATTTTAATGTTATTTAAACACTTTGCAGAAAACAGGACAAACTTTACACCAAATACATCAAGTATTTTACTTGCTCAAACTTTAGTATGTGGATATGGAAAAATTTTAATTTTAATTTCAATTGAATACGAATAAATACAACAGTTCAGTACCCGTACCGTAAGGTTACTGAATGAAATTGAAATTTGTTGGTGGCTTGTAACTAAAAAATATGAGAAAAAAATTCAAATAAACAAACGAAATTGAAAAGGCAGCAAACAGCAACAGTTACTAGATGAAAAATGGTTGAGTAAACTGCCAGAGCAACGGATATAAACACTGTTAAAACAGCAGCAACAAATACAATATCTGAAATAAAAAATATAAAGTTTTGTGAATAAAAAAAATTATTTACAACAAAAATTTAACTGAAAAAAAACAAGCAAAATCCAACAGCCAACCAACAATTGCATGAATGAAACTCTGGAGAAGAAGACCACAGCCATTAATAACAACAGCCAGGAGAGGGCTTTGAGATACATTTTTTTATCGTTTATGTATAATTCGAAAAAATAATTTATTTGGGCATTTTTCGTAAAGCTCTCAGCAATTTTCTTATACATAAATAAATATTATTCGAAGCTGCAAATTAAAATAAAAAAAAAATAATCAAATGTAATACGAAACCAACAGAGCAGCACACTATGATACAGTTGCTTACACATTAAATTGTGCAAAAGTGCATCCATGTCCTCTAATAATCTAAATTTCTCGGATTCTATTTTATTTTATATTAAAGGAATTTAAAAAATATATATTCAAGGTTTTACAGACAAATATTGGAAATTTTATTGATATTGCACTTAATTTGAGGCCCCAGTTGAAAAATATAATTTAACTTTCCACCATCAAAAACAAAAAAAGGTTTCTGATTTCACCCTCTCTTTCGAATATCGAAATTTTGTTAGTTTGGGGTGGTTCGAATATGTAGTCCAACACTTTTTACGATCATATGCGTATGTAGATGTATATACATCTGTATGTGTTTGTATGAGTGAATGCGTATATAAATTAAGAAAGGCTTAACCGATCGGAAACAAAGTCACTTCGATTTCGTGATGTAACGAACCGGTGCGATTCGGTAGATTTTGGGAATTTTCGAAACTAAAGTTTTCGAGAAAAATTTTTTATTTACATTCTAATTTACTTAGCCGATCGAATCCAAATTAAATCTAAACCAACTTTTAAATTCAGAAAATATAATCGAGTGTTTTGTTTTTGATGTGTAGACATCTACACGCTAGAGGTTAAAAATCTTTATCATAATCCAATCACAAATTTTGAGTAAGATCGTAAAGCGTTATCAAATTGGTGTGAGCTATGTATGAGTGTATTAGTGTAATCACACGAACAAGAAGTACAGAGTAACTCAACCGAATTTTAAAGCATACCTTCAGGAGCAATTGCTTTTGAAGTGTAATAGTGTTGCCAGTGGATGATAATTTTGTTAAAAAGTTGAAAAATATAATAATAAATAAAGTAAATATAAACTTTTTAGATATTTTAATTGAACTGTAGTGAATTTTAATCAGAAATAATTCATAGTTAGGCTCAAGTTCAGTAATTTCAATTCTTATTGAATGAAATATTTTTTATTAATTAATGTGAGTTTCTAAAGAAGAGAAGAAAAATTAAACTTAGACTTTAAGCTGGGGGAAATACCGATACTTTTCTGTGCAGCCACGCACTTCATCAGCACCCTAGTCTATCTACTTGGGTAGAGATTCTTATTAACATCAGCTATTTAACTTAAATGTACAATGAACGGAATATGAGAAACGATTGTTGTGTATACAATTGATTTACCTTTGGTAAACACATTTATAAGTATCACTATTAATTTTATGTTTTTTCCAATTTTTCATTTTTCTATTTAGGTTAGCACGAAATTATTTTACTCTACCTCAGTATGTTTAACTATTCTTACTTATCTTTTTTACGATCATCACATTAATTATTTTTACTTATTCGATGTACCATCGGTACATGCATGTAAGTATTATTGTAGTGGTCTATGTATTTCCCCCAGCTTAAAGTCTAAGTTTAATTTTTCTTCTCTTCTTTAGAAACTCACATTAATTAATAAAAAATATTTCATTCAATAAGAATTGAAATTACTGAACTTGAGCCTAACTATGAATTATTTCTGGTAAATATAAACTTTTAAATAAAAGAGAGTTTTAAATGTCAAATATTTGTTTAAAAGATATACATATAGCAGTCTTTATAAAGAATTTATAATATTATATTATAACATATCTTCATTACGTACTGTTGCCCTACACTGAAGCTGGTGCACGACAATTGGGTAACAATCTCCATCACATAGCTACCAATTGTTATGGGTGGAGATTTTAATAAAAATTTTGCAAACCCACAATCACAAGCTTTATCAAAATTTTTATTTGACGTTTTTCACTTGCATATGAGCAATTCTTCACAAACCCCACAGCTAATAATTCCAATACTATATATGCAGTTTTTCATAGATTTTTAAATACAGTAGAGTCAAAAATTTATATATCTTATTTTAGTTACCATAAGCCAATATTAAAAAATAAATTCATCACATTGCTTTTTTTATTAAAATCAATTGATTTGCTTGCGAGACATCTTTATAATAATAACCCTAAAATTTATTCTCAAGTCGAGTACGTATTCATTTCCTTTTTAGACTTGTGAAAGTGCATCGAATACCACGAACTTTATCTAAATCTGTTACATCTCAATAAGCACTAAAAATGATTAAAATTCAATCAACTGTAATTCAACTGAAAATAAAGCTCAATTCCAGATTTTTTTCATGTACTTGTAATACAAGGCTTACACAGAAAAAACTAATTTTCCATTTCAAACACAAAATTCTATAAATCAAATACTAATTTTTTCAATTTAGGTCCTACAAAGAAATTTGTAAATTCAAATGCAAAATTTTTTAATAATTTGTTTGGAAAAAACCCCGATATTTTCAATCAACAGATTGTCTGATTCAACAAAATTTTTTAATGAAAATAAAAAGTAAAAAAAATAAATAACTGTTGTGTACAGTATGCAATTTCTATATTGGAACAGAAATGTTCTCTTAACAATTTTATTAATTGTATCAACTATAATTTTTCACTCCATATTGTTTTTTGTTTTGCTTAAAACAAAATTGGATCAAACTATTTACTGAAATAGTAAAAAATATTTACTGAATCAAAATTTTATTTCAAGCAAACTTTTGTTTGAAAATTTTTTGGGAATAATTTTTTCTATGTACGCTCTGGCCCATGATGTCGTCAGAAAAAGTTTGAACAATTTGTCGTTCATATTGAAAACATCGTGGGCCAGGCTGTTATTCACAACAAATAATTTTGTTTGATAAATTCGTTAGCTGTTATATTCTTTAAAGATTAAAGATGTTTCGTAGCCACATTACTTGCGGTCTCCACCTGATATAAAATGGCTAACTTTAACATAAACTTTAAGTTAATGTTAAGTACAGACTGATCAAGTTAATGCTTTTTTCAAGTTATAAGATTATTGTTTGTGCATTTATTTTAAAAATTCAGTTATAACTAAATTTCATGTAAGGTGGAGACGTAGAGTTAGGGCAAGCAACTACGAGTATATGACGTTTGTAACCGGCTTCAAAAAAAAGGAGGAAGTTTAAAATTCGTCTCTATTTTTTTTAGGTGTGTATCTTTATAACTCAGTAAATTTAAAACCGATTGTAATTTTTTTGTTGTCTGAGGGGGCATAGCTTCCTATTAATCCCATTTAAAAAAAGTGGGCGGATACACGCTTAAAATTTTTTTTTTATAATTTTATGATACTCTACTTATTTGATTGCTATAAAAACATTTGGTTCCTGTAATCACATAATTTGAAAAATGAGAAAATGGGCGGGACTACGCCCATTAAAATATATTATACAATTTCTACTTAATCGATTGTTACGAAACTTACCACACACCTTGAGCTCTAAAATAGACACAATCCTCCAATTAAAAAAATGGGCGGAGTCACTCCCATTAAATTTAATATTCTATTTCAAGTGGTTCCACTTTACCGATTTTTACAAGATTTAACACGCAGCCTGAGATCTGTAAAGCACATAAGATTGCATCTGTAAAATGGGCGGAGACATGATCATTAAAGTTTAATTTTAAATTTCAAATACCTGGATTCTGTAACTTTTTTATTTTTTTAATATTTGTAGACATATTTATTCGTTTGCGGTATTCTAAAATTAATTTTTTACGATATTCTCCAGCTTTATCTTACTTACCATTTAATTCAACATTATGTCGTATCTCTGTATAGAAAATGTAAAAATAAGCGAAGAGCAAAAATAATAATAAAGATTGAGTTTTCCTTTGAATTTCAGCTTGTGACTTTATTTTATTTTCCTACAACCGACAGCGAATATCGTTAAAATATTTTACTGAATAGCTAAGTCAATAAATTATTGTTATATTTATTATACCGATACGATTATCGTTATAAAAGTAATTGAATTCAGGTACAGATCTTTGCATTGAAGTCGGTTTTTTTTTGGCAGAATGAATTATTATCAAATGCTTTCCCAATGTAACCGTATCTTAGCGGACAGTAGCGTGCATCAGTAAAACGAACGAACAGTTCAAAATATGCAAAAGTTTATTGAATACATTGACAGAGTTTGAGAGTGAATACAAAAATAAATGGCATAATATGCAAGTGTTAGTTACTGTTGTGCGTAAATTGTTATATCTTTAAGTGCAGAAGAGCTAAAATCTGCTGCATTATTATATTAAGGTTCGTACTTAACTGTTTATTTGTTTGTTTACTGTTACCTCAACAAAATCAAATGAAAACCGAATAAATTCGAGGTAACATCGGCTACGATGTATGTACATATAACAATCATATTGTTGTTGGCAGTGTTTTATTTCTCATAAAAAATTACGTGTTTAATACTCAATGTTGCGCAATTTTGACACTTAACAGTTCAACAACGAAGATGAAATATACCATATTTATGTATAATGTATGCACATATGTATGTATATATGTACATGCATGCATATTTACATATGTATGTATATATGTATTTGAAATGAAGAAGCTAAATATTTTGACGATTATATCTAAAATGTGTATATTCATTGATTTTGAGTATCTACATATATAAAATAATTTGTGTTACTTTACGGAAATAAGCCAAAAATGAAGCTAAAACAAAAAATTATGATTTTAAACGTATGCGCGCGTTAGTTAAACTTTTTTTTTATTGTAAATGCAATCCGCAGTACTGCCGGTTTTAATAATGAAGTCGTAAAGTAGAAATTAAAAATAATTTTAAGGTGTCGTAAATATTTGCATAAATGATTAGTTAAAGCCAAAGTGTATTAATACCAAGTGGTCTTATCATTACAACAAAATATGCTCAAATGTGATGTGGGACTATTTTTATTTGTATGTTGACAGGTCGGGTTAAGGTTAAATGATATTTTATATGGAGTTTGATGGAAGGGGTAAGTTCAGCTGACGATCAGCTGTGCTGAAAGCTTTCGGGGTAAAACAAAAGGCACGAAATGAAAATTTGAGAGGATTTATGACATTTCTCTTTGGCTTTTTCGTACTCTCAGCATTAAACGGGTATATAAATGTCATAAAGGCATGAATAAAAAAGGCTTAATGTAAATGTGCGTGACTTTTCGTAGGGGGCTTAAAAGGAAATTGTCAATACAAGGCAAGCTAAAAAGGCATAGTGTGCAATACTTCAGTATATTGAACAAAAATTCAAAAAAATACAAAAACAAACAACAAACTCTAAATAAATTATTCAGAATAAGAAAACTACAACCTACTGAATAACATTATTTTTAGTTAATTTTTAATTATTATTGTTCGAACTTCATTTGTTTCTATATTTATGATTTGAAGCGATACGGACTTTAGCCCGTTCAAATCATTAATATTATTTTTTGTTTTTAAAAATTAAACTCGATATCATAATATAGATTATACCCAGGCATTTTGTGGTTAAGGGCCGTAATGTTTGTCGGCTACTTTTCGGCATTTACACGTATACAACACGATCAATGAGAATAAACAACAACAAGAACACAATAGCAAATCAAATAAACACTACACACTTAAATAACAAATTAAGGGGTAGATTTTGTAAATTTTTCGTTTTGAAATTTGTATGAAAACAATATTTTTTGAAACGAATTTTCATTATTTTTCATATAAATTTTAAACGTTTAGAAACGAAATGTTTTACAAAATCGGCCTATAATTCTAATTCTCAAAATAAAAATTATAACAAATGAGAAATTTTTAGATTCTTTAATTGAACTGTAGTGAATTTTAATCAGAAATAATTCATAGTTAGGCTCAAGTTCAGTAATTTCAATTCTTATTGAATGAAATATTTTTATTAATTAATGTGAGTTTCTAAAGAAGAGAAGAAAAATTAAACTTAGACTTTAAGCTGGGGGAAATACCGATACTTTTCTGTGCAGCCACGCACTTCATCAGCACCCTAGTCTATCTACTTGGGTAGAGATTCTTATTAACATCAGCTATTTAACTTAAATTTACAATGAAATGGAATATGAGAAACGATTGTTGTGTATACAATTGATTTACCTTTGGTAAACACATTTATAAGTATCACTATTAATTTTTCTGTTTTTTCCAATTTTTCATTTTTCTATTTAGCATAGCACGAAATTATTTTACTCTACCTCAGTATGTTTAACTATTCTTACTTATCTTTTTACGATATTCACACTAATTATTTTTACTTATTCGATGTACCATCGGTATATGCATGTAAGTATTAGTGTAGTGGTCTTATGTTACTTGTTGTTGCCATTCTACAGTTTTATTTTAGTTATTCCAGCCTTCTGAAACTGTGATAACCAAGTGAACAGTGATTGCCAAGTGAACATATATCAATAAGAATTGAAATTACTGAACTTGAGCCTAACTATGAATTATTTCTGATTAAAATTATAACAAATGTCAATTTTTACATTGCCAAATGTTTCAGAAAAATATACAAGCCCAACTCACAAACTTGTGCAAATGGTCTTGTGTCGCAGCATTTGCAAAATGGTTACACTTACACAACAATTCTTAGTAGTGAATATCAATATACTATACCATTTTGCACATGCTACGATGAAAGACGATTTGCACAAGACTGTGAATTGGGCTACAGTGAAACGCCCCATAACCGGATGAAAAAATATCTTCTGTAAATATACTGACTCAACTTAGATTGGTAAAATTTAAACTGCTGGGTTTCAAAATTACTTCCAATATTATTTTGTTTGTTATGGTAGGTATAGGATAGAATGATCTAGAGTTTCTGCGGGACCAGAATATTAGAACTAAGAATCAGCACCAAATCACCACTATAAATTTTTAAGTGGTGAGTAATAGTGATGCACGAATATTCGTATTAGTATTCGAATTGTCGAATATTCGTTCATTTTCAGTCGAATAAGAATGTATTCGTATTCGCTAAATTCAGAGGGAAGCGAATAAGAATACGAATATTTTTCCAAAGCAATTAAATAAATAAATGCATAAATCCTAACGGAAATTTAAATAAATGACTAAAAATTTTAGTTTGTACAAATATATAAATTTTTTTTTATAGAAATTTGTGCTTTGTATCATTTTCAAATATTATTTATTGGCGATCATTAAAATTTTGGGTACTTTTTATTAACTTTAAAGTACGCCAACAAGAATGTGAAGTTCTTTTTCATAACAATTTCTTAATATTTCATATTGCATATAGTATTCGTATTCGTATTCGTATTCGCGGATATTGTTTCAAATATTCGTATTTTGCACATGCTACGATGCAAGACCATTTGCACAAGATTGTGAATTAGGCTAGTGTGTTTTTTTCATGTGTAAACTTAATGCATAATGGAAATCAAGTGGATTTTAAATATGCAGAGTGGCATAAGAACGGAGAAGGTTTCATTTTATTCTCGGATAAGAAGAGTCTTAATTTGGCACTATCATTCTTTCTATTGGACAAAATAAATCCAATATCATTTAATGGCTCATTTAGTTTAATTTATTCCACAGCAGGCTAAAATTAAATCATTTTCTTTAGTTTGACTGAGGTTTTCCAATTTTTTATATTTTTCACTTAAGGTGTTAGGTGGAGCAGTAGGAGTAATTGTTTTTATGTAAAATTAATGTTTCTTTCATCTTGTTAATTTCTTTGTTTTTTTGTTGTTTGTTTTTTTTTGCTTTTGGTTTTCTTTTGCAATTTTATAATAATTCACACCAAAAGAAACCCTTGATACTCGTAGTAAAAGAAAAAAAGTGAAATTTTTTTTATTTCTTTTATAATTAAATTAATCTTTTTTTTATATTTTTGTTATTAGAAAAAATGGGAAAAATATTAATATGCTTTTATCTAAGTCACAAGCATCTGTTTAGTTTGCACCACTCGTAAGTGAAATTTCGTAGTCAAGTAGCGCCAAGCGAGTGAGTGAGTGAATGTGTTTGGGAATAAATAGTTTGTTGGGTTCATTAGACCAAGACATAATTGCATGTGTGTCTTCACTTATAAAAGTAAATCGCTTAATTTTTTTTTTTTGCTTTGTTTTCATTAAATATTGTTGATTTTGGTAATTTTTCATTTTAAGGTTAAGAAACAAACAAAACCAAATAAAACGTGAACAAATAAAAAAGAAAAGTGACGGAAGTTTATAGTTAATAGAGACTTACACGTGTTGCAACTTAATTAATATTTCTGTAAAACTCAATTAATTGCAATTGAATGTAAAATAATTTAAAGCCAAATGCAGTAAGTGCAAATAGATGAAATTCATTATTAAAGTCAATCAAATAAATTATGAAAATTATTTATTACAAAACGCTTGAAAGCATTTAAAGGCAACACATTTTTAATCACCAGCATTTGGTAATAAAATATGTTGTTAATAATTTAAATTGCTTTTTGCCCCCAAAAGCGTTAAATCATTAAAAAGTTTTTGAATTTTTAATTTATGTTTTTATATCTACTCGTAATTGAGCAAAAGCTTAGATAATTTTGAGAGGATAATCATTTCAAAATCACTGATTTCAAAACTTATTCGATTTTATTGTTATAATTTCACAAATATGATTGAATTTGTAACACATAGCGGGGGATTTTCGTAATGTTTGGTCGTTTTTACAGCTTCTATAAGTAAGATATTTACTCATATGTAAGTGAAGGCATAAAGCTTTAGTCAAACAATCATGAAAGTCGTTGCATGTACAGTAGTTTCCGCTTAATTGATTTGCACTTAGTTATTTAATTCAAAAAATAATGAAATTTTGTTACTCAATCAATTAACAGAGTAGAGAATAAATTATTTACCCCGTGAATTGTATCAAACATCCATACATTTAAAAAAAATCAATTAAGCAGAAATTACTGTATTGTAGGCGTGTATATTATTAGAGATCTCTGGAAGCTCCTTCTATGGAGTAGCACTTGTTCATATATGTGCTATCTAAATTGTATTAATAAAAAAACTGTACTAGAATTATTACAAAACAGAGTATATATCAGTTGAATAAGAGTTCTATATCCCAGCAATATTTAGCTTCCTAAGGAGTGAAAAATATCCACTGATTGTGGATAGTTTTTCCTTGCAGTGTATATTCTTTCTTGAATAATATTTATCGAAGTGTACCCAATAAATTTAATATATAATATTTTTCAACTGGTACAAAGCAAAAAAATCTTGAACCAACTGCACAAATATGCAATAAAAATTATAAATATTATTGGCTCAATTCGTAACCTATTGTCGGATTCATAGATCGTACAAACGTTGCTGGTAACCTATTGTGGGACATGTAACCTATTGTGGGACCTATTGTTCGTACATGATTTGTTGGTAATTTCAATACAAGCAACGGTTTACATAGAAATTACCAACAACATTTGTACGAACTACGACTTCCACAATAGGTTGCGAATTGAGCAAATATTTCTATTGAAAGTGAGCAATTAAGTTCCTGTTTAGTAAAATATAATGTTAGTTTAGTCCTATTCCAAGATTAATTAAAAATTCTGAACTTGGGAAAAGTCAAAATTGGACCAACCAAGATCATGTACACAGAAAAAAATTCCTGTCGTAAAAAAAATCAATTAAAAATGCAATTGTATAAAAATTTGGTTTAATTAAAAGTTGAAATGACAAAAATTGTTAAGACAAGACAAGACAAGACACACTGTGCGACCGACAATGCAGCCTGTCTGGTTGCATAAACACGTTGCTAAGTCTGTACATGCCATAAAGGGTGGTACTCTGTCCGAAGATGTGAACAATTTTCAGTACAATTGATTATTTCGCGTGAAAAATTTGACATGTACTAAATGTAGCACAACTCGCGGTTTTGTTTTATAAAATTCCGCTCTTATTGCTTGAAAGTATGCAACATTGTCAAAATACTGTGCGAAAAAAGCCCTGCTGATGTTGTTTCGCAGCTAAACTAAAATGATGCCAGATTAATTTTTTGTGAAAAAACATGCCAGATAAATTTTAAGTGTTTTTCGCACAGAAACAGAGAACAGAGTACTACTTTTGCGAATTTATTTCGCAAATACCAAATATTTTTATATGTACATAGTTTGATAGCATTTCGCAAGAAAAAGTGAACAGAGTACCAGGCTTAAATAACTGGGACAAGTGGTACCAAAATAAATGAAAAATATGAGAATAAACTACCAATGTTGCAAATTTTGGTACTTATGATCAGTGTTAGGCAACTATATTAGGAGGAATTATTATTACTGTAATGCAAAGCACACATTTTTTCCAATTATGCTACTGAAGTATAAAGTGTACCAGTGTACTTATGCAAATGTAATTGTACCAAATTTGGTACAATGGTACCACAAATCCCAACAGTGATGTGTATTCATTTGTATAAAAAGCCGATTGATGTTCGGCACTCTGGCGCTTCTCTGGGCAACCTGGATTTAATATAATTTGTTTGTGTTGGTGTTTATCTTGCTTAGGCCCCTTTCAGATTAGGCAACTTTACTTGCGCAAGTATAATTTTCATTTTTATTTTTTTCTTTTGAACTTGCTTCTATGTTCACATTCAGTTCATTTGTTGAGCAAGTTTAATTTTCTTATGCTCGAGTTTTCTTAATTTGTTGACGTTTTGTGGCAGAATTGCCAAGTTGTGGCAGAATTGCCAAGTTCAAGCAAGTCTGTACTCAAATCTCGGCAATTCTTTCCCCTTCAACCGACCTTTCCTCTCACACCCACAAACACAAGACTTGCGCAAGTAAAGTTGCCTAATGTGAAAGGGGCCTTATTGATTGACTCAACGCGGTCATGTGCTATTGTTGTTTTTTTTTTATTTCTCGTGTTGTATACGTATTAATTCTGACAAGAACTTGTCGAGGAGTTCTTTTTTTTAATCAACAAAGTTATTTTTTAATTATATCAACCTAAGAAATCATGTTTTGCGTGTATTGATTATTTGCGTATCCAATAACGATTTGCTCTTTAGGTGAGTGGTAATTACGTTATTCTATTAGTCAAGGGATTACCGGTTTGACTCATCCCAAACACATTCAGGGCTATCTTGAATACAATTCCACGTGAAATTTTTCCACTTTCCAATTAGAATTTTTTGTTATCCCTACTACTTGCTATTAGTTGGAAATAATTCCACGGAAAATTTTCACGTGGAATTTAACTCCTGATTTAGTTTTAATCGCAGCCAAGCAAAAACAAAAAAAAATAAATGAAAAATGTGTTTTTCATCATGACACACCCAATAACAATTATCACTAAAAATAAAATTTAAGTCAACACTGTTAAATTTCTTTATTGAATCTATTTTCAATAAACGTGCATACAATTTTATTTATCAATAATGCAAAAATTGTCATCACAGAAAATTCAAAAGATTTTTTTATTGAATCAACGATCTTCGTATTCCAATATCAAAATAATTTGTGAAAAAAACTTAGTTATTTTTTTAATCGATCTATGAAATATAAACTTTCTTTTCAGATACCATGTAGTAAAATAAATTTACTCTTTTTGTCAGACTGCTAGCAGCACTGAAAATTCGGACAAGGATAGCTGTAATTATTCCGACTTATGCTAGCAGAACGGCGTGATATGCTATTTTTGAAGGTCGGCACAACTTCATCATGTTCATGTTCACTTTTTTAATACATATGTATATTCTAGCCTCATATGCAAATTTTTTAATGAATTAGAATTCGTGAATTTGCTTGAGTGGTCATATTAAAATTTACTGAATGCTCTTTTGTGAACAAAGCTGCGTGTGACCGTAACTAATTACTAACTAAGTGCTGATTATTATCTATTTCTTATTAATTAAATTTCACTGATTTAATTTTTGATTATTCGTTACGAAGCGTCCAAATGAAATCCAAATAATACGGTCGTTAGTTGTTCTCTTACAATTCAAGGCTGTTCCGCACTTGATCTTGCAGAGAATTTTGGTAAAGATGTTAAGCTAAAAAAAGAATGCAACGTTGTTATGCCATAACACAAAACAAATATTATACAATAGTTAATTTTTTATTACCTGAAAGATTTTTAAAGAAATATTCTCTGCTCTTTAAAATACTATTATTAGGGTTTTTTTAATATTAAAAATTGTCTTATTGGCGTGTGTTATTTTTCACGAACCTTCTACCTGCTTTTGGTTTAAATAACCCAACATATTTGTTAATTAAACATAAAGTTAACAAATAACTAATTGAGTTCAAACAAACTTAAAAAAAATTCATTTAACAAAAGATAAGCTTAAAAGTAAGCAGTACTCGTACAACACTACTCGTATTAAGGCCTTAACCCCAATTTAAAAAATAAAAATACTTCTAGGTATTTTAGAACAAACACAACTGTTATCATAAAAATATTTTTAATTAAATAACGCAGTACAAAATATTCTCAAATAACACATAATGAAAAATAAAAATGCATACATCAATATTTTTGACATTTGCATATGCAAAACTAATTAAGGTGTACTGGATAACTTACTTACTTACTTAACTTAGAAAAAATACTTGAAATTATTTTAAATAAATAAAACATGAAGACGCAGATTAGTATTTTCATTGCAGAAATATAAAAAATAACACAGTGATGTGCTGGTAAATTACTAATCATCCACATTAATGTACTCTCATGCATAGTTTTGATTTTTTTACTTAAATTTCGAGCACTCTCAAGAAATACTAGCTAAAAGAAAAAGTTTGGGGATTTGTCTGTTTAAAAGAACGATGAATTAGAGACTTTTAAACATGGTTAAGATTCGGATAACAATAGCCAATAATAAAAAGGAGCCTTTCAATTTTGAAATTACATGGACTCAACCGATTCCTATGAAAGTTTAAGTACAATGGAATAATCTCACAGCAAGAAGCAATAGAAAATGTTTCCACTGTGACTCGGACTAAAGTTAAATATTATATACTTTCTTTAAGTTTTCAATAGATCTTAATCTAATATAAATAGATAAATGGTAAAATTTTGTTTTAGAAATTTGTGCGTAGTGACCAGTTTGCGATACAAAATGCATAGCTGTTAATGCGTAAAGAGATTAATAGAAAAATAGCATCCTCCGCTTTACTGGAAATAACAAAAACCCATTTTTTCAGTTATCCGATTTTTTCCCTAAAACGTAGTTCGCATTACTGAAAATTGTTACAATTAAGCGTACTGTTTAACATAAACTTAATACAAATCATAGACATCCATATGTGCACATTTTGTTGTTGAAATTTTTCATGAACTCCTCAAAAATTTCTAAATTTATTATTTTTTCACTAAAGCGAAGTAAGTTTGATACAAAACGTATTTGTGGGCTTGTTACGATACGATATTCTTAGTAAAGCGATGTTTCGCTAAAACGAAGTGAATAAGACTAGCTGCGCAGAGATTTGTATCGCTTTCAGTAATCCGATTTTTCAGTAAAACACCGCTAAACAGTGCTAAAACGGATTGATTTTTTAGATATGTGATTACCAGGGAAACCAGAAATATGCTCCAAAAAAAGTGTTTTATGCGCATTCAATATGCACTAAAAACTTCGAAATATGCACTAAAAACTCCAAAAATATGCTCTTAAAAATAACATAAATTGGATTATTAGGAAATGAAAATCTAATTTTAATTCAGCAATTCTATAAAATTTGCATATGAAAGAAGACAAAAATAAAATAAACATAAGAAGGAAACAATAATAAAATTAATTAACAACAAAAATTTAACTTTTATTTCTAAAGCGATCACGATATCAGATTTAAAACTTTGGAACTGTATTTTAAATGATAACTGCCAGTTCATAGACGTAAAAATTCTTGGCTGTCTATTTATATTGGAAACAAAAACAAATTTTGAGTGCTTTGTTTTTGTTTTCAATATAAATAGGCAGACGAGAATCTTTGCATGGTTTCTATGAACTGGCAGTAAGACAAGTTTTTTATTTATAATTGTTATTGCAATAAACAAAAACTATTCATTTAGCTTTTTAAATAAAAATCGCCGCCTGTAACATCTAAGTAAACTTTTATACATTGAAAGTGTTCTTTTTCTACCCCAACTGATGTAATTGGGGGCAGAGTTCTTCACAATTACCAAACCAAGCTTTTATTGAAATTAACGTCCAGTGAGGATGTTAAAACACATGTTACACCTTTTTAAGTTGAAATTTTTAAAATACAAATCAATACTATTTGTTTCAGCATTAAAATTTAGCAGAAAAAAGTTGGACATGTACGATTTAATTTTTTTTATTTTCTTGTTTCGTTTTTCTTTCACAAGATGTTAGAACACATACCAATAATAAGTATATTCTAAATTTCAACTTTAACACGTGTAGCATGTGTTTTAACATTAGAATTCACAAGAAAACGTGTGAAATCGATTCGGAAGCCAGAACATACACAATGGCCTTTTTTAAAGTCTAACTTCATAATGGTAGCAAAATATTGCTTCAACATACTACTGTTTTTTTCACTACAAAATGAACTTTTTACGAAAAAAAGTAAAAAAATTTTATAAATTTTTTTTTTAAATATTAAAATGGAATTTTTTTTAAAAGTACCAAAATATGCCCTAAAAACCCCAAATATTCTCTAAAAATTCGAAAAATGCTCAAAATACGCGTGTTAGACTGAAGTATGCAAAAACATGATTAAAAGGGTAAAATATGCAAAAATATGCACTAACAAATCGATGCCAGAATTCATAAAAAGTTCTGAAACGGATAAATATCTTAATTCCGCATTGATATATCAGACAAGAAAAAACATGCAATTGCATATTTGTGGTTTCCCTGGTGATTACCATATATTTTATACGCTTTGTTTGCTGATGTTTTAATAACAGATATCTCAAAGTAATACTCTTTTGAGACTTAACGGATTGTATTGAAAAAATATGTATATGTATGTTATAAAATCGTCATACAAGATTAAAGTAATCTTCATTCTTCCAGATTAAAACTTTGTGTACTTACTCTTAGGCGTGATTCACTCAAGCTACGTGAGCGTTGCTCATCTACAAAAATATATCAAACGAAATTGGCTTGATTAAAAGCGTTACTGCGAACATTTATTAGATTTAGCCATTAATTTTTTATGCTTTTTATGTGTGCTATTTGCTCTGAGTCATACAATTTTAATGATGTGCGTGCGCAAACGTCTCTTCTGTGCTACGGCATCTACTTTTATAGTTTTCAAATGAATTAAAATAAGTATAAAAGTGCTTTATAAATGGAACTTATGTATTGTTAATAAAACTGTTAAAAAAGTTAAAGTTAGACTTTATAACTCATATTCTGCAGTTGTAAGAAAATCTTTGTATTTAAATCAATAGATCTGGCAACTTTTTCGATTCTAACAACTACTTTGTTATTGAGTACAGTTTATTAAATGGGAAGAGAAGGCGAATAATTACTTGAAAATATTATGGTTGTTGTATATGCTACTTTGCTTTGCATGGACACAGAAGCCAACAACCGCCATGAGTGTGTGGCTCGGATAATTGTAATAATTGTTGTACTGTTATTTTCTACCGGCAGGTACCGCAGACAAGTTCAGCATTGTTAACAACGTTGCCAATATGGCCAATTTTAAATGTAAATTTTGTGAATACAACCGATTTTTTCCTTTTGAAATTTGTATGGAAAAAATATTTTTTGAAACGAATTTTCGTTATTTTTCAAAACTTGAAACGATTAGAAGCGAAATTTACCTATTAATCTTTAGGTATGAATCTTCGCTATATTGTAACAAAAGCGTTACGTGCGTTATCGCAATCTTCTATGTATGCTGAGTCACGCTGACATTAAATATAGAAAAACTGTAACTAAATAATTAAAGAGCTCTTAAATTAATGTCCAATTTCACGATCTCGACAACGTTCGACTTGTCGCACACTAAGATTAAAAACAAAAACAAATTTTCATATTTTGTCGTTGTTTCAAATGTAAGTGTGCGCCAAGTCGAACGTTGTCGATATCGTGACATTGGCACTAAATGTTTAATTGTTTTTTAGTGGTATCCATATTATATTTAGTTAAAGAAGCTATTGTAAACAAATTGCAGACGTTGAAAATGTTGGTAGTGAGAGCCGCAGTGAATTATTTTCTGTTAATATCTTTTAAGTAATACTAAAAGAAAATTTGGGGGTGGCGTTGGCGGAAGTAGTTAGCTAGGTCCTAGGTCCAATCCCGATCACCGACAAGTAATTGGAAAACCAGGCTTCGTATTTTTCTGGTGTGCATTAGTGTCCATTTGTGTCAGTTGTTGTAGGAAAGTTCCGGTGATGAATGCATAGTCACTGGTCACTGGTCAATGAATTATACGGACTTCAGCGGATAATTATTCTAGTGTAACATCAGAGCGCCCTCATTCGTCGGTATTGTGTAACAGACTCATTGGCAAAGTAAAATAACCAATAAAATGGCAGCTAAGCTCAGCTTTGAAAATTTAATGCGCCTTGACATAAGAGGCGCTGCAACACTGTCTTAATAAATAAAAAACACATGCAAAAAGCAGACTTATAAAATAATGAATATTTCTTCTATCTCTGCCCTCACCACATGTCTTCTCTATCACTAGGCATTCATTGCCTCAGTTTTACTTCTCTTAAATAAAAAAACATTAAGACATTAAAAAGTAAGTTAAAACTGGTGGACACAAATTTTTCTAAAGGGATATAAAACACATATTTTTTATAAATTGAGAAAAAATTGTCACGATATGGCGGCAGTAGTCTGAAAAAAACATTCAGATTTTTCTGATTAACGGCCTCTCCCACGATGTCACCAGAAATCGTTCGATGGAATACTTATATTGCAAATAACAAAAAATTTTCTAATGTTAATGGTTTGCAATACAATTTGTCGATCAAACGATTTCTGGTGACATCGTGGGAGAGGACGTTAATCAAGTAAGTAAATAAATATGTATGTATATATAAAATGTGAATATCCAAAAATATTTATTTGTATATATATATTGTGTGTTTTTTTCAGAAAAGCTTATTTAATGGAATTATTTTAATAGCATAAAGTTCTTTAATAAATCGCACTTTATGAAAAAACTGTTTGAAACTAATATGTAAAAATTCAATAAAATACAATTATAAAATTTGATTAAAACTCTTTTTTTTTAAGCAAAAAATTAAATAAATATTGTACATATCCATATTTAACTAAAAAAATGTACTTGTATCTTTTACATGTTTTTTGTTTTTGGTTCGCTTTCATTTAATCGATTTTATTTGCAATACTGGAATACCAATAAAATTTGTATTAAGGCTTAAATCTACATTTATGGTTGGCTAACAGTCATCAAAGTGCGATTCACTTTGCAATAGTAGTTGCTACTGCTGTTTTGCTGTTGTGTTACTTTTATTTTACAAACAAAAGGCGGATTTTATTACAAACGCAACAACGATTGACTCACCCAAACAACGATTGAAAAAACAAACTACACTAAATAAAGCAGACAGACAAACAGATACATTTATCAATATTAAGAGAAAACGTATCCAGTGTTGAGATGACAATGACATGTTCGATGACAAATATGGGATATAAAAAAAGACATTGGAAAAAAATTATTTTTATATTCTATAAAAACAGCCATAAAAGACCAAATCAATGAATTACTTTTAGGGACGCTGAGCTTTAAGTGTAGGTTATAGATTACAAAAACGCAATGTTGACTGAAAATAGCCAGCCTCTAGGTGTTCAGATAATGACGTTAATAATGAACAATTATCTGGGATTTTCAGTGGCTATAAAGCAAGTGGGAAGAAACTTTAGTTCACTGTACCTATAAAAGTAAGTGAAATATTTATTTTTCTAGAACTTTTATGGCTTCATAAATGGCATATTTAAGCTTTACACACATATACATATATATATATATATATATATATATATATATATATATATATATATATATATATATATATATATATATATATATATATATACATATATCTTTATCGTGAACTTAATATAGAAAATCGTTAATTTGAAATTTTTTTAAAATCAAAGTTTTTGCATTTTTCGATGCAAGAGAAGAGAAAATTTAAATATTTTTCCTACTTTGCTGAAAGTTTTATTTATATCTCAGAAGCCTGTAAGAGTACCATATAGAGATTTTATTATGACATAGCGAAGGGAGTAAATAATAATATACATTTATTTAAAAATTTTAAAAGTACCATTTTTTTAGTTACAGCATCATGAATCGAGGATGGCAAAAAAACGACATCTATAAATGGGATGACTTTTTGATTTTTATAGTCGTTGAAGCACTATTATAATACCTTTCAAACAAGGCATAAATCATTCTGCTACCCTGGATATTAAAAAAGTTATAACAATTTATATAAAAACAGTTTTAAGAAAATTGTGTATTTTTTCATTCATTTTATGCATCATAATTTGGGAACCACTCGAAGTATTATTAAAATTTTTTGGTAAAAGTTTAAGTTGTGAATAACTACCATATCAAATTTGGTTCGATTTGGGTCACTCGTTGGTTTTATATGAAATTAGTCTGCTGCATAATTTTTGTAGGTGTGTGAATACATTATACACACAAAAAAGTAATATGAATGATTTTTGAATATTAATTAAAATATTTGTAGTATCAATTAAAAACTTAATTAAATTTTTACCTATAAACAATGTGATAATATCAGTTAAGTTTTTCAATTCAAATTAATTAATACAATTAAAAATTTAATTAATACAATTAAATAAATTCTTAAAAATTTACTTAATACAATTAAATTCTTAATTGAAAATATTAATTGGTGAACACTTTTTTCTGTGTAGTTATAATTTTATAATATAAAATTAATTAAAGTTATAAAATATTTATTGTTTTATTTTATTTTCTTTTGTATTAAAGATGTTGTATGTAGTGTTCATTAATTACCTGCATAAGTAAATTAAAAAAACAATTCAAAACACACCCTCTTATTTCAAGTGGTGCTTTGTTTTGATTAAAAATACATATGTATATTAAAACCTACACCTATAAGAATGATTTACAAATCAACTTACCATGAGTAACAAAATGAAAAATGTGTGGTGCGAGATGAATACGAAAGAGCATTTAATCTTTTACCTTGTAAGAGATGAGTTAAACGAACTTGGAGTGCTTAGTGTTATTTTTCTTCTTTTGATTTACGTATGTATTTTAATGTCCGACTAAATTAAAATTAATTACACTATATCGAGTCATAACCTCTAAAATAATTTAAACGTCACATATTTTTGACTTAATTTTTTTTAAAGAAAATCGACTATTTACGATCGTAAATGATCGATTTTGGTCAAAGAATAAAGTTCGAAAATATGTCCTTTTTTATGTGTAAACATCTATACACTAAGGGGTAAAAATCTTTTTCACAATACTATCACACATTTTGAGTAAGATTGTAAAGCGTTATCAAATCGGTGTGAGCTATGTCTGAGTGTATTAGTGTAATCATACGAACAAGAAGTACAGATAAGCTTATGATCTGCATAGAAATACAATCAATCGAATTTTAAGGCATACCTTAAGGAGAAATGTTAATTTTAATAGAAATTGCTTGTGAAGTGTTGCCAGTGGGGATAATTTTGTTTAAAAGTTGAAAAATATAAAATAAATAAAATGAATATAAACTTAATTTTAAAAGATGTATAGCAGTCTTTATAAAGAATTTATAATATTAAATTATAACATATCTTCATTACGTACTGTTGCCTTACACTGAAGGGAGTCAACAATTTATATATCTTATTTCAGTTACCATAAGCCAATATTGAAAAAAAAATTTCATTACTAGATGTTTACACATCTCCCCTGTGATTGGACTCACATTACTCTTTTTTTTTGGCGATATCGGGTTGTTAAAAATTTTGATTTTCGCCAAAAGGAATTCCGGAAAAAATTCATACATATTCAAATACATATATGTATGTACATTTCGACGGTCCCATTCCAAAACATGCTAAGTCGACAGAACATGCCATGCTGGGAATAGCACTCCCAAATTCATCGTTTATTAACTTAGGTTCTGTAAAATTTTGATGATCTGACTGTTCTATCAAAAATTGTGAGTAAAAATGTACTTAGCATAATTTGTCCTAACTTTTTAATATTTTAAGTACAATTAGCATGATTTAGTTGGAATTAAGTAGTCAAAAAAATTATTTACTTAAATTACTTAGATGACGATTGTAGGTGAGAAAGGACCACCAGATAGATGCTAAGTCTACTTAGAGGACAATCTTAAGTATTCTAAGTCACTTTTAACTATGATCTGCAAAAGATTTATAAAATTAAAATAAGTACAAAAATTCTGTTGCAATTATTATATGATTACAAAAAGTCTCAAGTTTCTATCTCATAACATTCCCAAGATATCATCTTGTAATTGGTCTTTTGCAGGGATCTATTAGGTACCATAGGAATTATTTACTCAGCGTATTGTTTGCTACAGTAGCTAGTGCATTGACTACAAAGTAAAGTACGGACTTCGAAAACCCGACTTTGATTCCTGAACAGATTCCGTCATATAAACATTATCGATTTTCTGATATGCATTACTGACCTTTAGAGTGGCTCGAAAGAAATTGCACCAGTCTCACCTTTGTGTAAAAGATATTTTAATGATGATTCTAAGAATCCAAAAAAACTCTCAAAACAGGCTTTTTTGACTTAGTATGTTTTAGAATGTAGCCTTCGATGTGTATGTAGTAGTGATGTAACGAATGTAAATTTTTGATATTCGCGAATACGAATACGAACACGAATATTTCAAACGATATTCGCGAATACGAATATTTGAAACGATATTCGCGAATACGAATATTTGAAACGATATTCGCGAATACGAATACCAATATTATATGCAATCTGAAATATTTAAAAATTTTTATGAAAAAAAAATTTAAAGATAATAAATAATACAAAAAAATTTTAATGATCGTAATTGAATAATATTTGAAAATGATACAAAGCACAAATTTCTATAAAAAAATTAATGTATTTGTACAAACTAAAATTTTTAGTCATTTATTTAAATTTCATTTAGGATTTATGCATTTATTTATTTAATTTCTTTGGAAAAATATTCGTATTCGTATTCGCCTGAATTTGATGAATACGAATACATTCGTATTCGCATCCTTCTGAATTTAGCGAATACGAATACAAAAAAAAAATTATCGAATAATCGACAATTCGAATATGAATACGAATATTCGTGTATCACTAGTTTGTATTTTTTAAAACATTCATGTTTTAAAAAATACTATTTGGTTACATAGAATTATAAACTAGTTAAACTTTCTTTTCAATAATAACGCCTCAGAGAGACCAAAAAAAAGCTCACTTCAAGACAAAAAAAAACATTTACAAATACAGTTGATAAATTTTGACAAAGTTTTAAAAATTTTAGTGGAACAGAAATATAATTTTTTTCGCCTAAATTGGCAGAGTTGTTTTTGAATTTTTAGAATCATCATTAAAATATATATTAAAGCTAAGGTGCAACTGGCGCAATTTTTTTCGAGACACTCTAATGGTCAGTAATGCATATTGATGATGTTGATATAACGGAATCTGTCAAGGGATCAAAGTTGAGCTCTCAAAGAACGTACTTTGCTTTAGCCAACAGCACACTAGGTTCTTATTTTTGCGAGTATTGAAGAGAAAATAGAAAAGCCACAAATGTGAAAGCTGCAGAGCATCAAAATCGGAGGTGAAATAATAAAAAATTAAATTTTTAATTATAATTTTCAAATTATATCAATTGACTAACGGCCCAAAATATTTTTTCAAGCTCAATATTTTCTTAAAACATATTCAGTTCATGCATTTAATACTTTTGCTACTTACTGCTCTCTCTGTGCTTCCTACAGAATAAAATGTAGGATTGACAGAATTTTATTTGTCCTCAAATTTTGTGGGTCATGCACTTTTTAACCTTAAAAAATTAGAGATTTTATCTTACTTAAGAATTACATACAATACTATTAAAATGAAAAAAAGGGGGGAAAAACCAACGAGCGTCTTCTCTGTTACTGTACCAAGTTTGCTTAAAATATTTGGTAAAAAAATACTCACCGATAAAACCTGCCTCAGTCATATTGGTTTATACAGGAGTTGTGCTTAAAGTGGCTGCAAATTCAATCTAACCTTTCCTTAATATATTTAAAAAATCTCCAACCTGCAATTTGATGTGGTTTATGAAATTTTGTGTCTGAATTTTTTTATATAAGACGTTGCTGTTTTTTCTCTTCAGTTTACTTGAATAAGTATGTTTCATGGGTGTCAAACAATAATAAAAATTAAATTTTTTTAATTATGCACAACATTAAATTGCTTAACAGCATACTTTTAACTAATTAAACAAAAGAAAAATAAGAAGTAAAAATAAAAAAAAAGCATTAACGCATAAAACTCAAATATCAAGGACGAAAGAAATAACAATTTAATTTTACAACCTTTAAATGAACACATGTGAACCCATTTGAATTTGCAAGGGAGCAACTGATTCTACAGTGTACGTACATAAGGCCATAAATACATACATACATACATATGTACAAACAAACATGACTAGTATATTTATTATTTAAATTCCGAAAATTTTCTTGATGCTTATGTAAATAAGAAACAATATTGTAAGAAGTACAGTGACAACTTGAATTAATATTTTATGTGATTAATAAACTTTATTAAAGTCTAATTTTCTATAAAACAATTTCGATACGAGTATAAAAAAAAGTATTTTGCAAGGATATTTTAAGTACTTGGTTAAAGATTTTCGAATAAGACTCGGATAAAATTCGGAAGTAATTTTTTTATCTAAAAATTTTGTTGCAAACAATTTTTGTTTTCAAAGAATACAAATATCCAAGTTGAACAGGATAGTATGGCATTAGTTTTAATAATGCAGGACTTCTCAGAAGATTTGCCTCTATACTAACCCTGCATTAAGTGGAGCTGACACAAGACTAGACGATACAATTATACTAGGTACATGCACGACTACAACAAAATTACAACACCAAACAACACATGCATTTTTTTTCTTTTATTTTCAAAAATAACAATTACAGGGCAACTAAAGTACAATTGCAGATGCGGCATTCATGAATGATTATAATCATTCAGTGTTGCCAATAGGTGTGTATTTACACAGAGTGTCAAATTATTTTCATGTGTAGGACATGTAATTATATTCACGTATAATCTGTACGTAATTCTACTTTATGTTCTATTTTAGCACATTACCCACTAACGGTTTAATTCATGAAAAATATGTTCGGTTTATTACAGATTTATTTGACAAATTTCCCATAGAAATATGTCAAATAAGCGCTTAATAAACCTGAAATATTTTTTATGAATAAGGCAGTAAGTATATAAAAATACAGTTATGGCACTGGTTTGCAAAAGAACTTGGAGGTCTCATTGGAGGGAACCATTGCCATTATATTTATACTTTCTAATAGGTCTAAAATCCAGACATATCGGAATTGTTTAGACCCGCGTCGCATTTAAATTTTCTGAAAAAAAATCTGTATGAAAGACTATTTGGATAAGAAACAGAATACGAAACTTAGCCCAATTAAATAATAAAAAATAAGAAGTAAAAATATGTTCGAATAGAAATTAATATCTATTAAACTGTAGCAAAATAAAAATATAAATACTTGAATTAATAAACCAAACAAATTTGTCTAAATTCAAAACAAAAATAAGCAAATGAACAGAAATTTGCATAAGTAATAAAGAACAAATAATAATGGCGACACTATTGAAAATTAGTGGTGGTAATTGTACATCATGTTTTCTTGAACAACTTTTGATTTTATACCTAGAAAGAAGAAAAAAGTATATAAACGATTTATATTTCTTTCTTATATCTCTCAGACGAAACTAATACTTGATGTATTTCAAGGTCTAAGCTGCTTTCATTACAGAAAAAAAAACAATTCACGTATTCTATTTGGTTTGCAAAATTATTATATAAGTCTGAAATTTGCATTAGCAGCAACAGTAACGATAATTAGGTTATTATTTTTATAATTGTAAATACCCTGGGTTTTTATAAATGAATTTTGTTTTTTATAGATTTGAATTTTTGTTACCCACTGTGATACTCTTCTTTTTCAGATTTTACTGCGAAGGCCATGATGCATGCATTAATTTTTCAAAGTCTTAGTACACATTAGAATGTTTACAAAACATAAATAAACATACAATAATTTATGGAAATAATAAATTTTTCGTATGTCTATGTTTGCAAATAATTATAATAATTATTGCGCTTCTACGCACATCGAATGGGTTTAATATTTTTTTATTACAAAATAAATGCATACACTTTTCCTAATCAAGCGGAAAAAGGTTGAAAAGCTAAATACGCAGATGAAGTTCTGAAAGTCATGTAAAATTTTTGTTTAATGACATTTTTTTTTGAAAAGTTGTGCAGTCCCAGACATGTTATAGTTTGACAAATTGTGAGAATAAAACCAAACCAAACCAAAGTTAAGTAACAACTTCTCTGATACAATAGTTATTATTTTAGTAACACTATCAGGGCAATTATGAATGAAATTCCGTGAGAAATCTCTTCCTTTTCCAAATAGAATTTTTTGTTTTCCCTATTTCTTGCTATTAGTTGGAATTGTTCCACGGGAGAAATTTCTCACGGATTTTTATTCATAGTTGCCCTGTATAATTAATTGTTAATCAAAGAATAGCAGAAATAAAATAGTTATACTTATAAATGCATTTGCTAATAGTTAATTAATAATTATTTACATTTATGTACAACGAAAACCATTTCTCATATTCTATTTCATTAAAAACTAATATTATATATATCAGAGTGTAAACCTGCTAAATCTACTCTTTATAACATATAACATTTTAATGCCGAAAGAGAAAAATACGCCTCATGGACTTTTTAAACTACTTATTTTAATTTAAAGCTTTATGTGTCGAAAAAACTTAATATATTATATTAATTTCTTAAGCTTTGTATAGAAACCGTTAACAACAATTTGTCTCTCCTGTAAAATTTGCTGGAAGTGAGTTAGCAGGTTTACACTCTAAGACGACGATATTTGATGTTAACAACCCATTTCTAAAAAAAATATAGACGTGAAAGCTTATGAAGTGCATGGTGGTCTAATTTATAAAATTACATTAATTAAATAATCAATAATAAATTTATTCTATACTACAAATTGGAAGACCTGATCTGATTGAGCACGATTAAGAAATTTTTCCTTGAGTAAAACTCGTTCTACTCATATATTTAATTTATATTTTTCAGAACGCCTTTTATTACGCTATGCCCCCAATCTTTTATTTTTTTGTATTGAAAACTATAAATGCAAAAACAAGAGTTTCAAATTTATAATTTTTCTATTACTTATCTATCTATCTATCAGAAGCTCATCAAATAAATCTTAAAGGATTTTTCATGTTTCAATATATTTCCTTTCATCTTTTATGTTATTTTTATAATAATAGCGCTATTTTCTCTTTTTAATTTTATTAACAAAATTAAAATTCGGTGTAAGAAAACTAATAAATTTTACACAAAAACCGTAGTTGTTCGGGTTATTAAATTTTTTTATATTTTTGCTTATTTTAATATACATACAGACACAAGCATGTTTTTAAGAAAATCATAGCTACAAAATAGTTCACGTACTTCATGTTCTTAACCATAAATATTAAATTATTTATGAATCAGAAGAGCTAAAGTAAGTAGAAGAAAATGAAATAAGCCAGTATAAATTTGATTTTAGTTTAGGTTTTAAATAAATAAAGTATATGCTCGTAAATATAAATTTTGTATGAAATCCATAAAATAAACATGATAAAGCTTTTCTTGAAGGCAAAAAAAAGGTAAATTAGAAATAACGTGGAAGGAAAGGTGTGAGAAAATATGTTATTGAAATGTATAGTTCGGATTAACACTTCCAAATGAAATATTTATTACTCATAAATGTTTGATTAAAAATGTTCATTTCAAGCATCGTTAATTTTTAAAATAATGTAAAATAGTTTTAGATTTTCCTGCAGCATTTTATGCCTGATGACAGCAGAAAATTTAATTCACAAAGTTGTTCAGTAATTTTCAATTACACTTATAGTGGGTTTACATCTGAGGAAACCCTAGTGTTAATGGGATTTCGAGCAAAATTTAGTAGATTTCGAGAGCAGATTTCTCATCTAGTGTTTTACTAGATTTTATCGAAATCGACTCTAGAGCTATTAACCAATATACTTAAGAAGGTACATGAATTAGCTATATTGCTGGTATTTGGTTGTAGATTAAGAACAGGTTTAGTAAATGGTTCTTGTTTTGGATAAAGAGTTTTAATATGTATCAAAAAACTTGTTTTAAATAGAAAGAAAATTTACTTTTCCGATCTGGAAATATTTGTTGTCTCTGAACCTTTAGAAAAACGGATACCAGCACACGAGCAACGTTAAAAGCAGCCATTAAAAAAATAATATAAAATTTAAAAGCTGTAAATGCGGTTGACCTGTCAAAGAGGGGAATCCTACTCAGGGTAGTCGATATTGATCATTTCTGGGGTCATTCCTTCTCATCTTTCTGGGGACGCTTCGATTTTCCCTTTATTGAATCAGCTAAATACATGTGGTGAAGTTAGCTCACCTGCGCAATAGCAAAAACTCTCTGGTCTCACCTAAGTTCCCACAGCACATGAAGAATATCGTGGCAACCCGTAAATGACCACTGCGCTTTCGAAACCTATGCTAAACACATGGGTCTCACTTATAATGACTACTACTTCAGTTGCAATGATGATGAGGAGGAGGGAATTACCTTGTATCTCATCTGCTTGTCCCGCTCCACAGAAAATCATGTTGTTGAATAAAATTGTTTAATTCCAATAATATTTGTCATTAAATTGCATTTGGCGTTATTTCTTTGGGCCTTACTTCCAAATGCTAGCAGCGAAGGTATAAGAAATATAACTTAGTTTTTTATATAATTTTTGGTTATAAATTGTAAGACTTAAACTATTATTTAATGGAGTTATTTAATTTTTTTTAGAAAATATATATCAAGCCTTTTTACATAATTATATAAACAAGGTAGAAGCACGCAAATATGGAATAGTATTAAATGAGGGCAGAAGAGAGAACTATTGTTTGTAGAACAATTCATATACATCACGTGGTTATAAGTTTGTCTTCTTTAAGGCTAAATAAACTCACTTTGAATAGCAAATACTTTTTTGGTTATGGTACAATTACAATTATAGCGAGAGGGTAAACATACAATTTGAGGGTGGCTTTGACTGAAGTAGTTAGCACGTTGACTACAAAACCGAAAGTCCTTGTTTCGAGCTCCATATCCAACAGCACCAATGTGCATTAGTGTCCCTTTGAATCAGTTGTTGTAGAAAAGTTCTAGTGATGAAGGCATAGTCACTGGTCACTGAACTACACCGGCTTCAGCGAATAATAATCCTAATGTATCATCAGAGCGCCCTCTTTCATTGGTATTGTGTAGCAAAATCATCGGCAAAGTAACAAGAGCACAGTTTAAATAAATTTAATGCGCCTCATTGACACCAGAGGCGCTGCAACACCGCATTATTAGAAACGTGCAAACCAAAAGGAGAGTTGTAAAAGAATAAAGCTTTTCACTTTCTCTTCCTTCACTTCCCTATCTATCACTATCCCTTTCACAAAGAACGTAGCACCTAGTAATAATAATAGACATTCATTGCCCGAGTGTGTTACTTCCCTTCACTTTGAGCGATGTCTTTAAAAAAAATATGTATAATATTGGAAAAAAAATGTATATAACTTTTTTTTGTATTATTTATTGTATTTTCAGTAGTCTGATTTAATAAGAAGTATTAAAATCTAAAATTGAATAGCTTATTTCTGGCTGAAGAAGCAACAGATAAAATTGGGGACTTCACGTCAATAACATACCTAAAAAACTGACGGTTGTTTAGTCACTGTCAAAAGCAACGAGCTGCCACTGACATTGGCATGCTATTCTCTGAGCTATGAAAGCGTCAAATTTTTCCTATTGTATTGAAGTGACATCAGCAGATATTTACAGAATAAAAGGGATTAAGTTTTATAATCAATACAATCAATATTCCATACATTCTTACACATACAAACAGTTTTGAAACATAAATTATATTTTCACATGGCATAGAAAGAAAGGATTTAACATAGGAATAAAATTCAAAGTTATTTTTTTCTAAAAAAGGCATCAAAAGGGGAACCAATGAACAAAAACATGAATTTGTATAGTTTTATAAACCACAAAACATTAATTTGCGGCGCAAACGTTAAAAAAGCCATTTACACGCTATGTTTTCATTATTTATATTTTGACTTTAGCGTTTATTTATGAGCTACGAAGAAGGCAAAGAAGAAATATAATTCAAAAATATAAAAACGTAAATTATAGTTATATGCCTAAAACAAAACCAAAACTGCAAACGAATAAAAAATATGGCAGTAAACTTTAAATAATATCCAGCCTACAGAAAGTTTTCGGCTGAAATTTTCGGCTGTTTGGTCTTTAAATGTATTTGAACTGGTTTATAAAATCAACACGCGATTTAAGCAAAAACAAAAATAATAAATAAATACATACAATTTTGCACACAAGCCAAAAAGTATTTACTCCGAGTTTCAAAGCATATTTTTAGGTAGCAACAAACTTATTAAACATGTTGCTAGCTTTAAGGCGCAAACTCACCAAATCAAAAATTTCGGTTTTTTTAGTTTAAACACTAGAGTTAAATTTGCTTGTTTCCTTTATCCCTTACAGGCAAAAGAGATGCCTGCCATTCTTTCGTTGTTTGAGTTTTCCATTATTGTGGCATATAGCGTGAGTTTTGTTTCAAACAAAAGAGTTTGTATTCGTACTTTCTGGTGTTGTTAATTTACGGCGAATTTCTTGTCAGAAATTTGTTTGCCATCACCACAAACTATGTAGAAGACCTGACCTAGTTTAATTTGCTGATACCGAAACGGTGTTTGTACTCCTGTCCAAATTTATGCTGAAATGAGGGACTATTTGATAATTAATGGAAGGCTTAAAAAACCGGTTATTATACGAAAAAAATAACATGATAATAGCATGATGACCTTTAGTTTTAATTTTTCAAGTACTGAGTAATGATATAAGATTTTTTTATTGAACTATTACGAATTCAGTTCAACAATACATGGCCTGCAATGATTTATTAAGTTTTCGCTCTAAGGTTTTGTTTTTTTTAAACTATTATCGCTGTATATATTTTTAAATTTCATTCGATAGTGAGTGCTTTCATGAGTTCGAAACCATTATTAGGAATCCATTATTATTATTGTACCGCTTTCAGCTATTATAGTCTGATTGAAATATTTTTTTTTCAATATATACGATTTTACAAAAGGAGTCAGATCTTGACAAAAAAAAGATACATCTAAATAAATTCAGTAAATTGAGACTTTGACTCGCGCTCGAAGAGTTCCGTACAGACACTATATATGTAATACTACACGAATGCATGAATGTATAATACATACTTTTAGAATTTTTGTTTTAATTTTTTTAATAAGCGGTTTTTTAGTTTAGGCGTTTTTTTTTGCGTTGTTGATGGTTTTTCGGTTTTGGCAATTTTTTTTTCGTTTCGGCGCTTTTTTTCGTTTTGCCGATTTTTTCGGTTTTTAGCGTTTTTTCTCGTTTTGCCGATATTTTTCGTTTCTTTTATTTGGCCGATTTTTTTCATTTTGCGACTTCTTATCATTTCGATTTCGATTTTTTTTAATTTCGGCAATTTTTCCGATTTTTGGTGATATATTTTAGTGTTAGAAATTTGGTGTTTAATTTTAATTTGGTGTTTTTTTCTTTTTGGCGATTTTTTTTTAATATATCTATTTTTTAGTTTTACCGTTTTTCTAAGTTACAAGTTATAAGAGTATAGCTTCCTTGCAGCGCCTCTGGTGTCAAGTAGGCACCTTAATTTAAGATGTGTATGTACGAGGGCGGATCAGTAAGTCCGCGATTTTTGAACCTCCTCACGTAGTTATATGAAATGCAACACTGTTCCCATCAGTTACCAGCTGTTAATAACTACTGTCAAATTTTAAGCAAGTGTCGTCATTTTCTTTGCGTTTAAGAGCTGTTCAAAACATACAAACAACATAGTCTATTTTTCTAAACATGGAAAAAAACCGTCAATCACACATCGATTTCAATGGTAAAAAACTTTCGTTGTCGTCGCACAAGTACAAATGACGTTAATGTTCTGGACGGCCGAAAATGTCGAAAAAATCTTGAGATTGTTGATGCTATAGGCATTCCACATGGCTCAGTGGTTTCTATTTTGAATGATTACTTGTGTATGATAAAGCTTTCCGCAATATGTGTGCCGCGTTTTTTCACAGCCGACCACAAACGCATATGCAGTTTCAATGGCAAAAAGACATGAATTGGACTTCAAATTGCTCCCTCATCCGTATTATTCTTCAGATTTACTTTACTTCCTATTTCCATACCTAAAGGAATGGCTCTGTGGAAAGAGAATTTGCTTCAACGATGAAATTATTGACAACAGAATGTATATTTTAAGGACCTCGAAAAAATCTATTTTTTGAAAGGGATACACACACTGGAATTAAGTGGACAAACTGTATTGAGTTAAAAAGAGATTATGTTGAAAAAGAAATTTTTGTTTTGCAAAAAAATGTGTTTCATTCATAAAATCGAGGACTTATTGATCCACCCTCGTAGCTATTTGATTCGTTATTTTACTTACAATAACATAGACACTAGTGCATATCAAAAAAGTCTGGTCAGGGTTTAAAGTCGGGCTGTCGGACTCTTGGGCTGTCGACCTCTCGGGCTTTGCAAACACCTCACAAGCTATTTCAGCCAACACTCCCTTATTGATTAATTGATACTAATGCTGACTAAACGTTTGGCATTTCTTATGTTGTACGAGTAATTTCTTGATGTGATTTTCAAACTGTTTTTTTTGTTTGTAACGTAATGCCACGAAAATAAAAATATTGGAAACTATAAAAGCTGCCACTAATACACACTATTGCGATGTCATATAATGTCATAATGTACCCTCAGCATGAGAATGTAATTGGTGATTGTAAATTCAACTAAGTTTTTAATTGATGATATAAACTTTTCAACTTTTTGTTGCTGTGTAAGCTCACTCAAAAAAGTAATATGAAAGGTTTTGTTATATTAATTAAAATATTTGTAATATCAATTAAAAAATTAATTAAATTTTCACCTATAAACAATTTGATAATATCAATTAAATTTTGCACTCAAACTAATTAATACAATTAAAAATTTAATTAAAGTCTTAATAGAAAATATTAATTGGTGAATACATATATATATATATATATATATAAAATATCTGTTAGTGTACTAACAATTCTTGAGAACTTTCCATTTAATTTCGCAGCAGGTATTTTTTTAATTTGTGGCTGTCATTTTTAACTGCCAGTGTAAAAAATCTCTAATATTAATTACTGCCCTTATATTTAATGACGCTCCTTCTATTCCGCATTAAAACTATTCGAAAATAAGGTATGAGCTAAAAACAGTTCAACATTAATCTAAATTACTTGGAAACGTTTTGGTCAATAACTTTAAATTAGCTAAGTGTGAACAGAAGAAAATGAAGAGAGAAAAAAAATACATCTAAATAGTAACTAATTTACACAACTACAACACAACTTAGCAAGTAAGAACCAAAAAAAAAAAACACACACACAATAAGCATACATCTTTTATTACACAACATTATTTCAATTACAATTAAATAACAATTGGAGAAAAATAAACTTCGCACTTAAACCACATTAGTGGTAATTTTATTTTTCAATTTCCGGCTAAAGAATAAAGAAAATAAAACATTTCGAAAATGAACAATGTAAAAAAATATGTTTAAAACGAAAAACTTTTCCAAGAATAATTTTTCTTACACACACACACACCTACACACACAGAGTTATTGTGAAAACGACAATATAAAAATATAAAAAAGACATGCCAACTAAACATAAAAATATTACAACTGCAATTACAACAATAAGATTTACTTTTTTTTAAACCAAAGTAAATTGTTTTCAAATAACGACAAAAAAATCTTTCTGAATTGTAAAATTTATTTTTAATAAACAGAATGGTTTGCAGGAATATGTATAATGTAATACGCAAGGTACCCGGTGCTTTAAATTATAACGGGTGTTTTTTTTTATAGAAGTATATAACTTTGAAATGGTGTAAACTAAAGATGAATTTATTAAAATGACAAGAAAATCACTTTATTCGAAAGATCATCTTCTGGCATTATAATTTAAATATGACTTCTGGCATATGATGGCCACGGTTAGCTGGGACGTAGTCTAATCTAGAGGTAAAATTTTTGATGAATTTTCAACATTTTTAGCCATATAGGCTGGTACTGTGCTTAAATTTGTGAAAATTTTTTATCAACATTGATAAATTCATAGGAAAAATTTGGCATGTAAACAATACAAACTGGCGCCTGAAACTAAGCTGCAATTTCATGTGTTTGTTGTAAAATCCATACGAACCAAGTGACACTCTACTTATTTCATTTCGAATGAAAACTTAAAATGTTGAAGATACATTTAAAATGTTTTTGCCAAGATAAGCAGAGTACTATTTCTGCAACAATTTTTCATAAACAATTCGTGTCAATTTTTTTTATATGTACTTTGGCAGCATTTCGCGCGAAATGTTGAACAGAGTACCAGGCTTATATCTGTAAAAACGTGGGGAACGTTGTCCTTCAAGTAATCAATCGTTTCGGGCTTATTGGCGTGGACTAGCGGCTTAACATATCCCCACAGAAAATAGTCTAGCGCCGTTAGATCGCACGATTTTAGAGGCCAAAAATATTATAGACTCTATAGACTGATTCGGGTTTTCCTGTACGCTAAGCTCTACTCTATATCTATACTCACTGTATTACGTCTCTGTTGATGCGTATTAACATTTAGAGCAAACATGATGCGAAAACGTTCCACAGTTAGCCGCATTATTTACTCCAACGGACGTTTATGTTGTCCGTAAAATGCGGTATACTTATTTCGAACAGAGCCATGATTTTAAAAATAAATTTGCATAATTTGGAAGCGTTGTTCAGGCATCAGTATATTCATGTTGAAATGCAAAACCAAAGCTTAACATACCTAAATCATTTGACAGCTGATTAAAAAAGTTTTGCCAACTTCAAGTTGTGTACATCTAAAAGAAATACTCTTTATTTTAACCACTGTACATATTGAGGTAAATATAAATGTGAGGGATATCGATTTTAGAAACGAATCGGTTTTATTTAGAAAAGTTATTTACCTTTTGTAAATTTTTTTAATATACTCGTATCTCCCAGACATTCACGAATAAAATATAACCGAGATTTCTTTCGTTTAAGTACAATTTTCCATAAAAAAAATTGTTTAGGTGAAACGACATAACTCTGTATTTCCAAAAATTTTCTAGAATGAAGGACAAAAATAATGGCAGTAACTATAAATACACATAAAAGAAGTTATTTGAATTCAAAAACTAAAATAATATTTTTACTGAAACTGGATCTATTACAGAATAGATAAGAATAAATACCAAAATTGTCAAAAAATTTAACAAAATTAAAAACGCATTTTTTCTTCATTAAAATAAAAAATAAATTTCAAAAACATATTTGTTAAAAAACTTGTTAAAATTTTTTCTGTGTACGTTAAAAAAATAGGTATCTCACTCTTGGGTGCTCCGGTAGCTAGATTGGTAGTGTGCTGGGCTACTAGGGCAGGCGACGCACGGTGTGACCAAAGGCCCTTATTTCGAGGATTAATTCATATCTCCGCAACTACAATTGTGAGGGTCTCTGAATTTTATATGGGTGACTCTCAGAACAAACTGAATGTTCGGACAAGATCTTGGCGTACAGGAAGGGTTAGACGGGTACCCACCATTCAAAGTAGTTATTAATTAGTTAATGAATATCTTTTTTATTTATTTACGAAATACCAAAGCAAAAACAAAATGCATATAAGGGATGGTTAACTTAGAAAAAAAGCTAAAGGTTATGCTTTTTTTATTCACGCCTTCCATTGAAATAATTTGGATACGAATTATCCAAAAATTGATTTTTTTAAGAAGCCTTAGAAAGTTGGTTAAAATCACACACCTTATTTTTTCTGAATCATTATTATATACAAAAACAACCAGGATTGCACGTGGCTCACACATAACTAATGCATGACTTACACGTGACTTATGAGTGACTCATACCTGTCACGCTGTCTAATATAAAAGCACATAAAATAATAACATAAACAACAACAGCAATAAAAGTGTAAGAGGTCGTTAAGCGCTTATTTTTTTGGCAAATTCAACGCGTGAGGCACAACGAATTTTTTGAAGAATACGCTCATTTGTTAAATTTTTAAAATAAATATAAAATCTCTGCTTAGTTTAGCCCGATTAATTATCTTATGTCCACGTAAACTGAGAAAATTCAATTTTTCCAACATAAACATTAAAATCGAAAGCACTTCTGAAAATTATTTTGTTAACAAATTTGGGCGAAAAAATTGTATAAATACCTGGAGGCAATTCACGGCACTCGATACGACTCGTAATTTTAAAAAATATTTCCATATAAACTCTATTGGAACATTTTTAAATTACGAGTCGTAATTTGCCCCCTGAATTTAATGGTTTCAAATTTAGATTTATTACTTTTTAAAATTACTTTAGATAAACCGGGTTTAATTATGCAAAATTTTAAGCTTTTCTCTGCTTATTTTTTAATTTTTCTCTCTCACTTTGTGCGAGTGCTTTCAATTTTCAGTTGATTAATCAATCCGCCTTGGAGCCCCATGTACAAGTTGGGTTCAACTCCCACCAAAGACTCTAGTCTTAGTTAACATAATCATCAAAATAAGTTACTATATATAACTCATATATATAAGAATTTAATAAAATAAAAATTAAAACAAAGTTTGTTGGTCAACACCCATAATGTTTTTCAATTCAAACTTAAACCATAAATATATTTAAAAAAAAAAAAAAAGTTTTGTATGTGTTTACTTTTACTGCAATTAAAAATAAAACATCTCAATTTTATTTAAGTGAAATGTTTCTGCCAATATTTATAGAAGAGCAATATGTGTAGTTAAGCGGAAATTCTCAAATAACTTAAAATACACACAGAAGTTGTAAAATATCTAAAAAATTTATGTATGCACATAAAAACTTAAAATAGAAATTAAGAACAAAATATTTAAATATTCAGGTAAAAAATTTTGAAACTTTCCAAGCCAGCAGCAGTATAATATTTTTCAAGGAAATAAAAAATATAAGAATAGAAAAGTTTGCATTGTTGTTTGTTCTTTTTTATATATTTTTTTGTTGGTATATGCAAGGCTTTAAAACAAAAGGTGCATGCAGTAAATGGGAGAATGAAAGATTGAAAACAATTTTCAATTAAAAACATATTAAAACCAGCCAGAATGTCATGTTCGGCCATGGCAAATCCAATATACCCCCTACCCTTATAAAACTAAATTATATTAAAACTTTTACCTATAGTATAAAGTTTAAGATGAAATAACTAAAATATACATACCACTACTGAGCTAGTTAAAATTTTTTATAAATAATAAAATTTCTGTATTTACTGTTAGGAGCACTATCTATTATCCATCTGTATTTTCCCATAAAATTTCCACCAAATCCATGCCAGTGCAATGAAATATTAAAATATTTCACCACCTTGGTGGTATCCCACCAAGATGGGATATTATTTTTTAGTCCATGAAAAAACTTGATATTTTAATGTTTTTTTTTTTGATAGTATTAAGTTTGAGTTCCTATATTGAATAAGCCAAATTACATGCAATAATTTATTTTAAGGACGAAATTGAACAGAAAGCAATTTTAAATATTCTGAGGAACATGCTTTTTTAAGATAGTTCTTGTGCTTGCTCCACTGTGCAGCATACTTGTAGAAACAATATACATTATACATCTATGTTCATTCATAAAATTGCCATCAAATCCATGCCATATCTCCCTGGTACGAGTAGTATTCCACCACCCAGGGATGGAAATGCCTAAAACGTAAAGTACTATGGTAACGACCTTGATAAGGTACATATATAATAAAACAAAAAAGGAGAACATTAGATAGATTAAACATCAATTTCAGAATTTGCCAAGTCTGAGAACTTTCACCGCTCCTATTCCTTTTGGTATTGGGTGAAGTTATGATGGGAAAAAGCCTGGAAGCTCCAAATAGTGGACAGTGGATATCATTTACTAAATTTCGGATGGCATTGGCTGGAGTAGTTAACAAGTTGACTACAAAGCCGAAGATCCTGGGTTCGATCTCGGTCTCCGACAGTCATAAAAATAGCAACACCAAGCTTTTTTCTGATGTGCATTAGTGTCCTTTGTATCAGTTATTATAGATGCAGGCATAAGGCACTGGTCACTAAACTACACCGCCTTCAGCGGATGCTAATTCTAATCTTATAGTAGAGTGCCATTCTTCATCGGTATTGTGTAGCAGAATCATCGCGATGTAAAATAAGTAATAAAATGGCTACTATAAAAACACAGTTTAAAAATTTAATACGCCTCATTGACACCAGAGGCACTGCAACATTGCATTCTTAAAATCGTACAAAAAAGCAGGGTTGTAAAACAAGAGATTAAATATAATGACATAAACATATTTGTTGTTTATATAGAAGAAAAAACTCGTAAATATGTTTTTTTCTGTGCCTACAGGCGACTTATTCAACAACTTTCTTTTTTGTCTTCAATAAAAAAATTTTGGAAGTCAAAATTCATATTTTAGAACATGCAAACAAAATCTTATACTAATATAAATTTGTATTTTATTTCCTGCCTGTGATGAAGAAAGGGTATAAAAAAGTTGTTAACAGCTAAAGAGGAATATTTTTGAAAGTTAATAAAATAATAAATTGAAAACTTCTGTCCCATCTTAAAAATCTTTTCATGTGAAAGTAGTTTGCTGTTGAAACTTTTCTTAATTTCATGTATATTTTTTTTAATGATTTCCTTGGATTAAATGATTTTTAGTATTTGATTTTATTTACAGAATTTTTAGCTTATTTACAGTAAAAGGGGAATATATACAAATATTTTTTCTTTATAATGAAGGCCATTAATTAGATATATGTAGTTTATATGTCGTAATTGAAAAACTTTGAACTAAGAACTTGATTTCGTATTTGCCTCTAAAGCGGGAACATAAGGTCGCCTAATGCCAGACAAGCGTAAAAAAAGCGTAACCAGCTAATTACTAATGAAAAGCTATTTGATTCAGACATGTATTTATTAAGTTAAACAGTTTCATACATAATTAATAGACAATTTTATAGAATCCAAACTGATTGCAAACTGTTTAAATCAATAAATATGTGTTTGAATCAAACAGTTTTTCATTAGTAATTAGTTGGTTACGTTTTTTTGGGCAAATGACACACAAGAAATTCCAGATGTAAATTGCCTAAGTTTCTAAATTAAAAATAATAATAAATAATAAAAATAAACCTTGCAATGCTTATACAAGTACGTACAAGCATTACATACATATTAAAGGCCTGCATAAACAGTCTTGAAATAAAATACAAATACATTTTTTTTAAATGTATTATCGTGGCATGTATTATACTAAACCAATAATGAATACTGTCGTTTAATAAGCGAAGCACGATCGATGTATTGATGTTCATGTATATGAGTGTTAACAAGCGATGTCGCGAAGACTTCTTATTCGTAACAAACAATCAAAAGAAGTAGTGTTGATGCGCGTATGTTTGTTATTTTGCATATTGTACGTTTGAGTATGTTTTTAAGATGTAGATGGTAAGCTATTATGTGTTTGAGGGTGGTTTTTTTAAAGCAATCGTACACAACTAATGGCCAACTAATGCCAATGCATGTGTGCTTTTAAATGTGCTCAGAAAAATAAAAGATCATACAAACAACGTATGTGCATATGTATTTGCATGATGTTTGTATACGCTTCCATGCGTATGAAGAAGCAAGCATCACAAATTTTTTTGTCATGAAGTATTTTATTTTTTACTCCCCTATCTGTAATAACTGAAACAAATGTCTTGTCAACAGTATTGTTTAGAACACTACACCGTAGTAAAACATTTGAAAAATCTCTCATGTCTTAAAAGTTCTTGTAAGTGGTCTTGTGCAGGACTTTAATATATATTTCAAGTTAACTATTATACATATATTTGAAAATAAGTATGTATGTATGTATGTTTATTATTTTAGCTTTAGCATGATGCCAGCCATTTATATTCATCAGTTGAAGGGTCGCTGTAGAAAACCCTTTTTATTTTAGGAAATAGGAATAAAAGAAATATTAAAAGTGATTATTCACTCAGCATGTTTTCGTGGCAAAAGCATATTTGTTAAAACTATATTTGTTTAATTTTTTCTTTGACTTAATACCTTTTCTAGAAATATTAAAATAGTTTATTTTACAGCTTGACGTCATAAGTCGCATGTAGGTTGCTTTAATTTTTATTTAGCAAAAGTTGTTCGTTTTATGTTTCTCCATAATAATTAAATTATAATTTTAATTTTTGATTAAGTAAAGAAGGGACTTTTTGTATCCTGATGATTGTGCGTGTGTACAGTAAAATTTTGCATATTTGCAATGTGATTAAAATAATTTTATAATGCAAATTTATTGTATATCCTAAAATAAGTTAATTGCCCCAACAACTTTTTCGTTTCAGGAGTCTGCATTGTGGGCTAAAAAAGTTCAATTTTTTAGATAATTATGTTTTATTTTGTAAAATTTAAAAAAATATGCTATTAATGAAATTTTTTTCCAACAACTTTTAAAATCACTGAATTGGAGCAAAATATTTTTGTTTAGTGCCGCTGAACTTTTTTGACCTGAGGCATGGGTAAGGTTGACTTATTTGCATAAATCTATGACTTAAGCAAACCCCACAAGAAAAAGTCTACCGGTGTGAAAATGCACAATCTCAGCGGCCAGTTCACACAGCCTCCACGTGAGATGATCAGGCCCTTAAGCCGTACAATGTCCACAATCATGTACTAAAAAGCATATCAAGTGACAAAAAACTAATAAAATAGAAAGATTAAAACTGAGCATCAGAACTTTCCTTAATAAAAATGCAAAATAAAGTAACTCCAATTCGCACAATCTTAAACAAGTGCCTAAAATAATAAATCACAAACAATTCAGTTTTACTTACTCGAATTTCACTGAGTCTTAGATGAAGATTTAGAATTTTTTGTAAGTTACGCGGTTTTGAATCTCAGCTGACGTTATACATGTTCCTATGCATATCCCATGACCATTACTTTCACCACAACTGCAAGTTCCACTGTACAAAGATATATATATATATATATATATATATATATATATATATATATATATATAAGTATAAGCAGACTCCTCCTTACTGCCAAGGATCCATATCCTTGACACTTAATAATGACTAATAAAATGGTCACATATTACAAAAAGAATATGAAAAGAAAGAAAAAAAGAACAGAAGAAAAATATTTATTTATTGTTATTAATAATAATAGAGCAAATAACATAAATAAAATTGCATTAAAGCTCACGTCGACTTTATGCGCACACAAACACACAAACACAACAATATTTTACCAAAAAAGAAGAGTATGAGAATAAAATTTGCAAAACTAAAAAGGAAAACTAATATTATGTAATAAAAATCTACTCAAGTATATACATACATATGTATGTAAGAAAGAATTCATTTATGTTTGTGTATACACAAGTAAATAAACAGCAGGAAAATAAATAAAACGAAAAGCTAAAACCAAAGAAAGTGTGAGATTAAATTCCGTTCTGTTACAACATTCATAAAAGTGTTTGAATATGTGGGCTTGTGTATGCATGTATAGTATGACGACTAAGCGTGTTTATATTCAAGAAGGACATTTATAAAATACCCAAAAACATGTGCATACAAACAAACGCTGGCATGTCAGCAATAACAGATCATAGTGAGAGCTAAAGAAGACGTAAGAAGAGAACGAACGCATTAAGGAGCCACAGACTATTTTTCTTTTTGTTTTATTTTTTTTCGCCAACATGACATTGAAGCTTAAAATGCGTGCCACTGTTACAAGTAAAACGTTCAAAACATTAATGCGAAGGACATTGAGCAAAATGATCATTCCTAATGGAGATGATGAAGATAATGAGGTTTTTTTGATGACAACAATAGTTATCATTGTCGTTGTTGTAATAAACATGTGAATGAAAGTTTATTTGTTTATAGTTTCTTTTTCATTTTTGCAAACACATATGAGTACTTATTATTATATCGAAGCTATGTATTCATTGTATTCTATGTAAATACGTATATACATGTAAATAGCTAAGTTTTTATATATGTAATGTATATTTATATACATTTGTATATACATGTGTATTTTAATAATATAATGTTTATTTCCACATCTAATTGAGGAGCTCATAGATACGTATTAGAGGCCTTCGGTTGTTTTTTAAATGTATTTACGTGGTATGTATTATAATAAACCAATAATAAATGCCGTCATTTAATAACCGAAGTATGATGGATGTACTGATGCTCATGTATATGCGTGTTAACAAGCGATGTTCATAACAAACAATCAAAAGAAGTAGTGTTGATGCGCTACGTTTGAGTGTGTGTTTAAGATGTAGATGGTATGCTATTATGTGTTTAAGGGTGGTCTTTTAAAGCAAGCGCACACAACTAATGTCAGTGCAGGTGTGCATTTGTATGTGTACAGAAAAATAAAAGTTCATACACACAACGTGTGTGGGAATACATGCATGACGTTTGTATACGCACCCATGCGTGTGAAGAAGCAGGCATTAAAAATTTTTAAGTCGCAAAGTATTTTCTTCTTTTCTCCTATACCTGTAACAACTGAAACAAATGTCTTGTCAACAGCGTTTGTTTTAGAAGATTTCGCTCTTGTAAAGCATTTGAAAAATCCCTCATGTCTTAAAAGTTCTTATAAGTGGTCTTGCGCAGGACTTTAATACGTAAACGTATGTACATATATTACTCATATCACTCATTTACTACAACAGCGTCATAACTAAAAAAATCTAGTTCTACCGAAAACGAGTTTAAAAATTTAAATTTGCATACAATACACTACAGACTTAACGTGAAATAAAAAGACTTTCTATTTTCATCTAATTCATGAAGTTCTTAGTTTTTTTTTATTAAAAATTTAAGTTTGTGAGCTGTCACATAAATAATTTTAGTATGAAAATAATCTAAAACGTTATATTAAATCATAATTGCTATTTCACAATCACAGCAAGTTATAATACAAAAGAAATTGAAGTAAGTTTGATTAAAAGTTGCTCATATTAAAATTACAAATTAAAAAAAAATCCTTACTATCAAAAAACTTTCTTGCAGGTAGAAATTTTACAGAATACTAAAAGAAATGCAAAGAAAAAATAAAAAATAAATAAATAGAACTTTATTTATTATTAATATTACATAAAATACTGAAGGAAAATTGCACATGAGGTTTGTTTTCCTTTCTTTTTAAAGAAGAATTTATGCTAACACACATGACTACACCGCAAAAAAAGTGCTAAGTTCACGCGACTAAAATTTTATATTCATTAAATTTTCTTCAATAGCGAATAGAAACTATTTAGTGCAGTAAATTATGGATTTATTTATGTAAGCTTTAGAAATTGTATAAAAAATTTAATTTCAGTTTCAAAGATTTTTTAAAGTGTAAGACAGTAAGTTATTTCCCCGCAAACATTTTGTATCAACGTTGCTTAAATTTAAAAAAACGTTTCATATCTTCTGGGACATTTACACCTTCACAAAATCTAGTAGATTTCAATTAAAACCTTTATAAAAATCTATACTATACATTCTATACATTGATAATGCTTTTACATTTGAGCAAAATTTAGTATGTACTTACTAGATTTTGTCAAATCTATAAGAACCCAGTGATAAAAATATGGACTTTTTTAAATTTTGTGCTAAAAAGGCAGCCTGTATACTTAAAAAGGTTTGTCAATTGGCTGTATTGCAGTTGATGGGTTGTAGTTTTAGAAAACTTTAGAAAATTTCTTAGAACAACACAGAAAAAAACCCCATTTCGTTTTCAGTAACCAAAATCATTGAATCAGTAAATATTTTGTATGAATGCTGACCTACAAAAAATTTTATGGATTCTGTTAACAATTTTGTAAACTGGATAAAAATTTTATTTTTAGTTAACTTATTACATATTATATATATATATATATATTTTCAGTCAAATGTATTAATAGGAACACAAACACTGTTTTGCAGATTTTTTTGTGTTATTCTTCAAATTTTTTTTTATAATTTACAAGCACATTCAATAAAATTTTTCTCGTTATCAGAAAATAAATTATATGAATCAATAACAATTCATACTTATTTTTCTAAAAAAATTAGTAAAAGTTTTATTTGACACTTCAAAAAAAATTTTGCAAGAATTTATGTTTTTTAGATTTATGAAATAATTTGTAGAAAAAATTAAAAAAAAAACAGATAAACTGTTTTACAGTATATAAAAATAAATTTAACCGAAATATAACAGATTTAAATATAAAAATAAATCAGAAATAATTTTTAGTCAGGCTTAAGTTCAGTAATTTCTATTCTTATTGAATGAAATATATTTATTAATTAATGTGATTTTCTAAAGAAGAGCAAACAAATGTCTCATATAAAAATAAATTTAAAAAATTTTGTTACAAATTTTACAATTGAATTTTTTTTATGAATACGAATTTTTTCTCTATATTTTTTTTTTACTTAAAATAAAATTGGAAGAAATAGTATACTGGAACATTAAAAAATTTTTACTGAAATGTTTATTTCAAAACACACGTTTGTTTGAACATTTTTTGGGAATAATTATTTCTGGGAATCAGAGACTTAGGGCCAATTTCACCAACTCTATTTAAATATCAATTCATATTTAAATTTAGATTTTCATGAATTTTTGTATGGAAAAATGATTTTTAAATATGAATTGATATTAAAATAAGTTGGTGAAATTAGCTCTTAGTATGAATAAATTCATATGGATTAATTTTTGTTTTGGGTCAATTTGTTAACTTTCGTAGATTTCAAGTGATTTTTCTGTTTTTAATTTTTATAATTCTAGCGCAAACTTTCTTGTATTCAAGGCAAACAAAATTAATTTCCAAATTTTTTTAATTTTGTGCAGGAAATATTTTCACGTTTTCCGGCTCTCCCCAAGAACTCTTTCTCTAAAATGAATAAAAAATTTCATTATGCACAGAAAACAAAGTTCTAAATTTAATGCCAACTTCATATGAAATGCGCATTTGTTGCATGCAACAAATAGTTATTTTTTAGGCAAAGAACTACGAACTCAACTTGCATATGCTTGCTGGGCTAAACAGAGCATTCATTTATGCAACCCAACGCTTGTATGTGTTTATGTGTTAGTTTATGTCACTGTAAAATCTTGCATGCATAATTCTCTCCGGTGTATGACGATAACACCCCAAGACAATAAGAGGCATAAACTGCACAATTTTCCCTAGATAATATTGCTTTTAATAGCAGATTTTACTGCACGCTCAAACAAGAACTACTTGAGAAAAGAAATATGCGTTATAAAAAATACTAAGTAAAACCAACAACAACAGTTTAACCAATAATAATTGTAGTACACATTAAACTGATTGCTAGTTATCGATGGATATTAACTGTTAAACAACTTCTAATAGCAGTCAATAGCAAAATAAAAATATACGTATATGTATATAAAAAATTCACCTATAAACACCCACACATTAGAGCTGCTTGCATTTACTTCAATTATTGGATTTGGCATGCAATTGCCTGTCAGGCATGACGAAGGCATCCAACCCGCCAACGCCCCTACACTCTAGTCAGTCCTTACACCAGCCATCCAACTACTTGCATCTAAACTTTATGGCATTTTCAAATGTGTGTCATTTACATGAGTGTGTATTTGTAGAAATAATAGACATTGTATTTTCATGAACTATAATTGTTAAATTGATTGTTTTCCAAGAAGTTTAAACACTTGTTATTCTGAAAATTTTCATGGAACTTGTTATTATGTTGGCATTTTGTGGTCTTTTCGATTGTTAACAATATCCGTTTTGTAACAAGGAAAATGTAGGAAAAATTAATGCAAACAAACTTTTTCTGTGAACGAATATTGAGGTTAGAGGCTTTAAAAATGTATGAAAATAGTTTTTTTTTAATTTTGTTGTTAACCAGTTATTAGTGAAACGTTTTACAGTATGTTGTAACAGAATAAGTGTAAAAATGAGGTCGCAGCAGGATTTCTTAAAAATAAATTTTAAAGTAACCTTAAATTAATAGACAAATTCTTGGAAAAATATAAGCAAAGAAACAGGTATTATTTTTCATAACATGCCACAAACATTTTAAAATTTTATTGATACACTTGAACAAGCACCACAAACTGAAATTTTAAGTATAAATGCAGCTGGTGCTAATATTAACCCTTTATCCTGAATGTTTAAGTCCCATCGCTTATATAAAAAATATGATTGATGTATATATAATTTATTATAAAAAAAAAACATTATTAAAAAAGAAACTTCACATGTGCGTAAATATCACAGAATGACAAAATTATCCTTTTAACTATTGGCCATCAAAAAACTATAAATGTGTAGAGTGTAAAATAAAAACCATACTCATACGCAATCATACTCATCAAGCTTAACTTTAGTAAACAGCCAATGAATATGTTTATACACATTTGATAAATTACACAGCGCAAGTAAAATTTATACACTGCACCACTTATAGTCATACAGATAAGTTTAAAAATACTCTGAGTATTTATTCAGCTACACATAAGTGTATGCACTAGTGTTTTATTTGACACACTTCAAGCATAAGGGCTGACAGAAAAATGAATTGGTAAAATGCAAACAGGCATAGAAAGTGCGATTTAGTAATTCTCGACTGCGATAAAATAACTAAACTATACTAAATATTTACTGGAAAGACATTTATCGTAACACCCAGTGTTTCCAGTTTAGGGGATTTGTACCCCCCAAATTGCGGATTTTCTTCGTGATTGGGGATGAAAATTTCGTATTGGGAATCTGGAGGGATCTAAAATTTGGGGATGATAACCAAATTTTAGGGGATTTTTTTTGGGGATTTTTTTATAACTGATGGTAACAAGAATGATGTTTGAATTAAGAAATGTGCGTCTGGCAAAATTAAAAGTGTGTGTTACTATTCATAGTGAATCATTTCTAATAAAGAAGAATTATCAAGGCAGATTAACCAATAATGAAGACTACCAACACTACACTTAGAATAAACATACAATTAAAAATTAATTATATTTGTTGTGACAAATTTAATCATACTGCTAAAATGCTAAAGCTTTTTAATATAAGTACTATGTTCAACAAATTTCCTCAGAAGATTTCGATTCTGAAGTTTCTGCAATAGAAAGCTTTGGTTAACAATTTTTTCATACTTGTGTATATTAAACTATGTGTAATTTTTTCTTTACTAGTTTTATAAGTGCAAATTAAATTAATATGAACGTAAATATAGCTATCGAAATAAATGAATCTTATTTAATAAATATGTTAATTTTGTAATTATTTTTCAAATAATATTTGGGGATTTTTGGGGATGACAAACCAAAAATTGAGGATAAGCTCTAGAAAAAAACTGGCAACACTGATAAAACCTTTACCATTGCTTGGAAATTTTACGAAACAAATTTCTAAAAGTAACCTCCCAATGGGTTGTTATAGGAGCATTATTCAAACTGTAACGGTAAGTTTCTTCCAGAGGAAAGATTCTTCACAGTCCTTCGTTGAGAAATCTGTAAAACAAAATTTAATTGATGTCCAATTGAAATTTTTTTGCTGGTGGTTAAACATTGTCAATATATATATATATATATATATATATATATATATATATATATATATATATATATATATATATATATATATATATATATATATATATTGCATTGGTGCTTTGCCAATCATTACTAGATTTTAAGCACTGACTTTGAACAGTCACAAAGCAAATAAATTTCTATTAAAATGAACTTATGACAATATGTCAAATAATAAATTTTGTTAATTAACTTCTGTTTATATAATTAATATTTTTGAATATTTCATGCATACACTCAGGGAAAAGCTGCAAGTTAAAATAAGAACCCTACATATTAGTTCAATAATATTCAATATAATAAAAAAATTTTACTAATTTAGTTTCTATTTATTTTGTGAATAATAGTGAATCATTATAATTTTATAATTGAAAGATTTTGTTTTAAAATAGTTATTTTATTATTTTTTTAATTAGGTTGGAATTTAAAAATAGTACCTTTTTTATTATAACAGTACCGTTGATTAAAATAGCACCTTTTAATAAAATAGTACTTTTTAATAAAATGGTACCTCTTAAAAAAATAGTACATTTTATAAAATAGCAACTTTTAATAAAATAGTACACTTTAATACAATAGTACCTTTTTTTAAATAGTTGCTTTAAATAAAATAGTACCTTTCAATAAAATACTATCTTTTAATAAAATACTACCTTTAAATAAAATAGTGCTTTTTAATAAAATTGTATCTTTTTATTAAATAGTATCATTTAATAAAATAGTATCTTTTAATACAATAGTAACTTTTTTTTAAATATTACCTTTTAATAAAATAGTACTTTTTAATAAAACAGTATATTTTTATTAAATAGTACATTTTTAGTAAAATAGCACTCTTTAATATAATTTATTAAATAGTACCTTTAAATTAAATAGTGCTTTATAATACAATGGTATCTTCATATTAAAAAGTACCGTTTCATAAAATAGTACTTTTTAATACAAAGTGCATTTTTATTAAATATTACCTTATATGTGATAAAATAGTAATATTTAATAAAATACTATCTTTTTGTTAAGTAGTACCTTTTAATAAAATAGTACTTTTTAATAATATATAACATTTTTATAAAATAGTACTTTTTAATAACATATTACCTTTTAATAGAATAATACCTTAAAACAAAATAGTAAATTTTAATAAAATAATACTCTTTAATCAAATACTACCTTTTAATAAAATTTTACCTTAAAATGAAAGAGTAACTTTTAAATAAAAAAGTAATATTTAATAAAAAAGGAGTTTTTCATTAAAGGTAGCTTACAAAGAAAAATTATTTTTTAATAAGATTTACCCTGTATTAGGAAGGAGCGGTTGAATAAAACTTCCGTGTATTAAAAATTAGCTTTTAGTAAAAGAAACTTTTAATAAAAAAAATATAGAAATATTAAAATTATCAAAATAGTTAAATTTTAAATTAATATTGTTACGTATTCAAATAAAACATTTCAACATTACTAGAATTGAGTTTTTTATTGATTCAATATAGGTTTAATTGATTTTAAAATATTTTTTCTCTGCGTGTACATATATTGAATAAATACTCTGAGTATCATGCGTATATTGTAGGAATAAATATTAGTACTCTGAGTATGACAGAAATTTAATACGCAAGATACCCATGTGCCTTTTTATTTATATTTGCAGAGTATTAAAATGATTGAGATACTTTTATGTGTTAGAATCGGCTTTAGTCATAGTAGTTTGAAAGCAATTATGTGAAAATACATACGCGTACTAATTATCTGTGCTATAATTATGATTATACGCAGTTACTAAAATTAAGCAAAAAATATTTAAGTACATATGTATATGATTTTTTAGTACTAATTGTCTGGTATATGTCTGTGTTTCATGTTTCCAGCCTAATGTATTTTTAATTTTTTTATACAGAAAAATTTTTATATTTTCTTTAAGACACGGGTAATAGCAGCTAGTATCATTTAATAAGCACTTAGGAAGTTTGTTGGGTTTTAAAATTTTTATGAATGCTATATATATTTGGAGCTAAAAGGTTAATATTGCATCCCTAAGGTGCATTGTATGGGCTCAAAATGTAATTTCTATGTACTTTTTTGTTTGGGGAAGTGTTACTAAAATTTAGGGCGAAAGCTCGTAAAATAAAAAACATATAAAATAACCAAGAAAAAGCCACTCGCAAACGCCCACGCGCACGCAGTTATGTCCCAGTAAACAAATTTGTACGAAAGTGACAAGTTTTCATAAAAAATTAACTAGTCTCTTATAGTTTCCATCACTTTAGAAATTTAAAAATTTGGAAATTAGAAAAACATTGGACAAATGTGTAGAAACATAAAATAGATATATGTCGAATACAAGATATTTCTGGGTTTTGTATAAGTTTACAAGCATACGACACTTATTTTAATCTTTTGTGATTAAAAAAAATATTTGTGATTTCTTAAATGGTTTTTGAAAGTGAGTGCATAAGATAAGAGGTTTGTGATAATATGGTAAGGCACCAATTATATGCATTTCATTCAAGCTTAACCACTAATAAATAAATTTCTATTTAACAAAATTTTAAAAATTTGGTTTTGATTAAATATGCAAATTTCTAAAGGAAAAAACGCATAGAAAATCAGAAATTCCTTTCTCTACCTTAATAATTGTTTAATTTATATGAAAACCAAAAACAAATTTTTCAAAATTATTAATATTAAATTTTCCATATTAAGGTAATTTTTGAGTTCTTGAGTTTTTGAGTTTTATGTTTAAAATAATACATACATACGAGTTTTAAAAATACTATGCAGCCTTTAAGGAAAAAAATAGAAACAAAGTCATTATTTTTTAAGATTTAAGATTCTGCTTTAGAAACTAACATTAGTTAATAAAAATATTTCATTCAATAAGAATTAAAATTACGAGTATTGAAGTTAAGCCCGATTAAGAAATTATTTCTGATTAAAATTCATTACAATTCAATTATATCTAAAAATGTCTAATTTTTCAAAAATTCTAATAATGCTTTTAGCAAAAATGTTTGCTTGGCTTATTTGCTTTTTATATGTACGAGTATATATATATAAACACATTAAGAAGTCTTTTAGCGACAGCCTTTAAATGTCTGATCTCTAGAGTAGACTTTTTAAGACAAACTTCCAATCAAATTAAGGCCCATAAGTTGCAGATAACAAAAAGAAGCAACCAGTAGTAAAAAATGAAAAAGCAATTTTTAAAAATAATAAAAATTAAAATAAAGAGGATAAAACCACCAAAAACCAAAAATGGAAAAAAGATGTCTTGCATCTTTGCCGCGGTCGTCTGCCTGTTTCGTTTTCTATTCTCCATGGTATCGTCACCATCCTCATCATCTTGTTGTTGACAATGATGTGCTGTTTAATTTAGCGTTTTTTTTTAGTTTTGATTGCTATCATAGCCATTATGACAATTGGAAAAAGTATTAAAAGTAATAGCTTTTGGTATTAAAATAACATTCATGCAGAAATGCAAATTAAACTGTGTTATTTTATTTTTCCATTACAATTGTTTGAGTGCTTATGTGTCTGTTTATGTATGTGTGTCTGTATGTATGTATTTAGGCATTGCATAATAATAAAATAATGTATGTTCTAATGTTCATTTGAACAATATAAATAAAGAAATAGAGGCTGCCGAATTGAATTTACTAACATAATTCCGGTAGATGTTAAATATTAAAAATTATTCCAATATACTTGCGTTTCAGTATCCTATTAATAATGAACTATAGAAATTAATAAATATTTTTATTATGACAAACGATATCGAACAAAATTTTAGAATATTTCAATCTACTCTACAGTTTTTGGCATAAAAATATACCATATTTACTCTCACCTTTTAGTTAATACAACTCTGCTATAAGTCTCTAAATGGCCCACAAAAAAAGAATTTTTTTTTATAAGTTTCTAATGTAAATTGGCGATCGAACGTTTTCTTTCGATATCGCAGAACAGGCCGCTAAGTTTAATATTTATGGAGAATACCTTCATGTAGCCGTAAAAAATTTATTTTTCTGTTCCCTTATAATGAAATATACTAGACCCGTAAGAAGACGAGCTAGAACCATTGGCGTAGCTATAAATTTTTTTAAGGGGCATTATGTCTAGTGATTTTCATGAGTGATAATACAAAAATAATTACTTGCAATGTTTATTAATTTTTTTTTGGGGGGGGGGGGGAAATTCATCCCATAATGGCCTTTCTACGCCTATGGCTAGAAAGTTAAAATGTTTCACAAAATTGTTACACCTGAAAAGGGGGAGGAGCGACTTTAAATCTTCCTACAAATTTAGTTCAAATGTAGAATTGAAAAATAATGTGCATATACTCTATATGTATACATATTTATATTTTTGTGTGGTATCCTCTGTCGAAATCAGTAGGGCGACTCACTTACTTTTTTTTTAATGATAATCGCATCGTTAAAATAATTATAACGAAAATTTATCAAACTTGTTATTCAGTAACATTTTTAACGATATTCGCTGTAGGTAAATGTCAGCTGTGTCGTTATTTAAGCGACAATAATTTATGTGTTGTTAATTTTATCGACAAAAATCAACAGAAAATATCAGCTGCGTCCTATCATTTAAAATAAGTTCCAGAATTACACAATCGTTATTTTAAGCGACAAAATGTATAGACAAAAATTACAATTGTGGGATCGATTATCGCACTAAAGTTGTCAGTAGTACTGTGTTGTGTAGTGTAATTTAGGGTAAAAAATGTTTAGTATCTAAAATTGGTCTTTCTGACTTTTTGCACGTTCTCCGCTTTGCAATCTTATGTACGTGAACTGTTAATTTTTCAAATAACTTTTATTGGAAGTTTTTCTTTAAACTTTGAGTTAGAAGTTATCTAGAGTCCACTGTGCTTAGCTTTATTGCTCTAAACACTTAATGATTTCTCTACATGTTACCTAATTTTCTTTTTGAATACAATGTAAAATATAATAGTAAGTGTATTATTATTATTATAAATTAAAAACGTACTCATTGTTAAATTTAAATGGTTTTCCATTATAATTCTTTTCCTTATAAAATTTACTTTCCCTATTTTTATGACATAAAAATACTTTTGCAAAATAGGAAACAATATTATGGTTTGATTGAAAAAATAAATTCAAGAAGAAAACAAAGTTTTAAAATTAATAATAGAAATATAAAATATTACCAAGCGAATTAAATTAAATTTATTTCCTCATATAAAATGAAACATTTTATTAACACTAATCGTATCAGCATTTCGGGCACTATACAAACTTTAATAAAAAACACTGTAAAAAATAAAGCTTTAAGTGCCCTTAATGACAATAAAACAACAACACAATCAACAACAACAACAACAACAACTAATCGCCAGTAACAATCATGATATTAACAAATTTTCTTCCTTTAAATTATTTTTTTTATATTTTAATCCCCTTCAATTTAAGTTACGTACGTATTTAATTGAATTTAGTTCAGTCACTCACTTGTTCATTCATTCATTCATATGCTTGCATAGTCCAAGCATATTGCTTAAGCATTCATCGAACTAAAAAAAAAAAACAAACAAAATTCCAAAGCAAAATAAAAATCTTTAATAAAACCCATTGAAATTGTGCTGCAGGTGCACCAACGCTGGAATAAAGGCGTTCACTTTTCTTTTTTTTATAGATCAACTGCAATTTCATGCAGACTAGAGGAGTCTAACAAAGCTTTTCATGTTGGGCTGGAAGGAAAATTCAAACAGAATTAAAACCTCATGGTTTTGTGTTTTCATTTAAGGCTGCATGAAATTAACTGTAACAACAATAGTACGAAATTTAAGAGCACAAAAAAACGTTAAATAACAGCCAAAATTATTTAGCAAATTGTTTTTTTGGAAAAACTGTAACAAGGAAATTCGATTTTCGGCTATGAATTAAATAATAATAGAAATAAACACTTAAAGAAAAATTAGAGGCCTCAGGTCAAACAAATTTGTTGTATTTATCTGAAGCAAATTATTAAAGAGCAGCCATGGAGAGATTCTTTTAAAAATGAATTGTTTTGTATCATTAGAAGTTTTTGTCGAATGAAGTTAAAACATCAAATTTATTCTTCATTAAAAAAATATATTTTAATTAAAATTAAGACAAAAAATTTTATTTTTAGTGAATTTCGAAACATCATTGGGCAAGAATGTTTTTACTTTCGAAAAGTTTATAAATAGTGAAATAGTATATTTTTTTTGGCACAAACTTGTGTTTTTATGCTGCGAGTTCATTGCTTTAAATAATTAACAAGTTAACAAAGTTTTGACTTCCACTTGAAGGGTTCCGTATATACACTACACATTCAGTGAACATTTCCGTAGCTTTTACAGTTCTCGAGAAAACAGTCTATATCTGTATAAGACAATACGACTTCAACATGTTTCATTGCTTGCTTTAGAACACCTTTTAATTTTTAGCTGTAATACATATATTTGTTGTTGAAGTGATCAAAGTCTTAAATATTTTGTGAAAAATTCGAGTCCGTGGCTCTTAAGGTTCTCCAGAAAACAGCCTGTGACAGACAGATGGGCAGACGGGCATCGTAGCGAAAACAATAGGGTTCCTTTTCACCTTTGGTATGCAGAACCCTAAAACTCAGTAAATAAACTTCATAAATGTTTAATTTAATAAACGCCCTGCTTGTGAGTTTCTTAATTCGTTTTCAAATGGCCATTTTGGAATAAATTTAAAAATAGAAAAAGGAAAGAACTTAAAAAAATAACTATAGAAAAAACCAAGTTCAGTAATCTATAAATCTTTTAAATACTGCTAGACACAAAATTTAGACAATTCGAGAAATAAGAATAACGATAAAAGATTAATTGCTGTTATTCACTGAGCACATTCACGACAACAGGCTTCCAATTACAACCTCTCAAAAATAAGATATATCGAAATATAACGGTCGAAAAAGCTTAAGCAACATACATACATATATTTTAAACTTCCTTTCTGACAGAAATCTATTATTTACGATCGTTTGATCAGTTCGACAATAATATCATTTAAGTTTTTTTTTTGGCGTTAATGGCACGATATTATCATGATTATTTTCGTAATAACATGGCTACCAGGCTACACAAACACGCTTGTCGACCAGGAGTATGCAAGATATTATTTTGATGGAGACTAGGGAAATATTAATGACTTTATTGTCCTGAAAACGTTATATTATTCTTTGTTATTTTCTTTCGTTTTTTCCTTCGTTACGCATAATTTCTTCGTAGTATAGGGAAAGTCATATAAGGTTGTAAAAGATAGTTTAAGATTCTTTGTCAAAGCAAACTTTGCGTGTGCGAAAGGGGCCTTTGAGGGGTATGATAACTGGACTTAGGAATATGTAAATCAATGACATTTGCTGTCTATTTTATTTTGTATGTTCATTTAAAATACTTGTCAAATTTTAAGTGTATGAAATATTCGTATGTGTGTATGCATACTTTCTTTAAGAAATATTAGACAAGAAAGGAAAAGCTTTTGTTTCAAAAGCACTTGTATTTTATTTTGGTTATGCTTTTGTTTTATTAAAAAAAAGTATACTTCTTGATCAGAGAAACCAGAAGCGTGCACAAAAAATATAAAACATAGCTTTTTAAATATATAAAAAAAATTTATTCATGGATGCACCTTCGAGCAAATTCTTCAAAACTAGTTTAAACAAAGTAAGAAGTTTTTTCATAAGCACTATAAACAGTGATAGTTGTGTTGGAGAACATTGTATTGTAATCTTGTATTCAAAAAAAAAAAAAATTTATTAAATACTTATTGGGAATCACCAGCGAGATGTGTGTTGGTAGCGTAATATAAAAAAAAAAATTTAACATTTGTAAATAATGACAGGCTTATATATAAAACTTATTAAGGCTTGAAAAGGCTGTTGAATTTTGTTGGCCGTCCTACAGGGTGACCCAAGAAAGCAATGGGGTTTTAAATGTCTATAACAGTGCTTTTACATGGTTTTTTATTTGAAACCTTTATCGTTCACATTAAGCCCTTTTTTGGCATTTTTCAAGATTTCGTGTCTAAAACAAAATCATTTGAAAGTCTATAACGTTTACACCCAGTATTTTTTTTAAATTTATCAAGATTTGTTTATCCAAAAGAAAACCGATTAACTGGAAATTTTACAAAGCTATAAGCAAGCACCTGCAATGTAGCCAATGAACCCACTTTTTTATGCAGACAGACCATAGCTAATTTACTAGTATTTTTTATAAATATTTTATGGAGGGTAGTAAAAAAAATAAAAATATTAGATTTTGTTTAGATTTCCTACAAATCAACTGATCCATACTGTCATTGTATGGAAAATCTAGTAAAAAGCAACAATATTTAACACGAAATCTCGTAATTACTAGATTTCGAGAGAGTGAAAATCCCATATAAATTATAACGCAAAAATTCCGACTTAAGCGTATTCACACACCTTCAAAAGAAAATTGTATAGAGCCTAGCTAATTCACTCACCTTTTTTTATAAGTATGTGGAGCGCATGCTTAATCTTTATATATATCTTCCTTTTACTTTTCGAGGGAGCATAGGGCCATATCATTCTTGATATGGTTTCATTAATAAGGTTAATACGTAAGACGTGCGGCTTATTAAACCATAGCTATCGATGTTGGTGTTGGGGGTCGGGCAACATCGCCACCAGGCGTGCAGAAGTATGTATGTAGGTATTTATCCATACAAAATATTAGAGTTATCCCGCCTAAGGTCGGTCTCGTTAGCGCGACGGGGTACACCAAGTCTTTTAGACAGTGGGTGAGATTGACATTTTAAAAAGGAGTGGCTATGTTGACAAATTTAAAAATTTGCTTGCGCTTTACTTTCCCATTTGACACCAGCATTCTAAATGTTTACTTCACCAAACCCCCACGAGAGATGACCAGACTCTTAAATCGCTCGTACAGAATGTCCAATGTGTATGTGATACACAGCGCCTTATTATTGAAATCACATGTCGTTGGTCTCCACATCATACAATTCTGACCAAAAGAAAATTGTAATCATCCAGCTATAGCATACATGAGCGTAAAATGATCAAGGCGCGCAAAACGTTGCCCGATCAGAATCTCAATTTTAATAAATTTTTTATTATCATATTGACATGTTTGTTAAAGGCTAATTCCGATAGTGATGATTTGGTAAAAAATATTAAATCAACTACAACCGATTTGAAAGAAGTACGTTCAACAATATGGGCGCTATCAACTGTCAAGCTTAACAAGATTTTATTGTAAGAGCCTTTACAAATTATCCAAATAGAGAATAAAGTCCTAAATATGCCTCAATTATTAAATATGCCAAATTGGACAAATATTCACTACCAGAAGAAAGCAAAAATTGGTAAGAATCTCTGAAACTTAAAGTTTAATTGCCTAGTTTCGGCTCCCCTGGGCATGACAATGAAAATACAGAAAACCAAAACGAACTTCATTCATTCATTTGTATTAAATTACGAATGTTACAGTTTGTGATAAATAAGTGATGGTCTTTTCAGTTACATTATTGTATTACAATGATCGTTTTATTATTTATTTTTATTTTGCATGACCATTGTCTTGAATTATTAATGTATCTTGCTCTTTTTATGACTTTGAACTTCCAAAGTTGCAAGTGCTTTGGCAAGCGATTGTTGGCAACAGGAGCAGCGAGTGTTTGGCGCATGCTCCAGCAGCTTGCAAAAAAAAAAGATTTGTCTATAGACGGCCGTTTTTAATAGTAACAGTAATTTTCAACTGGTTTATTTTTATTACATTTTTCTTTAAACTTTAAATGCTTTGGTCTGTATTTGTTATGACTAAAGATTATGATTGAGTAAGTGTAAGAGGATTGTGCTGTAATACTATTTAACACTGATACAATTTGTTTTTTCTCTCTCATGCTGATGTTTTAAATTTTGTAATTTCGGTGAAAGAAGGAAGGAACTAATTCAGCTATTTTCATTTTTCATTTATTTAATTTAAAGTGTGAATGGAGGCGAAGTATTTGAAAATGTGTCAAATGGAAAAGTATTTTCCCAGATTTAGAAAGTTAGGGAATAAAACACAAGTACCTTTTATTTTGGTAAATATTAATAATAGTACAGTGACAATATGATTTTTGCGTTCAGAAAATGTTGAAAAAGGTTAAAAGTTTTAAATAAGTTTTAAGTTTTAAAAGGGGTTGTTTAAATTATTTTTAAATTATTTTCTTACAAAAACAAAAAAAAAATTTGTAGGAAAATGTTGTATACAAATCTTTTTTATAGATTTGATATATTTTCATTTATAGGTCCTTAGGCTTTTTAAGTAAATAACAAATATAAGTGAATCTTATATACCCTTCACCGACGTACGTACGGAGCACATGCATTTCCATACAAACAGACACACACACACACACGCATTCGTGTTTTTTTGTCATGTATTTAAAGATTGTTCTCCATGTTTTGGCAGCACAATTTACGAAAACGACTCATAGTGCACCATTCAACATGCATTTCATTTTGATGATCAACAACAAAAACTGATGCAATTAAAATGATTAAATTTACTTTCAAAGAATTTATATATTTTGTTTATGTTTCTTTTGTAGTTTAAATTTTGTCCATACAAAATTTGACAAGACTTGGCGTTGCTTTCTACAAAATTAGAATATATTTTATGTTATATTCATTAAATAAATATTAATATGAAATTGTTACAAGCCGTCAACGTATTAACAAAGTTTCTTAATATTAACGAGTGCCCATAATAATGGTTAAATAGAATTTTATATCAAAATTAAACTAATATAAAAACTCTTCAGTAAATATCTTCTTAAAATATGTTTAATTAAAAAAGAAATAAAAATAATTATTTTTATTTAATTACATTTACATTTCAAAAAATTTCGACATTCCGACCCTGATTCTGATTCTTAAAATTAATTTATGACTTTCTCAAATATAAAATATTTTTAATTAACAATAAAAAAATAGTTTTATTTAGTTACTTTTATATATCTACCAAAATTTAGTTCAAGTTTTCCTGCTCTGGAGCTGTTTTTTTATTTTTTGGATTTTTCATGCACAAAAAATTTCTTTTTGGAACATTAAACATATTTATTTTACTTTTACATGCCAAAAAAGTTTAAGTTTTCCAACCCTGGAATTATTGTTTTATGTTTTATGAATTCTTATCGTAATCTTTTCTTTCCAAAACACAAAATATGTTTAATTTATAGAGAAAAAGAAAAAATTAATTTTAGTAAGTTACTTTTAAGTAACAAAACATTTTTATTCCAATGTAATTCATACTGGAATATAAAATAAGTGGTTGATATCATGAGAAGTGAGCATAAGCACAAAAAAATAAATTTATTTAAAAATAAGAGATTTTTTCATGAACTTTTAGCTAATATATTAAATTTTAATATTCTAAAATAAATAAAAAAAAATTAATATCAAATCCGTCAAATGTCAGCTGTGCATAAGTTTTTGACATTTGAATGTTTCGAAGAGGTGCTTCGGTTTATTTTCCTTCATTCCATCAAAGAAAATAGCAATAAAATATATGTAACTTGAAAGATTTTTTATATTTTTATGTTGTGCTTTCGAATGTACCACCCGGGAGGAAAAACAAGTAAAAGTTTATTTTACTAAACAATGTCGCGAGCAATTTGCTTGAAATTTTAAAACTAAAGGCAGAAGCCGAAAACGAAATATTTTGCATATAAATTTTGTTTTCATTTAAAATTTTTTATAATATATTTGCTTTTTAAAATTTTCCCACCCGTGACGAAACAATTTTTAATGCCAGATTTATCAAAGAAATCATTGTTTGTTGAAAAATGAGGTCGCAAATTTGAATTTATTGAAAATATTCTCAGATGGCGCTGCATCTCAATTTTAAAAATAATTACACTCTGTCCAATATTTGTTTTATGCAAAGGGATTTCGGCATTACTGCATAATGGTTTTTTTCGCAACTGCACATGGCAAGGGTGCCGTGGATAGTATAGGTGCTGTAGTAAAAAAATATGTGAAATATTGGGTTATGCAACGTATATGCAGTATAAATACATACAAAAAATATAAATATTTCGTATTTATCGGGGCAAAAGATCAAGGAAAACTTTGAACTACTTAATAAAAGGTGATAATAAAGGTAATTGCTGCTTATTTGAACACTAATGCCAAAATGCTGCAATACAAAACCAAATACTTAAAAAATAAATATTTGTTACCAAAAACAGTAAAAATGCTTGTTTTTTTAAATTTCTATACATTTTCAAACGTTTGAACCTTACTCCTGTTTTTGGATAAAGTTTTCAAACTATATTTGAAGTTACTAGATCCGTTTCTCGTCAAATTGCACGCGTCCTTGACGAAAAAATTTCCCACCAGTGACACTACAAAAATTCAATCTTTGTGCAAAATATAAACTTCTTCTTCTTTTTAACTTTTAGTGAATGACAACTTGATACCTCTGCTGCAGTCATAGATTTGCTACATTTTAATAAACTGTATAAATTCGCAGAGTTTTTAGTATGTGTCCTATGCACACGAAACGAGCCTAATGTGTACTAAATTTTGCATTGCAAATCTAAAGTAGTCTGTTTCCGTGTATTATCTTTGAAAGTCAAGTCTGAGCTTATATTTTATAATAAAGTCATGTAAAAAATAGTTGAACATTTTATTATTTTTTAAAACTAAGCACTTAAACTACTTCTAAATGTCCCACACGTGACGATGAAATCAGCCAGGTTTAATTAACAAAAAAAAAATATAAATTAGTTCTAGCTAGTTACATTTATATACAAAAAAAGTATACATTTTTGATCTCTGAAAAATTGTATATGTCATATGGTTCCTTAAATCAAAATATGTAGCAATTAGAAGGCAAATTTCAATAAATTTTGGAATCTGTGATTTTAATAAAACTGATTCTAGCTCTGGCACTACAATTTATAATACAAAAAGCCAGTAAAATTGATTCCAGTCGTTATAACTATTTCCATGGACTTTAAACAATTTTATTTTTCATTATTTTATAATATTATTTAGAATATTTTTTTATATATTTTATGAGTTTTTCACATGATTGCCCTTAGAGGACTTTCAAAGTCTTGCTTTCTTATTAAAAGACCAAATGTCTCATTTCATGTCTGCCTGATTTCCTTTCTATTGAATTTTATATTAAACAAAAAAATTACTCTCCTCTTCGTATAAATGTGCTTGTATGGGTATGTGTGCTCGTGCACAAAACTTGGCTCTCGCTGAGTAAATGAATGAAATATATAATAATTTCGGGTAAAGTTGCATCCGTTCATCCTATGGCGCCAAGCTCCTAAAAATTGGCGAAGATATGTGTTTGTAATGCTCATGTAAGCTGTAAGCAATTGCATTTGAAAAGGAAAAGAAAAATGAGAGCTTTTTTTAAAGACATCACCACTAACACTAAAACAAACAAATGCAGCATACAAATCAACCAACTACTTGCCACTACAATGAGTATTTTGTTATGCTTCATTTGTTTTGCGCTGCCACATTTTGGCTTTGAAGAAACAACAACAAACAGTAAAATATATTTTACATACATACTTACGAGTATTTATGTATATAAATTATTTGAAATGAAATGTTTCCTCCTTTAAATAAATATTTCCAAATCATATAAATTCAAATGAAAAGTCTACATTAAGCAACATTTACTTGGAAACCACAAAAGGGATAAAGTTACAGTTTCCATAAATACAAAATTTAAAACTTAAAACGTTGCTAAATAAAATCAAATAAAATGAAATTTGTAGATCTGGTAAGAAAATTGGAAACTTTTTTTTTAATAAAAATAAGTGATAATTGTTTAAATTAAATATAATCAATAGTGCATATTAAAATTAAAATAATATTAATTCCGTAAAAATCCTTAAAACAAACATTAAAAAAATAAAATACTGTTGAATATTGGAAAAGTATACGATGATATACAGCCAAAATCTTTAAATCATGCGGGTAGTCATGCACAACTTCATACGAGTTTACGTGTTCTGATAAAAATCTATACTCACAAAATTATCAACTTCATCATCAAAAGCCATCATCACTGCTGTTGCAAAGTTTTAGTTATTGTGAAAGAGTGAATGTATGTATGAATGAGTATAACAAATCACCAACCACATAAGCTCCAAACTTAAATCAATCAACTAAGCAAACATAAGCTAACATACAATTTAGCTTTAAGCAGATGACGATGGTTTCATAACCGGCAGCAGATACCAGTTGATAATAGGCAATAAATATAGTAGGAGAGCTGGCTGCAACATTGAGGTTTTACGGGCTTAGAGTGGAGCTCACTCAAAATAATCATAATATTCATGTATATATAACATATCAACATGTTCGTGCATGACTTTATTGGCTGGAATTGAAAAAATATTGTCTAGAGGATGTTTAAAGCAGCATACGAGGATTCCTATTTATTTTGTAAAAACAGTACACAGAAAAATAATCTCTCGTATCAAAACATTTAATTGAATCAAAAATTTTTCTTCTAGATTACTCGAATAAAATTTTTAATTCCCCCATGAGCGTAAAATTTTTTATTCGATTATATAAAAAAAAATTTTGTTTGATTATGGGAACAAAGCTTTTTACAAAATTGTTTGAATTATTTTTTTTTTTTGTTCCACTAGTAAAAGAATTTCCAGTTCGGTTATTCGTATCAAGAATGTACGAGTACATTACTTTATTATTTTAACAAAATTTTTTATTCGTTTATCAGAATAATTTTTTTATCTGACTATTTCAATTAAACTTTTTATTACATTATTTGAATACATTTTTTTTTCGATTAATTGACTAAAATATTTTTCTGGATTATTCTAAAAAAACATTTTATTCGAAAATTCGGATTAATGCTTTTTGGAATATTGCAATAATTTTTTTTCGATTATGGACAAGAGTCATTTAATTCGATTATTTGGTAAATTATTTGTATTCATGACAAAAATCGAGTAAAATTGTCTCACTAGTACATAACGGAGCTGGTGTTATAAATTTTAAAAAGAATTATTAAAAAAATTTTTATTCGGTTAATCGAATAAATATTTTTCTAATAAAATATTTTATCCTAAAATTCGAATTAAAGATTTTTCAGCTATTCGAATAAAAGTTTTTTTTGATTATGGAATTGAGGACATTTTAATCGATTCATGATAAAAATCGAATAAAACTGTCTCACTGGTACGTCACAGAGCTTGTTTAATAAATTTTAAAAATAGCTTTGGTGTCAAAAAGATAAGATTTATTCAATTTATAGCAACTTTGACAAAAATAGCTTATTAGGAAGCCATTTAAAAAAAATGCTGAAAAAATAGTTCTTAATTGATCTCATTAAAATTTGAACACTTTCATATCATATTTATCATAGTTTGCTATGATAAATTATTTTGAATTGTCTCTTAAACTTTGTTTGATTTCCGCACACGCAAAAAAAATTTAAATAAAAAATTCTATGGCTGACTTCTTAAATATAAATTTTTTTCTTTGAATAAAGTGTAGTATTTTATAAAGACATGCAATGCAAAATGTTCACTACGCACATTGTTTCATCAAAATGTCGACAAAAAGTAGGCTGACTTCCAAAACGTATCAGTATAAAGTTTTCATACATTAGACCCCTGCAAAAGAACATTTAAAAGAACTTTCATGACATGAGGGAATTTTCATATGCTTTATTGCTGCGAAGTCTTCTAAAACAAACGCAAATAACACTGTTGGCAAAACATTTGTTTCAGTTATTGTAAGTATAGAAGTGAAGAAAAAAATACTTCCTGACGGAAGAATTTATGATGCTTGCTTCTTTCTACGCATGGGCGTGTATACAAAAGTCATGCATGTACATAAACACACGTTGTGAGTGTGCTCTTTTATTTTTGTGAGCACATACAAATTCACAAACTAGTTCCAGAGTGCCGAACATCAATCAGCTATAACTTCATCTAAACAATAAAATAATTTCATGAAAAGAATGAAATAACTTAAATATAAAGGGAAAAATTAGAAAATTAGAAAATATTGTTGTCACAAATCCAGTAAAAAACTCTAACGAAACCAGAATATCAAGGAAGCAATTCCAATGAAATTATTTCACAATATTCATGAAATTTTCAATGGATTTGTGAAATTATCATTAGATTTGAGAAAAATGTTTAACGAAATTGTTTCGTTGGATTTATGAAGCAAAATTCATTCGGTGTAGTTGTGTGCGCTTGCTTTAGAAACCCACTCTTAAACACATCATGGCTTACCATCTACATCTTTTACACACACACACACTCTAATGTACAATATGAAAAATAACAAGCATACACGCATCAGCACTACTTCTTTTGAGAGTTTCTTGCGACATCACTTGTGAACGTCCATATACACGAACATCAATACATCCATCGTGTTTCGTTTATTATACGACATCATTTATTATTGGTTTAGTATAATACATTCCACAAGAATAAATAAAAAAAATACGTATTTGCATTTTAAGACTGTTTACGCAGCCCTCTAGTACACATTTCAGACACAAAGAAGCGAAGCATTGCAGACATGAGCATTAACTTTGAAACTCTTGTGAAGGTTGCTGGTTTACTTGTAGATGATGTTTTGGAAAGGTATGCATTACCAAAATTTATACTGCAGCGTTATGAAATACTTAACCTCGTTCGAAGATAAATTAATTGACGTTTTGGGTTTCAGCCGCATTGAGCACCCCGCAAACAAGTAATCAACGCAACGGTGTCAAGGTTGATGCTCATAGTTACATGGTTTTTACCATCTGTATACAAACATTGTTTGGATACATTTTGGAAGTCAGCTTATCAATTAAAAACAGGGGTGTGATTGTCGCTTTCGATAAAGAGCTGATTCGAAAACGGTTTTTTAGTTTGAGATTATCACATTCGATATCGTACTATATTATTACATTGTTCAGCAAATAAATTACAATTAAATGAATTAACTTAAAAAATATTTTTTTAGCTTTGCTTAAAAATATCTGTTTTTATTTTCCGTTTCCCAAATAATAGTAAAGGTATTCATTTCAGGAAAAATGGAAATATATAATTTTTTACAACAAACACAGAAAAAAAAATTTTAAAAATATTTTTGAATTTTTTTCCGGTGTTTGTTGTCAAAAAAAATAAATTTTTCCATTTTTCCAACGAGAAGAACCTGAAATGAATACCTTTAGTAATTTTAGTTAAATAGTTTTGTTGAAAAATATTTAGGGGATTCAAATTTTTTTGAAATTTTGGTTTAAAAGAAGAAAATAAAATCAAAAGCAATTATGTTAAAATAACTTAAAACATTGTGACAATATGACACTTAAACTAGCGTTGGAATCCCAAAATAGATATTTATCAAGTTTGGATCTTTTGTTATAAAGTAATAATAATAATATTAAATTTAGTTAAGCAAGCAAAATGTTATTTACGGATTTTGGAGATAAAATTTACTTTAAAACATTTGGTATTTGTTTTATCCTTTAAATTAAATTAATAACAAGTTTATATTTTGTGCAAAAAAAAATCAAACTACAGAAATAATTCAATAAATAAGCTTTCTATTAAAATTTTAATTTTACAATATTAAACTTAACAAGTCATACTTTAATTCATAACATAATGAGTAATAGAGAGCAATAGGAAATCGTAAAATAAACTCAACACAATTGAGATTTTATGCAGCTTCCTTGTTGTTACTTCCCAAAAGTTATTGCTCGTTTATAGTATAAATATTAACTTTTTTGCATTATGATTATGAAAAGCATAAATTTACATCTAGCTAACCACAATTATAACAACAACAACAACACCAAAATCGTCATTATGCAACATAATCTTCTTTCTCTTTTTTATATTTCATATTATTTTTTTCTTTTAATTTCAACTGCATCAGCAACTGTTTCAGTTAGTGGCAGCATTGTTGATTGTCTATGAATTATCATTAACAACAATATCACCACGATGTATAATGGCTGCAGCAGTTGATACAACTTTAGTAGCAACATCATTAAAAGCAACGGAAATGGATGCCAGCAGTTTTACCCACATAAATAAGCCCTCAATTATGACTGAAAAGTTTAATCGATTGCCACGCCATACAGTTGCTCAAGGTTTACAGCAGCAAGAACAACAAAATCAACATCTAGAGCAACAAGAATACCAACTAAAAATTGGAGATCCATCATCACTGGCGAATATGAAAATAAAAAGAAGTTTTTCAACTGATGGCGGCTGGGCATCAACTACCTTTAATGGACTATCAGGGCTCAAAAGTTCATCACAATACCATCCTTTTAGAAGTAACAGTAACAATGATGCAGCACAACAACTAACAAGTCATTCAATGCAACAGTATACAGAGGCAAAACCCATTTACGAAGAACAACAAGAAAACGACTATACAGCCGCCAGTGGTGGAGGCAGTGGGCCATTGTATGGCCAACATTATGGTGCGGGTATTGCTAGTTCACCTGCTTTGCAAGCAGCTATTTATAATTTACAAACAGCAGGAACGCATAATGCTGCTATGGGCTCAAGTGGTGCAGGCAGTAGTGCAACTAATGGAGGAAATGAGGGTTTTTTGCCTTCATGGAACTTTGGTAAACTCTCAACATCATCATTTATTGCTTCGCAACTTGCATCAACACCTTATGCCAGTAACAGTAACAGTCATGCCAGTGCCACTGCTACCAATGGCAACGATAAAATCTCTGAAGGCAATTTTCTGCATCATTACGACTCAACTTCCGCTTTCAATGAATACACACCCCAACATGAATATCAGCAGCAACAACATCAGCAACAGCAACAATTACAAAATCATGAAAACTTTTACAATAGTGTTGAACATGCTGAAGCAGATTCTTCCTCATCATACGGTGGTGATGAACATGAACATCATGACAGCAGCAACTATCCACCCTCAGCATCAAGTGGTCAATTCTCTAACTACCAACAGCATGATTTCGAACAACAACACCAGCAGCAGCAACAGCAGCAGGAGAAACAACCCGATGTCATCAACTATGTTCCAATACCAGTTGTTAAGAAACAACATGTGCCAGTACGTGAACCCGTTCAAATTCCTGTCTCACATGCTGTAATTATACCCGTTAGTAAGCCAGTGCCCATACACATACCAGTTACACAAAATGTTCAAGTGCCTGTGGAACAAGAACTAAAAATTCCTGTTGAACGTGTTGTGCCTTTCCCGGTGGAAAAACATGTACCCGTGCCAGTAGAGAAGCGTGTGCCATATCCGGTAGTGAAGTATGTGCCCGTCAAAATATCACGTCCATTCCCCGTGAAAGTGCCAGTTTTTAAAACGGTCTTACACAAGGTGAAAGGAGGATGGTGGTAAGATTTTCGAACGGAAAATCTTTTATGTTCCGGTGCAATTTGACACATAAGCCAGCAGTATTTTTTAGAAATAAGAATATATTTTATCTGTTATTTCTTTATAAAATTTTTCCAGCCTTATTTTGTGTAAGGAATTTGATTTTTATTTAAAGTTTTATTATACATAGAATTAATTTAATAAAGACTTTTAAAATAAACTAAAATCAGATTGAAGAAAAAATTTTCTTTGTTTATGATTTGAGCGGGCTAGAGTTCGTATCGCCAGATTACATGTGATAATTATTAATGAACAAATAACACTAAAGTTAGTTGTAAATATTCTGACTAACACATAGTTGAACGGAACAACTAGCTATTTTCTTTTCGACATCTCATCATTATGTCACTATGACTCACATTTTGTGTATACAAATTTTTCATACATTTTTAGTTAAAGTTTTAAATGTAATTAACTTTATAGCAAGTTTAGCTTCAATACAACAACTTAAAGTTTTCGGTAATTTTTAAAAAATTTATTTTTTAATAACTTACTTTTGCAGCTTTAATAAAGACATAACTACTATACTCACAATAATAACTCATTTTGTCAAATATTTAATTACGAAGGCTTAACAATAACAAAAGTCTGTATGTGTCAGACAAGTAAATAACATTTGGCTTGCCTGTCGTATATAAATTAAAACAATAAAAAAGTTTTTTTTTTGTACAATAAGCAAATTCATAAAAACCAGAAACAGAAGCAATAAAAACAACACTAATAACGTCAAAACTAATAACCAGTAACAAATCGTTAAATAATAAAACAAAATAAAATAAAAATTATTAAATCAGCCCCACAATTAAATAGAGAAATTATTATATATATTAAATTAAATATAAGCCAAAAGCCAAGGCACACCCAACTATTTATATGAAAGAAGAAAAAAAAACATTAAAACATGGAATTTTCATGACAACAAATTTACGAAAATAGCCCTAAAGGATACACACGGCACAAAGTTTCACACCCAGCAGTGCTTAAAGTAACGACTTGAGAAATTTTCTTTTAATAAATTCCCTCACATTGACGAAACGTATCCATACGCACACGCTAAAAAATATCTATGGCAAAATTAAATTAAAATAATTAGAAAAAAAATCAAAAAACAACTGTTACGCTAAACAATACGCAAAGTAAATTATTTTACAAAACAAATCAGTATCAGTATATAATAAGGCGATTACAAATTATTCGAATATAAAGTAGACGCATGAATAAATACATGAGAATAATTTTTCTGTGCCTTTAAAAGAGACAAAGTAATACATGTTTGAAATTTATTTGTAAGTAAAATTATTCGAATAAAAATTTAATCAAGTAAAAAAATATTCGTATAAGATAATAATTTTTTTCATTGAATTTCTCTCTAGTCAAGATACACTTCTTCCCACATGAGTATAAAACTGCATTCAATTAATATTTTATGTTTATTAAAATTATTACAACTTAAAAAATATAAAATTACAACTAAATCTAAAAATGGAAAAATATTTGTGAGTTAAAATTATCGAGTTAAAATTTAGTCGAATAAAAAATTATTTGAATAAAATTCAAGATAATAATTACAATACCTGTAGGAATAAACTAGCAAAGGCTGTTGTAAATTAATACATGTAGGAAAACTATTTCTGAGTAAAATTATTCGAATAATAATCGAATAAAAATGACTTGTATAAAATCCCAATTTTTCATTCAATTTCTCCCTAGTAAAGATACAATTCGTCTCATACAAGCATTATAGTATAGCTATAACACTGCACAACAAAATTGAGGTTTTTTTATAATGTTTAAATAAAAATGGCCGATACTTATGTATTTTCATCACCTAATTACTATGGCATCATTAGTTTTTCCCTACCAGCTCTAGTTTTACAGATATAGTGACATTTAGCATTTGCACAATGTACACCACTTTTTGTATTATTTCGTTAATATTTCACGAAGGATCCTCCAAACTTAAAAATACTTTATATATTATTAATTTACGCAAAAATGTTGTTAAAAATAGTGTGTTTTTAGTTTAGTCCAAAACACTGTTGGGCAGTGTAATCGATTAATATTATTCCTATATAAAATCTCCCTAAAATTAAAAAAAAAATAAATAACTTTTTCGGAAAATTGGAAAAAAAATTCTAAGTGAGGTTATTTAAATTAATATTTAATCGAATAAAAAAATATTCGAATAAGAATTTCAACGAATAATGTATTATTCGCATAATATCTTAAATTATAAATTTTTTTCATTACATTTTTTCTATTGATGATACACTTCTTCCCATACAAGCATGAGAATATATCGCGCATTTACTTCAATAGTGGCATAACTAAAAAACCTATTTTAATAACGCATAATAACGCACTTTGTATTTTATCTTGTGTAAAAATTTCATATAAAGAGCTTGTACCATCACCTCCTGAGAGAAGATTTTTTTCATTTCTCCATTGAGTTGTGTGCAAATTGAAAACTAAAAACGCGTTTTCTGCAAAATTGTTTTTTTGAGATGTGACACTATTGAAGTAAATAAGCAATATGTAGCTTTATTCTATGAATATTATAAATTAAAAAAAATTATTACAACTATTTGAAAAAATAGGAAAGTTATTTGTGAATAATTAATAAAACTATTTGGACAAATAGGAAAATTATTGGTGAATAAAATAATTCGAAAATAAATTTAATCGAATAATAAATTATTCGAACAAAATCAAAAATAAAATTTTTTCTTTGAAAAATATATTTCCTCGCATATATATAGAAGCATCAGAATGAAACGATATTCGATTGGTATCTGTGGCAAAAAGGAAAAAGTGCTTCTTAAGTCGAGATAAGCTGATTTTCTCATTTAGAATAATAGCTTAATTTAAGTTATACTTTAGTATATTTTAACTTCAGTGTGTATAACGATGTTTGCTTAAAAAATAAAGGTTAACATAGAGTTTCCAAATTTACCTGTAAAAGAAATAAATTTCCGAAAGTCGACTTGATCGCTTAAAAGTGCTCTGCTGCAAAACAGTTAAATATGACTTTAACACTTTTTACTTATTGCCACAAATTTTATTCGTACATAAAATCTTCTTAACATTTTCTTAAAATTGTTATTACATCTACTTTTCGAAAAGTTTAATTACAATATTATTTTCAAACAACATTGAGCAATGTTCTCTCCTCATGTTGCACAATTGTCTTGATTATATAATAAAAATCATATTTGATTATGATATTTGCCAATATATTGTGCCACTTTCGAATGTAGTCGAACATACACATTGACGACATTATTGCGCAATACAAAATATTGTACAATTATATTGTAAGTCGCTTAAGAATTACTTTGTATATTTATCAAATTAAGTTTTTCAAAGAATACATATCTTGAATTTTTTTTACAATAAAAATTGTTGAAAAAATTATTAAAACATAAATGCAAAAAATGCTCCAAAGTTAGTTTATATACATATCTTTGACAATATGGAATAACAACTTAAGTCGACTTAAGCAAAGCAATTCATTTCGGAAGTTTTTTTGTTGCTTTCACTAAGAGATTAGAAGGCTCTAATGCATGTTTTTACTTTCTTGTGATTCTTTCTTTCCATATGTAATATTTTAACCCCTGCAAATTCCAACTGGAACATAAAACAGCACAAGTAAGCGTAACTTTCTTAAGTCTACTTAAGTTACTATTTCATATTGCCACAGATATTTATTTATTCCAGTATTTCAATTTATAGTTTTATTATTATATATTTTTCATTTTTTTGAAAGTTTTATTTGATAAAATAAAAAGGTTTATGATTAAAAAATTAATTTAGAAACGTGTCTAAAATATAAAAAGAATTAACGAAGAATTAGCTAACGATATGTTAGCTAAAATGCAAAAAGGCGTATCTAAAAAAAATTCAAAACCGAGTTTTTAATTGATTATTATAAATTACATTAAACGATATGATTGGACAAAATTTTACACTTCTGCAATAAAAAACGAAGCTTTTATTAAAAAAAAAACAAGGGGACTTAACTAGAAGTTTGTTTAGTTTTGTTTTCGTTTTTTGGTTCTCCTGTTAAATTATACTTTTGTTAGTTACGCCTTTTTGTATTTTAGCTAACCTATTCACATGATTTATGAATAGAAAAATATTTTCCTGATCTGGATTTTCTTGTACAACGTCAAAATTTGCCAGGTGTATTGCAGTATTTCAGTAACTGCTGGGCTAACAGAAGTTTTGTTTGTGTATATCAAAATATTCAAATTAAAAAAATACTTTTTTACGTTTGAATTCATTTATTTGTTTGCTAGTATGATTGTGCTATCTTAAAGGTTAAAGAAATTAACAAAAACATGACATCTTACATGTTGTCAAATGATTAAAAACAACGAAAGCGTACACATCGCCACTCCACTCTGCCTGAGTAAATGAGTAAAGTACGTTATACCGCCCAGCAAACATCTTGGAAGCAAACTGGAAATTTGTAGATTCTTTAATTTAATTTTTTTTTGATAATACCGCTCTTAAAAGACTTAGTTAAAATTACGGCACTCGATTTAATAAATATTTAAATAAAAATTATGTTGAAACCTTTTAAAATTTTCATCAACAACGATAGTGCCGTAATTTGATACTGGTTAGGAAATTTTACCCCTATACTTAAAAAAACTCTATTGTCGTTCAGTTGGTATCACAGTTTTATGCCTGTGTCTAGATTTTGTCAATATCTATCAAACTTGCTTCCTAGTGCTTACCGGGATATATTGGCTTGAAATATGTAACTCACGCCCAGAGATGAATATCATGCAGAGCTGGAAAGTGGCGTTTATACAAATGTTCCCCAATAATAAAATGATATTTAATGCGATTCATGTATTAAAAAAAATATTAAAAATATTTTCGTTAAAAAAAGTTTACATGATTTACAGCCTGTTTGTAGAACACGACTCGTCGATAATAATCGCTAACATGTTAGCATTTTTCTTTTTTTGGTTTTTAGATCGCGACTGTTGACGATTTTAATTAAAAAACGTAACAACTCTCAATTTATTTGGGTTTGTGTAACACGGTTTGGCTCATTATAAATGTCAAGATGGGCGAATGAAAAATTATAATCGTGTTCAAAAAAAGTGCACCAAAATGAATAAATACTAACAATACACATACACTCACATGGATTTTACACAGTTTCATACATATCCTAATTTTTGTTCTTCAAATAACAGCAGATATTTTGAAGAACAATTGATTTTTTTATAACAAAATAATATAAAAATACATACAAATAATTTTTCATTCAATTGTCAATTGTGTTTTTTCAACACAAGAATAGGGTTACCATTTTTTCAAGTTGAATTTATAATTTTCTATGAAAAAAGATAAATGAAAACAATTTTTGGACATGTTGGCAACATAATGTTTTGCCACAGGGTGGGATATATAGGCGAATTAACGTAAGCTGCACGACAAAGTCGAGTCGCGTTATACAAACGCTTTTCATTACGTAGTCGTCCATGAAACGGCTCGTCGTGAGTCGCCCTTGTCGCGTTCTACAAACAGGCTATTAATCATCTCTTAAAAATTTTTGTGATTTGATTGAAAAATCAAGTCTTAAGTGAAAAAGATTTTGATGATATCATACATAACTTTGCAAAAGTTAGTCTTTCTAAAATACAGAAAGCATTTTTAATAATTTTCTTTAGATGAAGATGAAGAAGAGCTTTTGAGAAACTATTATTTTTGAAATGCAGTCAGGCTTGTGTTTGTGGTTTGTGGAATTTTTTTGTCAACCAAGCTGTTGCTTGCTATGTGAAGGCAAAAGTTGTGTTAATAGCATCAGGGGCATATGACCTTAGTCACCCCGTCCATTATTGTGTACCCATATTTAGCTTTTTTTTAATATATTTTTCATTTCAAACTCTTCAAAAAACCATCTCTGATACCTGGGAAAAATTTATATTCTATAACAAAACCAAGAGTTTAACTAAAATGATTCTACTTCTTCATTCGGTTTTTGTTTCATTTAAAAGGAAACCACAAAATTATTGCATGTTAAACATGATTGTTAATTTTGTAATATTTAGCAAAAGTACTCGTATTTTGTTTGTAATAGTTTTTGCTTTTGTACGAACCAGCCAAACAAGTTTTGAGAATTCTTAAACGATACACACAAGAGTTTTGAATAGTTGACGATTTAACGTTTGTTACATTTGAAAATTACAAAGAAAAATGACATGAAGGAAAACATTTAATATGTTATTGTTGAGAATGAAATTTTGTAACATGATGATTTCAATCTCAGTTGCTGGTGAAGTACGTTGTTGTTTTAAAATTTTCCGTTTCATTTTATATGTTAACTAAATTAAGAAAGACATTGGAGCTGTATTCTGGCACAAAAAATTTGTCTGCAGATGTGCGATTTTTTTTCTATTTTTGTAACAAATACTTGAAAGTCAGCTCATAATGTTGCAACAATATAAAGAATATATTCCTTCCATCTCCAGCAAATGTTTGTGCTTATGTTTATTTCAAAAACTCTTGTGTTGAATTTTACTGACGAGTTCCTTAAGCAGGAACGAAATAGGCCTAGACAATGCTTAACCAAAAAGCAAACTAAATGCCCAAATGGCTAAGAAATTTTTTTTTAGTTGTGCTAAGCATTGTATGTTTGTAGCAAGCAAACTATTGTTGTTTTGTTTTTCTATATTATTTATATTCTTTTTTCTTGCAGTGAGATCAATTAATAAAGATTTTCTATCAAACATACATGTGTGTATGCCAAGACCATTACGTTCTGAATTCAATTATTTTCTGAATATGTTGTTTTTCTATTGCAGTCATAGGAATTTGGTTTGGATTTTCTTCAGAAATTAACTCGCTAACGGTATTTATCGTAGCAATTTGTATAAAAAATTTGTCCAAAAAGTCCATACGACAAATTACTTCCTGTTCAATTGATTTTGTTTGATCATTATAACTAAAATCCAGATTTTACATGTTGCTTTAATATGCTGTTTTTGAACGTTTGCAGTTTAAACATTCCCTAAGATATGTTAAAAATCTTTCATTTTTCCAATTTCGGAATACAAAATATCCTCGCACAACACTAATCAATATTTTACCCACTATATAACAATGCAAAAGGCTTTGCACTTCCCTAAAGCCAATAAAATCTAAGGTCTGTTATCATTTATTTATTTATTTTATTTAAATATATTTTGTAATATAATAAGCTTGCAACGCCAAAATCGTATTACTAGAGTACATTTCTATGGCTAAAATTATAAACAATAGTTATCAGAAAAAAATATATAACAATAAATGTGAATTTCTTTATCATATACCTCTCTGACGAATGATGAGATAATAAAACTTTTCAAAATGTTCTTCCTTTTATAAAAATCATGAACCCTCCTGGAGGATCTATTTAAATAGCTTTCTAACCATTTCTGAATTGTTAAAAACCCTGTTCATTGTATAATTAAACTCCTCTAAAGAAATATGATATGACTTTTGTAGAGGGTGAGTTTTTGTAACATCAGATTTGTTTGTCATATAAGGTTTATTTTTTTGTTAAATCAGGTTTTTATATTTCAACTTGATTAATAGTTTTCACAAATACTGTTGCTAATGTTCACCTTTTTTGGACACCTCTCGACACGTTTTCCCAATGTGGCAAGCAGACAATATATTGGGAGTTTTAAAGATTCTTTGTTCTGCAGTCGTAGCAAAGACCTTTTTGTTTTGCATATTGTTGACAAAATTTATTAAATTTTCATCAACTTCAACAAAGGAGGAGGTTATTAATTGGTCTGCATTTTTTTTTGTGTGTTACTTCATATGTCCGTCATTTTTGTTTCGTTTATAAGGGTGTGGCTTCCATTTAGCGCCATAGTAAAAAAGTGGACAGGAACACACCTATTAAATTTTTTTTCTGAATTTAATTTTATTTATTATTTATTTAATTATCGGATTGCTGCAAATTTTGGAATATACTTTTTGGTCTTCCGTATTGACACAATTTTAATCTTAGAAAATGGATGAAATATAAAACAGGCAAATCCCGGTATAACTAACGATATAATGTTAGGTCCATTTGTTAAACCAAAAAATTCGTTATATCGCAAAGATTTTTTTCAAGTTTTATTTTAATTCTTATTACTGTAGACATGATACAATACAATAAAAAGAATGAGGATAATTTATTTTCAAATAACCTACCAAATACAAAGTACAGGAATCAAATTTTTTTGGATTTACAATGCTGCTGCAAATTTTGTTTCATATTTTTTCCGTTCGTTATACAGAGCACACAATTATCAAAATATTCGCTATACAAAGTTGAAAAAATTTTAAAAATATGTTCCTAGAAAATTTTTGTTTTTTATTTTGCGATTTTTTATATCCAGCATAAAATTAGGCTAGTATTCGCTATATGAGGTTGTTAACGTAACAAATTTGGACGTTCATTACATGGGATTTTCGTTAAAGCAAGATTCGTTATACTGATATTTGCACATGATTCTACTAAACCATTTCTTACGGTACCTGGCACACACCTTGAGCTCAAAAAATAGCAAGATCATGTATTTAACAAAGTGGCTTTGACCATGCCCATTAAAGTTAAATGTAAAATTATGTGTACTTTTATTTTTTTGCTTTTCATTAATAATTAACGGGTGGGGGGGGCGGCACGCACACTACAACTTCGGTGTAAACCCTCACAAAATTTCAACAACAGCTCAACTCTTGCAGAATGGCATACCATTGTGCTTCAAAAAGTAGGCTTTACTGATTCTTGTTAAACTTGATTTAAACTTTGAGCACTGAAAGAAGCAATATATTGCATTTAGAAAAGTGGGTGGAACCACTGCCAATGTGACGAAGTTCTGATAAATGACAGTATCCACCACAATAGATGAAATTGCTAAGTGCACGACCTTAATCTTTATACAATTCGAAGTATCAAAAAAGAGTTTGTTAAAGCAAGACTCTTGCTGGTCGTACGGTAATGCAAGCAATTTTAATTATTAACGGCCTTATGTATAAGCAAAAAATGGCACGAAGTTAGCATAAGTGGCGAAATTGAACATGATCTTAAAGAGTTTTGCCATGAAACTTCACATTGATAATCATGCTAGGACTTAGAGGTGGATTAAGATTATGTAATGCGACAATTTTTAATGTCAAATTGTATAGAGGAACTCGTCAAAACCTAATTCAATTTCGTCACTTATGCTAACTTCATGCCAGTTTTTGCTTATACCTAGGGCCGTAAGTTTTTTGAGCATTAATTGTATTCTATAAATTTTATGTATTATTTCATATCAAACTATTTCTTAAAACCTGTTTAATAAATTTAGCGTTCAAGGAAATATAAACTATAGTTTCCAAGTTCATTACATGCATTATATATATACATGAAAATTGAAGGTCAAGCCGGAAAAACAATATTTAACAAAACCAATATTATATAAAAAATTATTTAATAAAACAAAAACATATGTGACAATACGGCTACTTTTCGTATATATTGTACACATATAATTCCCTCATGTATTGCTGCCCTCCCATGTGTAAAACAAAAGACCGCCTTGTTGTCAATTTTTTTGTTGCCCACGTAATTTACATGAATAGTTTTTTTTTCACCTTCATATCAAATGGCTAACGACTAACCATTGAGCATTTGATTTTATTTTTTTTTTGTTTGTTATTTTTACTCGCACTCTATTTCCATTAGCTACCTCCAAAGTGTTGGCCTAAACACGCATATTTAATAAGGAAAAAAACCAGTAAAACCTAAACCAAAAACATGAGGTATCAACATACATAAGCTAGAAGAATTGAAAGCCCAACAGCAAGAGGAAGTTGATTTTGTAGCATACTTAGCTGCGTCTACCACTACAAACGAGAAAAAAAACTATTTAATACTAAACACAAACTCCAACTGTGGTTAAGTCAAGGAAACATTTAATGCTTAACTAGGGTAGAGAAGAAAGAAATTAAAAAGCAAAATAAAATACACACATTTTCAAATATATACTTAGAGCCGCGCATTAATTAAAGTGTGTTCGTAAATACACGTGTCTGGGTGAGTATACACCCACAGTTAAACAAGTTGTAAGACTAACTGTTTACTTCAACTTTAAGTATTTTTTACAACCACAACCATATATAAATATGAACATAACCTGCAACAAATAATCTTTTTCTTTGTAATTTACAAATTGTGTTACAAAACTTGTGATTAGATTTCATGACCGAACTGCTTTAATTAGAAATTAGAAAAAGTTTATATGCTGGCATTCTTTTAAGATAAGAGCAGAAACAAAAATTATTGAAATATTTCACGACTACAAAAATACAATAGATAAATTAAGGAAGATATTGCCAAAATGAGTTTGAACAAGTAAGAGTGCTATATTCGGCTGTGCCGAATCTTATATACCCTTTACCAAAGTGCGTTTATGTAGTATAGAGATACATACATAAGCACAGAGATATGTAGGTACATATTAATTTTGTGAAAAAATTCATACTTTTTTTCTAGTGTAATTTTTAGGTTTTTGGCATTATGTTTAATCTGGTGCTTTTTAAATTTTGGCGAGTTTTTTTCATATAGGAAATTTTTTTTGGTTTTGGCGATTTTTTTCGGTTTTTTTAATTTTGGCGATTTTTTTTCGTTCTGGCGATTTTTTTATTTTTTATATATATAATTTTTTTTTATTTTTTTGTGGCAATTTTTTTAGTTTTGACACTTTTTTCTCGTTTTAGCGATTTTTTTTCTGTTTTTGGCTTTTTTTATTTTGGCGATTTTTTTTCGTTCTGGCAATTTTTTTGATTTGGAAAATTTTTTTTCATTTAGGCGATTTTTTATTCTTTGGCGATTTTTTTTCATATAGGCAATTTGTTTTTTGTTTTGGTGATTTTTTCGTTTTTTGACGTTTTTAATTCTTTTTGGCAATTTTTTTAGTTCTGATAGTTTTTTCTCGTTATGACGATTTTTTCGGTTTTTGGCGTTTTTAAATTTTGGCGATTTTTTTTCGTTTTGGCAGATTTTTTTGATTTTGCCGATTTTTTTTTCATATAAGCGATTTTTTGAATTTTTGGCAATTTTTTTATATAGGCAATTTTTTTTTGTTTTGGCGATTTTTTTCGGTCTTTGGCGTTTTATTTTATAATTTTGGCGATTTATTTTCGTTTTGGTGATTTTTTTGATTTTGGCGATTTTTTTTCATTTAGGCGATTTTTTTCATTTTTGACGATTTTTCTTCATATAAGCATTTTTTTTTTGTTTTGGCGATTTTTGCGGATTTTTGTAATTGTGGAATTTTTTTTTGTTTTGACACTTTTTTCTCGTATTGGCGATTTTTTCGGTTTTTGGCGTTTTTTTAATTTTGGCGATTTGTTTTTCGTTTTGGCGATTTTTTTGGATTTTTGCGATTTTTTTTCATTTAGGCGATTTTTTTTTAATTTTTGGCGATTTTTTTTTCATATAGGCAATTTTTTTTTGATTTGGCGATTTTATTTCGGGTTTTGGCGTTTTATTAATTTTGGCGATTTATTTTCGTTTTGGCGATTTTTGTGGATTTTGGCGATTTTTTTCATTTAGGCGATTTTTTTTTAATTTTTGGCGATTTTTGTTTACATAAGCATTTGTTTTTTGTTTTGGCGATTTTTTCGGTTTTTGGCGTTTTTTTTTAATTTTAGCGTTTTTTTCATTTTGGCGATTTTTTTCGTTTGGCGATTTTTTTAAATTTTTGGCGATTTTATAATTTTTGGATTTTTTAGTTTTACCGTTTTTGAAAATTTCAACAGTTTAGCTCTTACGGTTTCCAAGATATAGCAATTTGTTAAAATTACATAGTCAAAATTGCATTAACTGATGGACCACCCTTTAATTTAAATTTTTTAATTTTAGTGTTAATTGTTGTAGCCTATATAAAAATACACTAATTTTACAAATTTCAAGTGTCAATATACATATGTACATACAATTGCATGTATATTACATAGGATTTTAAAAGTTTTCGTCACTCATTTTGGAACACCCTTTAATTTTTAGCTTTTATATATTTGTTGTTAAAGCGACCAAAGTTCTACATACACTGTCCAAATTTCAGACGCGTAGCTTTTACCGTTCCTGAGAAAATAGTCTTCTACCTAAAACATGAAATATGTTTAATTATTAGGAAAAAAGTTAAAGTTTTCCAACCCTGGAAACGTTTTTTTAATTTGTTAAGTTTTTAAAATTTTTTTTTAATTATAAATACCAATTTTATTCATACCGAAGTATAAAATAAGTTAATTTAATAAAAAAGTAATAAAACCTTGTTTTCGGTAGTTATTTTCTATGGGTAAATTGAGTTTGAGTTTTCCAGCTCTGAAACCGTCTGCTCGATTTTGCTGATTTTCAATGACAAAATTTTTCGGAAAATTTCTGACACACCAGTTCAAGAAGGAAGTCGCTAGCTCTTCTGGGAGCTTGGGAAAACCGATTTCACGTACAGACAGACGGACAGACAGACAGACGGACATCGCTTGTTCGTCTTCCCTATGCATAAGGATCCAGAATATATATACTTTATGTGTCGCTTATTAATATTGTAGAAATTACAAACGGAATGACAAACCTATATATACCCTTTTACCATTTTTTGGTAAAGGGTATAATTGTTATTGTATTTTGGAATTTGTAACTTAATTCACATGCAAATTAAAAAAAAAATCCTAATGTACTTTTCCGGTCATGTATTCGGGTCTGTCATACAGATTCAAAATTTCTGTGCTACAAAACATATTCTGCTACAAAAATATTGAAGAAAGAAATATTTATTTATGTCTCCCAAAAGTAGGCAGTTTTTAATATTTCTTCTGCAGTAGATACTTTAGCAATATAATAAATAGCACAGTGGAGTTTGGTTATAATTAAATAAGTTGGACTCAATATAGGCAGATCTTAACAAAATACTTGTAATATAGTATATGTAATAGCAAAAGATAATTTAATTAAACAACATTTCGAAATCCGGTCTCTCTCGGACAAAACAATCGGTTTTCAGTTTGAAGGTGGTTTACCCAATGAAATTGATAAAAACAATTGTGAAAATTTTTACAGATAATTTTTCAAAAAAGTAAGACATTGAGAAACATTAAAATGTTTACTCTGAAAAGCATAAACAGCCCTTCAAAAATTAATTTGGATTAACAGACTATCGATCAACAACTGCTGCAGTATTAACACTTTTTATATTGAGTGGTAATCGGACTTATATAACATAAATTTTGATAAAATGATAAGATATGCAAAATTTTGTTTCTGCACTACCATATTATGTTAAAGCTTTTTCCTAGGTTTCATATTTAAGGAATATAAGTCAAGGCGAAGATAAATGTGAAATTTACGCTGTTATAAAATATAACATTTGAATAGTCCTTTTTCACTTCTTTTCAAATGACCTAAAAAAATAGGAGGTTATCAATTATTCTGTATCAATTAATCTGCATTTTTGTTTGGACCGATTTAAAAATTTTTTTGGAATTTCGTATGAGATGGTAAAGTTTCCATTTGGTTCTATTGCCAAAAAAGTGGGCAATATACATATACGATTGCTGTGAAAATGAGCACACACCCTAGATCTTGTAGTGATACTATCTCAAGCTTAATAAGACGGTTGAAGTTACATCATTTAAATTTTAATGTGATACGGATCAATAAGTCCGTGACTTTTTTTTAATTCAAGACAGGTTTTTTTTGCAAAACAAAAATTTAGTTTTCAACATTATCTCATTTCAGCTTGATACACTTAGTCCAACGTTTTTCCAGTTTTATATCCCTTCCAAAAAATACGATTTCTCGTGGTCCTTAAAATAGGCAACAATTTCATCGTTGGAGCTAAATATCTTTCTACCGAGCTATTTCTTTAAATTTGGAAATAGAAAATAGACACTAGGGGCTAAGTGTGGAGAATATGACATGTGAAGTATCAATTCGTAGCACAATTTATAGAGTTTCACCATTATGACTGCACATGTGTGCACTCGTGCATTATCTTGATGAAAAAGAAATTTTTTCTTGGCCATATGGGGTTGTTTTCTTTTTAAATCCTCGCTCTCATAAGTTGGCATAATATTCGCCGCTTATTGTTTTTCCCTTTTGAAGGCGATCGATGTGTATTATCCCGCGTGCATCTGAAGGAACTTTTGTCATCACTTTATTGGCCAACAAACTCACCTTGACCTTCTTCGGAGCAGTTTTAGACTTCTGCTTGGTCTCTGGCGTGCAGTAATGGATCCATGTTTCATCTGCAGTTATAAAATGCCACAAAAACTCATTCAAATTCATTCAACTCTTCGATCGCCCAACACCATATCGTGGATTTTTTGTACGTGTGCGACCAGAACGAAAGGAAGTATACCACTTTTTAACCATTGAAACTGATGGCGCAGAGTTCCTGATGGCGCAGAGTTCCTGACTATTTTTTTTCGCCAAACATAATGTTTAATGAGCACACGAAATTCACTTTTTTCCATTTTCTTCTCAAAAGGCGAGTTAGTCTGTTATGAACGGCTGCCAAACACAAATTAAATGACAAAGTTTGTTCAATACTTTTGTTTAAATTTACAAGCAAGCAACAAACATTATTCTGCATTTCACAAAATAAAAACAGTTCTTACGCGTATTGCTAATTGAATTCCTTTTTATTCCTAGATTTTAACCGCTGGCTGCGTATACTCATAAATTAATTAGTCAAGTTTATGTATTGTTGTATAAGCACATGAGTTTGTATAATATATTGTAAATTGCTTATTTATATAAGTCATTAATTTGTAAATCTTCTGTACTTATCTTAATTAACAATTCGTAATAATAAAATAACACGCAAAATTTAGCTCATGTATTTCAATTTAGTTACACTATTTTTTTTTTAAATTGACAATATCCCCGCAAATATTCGTACTTGGATTTCATAGAAAATTTTGTATAAAATGAAACCAAAGATTTTTGCAAGAAATTAATTTCAGAAAGCTGTAAAAATTACTTGTTCTTAAAACTTTCTTTGGATATAATTGATCCAACAATTCTCCAACTACAATGACCTACCGTAATACAAAATTATTTAACTAAAATTAATTTTCTTTCTTTCTTTTTGTAAATGCAAATTTAAAAATGTAGAAAGGCATTTTAATACAGCAGCAAAGTAACTTTGAATTTTATTAAGCTTGTTTTCAAAGCTTTGTTCCCGTCCACTTTTTTACAATGGGACCAATAGGAAGCTATACCCTCTCAGACAACAAAAAAATATTTATAACTTATGAAGATACACACCTAAAAATAAAAATAGATAAGAATTGTAAACCTTCTCCTTTTTTTAAGTCGGTTAAAAAAGGCACGTCGATTGCTGCCAATTTGTTTAGATTCGGGTTATTCGTTCGTGAGATATCCTTGGCAAGAACTATTGAACTTTTTTTTTGTTTTAAAGGCTTCTTTAAAAGTCTTATGTTCAATTTTTGTTTTAAACTTCAAAAAGTAAATGATGCCGTAAATTTAACAGAAGCTTGTAGCAAAAACGAATTAACAAACCCCAAAAAATATTTAATAAAGCCCAAAAAACTCAAGACAAACTAAAATCTAAAAAAAGACCCACTCAAAAATTCCTCAATATTATTGGGCCTTATTTAATTTTCTTATTTGGGCGTTATTTCCTTGGATCTTATTTCAGAGTGACCGATTTGGTTCTGATATGCCAAACTTGCAGACGAGTAAAAACTTAATTGTTCTGTTTGCTCTCCTCTTTATGGAAAAAGTGCCTTCGCAGGAAACGTTTGACGAATGTTTTTTCTTTATTTCTACATATTGGTAAATATTGTCACATAAACGAATGGTAAAATTTTAATATGAAATGATGCACTCAACTTTGTGTTTGTTGGGATTTATTCTAGGGAGAATTGATTAATGTTAAATTCACTGTAAACTCTAAATTTAACCCATTCAGCTACGATTAATATGATATATTTTCATCAATAGGTTAGCCCCCATGTCTGACTAAAATTTTCCAGCATTTTCTTAAAAATTTTTGCAAATAATGTATTAAACATAAGTTCTAAAGTGAATAAAATTTAACCACCAAGTCAAGTAGTTGTTTGTTCTTCAAAACGTCACTGTCACTTGTCTCGAAATTGCTGGTAAATCATTTCACTACCAATCAGTGATTTTTAGTTGCTTAAGGATAGTAAAAGCTTTCTTCACCACCAGTAAAAAAAATTAAAGTGACAGTGATATATATTTTTAATAAAACTGAATATAGTGAATGTAAGCAAAATTACTTTATTTTAAAATGTAGCAAAATTTCTAAATTTGTAATACGTTTTTGGGCCTATCTTCGTTCGAATATTATTAAGAAACTGCACAGAAAACCTACAGTTCTACATTGAAGATATAACGAGTTTGGTATATTTTATTATATTGTGAAGCGTATTTCAATGTGTTTGTCTTACATTAAAGAAATAAAAAATATCAAAAGCAATTGGTTGCAAGAATCTCAACAATTTTATGAAAAAATTCCTTCTGATATGTTAGTGGTGACAGTGATAAAATTATAGCATGTGCAATTTGTATAATAAAGCACTCTTAAGCCATTCGCCTACTAAAGAGTTAATTAATCTAAGAACATAAAATTATTAAAACATACTCGTGCCGAGTTGTAGCAGTGGAAACATTTTGTACAACTTTTTAATTTAGATAAGGTTAAATGTTAATTCCCTCAAGGCATTATTAAGCAAATTAAGAATTCCCAGGATGTTAATTTTGGAACACAAAAAAAAGAAAGAAATATGTACTTATGTACATGAAAATAAACTTAAAATGTGAAAATTGGCAAAACTAAAAAAACAGAATTGGGATAGGAATACTTTTTTTTTTGATGTAAAGTACTCGTTTTTTAGAATTAGTTATTCTTTCATATAAATGAAGCAATAGGCATATAAAAAAGAGTTTAGATGTGGTAAATTTTTTATAAAAAAAGTATAAAAACTGAATAACATATGTACATATAAATCTTTTTGCTTATCCAACAACTAAATATACCTGCATCATACATACCAGCTAGAATTTTCAATCGCAGAAGAGTCTATTGCGAATCGCATACAGAGCACTTTTAATCATAGCTGTTAAGTAATGATTATTAATCGTACTGATTACTAATTTGATTACTTTTTTTGAAAGGTGAAGTAATGATTAAATTACGATTATATTCAGTTTCGCACGATTACTAATTGATTACAATTACTAATAATAATAGAAGAGTAATCTTAATAACTTGAAATTACAAAAAATAATCAAAAAGTAATCATTAAAAGTAATCGGATTATTTTTTGATTACTTTCGATTCCTTTTAATTATTTTTTGTGATTTCAAGTAATTCAGATTACTTTTCGATTATTAGTAATCGTAATCAATTATTTATAAAAAATTCTTTAAAAGAGAATTATATAATCAGTACAATTCTGTTTAAAATGTAATCTAATTGATTACTAGTCTTGTCAAAATTTAACAGCTTTGCTTTTAATCACCAATTTTTCTGATCTTCTTACAATCACCTGAGAAAATTAAATTAAATATTTATATATATTAAAAAAAAATAAAACCTTAGAAATAACTACTGAAACTTAATTATGCATCTTTCCATCTCCAAGTTTTGTGGAATTTATTTCTGGGGCCTCAATTAGCAGAGCCTGTTAAGCAAGACATACATTTTTGTATGCATTTCTGTTGAATTTTCTTTAATTTATGTTGTAAAACAATATGATTGTTTTCCTTACTTTTGTTTCATATCATAACTTTGTGTTTACGTTTTATTAAAAAACTTCCTAGTTGTTCGGGGTTTCTAGTTGTGAAAAGTAACCACACAAAAGTTGTTATACCGATATAGATATTCTTATATATGTATATTTTTATGTGTGTGTGCATATGTGTATATTCAAAGGTACACTATGGTATGAAAAAATTATATTTCAGGCAAATGTTATTTAATAAATTTGAAACAAAAAATATATTCCAAAATCACTTTAAATTTTATGAATCCAGGTTTCATTAATTTTTAATTGGTACTACCGATTTCAAAACCTGGAAAAGTTTTTTAATATAAATGATTTTTCTAAGAATTTCTTATCCTTAAGGTTTACTATAATTCATTGCAATACTAAATACGCGAATTTTATAAGAATTAAAAGATTAAAGTTCACATATTATGAGAAATGAAAAATTGTATATTTTTGATTAAAAAATAAATCCAAACCATAGTGTAATATTTAATAACGCCTGAACTATGTACATAGAATTTGCTTAGAATCTTTTCATTATTAAAGTTGTGAAAGAATAAACAACAATTTATAAACTTTAATTTTTTCAATATAAATATTAAGGAGTAGCTAAACGTACACAAACAATGTATTAGAAATATTGTTTACTCACATAAGGTGTTTTAACTATTAAGTTACTCTGTTCTTTTATTCAAACAAAAATATTATACCGATAATATCAGAAGCATTATTTAATGCAAGTTAAATTTTTATATGGGCTGAATTTTGAGCGGTGGGTATTTAGCTTAATAAAATTACGGAAGCAGCAGATTAAGGTAAAGCAAACAAATTATTATTAATTATTATTATTAATTAGTTTTTTTGAATTATAACGAGGTTTGAAAAATATTCTCTTAGCATAATCACCAATATTATTTATAAAAATTCTTCGGGAATTCATTTTCAATTCTTTGTTCGCTCAGTTTATAAAAATTCAGTGAAGTGCCACTTTGACCCTGGCACGAAGGGTTCCGCACGGACACTAGATATGTAATTCAATACAAACTTTAGCCTATATAATATAAAGTTTTGTAATTTTTATTATCGTTTTTGGGGTTTTTTTCGGTTTTGAGTGTTTTTTTAGTTTTGGTGTTTTTTTTGTTTTTGGAATTTTTTTTTAATTTGTGTTGCTTTTTTTTGGTTTTTGCATTTTTTTCTCGTTTTTTAGATTTTTTTTCGGTTTTTGGCGTTTTTACAGTTTGGCGAGTTTTTTCATTTTGGCGATTTTTTTTATTTAGGAGTTTTTTTAGTTTTGACACCTTTTTCGCGGTTTGGCGATTTTTTCGGTTTTTGGCTTTTTAGGGTTCCGTACACCAAAGGTGAAAAAAGGAACCCTATTGTTTTCGTTACGCTGTCCGTCTGTACGTCACACGGTATTTTCTCAGGAACCGTAAGAGCTACGGAACTGAAATTTGGACAGAGTATGTAGAACCTTAGCCACTACAACAACAAATATATGAGAATTAGAAATTAAAGGGTGCTCCAAAACGAGCGACGAAAAATGTTAAAATATCATGTAATATACATACAATTATATGTAAAATTCGTGTATTTTTATATAGACTACAATAATAAACATTAAAATATGAAAAAATTTTAATTAAAGGGTGGTCCATCAGTTAATGCAATTTTGACTATGTAATTTTGACAACTTGCTATATCGTGGATACCGTAAACTCTTGAAATTTTCAAAAACGGTAAAACTAAAGAATCCGAAAATTATAAAATCGCCAATCCGAAAAACATCGCCAAAACCTGAAAAAATCGCCAACAATTTAAAATTAAAAGCCAAATCGAAAAAAATCGACAAAATAAAAAAAAAATTCTAGCACTAAAATAAATCGCCTCATTCGAAAAAATCGTTTGAATGAAAAAAAATTGCCAATATGAAAAAAAACGCCAAAAACCGAAAAAAATCGCCAAAACGCGAAAAATGCGCCAAAACTATAGTTGTTGATGTGAAAAAAAGTCGCCAAAATGAAAAAAATCGCAAAATTAAAAAAAAAATCGCCAAAACGAAAAAAATTGCCAAAATTTAAAATAAACGCCAAAAACCGAAAAAAAACCTCAAAACGAAAAAAAAGTGCCAAAACTAAAAAATCGCCAAAAACCAAACAAAAAATCACCTATATGAAAAAAAACGCCAAAATTAAAAAAAATCGCCAAAATAAAAAAACGCCAAAATAATAAATATCGCCAAAATTAAAAAAAACTTCAACAACCAAAAAAAATCGCCAAAACGTGAAAAAAGTGCCAAAACTCAGAAAGCGCCAATAAATTCAAAAAACCCCCAAACTAAAAAAAAGCTTAAAACCGAAAAACCCAAAAACGAAAAAAATGCCAAAACTTTAGTTTATATTGTTCGTATTGAATTACATATCTCGTGCCCGTACAGAACCCTTCGTTCGCGGGTCAAAGTCGCACTTCACTGAATTTATTTTTCCTTTCTGGCGATTTTTTTTATTTTGGCGATTTTTTAAATTTGGCGATTTTTTCGGTTTTGTCGATTTATATAAGTGTCAGAAATTTTTTTTAATTTGGTTTGGAAATTTTCTCTTACTTTTATTTCTTTTGCCATCTTTTGACAAAAATTTTATTTTCATAAAAAATAAATTCTCTTAGAATTATTTCCCTGAGAACAAAGGTGCCAACTTGTTTTTTTTTGTTGAAGTGCACTTTACGTTCAACTTACCGTTGACATTACCTTGCTTTTCAACCTTTCAAGGAAGTGACAAATTATGCAATCATAAAAGTAAGGCACTGAAATATTTACTCATTTGATTTCGGGTAGGCTAAATATGCTGAATTTCTGTCTCAGAAGCTTTCGTTTAGCTTTTTAGGTTTAGGTTTTAGGTTTTTTTTTATTCATTCATCACCACTTGAGTTTAAATAATTAATAACATTTTTGTTCAAAATAACCAATAAAGCACGCAAATATGTCAAATATTTAGAGATGTTTTTTTGATATGTTGACATAAACGATAAATAAATAAAAGTCCAGGTAGTTGCCATATTGTTTAGAATGCTAAATTATTATTGAATTGATATTAACACTAAAGTTGTAGTGTTGATGACGACGATACTGGAATAAGGGTGAATATAAAAATGAACTAAAACCCTATTATTTTTTTTATATTCTGCTTTGAAGCGACTTTTTTCAAAACATTGTCTGGTAACCCTATACACGAACAGGAGTCAGCTGTTTAGAAGGATGAATACTTATCATTGATAAGCACACTTATAATATAAATAATCATAACATTTTTAGTATAGAGCATACTAATCTTTGAAAGTTCAAAATATTTTCTAGAATCGAGCTTCTAATTGCATTTTTTAATAAAATTGATATCATAAAATTTTGTCTTTAAACTATACATTCTTACTTTGTTTACTTTCCTTTTTCCTCATCCTTTTCGCTTTGGTAAACTTGAAAAAGAATGTCAGATTCTCTTCTTATTTATTAAAATTTTTAACATACATGTGTTTATAAAGCAATCTTTATATTTATAAAATTTATTCAGATCATATATAAATAAATATAAATATAAAATTATATAAATATAAAAATTATACACGTAATTTTAGCGACATAAAAACATCAACCAATTGCATTAAGTTTTAATAACACGGAATTGTGTTAAATTAAAAAAAACACATCCATACACACACACCCAATAAACAGACTCATAAAATGAGCAAAATTTATTCGATTTTAAAAGAGTAACAACCCCAATTAAGTGAAATCAAATTAATGGAAAAATTTTATTATTGAGATGAATTAAAAATAAAAATGATAAAAAAATCCACATTTTATATTGAAGCAGAACGTTTTAACATATTTAATACACATCGCAAGATATGTTTGGCATATACGCACACACACACATACACAAACATGCAGAAGGACTGTCATAAGAAGGAGGACAATCGTAGTTTATTTATGTAAATATATAAAGTACGTGTATACGCTGATTTACCATATAAAGATGCCAACGTGAGCAATTTTTTTTTATTTCAAGTAATGCATGTTCGAAGTGAAATATTTTTAATGATGCATTCCCTTATTTTTTGGTTCACGCTCATGTGCTCGTGTCAACAAATATCAATCACTTTTACGTAAACTTATGCTTCAAGGAATTTTTCGTTTTGAAATTAGTCGTAATTTACACTATGCAAGTCTTATTGCTAAACTGATTAGTTTGTGGAAGAGAGGGACATAAACGTTGTTTTTCCCCTTGTCTCTCTCCCCTAACAAACTAATCAGCTCAGCAATAAGACTTGCATAGTGTAAATTAGGAAGTAATGAAATTATTTATGTCTTATTACTACCAAAACTTATTAAAATAGATTTTTAAACAATTGCACATTATAATGCCCATTTATTTTGTTCGTACTTCAGATTTTTTTAATTGATTTAAAGAAATTTGTATTTGAATCTCGAAATATTTCAGTTACATAAACATACATATATCCTTAAAAAATTTTCGAAATATTCTCGATTTAAGTTGCCTAGTCTATGCCTTCTATTGACATATAAAAAGTTTCATGCAAGTAACTCAAGAAAAATGTCATGGCATAAATTCCCCAGGGAATATTCTAAGAATATGGTAATAACAAAATAGATGGAAACTCGAGTTTTCGAAGTCAGATATTTAGTTTTAAGTTGCTTTATTTTACCTTAATGTTTATAAATGATTTTTGAAAATAAGGGAACAGGAAATAAGAAAAAAAAATCCTGCATATGCTCGCATATACATATACATATATCTCAATCTATTTAGAACAGTATTTTATTAACTAAAATGGATTATTTAAAAACGAGTAGACAGACCTGGGTTCATCACTGAAGGGAATTATTTTATACTGTTTGGTGCTCTGTGTTTGAGAGTTTGTTATAATATCTGTCCAATATGAAGACCGTGAGTATTTAGCTATGCCCAGAGTGCATAGCAGAAATATACATGAACTGGTAGAGAAGTAAATTGGCCACTAGGATCGTGCGATTTGACAACTTTAGATTTTTTGTGGGGTTTTTTGAAATCGTAAGTGCAAAGCAATAATCTCACGACAGTTCAATAGCTTAAAACCAAAATTGTGGAGCAGACATCAACCATTGACAACAGTTTAAATGTGATTGATAATTTTGGTAAAAGATTGCGAGCCAGTACCTGGATTCAATAACTTTTATTACGATAATTGTATCGCTATAATAAATATATCGAAAACTTATAGATTTCACTATTCAGCAACATATTTTAACTATATTCGCTGTTGCTTGGAGAAAAAAATTTTTGTCACATTATCAAATTTAGTGAGTTTTTCTTTATTATTATTTGTGATTTTCGCTTATTCTCTCATTTTCTATAAAGAGATGATACATAATATTTAATTAAATGGTGAGTAGGATAAAGCTGAAGACTATTGTTAAGAAGAAATTATGGAATCACATATCGTTACCGCAAGCGAATAAATATGTTGATAAATATTACAAATTCCGGTTTGCAAAAAATTACAGAATCCATCTACAGGGCATAAGTAAATTTAATTTTTTTTAACGTGAGCTTGTAAGTTGAATATATATATTTCAGGTTTTGTATTGTTCGCAATTATACAATTGTAATAGTATGTATAACAAAGTAAGCAGGTCAATGAATACAAACTATTTCGTTTGTCGTGGAAAAACTAATTGTCTAGATTTTGCTCGCAAGAAAAAAAACACAAGCAAGCACATCTAGTAATATTTTCCTAGCAGGAAAATCTAACAGTTGAAAATGAAAACAGTGTTGCCAAGTTAAATCATTCAATTATTAAAAATTCAATAAAGAAAATATTTTCCTCCTCCCACTTGCAGGACAATTTTAATAAATCAAATAAAACTTGCATATAATTTTGTGTGTCGTTAGCGAACGTATTGTACAAGATAGTAACGATAAAATATATACATACATATATACTTATGCTCGATTTCATTATTCCTGCTCCGTATACTTTAAACAAAATATACAAAATGTGTACATACGTGTATAAATACATGCATATATCTTTAATGATAAAAATAAAAAAAATATAACCGCATTCAGAAAACAACAAAAGCAACAATTTCCCGTAAAGGAAGAGCTGTGGTAGAGCACCAGCCGCAACATCAACTTGATTCAACCATGTTGGCAATGAAGTACCATCATCAAATGTTATAACAACTACCAGAACATTATGCAACATCAACTATAATACTTACTTTTGCACATAATTATTTGAATGTATGAAAGTATGTATAGATATGTGTATGTATGCACATATGTATGTATGCATGTTTGTTTTTGTATACACCCTCAATCTTACATGAAATATAATACATACATTTACTTTAAGCGAAGTAACAAATTGTTGTTGGAAGTTTTTGTATCCTGCATAAACGGTTGTAAGGACCCAGGCAAACAAATATATATGTATATACATACATACGTATAAGTGTAAATATATTAATACTTACAGCAAAATATTTACATATGTGTATGTATGTGTGTATAGTATTTTCGTATCAGATGCTACTTCAGCCGTATTGACTTACTAGCCTTTATACTAGTTTGTATCATAATCAAACCAAATTGTACCTGTTTCTTGAACACATCATTAACTAAAACCAAAATAGATGATCGGTGTCTTGCATTAAAAAAAAATAAATATGCCTTACATGAATATTTTAGAGATGGAATTGTGTGCAAGAAATTGCAAAGAAGAATCCAAAGAAGTTACGAACGAATCATTTCTAATTACATATATGTAAAATTTTACAAAAAACTATTTAATATTTATTTATAATAAGTTGGGTTGAATAATTAAGGTCTTATACAAAAAAAACTTAACAAAGCTTTGCAAAGCAATGTTAAGTAAAGTTGTATTCTAAAAAAATTATTATATCAAAATTCTAAAGTAGCCAAACACATTTGTTAAGACTACTTTAAGTTGACATTTCCAAAATGTGTATTTTGTACCTCAAATATTTTTGTTAATATAGCACATACTGATTCATGTTACATCTGAAAATGAAGCTAGAAGTGTTAGCTTTTAGCTTAGATTTACTATTTCTGTCATGTAATGGTAAACATCATCAAATTATCAAACTGATTAAAAATACATAGTAAAATCTATAAAAAAATATTAAAATAAATACAATTATACAAAAATGTTTTAATGATGTACATACAATCAAAAAAAAATCGAAAAAAAGCTGGATATTCAAATACTCATTTGATTCGAATAAAAAATATTGCGACATTTCTTCTTTGTTCATCATATTTTTTACTTTTACTTCAAAATTTTTTTATCTGTTTTCCTACCATATCAGAAGCTCATATTGTTTAAATTATGTTGCTTTACTTCAAAATAACACAGAAAAAAGTGTTCACCAATTAATATTTTCAATTAAGAATTTAATTATATTAATTAAATTTTTAATTGTATTAATTAATTTGACTGGAAAAACTTAATTGATATTATAAAATTGTTTATAGGTGAAAATTTAATTAATTTTTTAATTGATACTACAAATATTTTAATTAACATTACAAAATCATTCATATTACTTTTTTGTGTGAATAAAAAGTTATTTAATAAAAAAAGAAATATTTGAATACCCGAAGGAAATTGTCTTCGATTTTGTACTTTATAAGTTGTGAAGTGGTTGTGAACACGTTGATGTTACCAGTATTTATTATTAAATAACAAAATAATTAAAATTGTATTTTGCATACAATTTCTTAGCAAAGCAATGTTAGCCTTAAAGTGCTTGGCAACTACTATGAACTTTAAAGCTAAAGTTAAATATTTTTTTTTTTGCACAAGGGGGTAAGAATTAATTTAATTTATTAAAGGGATACTAATGTTGCAGAAATGTTTTCATTAGTTTTATTACCAGTTTATGGAAGTCATGTAAAAATTCTCGGCTGTCTATTTATATTAAAAACAAAACCAAACTCAAAATTTGGTTTTGTTTTCAAGACTAGTCAACTGCTCAAAAAACTAAAAAATGAAGAAGTATTTATTAAAACACCCTTTATTTCTTATATTAAACCACTAACTCCATCTTCACACACAAAATCGTAAGTTTTTAACATTACTTTTATAAGAAAACTGTATTTTCTTGTCCAAGTCTTAATGTTCGTACCTTCAAATTTTTAAAAGAAAATGAAACGTGTGAAACTCATCCTCTCAAATTTAACTTTGTATCACTGTAGGTGATTCATTTTGTGTATCTCACATGCAAAGTTTATAAAAAACATCATCTGCATGATGTTTTGAACAAATGAAGCAAAACTAAATGGGGCTACATTATATAAAAAAATAAATATATAAATTAATTTATGTATACTTATGTCTGAGGTGCACTGCAACACCTTGTATTTAAACGTAATGAAATATAAAAGTAATACATATAATAAAATGTTAAAATAGAAATATGTATTAAAAATAAAAAAAGAAAAGGAAACAAAACAACGTTAAAAGAATATTATTATTTTTTTTTTTACTAATATTCTATTTAGTCAAAGCAACATATTAATATTAAAAATGGTGAAAACACACAAAGCAAATATGAACATTTGTATGAATGAGAGAAAATAATAATGAATCCCCGTATTTCATAAAAAACACACTTTGCACTCGTGATGTTGGCCAGCAGGGAGGGTAGTAGTCGTTCTTACTTAAGTTGTTTTGTGTAATAATTTTTTGTACACGAAGAATGTTTTGCATAGACATTTATCATGAGAATGCATCTACCATTGCAACAACGGAAATGAAAATGATGATGTCTCGTTTGGGATTCATGTGATGTTATTTTTAAATGCATTTTTTATGGCAGCTCTTATCTGTGACTGTGTGTATGTGTGTGTACATATATGTTTGACGTAGACAATGCCTAGAAACCAAAGCGTATATTATTTAAAAGTGCATGCGAAGAGGAGCATAATTGTATGTGTGTGATTAGTAAAGTTAATATTTCTTCATTTACGCATAAACTTCACTTTCCACTGTGTGATTCAAATTTGTTATCGCTTTAAACGAGAAGTATATTGGGGCGCAGAATGAGCTATATGGTTTGAATTCTTTATAACGTTTTAATTATTATTATTTCTGAGTTTTTTTTCAGCATTTTGAGAAGAAGACTTGGGTAATTAATTATGAATCATTACACGATCGAACAACGCACAAAATTATTGTGTTGACACAGAAAATCTAGACTTTATTAAAAATTAAGTAATGAGCGATGAAGCCCTTTTCCTATTAAATGGGTATGTCAAGAAGCAAAACTACAGGATTTGGGCTACGGAAAATCCAAGAACAGTTTATCAGCGACAATCACACCCACTTAAGTGCACTATTTGGTGCGTTGTATCCTCCGCAAGGATAATTGGCCCTTATTTAAAAAAATAATATGCTTGAAAGAGTTCGTATGTGCAAAGCCGAAAATAGACATCACTTACAAGGTATCATTTTTGAAAACTTATAGCAAAAAATTCCCCAATAATATACTGTATTTAAAAAAAATTATAATAATCGCATAAATAAAAAAGTTATTAACCAGTTAAACCATATAGTTTATTCTGCGTCACCCTGTATTTGCACAATAACGGAAACTTTATTAGGTAAGAGTGAAATTTCTCATAAGATATCAGGGTTGTATTTGCAGTCTGAGCTCAAGATTAACATTTATCTTAGGCAGACTCCCTTCCCTATTCTAACTAAAATACGAGTGATATTTATTACATGAGTTCTTGAACCAAATTCTATTTATTTATACTATCTATGACGTGTTCCTATTTTTATACATCTTGGTATTCATGTTTGCGTTGTGTCGTATTGGAAAAATTCGACACACTCCCATCTCTGAAGTGCTTCAGCCACAAAATCTAAGTAGGATCATTGCTTTTAAAATGCCTTAAATTAATATTCGTATGGAAAGTTTACATACATACGCACACTCACGTACATACACCAGCACAAACATGCATATATACAAAAGATCAGCATTGAGTAGTGAAAAATTGAGCAGAATTAAATCATGACTTTAGACTTGTATCGAACTCTTTAAGTAGCTCATTTTTGACACAAACCAATAACCAAATCCATGTAATTTAAATTGGTTTTATCATTGGTTTGTGTCAAAAACGAGCTACTGAAAGAGTTCGATACAAATCTACATGATTTATAATTTCTTGTACTTATGCGCACTCATACTTATTGCAATGTTGTTCAACTTCATATCCACTCAAAAGTTTGAAGTGCGCATCGAACTCATATTTAGCAACATTTGTGAAGTTATTGATTTACACCATCCTTAACTCAATGTCTACAGACGATGAAAAATAAGTATGATTCACAATGTGAACTTCGCATTCGAACATTAAAATGCTCATTCAGGGCAATCATGAATAAAATCCCGCGTGAAATTTTTCCCCGGAAACAATTCCCTCTAATAGCAATTAATAGGGAAAACAAAAAACTCTAATTGGAAAAGGGAGAAGTTTCACGATTATGAAGTCATGTGTTTGTTCTGTTGCATTTTGTTGTAGATATTTTTTTGCACAAAGTGAATATGTATACTAGCTGCAAACTGTTTAATTTTAAGAATATGCACGATTTGAGTGAGCTGAAGCACTGTAATTGATATATAAGTATTTTTCTAAAATAAGAAATCAAACTAAAGTGATAAATGAGTGTGAGTATGATGTCGACATCGTAGTCATATTTATTTAAACCTATACTTATAAATCAATGTCATCCTGAGTATGCGTACAGTAAAGTAGTTGAGTTCAATTGATGTCTACTTACTTATATTTAAAATTTCATGAGTCAGTATAAATAGCGAAGAAACGATGCATTGCCAATCACTGATAAATACATCCCTATAGACAAGAGCGCAAAGATACTCGGAATAGATACCCATGAACTCACAACGTGTTTTTGAAAATCTGACTGAAATCAGTAACTTCCTATATTTGATAGCTGCAAGTTAATAAAAAGCAAAACTTTTGCAAGAGTTAGATTCAACTTAAAAATATGCAAACTAAATGAGAATTTTATTGATGGAATCATTAAGACTCCTTAGGCGACCCCTCTTCCCCAGCAGTCGCTTTCAAAATAGCTGAGAAATAATATTTTAAAATTAACTTACTTGAAAAAAAAAGAATAAAACCCGCTCCAAAATCTTTTCTTTATCGTCATCATCACTGTGGCTATAATTCATTCCTTTCCATCATTTGTACCATTTAATAGTGTCTAGCTTGCATTCAAGGGTTTTTCTCCTTTCATTTTGACATATGAATGTTGCGGTTAACTTTAGCAATTTATCATCAACATATTTTGCTTAAATACAACCAACAGCAGCCGTTGCAAGCAAGTGCTTTATTAGAATAATAAAAAATGAAATTACTTGCAAACACACAAAAGGAGACATGAAAAGGAGCAACGAAAATATCAGCACCACTCGAAATAAATGCACATAAATTGTCTAAGAATGCGAGAGTTAGTTTACTATTCATAAGCATGTTTACACTAATACGAATATAAACGCAACAATAATAAGAGCAACAATAATAATAATAATAATAATAATAATAAAAAAACAGCAACAACAATAAAGGATTATTTCCATCGTGCCACAAAATAAATGAGACCAATTTAATTATGCAAAAATATTTTTGAATAAAAACAAAATTATGGCACCATGTTTTATGCTCATGCTTTATTTAAAATGTGACTAGAATTATAGAAAGATTTATAATATGGAGTTGGAAAGCTTGAGCTCGTAAAAATTTAAATTTTTTTTGCGACAACTTAAAAGAAAAATATTTAAATATACTGGGCATTGTTCGTAGAGATTTTTTCTTTTATTTTCATTTCCTTGATATTTTATTTAATGTTAAAAAACTAAGGGCAAATAAATCAGTCAATGATTATATGTATTTTATTTTTAAATTTGATTTAAACGCAAAGTTTTGTTTTTCACCACAAAATTAAAAGAATCTTAAATAGCCAACATTGTACATTTAAGCGTTGTTTAAGTTTTACAAACATACCATATGTTTTGTTCATGTGTGTGTGTTTTTTGAATGCATGTACATAAACATCATGAGGTCATACTAAAAATAATTTCGTTTAATTTTCGGAAATATACAACAAATATAACACATATTTTCATTTCATGAAATATATAAATAGATTCCGATGCTCTTTTTTTGTATCATAAAATGTGTTTTTTTGCTATTTAATTTTTCTGCAATTTGATAAATCAACTTTCTAATTTATATTAAACAGCTGTTCTTTGGAAAGCTTTCCATAATATTTGGAAATATTGTAGTGCTGCCATGCGCAATTTGATATTAACTTTAATTAGCCACTGAAAAAATGAAAGTGTATTTAAATCAATTTTAATTTTTTGTGAAAATTAACTTAAACTATGTTTAAACATTCAGTGATTTATTAGCTATAAGTAACATTCAATTATCAATTTAACTTAACTTAAGCTTTTTTACCTTTTTAAAGGGTGTTTTTTCCAACTTTCTTTTTGGCAGCTTAGCTGTTTTCGTTTATCATCTTACTGTTAAACATATTCAGTTTGGTCTACAATTAATCCATGAACCGACTTACAAATGGACATCGCTTGCAGATTTTTTTTTATCAAAATTCATGATCCGTTAAGAAAGTGGTTGGTGCATTTCTTTCATTTTATGATCTGTTTGGGGACATTCTAAATTTCGTACCAAAATTTTATTATTGAACATTAAACTACCAACACGTAGACGATGAGTGCGGATAGAGGAAACTCTCGCTGCTGTATCCGCCAGTGTTGTTGTCGATCGTGAATTATCGTAACGGCGACATTTACAGCACTTAGGTCTGGTACTTTTTTTGGACACAGCGTATGAACTATTTTAGACATATCGGCTGTCAAAATTTACATGCATTCATCTTTATACAAACACTCAAAAAAGTTTTATATTATTTATTTTTCGAAGTTTTCGGTGAAGTTTAAATTTAAGTAAAATTTAGTAGGTTTTAAAATATATTAAAACATAACCTCAATTAAGCTTTTATTCCAAATGATATTTGAAGTTTAAAAAAGCTAAGTCGCAAGTCATAGCGCTATAGCTTCCTAAAAAAGCACACAGCTTAAGATAAGCAGTTGATTGGGCTACTGCATCCGATCCTGGATTCTTTCCAGTCACCTATAACATGAGAAACATTCACTGGCAATGGTTGGCTATTGGTTATTTGAAAGCACCAATTACTCGCCTTGACGTTCCAAGCATCGTAGGCACTCATAATTTGTTAGGAGTCCGGTTCCACTATCCGCAACATGTGGGCGTGCCTGATAACATTCAGCTGTGCTTCGTTTCGGCCGGGCAGCTTTAACCATTGAATTATATATATCGTTCCACCGACTCAGATTTCATACATCATCAAATCCGAGAGCTCTTAAAAAGCACTTTTTATATACTTATTATATATTTTTGCTTTAGTACCTTTGCACATTGCTTACTCTCACCATTGTCAAAAATGCAGATTTATCTTCATTTTGCAGATTTTTACTCTCCAAAAAGACGAAATGCATATTTGAAGATTTTTTGGAGAAAAAACGCAGACTTTTTAACTCTATGATATTGAAACTTTTGTTTTGAAATTTTTTTACTTATACTGTTACGGATATTATCTTTTGTTTCTTTTAAGTTCGAATGACTAAAACTTTGGAGAGTTACAATTCTTCTTTGAACATGTTATTAAAAAACAGTAAATCTGGTAACATTCTGAAAAAAAATATCTGAAACCAAACGAGATCTTGTCATCAACTATCGAAAACATTTTCACTTAGGTAAATTTGAGGAAAACAAAAGTTAGTAATCGTTTGGAAACTGAGCCTCTCGTAGCATGTATAAACTTATGTTCGTAATTTTTTTCGTTGTTGTATATGTAAATTTACATATATTTATAAAAAATGGGCATGTTCGTAAACGCATCAGTGCCCTGCATCATACGAGCAAACTTATATTTAATATGCAATACAAGTTCACTGATTTTTTTTTAGTAATATCTGTGCTTGTAATCCATATTTGACATTTATTTCCGCTTTTTGTACTCCGTGAAGCACTTTAGAACATTTTTTCATGTGTAGCGCAGTGATTCGTTTACGAACAAGCCCAATATTCATGTTAAACATTGCATGCATGTGTTTAAATTTTTCTTTAATTTTTTAATTTTCTTGTATATAATATCAAAGAGTTGTATTAAAAACTGTTTTGAAAATTTTTTGATAATTTTAAAAATAAAATGCAGTTTTTTCAGATTTTGTCGTGAAATTTTTTTTAAATTTGCAGATTTTATACCTAAAATTTCAGGCAACCCTGCTTATTTTTTTTCTCTCTCAATTCCTTTCGTAACCTCTCTCACATTTCTACGTGTAGTTATCATGAATCAAGAAAACAAGATTGCGCACTCAGCCGCACAAAAAAAATTTCTACTGCGCATCTATGTCATCATAGAATACACACGAGTGTTTGTTGTAAAAAGCATGTGTGAGAGAGAGAGAGAGCACATTTCACAAAGAATTGTACGTACTTTGCTTAAAACAAAATTCTATGTCTACGTCACAAGCTGAAAATAAAATAACGGACCGGCGCAATGCGCAATCTTGTTTTCTTGATTCACATGTAGTTATGACAAGACCATAAACAAGGCTCTAAAAGTTTTGTTATTTAATGACTTTTTTTGTTTGATTCAAAATAATAACTTTTTTTAACATTTTTAAAAATACCAACACATTAGATACTTATGAGTACCATTTGAATATTCCAAATCTGTAATTTTTTTGTAACGAGTCACAAAATTACTACGATTCTAAAACATGCATATATTTGTTGTTGTTTAAGCCCGTCTAAATGCATTTCATTGCTCATCAAGCAAGACATCAGTAGACGTATACATTTTGAGGGTTCCGTACACCAAAGGTGAAAAAAGGAACCCTATTGTTTTCGCTACGCTGTCCGTCTGTCCGTCACACGGTATTTTCTCCGGACCCGTAAGAGCTACGCAGCTGAAATTTGGACAGAGTATGTAGAACCTTGGCCACTACAACAACAAATACATGAGAATTAGAAATTAAAGGGTGCTCCAAAACGAGCGACGAAAAATGTTAAAATATCATGTAATATACATACAATTATATGTACATATGTATATTGACACTTGAAATTTGTAAAATTAGTGTATTTTTATATAGACTACAACAATAAACATTAAAATATTAAAAAATTTTAATTAAAGGGTGGTCCATCAGTTAATGCAATTTTGACTATGTAATTTTGACAAATTGCTTTATCTTGGAGACCGTAAGAGGTAAACTCTTGAAATTTTCAAAAACGGTAAAACTAAAAAATCCGAAAATTATAAAATCGCCAAACCGAAAAAAATCGCTAAAACCTAAAAAAAATCGCCAAAAATTAAAAAAAAAATCGCCAAATCGAAAAAAATCGACAAAATTAAAATAAAAAATCTATTTAATTTAAAATTAAATCGTTTAAATGAAAAAAATCGCCAATATGAAAAAAAACGCCAAAAACCGAAAAAATCGCCAAAACGCGAAAAATGCTCCAAAACCAAATAATTGTTGATGTGAAAAAAAATCGCCAAAATTAAAAAAATCGCCAAAAATTAAAAAAAATCGCCAAATTTAAAAAAAATCGCCAAAACGAAAAAAATCGCCAAAATTTAAAATAAACGCCAAAAACCGAAAAAAATCCTTAAAACGAAAATAAAGTGCCAAAACTAAAAAAATCGCCAAAACCAAAAAAACTCACCTATATGAAAAAACGCCAAATTAAAAAAAATCGCTGAAATAAAAAAATCGCTAAAATAAAAAAAACGCCAAAATAATAAAAATTGCCAAAATTAAAAAAACTTCAAAAACCAAAAAAAAAATCGCCAAAACGTGCCAAATTCAGAAAGCGCCAATAAATTCAAAAAACACCCAAACTAAAAAAAACGCTTATAACCGAAAAACCCTAAAATCGAAAAAAATTACAAAACTATAGTTTATATTGTTCGTATTGAATTACATATCTCGTGCTCGTACGGAACCCTTCGTGCGCGGGTCAAAGTCGCACTTCACTGAATTTATTTAATTTTATTAAATGTTATAAGCATATTTTTCTAAACATCTAAAAAATTAAGAACTAAAATTTTATTAAAGCTGTACAATATTTTGTACCTTAATATTTATTTATCTCTAAAATATTTCACTTCATTTGTAAATGTTTTCAGTAATAACTTATCATTAGTTATACTCAGAATAATTACTATAAATCTTTCAATTCTGTAAAAATATTTTACATTTAAACAAACAGCAAAGTATTACTAAAAACAAATGAGAAGAATGAAATGAACACATGTGTTTTCTTTATTTGAATGCATAAATTCACGCTTCTACGCTTAAATGCACATAATTGCATTGCACTGGTTCCTCCAACGATAGATACAATAAAAGAGGGATAGAACTGTATTTTGTTTAGCGAAAAAGTGAAAAAATTATTTAAGACTTTAACAGTGAGTAAATATGACGACTGTACATATGTATATCGTTTTCCAGCAAAAAAGTAAAATGCAAAATTTTTAATGGACGCGCTTAAGAAGAATTGGTGCAATATGTACATAATTATATATTATATTCCTTACTATTTTATTTTGCCTTCTTAAAAATGAAAAACTCGTTAAATAATAACTCAAACATTCAAAATGAGAAAAAAAGTATTGTTGAAAAGAGTGTAACGTTTTTTTAAATAGCTTAACATGTAAATTACATTTAAATTTATACTACAAAATATTCTTTCTGTATGCATATGGAAATATTATAAAAATGTAAATGTAGTCGCTTAAATGGTAGCTGAAGTGAAAAAAATTAAGAAAAAGTTATTGCAATTAAAAACGATGAGTTTTCTGAGGAATAATTTATTTGTATCTGAATGGAAAAAAGCGAAAAAATCTTTTCTAATTATTTTTTTCCAGTTTGAAATGTTTTTGGTAAAATTTTTTTAATTGCATCTTGTATTGAAGTATGTTTCAAAGGAGATTAGCATCCTAAAAGCAAAACTTGCAGCTACTGTAATGAAACTATTCTAGCTACAGTTTCAAAATATAGCAAAAAATTTTAATAAAAATTTCATTTAAACCATGTTGAAATTTTTTTATAATAAAAAGCTATACTCCTAACAGAAAAGAAGTATTGTTTTTAGATTAATTTACCATAACAGTGGCAAAGCACATGATTAAGTAAGAAAGGAATACTTGTAAAAATTAAGCGAGGTTGACATCAAAAATGACTTGCTTTGTAAAATTACAAATTATTTTAGTACGAAGAAAAAAACTTAAAAAATAATATTCAAATGCTTTGTGGTAGAAAGTTTTAAAAATAGCAGTTTAAAACATCCATCAAATTTATTAGTTAGAAAGTATTACTACTGACTCGTATGCTTAATTGTTATGACAATGAAAATATTTTTTTTTTTTTGCAACTGTTTAAAAATTGGGCATTCACTACAGAATTGTTTGCTGAAATGCATGAACAATTGCAAGCTTCTAAAAATTTTTGGATGATAAAATCAGGTGCTTACTGCATGTAGATTTTTGAAAACCCTTGACTTGTTAATAATGGCAGATTATTAAAAACGTTTTTTTTTTGCATATTGCAAAATTTTTTTTAATTTCTAAATTTCTTCCCTCTTAGCGTATTTTTAACCGACTTCAAAAAAATAAGGTAGTTATCAGTTGGGCCTTATTTTTTTGTGTCAAGTTTTTTATTAAGGGCATAGCTCATTGTATTATAATTTGTAAATTGGATTGCCCTGTTTTCGAAAAAGATGTTGAGTCATTTTCACAGAAAATATTTACCATGTATGCAATGCATAAGTGTAATGGTTTAAATGTAAGTACAAATTTATTTATTTATATATGTATGCCTGTTTGTACATACACATACTATATCTATGTAGAAACATTTTTATATATTCATGAATATTCATAGAGGAGTCTGCTTATGACAAAGTACATAATTTTGTGTGTTTTCATCTTACTATTCATAAAACTTATGTAAGTGATATAGCAAAATATTTTTAATAAATGTGCCCATGCAAATAATGTATGAAAATGCAGTAGATGATGTTTATAATAAGTTTAAAATAAAAAAAAAATTGTATTCTAAGAAACTGATCATGAAACTGCCAGAATAGTTTTCCCCAGTACAAGTCGTACTTGTGCCTTTAAAGGTAGTCAACTGAAAATTATTCAATATATACTTTTTGCAAGAAAACGTTTTACAGTGATCAAATGTACCCACTGTTAAAATCTTACATCATTAACGGCTTGTTCCACGATGTCGACAGAAAACGTTCGATCGATTACTTGTATTGAAAATAAAAACAAATTTTATATTTTATTGTTGTTTCCAATAAAATTTGTTGATCAAACCTTTTATCAAGATATCGATGGATATTCCGTTACTCTATTCTTTTGAAAACTGTAGTTTCCTCTCCCTTTGTGATATAGGAATACATACAAAAACGTTTGTTTGCCGAGAAACAAGTGAAATGTGTAGACTCTAAAACCCATTTTGTTGAAAATTAGGTTGCTACACTTTACAGACTACTTTCGACTTAAAATTACACAACTATATTTTTAAGCTTTTTGTTAATTTTTGAGCACAATATATAATAGTATTAAGGGTTTTTATGAGACTGTTCAAAAGTCTTGCAAACTGTGCAATTGTGCATTTTTACACTCTCGCAAATAAAATGTCAAAAATTGTATAGGAATTTATTTACACAAACCTGTTAAGCTTGCCCAATAATTTTCACTCGTAAACTTAAGCTGTACAATTGTGCATTTTGTTAACAACAACTTCTTGCTTGTTTGGTTTGCTTTAGAAATTTTTAGACACACACACACACACACACTTTTTTATTTTTATAAAGTTAAATAAATATTTTTTTTAAATTTTTTGAAATTTTCTTAATTTATTTTTATTAATTGAATTTTTTGACGTTTGTTTCAAATTCACATAAATTGTTTGCGTAAAAGTTCAAAATGGGTTTCATGAAACAAGTCTCGCAAGTTTGTCCAATTGCACAAATGGTAATTTTAAGAGTTTTCATGAAAAGCCTTATTATTTTATTATTAGTGCTTCCAAATCATATTTTTTTTTGCTGGGGATATGCGAAAATCTTGAATCGGACTTTGCTAGAACTCAATTTCAATTTACGCGAAGATCACTTACAATTTCTTCAATTTCCGTTATTTTATACATATAAGGATGCAGTATTCTGACTTTGTCGTCAGATCGACATCACTCTTATCTGGTTTCCTTCACAAAATAACTTCATTGGCAAAAAGCAAAACTAGCCAGGGTTGGATCTACCATGGATGCCTCTAATTCACTGTCAGTGGCAGCGCTTTTTAGTACCATTAAATATAGACTTGAATTCAATTTTTTCAAAACTGCATTTTATCAGAAAGCGATTTAAATCAATCAAAGTCTTACTAAATATAATATCCTAAAATAATATTTTCAGAAAGCAGAAGATAGATTAAATAGGCTGAGCACGTGTAGGGAAGCAAATCCTCAACACAAATAGCAAACAACAATGGTAAGAGCAATGGTTAGTCAACATGCTGACTGAGTACTGCTCAGGCGAAAGGTTTGCTAGAGGGCTCAATTTTCCAAATTTAATATAACATATGTAAATTTAAACTACAATCTTATATTTCATACAAGAATAAAAGTAATTGTTCTAATTACTTATAAATGTTTATTGTTTTGAAAGTTCTTTTTATAATCAAACACATGTATATATTATTTGTTTCTACTTCTCCCTCTCTTCTTTTCTTGTTGTTTAGGTGCATGAGTATAGGCATTTTCCATTTCATTATTTTAAAATTTTAACATTTTACTATTGTAGCTGTTCTTGTTATTGTGATTGTTGCTTAGCCATAAATAAAAATCATTTCAGCATCCTTGAATCACAGCCTGTTCTCTGTGCTGTGCTTTTTTTTGCTACAATATGGTGCTTATGTCAAGTCACTTGCCATTTGAAAAACATTAATATTGTGCCAGTTTGCAAGGCAGGCATGGGAATGTAGAGTTTGAAAAGTGAAACATAAGACCGGAAGTAAGGGAGGGCTTTTAAGGATTTTATAAAACAAAATTTTTTCATTTCAAGTACATTTTCGTTCAGTCAATACTCTTGACCAGAATAAGTCAAACGCCTTCTTAGAAGATTAGTGACCCGATTCAGCACTCACTTGCTAAACGCATCTGGGAAATTTGTTCATCACAAGTTTTAAAATTTTATTTTTGATTATAAAGAGCTAGTTCTTTTTGAAACAAATGTAAGAACTTTTCGAGTCCAAAAAATTGTTATCAACTTTTAAACATTTCTTGAAATTTTCGTGAGTTTATTTTAGCTTTTATATGAAAAACCTTGAGTTAAATAGCACCATTTCAAATTTCAAATTTCAAAGAACAAAATATATAGAGAGACTAGGTTATGCCATACGATATTGTAAGAAGTGTCACTGAACTTTAAATGGAAAACGTAGTTTAGTTTTTTTATATTAACGTGTGTGTGAAGATGTTGGTGTAGTATTTTTTAATACAATTGACTTGAAGTAGTAGTACTATAGAAGAAAACTCTTAACTTCAGTTTCCTTTTAACAACTTAATTGACTTTCTTTGTATTGTGCTGCTACTGAAATAGCAATCATATTCAATTTACCACCTCCGCTCTCTCATTGCCAGTACAAATTCTCTTTTTTGTGTGTAAATTTTGTTGTTTTTTTTCTTTCTTTGTTATTTTTCGGTTATAAATATTACACACCATAAAAACAGTCAACTGAATAAATATCCCAACTGAAATTGCCATCCGAAATTGTATTGGTATTTCAGTTTAGTTTAGTGGAGTGTTGTGTAAATTGTTTTTAGACACTTAGACCAAAAAGTCTACAATATTGTAGTTGCAATGTAGGAACAGATGTTGCGAACAACGAGATGAGCATGAACTGACTGGTCGTTGGTTTATGTTTTAATTTTTTATTTTTTTCAGTTATTCTTCCTTAATAATTTTATTTCATTGAAGTGTCAGATTTTTGAAAATATTCGCATATTCCTATATTTAATTCTACATTTTTTTTGGTGAAGCATTCAGTAACAGGAAAAACATAAATAACATGAGAACATATTTTAATTTGGTAGGCTGAACTTTTATTTGTATGTACATATATGTAGTTGATGAGTAAATAAAACTGAAAAGCAACGATTAATAAAAATACATGCATGTATGTACAAGAGCAAAGTTTTATTTGTTCAAACTTTTAACGCATTTCCTCAATTTTATTTTATTTTATAATTAATTTTCTTTCGTATTCTTTCGTAAGTAAAATGAATTTCAATTTTAGGTTAATGCAATAATTTAGAAGTACCAAATTAAATAAAATTACACAGAAAAGAGACAGCCTCATAGAATCAATAAAATTTTCTCAATGAAACGTTTATAGGCTTAGATGTGTCCCAGCAGAAAGAAGCGAAGATTTTTTCATAGAGATTTCTTATTGTTTTTATGTGGTAAATCTTATTAATTTTATCAAGAAGCAAACCACATAAAATCAAGAAGAAATCTTATTATTCACAACTTTATTTACTCAATTTCCATTATTTTTGGCACCAAAAAAAAATTCCATAGAGAAAATCTTCTTGACTCTATTAAGTTTTCTTATAAGTTGTAAACTATAGGTATTTCTTATGGATTTTATGGGTGTCTTGTTATTTCATATCTATAAATAGACATACAGACAAATTTTTTCATGATCTTTTTCGTTTTTGTATAAGCATGTTTGCACAATTATTTCAATAGTTATTCAGACTGCTTGTTAGCATATTGGTTAGAGTGTTTGTCCATCAGTCAGAAGGTTGCTGGTTCAATACTTGTCTCCTTTCAAGTAATCGGATGTAAGGATTTGACCCCTTCATTACAAATAAAATACCTTTTTTCTGGTATTAATGGCGTATGAGCATTTTAAAACAAACAGTAAATCAAATATCACTCATCCGTTCACACACAGTGTTGCCGTTTTGCAAATAATGCTAGGAACACAATTGGGACGAACGACGAATTTCGTCCACGTCGAAGAATTCGTCGATAACCATTCGCTGCGTAAATTCGTCATGTGAAGCACAATAACGACGAATTTGCTCACCGAATTCTTCTATCATATTTGATAAAGTTGGTTGTTGTGTGTACAAAAACTGAGAGAGAGAGAGAATTTTCTCTCAATTTTGTTTTCTCGTCGTTCATCGGCGTACAAAATAGAAATAAATCTATCTCAGAGTTCGTCACGCACGACGAATTTCGTTGTACGGTGGTGTGTTCATTTTCACATGCACAAATGTGTTTTATTTTTTATGACGAAAGTTCGCACCGAAAAATTCGTCGTTCGTCCCAGTTGTGTTCCTAGCATAAAGTGACATCAATTATTGTGTCCGTTATTTTATATTCTCTTTTCTATAATTTTTATATTATTTTAAGACAAATGTTATAATAAAAAGGTTTATGTATATTTTGAAAATAAATGGAAATTTTCAAATAGTTATTATTTTTTTTTTAATTTTTATAAGAAAATTATGACAACAAATATATGTTGGATATTTTTTTCGTATTACTTAGAACAGTTTTTTTTAAATATATGTATCTGCTTTATTTTTTTCCGTAAGCTTATTTAATAAATATTTATTTGAAATTCATTTGCTGGTGTTTAAGCATTGTCCATATATTTAATTGATGCTTATCCAAATCATCAGTAGACCTCAACCACATATTTTGAACAGCCACAAACCTCTTATCTTATGAAAAGACTTTCAAAAACTATTTGGGAATTCACATATAAAAATATTTTTGAAAATCACAAAGGAAAAATAAACGTATTAGACTTAGAAACTCCAACAACAAATAATATATATTCGATATGAATTTCTTACTATTTTTCTACATATTGGTTGGAGTTTCTAAGCCTACTTGAACTCGAAGTATTTTTAAGGAGATTTTCTAAAACATTTCGTCTTATTTGATTGCCATTAATGATTTTAAAAATTTTGTAAAAGACATGACTTCTAAAAATTTTCAGTAACGACCACTCGAAAGCGATAAACAAAGAATACTTTGATAAGTGTTTCAAAACAAATAGCGAACATGGTATCTCAAATGCTGATAATTTTGAAAATCTTTATTTAATTTTTTTTAATAGTTTTAATAAAAACTATAATGACCAACCATCTGCCGCCGTGGTGTAACGTACAGATGTAGTATAGAATTAAAATTGTCTTTAGTTAATAAATTGAGTAAACAATAATAAAAATCTAAGGAAATAATAATAAGAAAATAAACTAAGGCTCAATCAAATTAAGAGATTTTTAATCGGACTTTGATTTTTTGGGCTTAATTTCATCTTGAGTTTGGTTGAAAGTTATTTCTTTTTTTTTCGCTGTATTTCATCATGAGTTTGGTACCATTTTTTTTAATAAAGCTTTATTTTGTTAATATGGGGTGTTTTTTCATAAATTTTCTCTTGGGCCTTAATATATATTTTTTGGTTTTACTTAATAGTGCCAAAAATCAATCTATTGCATCAAAGTTTTGTCATTTACCATATTCCTCTACTGCCTTCATCAAACATTAGTCTGCCCCATCCACATAAAATTTAATTTAATTTGAAAAATTAAAAATTGTTTAAGATAATAAGTAAGGAAAGAATAAAATAATGTTAAAATAATATTTAAGAGCCTTAAAATCAGAAGCTTACAAGCACGAAAATAAAAAAACTTTAAGCAAAAAGATACTCAAAACTTATACCACCCACCAAAATGAACTGGAAAAAATTTAAGCTTAACTAGTCAAACTTATTTTGCGCTCTCTCATATAATTTTTGTTATAAAGTTTGCTTTGATTTTTAAGTACTAATAAAGTCACAGGGACTTAACTTCTTCCTCAAGTGCTTACAGATGACCTATTTTAATTTAAATAATTCACTATTTCTTTGAACTCAATTACGTTATATTATTGTAAAATTTTCTCAGAAAAAAAAAACATACTTAAATATTAATAGATTCACTTAAAATTGTTTTACAATAACGTCATAATTAATTGTGGGGTGGAATACTATTTCACATAATCAAATCAACATTCAAGGAAATCACTTAACCATTAAATATTAAAAACATACGTACATTTATAAACAAACATTCATGCATACCTGGAAAATAATATTTATTTATTAAAAGAGTATAAAACAACATCCCACACAGAAATGTTGTATAAATGCTTTACTTTTTTGAAAGTTTTTTTACTAAATGATTTCTTTGAAACTTACACATAAACATACATAGATATGTATGTCTAAAAATCCGCCACTACAGCACCCCCAGAAATGGTAAGTTTCTTAAAAAATCATGGCAGAAAAAATAAAAAACACAAACTACTGCAACTGCACAGTTATTTATTTTTTAAGGGAGTGTGTGTTAGTTTGTGACGGCCATATTCCACTACACACACACACCCGCATACATACACATTTTGTAATCATGCATACATACTGTACATAAATATCAACGTGGAAGTTTCCGTTGTTAATAAATTAAGTTGCTTACGAGGAGGACATGGCAAAGGACTCGAGAAAAAAAAATTAAACAGTCTTCGCATTTTGTAACAATTTGAAAAAGGTGCATTAAGTAACAAAACAACCGACACAAAATGAACATAAAAACAAAGTTCGATTTGGTAAAGTGGGTATGTTCATATATTTATCATATACTTAATAAGCTACAGTGGTTCAAGCGCTTCAAGGAAAAATTTAAATAATTTGTTTTAATTAATTGAAAATTTTCTGGCACAAGAGGCCTGTTTCTGAAAACTTTTAAGTGTTGTAACACAATTAAAATAATTGTGAACATATATTAATTTTTGAAAAATTACTTTTTCAAATACATATTGTTTTGAAAAGTTTTTTTCATACAAAAGTAGTTTTGAAAATGGAATTTTGAATAGAAGAACTTTTTAAAGCTACTTTTTCAGAAAAATAATAATACTCTTTTAAAAGGAACTTTTTCAAAAAAAGTACAGTTTCAACAGAGGTACAACCTAAAAAAAAAAACGAAATTTTTCAGAAAAGGTAATTTCTCAAAAAAATAATACTTTTTCTAAAAGGTACTTTTTCAAAAAGTTACTTATTTAAAAAAAAAGATATACCAAATAGGGAATTTACTTAAAAAGTACTTTTTTGATAAGGTACTATTTCAAACAGACAGAAATTCGAGCAAGCTGCAAAATTATTTTTAAAATTCCATAAGGAACATAACACCCTAACACACTACTTGGCATTTGAATACCTTCTGAAAAGGTATCAAATAAATTTTTTTTAATAGCTTCTTTTATACAAAAGTAGTTTTGAAAAAGACATTTTTTAACAGAAGAACTCGTTTGAAAACTACTTTTTCAAAAGGTGAATTTTCAAATTATTAACATTTTCAAAAAGGTACTTTTTCGAAATAGTTAGTTTTTCAAAAATAAGTACTTTTTCAAAAAAAATGTAGTTATTATAAAGAAATATTCTAAAAAAAGTGTTTATTTACAAGGTACTTTTTAAAAAAAAAAAATTTAAAAACTTACTTTTTCAGAAGCAGTTTTTCAAATAATTTTTTTTAAAAAGCTTTTTTCGTACAAAAGTAGTTTTGAAAAAATGAATTATTTAACAGAAGAATTTTTTCAAATCTACTTTTTCTACTACTTACTGCCTTAGAAAATTACTTTTTAAAATGTACTTTTTCAAAAAGGTACCTTTTCAAAACAGGCACTTCTTTCAAAGAAATATTCCAAAAAACTATTTATTTAAAAGTTACTTTTTCGCAAAGCTACTTTTTTGAGAAGGTATTTAAAAAAAAAACTTTTTAAAAACTTACTTTTTCAAAAGACTATCTTTTAAAAAGGTTTTTTAATAGGGTATTTTTTAAAGGGAAATTTTTTTAAAAGAACTTTTTGAAAATGTACTTTTTTAAAAGAAAATTTTTTTGATGAGTAACTTTGAAAAATGTTATTGAAATTATTTATTAGCATAACCACTGTGCGAACCTGCATTATATTATTGCTGGCATTTTTCTGTTTTCTTGCATGCCGTTCGTATTTGCAAATGTTTATATGCACCGCACTTCCGTTGAAGTGCTACTGTCATCAGTTAAAGTCAAAAATGTTGGTCTGTGGCAGCCGGGAAGAGAATTCTTTTAATGTGTGTATGTGTATGTGTGTGTGTGTGTGGATAACTGTTTCTAAAAGGCATATAAAATTGTATGTGTATGTTCATTTTGCGCTTATAAAATTTTCCTTAATACACACACGCATACAAACATGCATGCAGAGGTAAAGTAGTAAGCATTGTGTGTTGCTATTATTTCTGTGATTGTGTGGGAATTTTTCCTGTTTTCTACAGTTTTAGTTTATGTCTGTTTAACGAACTTTATACAATTTAAACTTAAACTTGCCAAAGTTAAGTAGCTGAATAAATATACACATACATATCAGAGTAAATATATACCAAAACAGTTATTATTTTCAACATACACAGCTGCATGCAGGCATAAGTGTGTGAGCAGTGAAGACCAAATAAGATATAGTAAGAATTATAGAAAAAATTATAGCCAACTGAATTGTTAATTTGGTCCACTGTTAAAAATAAATTTGCTTATGTGTGAAAAATGTTTTTTTTTTATTCTTTGCAATATAAAATTTTAATAAGAATTATAATATAGTTCTTCATATAATTAGTTATGAGATCTTTTTTCGATTTCACTGTTTATTTATGCAATTTTAAAGTCACATACAGTCAATTCAGCTAGAAAGTCTGTTTTTGTTTTTTTTCTTTCAATATTTGTATGCGAGCAGTCGTATGAAGACATGATTTTCATAAAACACGTACACTTGAAGTTTTTCCGTTCGTGTCGTACATTTATGCCTCGAACGTGTTCTTGTGTCTATAAACTACAGACACATTTTCATATACAAATTGATATTTTGTGGGCCACCTACAGAACTCGATTATTTTTTTTCCAACATCTTTTATATGCAAGCATTTTTGCTTTACACCTGTACTCTATTCGATGTAAGTTTTCGAGTAACAAAGTAGTAAGTAACTGAATATAACAAGCAATCATTAATGTTTGCTGCAGTTGTACCTGTACTTGTGCAATATGAAACAGAACGAATTTTTTGTTAAATTTAAAGTTTTTTCCTCCCATTTCAGGATTGGTTTTCGAAGGAGGTGAGTGTATGTATGTCTGCATGTGGGTAATTGCATGTAGAAGTTTCTTTCATCTAGTCATATTTATAAGTTCATTTGTCATAAACACAAGTTAAGGTTGCATTGTATGTATGTAGTTGCAATTGTGGCAGTTGTAGCATTTTGTACACTTGTTAGTTACTTTTGGAAGAAGTTTTCTGCTGTTTGTACTGGAATTTATGGTTATTTGGAAAATTTGGCGATTGTATTGCTTTCTGCAGACTACGTGTGGTATATGGCATTTCAGACTTGCTTATTACAATTCTCTTTGAAGAAAGGGGGGAAAAAGTAGTTTTATACTTTGTACCATAAATTAAGGAGGTAATTTAAAGTAGCACACCTTATCCCTAAATATGCGGATAAGCAATATGGAAAATTCAAATTTGTTGCCAACTGTAATCTTTGAGAAGAAATATTTCTTTTAACACAAAAAGATTTTATTATTCAAATTAAAGTGTATGTAGCTAGCTCCAGCTAGAAAGATAAGCGATGATTCAGAGTTAGTTCAAATGTCACTTTTTCTTAAAAGTCTAAGTAAAATTTTTAATCAATTGAAATAATAATTTTATTGGTTTTCAGAACTCTCTTCAACAAATGCAAGATTCTTTTTTAGTAAGGACTACGAAACAATATATATGGTTTCTTTTATTGAAAGTATTTAGATACGTGTCGAATAAATATACTGTTCAAAATTACCCTATTTCCGTTAGTAAGTAATTAAAAATCCAAAATATTTTGCTTTTGTGAAAAAAAAAACGCGTAGTTCTGACTTATATTCAAATAAATTCCTTTTTCCATTAATATAAGCTTACGGTATATCCTGCAGAGCTTTTTATAATAAATTAATTACTACAAGTACGTCTAATAACAAAACCATAACTTTAGGTGCGCCAAAAAAACTTATTGTATTTTTTTAATGTCAGCTTATATGAAAATAAGTAATTTTTTAATTGCTGCATTGAAGTAAAAAATTGTTCAAAGGAAGATGTTAAACAAAAATAAAAATAAATAAAATATAGAAATTCAATTGGTTGTAAAATAAGGAGATAAAGGTGATCAAAAAATGTGTCAGTTAAAACCAAAAATAGCCAGCTCTTGGAGGAAAACCCATCGATCCAAAAAAAAAAAACTTAAAATAAAAATCTGGGTTGGCTTGAAACTGACTTGCTTTTTGTGGAACAGAAAGCTCTATAGTAAGTTTTCCATTATGATCTTTATGATATGTATTAATCTTAACAAAATCAAAGAGGAAATTTACAAGAATATGCAGTGATGTTTTGGTTTCAACAAAACCTACATACGTATGTATTTATTTATTTATTTATTTTTTACGTACCTTAGGAGCCCAGTACAGACAAAAATCGAGATCGACCAATAACAGCACATGCGGATGGTTCAAATAGAACCAAAGAAGAAATACGGAAAGAAATCCTTATACAAAATTATATAACTAGACAAGAATATGAATCCTCAAATCTGGAAGTTGATAATGATATTGATGATTATTACAGCGAAGATTTGTATGTGGAAGAATATATTTTTGTCACTCGACAACACTGTAGAGTCTATTCAGGTACTTCCTCCAAATCAAAAAATAAACAATTTAAGCTCACATTAAGCTTGTTACAAGTGATTCGTATATGGAATTTTATTAAGATTTTTTTAATTTTTTTGAATTTTTGGAACAGGGAAATTTTTTTTCCGATTTTAATAAAACTTCGCCAAACCTTTTAGTGTATTATAAAATTCAATAAACATACAAAGTTTCATGAAGCTCAAAGTTTTTTTCCTATACTTTATAGCAGTTTTTCATTTCAGGATATATGGGAAGGATTAGAATCCTTGCGCAGATTTTTTAAAAATTTTTATATTTTGTTAGCTTTTACCAATTAAAACATGTGAGCCAAATTATAACTTTTTACAGTAGCTCTTTCCATTTTTGGTCGCTCGTTGTATGAAAACACGACACTGTGCGGCCTAAGCTTGAAAATATAGTAGAGTTTTTAATGTTTGGATTTGTGAAAAAAGTAAAAAAGAAAAAACCCGGTTATGTTTACAGTGTTATTACAAGTGAAATTGATTTCAATTATGTTTGAACACAAGATTTGGCTTCGTTGAAGCAAAAGGTACAAACTTTTTGTATAAATTTATCGTTTAGTTGGCACAAGGCACATGGAAAAATTAACGATTTTTCCAAGCAACTTCTTGTCTACATGGCACACACGCCATTTTGTCAGCCCCCTTATTTTTTTCTTTTTGTTGAATTTTAAAAATATGTATCAGTTCGTTTTTGATATATCTAGTTTTTTTTTTAATTTTTTCATATGGTTGCTACCTTAAAAATTTCCACTATTACAAAAATAAGAAATCCAGCTGTGCATGCTCACAAAAAACTATTATATTCTTTATTTCAGCCATATGGGTACACAACTTTGAGAAATTGAAATAAATTTTGGCCTAAAAAGTAGACAAAATTACACAATGTGCGTTGACCGGTTCTTAAGTCAAGTTGATGGAATCTTTTTCTTTTGATGGAATCATAATTTTGTATTTTTTTTTCAGGTTTTTCTGAAGAAATAACTTGCTTATTTTATTTGTTTTAGAGTTTATTGTAGGAAGCTGATTCTTTTTCTAGTCTGGACAAACAAGGCAAGTAGAAGTAATATCGCTATATAATTTTTCTTTCTTGTCTTTCAGTATTGAACAATTTTACTTTACTCTTTGTTTTTTTTTTTGTAATTTTACCACGGTTCATTCCATAGCAATATAACCAATTCAGTTTCTTAATGCTTAAAAGTTTCTCATTACTTGGGTTATTAAAAACAAAGTGTTGAGATCTTATTTATAATTTATTTTCCAAACCTTCGAGTTGCAAACTTTTATTCTCTACAGCAATTTTTATTATGCTACTTATTCCAAGAAAGCTTAAAAAGTTCAACCATAATTTCTGTTAACTGCAGGAAACATTTTAAACAATAGCTGGAAAAAAGGCTTTGCAATTTAACCATAAAGCAAATACTTATTAGCATTTTGTTTTGTTTATATTCTTTATCGTCCCTTAAAGGAAACTTTTGCAATTTCGTAATCATCAACACCTCATTTTTGTGAGTGATTAACACCTGCTACTTAAATAATCAACGACTTACATAAACTACAAACCCCTTTTTAATGCAAACATAGTTTTGTGTTTTTGAAAGCAAATTACCACTTTAAACAATGTTCAAAGTTTAGTTAATCTTGGCTACTTTGTCCAATTACGCATTTTCCTTCTCTCTCTTTCTCTCTTTGTCTTGCACACACATGCATACACAAACACATATTTCTCCAAGGATATAGGAGCTAAGAACTGGTCATAAAGTATTAAAACCCCTTTACGGATAAAAAACAAAGTACTTTTAATTTCTTTTTTTTTTGGGCACTTAACTCAGGTGATTGTGTAACTTGATGGACATTTTCATGTCATTATCTTAAAAAAACAGAAAATTTTTGAAATAAAAAAGAAGTTTGGGTAAATGAATGGTAGCAAAAGTAAGTGTAAGTGTGATTGTAAGTGTGTAAAAGGAGTGTTTCTTTTTTAATGAAACAATTAAAATTAAATTTTTATAAGCCTTAATCCTTTAACAAAAACTTAATAAAAATAAAATTTAGCAAATATTTATGTTTCTCCCTTTTTTGGAGTGGCAATTAGGACAAGCTATTTTTTCAGAAATAAATAGTTAGAGTTTTCTACTATTAACAAAAAAAAAATGAGCAACTAAGTTCAGAATCTGCTTTTGTTCAGCTTTGACTTGAAAAAAATCTCAAGTAATCATAACATTGCATCGGTAAGTATGAGATAAAATACACAACTCGAAGCATTTATTTGCTGTTTCGCCTCCTCAATAAAGCTTGCCGGGTTGGAAAATATATTCAATTACCATATTTGAAGAGATTATTCATGAAAACAATACATTTTTGGAGCAGAAATTGGCAAATCAAATCAGTATTTTGAAACATTAAGGCCAAAAACTTCTACAATGCTGATTATTTCAATAATAATATTTATCAATATAGCACGTCTTCGCAGTATATATATTCATAAATTTAAAAAAATAAATACGGATTTGACAATAACATATACAACAACAACATTAAATCTTATCAAATTCTACAAAAAAAGATTTGAAAATTCTTTGCTTTTTGAAAAAAATTCTCTTTGTTTCAATAACAATTTTTTTGACAAAATATCTACGGCCTTATGTGTAATCAAAAATTGGCATGAAGTTAGCATAAGTGGCAAACTTGAACATGGTCCTGACGTGTTTTGCCATACAATTTTACATTAAAAATCATGTTAGGATGTAATCGTGTGTTGAAACTACATTATGCGACGACTTTTAAGGTCAAATCTTATAAAGGAACTCGTCAACACGTAGTTCAATCATGTCACTTATGCTAACTTCATGCCAAATTTTGATTATACATAAGGCCGCTAATGACTTATTTGTAATTGTACTTATCAATTCTGGAAATATTTTTGTCACAGGAAATTTAAAAAAAGTTGTTGAATACCGAAATTTTTGTTATTGAAACTAAGAAGTATTTTTTAGTGTGTGTTATAAAATGTTTGGTTGAACACAAAAAATTTCTTACATTAAGTGGGACTTTTTCAGTTCAAGATTAGAGATTAAATTAACCTTAATCTTCATTTGTGATTTTTCGGTAGTCGATTATATGGTTTTACTTGCCAGTTTAAGCGGCCAATCGTGATGGTTTAATCTTACTTTAGTATTGATAATAAACACTTGTGAAACATATAAATTTTTGTAAAAATTATATGATAAAATAATTTAAAACACATAAATATACATACATATATATTTTATATTATTTATATATTTCTTTTAACACGCGAAATATTTACTTGTTTATAATAAAATATGACAGTTTCTTCTTCTTCAAAAAAAAAATCAAAGTGTGTTGATAACATGTATGACTTTTGCATAGAAATTGTTGCCACTATTTTGTTTCTCAGTATGGTAATACTACACATAACAAGAAATTTAAACTACCACTCAAAAACATCCCATTCAATTATGTGAGATTAAGTTAATTTTCGGATTAGCTAATTAGAGAATTAAACTAATCTTAATCTCGAACCCAAAAAGTCGCCTTTAAGAAAATGTTTACTGAATTAAAGAAAATATTTATATACCCTTTACTTATTATTTTTCCATCCTGATTGACCGTTCGGGCAAAATGCCCATTTTATTTATATTTATTATTTTGTTATAGAGCAATTTTTCGTAATTGACCTCTCGGTATTTTTCGACCAAAGAATTTAATTCAAATGTTTTTTTTTTCGATATAAGCAATAGTTCAACTATTTTATTCTACACTCTGTAGAGAAAAGGTCAGGAAATATGTTACATGCAACCTTATTCCAATCTCAACGTCAATATCAACGTCACGTCAATACAATGCGAAAAAATTGCGGCTTCCTTACTCGCTTAACCTAACTTTTTTTATATTTTCCTATATTTTACAATCTTTGATGTTGCAAAGTTGTTTAGTGTCTCTACTTAAACATACCATTGTAAAAGATATATATCGCGGTATTATGTAAACGGTTTATACTTAAAGAATTTCTTAGACTTTATACAGCAGAAAGGAATGGTTTCAGGATGGTGAAATTTCTTTAATTTATTTTATAGTTATGACTATTCTTTGGAACCCGTAATTTTAATTTTTCTGTTCTTAGTACTAATTTTTTTCTTTCTAAAATATAGAATATAGTTAATTATAAAAGAAATAATTAGTTGTATATGGGCATTTCCACTTTTTGTCACGTTATGTAAGCTAGCAATTAAGCTTGTATTTCGGAGCAACGCTATTTGATTTTTTTTAAATATATTTTACTAAATGTAGAGCTGATAACCCTCTACTCCAACATGCAAAAAAGTATTTCAAATATAGATTGTTGTTCAAAAAACCGCCTACTTTAGCAAGAAACGTCACGTGACAAAATGTGAACTTTTCTGTGGAAATGCCCATATGCCAGAAGAAGTTTAAGTTTTCCACATCTTGAGCTATGTCTTTAATTATTATGCTAAAAAAACTTCTTTCTGAAAGATAAACTATATATAATAGATATGTTTAATTTATAGAGAAAAAGGAAAAATTAATTTTAATACTTTACTTTTCCTTAGCAAAAAAAGTTAAAGTTTTCCAACCCTGGAAAAGTCTTTTTGATTTTTTTTAATTTTTTTAGTCAAAGCTGACTTGATCGAAAGGGTTCTCAGCCATGTTTTAAGAAAATCGGTCCATTCCATTTTGAAGATATGGCGGCATCTTCTATAGATATATTCGGAGGTTTTTAAAATTTATAATTTTTTTTATTTTTAATACCAATTTTATTCGTTTTGAAACAGAAAATAAGTTTATTTATAAAAAATAAAACGAAAATTTGTTTTAGCTTGTTACTTTTATATGGCAAAATAAAGTTTAAATTTACCAGCTCTGAAACCGTCCGCTCGATTATGTTGATTTCCAATATTAATCTAATTTGAAAAATTTTTGAGACACCAGTTAAAAAAAAGTGTTTTCAAGTACAAACATACGGACAGATGGACCTCGCTTATTCGTCTTCCCTATAGATAAGGACCCATAATATATATACTTTATGGGTCGCATATGAATATTGAGTAAGTTAAACATGGAATAACAAACCTTTGTAGATATATTCTTTATCATTTTGGGTTAAGTACCAGAATTAAACACATAAAAAAAATTGGAAAATTTACTAAATTTGAGATCAAAGATTTTTTCGCAAAGCTTCGAATTTTATGAAAAATTTAATTTTATTTTACAAAAATATAGCTCAAATATAAAAATATAATTACTTTAAGCTAGTTCATTGATGAACTAGAAATTTAGAAAATATTTAACTGGTCTTAAGTAAAAATGGCTTTGGCGCCATACGACAACTTTTTTTTCAAATTTAGAAAATTTTCCCAAGTTGTAGCTTTTTTTTGGTATAGTTTTGTTAAATTGAATCTTATTTAAAGCTGAAATTAGTTATTGAAACAGTTGCTATCACAATGGAATTTACTGATAAACCCCAATCTGTTGGCTAAAGACAAGATTTTTCTTCAACATTTAAAATCTTTTTAACTGCTAATAAGCAACTAAGGTCCAAATTCACAGTCTATAGTTAACTTACGTCTGTGGTTTAGGTAAAACTTTTTCTTATAAATTTCATTAGTTAAAATACCTTCATTAGGTAACTAAGGATTGTGAATTTGGGTCTAAGTGTTACTGTAATGAAAAATACTTGATTTTCATTAAATCATTAAAAAAAATTCCCTAAATTAATGTTTAAATAAGAATACTATTTATAAAGTTTTTCTCTCTCAAGCCACTGTAACTTTATGTGTGTATAATACTTTTAAAATAAAATTCATCTAACGCACCTGTGAATGCGTACTAAAATAATATTATTAGAATAATCCAAACACACAGCAAATAGAAGTAACAAAAGCTCGTTAAAACGTTTAAAAAGAACAATCGTGGCAGCACAAAGTTCAGATAAATTTTCTTCATTTATGTACATACTCGTATTTGTTAATGTTATGCAGCGTAATACTAGAGCAAATTTAAAATAAATACTTCATAAAAAAGTTGAAATAATAAATGAATGAGAATATTTGCTAAATTATACGAATATGCCGCGGAGTAAGTAGTGAAATGGAATTTATAAACATTTACATTTACATTTGTACGTATTTCATGCAATTATGTAAAGGAATCGGGATATTTTTGTATAAAAGTGAGGGCGTAAGTGTGTGTTGTAAAATTATAGTTTTGCATGATTTTACGAAAGTAAGTATGTATAACTAAGTGTGTGTGTGTTTCATGACATTTAATTGCATAATTGTGGTATTGTTTAACTTACTGCGGCTGCAATGGGAATTTTAACAGGTTGTTAGTTTATGGTCGACAAACAATTTAAATTTCATTATATTTTACTACAGCTGCTTTTATATTTTATAAAATCTCTATGTGTGATTGTATACAAGTTCTATTCTGTTAATAGAAATATATTGAAATTTTTTATTTGTTATTGTTTGCCGAAAGGTACTTTATACTTGCATACTATAATATAATTGTTGGACATTTGGGAATTTAACAGAATGTTAGACAACCTGTTTAAAGTTTGTAAATAATATTTATGAAACTGAAGATAGTACGATTGCAATATATTTGCGCTAAATATATTATGTTCTCTGCAACTATGTTCTTCAAAAACAGAAGAGAGGTGTCTTTGGATACCCGGTTAAAGCTATGCTGCTTAGTTATATAAAATACATTTCATGTGTTTGTGTTTCATGTCAAATTATCTTCAAACGTTTCCATTTATTTCCCACTATTTTCTTTTCTAGATAAGTACAGTTAAATTAATGTGTTGTGTTTTGCCCGGTGGCGGCTATGCTCTCCGTCTTGTGCTCATGTGACAAAACAAAAAAAGAACAAAGTAAATAATTGTTCTCATTGTTTTTGTTTTGTTTTTGTTTCACCCACTTTAAGGAACGAAACAAAATAAAATAAAACAGTATTTAAATTTAAATTTAAAAGTAAATTTATAACTGTAATAGAGACGATTACATTTGTTACGAAAATCACGTCCTAACTGATACCGGAGTTAGGACGTATGCATTAAATAGCATAGCTATAAGAACCCTTTGTATTTTTTTTTTAAGTATTTTGATGCTTCATACATATGATCCCTTACTGTTAAAAACAATTAGAATGGTAACCAATAAATTTCTCTTAATAAATAAACTTTCAGCCTGCAGAAATGATCCTAAAGAACGCTGTACTCTAGACATTTTAATCGTTTAACAGTAATTAAAAAAATTTTACACTAGACTTGCTGATTTTTTCATTTGCTTTTTTTAAGTATTAAATTTCTGCAAAGTTCGCTTCACTCCTGAAGAACCAAATGAAATAAATAAATTTTTTCAGAAATTTAAAAATTAAATTAAATTGTTAGTTTCATAAAGGAAGGATATTCATTTTAAACAAACAAGAAGTCATTACACAAAATAACAAATTGCAATGCACGATTTTAATATTCATTGCATATGTCATTAGCTGAATGAAAAAACGAGTGATTTTCTAGACATGTTAGTTGATTTTTAACAAGGGGTTGTTTGCAGCGAAAAAAAAAGACTAGTAAAAGTAAATAAATAAAAAATTAAACATAACAATTGTATAAAAAATTACTCGCTATTGCTTTTTTTTAGCTTTTTAATTGCATAAATATATATTAACTTTTTATAGCAAACCACATGTATTTGAATGAAATCGCAAAAGCAAAAGATAATTATTTATTTAAATATTGTAAATGTCAACATTAGTATTTTACATTTAGCTTTAAAAAATTTAATGCTGAATTTGCTAGTTTCTCGTTTTAAAGTTTTTAAAATAATTATTAATTTTATCATACAGGTCCTTGTATGATATAAAAAATTTGCGGACTTAAGCAATTTGCAGAGTTGCGTGTATGACAGTTTGCTTTCCTTGTTTACATGGGATATTTTACAATTCACGCAAAATTTAAATTAAGTAGAAAAAAATGCATACAAAAAAGGTTCTCTTAATTGAATTTTTTTAAATGAATCATGGACAAAAGGAAAGGGTTCAAGGTGCTGCATTTAAAATTGTAAATAACTGTTGGCTTCAGCATTTGATTAATGTAAAGCCAAACGTTATTCCCTAATGCACGGGAAGAGGTTGACTTGTTGACAAATACTTTTGATTCCAAATAATGCTTTATGTTTTTTTATGATTAAAATATTCTTTTTTTTTAAATATGTAATTAATAATTATTTATGTTTTATAAAGTTCTGTTTACAAAATGTACTTTTTGAAGTGAGTGTTATATTTAAGTGTATTTTTGTAAATACTACTTTCTACACAAATACTTTTTGCATAAGGAACTTTTTAAAAAGCGTGATTTTTTCTAAAGGTACATTTTTCATGAACTACTCTATACCGAACGTACTTTTTATATAAATACATTTTACAACATGCACAGTTTGTAAAATCCAATTTTTTGCAAACAAATTTAAACAAAAACTACTTTTGAAAAATCAGGTTTTTTTAAATTATTAAATTAAAGGTTTATTTTACAAGAATTAATATTTATAGAAGATGGTACTTAACCTTGCTTAGGAGGCATTTTTTTACAAGAACTACATAGCTCTTGTAAAAGTTCCTTTTTTTACATAAATTCCTTTTAAACAAAAAGTGGCTTTTACAGAGCCATATTTTGGAAATGTATTTTTGCCAAAAATACTTTTCACATAAGCAACTTTTTGCAAAGGTACTTTTGTGGTTGTTTTATCTTAAAGAAACATCAAATTGGATTCGAATTTAATACTAACTCACAGTGAAAAAAATGGAAGTCATTCTAGCGGAACTACATTTTCATTGCTTCCAAAAAATCGATATTTTTAATTTGCCGAGAGTGAGCAAAAAACCACGTAGAAGCTTATTTTAGTCACACAAAACCTTGTAACTCCTCCATAGTGTTAGAAAATACTTACCAGAATTTAAAAAAAAATTATTATTTTAAAGAAATTTATGAACTATTTTTAGTCTAAAATTTAAAAGTTATTTGCTTAAATTTACATGAAAACACTGTTTCGGGCTTAAATTCGTATAAAAAGAAACGAATTGTTAAAAAAGGCAACTATTTACCATTTTTCCTAGATGAAAATATTATCATAGAACACAAAAAAGGAAATTTTTCTTAATATCGCTTCCAATTCGGTGACCAGGCATCGAAAAAGAGAACTTCTTGCAATGACAACCCTATATAAAAATCATTATATCGGATCGAAATTTGCACTACTTCCGCATCGTAAACTCTACATTTTCATGACTTTTTTGGAGTCTCTTTTTTTACTGGGCTGTTTAGTGGATTCAACTACCGATGTACAACAAACTTGGTACACTTTCTCAAATATCTATACGAAGGACATCGAATGCAGTAATTCATCCATTCAATGCGTGATGAAATTTTACTCGATATGATACCCGACCCGATCACTTGTGCGGTAAATTGATATCTAATATTTATTTTAAATTTTGTTGCTGTTTAACAATTTATCAGACGGAAATTACTTTACTTGATTTCAAAGCAAAAGTAATCTTAAAATTATTTCTTTATACAATAACAATATAAGAGAGGTAGAAGCGCTAATTGGTATGGCTGTCAGATGTAAAAATATTTATAGAACCTAACATGTTATTAAAAATTCTTTTAACCTTTAAATGACAAGTATTTATTATTAATTTTACTTCACAATCAAGACGACTTTTTGTATGAAACTCTGAATGTATAAATCAGTAGATTTAATTTAAGGTAATTTAAAAATAACATTAACTTTTTGGCGTTTAATTATTTTTCAGCAATTTTTCTCTTATCAAGAAATTATTTTAAAATCTCAAGATTTATTATAATGAAATTTTTTATTTATTTATTTTTTTATTCACTTATCCAGATAATATTTTACAAAATAATTTAATTACTTACAAGTCTCATACATAAAACCCAAAATAATCTTTACTTTATAAGGGATACATTTTCATGCACGTTACGGGGATTATGAATAAAAAAACTAAATCTCATACTTCGACTTTTATTTCTAGGTTCAATGTATAAATGTTGCTAAAGTCTTAATATAAATTGTTGATCATAAAATTCTGACTGAAAAGCAAAAAAAAAAAATATATGTATTTATAAAGATTTTCCACAATTTTTATGATAATAGTTTATGGCATAAACTATTTGCTGATAATTTCTCCTATAAGCAAACACAAGTACTTTATGTGTATGTGTGTGTTACACAGTTTTATGTCAGTAAAACTAACAAAAGGCTGGAATGTTACAATTACAAGCACCTGTAAAAGAAACTCACACATGTTAACATACCCACACACACACAAACAAAAAAATACTCTGAAAATAATTTATAATTGGAGCAGGGACGGAAGAGACATATTTTGAAATAGTATTAAACCTCCATGGTGAAGTACTTTTCTTGTTATAATAATGATATTCTTTTTTAGAAAATAACATTAAAATTAAAGGAAGATACATTTATATATTTAAAAATCTGTAGCTGTCATAAATTATTTTAAAATATTTAATGCGAAATCATTTTATTTCTGAAAGTCCTTAGAAGGTACTAATAAATTAAAATAATTTAACACGCTTCAAAATAACATATGTAGGTAGGGATGAAACGATACGAGTAAATACAAGTAAGTATTCGATACTTTTTCTTAGAAACCAAGTACTTTTGGTATCGATACTCTAAACGTACTCGTATAGGTCAAATATACTCATTTCTTATTGGCTACAAAAAAGTTAAACATTACGCCAGTTCAACACAATTTTATTTCTTCGAGTTCAATGTAAATTTATATCTAGAATATATATTAGAGTAAAAATGGGACCACCCAAATCAAATATTTTATAAAAAAATTACAATAAAATTGCGATCTGCTAAAATTATTTTAAAAGCTTGCGTTATTGCGGGAACAAAACGAATTTGCACAAACATTTAAAATGTCATCTCGACTATATCTTCTGCTCCAGTCCAGCCCAAACGTGGCGATTTTCCACTTTGCTTGGCGTCTAAGTTTTTGATTTGGCGACATGTCAATTTTGCTGGCGATAAATGAATTTATTGGCAATGGTTTTAACAAAATTGAACTTCAAAATAGTTGTAATTCAGGAAATTTTGTTTGTTTAGGGAGTAATTTATTAAATAAATTCTACCAAAACTTGTCTGCAAGAAATTAAATTTAAAAAATTAGTTTTTTCTTATACAGGGTGGCCCAGAAAGACCGAAGTGGTGTGAATTCCTTATAACTTTTTATTTAAGACATATTTTTTTAATTTTTTGTTTTTTAAATACAGTAAATTTATAGGGAATATTTTTAGATTAGTTATTAAAAATTGTATCCCGCAAGTGGTGGCCATTTTCTGCTTCGCACAAATGTGCTCTTTCCATTTCCATTATTCATAACTTATTTATGAGTGACGAAGCCCATTTCCAATTAAATGGGTTTGTTAACAAGCAAAACTTTAGGATATGGGCTAAGGAAAACCCGAGAGTACTTCATCAACGACAATTACACCCAGTTAAGTGTACTGTTTGGTGCGGTGTTTCTTCAGAAAGGATCATTGGTCCATATTTTTTGGAAAATGAAAGAGATGTCGCCATTTCCATCAATGGTGATCGATATCGGGCCATATTGGAAAATTTTGTAAGGCCAGCCGTGGAATACCATCCGCAAATATGGTTCCAACAGGATGGAGCCACAGCGCACACTCCGAGGGCCACAATGGCTATTTTACGCGACATCTTTGGGGAAAGAATAAATTCGCGTAGAAGCAATTTTAATTGGCCTCGGCGTTCCCCGGATTTAACCGCTCCAGACTGTTTCCTTTGGAGTTATTTAAAAAGGAAAGTTTATGTTAATAAGCCTAGGACTATTGAGGAATTAAAAACCAATATTCCAGACGAAATTAACAACATAACACCGGAAGTTTTGCGAAAGGTCATGGAAAATGTGTTGAAAAGAGATCATTTGTGCGAAGCAGAAAATGGCCTCCACTTGCGGGATATCATTTTTAACAACTAATCTAAAAATATTCCCTATAAATTTACTGTATTTAAAAAACAAAAAATTAAAAAAATATGTCTTAAATAAAAAGTTATAAGGAATTTACACCACTTCGGTCTTTCTGGGCCACCCTGTATTAATCGCTTCCGAAATTGGAAGATTTTGTCGACTAGTCGTAAAGAATTCTTAAGAATTAGTAGCATTTGGTTTGGTGGGTATTTAATTTTGTTTTCATTACTTTAAATCATGTGAAAATCTTGACAAGTAAGTATCGATACTTTTTATTTGATACTGCGTATGTATCGATACTTCTGAACCGATGCCGTATCAAGTAAAAGTATCGATACCTTAGTGGTATCGTTTCATTCCTATATGTTGGGTAGGTCTTAGCAGCTTTTTCAATTGGCTTAAAGTAACTGTAGTTATACTAACTGGTTAGTAGAGAGGGCAGTGCAAGAGCTTGTACGCTGTCTCATATATTCAGTGCTAGGTCAATTTTTGATGTCACAAATCGATACTCTTTCAGGTTTTTAGAGGGTTATAGATACCATGAAAATCATCATCTTATATATGACGAAAGTTTTAAATGGTTTTTTCCTTCTCTTTACCACGAAATTTTCTCTAAAAGTCGTTATTCGGTAGATTTAATCACACGTCAGAGGTTTGCGGAAATAGGTGGCAAGTATGTTGCCAGAGATAATTGTTCTCACTGACCAATTAGATGGTCTTTTAGTGCGTTTTCTCACACAATGTTGATTATTCTTTTGCCTTGGATCAGATTCTATCACAATCAATCACAGAGGTGTGAGTTCAATAAAGCTTTTAACTTCGCCTGCAGGTCAAGTTCTCAAAGCCATGCCTTATTCCCCTTCTGGGAAAGTTTTTTGCCATGAGCGCTTATAGTTCAGAAAAAAATCCAAATATTTCGAGGTGCGAGACAGTTTATATACATATAACTTGACTTAATGCTAGAAGTGGTAGCTCAGGGCATTTTGAGTGTTTCATTTCCAAAAGTTTTTCAGTGATGTTTGTAGGCTTGCTGGTTAGATACTGCATATGCCATTTTTTTGCTCATCATAAAGTATAGCTTCCTAAACGGAGAATTTAAAGTAAGTTTTTATAGAAGTAATGTTCATCCTGTGGACATCCTCTGTTTATCGTTAACTGTTCAGGCTGGTAGTTATGACCCGTTTCTTAAATAGGTCAAATGTAAACAGCAGCTTTGAATGGTCACTTGCTTTCAGAGAGAAAAAACTGCCTAATAGAATCAAGAAGATTTTTTCTATGAAACGTTTTTAGGCAAAAAGGGTATACCAGCAGAAAGAAGCGAAGATTTTTTTATAGAGATTCCTTATTGTTCTTATGTGGTAAATCTTATTAATTTGATCAAGAAGAAAACCACATAATACCAAGAAGAAATCTTATTATTCACAACTTTTTTTACTCAATTTCCGTTATTTTTGGCACCAAACAAACAATCCATAGAGAAAATCTTCATGATTCTTTAGGTTTCCTCATAAATTGTAAACTCTAGAGATTTCTTATTGATTCTATTAGGTTGCCTTATTGATTTTTTCAATAAGGAATTCCTTATTGTTTGCATTAGGTTCCTATATGATTATGTGTAAAGCATCTTATTAATTTTTTTAATAAGGAAATCTTGTTTTTATTAGGTTTCTTGTTATTTCATATTTATAAATAAACATACAGAAAATATTTTTCATGATCTTTTTCGTTCTTGTATAAGCATGTTTGTACAATAATTTCAGTGCGGATTCAGGCTGCTTGTAAGCATATTGGTTAGAGTTCTGGTCTATCAGTCAGAAGTTTGCTGGTTCAATACTTGTCTCCTCTCAAGTAATAAATATGTATGTATGGTGAGTTAGTTAATTAAGAATATAATATAATATGTATGTATGTATAAATAAATAACATCTAAATATACTACATACATACATACATATATCGTACAGAATTTAAATGAAAATACATAAGTACAATTTTTTTTATTTTCTATTAGGTTGCCTAATAAAATCAAGAAGAAAACCTTTTTGAAAAAATCAATAAAATAACCTAATAAAAACTACAAGATTTCTTTTTGATTTTTTCAAAAAGGTTTTCTCTATGAAATTAATAAGATTTTCTTATTAAAAAAAAACATAGAGATTATCTTATTAATTTTGTTCTATTTTATCAGGTATTTACTAGGCACTGTTTTCTCTGTGTTTAAATGCGCCTCCATGAGACGAGATTTTTGTTAGCAATGTCTTATTTCCGCAATCTAACTTTTTATGCAAGGGTGCGCTTTTTTATAGCATCGAATAAGTGAATAATTATTAATTAATTAATAATTATTATATAATTATTTAACTCAATCCTAGTGTTGTTTCTGCTTTACTAGATTGTCGATTTTATTGACAGATAAATAGAGATATAATAATAAATAAGAGATAACATAAAATAAGAAGCTAAACCGAAAAAATTTGCTTTTGGCAGAAGATAAATACTAAAGTTAACAGATATGAGCGTGATTAGCATAGAACTAACAACACAACGGCAACACTATTGTAAATTAAAACGGCAAATTTGAGCTTTCATTACATAAAAAGGTGCTAACATAATAATGTACACCGAATCAAAATAATTCACATATTCTTTTTGCATTGAAAAATATGTACATATCGATGAATTATATATTAATAGTGACCACATGTAGTAGATAAAAAAAAATAGACCAAAAGATTTCGCATCTTCGACTATGACTGTTTGCTACTTCCAAAATAATATGGACTGCTCATGCTTTTACTAGCAAAACTAAGCAAAAGCAACAGCAAATAAAATTAAAGCTATTGAAATCGTATACTGCTGCAAGTGTTGAGTATTGTTCATATACATATCGTTTTCTGCTTCTACTTCGATTTAAGTTATTTAAACACTAGTAAAAAAATATTTTAGTAAATTCAGTTGTTGCAGAGTTGTTCATTTTAGTACTTTATCTATACATGCTATAACAACAAGTTCAACAAGGGCAATTTACTATTAAGAAAGCAAAACTCTTAAAAATTTTAGTTAATATTCCCCGTTAGATTTAAAAAATATAAAAGAGTACTTCTTATTAGTGAAAGAACAGCTTAATACCTTTTCAGTTTCCCAGCGCTGTTCGCTGTGGTAAAAAACTCTTTAAAAAGTAAAAACCTAAAAAATGTTGGTATATTTTTCAAGTCCTTATATGAAAAATAGACACAAATACAAGCATCTTTTGTGTAAGTAAATATAAGGCAGACTATAAAATCTAATAAAAGATTATTTTTGAGTAAAATATTGTTACAATAGTGTTGGTGAAAATATAGTTACTGTGTTAGCATGAGTGTTAGAGGGAACATAGTGATGTATATATATTATATAAAGAAAAGTTACAGAGATTTATGGCAAGTCATAGTTATAATATGAAAGCTTAAACCATTAAAGATGAAATAAAAAAAGGACAAAAAATAAAAAAAAACTCAAATTTAGCACTCCGCTTAGATAAATATGTGTATGAATGTATATTTAAGAATTTATGTATGAAAATTTTTAAGTGTTAGTTTAGATAAGTCTACATAAATTATAACGTGTGTGTATATATATGGTGAATGTTGCCTTACACAAATCTATGAGTGTATAATTTCTTACTTCATGATGTCCATAGTGATGAACAAGCTTAAGTTTCGTTATTCCGTAGAACTTAATTAATATTAGAATATCACTGCATTAAATTGATGTGAGAGTGGCGTTGGCTGAAGTAGTTATTGCGTTGACTACAAATCCATAGGTCCTGGGTTCGAGCCCGATCTCCGACAGTCATTAAATAACACCATCACGCATTTTTCTGTTGTGCCTTAGTATATCTCTTTATCAGTTGTTGAAGGAAAGTTCAAGTAATGAAGCCGTGGACATTGGCCACGGAAATACTGCGTCTTAAACAGATACTAATCCTAATGTATCATCAGAGCACCCTCCTTGGTAGATATTGTATTGCAGAATCATCGGTTAAGTAAAGCAACCAATAAAATTAATACTAAGCACAGCCCCATTTAATACCAGAGGCACTTAAACAATGCATTATAAAAAAAACGTGCAATAAGTATAGTTGTAAAAGACTGAAGCTTTCCTTTATCTTTTCTTTCATCACATATCTTCTCTATCGCTATCCTTTTCCTAAATGAGGTAAAACCTACCAACCTGAATGTTACTTCTCTTTATAAAAAAACCATGTCGTTTCAACTAGAAATAATTTTGATTTAACATATTTCTCCAGTATCAAATTCACGTTGTTTGAAACTGAAAAAAGTTGAATTTTACAATGTTTTTCTTTTTGATTCAACACTACTGGAACATAAAATCAACATGAAATAAAATTATTTGAAAACCAATTTTTTTTTTTTGAAGATTACTGTAAGATATGTTTAATTAACATAAAACTCATATGAAGTAAAATAATTGGCAAAACCATTTAAAATTAATTTTGTGTTTGCACATTTTATTATTTTGAAAGACTAAACTCACAATAAAATATAACTTATTAAATAAATTGCCTTTAACTGTTATTTACTAAAAAAAAACTCGGCCAATTTGGAAATATTTTATTCATGAAAAATGAAACAACTATTTTATTAAGCTTTTGAGGGATTTTTATAAACAAAATATATACAGTTAATTTGTTTATAAAAACACATCAGGTTTAATAAAATAGTTGTTTAATAATAATAAAAGGTCAAAGAAAAGTTGCAAAAATTATTAAATGGAAAATGCTTTGTGTAGTAGTTTTCCCAAAATTTTATTAAAAATTTTATAACTTTTGGTAGAAGATTCCAAATCAAAAACAAATATACATAGTTTAAGTTCTATCCAATTAAAAGAGTTTTTAATAGACCTGTTATATTATAGTACGATACTTTTCATTGGATGTCGAATGCAATGATCCAATTGAAAATTTTCATTCAATTATTGTCAATGTCGTAAGCGCTTGTTAGACCTCTGCGCTGAACCAGTGTCCGAATTCAACCCAAATCTATTAACTAATAAATAGTTCAACTAGAAATAAAAATTGAAAATCTAATTTTATTTATGATCGTAGGTATACTTCCCATTCACTCTGAACGAAATGGGGTATGTAATCATCATACCTTTGCTTACAACAACAAAACAGAATGAAAGTGATACAACGTCTTTTGAAATGTTGATAGCAAGTGCTGCTGCTCTGCTCCAGCTCCTGCTCTAAGCAACAAACATCAAATTTAATATAATTTTCTATACAGCAGCACTTTTCTATACCTTTTGTTAATTTCTTAACAAAAATGTTTGTTGTTTCTAACTACACATGAACAGGTATTGAAGCGTATAATTTGCCATTAAAGTGGTTTAAGTTTTTGCAAAAATTAAACTGTTACCAAACATTTTTCTAGTTACAACAGACATGGATATACAAACTTAAATACATATACAAATTTTTGTAAGTGTGGGAATGTAAGAGGGAGCCAAAGCCAATAGTGACAAAAACTTCGACAGAGAAAAAGTGAACATTAACGTTATTATTTACCAAAATCCTTACCAAGTGCACAAATATTTTAATGGGTCGGGTAAGTATGAGTGTGTGATAAGGCTCAGACGTATGCTTCAATTATATGTACAAGTTTATGTGAATGTATGTGTGTATGTATGTATTTGTGTTGTGTTTGTTCTAAATCCTTTAAATTTATTATGAGCATATATGTTTATTTAGCAGTGTGTAATGTGTAAATGTGTTCATTCAAGTGTTAGTTTTTTAAATTGCCTCAACAATTTTAGGAAGTCGAACTTATACTTGTATGAGGGTCTAACACGGCAAGCTTAGTAAACACGAGGCAATTAAACTTTTACATTTAATATGTCCTTTAGTATTTAAATAGTTTGATAAATATATTCTAATGGTTAAAGTAAGAACTAATTTTTTTTGTTCAGAGTTATTACTGGTTACGGGAAGACCCAAGCAATTGGCACTAATTACAACGTTTACTCCCGTAATTACGTCGGATTTGACCAACAACAAAAATATTTACTAGCATCCCATTTGCTTCAACAATTGCCTCGTGTGTATCCTGCTTAATAGTTTTCCTTAACATTTTTAATATTTTATTAGTTTGTATATTTGCTCTGTAATTTGAGGCTATTAGAGAACTTTAGTGCGGAATATGAGAGTTCTAACAAATTTTTGAAAACTTTTATTTTATGTTTAATTGAAGTTTGTGTTATTATCCTTAAAGGCTAGTTAATAATTTCTTAACTTTTATCTCTGGTCAATTAAGCATTGATTTAAAACACCTGTTTACACTTTAATTCATTAATTTTATTAAATATAAAACCTGTTACTTTTTAAAATACTTACAAATATGCACTAAAGATAATAAAAACAGTAGGAATCACTTACCTAAAATTTATAGGACTAAATAACAAATTTATGTATGAGCTTACCTGAAATGAAAGAAAAAAAAATTATTCGTTCAAAAGATTTGTAATAAAGAATAATTTATAAATTAACGAGGTCCTTTAATAAAATTATATTTTTAATGAAAAGTTTCTTAAATAATGCTGTGGGATTTTTTATTACTTGAAGGCCACCAAGGTAGTTATATAGCTCGACCACAAGGTATCCAAGGTATCATGTATCCAAATTATAAATACCACTTAAGCTCAAGGAAGTATAGTAAATATAGTAAATATAGTTACGGGACTAGTTCCAGAGTGATTTAGAGGTCTTATTGAAGGTAACAAATAACATTATGTTGATTAAATTCTATAGCTCTAATAGCCAGCCACATTAAAATTTTCGTGGCCCCAAATTCTTAAGAGCCTTGTTGTGTTTTAAAAACTTTTATAGCAACTGATTGGGCAAAAGCATTAATTAAAATTTAAAAGTTTTAACTTTTTAAAACACAACATTGAGTAATTTAAATTTTCTTATTTGTTCAAACGAATTCGTGGGACCTTGTTAGGAGAAAGTACCTCGACTACATTATTAAATTAAAACAAACAAGATACTAAGAATGTGGCCCACTATGTCCACAAAAATCGTTCGATTGATTATTTTTAATGAAACCAAAAACAAATTTCCCGAATTTATTACTTTTTTTCAAAACAAGTGTACGATCGAATGCTTACGGTCGATATCGGCCCGTATGTATGCATGTGTATTATACACTTCACCAATTAACACTGAAATTAAAATAATTAAAATTAAACGGTATTCTACCAGTTAATATTATTTTCATTATGTAATTTTGACAACTTGCTCAATCTTGGAAATCGTAAGAGGCAAACTTTTAAAATTTTCCAAAACGATTAAAAAATTCAAAAATTAAAAAAAAATCCGCAACGAAAAATCTCCATAAAACGCTTAAATGGGAAATATCCAAAATTAATATAAAGCGCTAAAATGCAAAAAAATCACCAAAAATAACAAATTCACCAAATAACTAAAAAGTCACCTAAATCGCAAAAAAATCGACAAAACGAAAATAAGCGCCCGAAAAAATAGCGCTAAAACTAAAATAAATGGCCAAAAAACGAAAAAAAAATTGCAAAACAGAAAATAAATTCAGTGAACTGCGACTTTGACCGGCGCACGAAGGGTTCCGTACGGACACGAGATATGTAATCCAATACGAACTTTAGCCAATATAAAGTATAGTTTTGGCATTTTTTTTTGTTTTTGGGTTTTTTCGGTTTTAAGCGGTTTTTTTAGTTTTGGGGTTTTTTGAATTTATTGGCCGTTTCTGAATTTTGGCACTTTTTTTCTCGTTTTGGTGATTTTTTTGGTTTTTTGAAATTTTTTTTAATTTTGGCGATTTTTTTTTTATTTTGGCGATTTTTTTATTTTGGCGATTTTTTAATTTTGGCACTTTCTTCCTGGTTTTGGTGACTTTTTTCGGTTTTTGGCGTTTTTACAATTTCACGATTTTTTTCATTTTGGCGATTTTTTCATAATGGCAATTTTTTTCATTTGGGCAGTTTTTTGCATTTTGGCGTTTTTACAATTTTACGATTTTTTTTTCATTTTGGCGATTTTTTTCATAATGGCAATTTTTTTCATTTGGGCAGTTTTTTGCATTTTGGCGATTTTTTTCGGTTTTTGGCGATTTTTTTGCAATTTTTTTTTAATTTTTGCGATTTTTACATTTTGGAGATTTTTTTTCATACAATTAATTATTTTGGATTGGCGCCTTTTTTTTGCGTTTTGGCGATTTTTTTCCTGTTATGGCGTTTTTTCCATTTTGCCGATTTTTTTCTTTTGTGCGATTTTTTCGAATTCGGCGATTTATTTTACTGTTAGAAATGTTTTCTTAATTTTGGCGATTTTTTTAATTTTGGCGATTTTTTTTTAATTTTTGGCGATTTTATAATATTCGGATTTTTTAGTTTTACCGTTTTTGAAAATTTCAAGAGTTTACCTCTTACGGTTTCCAAGATATAGCAAGATGGCAAAATTACATAGTCAAAATTGCATTTATTGATGGACCACCCTTTAATTAAATTTATTTTAAATTTTAGTGTTAATTGTTGTAGTCTATATAAAAGTACACTAATTTTACAAATTTCAAGTGTCAATATACACATGTATATACAATTGTATGTATATTACATGGGACTTTAACATTTTTCCTTGCTCGTTTTGGAACACCCTTTAATTTTTAATTCTAATGTACTTGTTGTTGTAGTGGCCAAGGTTCTACATACTCTGTCCAAATTTCAGGTCCGTAGCTCTTATGGTCCTGAGAAAATACCGTGTGACGGGCAAACGGACAGACGGACAGCGTAGCGAAAACAATAGGGTTCCTTTTTTCACCTTTGGTGTACGGAACCCTAAAAACCCAAAAGAAAATTAAAAAATCATACGGAACCCCTCATCCGCGAGCCAAAATCGCACTTTACCTAATTTATTTATATTTCGCTTTAATACTATTCCGTTTAGAAATAAAACAAAACAATAGCATTAATTTTCTTGTTGTTTTTAGTTTATTTATGGCATTTTATTCTTTAATCTTCACTGGGAAACCGATTTTCAAAAAATAATTACAAACAAACCATTTCATGCCCACAACAGCAATAATTTAAACGGCAATTCTATAAATTATCCAAGTAATAAAGAATTGTGAAAGTGAAACTGTAATTAATGAGATTAATTATAATCTTTGAATGCCTGCTCGGCAGCAAGAGTAATAAAATGCAAAATGATGTTTAATTTTCTAAGCAAAAATAGGAAAAGTTATTTGAGTTTAATGACATGTCTCGTTGTTGTTAGCATTTTAGTTGTTCGGTCGTTGCTGAGTGAGCTCAAACAGACCCTCATTTGCAGGTTAAAAGTTAACAAATATTACTCGTTTACTATAATAGCGTGATAACTCCAAAGAACTAATTTGAATGAAAATGAATTTAAGGTTTTCAGTGGACAAATACAATTTTATTTTTCTCTCAAGGTATTTGTTTAACAACTTTTATAATATTTAAACAACGAAATGAAGATTAATTTTACACCATTAACTCAAGAATCAAAATTCTTTGAGTTATGACGTTTTTGTAGTAAATGAGCTACGTGTAGGATGGGTATAAAATACAACGCAAATTTAATGTGCAGCTAGCTTATAGCTTTAATTGTTCGAATATAAAATTAAAATATTCTTAAACCATATTCGAAAGACATTTAAAGTAAAAGCAAATAAAATAAAATAAATTATATTTTTAACTAAGAAAAATTAATAAAAACTTCCTGTAATACTAATACGAATGCAAAAATTTCTTATTTTAATAAAATTTATATTTCACATTCATTCGCAATAGCTTGCCCAACCATGAATAACAGTGTAACTTTTAGTCATTCACTTCTATTTGGAATTTCAGCCATAAACAATTGAAAACTTATCTTATAAATTTTTAAGTGTTAAACTTAACACTTTACTAAATTTTTATCCCATTTAGAGTTCTTTTACTGGTTTATGTTTACTGCAAAGTGGCAAGAGAGAGGGAGAGAGATACTAAAGATTAGAAATTTATTTTTATGGGATTTTGTGGTGGGTGGTGGAAAGTGGGTGTATATGCATGCTTGGTCACTTTTTGGAATGTATTTGCATGCAAATTTATGCATTTGTTTTAAGTTCTGTTGTCGATTATCTGGCACTTGTGGTTGTAAGGTCTCTGATACAGTAGATGTCAATATAATTGTTTTAGTGTTTTTGAATATTATACAGTGTGGGCCAAAAGTTACCATGGAAGTTAAAAATTTAATAACTTTTTCGTTTATATATTTAAATTTTTTTTTCAGATTATATAAATAACACTTGGAGAATGAATAATGGAAAGATTTGTAACTGAACAAAGAACCAAAATAACAGAATTTTATTTTTTAAATCAGAGATCAATTATTTCAACGCAAAGATCAAATTGTCGTCATTTTAACGTAAAAATTTTGCCCTCTGAAGCAATGATTCGTTGCTTAGTTGATAGTCATCACGAACATGGCACCGTAACAGATTTTCAGAGTCGGTAGACCACGTTGAAGTCATACTGCGGAAAATATTGAACGAGTACAGTAAAGTATTAACGAAACACCACATCTGCCAGAAGGCATTCTGCTCAGCTGGGAATGTATCGTACGTCACTATGGCTCTTAAAAACAGACCTGGTTTGTGATTTCAGCAGGACGGAGCTACTGCAAATACTGCTCGAGATACAATGGCACTTTTAAGTAAAATTTTTGAAAAGCGAATAATTTCCAGAAGTTTGGAAATTATTTGGCCAGCCCGATCGCCAGATTTGACAGCACCCGACTATTTTTTTTTTTTTGGGTTATTTGAAGTAGCGAGTGTATGTGAACAAGCCATAGACGACGATCCTTGAACTCAAAGCAAATATTGTTGCAGAAATTCGAGCTCTACAGCCACAAATTTTGAAATATGTTATTGAAAATGCTCTAAAATGAGTTCATCGGTGCAAAGATGAAAACGGTGGTCATTTAAGAGATATTATTTTTCATACGTAGTGTAAACAAATTTCCATTCTGTATATTATATAATCTGAGAAAAAAAATTAACAAACGAAAAATTTATTAAACTTTTAAACAGCATAGTAACTTTTAGCCCACCCTGTAGGTTTAGAAAAAAATGTACATTTTGAAATTTTTAATGAAATTTGTCACATGAGACTTAACAGCAATACTAGGGAAGCGAGTGCTAGGGCAAAAATAAGTCACATGGGTAAGACAATCTGGTATAAATTCACTTTAACCTGGATTCTTTTTGCCTCCTATAGACAAATAAAATAAGTTTCATGCAACTTATTTAATGAAAAATTGCACTATGTAAATTCAATCATAGATTTTTATAAAATTTTTTCATTTATATCAATGTTCTTTACAAGAAAATACAGAGAAAAAGTAAGCATAGTATTAGTTGTTTATGAAATGTCAAAAGCACAAAAGTCTCACAATTTAAAAAAAATATGTGTAGAGCCTCTTGAAGAGGTAAAACCAGTTTAAATGAAAGTAAAAAATTTTTTTCTTAAAAAGGAAGAATAATTTTTTTTTGCATATACATATGTATCTAATAATTTGTTCATTTACTGTAAAGTTGGACAAGTTAAAACGAAGTTGTTAATTCCTTGAATTATAATGCCAAAACTTTATATTTGTCAATAGAAATTCAACAATTGACAGTTTAACTGGAATTTGTTCTTAAGCAAAAACAAGACAAAGTGTTATTGAGCTATTGGTATTATTGAGAATTGCTCACACTACTTTGCGTAATTATTTTGCCAAAAAACATTACTAAAAGCATTTATCTCTTCGAGAAGAAATTTGGTGCATTTGAGGCAGTTTTTCAATTTCAAAACAGGAAATGTAGTAAGTTTTATTATATACACAGTCTTATTTATACAAATTAGTAAGGCTTTAAAAGGCTTAATAAGAGAAACGTTGTATAAAAATTTGTTTATTTTCATAAATAAGGCTGATATTAAAAACAGAAATTTGAAATAAATTTGAGAATTTTGTTTAAAGATATTTAAAAAAAAATTATTTGTTCGCAAATTCTCCAAATATTGTGAAACGAATTGCTTCATAATGCCCACACATATACATAAACGAGTAGAAACACACACGAACAAGCACCAATACAGAAACAGGCATACATACTCTCATTTGAACAACATAGTAAAAATATTTGAAACAAATTTCCCTTACCTCAAAGCTTCTAGATTTTATAAAAATAATTGTATAAATCTTCAAAATCATAAACTCATGGTGACAGATTTCTCTTTTTTATAGTGGGAAATTAAAATGACAAAGTTTTAAAGTTTATTTTCTATTCTTTGTGAAAATCTCAAAGAACAAGAATAATCAAATGTGGCACAAATATTAGACTATTTATTTTTAAATAATTGCTTACTCGCCGTCATAGGATCCGATATTTAGAAAAAAAGCAATGTGAGTCTGATCACAGGGGAGATGTGTAAACATCTAGTAATGAAATTTTTTTTAATATTGCCTTATGGTAACTAAAATAAGATATATAAATATTTGACTGTATTTAAAATTCTATGGAAAACTGCCAATATAGTAGTAGAATTATTACTTGTGGGGGTTTGTGGAGAATTGCTCATATGCAAGTGGAAAACGTTTGCTAAATCTTGCGACTGTGGGTTTGCAAAATTTGTATAATTGGCACGAGATGGAGATTGTTACCCAATTGTCGTGCACCAGCTTCAGTGTAAGGCAACAGTACGTAATGAAGATATGTTATAATATAATATTATAAATTCTTTATAAAGACTGATATATCTTTTTTTAACAAATATTTGACATTTAAAACAATCTTTTATTTAAAAGTTTATATTTATTTTATTTATTTTATATTTATTTCTCAACTTTTTAACAAAACTAGATATACCAACGGACGACATAATCGTCCGTATTCTAAAATCAAAATGCATTAAAACACAGCCACCCACATACTTACATACATACATATGCATAATTAAATAATACATTTAATTAAAAACACAAACGAAACCCCTTTAACTAAGTTAATTCGATAATATTGAACTCTCTTCCTTTGAGTAGTATGGATTTCATTCAATAACACATAAGAGAAAAAAATTTTTGATCAAGAGAAATATGTACTACAAACTCACCAGCGATGCCAACTTAGCTATTTTAGAGCTAAATTTAGCTCTTTTTGATTGCTTCTAACTCGAAATTTTTCGCTTTAGCTCTTTTTTAATAAATTTTTTAATAAAAAGAGCTAACAAAGCTCTTTTCAATTGTGGAAACGACACGTTTGGCACTTTTTGGATCTTATAGTAAATTTTCCCGCCTTAACCCTATTGTTTCTGCTTTGGGCATTTACATTTTTGGCAACTATGTTTTTGCAGATACTTTTTTTCGCAATTATGTAAGATACATATATTTATGTATTTAGGTATTTCAAATTTGTAAAACCCCGTTTTTATTATAAAGTGTTCGTTTCTGAGTAATTAGAAAATTTTCCACAAATTATTGAAATGGATTCTTACTGCCAAAAATATAGGAAAGCTTGGAAATCAAATCCCGCGTTTAAAAAAATGGATTAAACCAACAAAAGATCCTTCTAAAGCTAACTCTTTTTGAATATGATTGTTCTTATTTTGTAACTTAACGTATATACAAGTATATGTAAATGTGTATGGTTATATTAGCGGAAATCACTCTTCGTTGTATACTGCCCTTGCAAGTCCCACAGATATTGCAAATGTAGCACACGTGCTATACCACAACAACAAATTACATGCAACTGAGATCACTTGAATAAATATGCATAACCCAAAACCATTGCATATTGAAAATTGCAAATGTTCTCAATGCTAAAAAAACAGCTGTATTTTTTGTTTTGCAATAAAAACAATTAAGCCCTGCGTTTAAAAAATTTTACGAGTGCAGAGCCGCCACAAATTACTTAATTAATTTTCTGAGAACTGGAAAAAGACACTCACGCCTTGTAGCAAAAAATCATGCTATGTTTGCTAAAATTGCAGATGTGCAACAGAGGGTGATTTCCGCTATTGTTAATGCAGATAAATATTTGCATTAATTGCTGTGAAATGATTTTATTTTAAATTATTATATTTTATTTTTTCTTACTATTATTTTTATTAATGTAAAAAAATCTTGAAGTGCAAATTGAATAATAAATATGTACATTCATAGATTTAAAACGGAAAAATCTTGAGTTTTTAAATTTAGCTCTTTTTAGCTCTTTTTGGCTACTCACTTGGCTCGTTTTGCCTTTGAATTGTTGGCATCACTGAAACTCACACCCAATCTCATGTATTGTTTCTTCTTTATTTCTAAAATAATAAATGCGTGTGTAATATGTGTACATGTAGTAGTAGCAACTTTAAACGCTTAAGCATTAAACACATTCACCACAGCAAGCTACCGACTACGAAATGTCAAAAATAGAATACACATGTTTATATGAGAATAATTATTTTGAAGACAGCAAGGCAACATGGCGGCAGGTTGTTTCCTATGCTAATTTTGTCGTTGTAGTCCAATTAAACTAATTTCTATTTCTTTGGCTGCAATGAGAAAATTCACTGTTACCAGTATAACACAAAATGTTGAATGAGTGATATCGTACAATTATTTCATATTATTTAACAGAAACAATATCCAAAATTTGATGTAAAGAATAAATTTATTAATTTTTATACTTTTACGTCATATAAGTACACTTTGAAAGAGTAATTTAATTTTTATAAATGCGAAATATTTGAAGGTGGCATGTATTTATGTATTTATACTTAAATATGAGGTGCAGATGGTGCTGCTGCCGTCTCCAAATTAATTAAGTAGCTGGCTACGAGGCAACAAATGCTGCTAGCGGCATTTTAAGTCGTGTGTTCGTGTAGCCTGCTGTGGTGAATGTGTTTAATGCATTATAGCTCCCAAAATACTAAACCGATTTCAATAAAATATAGATTCTGCACATCTGTACTAAAAACCCTTTAAAACCATATAAATCGGTGCAGTAGTACTAGCGTAAAAGGGATTAGAAAAAACATGTTTGCCTATTAATTATTTTAACAAAATTATCCCCACTGGCAAATAGTGTTGCCAGTGGCAATTTCCATTCAAATTATCATTTCTCCTGAAGGTATGCTTTAAAATTTGGTTGAGTGTATTTCTATGCAGATGTTAAGTTTATATTATATACAGGGTGGCCCAGAAAGACCGAAGTGGTGTAAATTCCTTATAACTTTTTATTTAAGACATATTTTTTTAATTTTTTGTTTTTTAAATACAGTAAATTTATAGGGAATATTTTTAGATTAGTTATTAAAAATTGTATCCCGCAAGTGGTGGCCATTTTCTGCTTCGCACAAATGTGCTCTTTCCATTTCCATTATTCATAACTTATTTATGAGTGACGAAGCCCATTTCCAATTAAATGGGTTTGTTAACAAGCAAAACTTTAGGATATGGGCTAAGGAAAACCCGAGAGTACTTCATCAACGACAATTACACCCAGTTAAGTGTACTGTTTGGTGCGGTGTTTCTTCAGAAAGGATCATTGGTCCATATTTTTTGGAAAATGAAAGAGATGTCGCCATTTCCATCAATGGTGATCGATATCGGGCCATATTGGAAAATTTTGTAAGGCCAGCCGTGGAATACCATCCGCAAATATGGTTCCAACAGGATGGAGCCACAGCGCACACTCCGAGGGCCACAATGGCTATTTTACGCGACATCTTTGGGGAAAGAATAAATTCGCGTAGAAGCAATTTTAATTGGCCTCCGCGTTCCCCGGATTTAACCGCTCCAGACTGTTTCCTTTGGAGTTATTTAAAAAGGAAAGTTTATGTTAATAAGCCTAGGACTATTGAGGAATTAAAAACCAATATTCCAGACGAAATTAACAACATAACACCGGAAGTTTTGCGAAAGGTCATGGAAAATGTGTTGAAAAGAGATCATTTGTGCGAAGCAGAAAATGGCCTCCACTTGCGGGATATCATTTTTAACAACTAATCTAAAAATATTCCCTATAAATTTACTGTATTTAAAAAACAAAAAATTAAAAAAATATGTCTTAAATAAAAAGTTATAAGGAATTTACACCACTTCGGTCTTTCTGGGCCACCCTGTATATATATATATATATCTATATATATATATATATATATATATATATATATGTGTGTTAAGATTGTACTTCTGCACGATTACACTAATACACTCATACATAGCTCACACCGATTTGATAACACTTTACGATCTACGAATCTTATTCAAAATTTTTGATAGTGTTGTGAGAAAGATTTTTACCTCCTAGCGTATAGATGTTTACACATCAAAAGCGGTAACAATTAACTCCATAAAGATAAGAAATCAAAAATTTTTTTACAACATTCTAAGGCACGCAACATACATTAACACATATAATAAAACTCAACTAGTCAATATTTTTAAAAGCTTGCGAGTTTGGAAAAATAAAATTTTCTCATGTTTTAAATACCGTATGCCATTGAATGTAATTTGCGTATGTACTGCAAGCTCACAATATATTTAAAAATGAACAAAAAGAATTACAACAACAAAATTGTTCGCTGGTTAAAGTTGTTGTTAGCAATTTTATGTTGTATTTCTGCAAGTGCAACTTGACTCGAGTTTTATTTTTGAGATTCATCACTATTACTCGTATTACTACAATCAGTTTTAGCGGGTGTTTTTAAGGTAACAATTTGGCTTTTTAAATCCATTTTTCATATCAAAGGAAAATGCTTTCAAATATGCTTGCTATTAAGGGTTAGAATTCACTATACCACACAATCGTTCGACTTTTAAGAAAACACAACCTTGGCTGGTATGAGTGAGGTTCTGCAAATTTTGAAAAGACAATAAAAGTTATGGAGTTTCTGAAAATGTTCAAAAGACAACAAGAATTCATTAGACCAGGGTTGTATTTTTTTCAAAAGTGGTACGATTGTGTGATAAAGTCAATCCTAACCTCAACATGACAAGTCAGAAAAATGTTCTTTAATTTCAAATTACAGAGTGAATACCCATGACGTGGTAGTAAAAAATCACTAAAAACAGAAATGTAGTCCTTACGCAGCCATGAACACTGGTATATAAAATTTTATGATCGAACTAAAAATGGCGACACAAAGAAAAAAAAATTCATAAAGGGTGGCATTTGTAGGCGTGGCAAAAAAATGAAATATATTTGGAATCTTTTTTACACTATCTTTAAACCTAGCTGGTGACTGGCACAATATTTTTTTTTGTATGGAAGGCGAACCACTCTAAGATACAGATTTATAAAAGGAAGATTGATAGATATAGTCTTAGAACACCCGGTTATAGCTATGCTGCTCAGCTATATAAAACAAACTCAGGGACTGTTCATCTAAATGCAAACGATAGCTTCGATCAAAAATTTATATTAGAAACAAAAACAAAAAAACTGAAATTTGTTTTGGTTTTCAATATAAGTATTCGATCGAGGCCCTTAATTTGTTAAATAACAGTACAATGAAGTTGAATTATATGATGACAAATTTGCCACAAATATTTTAAAATAGTCACATTCACAGCCGATCGGCTATCATCTCTGGTTTGTGCTCATGAGCAAAAACAATACAAAAACAAATTGAGCAATCGTTCTCATTTTATGTTTGTTTTAGTTTTTGTTTCACTCACTTCAGAGAAGAAAACAAAACACAATAAAACAATTTATATCTTAATTTTTTGTACACTGCCTGAAAATTACGGCACTCGCTATAGAACGAAATTAAGAAATATTTCAATAGAGGTAATATGGAAATATTTCGTAGTTTCATTCGATATCGAGTACCGTAATATGTCCCCTGGTTTTAAGTACGAAGAAATCAAAACAATAATAAATAAAGTGTCGATTATTTTTCTTACGAAAATCACGTCCTAGGTGCTGTGTCGTGCCGTAAATAGCATAGCTATAATAAAATTCAAATACGTGAGTATTTTATTTCACATGCAATTAACAACTTGAATTAGTTGAACGTTTTTAAAGGGTAAAAACGTAAAAAATAATTTGAGCTTGAAATGTGCTTTAAAGTAAAATATCCATACACATTTTGATTACAACACACTTGAAGTATAAATTATTTTATTGTTGCATAAAGCGCCAATTATAGAAAATATTTTTTAACATCAGTTATTGATTAAGATTAGTTAGTAAATATTAAAGAAAATTATCCAGCTCTAAAAAGAAATTAAAAATATACCATTTTGCATTATTGTTTAATCTCTATGCAGACTGTTGCTCTTGGTTTTTGCTCCTTGCTACCTTTTATTTACTGCATGTATTTGTTTGCTTTGTTCTGTTATTTACTTTTATTTATTTTCTTTTTTTATGGTTGTTATATTGCTTTTAATGTTTGCTTGCTTGGTGTTGTTGTACTTTTCACTTTAGGCTTTAATTTGTTAATGGCTTACGAATGCGAAAATAACAGTAGCAAGGAGAAAAAAAACAAAAGAAAAAAAAAACAAAACATGAACAACAATTTAAGAAGAAAGTAAAGAAGCTTGTATAAAGTGGCTTAAATTTTGTTAATTTTGCTCAAGAAGTTGCCCTCCGAAAAGTATACATTCATATTTGTTAAATATAAATACAAAGCTGTGATGCCAGATGTGTGTAATGATTCCCAGGCATATAGGTATATGGATTAGTGACCTGCACAATACCATTTATACATCAGTTGTTTATCTTGCCAACAGTTTTGTTTAGCGTTTATTTTAGAATATTTCGCAGTCTTATAAATGGTCTTGTACAGGACACTAATATGTATCTTTAAGAAAAAAAAGGAACGTACATATGTATTAAGAATTTTTTATTAACGATGTCGATAGGACATCGTACCGACGAAAATCAGCACATTATGCTAAAAGTGTGATCTAAGTTTTAGAATGGAAAACAGAAGAAAATCAAAAATTTTGGAAAAATAACTCATTGCGAGCAAATGCTCATTCAACATCAGGCCACCCCCGGTGCTTGATTAGTCACTAACTTAGTAAAGAAAAACTTTGCATAATTTTTAGAAAAACATTTTTACGTCTATGTCTTAAAAATCAAAATGTACTCCTCATACCCCTGACTTGTCTTTTAAAGCATTTATTCATTATGGTATCTCCAAGGAAAATTAATGTGTCAGTTGTCCTCTTGTAGACTTTCACTGCTTTTGTACACATAGTTTTTGTTAAAAGTAACTAAATGCAAAAGGATTATATTTTAATCTTAAGTAGTTGCACATTTGTAATACTTCGTGGATTGAACTTTTTTTTTCTTCTACAAGAAAGTCTTTTTATATAAGAGTTGTTTAAATATGAAGAATGAAAGAGTGGAAATGATGAACATAGTTTAATCGGGTAGTAATGGGTGTGCGAAAAAAATGTTCAGAAGGGAGAATGCTGTATGCAATGCTAATACTGCTCTCCATGGTGATATGGCAAAATATGCGGATTAAATGAGAACCAATTTGGCGTGATGTAGCTTAAATAATATTGCTCATTTATTCAAATAACATCATAACTCAAAAAATGAATTTTTATTGTTAATGATGCAGAATTCATCCCCATGTCGTTCTTCATATTGTGTAAAAATTTCATAAAAATATCTTGCTCACTTAGCTCTTGAGAAAAAAATAAAATTTTCTCTCTCCATTAAGTTGTGTGTAAATTGAAAACTTTAAACTCGTTTTCTGGCGAACTAATTTTATTGAGTTATGATGTTCTTTGAGTAAATAAGCGATATGGCCACCATTAACTGTAAAATCTAAGAAGTCTATATTGGAAGACTCTTTATAAGTCAAATTTAAAAGAAAATCTTATGATGTTTATTCAAACTTTCGAATTTAATCGGTTAGAAGCCAGTTTATTTTTTAAACACAAAATATTTACATTAAATGGGTCTGGTCACCGGTATGTGTCTACAGCGAGCTATTGAACGGGCTCGATGCAAGTCTAGCATATATGTTAGTTATTAATAGACGGTGCTAGCATATTTTTAGTTTTAAAAATTACAGTAGTAATTGTTTTAATTTTTGCACAAAAATTTTTCCATAAGAGACTAAAGTTGTATCTTTTCGAAAATCATTTTTTAATTTCTTCATAATACAATCAATTACCATTCTTAAAGCTTAAGAATAAAAATTGACAACATTAATAAGTTCATAAGCATAATGCTAAGAATGAAAAGTTGAAGGAAAACCAAATAGTAAATAGTCAAAATAAAATGGCAACAGGAAAAATTTATCAAAAACTTCTATTCTAATTACATCCTACACAACATTATCTCGCCGTAACGAGACATTATATATAAAACGTTAAAAAGTTTTCTACTTCCGATAAAAAGTTCATGAAAAATCATGAAAAAAAACAGAATAAACATTTACACAACAGAAGTGCCTTTAGAATACTTGAGACTAAGAGTTATATCAAAGCATTTACCTTGATTTTAAATGTGAAGCATTATTTTTTTCTCTAACTCAGAAAAAACGGCAAAAATGCAAAAAATATATATTTTATTTATTGTCTTGGCACCGAAAATAAAATAGTAAAATAACAGCCAACACACCAAAGTGTACCAGCGCACCTTGAATAAACTATGCCAGGGATGACGAAACGTTTTCGGAAGCAGAAAACGAAGAGGATCTCTTCTTTTAATAAAAACAAAAAAAAATATAGAAATATAAAATATATTTCATGAAGAAATTTTTCATCATTCTGGTTACAAACATAAATAAATTTCTCAAACAAGAAAGACGACATACAGACAGACAGACATACTTTTTTCACTCTTCTACTCAGTCGTAAAATATTCAGAACGTATGATTTAAGCTGTAACAACAAAAGAATTGAGTGCATAAAATGTTTGTTAGATTGCTTTTGCATTTTGTTAGCTTGTGCAACATACAACAACAGCAACAACAACAGCAACATAGCGCGACAATGTTTTATCTGAACTTCAACACTTTGCCGCAACAAAATGTGTGCGAACACTCGAACATAAAAACACCAGACGAATGAATGTATATTTAAATGTGATGAAGTGGGTGAAAGCAATCCCACTATAAAACAAAAAGGATGATGCAATTTTATATATATATATATATATATATATATATATATTTCTTCCTTGAAGTGTTTCTTTGTTTAAATTTTGAGGTAAAGGCAAAAAAATGGAAGAAAAAAATTCCATTGCAGTAGATTTAATAAAGACGGTGATAGAAATACAAATACAGTGGAACAAAAATATTTTGAAGAGTATGATATCGTAAAATGACTAGTTCGACAATTTTAAGACAACTTAATTGCAACCGAGTGAAAAATTTAAAAATTTTTGTATTTAAAATTTGTTTTTATTGCCACACAAGCCAACGCGAACTAAAAATATGATTGAAAGTTAAAATTGAGAAGCTGAGACTTTGTGGATGTTACTAACATTATTATGCAATATTTATGTTAACTATAAATTTAACTATAAACATTCGCTTAACAGTCATGGGCTTGTATTTGAGTAGTTTGCTAGAAACACCGAAGTTAACATCATGGTATTGAAGTAGTGAAATAGTTTAACATTGTGTGTCTAAAAGCATTTAATATCAGAGTTAAGTAAATAATCAAGCTTATTATAAATAAAATTTCACATGGAAATTTCCGAACATGTAAAAATTTGGTTTTATAAAACTTCATACGATTGCGAAATATTTTGAAAGTTTAAAAAGAAAATTATGCAAAAAGATTTTTATGTTGGAAAAAATGGAAATACGTGGGTTTTTAGTTTTATTTGAATTGATGATACGAAAGCAAAATACATGTGTATGAAAAATTTGATTTGGAAATTTTCACATGTGGAATTTATGATAAAACTAAATATGTTTTAATTTGAATTCTATCTGGGGATTTTTATTTAATTACAAAATTTTCGAATCTATAAATAAAATGTTTGTAAGAAGTAAGCACGTAAAAATGTATTTTTTTAATTCTTTGCCAAATATATTTTGTATTGTTATTGTGTTTATAATATTTTTCTTGTTTTTATTTCAATAAACTTATTGCCTTCAGTTTGTTGCCATATTTTTCTATGAAAAAATTAACGTTCAAGAAATTATGTTAAATTTTACAGTCTATATCTTAACATTGTTGTCCAGTTTTGTATAAGGAGGTAAGTTCAAGCACAAACACATCCGCTGTGCACTTGAATTATAAAGAACTCACTCAATACCTCCTCTAACCCATAAACATTTAATCAAACTCATTTAAATTATATGGATTTGATCATTGACTTGTTTCTTAAACAGGCTACTGAGGAAGTTTTATTAAAGTCTGGAGAACAAAAGACTTGTGTTGGGCTCATTCAGTAATGCATTTCAGACATAAAACGATGACCAAACCCATTTAAATTACATTTTAGTTGATCATATCTTTGAGTCAAAAATTGACTAGCAAAGAAGTTCAAACCAAGTCTATACCAGAAGAAATCTTAGACACAAACCAAATATCCAACCCATGTGACTCAAATTGACTTGGTTCGAACTCGTTTACTAGCTAGTTTCTGACACATTTAAATGGGTTTAAGTCTTAAGTTAACTACTAAAAATATTTCGAACTCTCTCAGTAGCTCGTTTTATACACAAGCCGATAATCAATCATATCTTATTTAAATAGGTTTGATCGCACTTAAATTACATGGTTCGATTAAAGGTTTGTGTCTAAAACGAGCTACTGAGAAAGTTCGATACAAGTCTATCGATCATGGGCTTACACACTACTGCGATGTCACAATATGCCATAATGTGTACTCAGCATAACTTAAGAAATAAATTTGACAATTGCTAACATTAAAATTTCCAAATTTTAAATTAGTTTGCCCACTGTTTAACATAAGGAAATAAAACGTTAAGAAAAACCGCGAAATCATTGATGCACAACTTGAATGCAGCCGTATGGTGTGAAAATATCTTAACTTTTCTATAAAGAAGAATAAGGAGAAGAAAACTAAAAGAAAGAAAAAAAATATCTACTACCATGAAGAGGTTTTTTTTCTTTCTTAGAATAAATATATGCTATTTAGAAAGGTGATGAGTGTAAGGTAAATTTATTACTGGTGCAAAAAAGTGTGTTTGAGCTGAAAGTAAAATATAGGGAGAAAGAAAAACCATATTTGCAGTGCGAAAGAATATGATTGAATAAAACGTTATCAATTTTGCATAATTTTTTTCTGTTTTTTTTTTTGCCAAGCATTCCAAATAGCAAATATATCATTCTCTTACTTTTATGAATACTAATTCACAAAGTATTAAATAATGCTGCTGTAATTAATTCTATTATTTTACATAATTCTCGGAAAGTGGTTTTATTTTTATGTTTTAATCTACGTTTACTTTTTTTTGTCTTATATTTATGATTTGATAAGGCTAACGTTCATTTTGCTTTGTAAGCCAAATTGCATATTATAATTATTAATGAAAATATTCTGACAAATACATAGTAGAACAGAACAACTAGTTGTTTTCAAATGCCCTTACTTTTACGTTTACTTTCATTGCAACATGTTTGTGTTCTTGAAAAAGAAAATTAAGAGCGTGAGTACGAGTAGTAAACGTTGATATCATAATTAAAAGTTTCGCGATTTGGAAAATAAGTTGGCCAGTTTAATAAACGATAATAACATGAGCTATAAAACCGCAAATGTAAGCAATTTATTTCAAATACCATCCATCCAGAATTTTTTGATAGTGAAGCATATCGAGGGTTTATATTCAAAAAGTGCTATATGCAATTCTTGAATATTTTAGTAGACAAAATAAAACTGTTATTTTCTCGAAGTCTAAGAGCAATAACTGTATTTGATTAACATTAGTAGAATTAAGATGTCTTCTGTAAGTGGTACTATTTATCAAAATTTATCATAACCCTTGCACTTTGAGAAAATAACAGCTTTTTTGCGCTCTTCTAAATTTTCAATTCAAGCCTTGCAGATAGCACTTTTTGAATATAAACCCTTGATATAAAAATTATATAAAAATAAATTACTGTTAACTTACCTAACGATTATATCTACGAGTTATACTTATAAAAGCTAATTTACAAGATAGGTTTCGGTACAGTAATATATATCTATTGGAAAGAATTATGGGCACAAGTATTACAAGTTACATTAGGTTAGGTTTCACTGCTGCCAGTTCTATAAGAAGCGACTCGTTGCAGTCTGGCTAGTTCCCATTTTGTAGAGAGAAGGACATCAGAAATATTTTTCTCTTCATCAACTCATTTGCTCGCACGGAGTGTCCTCTGATTAAGTTTATTATTCTTGCAATGCATTAAAATATTTTCGTGACGTCCTGCAGAAATGAAGCACCCAAGAAAAACGTCATTTTATAAGTAAGAGGGGGTAGTGGCGGAATATGCGTTGGAACATTTCCTCCTCCTTTACGACTTGGCATCTTCTATAAAAGTCATTAAACAGAAAATTTAATAAGAACATATGTGACAATGGCCTCATTATAGCGCCACCAGTATACAAAGCTTATTCCTCAATATTCCGTTAGCAATGCTACAGCATATGGGATTGTATTGTAGCCAAGTTAATTTTAAGGCAGAGCAGGTAACCTCGTCTGACCATCAATTCTACAAAAATTGTGAAGAGGTTCTGCTCCATTCGTAATTTGCAACGTTTAAATGAAGTTCCGACCAGCTGATCAGTATAATGACCAATCGAACAAACCATACTATTGTGCCATAGCTAAAACCATTGAATTAACCACAAATATAGCTCCTTTAATTATTTGTACTGCTATAATCATAAACAGCTGTGTTTTGTTTTCACTGGCTAATTCATTTCAAAAGTGCAACAACAAATATATCTAATAAGTAAACAACTGTTTATGGTTGTGGCAAGAAACCTAAATTCAATAGATTTCTATTGCTATATGTCATATATAATCTAATACAGTGTTGTCGATAAGTTTGGTTTGAGCAGCTTTTTTGTATAGTTATGATTATGGCACGTTCAATTGAACCTTTGCTTCAGGCTAGAATATCTTGCCATCTCATTAAGAGGCATCTGGGATCAATAAACTAAAATAGATGTTGTATATAACACTGATGGAGATTTGAACGTGGACTTACTGTTGGTACATAGTGGAATATTATAAGTGCATATTCTCTGGTAGCTTAGCCTTAACCATTGCCTATGTTCCTGATTTTTTAATCTGTAGTAAAGTAAACTGATTGATTATCTTGAAACTGCTCTTTTGACCAAAACTAGGAATAAAACCTTCCACTGACTTGACCAATTTCGATCCGGCTGTGAATTCAACAAACACGCTGGTGTAATCTTCCATCGTCAAATGCGTTGACATCAAATCTTCTTCCCGGCAGTGGCTGATATTATCAATGGTCTATATACTACAGAAAATCTCCAAGTTTTTACAATATCAACACATTGCTGGCTTGTTATTAGAAATATATTAAGACCATTGTGGATATTCTTATGTTATTTTTTCTTTGTATTATTATGTGTTTTGTGTTATATTTTGTTTTTTTTTGTGTATATTTTGTTCACATAAATAAACTTCACATTTGGCTGTAACCTGTAAAGTAGAAAGTATGGCAACTTGTTAAATGTGGCAACTTTAAATCACTACGCCTCACGATAAATGTTCAACTTATCGTTCACTTTTAGGTCAACTAAACTACAATAATGGCCCTTAGTAATTCTCAATAAATATTTTTAGAGCTTTTGTAAAAGCATATACAACAATTCCTTTTATTTTTTTTCGATGAGATGTCTAAACATCAACAAAATGCATATAGACAAGCTTAATCAACATTAAACCAAAATTATTTTTATGTATACAAGTTATGTTGGCCACACACTGTACTTTTTCTCAAAATATGAAGTTTATTACAATTAAGAATGTATGAGTGAACTGAACTGAAAGAACACTTTGTTTCCATGCCGATAACATACGGTTTGTCACCAATTTGTCATGTGTATGTCATTTTTAATTACAATTCGAATTTCACGTTCGCCACCCTCTGTGGTCATTTTATTACTATCACTTTTTCAGCCGCAATATGTTAAATGTGTCTTCTTAAATTTCTTTTGATGTAACCAAGATGCAACTAATAATAGTAAGAACTAACTAGTAATGTTAGTTCTTTAAAATTTATGTACGTAAATATGTATGTATTCAAAACATATGTAGGTTTTGAATATACCTGTTTGTATATTTACTGCCACAATAAAACCCAATAACTTACAGGTGCTGTTTGTTGATCTTCTTCCATTGCTTGACAGAAGTAATGCAAGGGTAATGATGCTTTTTTATTTATTTTTTTTTGTATTTACATCCATGCGTCTGTTGCAATAGTATCTTTACTCATATTTCTATACATCCCAGCAAAATTATTATCTATTTTAATAACAGAAACCCTGGTCATTGCTAAAGTCACAAGACAGAATTGAACAACAAACTTGAATTTGCTCATTAAAATTATTGAATAATGAAAAATTTCATATTATATGTTTTGTTCGTAAAAAAAGTTTTGTTTGTAGAAGGTTCATTCGTGAATATTTTTCTGAATCACATTTTAAATTTATTACATTTTTTATATCACTCTTATTTGAATAATTGTGTTCATGTTTGTTGGGAAACTTTTACTTGCTTAAAGTGAAACACGTTATATGCTCTTATAAATGAGCCAAACGCAACACAAAGTGAGTAACTACACTTTCAACCGACTTCAACATATTTTAGTAATTTATGAACCGATTTGTTAAATTCTTCATTTGTCTGGACTAGGGAGGGGGCTTAAATGCAAATTGATTTATTTGTCAAAGAAAAAATCCTTGTAACCCAAACGTTTATTGCCAAAATATTGTACACGTTGTTGAATTTAGCATTCTTCTTTATATAAAGGGTGTTCTATTGAGACGTCTTATGACTACTCCACTGCTCAAAAAGTTTACAAGTACACGCTGTAACTACTTGATAGATGACATTTAAAAATACGCCATTAATTACAAATTAAGAACTATGTATGTATTTTAATGGTTCATTTATTTTTTACAATATTAAAATTTACAGTGACCTATGGGTCGACTCAAGGGTAGATTTTGAAAATACAAACGATTTTTTCGTTTTGAAATTTGTATGGGAAAATATTTTTTGAATCTCCGAATTCCACAAAATTTTCACAAGATTAATATTTAAAATTTTTTAAATAAAAGAAGAGAAATAAATTAAAATGGCCCGAAATAAATTAAAAGGGTGCCTCTGTGGCTGAGTGGTAGCGATGCCAGCCTTTCAGTCCAGAGTTTGTGGGTTCGATTCCCACCATGGACTCTAGTTGCATTCTGCAGACAAGCTAGTTGCTTTGCGGGTTGTATTTGTTCTTTAAAAAAGAATAAATAAAACATATTTCTGTTTTCAAGCATGTATCTAAATTTTAAAGAGTGCTCTTCATATTTTGGCCGCACACGTTAGAAAACGGATCATAGTGCACCGTTCTTCATGCATCTTTTTGATGCTCATGTTAAGATTTTGTGTGAGAAAGAGAAAAAGTAAAATACACCTTTTTAAAACTTTTTTTCTTTTTTATTATTACGTATAAAATTGATTTAAAAAACTGACGTACATATATAAAATCTGTCTGAATTTATCTATGGTTTCTACAAAAAAACTAAGCCAAGGATAGAAAAAATTAATAACATATGATGTTCAACGGTTGTGTTGCTCTCTTTAAAGAATTTTGATATTTTAACTACATACCAAATAAGGTAATTTATTTCACAATGCTTCGCAAGACTAATGAGTGCTACCAATCTAGTTAAGATAAACTCTAACATATGAAGATTTTTATAATTCTGTAAACTTCCTGGGGAAAAATAAGTCTCAGTTTTGGGTGTCTTGGGTCTGTATTGAACGGACATAGTCCATAAGCAGAGAAAAAAGTTGAATATAATGAATTTTAATCAGAAATAATTCATAGTTGGGCTCAAGTTCAGTAATTTCAATTCTTATTGAATGAAATATTTTTATTAATTAATGTGAGTTTCTAAAGAACAGAAGAAAAATTAAACTTAGACTTTAAGCTGGAGGAAATACCGATACTTTTCTGTGCAGCCACGCACTTCACCGCACAGCACCCTAGTCTATCTACTTGGGTAGAGATTCTTATTAACATCAGCTATTTAACTTAAATTTTCTATTAAACGGAATATGAGAAACGATTGTTGTGTCCGTTTCATTGAAATTAAATAGCTGATGTTAACAAGAATCTCTACCCAAGTAGATAGACTAGGGTGCTGATGAAGTGCGTGGCTGCACAGAAAAGTATCGGTATTTCCTCCAGCTTAAAGTCTAAGTTTAATTTTTCTTCTCTTCTTTAGAAACTCACATTAATTAATAAAAATATTTCATTCAATAAGAATTGAAATTACTGAACTTGAGCCTAACTATGAATTATTTCTGATTAAAATTCACTACAGTTCAATTAAAAGAATCTAAATATTTAGCTCTGGTTGGTTCGACGATCGAGACTTCGCTAAACAAAGGCTCCCTGTTATCAAAATAGACCAGAAAAGTATAAGTATGTCCAGTATTCTGACATTTATTCTTACCTAACCTTACTTAATCCAAACTAACCTATCCTTACAAAAGTTTCAACTTCGAATATACCAACAGATTTATATTTATTTGAATTTATATTAAAAAAATTCTTACATATATTTGGCCTTATTTATAAAACTCTTAAAGTTTTAAAGGCTCTTTAAAACAAATTTTAATACAAAATTTTTCTTAAAATGCCTTTATAAAGACTTTTTAAGTTTTGTAAATAAGGCTGAGTAGTTTTTGCGTCAAATAGAGTTAATCGATTTGTGCACTGAACGGCTTTATATTGTTGACAATGTTTGTTGAAAAAGCAACTTGTGTTTTTATGATATTTGAAACTAATTTCCGGTTACAGTAACAGTTCAATAATTTTATACAAAAAGAGACTGTAAACATTGGGTAGTATGAATAAAAAAAAGCGTTTACTTATTTTATTTAAAAATTAGTTTAAATAAACAAAAACCACACACATATTTCGGGTTTTAAAACAAATTTTTAAATAAAAAAAAAAACAAATTTTTTTCATACTTTCAAAAGATATGTCTATTAAAACTTATAAAATCTATAAAAATTTTTTAAATAAAAACATTTTAAAGCAAGTTATACCTCAACGAAGTCGTCTTTGAAATATTATTCAGGGTTCCCTTTTCCAATTAGAATTTTTTGTTTTCCCTATTACTTGCTATTAGTTGGAATTGATCCCTGGGAAAAGTTTGATTAAACTAAATTAATTATTTTTTTAAAGTTAATTATTGAGTAGCTAATTAAATAGAATACACATCAGTTGTCATGTAGCCTGTTGGCGAAATTCTAAACAAACAATCGAATTTTTAAGCCCTCAAGAATCCAATGACAGTGGATATCATAAAATTTTACTGAATGAGTTTATGAGTTATATATATGTACAACTATTAATCTATTAACGTTCACCCAATATCTGAGTCTATAACGGAAATGTTTTTTTCTCAACGGCTCTCGCTAAAAATTGGATGTCGATAATTATAATCCGCTTTCACTATTTTAAAAAGGCATTATCTATAGATTAAACATTCTTATTACATTTGGACCAAAAATTTATCATTTAATAATATAAAATAATAAAAACAAAGTAAACCCAACAAGCAGAACCTTACAGACCAAACATCCGAATACCTTAATTGTACTTATGCGTATCACTCAAACATTAAAATTACTTAGATGCATCAATTAGTTTTTTTTGGAAAAATGTACAAATGATTCCAGTTGTAAAAATTTTATATTAAATATTTGTATTTTTTATTTATTTTTTGTTTTAATTTTAACTGAGTCTTTAAAGAATAGTGTTTTCACAGTGATATGGTTTTAATATAAGTTGTTTTTAACGTTAAAACCTACTGTTAAACCTGGTTTTACCATACAAATTGATTTTAAGTTGGTTTAATGAAATTCAACCTTGTTTTCGCAGTGCTAGATTCAGTGCAGCCAAGTTAAAATGACCGTAAGCAGCTGATAATATTTATGTCAGTGAATAAGAATAGATACTAATTGGTACACTTTCAACTTAAAAATGCATGTAACCGCAATATTAATCAAAAATTGCGGAAAAAGAGTCCTTGGACGAAAAACAACAGAAATATTTTCATTGACCTCTGGGAAGTGAAAATAGATGATATAATTGACATCGATCTGCCGATAAAAAAGTTTTATTTTGTAATGCATTTGTGCATTTTTTATGTGCAATTACTTGATTTTCAAGCATAGCTATCTTCACTTTCTATAATTAATTAAAAAATGTTTATTTACAAAATATAAAATAATTTCCATTTTAGAGCAGATTGTGAAATGTCTGAGTTCTTTATACAAAAAAAAAAGTTGTCAAATAAGTGTTATAAAAAGCAGAAAAACATACAACAACAAACACACGCATTTCTGTAGAAGATTTATTTTATTTTAAGCCAAATTATTGGACAGTCTGTGGGTAAACACATGAATTTAATAAACTTTCACTGAATGCAAAATCAGCTGTTTATGGTTTTAACGTTAAAACCAGGTTTTAACTTTCAGTGTAAAAACCCTAAAAGATCAATTAAATTTGTAGGCAATTCCAAATATTTTAGTTGAAAATAAAATTAAATTAAAATGGTTGTATTAATACTACAATTTCTGTGATTGGTTGAAAATTAATAAAGTTTTTAATTGAATCTTCGTATTTTTTAATGGAATCTTGTTTTGACTCTGTAACCATTAAACGGCTATTATACATCAAGCAGGTTGTCAAATATTATTTTAGAACAACAGATTTCCCTGCATAACATCGAGCCCTCTTTTCGAATTAACTTTTTTGTTGAAATCATAACTTTAAAAATATATCTTGTCGCTTACGATAGAGTTTTATATTGTAAGCGAAATTTACGTATACAAAACTTTACAACAAAGCTTTAATTTTTGTCGCTTGTGATTTAATAGAAAATAGGAATATTATTAAATCAAACTTGATTTTAATATTTAACACTCATTTCTCAATGACTTCCTTACAGCCAATGCAAATACTAATTCAGGCATTATTTCGAGGCGTCATCTCGACAACATGCTTCTTGTATAGTATTCATCTTATATGCAATTAATTATGGCTGGATTAATGTTATAAAGAATATGAAAACAAAGTGAATATGTTATTATAAAATATTTTACGTAGTAAAATAAAAGTTAAAGCTAAGTTTATTTACCTCTCTTAAATGTATTTTTTCAAAGCTTTAGTTTTATTTTTAGCACAAATTCAATAACTTTCACAGCCCGACATAAAAGTGGCTTCATAATATTAGTTTCTCTATACAATTTCATATTTGATACATATAGCAAATAATTTTATATACTTCAATTAATAATTTACATTTTACTTTCGTTATATTTTACCTTGACAATGTTACGAAACATGTATCCAATGGCATCTGTGATGGATGGTTCAACTAACAAACAAGTTAAGACAATGTTCATGCGGTCGCTGCTATGGGTGGTTGTTGGTCATGGTTGAACTTAAGCAAATACAAATGTGTCTCATATTACAAAAACTAACAACTAAAATAACAATAGCAATACTTTAATGAAATTAAAAACCCTTTTAACTGCATTTCAAATAAACCACTCAAACATAAAAAATAAAACTGAAGAGACAGTCCACCAACGACTCTCTATATATATAAAAGCCTGGGCAAAGTAAAGAAAATTTACATTATAATTAAAAGTAACCGAAAGTAAACAAGTCGCAACGCACATCTGTACGCAACTCACAAACCAAACAACCAAACAAATAACCAACGCATCCAGCCAGCCACACATCTAACTTATACTCATGGCTTAAAATTTTTTGCATATTTGTTAAGGATAAATTCCTACAGACTGGCAACAATTGCAACTAAAATCAAAACGTGCAGGATAGCGGTAATATAGAAGGAACTGGAAAAACAAATCACTGCAAAACACCGCTTCTAAAAACAAAAAAAAAACAAATCAAAGTAGAGCCAGAAGAGAAAATGCAATTGTTGCCAGTGTTGTTAAGGCCTAAGCCAAAGGCTAGACAGCCAAAACAGCACATAAATTTAAAATTTACTACAAAGACCTTCACAAGCCCAGCTGCAGCAGCAACGATAACAACGACATTCCTCAATGCAATTGTTATCAATGCACTCCTATTGATAACAACAACGTGGGGCATAACAACCGCCCAACAACCAGCAGGCAATTATGAAGGAGTCAGCACTAATGCCGATGTGGTATCTGCCCTAACAGGATTACCAAATGGTTATGCTACTCCAAACTACATAAAAAACTACTACTATCAAGTAAGTGAGAGTGAGGCAAATAAGCAACAGCAACAACACCAGCCAAACCAAAATAATGCTGCACTAAAATCAGGCCATCCAGGAGATTTAGCTGCTGCTGCTGGCATGACTGGCCGTAGTTTTGTAAGTATGCAGCCAAACAATTATGGAAATACTTTTAGTTTTCGTGGAGGAGGCGAAGATGCGTTCAATGTTTATGATGGTGGTTTTGTGCCTACAACTTTCAGCGCTGCCGGCCAACATTATGCAGCATCTTTAGCTGGTCTACAAACTGCCACAGATAAAATTAATGCACTGCATCAATATGCCACGACTGCAGCAAATAAAAACAATTTGCAGGCCAGTCCTCAGCCATATGGAAATGTCAATAGCAATAGCAACAACAATGATATCGTTGTTGCAGAGGTCGATAACAACAAAGCCCAGCATAGTTTGTTTAGGCGATTAACGAATTATGGCGGGCTTAAAAGTGGTGGCATTGATGGTGCTGGCAGTGGTGACAGTCCAGCAGATGCAAGTGGAGCGAGTCGAGATATAGCAAATGCTAATTACGATGGTGGTGCTGTACAGCTTTTGCAAAATTATGCCTTGACTTACAATGCAGACGAGGCTCAAGAATCGTCAACGCCGCAAAATTTCTATAACCAACAAAATCTATTTAACCCGGGCCAGTTTTTGCAAGAGCAAACTCATACAAATTATTTTCCACAATCAATGGCCGCTACAGCTGGATATCAAATAGAAAATCAGCCGAAATATTACACATTAAATAGTTATCAACAAATGAGCAAGCCAGAACAACAACAACAACAACAATTCGAACAACAGCAATATTTACAATACCAACAACAAGTATATGAACATCCACAACAGCAGCAAGAACAACAGCAGCAGCAGCAGCAAACATTTAATAAGCAGGAGACACTTAGAGACACTTCAGTTCCAGCGTCATACTATCCAAACTATATAGAACATAAAAACGATAATAAAGAGCATCAGCAGAAAAATCGCAATATCGCGACCGATAATTATCACAGATGGAGAGAAAATCAAATATTACCCAGCTATCAGCCAAACCATACTATAACTGCAAAACCACAGCAGATGCAACAGCAACAAAAACAGCCACAACATCAGCAACAGCAACAGCAACAACAACAACAACTGCAATATCAGTTCCTAGCAAATAATCTTTATAATCAGCAGAACCAGTCAATACAGGAACCGGAAACAGCTGAAACCTCCCATAGTGCACGCATTAAAAAATCATCGAAACACAAAAGTAAACGTCATGATAATCAAGAAGCCAACGATCTGAGTTATAGCTACGATACCCTGCTGGAGCAAAACCACAACACCATAGACCATGGCTCAAATGATTTTTCTGCCGTACAAATTCATCAGCTAGAAAGACTGCAAGAGCAACTGCAACATCAGCAGCAGCAATTTATAGAACTGCAACATCAACTAATTGATCACGATCAGCAATTGCAAATACAAAAACATATCGCCAATACACCAACACCCATATTACCACCAATAACTCAAACTGTTCAACATAATCCCCACAGTTTGCAGGCCTTGGCCGGCTCTCCTCTGGCCAAACACACGCAGATTATTAAAACTATACCCATACCGCAGCTGCAACAAGTTCATGTGCCCTATCGCGAAAATGTCACCATTGAGATACCCAATCCGGTTATAACTCCAATTAGAAAACCTTTTGCCATTCAAATACCCATAACAAGGACGGTGGCGGTGCCCAAGATACAGGAAGTAAAAATTCCCATAGAAAAGCTGCGACCATTTCCGGTGGAACGTCCCATTCCCTATATCGTCGAAAGAAGAGTGCCATATCCAGTGGAAAAACAAATAGCCCAACCCGTTTACTATCCCGTGCCCATAAAAGTGCCCATTCTGCACACAGTCATTCATAAATTGCACAAGCCACCTTCAAATGGACCACAAAACTATCACCAGAACAGTTTCCATTTGCCGCACACTGTTTACCAAAAGACACACCATGGCCACGGTCATGGTCATGGACATGGACATGGACATGGTCATTCTCATTATTACTGATAGTAAATTTATGTTTATGTTAAGCGACTGTTGCTTTATAAACACAGAAAAAAATTTCCTTCCGATAAACACATTTATTTGACAAAAAAAAAATATAAACAAAAATCAATTAAAAACGTATTTGATTGACTTAAACTTTTGTTTAAAAATTTAATTTAATTAAAAGTTTAATTGACTCAATAACATTTGTAATTGATTTTTGTTTTTTTTTGTCAAATAAATGTGTTTATCGGAGGATATTTTTTTTGCGAATACTTTATTTTATATAATAATTATTTTGAATATATTTTAGTTACATACTGTAAGAATATATATTATTTATAGTGGAACTAAGCCTCGTTGTGAAATGAAATAAATTATTATAAAATGTTAACAAAATAAGTAATCAATGCAAGTTTAGTCTTTGAAGAAATGAGTGCGAGCTCGGTTCCACGCATTTTTCTGATTTGCATTAGTGTCCCTTTCTATCAGCTGTTGTAGGAAAGTTGAAGTAATGAAGGCACACATACTGATAACTTAACTATACCGGCGTAAGCGGATACTAATACTTATGTAACATCAGAGTGCCCTGCTTTTTCGGCATTGTGTAGCAGAATCATCAACAAAGTAAAATAACTAATAAAATGGCCACTACATAATGCTTTGAAATTTAATACGCCTCATTGACAACAGGGGCGCTGCAACACAGCATTATTAAGAACGTGCAAAAAGCAGAGCTGTAAAAAGAATGAAGCTTTCCTCTATCTCTTCTTTAAGAACAAAATTCTGGACTTTAGATTGCAGAAATTTTAATATTTCAACCTTGAAATTTGTTGAGTAAGATTGACGTATTCAAATTTAAGCATAAATTCTGAATTTATAAAATGAATTCTTAAAATCAAAAACATGGTCTTACACTTTAAAAACTAATTCCTAAAATAAAGAACTTAATCTTAATTTTAGGGGTTGTGTTTTCAAATTTTCAACAATAATTTAAGATTTTTATGAAGAACAAAATATTTAATTCGATCTTGAAATGAAATTATATTCAAGATTTATTTATTTAATAAGACTTTCTCAGCTATGTTTATTGTTTGTCATAACCAAGGCGAATTCATATAAGGTGGCCTTATCGCTACAACAATACAACAATACTAAAAACAACATGCAATTCGTCTGGCTTTAAAAAACCCCACTTGTCAAAAACAGTTGACTAATATACCAATACATACATACATATTTATAAAAGGCTGACTTCCTAAACGCAAGTTGCAATTCATATTTACAATGCATACACTTCGTAAACGCATATGTAAACTTTCTGGCAATGTCCAATGTTCCTAATCGTTTGGCAACTCATTTTAATGAGTATCAGTTGTCAAAATCGTGCATCATTTTTATTTTGTAGGCAAACATATGTATGAGTTGCATAGCGACGTTCCTAAATGCCGATAAAATGCAAAAAATGTCTACGCAGCGCAAGTTTGCTCTTAATACATGCTTAGCATTGCACACGCATTTTATTAAATTGTGAATTGCAACTTGCGTTTAGGAAGTCGGCCAAACACATACACTTTTCACTTTAAATGTAAACAAACATTACATAAAAGAAGAGATTTTGACAATCGGGGTGCAAAGCAGAGTAGCAAGCCGTACCGGCGCGGCTGGCGGCTAGCCAGTCAGCCGTTTTTTTTACACAAGCCGAGCCGCCGCCGAACCACTCGGCTTATCAGCGGCTTATACTCAGCCGTTATTTTGTTTTTTATTTTTTATAATTTTTTAAATTTCGTATTTAATATGATAGCGAGCGTCCCGGAAAGATAGTTGTTTTTGCTTCCACATAAAAAGAAAATGTTTATGTGAATGGTAACGTAGCTGCGACAACACTTACGTTCTCTTTTGGAGTCCGTTCTTAAATACATGGACGTTTACATTGACTTTTTTGTTTAAGCAGTCAGGCGACTTTTTGATAATTAATTGTTCAAAGCTTTTTGTTTGTTGATCCGTAGCAGTGTTCCAATAAAGTAATTAATTTTTAATTCAATCCGAAAACTTAAATAAAATTTATGTAGAAGGCAATCATGAATAAAATTCCGAGAGAAATTTTTCCAGGGGAAAAATTCCAACAATAGCAAGTAATAGGGAAAGAATTTCTAATTTGAAAAATTAGAAATTTCTCGCGAAATTTTATTCATAATTGCCCTGATAATCTAGAATATGTTTCTATGATTTAACAAATAATTTACGAAGCTATTTTTTAAGATATCAATTACTGCAATATTCAAACTATTGCAAAATAAATAATGTTACAATGTGGTGATTCAATAATTCACGTATTTTTCTAAAAACAGACTGGGTTAAAAATTTTTTTCAAATGGTTAAACAAATCGGCGTTAAGCCGTTCAGCCGCCGCCGCCGAAAATATTTGTCTTTCAGCCGCCGCCGAAATTTTTTGCATGGCTTGCTACTCTGGTGCAAAGCAGTTCAATTAGGCTTCGAACACCTGATAATCATCTGGACTGTTAAGGTCACCTGTTATCAATTCGCCTTGGTCATAACAACATGTAGAAATATGTGAGAGTTTACCAACGGAATTTAGTGAGAGAGAGGGAGAGAGAGAGAGAGAGTAAGCAATGTACAAAGGTGCTAAAATCAAAATACAAATATGTACAATATTTATAATTGTGAATTATAATGGGTTGCTCACAACAGTCATATATTTTCGTTTTGCAACCTTAAAACGTGTTAAGTTATGAGTACCATTTGAATACTCCAATTATATATTAGAAGTCTTATTTTAATTCATTGGGTTTGAAAATATTTTTAATTCGTTTACTTTTTTCGTTCATTATATTAATTATATTAAACGGTTTCCTCATATCTTAGTCCCCTAACAAATTGCCTCAGCTTTGACGCTGTATACATACATACTACATACATACATACATATATTTCAAGGCACATGTATTTAAAACTCGTTTTGAAGAATATTAAAATTTTAATTTACTTGTAAATAAATTTATTCTAAATTTGTCCTTGTTATTGCTGAAATTTTTTTTGGCCTAGACATAGCTTCGTAACATGGTCTGTTAACGCATGAATAACAAATGTGGAAATCTAATCATGAGTTACTTATTTATAAACTCAAGGAAATTTGTTTTGTTTTAGTATGACAGCTGCTCAACTAAATTTTTTAATTCAAGCTCTTTCACTTAAATAAAAATCATCACAATCTTTTTCACTTTCATTTCCCAAGAACAGGTTTAAGCAGCTGCTTAAAACTAAAAAACGGGGTGTTATAAGTTTGTAGTGTGTGTCTGTGTATCTGTGTGTCTATCCGTGTCCACGTAAAGACCAAACAACTGGACCAATTTTAATTTTTTTGTTTGAAAGGTGACTTGATCGATAGTGTTCCTAGCCATATTTTTAGAAAATCGGTTTAGCCGTTTATAAGATATCGCATATTCTCTAGATATATTCGGGGTTTTTAAAATTTTTAATTTTTGTTATTATTGAACCATTTGCACAAATACATATCTTAGAAAAAATTGTACTTTAACGTGCCTTTGTATGATTAAGAGTTAACGTGAACTTTAACTGACAGTTCTTCATACAAAACTTGCCGGTAAAGTCCATGTTAGCTTTTAATTGTACATTGTGAAAAGGGCCGTAAATATATTTGTTCTCCGATTATTTGAATAATCAGCACATTTCTGTTTAATTGGATATTGCTTTACTTAAATTGCTCAAAAATTCTGGGAATGGTGACACACATGCATGGATCTTTTTTTTAACTTTTAGCGAAACAGTATTCCTGGAAATAAGCATAATTCCTGAAACAATTGAGATTTGTGTGATATAAGATTATTCTTTGTTAGAGCATTAATAAATGTACTTGCGTCCGTCTATCATGTAATGTTTGGAATTAGTGTTCCTAGAAATGTATTATATATTCACTATGAACACTTCTATGTGTATAGATATGTTCCTTTGGCTTTGTCTTTTAGTAGGATATGGCTTTACTTAATTTTATGAATGAAAAAAAATTAAAAATTTAATTATTAGTTAAATAACAAACACCTTGCAAACATTATTATACAAGATCTACTACACACACTAAAGCGTAATACTAATGCACACACATACTCACAGAAATATGTATGAGCAAAAGCACACACAAGTGCATACACACACACACACACACACACACACACACACACACACAAGATAATAATTCGAAATGATTTGAAACAGAAATAATCTAAAGCTTGTGAGTGCGAGTGATATTAAGGGCTCATATTTGAGATGAATCAAATGATGTTGAAACAGAAAATAGCAACACAATTCATTTGCACCCAACAAACGAAATAATAAGTGTTTCGTTTGTCTCATAATTTGTTTGAGGAGTTTGCTTTCTGAATATTTAAGACTAAATTTTAATGTGGAAGCCATATTGGGATAACGAAAGTTTCTTAAAAAACACCTTAAATGTAAAACTAATATACTATATAATTTTGTTCTTCGTTCCCAATAGTCAACATAGCCCATAGTATCCCAGTGAAAAAAATGAAAGTCATTCTAGTGGAACTACATTTTCATTGCTTCCAAAAAATCGATATTTTTAATTTCCCGAGAGTGAGCAGAAACCATGTAGAAGCTTATTTTAGTCATACAAAACCTTGTAACTCCTCCATAGTGTTAGAAAATACTCACCAGAATTACAAAAAATTTATTTTTTTTACAGAAATTTATGAAATAATTTTAGTCTAAAATTTAAATGTTATTTGCTTAAATTTACATGAAAACACTGTTTCGAGCTTAAATTCGTATAAAAAGAAACGAATTGTTAAAATAGGTAACTATTTACCATTTTTCCTAGGTCAAAATATTATCATAGAACACAAAAAAGGTAATTTTTCTTAATATCGTTTCCAATTCAGTGACCAGGCATGGAAAAAGAGAACTTCTTGCAATGACAACCCTATGTATAAATCATTAGATCGGATCGACATTTTCATGACTTTTTTGGAGTCACTTTTTTTGCTGGGATGCTTATGTGTATATATATGGGGTATTCCGCGTTGAACCGGAGGGTTAAAATTTTTGTTTATATTGATTTACCCAATTATTTGATATTTTGTAGTGCCTCGCAAAAGAGCCATCTGCAATAAATTATTCTTAAATAATTATTGTACGGAAAAATTTAATTTTCAAATCTACGAAAACAGCATTTATTAAAAAAAATTTTTCTTTACCCCAACTTCTTCTTCAAAGAAAATGTATGCTTTTGTAAAAACTTTATTTCATTATGTTTTAACATTATATTACACTTATATAAAAATGATGAATCATGTTGAATCAAAAGCATTTCATGTTAAAACAACATGAATTTAATTGAATATAGTCATTTCTTTTTAAATATTGTTGAAAAAAACCAGATTTTCAATCATTCGTGAATTCATTCGTGCTCGTGTCACGAAAAACACACGACACACGCACATCTCCAGTTTGTATAATAAAGTTTTACAGTAAACTAAAAACCACAATTTTTAACACCTTCCACACATGCTTGTTGGGCTATCATTCATTCCTTGTGTGTATTTTGTGGTAGTATTTGTCAGTTGTTTATATAATATTACGTAAATAATAAATTATGATTATACAAGCATAAGTTGGATTTTGTTACAATGAATGACGTTTATAACCAAGGGATTTTCTTTATAAATTCACTTTAGTTAACTTTTTTTCTTCTTCTTCTTCTTTTTATTTCTTTGCAGAAATTTTGATTGCGACTATCTTATCTATGTATTGTATTAAATTTGCACAAACACTCAGCACAAGAAGACTTTATAAAATATTCAATTCAAATTCACGTGTCAAAATGTTGTGGGTGGGAGTGAGTAAAAGATATAATAATATTTTGAGGAAAAATATAATTAAATATACATAAGTGGAAGAAAATGAAAATTAAGGCAAATGTATTTATAAAATCTATTTGTTTTTTGCAATCCTACAAATAATACAACACATAGAGATCGAGCCCTTGTTGCAAAAGAGCCTTAGCGCATAGAAAGTTGTTTGCCAGAATATGAGTTTGCATTTTTGAATTTACTTATACTTTAACAATAAAATTATTTATAAGCTTACTCTCAAGAGATGAATACAACAGATATCTTTCTGCAATTTTTGACAATAGAAAGAATCATAGGACGCTGCAGTATAAAGTAAGATATATAAAAGTCTTCGAATTCATAATGTAATTTTGCCGGGAGATATTTATTAAAATTAAATAAATATGAAATGAATCTTACATTACTAACTAATTTTAATTTTTTAATTTTAATTAAACTAGTATTAATTAAAATTAAAATGTTGCATAGTATAAAATTATTTTTTCATTTAGTTGATTGTAATCTTTAAAATATCTCGAAACATAAATTATTGGTATTCTTTTTATGCTATTTTATTACTAGATGTTCTTAGGAGAATTTGCACATGTCTATTTTACTGCTAAAAATTTTAATGTTATAAAAAGGCTCTAAATTAACTTCGACAAACAAGGATGGACATGCTGATCCTGGTACCGTTTAAATATGTAAACAACTTCATATAAGTAAATTCCATTGGGTAAATGATACAACATTTTTTTTAGTTAGTTTGCCCTTTCAGTAAGTAGTATTAACAATTACTAGCAGGGACTGAAAATAATTGTTATTTTTTTATTTGAAATGAAAAGGTTACTGTAAAACTTGTTTTATTTGGTTTGGTTACCAATAACTATTTTCTAAAGAATTTAAATTTTTTGGTTATTGCTGCCTAAAATACGTAAAAGATGTAAAAGTTGAATTTTTAAGAGGTATGCAGGACAATAAATTTAAATATCTTTGGCAAAGTTGACAAAACTGGCAGTTTTATAAGAAACATTTATCAATTTCATAACTATAATAATTATTTTGCATTTTATTTTTTTCGACAAAATGTCCAATTATGTTTAACCCTTATGTGCGCACCTAGGTACCCGGGTACCTTTGTCGTTTTCAACCAAAATTGTATCATTGAAATTGATAACATGCATATCTGAAACTTCTTGAGAACTAACAAGTTTCAAAAAATTTTGTTTTTTTGCAGCCGTACACATAATTTTTTTTTTTAATTTGCGTGAGAGACCGATTTACTCTTAACACCCTTAACTGCGCACCAAGGTACCGGGGTACCTGTACTTATTTTATATGGGAATGCTGCCATTGCAATTATCTTTTTTGATGTTGTTAATAGCTCTGCATAAATAAATAAAAGTCTGTATAAAATATAAACGTAAACAATTTATTTCATGAAATAAGCAAACAGAAACATAAAAAGAAACAAAAATTCTATAAATAATAAAAAGAACGATATAAAATTTTAGTGCGGATCTTTCGAGCAGTTTGTACACACTGGTCGACTGATCGAATATTCATTGCAAATTGGCTTTGAACAGCCGATACAAGCCTTACGAGTTTTTCTCTGCTTCATTCGTAGCTGCGAGCACACGTGACAACTTCCTACTAAAGGAATACGACCGCTTTTGTCCTTGGTTTGTAAACTGGACATGGGCGAAGTTAGAGGTTCAAAGTCTCGTGTATAAAAAATTTGTATCGCGGATGCCGTCGATGACTGTGAACTTATTTTTGTATTTTTAGCACGTTGTTTTACATTTTCCTGACAAAGATCAAAGCTTAAATCTTTTAAAAATTTTCTACGACGATCAGTAGATTTATGTTGGGTACTAAATTCCATATATATAATATATGATGCTACAGCTGCTATATCAATAGCATTAAAAAATATTGCCAACGGCCATCGACTTGTTCCACGTTTGCACGTATATTCACCCAATAATTTATCCATATTATCAACCCCTCCTTTAGTTTTGTTGTAATATGTTATAATACCCGGTTTTGCAAACGTATTCGATTCCACGTTAGAATCAGCATGCATGGTTGATAGCATAACTACTGCCTTCTTCTTTTTTGACACATATGTATGTGTATCTGGAATTTTCAATGATATGTGTTGCATACTTTAAGGAGTTAAGAAAAATATGTAATATATTTATTGTCAACGACGACAACGTTTTGACTAGATATTTAGTGCTAAAATGCTTGTTTTCTACGTAACTTCCATGTAGGTACCCAGGTACCTCGAAGCGCATTACAAGGTGTTTTTTTTGCCGCGCACATAAGGGTTAAATACGTGGCGTTTTTCCTTAGCAAATTTCTACTAAAAACATAATGAGTATGTTGCAAAAAATATACGAAGTCGCAAGGGATTAAAATAATGGAAAATATCTCCCAAAACTGATTATATAGATCGTAAAAACTTAATAACTCGAGAATAGGCTTACAACATACATATGTACGTATATGTATGTTAATCGCTTAAACTTGCAAAACTGTGAATATCTACGAAAAATTTCCAAAGCTGTAAAAACTGTAAACGAGCAAACTCAGTAGATTTTAAGAATCAAAAATAATCTCATTTTCAAAAAATTACAAAAATTTGGGAATAATTTTTTGATTGAAAAAAAAATTAAAATTTATATTTAATTTTATTTTGGTCCATATATTTTTAATATATGAATGTATATAACTATATATGAATATGTATGAATTCATGTATGGAAATATATGGGATTATACATGGCAAAACTATTATATATGAACTAATATATGGACTTATATATGAAATGTATTATAACATATCAGCTCATATATAAAAATTTAATTATGAAGCTCTTCATATGGGAATCCATATATAAATATAAGATTTTATATATGGAGCCATATAAGAATGTATGCATACATGATATCTCACATAAGATCGTTTTTGCAATTGAAATTTTATCACTGCTGAATTGGAAATCCATTAGAAAATACATACGCTATGCAAAGTTTATATACGTACCCTCAACGTTTAAAAACGTTTGTTAAAAAAACCATTCTTGTATGATTTTATACATTGTGGCCCCATTTAATATATGAAATAATCAAAAGGATAATCCAGTCATTCATTTTATAGAAAATAACAAAATTCTCTATATAAGAAACAAAGTTAATATTACTGTATTGAAAACTATTGTAAGGCGGATTATTTTTTCTTTTATAATTAATTGCATTCGTTTTTAATCTGATTTCTTAAGCTAAATGTTATGTACGAATATGATTTATGCGTTTTTTAAATAATTGATTCACCTATTGATGAATGAAATGACTTTTATTCGTTTTGAATTATTTGTACAAACAAATGTTTCATTAAATACAACCTTTCTCTCAAGTCTAAAAAATTTAATTTTAGTAATTTAATTTATTGCACAGCAGTGCCTTTTGTGAATCAAGAGTGTATGAGTATGAACTTTGCATACTGTGGAGGGAATTTATACATACATGTATGAAAATGTATGAATATATATAATCATACATGCCCATATACCCTCATTTTTCGGATCCAAACCATATATGGGATATCATATATGCTCCATACATATTTTTTCAGCTGGGAAGCCCTAAAATTACTAAGAAATACCTAAAGATACAAGAAATTCCAAAAACTCAGTACAAATTGCTAAAATTATAAAAATCGCACCAAATTGCTGACATCAAATAGATAGATGGATTAAAAATCGGTAAAATGGTAAAAAGGGAAGATTTGGCTTAAAATAACTTTTATCGCAAAAATATCGAAAGTTGACAGCAAATCGTAAAATCGAGCCCTAAAATTGTTTAGGTAAAATTACGAGTATAATGAATGCCAAAAACTCGGAAAAATTCGCGAAAATTAGAAAAATTTGCAATAACTTGCTAACATCAAAATGATAGCATAGATATTAATTAAAAGTCGGCAGAACTATCAAAAGGGCAGAAACTGTAAAAAAAAACTAACGCAAATGAGTTAAGTCACCCCTAATTTGTTAAAACTATGCGCAAGAACAATTAGTAAAATTAAAAAATTACCTGATTCGCAAAACTTACTAAAATTTGCAAATAAATCCTAAAGCCCTAAAATTTTAAAGGATAAATAAAAACTCGAAAAATTTTGTTTCACATATTGCAAAAAATACAAAAACTTGCAAATATTTTCGGATAATCTATTCATAATTTTGCATTTTCGTACCAAATATTATTTTGCATATTTATATCTGAAATACCGTATATTAAATAACAAAAAAATTTTAATTCTTTAGATAATAGTTATTGGTAACCAAAAAATATTTTTGGTTGATATAATAGTTATTTATAACAAAAAAAAAAAAATATTTCTCACTTTAATTGGTTACAATAACCAAAATGAAATATATCTTACGATAATCGTTGATAATAACTATTATTTGAATGAATCAATTTTAATGGTTAAATATAACCTTTTTGTCATTTCTCTTATAACTCTTATGTCCCTGATTACTAGTACTTCGTACAAAATGTAACTTTCATATATGTACACATGTTTAAACATTTGTGAATTTGTTTCAGCATTGCATTTATCCATTTATCTATAACTCACTAACGCAAGCCATTTCTTGCATTTCATAGTTACGCCTGAAGTACTCTTCGTAAATTTTAGATAACAGTCTATATGCGACTAATATTTTGGTCTCTTATCTAAATTCAACCCAACTTATTTTAACTTTTACTGGTCTTAATTTCACTGCTTAGAACCTGGTTTATCGATTATACTGTCATTCACATACAAACAAACACACACATCCCACACAAATCACTTCCTGCAGAGTTTTTCATTATTTATATCAACCTACTCAGATGCATTTCAAAAGTGTTTATTTTTATTTTTTGTATCCATGAGTTTTGTTGATTATTGCTGTACATCACATCAAGCAAATTGCATTAAATTCAATTACCTCCAATGCACAGTGGTTCAGAGGGTATTAATAATACAATAATAATGTCTGAAAGCCTTAAATATTATCAACATTATTTATAAATATTATTAAAGCTATATAAAGGCTTAAAAGAAAAATTTTGCATGGAATTTTTTTTAACACCCTGTTTCTGCAACCTAGACGGACGTCTTGAGTATAAAATTTATATGGAAAGCACTCATATTTTTGAGTGATTTTCATACAAATTTTCTAGACGAGTCGTCTGCCTCACTTATAGAAACTACATATAAATCCTTTGTGAAGCTTTAAATATACTTTGTGTATAAGGTTGTATATATAGACACCTAAAGTACAAAAGAACGTATCATCAAAAAATTCAAAAATGATTTTTTTTATTGATTACGATTCACTACATCATAATACATATTCCCATCTAAAGAAAATATGTTTGGAGCAATATATATCCAATATATGGTTCGGATCCGAAAAATTATGATATATGGACATATATGATAATATATTTACACACATTTTCATACATGTGTGTGTAAATATTTACTATACAATATACGAAGCTCATATGTATAATCCATTGATCCAAAAAAAGCTCACTGCTGCGCAATAAATTAAATTACTTCAAATATTTTTTCAAAGATTTTGTACCGAAATGTTGAGTTTAATGACACATTTAATTGGACATTTTAAGAGAAAAGGTCACTCGATAAAAAAAAAATAATAACATAATGTAATTAAAGAAATCAGATTAAAGCCTAATGCAATTATAAAAGAAAAAATAATAATTTTTTATACTAACACTAGTTTTCAATGTAATAAGCTTTGCTTCTTAAAAATATCTAGAGAATACATACCATTATTTTCTATAAAATTAATAACAGAATTATCCATTTGATTATTTGATTTATTAAATAGGCCGACATTATATAACATCCTACAAGAATTATTATATTTTGTTACACGATTTTTTTTGTTACATGAGTTTTTATTTTTTAAACCTTGAGGCTCTACGCATATAAACTTTGCATACCGTATGTATTTTCTAATAGACTTTCAATTCACCAATGACAAAAAAAGAGAGAAAAAGAAAGTTCAAAATAACATAAGACACATAACAAGATAAGGTAATCAGGAGAAAAGAAACGTTTCTGTTCCCCCCGACTCTCTCTCTCTCTCTCACTCTCTCTCTCTCTCCCTCAAACTAAATAAGCTTAGCAATAAGATTTGCATAGTGTAAACTAGAACTAAGCAAAATTATTTATTTATTTTATTTATTTATTGATACATATTATGCAAAGTAAATTTGCAAAATATGGTGTTGCACAAATATGGGCGGAGTCACTGGACCATATGCCCAAGATTTTATTAACAGTATTTCATGCCTTCATATAGGAAGTAGCAACGTGGTTGTTAGAGAAATTCCACAAAAGAACCGCAAGTTTCTAAAGTTATCGGTGGCAGATCATTCAACCATTGCGAGTGAGACAAAAAACTATCGAAGGCCAAACACACAAGCCTGACCGCACTAAGAAACTAATTACTATGACTCGTAATAATCAAAGTCGTACACATTACATCTGAGATGATTGTCTTTGTTTTGGAAATAAATTTCCAATAAATTCCAACGTTACTCAAGAGTAATTTTTTTTAACAAACACAACCTGCGAAGCTATTAGCTTGTCTGCTGAAAACACACAGGGTATACATACGTGCGGGAATCAAACCCACGACTTCTGGACTGAGAGGTTGGCATCGCTACCACTTGGCCACAGGGGCACCAAATCGATTCATTTCATCCAGCGGGGTAATGTAAAATAATATTTTTTAATAGAATAAAATGACACAAGTATTTCCAGGTTTAATATAACCGGTGGCTCAAATTTAAGCGGTAGATGGCCCTTTACAATCCAATTACATATATTGCCAGGAAATTAAATTCGTCCTATTCCAAACAGCTGAGGGAAGCGAATAACAAGGAAGAGAATTTCGAATGTTCGAAGTCAGCTGCTTTGTTTCATCTGTTTTGTTTTGAAATTAAACTTATAACATTGTATTAATTTAAGTTTTAATGTAGTTCCAGCTGTGATATTAGAACGTTAAGAAAAAGCTTTATACTGTGATATTTACATTTTTGATTATTTTTGCAATTAATTTTAAATTATGTGTTTTATGTTGTATGTTGTCATGTCGCGTAAAATAACATTATTGAAACTTAAATGCAAATTTTATTAGAAGATAGTATATGTAAGTTAAAGCAAAATATTAATTGTTTTATTATTATTGTTGTTATTGCATTAAAATTGTTCTTTTATTTATCAATGTTACCAGATTTCAATAAATATAGTATCCCTTAAGATGTTGGAAAATCCCAACGAAACGTCTTTTCTTTTTCTTTTCTTTTATTTGCATTTGAATCAATTTGAATGACCTTGGAAGCCTGAATAGAGTAATTCTATAAAAACGCATTATATTTTATATAAAAGGTCGAATAATTAATTATATATACATAAAAGTATTTCAATTAAAAAGTACATCTGTTTGTAATATTTTTTTGCAATTACAATTACATATAATGTACTTTTTCCGCATTTTTCCCTTGCTTTTTTTATCGTTTCCAGCATATTTTTTGGATGCAAATCTTCTCAGCAAATATGTCTCTAGGATAGTCGCACGTGTGCAATTAATTTTGTGTACTTTAAGTATTCCGGCGGCGTAAATTTGTACTGCGGTATACACATCTTCCCCTGGCAACTTCAGTGATAGAACACATTTCACTTCTTTGAATTATGCTGAGAAACACATATGTACATATATGTTTAAGGACTCAACATAAATTCAATGCCTATAATAAAATTTTTAGCGCGAATTTAAGTTACGTTTCACTGATATGAAAATATAATTTTTTGAATGACTTTACTATTTCTGTGGCAATAAGGAAAAAAAGTGCTTAAGTCGTATTTTACTCTTTTGCAGGATAGCACTTTTAAGCATTCAAGTCGATTTTCAGAAACTTCTTTCTTTTGTAATTAAGTTGGGAAATTTTCCGTTAACCTTTAGTTTTTTAAGCAAACATCGTTCTAGATACTATAGGTAATACATTTAAGTTTAAATATACCAAAGTATAACTTCAATTAAGCTATTATTCCAAATGATGTTAAAAGTCTAAAAAAGATAAGTCGCAAGTCATAGTGCTATAACTTCCTAAAAAATTACACAAATTGATTGAGATTTTGGCTAGAGGTACTTTCAAATATGTAGATGACGGAGTTACCACTAACTCAAAATCAGCTTATCTCGACTTAAGTACTTTTTCCTTTTTTCCACAGATTTAATATGTTTGACCTAATCATAAGAGCAAACATTAATGAAAGTTTGCTTTTGTGATTTTGTTAACTCTGCTTTTTCTTTGCGTACACTATCACGTTATTTTTACGTTTGGCTTCACTATACCATGTGTGAATTCTGTGTTATTGACAATATTGCTTTGGCGAACTGAATGATTGAGTGGCCGAGGCACTGCATATTATTTTTTTTTTCATTTTCATTTCATGCCATATACACAATCAGATTTAGCTATTCTTCATGAACATTTTTTTATTTCGTACTTTATTCTTTAGTTTTGATTTCTTCGAGGTGGCGGGCAAGAAATTTATGGCAAGTTTTTAATGCTATTCCAAACAAAAGCAGGCTTATGAAGTAAAGAAAAGTACAAACACAAATCTCTCGAGCAGCAATGAAAAACAAATTTTCTTCATGAATAGTTGAGGGCAACAGCGAATGCGATTAAATGGAATTATGTTTTGCACTGCATCAATTGAGTTCAAAAGGGCAGTGGTGAAAATGTGGTAGAAATCGTCACGTTTGCCACGAATGTGTAAATTTTGTGTGTATTTGGAGTATATTTTGTAATATTGAAGTGTGAATGCCGGCAGCTTGATATCAATATATAAGCGCAACTGGAAAACATAAAATTTAAGTGTATAGCAGCAGAACTTTAAGACAAATCAATAAAACTAATGAAAAAAAAGAAAGATTTAATAACTCAGAGAAAACAAAAACAAAAAAAAAAACAAATTAAAAAAATCTTGCATAAAAGTAACAATTCTTTTTTCCGTTATAAAATGAAATGTTAAAAATAAAATTGTTAAATTTAGCAAGAAAAAGTTATTGCGCCCCAGCTCCATAAATTAAAAGAAAATTGCCAAAGGAAATGCCAAAATGATAAAAGAGTAGGCAGTAAAAATTGCCACCATAAAAAAATCATAAAATGGAAACTTTAGGCATAAAACTATTAAAATAAAGCATCTCCTATAAGGCTCTTGTAAGGCACATTAACATTTTCAACACTGTAAACGTTAAACCATGTGCATTTGTACGACTAAAATTAAATTGATTTAGTATCTGGGAAATTTCAGCTAAATTTAGCTTTTAACCCAAAGGAACTTGTAGAACATACATATGTAACACAAAAAATAATAATTTTAATCCAAAACATGGCATTAACATTTGGAATAGTGTAATGCATATGGCCGTTGTGGCTGTTTTTGATGAAGTTCGTTATATCATTAACAACATACAAAATTTCGACCTCCAAGGCATCAATTTATTGAGCCCTCGTTCATAGTGTTAAATTTTGACTATGAAATATTTTTAAATTCGCTTTCCAAACTGCGTTCGTTTCCATACATTTAAGAGTTTGTTTAGCAGCTCAATATTGTTATAAAAATTACCGTGTTACTGACATACATACGCTAAATACATGTATTGGGAGTTTTTTATTGAGGTATAGAACTTTAAGTTGGCATCACTTTTTTAACTGGCGGCCATTTTATCAGCTGTCAAGTGATTAATATTTAGTTTGGTTTGCCATTTCATCATGAACAGGTTGACAAAAGAACAACGCTTGCAAATCGTGCAAATTTATTTCGAAAATAATGGTTCAGTTCGCGAAGTTTACCGCAAGCTCCGTCCATTTTATGGTCGACATAATCGTCCATCAGAGCAATTAATTCGGTTAACCATGGATCGTTTTCGCACTACGTTTACTCTATGTGATAATACGCATCAGCAGAGACGTCGAACAGTGCGCACCGAAGAAACAATTGCCGCTGTAGAGCAAAGTGTTGAAGAGGACCCGAATGAATCGATTCGCCACCGGAGACCGGTATAGAGCCATGATAATCGACTATTTTGTTCCCGAATTGGATGGCATGAATGTGGATGAGTTGTGGTTCCAACAAGACGGCGCTACATGCCACACAACGCACGTCACAATCGATTTATTGAAGGAAACATTCGATGAGCGCATAATTTCGCGGAATGGACCTGTCAATTGGCCACCAAGATCGTGTGATTTGACACCATTGGATTATTTTCTTTGGGGATATGTGAAGTCGCTCGCCTACGCCAAAAAACCAGAAACGTTAGGGGACTTGGAAGCCAACATTCGTGGCGTTATTGCCAACATACGGCCCCACATGCTCGAAAAAGTGGTTGAAAATTGGACCTGTAGAATTGGCTTTATTCGAGCCAGCCGCGCCGGCCACATGCCCGAAATCATATTTAAACATTAATGGCATAAAATTATCCTTCCAATAAAAACAAATTGATGGACATTAAAACGATTTTCTTGTGTTTTATTTCAATTCGAAGTTCTATACCTCTAAAAAAAACACCCTGTACATACAGTAAGTTTTTTAACAAAAATTCTTCTAATAAAATTTTTAACAACGCAGTAAATGTCGGGTAGATTTTTTAAAACAAACATGCGAATTAGTTTTAATTAATTATGGTTTATAAATAAAGTTATAAGCACTATGGTTCCAGTACAAAAGTACTGCCTAAGAACGAGGCCAAAGTAGAAAAGTGTCAAAAAAAAAAAACCCATGAAAAATTGCAGATATATATTTGAAATTTCCTGAGATAATATGAATATGATTCAAAAGGTCTTAGTCTCTTCTTTCTAAATTTAATTATTAATTATAAATCGGTTGATATTAAAGTTAGTTAGAGTTTGATAAGTGCTTAACGGTACGAAAAACCGTAACTCAAGATTTTGGAGGTGTTTGAAAATTTTCAATTACAGATTACACTATGCAACAAATTTTTATCTTTTTGCCATAACCTTAAAGATCAAATGATTTTTTAGCTAATTTATGATTGATGAATACGAATGTGACATTTATTTATTTTTCTTAAGAAGAGTTTTCGAGATATTCGTGAAAAACGCTTTTTTTTGCAATTTAAGAAGATATTTCCAAAAATCTTGAGAAATGTGGATTAAAATTAAGCAACTTTAGCACCAGTGCAAAGATATGTTTTTCTTTTACCAGCCAATGTTTTTAATGTGTTGATCGGATAAAAATTCACTGAGTTACGGGTCTTTAAATAAAAAAAAATTTTAAGTTTTTTTAATTTTTCCTTAATTCAGATTTAAAGTTACGCCCTTAAGCCAAAAAAAGTTCGAAAATTTATTTTAAAATTGTTGTACCCCATTTCTGAATTTTTTTGTGAGAAGTTCTCGCATCGAGAAAAATTAAATAATTATATTGGTTGTCCTATTTGACACAGGGTTACTCACATAAAAATTTATATAAACTTACAAAATATATAAAAAATACAGTTTTTTTCTTACTCACCCTGTGTTTCACAGGATGATAACAATTTTTTCGACGCGAAAAGTTCTCACATTCCTTGCAGAAACGAGACACTGTATTTTCAATAAAATGTTCTAGCCCACTTAGTAAGCGTAAAATTATTATTATAGGGCAAAAAATTAAAAAGTAATGAACAGTTTTCAAACTTTTTGGGAATATCATTTCTTTTTTTTCGCGAATATCTCGAAAACGATTTTTAAGAAAAATTAATAAATGCCACATCTATGTACATATGTTCAGCGAACGCAAATTAGCTAAAAAATCATCTAATTTTAGAGCTTAATTTTATTTTGTTTTTATACTCCACAATACCTACCAGAAAAATAGTAACACGTCCCAGGTATTTTGATTCCATTAGAATATGTAACACAGTGTAATTAGTAAAATGTGTTTGTTTTGTGTAAAGAAATTGAGTTTTTATATTCGATTTTATCGTAAGCGACATGTTATCGAATATTATCGAATATCTTATCGATACGTGCTGTAAAATTTTATCGCAATCAACAATTTTCATACAAAAACATATTTGCATATTTAAAAAAAAAACCTTCTCCTGAAAAATTTATCGGCCCTTTTCTGCAAACCGTATCCGAAATAATTTTTCATTTTCAAAAAATTAATAGTGGTCCTGCAGATATGATATTTGAAAATCTATATAATAAGAAAATTATAAAAGAAGTAAAAAAATATTTCCAATGTGGTTTTTAGTTTTCCAAAGTCGTGCGATTTCAAATCGATCGATTAACACAAAAGGGCCGTATGTGTAGTTTCCATAATGCAAGTTAGCGAGCGACTTATCTAGAAAAAATATATGAAAAGCACTAAAATTTTTGAGTGATTCCTATTAAAATTTTTTAGACATGTAGCTTGCTTGTATTACGGATAATACACATTAATTTTTACGATTAAATTGAAAATAATGCTCGAAATATTCTCTATTAATTTGTTATTGCCAAAAAAAGGATTGCTTAATACTATGCTACAATATTTTATTGTCCCAAAAATTAGGCTATATTTGTTAAAACAAAAATGTAACCTTTTTCAGGGAAAAGAAAAAGTTATAGCATATTGCTAGACATTGCCCTTTTTGGCCTGCTTGTCCCACAAGGAGTTAAGCATTTAGCAAGGTAATAAACTTGGACCCGAATGCTTTGTTTATCATTACCATGGACACTGTTTTTTAAACTTAAGACAGCAATCATAAAAAGTGAATAAAAGCCTTTTAACATTTAAAAAAAAGGAAGCTGCTCATAAAATTCAAGGCATGACTAACTTTCATTTAAGCATAAAGAAAACAAAGACAAAGACAATGTTACATAAAAACTAACGTTAATTTAATTAAATACATATATATTTCTCTACAATTACGTGGCTATAACTTAAAAAGAAAAAGACCAGCATGAAAAAGACAAGCAGAATAGAAAACAGACAATGTACATGTGTATGTGTAACGTTTTATGCGTTAATTAAAGCAAATTAAAAACATTTCCTCTTGGCAATTAGCAAACAAAATGCCAACTCTTTCTTAATATTTATTAAAATTCGTTTGTTTTTTTTTTGAAATCTACATTTTTTTCATTAATTATCTGGTACAATTTTATATTTTGCTGTAATTAAAATTGTAAACTTTATTAAAACGAAGCAGTAAAGGAAGAATTAAAACGCACACAAGTAAACAAACTAATTGCAACGTGTTGGGCTTGCAAAATGTATTTAAAGGACGAAAACTAAACTACTCGTAAGCTTAAACCTTGAATTGATGCTGCCAAGCAAATGAGAAAGAGATAGAGAGACAGAGAGAGAGAGTGCTGCAAGTGGGTACAGGTCACAGCTAATTCAAAGTAAAATTTTTCTAAATTCTTGGCAAAAATTTTCCATCACGCACGAATTGATTACAATTTGTTATCTATACATTGTTTGTTTTTGTTTTCTTTTTTGCTAAAACTCCTTCCAAACTCTCTTACACACATTTTCGCAAACACTAACAAAAAATTTCGTATATCAAGATATTCTTCATTTGAACGAACATACAGCATTTTGTCCATGTGGTTTGTTAGCAAACTTTGAATGAAGTTTACAAACAATTTTGTGGTAAAAGTTCAAAAACTTTAAATTACACAAAGTGTGGCTTAAATAATGATTATGCTTTCTTCTTCTCCCTTAAATGCCAAAACTAGTAGAAAAATTATATAAAAAGAGCAATCTAAGAGTTTGTCTCTAAGAAATTAATAAAAGGAATAAAATCAAGCTGGGGAATTATTGTTGGGTGGAGTGTATGACTTTTATGAGACACTGCACTTCCCAGTTGAGGCTTTGCGGTGCTGTGGTGATTCAAAAGGACTTTCTTAAGGGTTTTTTTTCAAATATTGAACTCATATCTTACATTAGGAAAATTCTAAGGAATTGTAATATACACATTTTTGCTCAATAATCAAGGAAATATTAATATATTATTCCTAGTATTTCTGTAACAAAAAATAATCATTTCATATATTTTTTTTGTTGAGTTTTTGCTTTGAAAGAAGAAGAAGAAAATATTCATTGACTATTTTAGAAAAGTAATTTGGTTTATTTTAAGAACTGTAATAATTTGTCCAAAGGTGGTTGAAAGTTTCTGGCAAAGTAAAATTTATTTAAATATTCGTAAGAAATATTTGCTAAATATTAAAATTTTCATTCAAATTGCTTAAGTAGAATTTGTGTTTAAGAAAATTATATGATAGTGGAAGAGATTGTCAGGTATGTTTCAGGCAAAGCTGTTAATAAATGGTTAAAAATCGTACTGATTACTAATTTAATTACTTTTTTTTTTTTTGAAAAGTTTCGCATGGTTTCTAATTGATTACGATTACTAATAATGGAAAGGTAATCTGAATTACTTGAAATTATTACAAAATAATCAAAAAGAATCAAAAGCATTAAAAAAATTATAAGATTATATTTACAGGTCCCTTTTAATTCCTTTTGATTATTTATTAATTATCAAAAGTAATCTTTGAATTATTTTTTGATCCCTTTTGATTATTTTGTTGTAATTTCTAGTACTTCAAATTACTTTGCGATTAATAGTAATCGTTATCAATTATTTATCAGAAATTCTTTTTAAAATAATTATACAATCAGTACAATTCTTTTTAAAATGTAATCTAATTGATTGCTAATCGTAATTGAAATTTAACAGCTCTGGTTTCAAGTAAGTTTTCGTAGGAAAACTCATCAAACTATATTCGACACTTAGAAGCAATAAAAGCTGTTAGAATCAATCCATTTCTTCCGAGAAGTACTAACGTTAGCCAGGCCACTATAATATATTCTACGATTGTATACAAACAGTACACAATTTTATACATAAATATGTGCGCCCATAAGCGTGTACGTTTGATGAATGATTTATTACTATTGCTTTTAAGTGGCTCATTGCGAAAAAAAAAATTATGAATTAAAAGCGAAACTGCAAGTGATTCCTTATCATTGTCGCGCTTACAAAAATTTTTGCTGGAAAGTCTCATGAGAAATATTCAACTAATATATTAAAGTCTCCTAAGAGATGGTGTAGCCGCTCCCACTTTTCAAAACAAAATATTGTAGACTAGTATAAGGGCAAACTATACCAAATATTTTAATAAAGTCGATAGAGTTAGGACGCTTTAGCTTAAATTCTTAATTGTAGGTTTAAAGGGCGTGTCTCACCCCCCATTGAAACTTACGGATTTTAAGATTTTTCTTGTTCATCTTTTATCTGGATTTATTATAAAATTGCAGCTCTCTAGTAAAACTTGGAGTTGTAAGGGCTTGGCCCTTCCCATCGGCTAATACTCACTCATCTAAGCTTACCTGTGCACAAAATTTCCGCTCCTTAGCGTAAATTCTGGCCTTAAATTTTATGGGTGTTACCCCGTCCACTTTTTTAAACTTCAAATTTTTTTTTGGCAGCGCTTATCATTCATGTAATTATACCCTTTACCAAAAAATGGTAAAAGGGTATATATAGGTTTGTCATTCCGTTTGTTATTTCTACAATATTAATAAGAGACACATAAAGTATATATATTCTGGATCCTTATGCACAGGGAAGACGAACAAGCGATGTAGGTCTGTCCTTCTATCCGTCTGTCCGTCTGTCTGTACGTGAAATCGGTTTTCCCAAGCTCCCAGAATAGCTAGAGACTTCGTTCTTGGACTGGTGTGTCAGAAATTTTCCGAAAAATTTTGCTATTGAAAATCAGCAAAATCGAGCAGACGGTTTCAGAGCTGGAAAACTCATACTCAATATTCCCATAGAAAATAACTACCGAAAACAAGTTTTTATTACTTTTTTATTAAATTAACTCATTATTATACTTCGGATGAATGAAATTGGTATTTATAATTAAAAAAAATTTCGAATTTAACAAATTAAAAAAAACGTTTCCAGGGTTGGACAACTTTAACTCTTTTTCTAATAATTAAACATATTTCATGTTTTAGGAAGAAGGCTATTTTCTCAGGAACGGTAAGAGCTACGGGTCTGAAATTTGGACAGTGTATGTAGAACTTTGGTCGCTAGAACAGCAAATATATAAAAGCTAAAAATTAAAGGGTATTCCAAAATGAGTGACGAAAACTTTTAAAATCCCATGTAATATACATACATTTGTATGTATGTGTGTAAATATGTATATTGACACTTGAAATTTGTAAAATTAGTGTATTTTTATATAGACTACAAAAATTAACACAAAAATTTAAAAAATTTAAATTAAAGGGTGGTACATCAGTTAATGCAATTTTGACTATGTAATTTTAACAAATTGCTATATCTTGGAAACCGTAAGAGCTAAACTATTCAAATTTTCAAAAACGGTAAAACTAAAAAATCCAAAAATTATAAAATCGCCAAAAATTTAAAAAAAAAACCCCAAAACGAAAAAAATCGCCAAAATGAAAAAAAACGCTAAAATTAAAAAAACGCCAAAAACGGAAAAAAATCGCCAAAACGAGAAAAACGTGTCAAAACTAAAAATAAATTTTTACAATGACAAAAAACGCCAAAAACCGCAAAATCCCCAAAACAAAAAAATGCTTATATGAACAAAAATCTCCAAAAATTAAAAAAAAAATCGCCTAAATGAAAAAAAACGCCAAAATAAAAAAAATCGCCAAAACGAAAAAAAATTGCCTATGTGAAAAAAATCGCCAAAAATTAAAAAAATCGCTTATATGAAAAAATATCGGCAAAATTAAAAAAAACGCAAAAAACCGAAAAAAAATCGCCATAACGAGAAAAAAGTGTCAAAACAAAAAAAATCCCACAATGAAAAAAATCCGCAAAAATCGCCAAAACAAAAAAAATGCTTATATGAACAAAAATCGCCAAAAATTAAAAAAATCGCCTAACTTAAAACAAATCGCCAAAATCAAAAAAATCGCCAAAACGAAAATAAATCGCCAAAATTAAAAAAAAAACGTAAAAAACCGAAAACAATCGCCAAAATCCGAAAAAATCGCCAAAACCAAAAAAATTTCCTATACGAAAAAAATCGCAAAAAAGCACCAAATTAAACATAATGCCTAAAACCTAAAAATTGCACAAAAAGTATGAATTTTTTCACAAAATTAATATGTACCTACATATCTCTCTGCTTATGTATGTATCTCTATACTACATAAACGCACTTTGGTAAAGGGTATATAAGATTCGGCACAGCCGAATATAGCACTCTTACTTGTTTTTTTTAGGAAACGGTTGATACATTAATAAGAGATTTAAGTCTCCTTGGCCGAAGTACACAAAACACAAGGCAAAAAAATTGTATGGGCGTGATTACGCCTGCTTTAAAATTATAGTTTTAAGCTTAGCAAAAGTGCAACGTGTATGCAACAATTCAATAAAGTATATGAAGTATTCAGTTTATTACCGTATTTAAAACCTGCAGTTGAAAATTTTTATTATTTAACTGCCCAAACAGAACCTGTGCTCATGCCTCTGCTACCAAAAATTCAAAGAGTCGGTGTCGAAGTTAACACAATAAAAGAATAGCTATACAAAACAAAGAGCTTCAGCTGTCGACATGTTCGTACAGTTTTCTATTTGAATGACTGCTACTTTAAATAAATGCTAATTTAACGAAGCAGAAATATTGATATGTATGTGTTTGAATGTGTGTTTTGTGTGTCTATGAGTGCTTTTTTTTGTATGTATAAATATAATAGTAAGACAAACAACAACAACAACAACATTTCTTCCAACAATCAATTAAATACGCAATTGAAAATGCAAAATCAAAAGAAAAGAAAAAACACACAACATCTCAAATACGATTACTTCCGAATTTATTTAAAGCAGTAGTCAGACAAACAGAACGCTTTTCGGACATGTCGGCAGTTAAACCTATCCTTTGCTATTCATTTATTATGTTCACTTCTAGAGCAACTCTTGAATTTTCAGAAGCAGGAATATGAGCAGAAGCAAAAGAAAGTACACAAATGGGATGTTTTTAAACGCTGGTTTTTAATTTCATGCTTTATGGGCGTGGCCCAGCCCCCTGGTAAAATTTTTAATGTTTTCACACTTTTCTACATACATGGTTCTCAGCCAGGCCTAATTGTGTATCAAATTTTAGCTCTCTAGCGCAAATTTAAAATTTTAATATATGTTTATAAGCGTAATCCCGCCCACTTTTTAAACTTAAGATTTTTTTTGGGGTCAGTTGTAACAAATTTCGTTAGAAACGGATTATAATAAATACATATTATCTAAACAAGTGATAAGTGGAATTACTTGAAACAGGAACCTTAAATTTTATGGGCGTGTAATGCCCACTTTTTGGAAAAAAAGTTTAATGCTTTGCATTACCTTAAAATGTATGCAAAACTTCAATACAACCGCTTGAGTTAAACGTTTTAGGTTTGTAATTAATTATGAGCTTTATGGGGGTGGCCTGACGCCTGCTTAAAATATCCGGGTTTTGAGAATTTTTATATTTTGCTTACTTTTTAGTTTGTTATAGAAAAATTTACTCGTAATTGACTATTAGTTTTTATTTGCTAAAAGCACAAATTGAAGCCAATAATTCTAAAGCCAGCTGCAGTCGGCGACGAAACGAAAATCATTGGATTGTGATCTACTGAATCAAAGGTTGTAATAAACAGCAAAGTTTTCTTAATTTTTAGGGTTCCGTTCACCAAAGGTGAAAAATGGAACCCTATTGTTTTCGCTACGCTGTCCGTCTGTCCGTCTGTCCGTCTGTCCGTCTGTCCGTCTGTCCGTCTGTCCGTCACACGGTATTTTCTCAGGAACCGTAAGAGCTACGGACCTGAAATTTGGACAGAGTACGTAGAACCTTGGCCACTACAACAACAAATACATGAGAATTAGAAATTAAAGGGTGCTCCAAAACGAGCGACGAAAAATGTTAAAATCTCATGTAATATACATACAATTGTATGTACATATTGACACTTTAAATTTGTAAAATTAGTGTATTTTTATACAGACTACAACAATAAACATTAAAATATTAAAAAATTTAAATTAAAGGGTGGTCCATCAGTTAATGCAATTTTGACTATGTAATTTTGACAAATTGCTATATCTTGGAGACCGTAAGAGGTAAACTCTTGAAATTTTCAAAAACGGTAAAACTAAAAAATCCGAAAATTATAAAATCGCCAAACCGAAAAAAAATCGCAAAAACCTGAAAAAAATCGCCAAAAATTTAAAAAAAATCGCCAAAAATGAAAAAAATCGAGAAAATTAAAAAAAATTCTAGCACTAAAATAAATCGCCAAATTCGAAAAAATCGTTTAAATGAAAAAAAATCGCCAATATAAAAAAAACGCCAAGAACCGAAAAAAATCGCCAAAACGAAAAACAAGTGTCAAAACTAAAAAAAAATCGCCATAACCAAAAAAAATCACCTATATGAAAAAAACGCCAAAATTAAAAAAAAATCGCCGAAATAAAAAAATCGCCAAAAAAACGCCAAAATAATAAAAATTGCCAAAATTAAAAAAACTTCAAAAACCAAAAAAAAAAATCGCCAAAACGTGAAAAAAAGTGCCAAAACTCAGAGAGCGCCAATAAATTCAAAAAACCCCCAAACTAAAAAAACTTAAAACTGAAAAAACCAAAAAACGAAAAAAATCCCAAAACTATAGTTTATATTGTTCGTATTGAATTACATATCTCGTGCCCGTACGGAACCCTTCGTGCGCGGGTCAAATTCGCACTTCACTGAATTTATTAAAGTATACCTACAGACTTTCAGCCTAGGAAAAATATGTTCTGCATCTTATACATAATAAAAACGTAAATTATTAAAATAATAAATGGAGCATATTCACAGTCAAAACAATGTATACTTTACCTCACATATGCAAAAAAATAAATCACGTGTGCTTTAAGTGTACGTTGAACCGGTTTTTGTATGGAAATTTTGTGTTAACGTACACTTCAAGCACACGTTAATTTTTTTTGCCTGTGGGGATAAGTGTTTAAAACCACTATTTTGTATGGTAATTGTTGTTAACATTTTTATGAAGTATACGAGTTTTTTTCTTTGACTATGAATATGGCATATAAATTTGTTATTTTAGTTTATTTTTAATCAAAGCAAGTGTTGCTTACTTTACCTTCTTTTCTTTATTTTTATGCCATGTCCTATTAAATTACTCACTACTATTTTATATAAACTTCTACTTGAAAAATACAAAATTTAAAATTTTTGGCGATGACATAAAACAGAAAAATATTTGGCGGATTAGATTTCCAAGCCATTGACTAATTTGAAAAAAGTATTCATGGCCGGAAATCGATGAATTAAATTCTTAGACTTATAGCTATAGAGATTTAGCTTTAGCAAGTTACAGAATACGGGGCCAGGTGTTGCTTATTTTACTTTTTTTCCTTTATTTTTATGTCACTTCTATTTTATAAAATATTTTTTATTATTATCCATATTCTGGTTATATTTCCTATTATCTTATTTTTTGTGCTCACTATGGCCATTCTCATTTTGCATGAATGTGTCATTCATGTGTCAATTTTGTTTAATATAAGGCAAATTCGATTAGAGTAAAACGCGAAGTTGTTGAGAGACACAAGACATCCAAATGACAATTAGAGTTAACAGTTAAATGCATCAATATTTATTTATTCGATTTTTTTTCCTCTCTTAGTACTGGAATTTTGTTTTTCGCTCCGAATATTTTGCAAAAAAAATTAAACCATATTTATTTTCTGGGCAAAAATGCATAAAAAAATTCTGTGTAAAACAACAGAAAATTATTGTTAAAAGTGTTAAACACTTTTTATACAATTAAGAACAAAACTGAAAGATTTTTTTTGCGTGTGGACTATTGTGTAAAAATAAATAAATTAAAAACGAGTATTTTAAATGGCTTTTAAAACTAAAACCTCAAATAAACACAAAAACACTTTGCAGAAATATGTGTGTGTGTGTGTATTTATTTCCTGGTGTAAGTGTATGTGCAAAAAAGTATGTAAAACTCATGTTGTTTTGTTTTGTGTGAGTGATGCAAAAATAAATTAGCTTATGGACGTACATACCAATAAAGAAGTAAAAATTCAGGCTCACAGTGCTCCAACTTAGTAAAAATTCCTTAAATATTGGTTAAATTCGAGTGACGTCCAGCTTATTGGAGTCACTTCGTAATGGCATATTCTTTGGGATGGGATTAGAATAGCACAAAATTGGTAATTTTGCTTCTATAATAGCTCTGTATAAGCAAGTGCCTCCACATAGCACAAAGACAAATCAAAAAATCTATGATGAATATATTTAAAAAAATTCTTCTTTACTCAGCAAACAATTCGGAACTAGTTTCAAAGGCTTACCACTTTCATGACATACAAATCACTATACATAGTTACTGAATGTAATATTCTAAGGCTGTGTTTTATATGAAAAAATTATTTTCATTAACTTATTAAGCTCAAACCATTTACTTATTTCTATCACTTCTGTACTATAACAACCCGGTGTTAAATTGATTGATGTTTCACCAGAAAAAGAACTAATTAGAGCTGAGTTTATCAGCTCTGATTTGTTTGGTGATTTTTTTACGAGTATCTGTGACAGTATACAATTCCATAGAACAAGTGCTGCAACACTCAACGTTTTAGTTTAGTTAGGTGAAATTTCCAGACCTGAAACCAACAATGCCATGTTCCAACGTGTGCAGCTTTTCGAGCAGACCCGACCTATCAAATGCGACACAGAAAACGATGTTTTGCCGCATAAATTTTTTCTAGCGATTTTATAGGGTAGAAAATAATAACTAACTCGTTGTAAATGTATGCGGATGTGATCTATGGGTGATAGAGGCAGGATGTGCTGCGAATGATGAGGGAATATAAAAACAACAAAACGCAAAAAATTAATTATAATTAACTCATACCAGCTATAACAGTTTTTAAGATATCAAATTATTTTTAATTAGTTTGTATGGTAAGTGGCCCTTCCCTCGATCCAATTTCAACAATATTTTGAACTACTTCGCACCTCTCTCTCTCTCCCCCAAAAAAGTCTATAACAAATTTGAAGACTCTTGCTATTATAGCTTTCCAAAAATAAAATTATTATTAATTTTTATAAAAAAAGGGGAGGGGGAAGTGTGCTGAAATATTTCACAGACGACTTAAAGTGATATTGTAAGCCCTGAGTCTTGAACTTAGTGACACATAGTAAAATTAATGACGAGAATAGGTTACGTTAGCAGGCTGCTGGCAAGGAAGGGTGAAATTTAGAATCCAGCTAACTTGTGCTACCTTTGAGTGGAAGAGAAAATAGTGAGAGAGAGCTTGATTGGGAAGGGATAGTGATAGAGAAGACAGGGTTTTGAAGGAAGAGATAGAGGAAAACTTCATTCTTTTACAATTCTGCTCTTTGCATGTTTTTTTTTGATAATGCAATGTTGCAACACCTTATAGTGTCAAATGAGGCGTATTAAATTTTTGAAGCTGTGCTTAGTAGCCTTTTGATTGGTTATTTTACTTTGCAGATGAATATGCTACAAAACGAAGAAGGGCGCTCTGATATTACATTAGGATTAGTATCTGATGCAGTCGGTATTAGTGACCAGTGCCCTATGCCTGCATCACTAGAACTTTTTGCACAACAAATAATAAAATAATAAAATGCGTGGTGTTGTTAATGACTGTCGGAGACCGGGATCGAACCCAAGGGCATCGGTTTTGTAGTCAACGTGCTAACTACTTCAGACAACGCCACCCTCAGTCACGAGAATGCCTAATAGACAAATTCCACTGTAGTCATCTATGGCATCTTGGAATTTTACTAAAAAAATTAATGGTAACACGAACTTATGACATGATCAAAAACTAGGCTCTTGCGAAGCTGTGACTTTAAGGATGTTGTTAAAATTCTTCTGAAAGGCGATTAACATGCTAAAGCAGATGTTGATGTGTAAATAAGAGATAAGTGAATATGGTGGAATTCTTGCAGTAAATTACTTAAAAGTGTGTCCTATAAAGTCTTTAATTTTTATAATGAGAATGTAAAGAATTGTACATTTCGGACTATTTATTAATTTGCATATTTTCGAACATACAACAAAATAATGTTTTTAGAAGGTAAAATAAAAAGATAACACCAATTCTGTGGTTTCCATTATTAACAACGTATGTTATATATTTCATCATTATCATTTAAATTCTTTTAAGACAGTCCTACACTCAAAAAAAGACATGTACTATTATTAAGAAATTTTTTTTTCCTAAATCCAAGTAAAAATAATTCTAAGTTTAAGGGTCATTTTCACAACTTGTTTTCAGCTAAAGGTAGTATTTTGTCTGCCCGATAAATGGCTTGCATTATAAAATCTTCATTTATTATTTTTTATCCATTAAATATTATAACTATTGATAATAATAAAAATAAAAAATTTAAGTTGCACCACCATTAACTAAAGCCAAGTTGTGAAAATTTCCCTGAGTAATTTTTTCTAAGTTTAAGTAAATTTTTACACAAATCTAGTAAAAATTATCTAATTTGAGTAAAACATAAAAAGTTCATATCCTTAAATATAGTTCATCAAAATACATAATCAATTTCTCACATTTCAGGAAATATTTACTGACTTAAAGGAAATATTTACTTAGAGTAGGAAAATGGTGATAAACTGAAAGAAATTTTATAATAAGGACTAGTCAATTTCGTCTCAAATCAAAAAATAAACTTAAGGAAATAAATTACTCCTGATTAGTTCATGAAATTTGACTTACTTAAAAGATGTAAAAAGGTATAATAAATTTTAGGAAAATATTTACGAATTTTAAGTATTTTTTCTTTGAATTTAGCAAAAAATCTAAATAAATTTTTTATATTTTCAAGGAATATTTGAACTTGAAATTTACTTTTCTGTAAATAAAATAAAATTTTAAAAACTCAATAATTTCAATACTCATTCAGGCTGCCTTGTTGGCAATTGGTTAGAGTGCTTGCCTATCATTCAGAAGGTTGCTGGTTCAATACTTGCCTCCGCTCAAGGAATTTATATGAATGTATGGTGAATTATAATATAATTAAGATTATAATATGAAGATATAATAATTAACATATCATTTGGCATAGAATTTAATTAAAACTAAAAATAAGTACCAGAATTAAAGACAAAAAAAATTTAAAAATTTACTAAATTTAAGATCAAAGACGTAAATTTTTTTTGTAAAGCTCCGAATTTTATGCGATAATTTTTCTTAATTTTAGGGAAATTTTACTTAAATATGAAAATATAATTACTTTAAAGTAGTTCATTAATAAACTAGAAATTAAATAAATATTTTACTGGTTTCAAGTAAAAAACAGCTTTGGCGCCATACGACAACTTTTTTTTATTCAAATTTAGAAACTTTTCCAAAGTTTTAGTTAATTTTTTTTAGTGTAGGAAATTTTTTAAAAATATGGACGAAAGTACATATTTTTTTTTCTAGAACAACAACACAACTTCTACCTATTTTTAAATAATTTTCAAAAATAAATTTTATTTTTATGGAAAACCACAGAATTATTTATTAGCTAGAGACTGTATAAAATTTATATTTTATTATTATTATAATAATTTTATATTAAATTTTCTTGGAACAACAACACCGTGCACAATTAGTTTGTTTTCAAGTCTTCATTAGTCAAGAGTGCGAGGCAGGAAGTTGACGGAGGCAGAATATTTCATAAAATAAAATAGTTTTAAGGCAATTTACCATATAAAATGAAAAATAAAACTGCAGCAAATAGACTGAATATCATTGAAAAAATAAAATAAAATAAGCATAGAGTCAGCAGTAACAAAATAAATTGTTGAAAATTGTAGAAGAAAAAAAGGCCATTTAGAGTTTTTTAACCAGAAGTTTTGTTCATTTCTAAATGATTTGGAAACGGAAATGCACTCATTCAACAAAATATTCAAATAAAGAAGAAACACAAAAACCATTCACACATTTACTAACACTTAAAGCACACAGCACATCTATACACATAAATATATCATCTATAACTGCATACAGCAACAATATGCAATACGAATTGCAAAAAAATTACCAGTAAAATACAAGCTTATACAACACATTACTTTTGCAATTTACAAGAAGCCAGAATAAGTAAAAAAAAAATTTGGATTTTATATCATTTGTTTTTTATTTAACACATATAGAGATTCTGAAATGTAGGCAAGCGAGTGCTGTAAATTTTATTTCAAATCACTCTTATCCGTTTAAAACTAAATTTATAAACACACACAACAACAGAAAACATATGCAAAAGCTCATAAACACAACGTAATTTTAAATATTTGCACACACACACACAAGCACAAACACTTTTGCCTATCGAAAAAATGAATAAGAACAAAGTGTTTGTTGGAATCAACATGTATGCCTGAAAATAAAACTAAACTCACACACACACACACACACTCAGGAATACATATGCGCATACACACATATAGAAAAAAGCAACAAGCCATTAAGCACAAAAAATATCCTAGCAAAATGCAATACAACAATTGTGGATTTGTGGCAGTTAAAGCATTTTGAAAGTATTTTAGTGTTAAATTGAAAAACTTTTTTTCTCTCTTCAATACGCCATTACAAGTAAATTTTTTGTTAAGAGTTTATTCACTCACACATTAAAATGCTTAGAATAAAAATTAAATTTTTTTTGAGTTACGATTTCGGGGTGTTTTTTGTTTTCTCGACACTTCAAGTAGGCTTGTTTGCAGACTTTAATGAAAAAAGTTGGCATTTTTATTGGGCTTAATTAAGTTTTATGAAATTGGTTAAGCTAAATATGCCTATTTTTGCTTAATTATTATTTATATAACTAGAGCTTTAAATTCTTTTATGACATATACACTATAACACAAAAATCATTGCCTACTTTAAGGAGTTTTAAAATAATTTAATGCATTTCATATTGCAATTTTGGCAAGTCTTTTAAAAAGAACATACATCTGGTAAATAAATGAAAAGATTGTTGTAGTAAACAAGCCAGAAATAATTTTAACCAGAAAGTCATTGCGCATTATTTGTTACAAATAAGCAAACTAAGAAGTACATTTCCTTTGAATGCTTAATAAAAGCAATTATTTATAAAAACAAAAAGCAAAATATTGCAGTTACTTCTTACATAAATAATTTAATGTAATAGAGCTGCAGTAATAGAAATAAAAATGCCAGTTTTTGAAGGTAAGCATTACGAGTATTTAAACTATCAAGTAAAACAACATTCACTGAAAACCGGCAGTTCTTTGGAAGGCCGATAATATAAAAAATAATATAATATAAGATCAAGCATGTTCATGTTTGGAAAAGTGATTGCCATGAATATTAATATAGTGATGAGAAGAAAGTCTAAAAATTGGTTGAAGTGTATAAAATTTATCCTAGTACGTATAGTCATTACAGTTCTTCTTTGATACAGGTAAACATCAATGTAAAATTAACATTGCAAAAATGTTAATTTGAAATCATATTAAATTTAGCAGAAACAATAGTTTGTTTAAATGTCTTGGTATATATTTGCTTTGTTCGTAGCTACAAGGCACTGTTAAGCTTAGTTGTTGTGCGACTTGTCCTTACAGTGCTGTCATATAAAATATTTATTTACGGTAGATGCAGTAATAATTGCCTTGAGTTCGAATTTTGGCCGGGGAAACCAACTACACATACTACGCACAATTTTCCTGAAGCCTGTGCCAATACATACCACGTTAGATAAATAATTATTTAAATAAAATGACAACACTAAATTAAATAAATTAATTAAATTAAATTGATGTAGTTTCAACTGGAAATAACTTTGATTCAACATGACACATCCTAATATAATCATAGACACAACTCTTAAAGGAAATGGAATCACTTGGGCACTGCGAGGTCGTTTAAAACATTTTTATTATGCAGATGATATGTATATTCCAATTACAACGCAGCTACTCCGATTTAGTTTTAAATCTGTGAAATATAACAACAAGCAACAATAGGTGCTGCTAGACGTAATATTAAATATGTTGAAAATAGAATTCTTCGAACTCTTTCGAATTCTCAGGAATTATTTATAAAAAGAAATAACCAAGTAGAAACGTCAGACCATTTTGCTACGTTGGGAGCATAGTTTCCAAAAATGCTGACTAAAGTTAAGACATTGTCAATAGTATACAGAAAACGCGAAAAACATGACCCATTTGAAAATTTTCTTGCCTCTCTTAGTGAAAAAAATTAACATGTCAAGTACACTCTTCTACACTGTTGCTAGCCATTGGAACGCTGCCCCTGGACACATGCAGAAAGTTCACCCTATTTTGCGTATCAATGTCTTCCCAGGGTACTGCAAATAATCAGCCTTTGGTAACAATTTAACCAACAACTCAAGACTACAGAAATAAAACAGACATAAATGGTTTTGGATTGGCCAAACTTTAAGAAGATCAAGGAACGACATCACAAGAAATGTCATAGAATGGAACTTACAAGGAAGTCAAAGAAGATAACGCCCATCCCTATGTGGAGTAAGCAAATCAATGTAAAAATGGCCGGAATGTGTAAAGCCTGTCACGAAATGAGAACATTGGCACAAGACAGAAATATGTTCAACCAATTTATTGAGGTCCTATGCTTCTTATGGGATCAATGAGAACATATGTATATCTACCAAGGCCGGTCATTAACTTAATATCTTTTTGAATTTTCCACCTATTAGTAGAAATAGCAACTCTGCTCCTGTCAACAAACAACTGTCAGTTGACTCCTGTCTAAATTTGTATAAGCTGCGTAATTTGGTTTCTTTTTGATAGCCGTTGATAGCAGACTTTTGCGCGTTTTGAGAACAAAACGGAAAAAAATTATCTTTTTTTGCTCATTAAGAATTAGTTCTTGAGGAAAAAAACCCATCACTCAAGCCAAGGATACCAATTTCAATGGTAAAATACTGGCTTACAGTATTTCGTTATGGCCGTACAAACCGAATGTTATAGACGCCCAGTTGAGGTATCTATATCTGAAATAATTGCGAAAATTCAAGAAATGGTTTAAGCCGATCAGAAATTGACAGTAAGAGACGTTTTGGAAGGAATAGGCATCTCATATTGTATAAGGGCTTAAATTTTGATGATCACTTGGGTATGGAAGATGGGTGCCCGTTTGCTCTCAATCGACCACAAAAAATCCATGCATTAGGCTACAAGTTGCTCCTGTTCACCAGATTTAGTGCCAAGTGACTATAAAATAGATTCATATCGAATATAAATTATTTTCTGGGTTTTGTATAAGTTTTTAAGCCTACTACGCTTATTTTTCTTTTGTAATTTTCAAAAATATTATTATTTATAAATTCTCAAATAGTTTTTGAAAGTCTGTGCATATAATAAGAGGTTTGTGACTGTTTAAAATGTGTGGTTCAACCACTACTGATGATTTGTTACAACAACAATGAAGTGCATATAGACAAAGCTGAACCACCAGCAAATAAATTTCAAATTAAAATATAATTATGACAATATGTCGAATAATAAATATCTTAAAAGTACTATATTATTAAATCAACATGAAATTAAATTATTTCACAAGAAATGGATTTGCTTGAAGGTTACCGTAAATCATGTTAAACTAACATGAAGCAGAAATGAATTAAAATCATTAACGAAAATGTTAAGTTGACTTTGTTTGGGTACATTTTAATATGAAAACTTTTCTTTGTGTTCATGCTAACAACACCTGAAGTTGGAAACTATCATTGAATGGACATTTAAATACAATCTTCGAGAAAGAGCTATTATGATTTACACTTATTTCTTTTCTTAGAAACAACTTATTGAGAATTGCTGTAAGAATTTAAGCATGTCAAGAGAAGACAAACTGTTTAAGGAAAAACTTCGCTTTAGTTATTACTCCTTGCCTAACAAGACATTTCGAAAATTATAAATGTAATGTGTACAGAAAATTTGCTCAGCCCGCGTCTAGTCTTAAGTCCTGCTGCCAATTCCCAGAACTGCGAGGCAAGAAACTGCCAGTCTGCATTTATGTATTGTATTTGTTTAGTGTGTTAGTGTTTATGGCACTGCATTTAGAAGGTTCTTATGTTTTAATTGGCAATTTAAAGCAATTAATTTATATCAACATTAAAACAAAAGTTTTTGTTTCCCTTGTGTTGGCTGCTCTTTGGTATAAATGCGTTTACACGGAAACACAATCACACTCATACCCACTCATTTCCTCGCAGCTGGGAAAGAAAAACAATACAAAACATTAATGAGCAGTAAAACAAAATTTTCTATTTGTTTTTTTCTTCTTATATAATTTCCAAGTTTTTAATATTAATTTGTTTTATTTCCTAGACGACTACGCACGCTGCCTGCCATCCACGTGTGCATAAAGTTAAGCTTAACAATTTCCTCTTGACTGTAAGTTTCTATTATTTATTTTATGTACAAGCACACACACACACACATACACAATCATATCCGTACACTATTTTAATTACAAAATTTAATAGTTGCAATGCAAAAAGTGTACCCGTTGTCATCACCCTTTTTTTTTGTGTATGCAACATAAATGGTTGCTGTTGTTTATGTCATTTCTGGCAATTGGTTGTTTTTGTTGTTTATAGTGTTTTTCTTTTGAGCTTTCGCCTTTAAGTTTGTATTTTCTCCTTTTAGTTTGTAATTTCTCATAACTTTTAATTTTTTTTCTGTTAAGAACTTCCTGACTCAACTTGAGGTGTTGCTATAATAATTTTGCAACAAACATAATTATAAGCAATCATCACCTTGAGTAAGCAACCACAATGTGCAATTGCAGAGATGGCAGAAACTCAAAGGAACACACAGAGGAACTTTTCTGCATAAAAGTGGCTCATTTATTAAGTGACAAAATAGTTAATAAAAAAAATCAACATCAAAGACGATGCAAAAAATCAAATAAAAAATAGAAAAATTAAAGAAAAAGAAAACATTTAAGCAGAAAATTAAAAAGGCAAAATTAATTGCACTCGAAAATACAAAAATATTACCATGGGTAAAACATTCATGATGGAGCAAAAAAAAAAAAAGAAAAGAAAATGTGAATGCTTAAGTCATATTTTACTGTTTTATAGGAGAAAACTTTTAAACTTTCAAGTCAATTGTCATAAATTTACTTTTTTCCAGTTAAATTGGGAAATTTGGCATACACTTCAATTTGTATTTCATTTAACATACTATAATCCATTAATTAAATTTGAAACATATCAAACAATATTATGAATTAAGCTATTATTCCATAAGAGATTATTAGCAAAAAACAAATAAACAGAAGCTCATTAAGCTATAACTTCCTGAAAGATCGCACAAAATAAATAAGATTTCGCTCCGCTTAAACACTTTTTGCTTTTTCTGAAAGATATATGAGTACCAGATAAAAATATATATATATATATATGCATTAGTTTTTGCAAAACTATACAAAAGCATTTAAAACTTAATTAAGTTATGTTATGTTGGCTGGTAATCGGAATTACTGAGTCAGATAGATCCTTTTTGTATAGTTCTTGAGCTCAATCTACAGCTTTAAAAGCACCACAGCTCAAAATATAACTACTACTATATTGCAGAGTTCAACCCTTTCAACGTCAGACAGTCATGTGAACTCAAGAGCATCCACGGTGGCCATCCTTTTTCTTGTAATAACATAAAATATGTTTGAAATATTTTTTTTATCTACACCCAAAGAAAAAAATATGGTTGAGGTAACCATAATCAAACAGCGACTTACTATGACTGAATTATATGGTTGCAGTCAAATCAAATTATTGTCAATAGAAAAGCATTATTATTTAAGTTAATAGTAATATTATCTATAAAAATAATTAAATTTGTTATACGTAATCTTAGTATTGTAAATATGACAACACTACTGTTAAATGTGACTAAAATATAATTGAGACTGACCATACCAAATTATAATACTACATATAATAGTATTATTAAATATAATATAGTTTTTTTTATCATATATTTATTTGTAGATCTTTTGTTCAAAATAGATATGTGTTAAATCCGAAATAAAAATAAATTATTATTATTGAAATAAAAGGTATATATGTATGTACATGTATGCTTACCTTTTGTGTGTATACACGAAATACAGATACGTCTGTATAAATAGATATTATTTATTTATTCATTTATGTAACACTTCTACTATCGATAGAGTTTACAAACGAAAAACTGAACTAACAGAAAATGTTTATGAAAAAGATTTTTTTAAATTAACATTATATTGTTATTTACATAATAATACAAATTATATTGTAGTCATAAATTTTTAACAAAATTTTATTGTTAAAATCTAACCATATTACAGTTTTTATGAATATATCAATGTAATTATTAAATTTAATCTATACTTTTATTATAGCAAGGAAATTAGTGTTTAAAATAACAATAACTAGTTTTCAACGAACACACACTTGATTAGAGAACATAATATTGTTTTCTCAATCATTCTACAACCATATCTTTTCTCTTGGCGCCTGCGGCAAAAGTAATTATATTGAACGCTCAACCTGTGTGCTTGCCTGCCTTCGGGCTTCAAAACTTTCGCTGGTCAATCTAGTTCGATAGTTTGTGGAAAAATATCGGTAGTAATGAATAGTTTTATACATATTGCTACATGAAAAAAATTCGTTCTTCTGAGTAATTTGCTAGTATTTTTTTCGGAATGTCTTGTGTTGCACACTCATCAGTGGCTTCAAAAAATTCAGTGCTGGTATCTGCAAAAGTCTGTATATATGTACGTACCCATAGAAAAGACATGTATAAAAATATGTATGGAAATGTTATATCAATAAATCTGCATGCAGTGAACAAAACCCATATCCAACCTACAAAAATTTTTTTTGCTTTCATCAATAAAATACTAGTTAATGTCCCTTTTTACAAAAGCATTTTAGAAATCATTTATGAATGTTTTATTTAAAGACTTTTAAATTGTAACTAATAAAAAACTAAGACCATTAAACTATATAATATCATTCATTAAATTCAAAATTAACAAAGTAATTCAAAGAAAAAAAGTATTTGACATTGCTATTTATATTTATTAGTGCAAACAGCTTGTTGTTCCGTTCTACTGTGTCTTTATAAGAATATTTACAATTAACTTTGGTGTTATTTGTTCATTAATAATTATCGCATGTAATTTGACTTTAGCCTAATCAAATCATATATATAAAATATCTTTAGCTTTTATCGAAGTGAATTACTATTCCTTTGTATCTGATAACGTCTTTTGAATAATCTGGCATATATTTGACCAAGACTTCCATATAATTCGGGTCTTAAAGAGGACTTTTTTCATATTATTTTTGTTGGTAAAGCTTCGTGCGTTCAATGGGGTTAATACCTGGTCACTAAGGAGGCTTTTTTTTATTATTCTCGGACAGTGATATAAAAGTCAAGGCTTTGTATTACAGCTAAATAAAACAGAAATCTATGCGAAGGTCCTAATTTTCATAGTCTTATCAGCAAATTTTGCTTCAGCGGGTCAATACAATGTCATTGATCCATTATTCCATTGATATATACTAAATTCCCAACACTTAAAGCTGCTATACACCACCAAACGAATTTGGAATTTTTAGTACCTGGTAAACTTTTTTTTTTTTGGTTTTGGCCGTTTTTTTGGAAGTTTTCCTTAGTTTAAACAGATTTTTTCGTTTTTGGTTTTTTTTCGCTTTTTAACGTTTTTTTTTTTGGTTTGGCTAATTTTTTCGTTTTAGGCAATTTTTTCGGTTCTTTTTCGATTTATTTTAGTCTGAGCGCTTTTTTAATTTTGGCGCTTATTTTTTTAGTTCTGGAGACCTTCTTCGGTTTTTGTAAATTTTTTCCATTTGGTGAATTTTTATTTTGCTATTTTTTTTTTAATTGCAAGACTTTGCCTCTTATTACATATTTAAAATTGCATTTACTGATAGAATAGCCTTAAATTTTATTTTTTTAGCTTAAGTGAAAATTGGTGTAATCTGTATAAAAATATACTAACTTTTAAAATTTTCTAGTGTCTAGTGTCTAGCATTTGACCACTCATTAATTTTTAACTGTCATATATTTGTTGTTGTTGAGGCCAAAGTTTTATATATTCTGCGTCGATTTCATGTATGTGGCTATCACGGTTTTCAAGAAAACAGTCTGTGACGGACAGATGGACATCGTAGTGAAAACAATAAGCTCTTATGATTTTCTTTAACCATACAATCCTCGATCTCCCTACTCTGAGAATAATAATTCATTCCAGGAAAAATATATTTTACTTATGTAAAGAAAGGCTCATGTTATATTTAATATTATCTCGTACACCTTTTTAAATTTATATACGCAGAAATATTTAAAGGAAGTTTTCAAGCGCTTCATTTGCTACTACGAGCATTTTGCTACTTCTCCAGAAGTTTTCTGTTTTAAATAAAACTGCTCCTACCTACACTTAACACCCCATTGTTCATTAATTGTATGCAAGGAGTTTTCTTCTAGTTTTCACCACATCATTGTAGTGCAGAAAATTAAAATCTTCAGGTTGAAGACACGCATACTTGCATACGAACACATGGCAACCGTTAAACTTGTTGAAACAATCACAAGAGTCCTTGAGGTTCATTTTACTAAATGTGAGTGCAAGTGTACGAATAAGTGTGCAAGTTTTAGCATGAGTGCAATTTTTTTTTGTGCTGGTTTTCTCCCAGTTTATTTAGTTCTCTGTGCAGTTACTGTGGCAATTAATTGTCATTTTCTTAGCAGCAAATTTGTAGGTATTGTATACTTGTTGTTGCCATGTTGTAGTGTTTTTGTTGTATTTAACTTTGAAGTCATAAACTGCCACGACTTTTCCTACAACTTGATGCCAACAGTTGCGTCATTAGTAAGCAGCTGCCCCAAAACAACAACAAAATGATCACTCAGTCATTGCATTAAATGAAGTACTTGCTTACACTTGAAAAACAATCATAATTAGTGCACTTTCACAATGTTTAAATGAATTTTCAAATTTTATACAAAGCTTTTGCAAAGAAAAGAAGAAGTAGGAACTCATATGGAAACTAATAATTGAGAAAAAATTTCAGGAAATATAAGAAATTATAAAATTTAAATTTTAATATCGATTTGATCTTAATGTTGTTTCAATTTGAAATAAATTTGATTTTACATGGTTATTTCAGTTATTTTGGAACTTAATTCACGTTAATTCGATTGAAATTTTATGCAGAACGTTTTTTTCATTTTGATTTAATAGTATTGGAATAATACAAATTGGAAAATTATATTAAACAGAAAGAAAAATTTCCTTTTAATGTCACTGTAAATCAGGTTCTAATCTAAATTCACCTTGTTTTGTTAGATATTAATATAATATTTCTATGTGTGCTTATTGCTACTTTAAAACGAGGCACATTACAGAAAACTAGGCAACCCATAAATTTATTTAAGGATTTATTGTAAATTAAATTCAGTAATAAAAATTTTCACTAGAACTAAGGGCAGAAAAGGTGGTAGAAGACAAAAATATTTAAGAAGCCTCATGTAAGTCAACTGAGGCAACAATTAGATACAATTGAAGAATTATCACATCCGTTCAAGGATTGGCAAAATGAAAGAGGTTAAATTCCGACCAAGGAATTCGAAAGAATAAAAATGGGCAATCTTTAGTGTGTTAAGTTTTTTTATAGATTATTCTTTGAAAACGTGTATTAAAATTGTATGGCCTTCATTTTTAAAAAATATTTTATTCCTGCCCTCCGTCTTTTTTGAGATGTTTTTTATGATTTGTCAGAATATGGCACAAAATTACTTTTATGTTGAGGAATTTTTGGTTTAATATTTTCTATAAAGTTTCTGAACGTAACCTACACCTTAAATGTAATGAACAGATAGTTTCATATACTGATATGGGGAGAAACTTTAACTACCCGATATTATCTTTCAGAATGCCGACACCAGTATATATTAATATAGTAATATTCGCGAAAAATGTTATTTTTCAAATGACCTTTTAATTCTATATTAAAAAAATTAAATAGAATATGTTTGAATTTAAATAGAATAGGTCTGTTCATTTATTTTCCCAGCAGAAACTAGCAACGAGAGAGTAAGGCAGAAATTTACAAAATTACTCTGCCAAATATGAAAAAGTAAATGAACGTTTTACTTGTAAAAACTTGCAAGAAAATTTTATTCATATCAGAGCCATGGATGGAAATCATAATACACTTGTACTTTTTCTGATGTATTTTGCTTGATAATATTTTACATTGTTTACACAGTTTTATGTATATTTGCCATTTTTATGAATTTTTCATACTTTTTTAATTTTATTCCATTAACAAATACAAAAACTCGATTTTCCACCTCTGATCACACATGAGAAACAAACAAAATTATTTGCCATTAAACTTGAATTTATGTGGCTTAATGAAAGAAAAACAATAAATGAAGAAAACATACTTTCTTTTTTCATACGTGTACATATTTTTTAACAAAGAAATGCACATTTTTTCAGTTTTCCTTTTTCAAATATTTTTTAAATAATTTATTTGACAACAAAACACACAACAGGTGGTTGAATAATTCTTGGAAGTAAAAGTTTTACTGGTAATAATATGTAGGAATTTGTTTCTCTCAATTTTTTTCTCTCTTTTGACGCTCTCTCATTGCAAGCTTTTTGAGTTAATGAACACTTTCCAGTAACAATTGTTACAAATTCATAATAATTTTCAATAAATGAACAAACCTAATATTTTTGAATTTGTCTGTCAGAAGAAAAAAAGGGATATAACTTTTTCTTCTATTGCTTCCTCAACATTTTAAATAAAGCGCTCACCTTTGCCAAATCATTAAATTTGTTGATGAAAAAAATTCATTACTTTCTCTTATTCGCCACACAATAATAATAAAAAAAGAATTATAGAATCGAAAACAATTTATTATCGTAATAAAAATAAGGAAAACGCAAACATTTGCCACTTAATTAAAACGTTCTGATCTGTTTTTTTTTGTACACATACTGGCACAATAAAAGGACATTAATCTTTTATTATTTCCTTTACAAAACACACACACACACACAAATATATAAAAAGACTAATGAAGACTTATAGATAGACAAACAGACACACACACACACAAACACTTATAAAAATTAAACACAAATACATATAAATCAATAATATTAAAACCATAGATGTCATTAAATCTAATCAATGATACACTTTGCCAGTTATAATATCTATTCTATAACATTTTATTACGTTATTAAATCTACAAGTATTTTGTTTTTGTAATGGGATGGAAGACAGTGGGCCAGCAGCAGACATTTTTAAAATGGTTTTTTAAGAATATACGGATTCGGAAATATATTTTCAAATATTCGAAAATAACTTTTTTCGAGGATTGAAGTATATAGTTCAATTTGTACGAAATTTTCTTATTGAATGATTGTGATTTTTTAAGAAATTTCAGATTTGATTTTAAAAAAATACAGAAACTTTAGAGAAATTTTGTGAGATCTTTATTTGAGTCAGTAGAACAATCTATATAATTTACTGTTTAAAGATGAAATTTTTCCATTATATCGCAGTTATCTCACGAATTAATTCATCAATGTTGTCTTCCATTGCGTTAAACGATGCAAGTTTGTCCCTTTTAGACATGAGCTTTAATATAGATCCACAAAAAATATAATAAAGGTGTTAAATCGCACAATCTAAGTGGACAATTGACCGGCTCCAAACGTGAAATAAACTTTGAATAGAACTCGCCTTTCAATTGGGCAATTGTTTCCCAGCAAAAAAGTTCAAAAAAGGTAATCGGGTTTGGAGTTAATCATTTTTGGTAGAAGCTCTTCCCACCTGTATTACCAATTTACTGATTTTAATAAGGCGTGGGACTAAAATAACCGATTCTTGAGAAGTACTTCCTTTTTTTGTTTGGAAACTTGTTCACGTAATTTATTTAATCCAAAAAAATCATTCTTCTCATTTAGCAAATTATACATAATTTTTTTAATTTTTAGGTAATGTCTTTTTTAATCGAGTTATGAAAATTGGTAATCATAAAAGTAAGTCATTATATTGCAAGTAGTTCTGATGGTAATGTGTAATTTTTTGTTGGGTTCATTGGTGTGTGGAAGGGTCTTTCTGAAACCACATCTCAGCCAAGTCCAGATCTTCCATTTTGGCCAACAAAAAAAAGTAACAATGGCCCAACTGCTGCGAATGATGCGAAATTAATAATTCAATGTCCTCAACAATGCTGGCGGATACAGCTGCGATATTTTCCTATGTTTGCACTCTATAAGGGGTGTTGGTGGTTTAATGTTCAATTATGTAATTTTGGTAAGAAATTTAATCACATGATTCCGAATACACGCAGCCAAAGGTCACTCAAACTAACCATAAAATGGAAGAAGTGTACGATGCACTTTAGGAATTTTAGCCAAAAAGAAAGTTACTAAAAAAGCTTAGAATTAAAAAAATTAACAGAAAATAATCAATTTAGCATGTTTATTAAAGGTTCATGATAAAAAAATTTAAATGTAAAGCTTTCTTTATGGGCCTTCAACTCAACATGAACAAGAAAATAAAGAAAACTCGCAAGATTCCAGCTGATCTAATTTAATTTTTTTTAACCTACCTCTATGCTATTAAGTTATACGAAAACTTTCTTAAATACTGAACTTGACCTAAAAAACTTACTTGCTGTATTATAATTAAAAGTGTTCGATAATTTAAGCAGGATACAAAAAAATTTTTTTAAATACTTGTTGCTTTTTCTTTAATTATTTTCCTTTGCAGGCTGCTAAAACTTGACTGATAGTCGCTTTGAAAAAAAAAACGCCTTGTAGCTAAAATATAACACACAGTAATGATAAGAGTATTACTGTGCCTTCAAATTTATCTCCTTATTGTATACATATAATCTTATTGATATGTTTGTCACACACGTTTGCCAAACCTCCCATACATTCTAAAACATATTTACTTATGCACATTTCCCTCTAGTTATGCAATGATGTAGTTCATAAGATGATAATCTCTTGACGGAACTTGCACTAATGATGTAAGCTGCCATAAACAGATATAGAGAATTAAAAGTAATATCAACAGCTAAAGCAACAGTAATACCAATAGCAATACAAATGGCAGTGGCAAAATACATGAACACAATTTTAATACCATATCCGGTCAACAACTTGTTGTGTTTCCGTTTATAATCTGCACCAATATAAGATTACGAAATAAATTCATATTAAATTTCGTAACTGTTGTTTGTATAGTGTGTTTGTGTGTGTGCGTGTGTGTGTGCAAGATCTTGTGCGTGCTTAATGCACACACAAAGTCATTTACTTCTAATCTTTTATTGATGACAGACATCAGTAGTATGTAATAACATATACCAGCAACACAAACAGCGCGTGTTGGAGTGTACATATTGAAATCCAATAAAAGTCGATTTCCTTAACATATATCCGGAAAAATATAATTTTAGTTTTAGTCAAACAATGTGTAATACATAAGGATATCTATCTGAAGACAGGATTCTGCGAAATTTGCCATATGACCATATAAAACCACAAACACATATTCCTGCTACATATAAGACTATGTTTAAATTTTGGTTTCGTATCATGTAGTTCACATTATTTCTTCGCCAGCCTCCCAGCCTGCCTGTCTTTCATACGCTTCTACTTTATGCTGTTGTCAAGGTTTGTTGTGACGGCCTTTAAGTAGTGAATGAATGAATTGAAATATGTGGCTTGTGAGATATTTGGTTTATCTTTACTTTCATCATCAAGTTGTTGGTGTTGAGAAGTACACGTTCTGGCTACAATATTTTTGCTTCATTGATTTTCTTTGCCAAAATATATGTATACCGACACTTATCGTGCTATTTCAATATATTAATATACACTGACATGTACTAGTATTATTACTAAGCGCAATATCACCCAGTGAGCTTATCAGCAAAGCCAAGTTGTCATCAAAATTGCTATTAGACAAGGTATATTTTACATTTATAAATATCTGTGAAGATGCAAAAATTTAAAGGAAGGTCAAACTGAAAGTTAAAACCTGGTTTTATCGTTAAAACCAGAATCAGCTGATTTTGCATTCAAGCTGCCAGTTTTTTAAATTCAAATTTTAACTCACAGACTGTCTAATAACTTTGCTCAAAATAAAATAAATCTCCCGCAGGAATACGTGTCTTTGTGTTGTATTTTTTTCTGCTTCTTATAAGAATTATTTGACAAACTGTACAACTGTTTTTGTTTGTATGAAAATATCGGAAATGTTACAATACGTTGTAAAATGGAAATTATTTTATATTTTGTAAGTAAATTTTGTAAATAAATATTTTTAAATGATGGAACTAGTAATACAAAATGAAGAAGTGCTTGGAAATCAAGTTATTGTATATAAAATAAGCACAAATGCATTACAAAATAAAACTTTTTTATCGGCGGATCGATGTTAGTCATAACATCTATTTTCACTTCCCAGAGGTCAATGACAATATTTTCGTTGTTTTCCTTCCAAAAAACTCTTTGTTTTTCACAACTGTTTGATTATTGTTGCTGCTGCATCCATTTTTAAGAAAATCTTTCGAGCGACATCTATTGTTATTCGCTGGCATAAGCATTACCAGCTGATTCCAGCCATTTTTAGTTGGCAGCACTGAGTTTCACACCGCTAAAACAAGGTTGCATTTCATAGAACCAATTTAAAAACAATTCATAAATGGTTTTAAGTTCGTTTTAACAATAACAATTTGTATGGTAAAACCAGGTTTTAGCAGTTGGTTTTAAGGTTAAAACCAACTTTTATTAAATCCATGTCAGTGTGAAAATACTATTACACTGAATTCAAAATAACTCCTTAAAGTATGCAACAATTAAATGTTAATGAAGGCTTTACACGATACGACCATGTAGCCACAACTTATTGCCTATTTCACAATAACGAAAGAAAATTTTCGACTTACAATTTAAGAAGTGTAAGTACTTACTTTCCAGTAAAAAAAAATTGCAAGCCATTTTTAATCAACTATGTTTTCATTGCTTCTAAAGAATCTACAATAAATATGTGCAAATAATTACTAAATAAATTTAGTGAAGTGCGACTTTGTCCCGCTCACGAAGGGTACGGTACGGACACAAAATATATATGTAATTCAATACGAGCTTTAGCTTATGTAAAATATAGTTTTGGCATTTATTTTCGTTTTTGGGTTTTTTCTGGTTTGAGCGTTTTTTTAGTTTTGGCTTTTTTCGGTTTTCTGCGATTTTTTTAGTTTTGGCGCTTGTTTTAGTTTAGACGCTTTTTTTCTCATTTTGGCATTTTTTTCATTTTGGCGTTTTTTTTAATTAGGCGACTTTTTTTATTTAGGCGTTTTTTTAGTTTTGACACTTTTTTCTAGTTTTGGCGATTTTTGTTAGGTTTTTCACGTTTTTTCACTGTGGCGATTTTATTAAATATTGGGAATTTTTTTCATTTTAGCGACTTTTTTTCATTTAAACAATTTTTTTTAGCTTGGCGCATTTTTTCGCGTTTTAGCGGATTTTTCTGTTTAGTATTTTTTTTTAATTTTGGCGATTTTTTTCGTTTTGGCGATTTTTTAAAATTTTTAACGACTTTTTTTCGGCTCGGCGATTTTATAATTTTGGGATATTTTAGTTTTAAAATTTTTCTTTGCTCGTTTTGGAACACTCTTTAATTTTTAACTCTCATGTATTTTTTGTTGTAAGCTGCCAAGGTTCTACATACTCTGTCAAACTTCCAGGTCCGTAGCTCTAACGGTTCCTGATAATACAGCCTGTGACGGATAGACGGACAGATGTCCAGACGTATAGACGGACAGCGTAGCGAAAACAATAGGGTTCCTTTTCGCCTTTGGTTTATCTCATTATTTAGAAAATAATTACGATTCTTTTTAAAAAATGGATTTTTTTAAGAAATTACGAAAAAACTTAATGTAAATTTTTGGAATATTTACTGATATTTACAAAAAAAAAAATAATGTTTTGCGTTGAAATTCCAAAAAAAGAAACAAAATGGGAAATTTTTGAAACATTTTCCCGAAGGAAAATATCATTAGAGTGGGAGAAAAAGGAAATTTTTCTTAACATAATTTTTCGCTTCATGTTTAGATAAAAGAGATATATTGTTGGCATATATGAACATATAAAAAGCATTAGAGATGATCCAGATTATACAAAGAAAAAAAACTTGTAAGTTAATCTAACTAATTTCTATTAGTTTCGTTAACTAAAATTTATATTGAAACAATAAGTTGTTAGCCCTAATTCCATTGAATTTTTATTCGGATTTAGATCTTAAATACAGTTGAATAGGCACAGCTATTCGATTCGTAATCAAAAAACTTAAAATTTTTATTCATTCCTGCTTCTCTTATGTTAGAATTAAGGCTTAGTTAGTCGACCGTAATGTAAAGTAACTGCAACAGTAGGAAACAGCTGATCGATATTGTTTTGTGAATAATAATGAAAATGATTATAGAGATGTAATGTAACGTAATCTATTTTCAGATAAAAATATCGATCAGCTGTTTCCTACGTTACAGCTGCTTTACATTACGGTCAGCTAACTGAGCCTCGTATCGTGAGTTGACGTATCAGCTGACAAAATCTGTAACATTAATAAAACATGTTGCTGTTTATTTAATATGTATCATAACGTATGTGAGGTAAAAATCTACAGAAAATAGATTTCTACGTCAACTTCTCTCTTACATACATACACACACATGTATAAAGCAAAGAGAAATACAATAACAGCGTTCGCTGGCAACCTTACATTGTTACTAAATAACATCCAGAATTGAACGATACGACCGACCACTTCAAAATTAACACGATTCAAATGGACTAATTCTACCATTAATAATTTTCTCGAGCGAAAGTATTTGTTGGGTTGCAATTCTTAAAACTCATGTTATACTTAATTAATTGATGATTATTTCATACATTCTTTTAATCAAATTGTTTGAAGAAAATAGTTTGATTAAAATGTAACAGCAATTTACTGATTCTAGAAATTAATTTACCATATACACACAAACATACATATTTGTTTTAAGATGAGTAAGTTAGTTGTTATTGTGGTGTAATTACAACAAAATTATGTGGATTGATGTTTGCAAGAGTATTAATATTTATTTCAAGGAAGAAACAAATAATGTTGCTTGTAATTATTTTCATACTCAGCTGATAATGAGTTAACAATGTTTTAGTTTTATGTCTACTTAATGAATGTGTAGAAAGGACATAAATTGGTGGGTTATGAAAAACTATGGAAGCTTTTTCACTTAATAAAAATTGGCATTTTTCAATTGATTAAAATGGTTAAGGTCAACTAATTATTTTTATCAAAATAAGACTAGCTAGCTTGTATAGTTTTAATATCTATAAATAATCGAAATATAAATATTACATGTATGCATGTACATATGTATATATAAAATATGCTAACTAATAGTTATGTGTACACGCAGCAACTATTGTTATTTTGGCAAAATCTAATAACAAGAGTAGCAGTGAAACTAAGCAGTGACTGTGATCAAAGTTTAACGCATTTCAGCTCTTTAGCTTTAAACGTATTTATTATTATTCGTAGTAATAAGAACAGCGACAGGAACAAACGATTCAATAAGAAAGACAAGAATGAGAGAACAATACAGTTACCAGAAAAGGCGATTTGACATGATTTGAAGTTTTTTTCTCGACAAACACTGAAGGTATAAAAAATAATTAATGTGGTATCCTTATTTACAGTAAAGTAAGCATACAAAAAGATGCACAGTTTGTATGAAAGAACTATATTTCTAAAATTTGCTACTTGCTAGATTCAGTCAAAGTTGTGATTAGTGATTTTTCAATCGCAGTGAAAAAGTAACAGATAGCAATAGCAACTGTGCAAGAGCTAAAGGAGGAAAATATAGTATTTTAAGGATACATTTGTAATTGAATTTTTGAAGAAAAAAGTTGTTCAATGATTATTATTTATAAGGACTTAGGCAGTATCCAAAAAAAAAACCAAATTCTCAGTTTCCAATAGATTTTATTAAAGTTCTGCAAAAAAAAAACTGTTTTTCATAAAAACCACAAAATAATATTATTATTTTTTATGTTTTAAATATCCTTTATAACACAAAAGCTCCAAACGATTAATTCCCTTGAATAAAATAAATTATTAGAAAAAAATAATACAAAAGTGTAATTCATTTTAAGCAAAAAAAAATAAAAAAATTAAAATCACAACGAACACATTATGCCCCATCTGCTGCCAGTCTTTCTCTTTACATGTCCTTTTCTATTTAAATAACCAATACTAAGAAAATATTTCTGAATCTACTTACAAATTATTTTTCTATTGTAATAAATTGCCCCAAAGCCTCACAATTTTATTCTTTCGTACATTGTGTGTTATAAAGAGAGAGAGAGAGAAAAAAATAGTTTATATATTTTATGTCATTCCGAAATACATTCAAGTCTAATAATTTTGCTTAGCCATAACATTAAAACAATAGAGGGAAAAAATAATTTAAGCAGACTGTTTAAGCTTCAATTATGTGTGTAACTAAGATTAGATAAATGATAACCAATAAAATTATATTATTTACACACTTGTACACAAAAGAGCTTAAATAAATGTTGGCTGAATTATGAATGAAAATCAATATTCTTTTGATAAATATCCCAAATAATTAACAAATTAAATTATTGCTGGCGAAGAGGTTGTCACAAAGTCAAAGCGTTTCACATAAACTGCAGGTGGTGCCTCTCTTTATTCGTTTAGTAAAACGTGAATAGCAATAAATAAATTCAGAAAAGTGCGACTTTGACTAGCACGGACACTACATACATATGTCATACTATACGAAATTTGTGCCATATAATAGAAAATCTTACCTGCATTGAGTAACTTTAATTACAATAATAGTATCGATATAATTAATATAACGAAAATTTATCGACTTCACTAACATATTTTAACGATATTCGCTGTCGGTTGAAGTGAAAAAAGTAAAATCACAAGCTTAAATTCATTTAGTTTTTAATTGTTATTCTTTGAGCTTTTCGCTAATTTTGACATTTTCTATAAAGAGATACCACATGATATATGTGGCAAAAACGAAAAAGTGCTTAAGTCGACATAAGCTGATTTTGAGTTAGTGGTACTTCCGTAATTTGCATATTTGAAATTGCCCCTGGTAAAAATAACAATTAATTTGTGTGTGGTTTTTCAAGAAGTTATAGCACTACGAGTTGCGACTTATATTTTTTAGACTTCTAAACTCATATAATTAAGGTTATACTTTCGGAAATTTAAACTTAAATGTATTGCTTAAAGTGTTTAAAATGATGTTTGCTTAAAAAACAAAGGTTAACCGAGAATTTCCCAATTTAAATGTAAAAAAATATATTTCTGAAAATTGAACGTTTAAAAGTGCTCTCCTGAAAAACAGCAATATATGACTTAAGCACTTTTTCCTTATTGTCACAGATATAGAATTAAATGGTGTTTAAAATATAGATGGAAAATATTGCAAAAATAAGTTACGGAACCACATTATAGTTTCCGCAAACTATTAATATATGTCGATAAACACTGCGATTTTCGGTTCGCAAAATCCAGATGCTGATGTAGACAATTAAAGAAATTTTTATTAGGTTTTTTTGTCTTAGCGCTTTTTGTGTTTTGCTGGTTTATTTCGGTTTTTGGCGATTTTTTTTACGTTTATGAGAGTTTTTTAAGATTTGATTTGATTTTTTCGATTTTTAGCGATATTTTCGGTTGTTTTTTTTTTAATCGCAGTGATTTTTTAGTTTTTGGCGCTTTTTTCGTTTTGAAATTTTTTTTTGTGATTTTGCTCCGGTTTTTGGCGACTTTAGTTTAGTTTTTGGAGCACTTTTTAATTTTGGTAATTTTTCGCATTTGAGCGATCTATTTTTTTTGTGATATTTTTCACTTCAGCGCTTTTTTTATCTTGACGATTTTTCTTTCTTTTGCCGGCTTATTTCGGTTTTTGGCGATTTAATTGGTTTATGTGAGTACTTTTCTTAAGATTTGACACTTTGTTTCGGTTGGGGATTTTTTCGGTTTTTGGCGATTTTTAGTCGCAGCGATTTTTTGGGTTTTTGACGCATTTTTTGCGATTTTGTAATTTTGTGATTTTGCTAAGGTTTTTGGCAGTTTTTTTTAGTTTTATGGAGCCCTTCTTAGTTTTGGTATTTTTCATTTCAGCGCTTTTTTATCTTGGCGATTTTTATTTCTTTTGTTGGCTTATTTTTTGGTGATTTATTTTATTTTTTTTTTTAGATTTAACGCTTTGCTGATTTTTTCGGATTATGACGATTTTTAGCTTGTTTGTTAGTCGAAGCGATTTTTTTAGTTTGATGGTATTTTTAATTTTTTTTTTGGATTTTTTGTTTGTTTGAGATTTTGTTTTTGGCGATTTTTTTAGTTTTTTTTTTGGCGAACTTTTAAAATGTGGCGATTTTTGGCTTTTAGCGATTAATTATTTGGTTTTTGGTGATATTTTTCATTTAAGCGATTTTTTTATCTTGACAATTTTTCTTTCCTGCATTTTTTAGCATATGAAAAATTTATTTTATTTTTGGTGAGATCTTTCATTTGAGCGCTTTTTTATGATTTGGAGATTTTTCGCTTAGGGTTTTTTTAAATTTTGTAATTTTTGTTGGAGCTTATGCAAATTTAAAGAGTTCACTTCTCACGGTTTCCAAGTAACAACAAGTCGTCTAAATTATTGGCAAAAAAACATATATATTTTTCAAAAATAATGATTATTACCAGGGTAACCAGAAATATTTTCTAAAAAAAGTGTTTTATGAGCATTATTTATGTACTAAAAAGTTGAAAATATGCACCAAAAACTCAAAAATATGCTCTTGAAAATAAGATAAATTGATGAGATTTTTATTTCGGCTAAAGGTACTTTTCACAAATAAAAACAAGCAAGTTCAATTACATAAAACTATTTTATTTTTATTTATTTTCTTTTTCTCCGATATTTCGGGTAACTTCGTTAACCACAAAGATAAATTGTTAAAACAAAGTTCAAATACAATTTTTGACTAAAGCAAATATTAACTTATTTTTAAGACCAAACAATTTTTTTCTCAAACAAGAATCGTTGCCTGTCACATCTTAATAAACTTCTTTACACTTACAATGTTCCTTCAACTTTTACAATGACGCAATCGGGACTGAGTCCATCACATATAGAAAAAGTAAATTTGAATTTAAACTAACGTCCGTAATACCTGCGTAATAAATAAAAAAATATATATAAAGTATCAAAATATGCCATAAAAGCGTCAAATATGTTCTAAAAATTCGAAAAATATGCGTGTAAGACTAAGGAAATGCAAAAACATGCCTTGAAGGATCAAATATGCAAAAATATGCACAAAAATCTATGCTAAAACTCATAAAAAGTTCCGAAACGAAATAATTTCTTATCGTCGTGGTAATATGTCACACAAGGAAAAACTTGCCACTGCATATTTGCGGTTTCCCTGCTCATTACTATTAAATTTTCATTTTGTTATATTAATCAATTACTTTGGCCAAATCCGTTGGCATTATTTTTTTACTTACTAAAAAATTCTTCCACTCACTGATTCTTTGTCTTTGTATTTTGAAGTCAGCGAGATTTATAATTTTAAATGGTTTCACATTTGAGAAATGTCAACGAAAATCAGGTATTTCTAAATGTGTATTTTATAACGCTATTTGCTTCTCTGCTTCAATTATATGGTAATTAATTATTTTTTGCTTAATTGATTTTCTGGAAATTAATTTTTCATTAATATTCCTTAAATACGAATATGTATGTACATAATACACCCATACACGATATTAATATTACATTTGTTCAAACGCTTGACTATGAAAAAGCAAGTACTTAAAAGCACATGCTTAACAACACCCAGAAACGAGCAGGAAAATTAATTTAATGAAAAAATAGGAAAATTCGGAAGAAAGAAAAAATTCATATTAAATTAAGTGGAAATAGGAAAATGAGTGTGTAATAGATAAATTACATAGTTTACATCTGTTTGTAGTTAGGTGAAGATTTTTATTACAAAAACTAGTAAATGTTAAAAGAAATATATGATTATTTTTCATTAGGGACCCACATTGAGAAACTTTATGAATATCAGGGTTATTGCAGGATGGCATTTAAATTTTAATATAATAATTAAAATTTATAATTATATAAAAATATATTACATTTTCAAATGAACTTTAATATTATTGATACAACTTTGTTTGTTCTATGTATCTATTACGCTGAAGCTAATTACAAAAACATTTAAGCAAATTGTAATCTGATGAATCAAAACAATTTGCACATTCTATTCGCCCTGAAAAATTATTATATAAAGCTGAAATTTCCATCACTAACTTGCATATATAAAGCTGCAAGTTAATGTGTATAAGACTTTAATTTGATTTCTATATAGATAATGATATTAAATTTATATATTATTTATTTTGTTCATTGATTTTGTTTAAGAGAATGAAGTTTAAAATTAAAACAACTCTTATTTCAATGGCATGCGTGTGTACTTTAGAATATGGCAAGATGCTTAAGCTAAAACAAAAGAATAAGAACCTCTAAACATTTGCCATCATTTAAATTCATATATGCCATAATGGCAGTGGTTGAGTTTAAATAAATCCTTTTGATGATGAGGAAAATACAATTTAAACCTAAAAAAATGCCACAAGCTGCAACTGCTACATACACAGAATTAATAACAAATGTGTCTGTATATAGACATATATGAATTCTACCCAGCGAACACGCTTTAGCTTTAATTTGAATATATTTAAACTAAAAAGCATTAGCAAATTTCACATGTTTGAGAAACAATTAGAAGTAACTATAGTTAACTAATATTTAATTGTTAGCGTTATTGTAAATTTCTGATTTGGTACCCTGTAACTACAAGCACCTCTCATCAATGTACAATTAAGTTAGAAAAAAATTAGTTAAAATAGAACCGGTTAAAACTATATTAACTTTACGGATTTTTTTTCCGAGTATCTAAAATTTCTCAAGTAAAAAAATAAATAAATATTATATATTAAATATTATATATTTTTGTTTAAGAAATCACTATATATATATTTCAAAAGTTTTTTTTGTAATTCTCAAGCTTTTTTCAAACAATTCTCAAATGTGTGACAATTTTTAATTATAAATCACAGTACTATATATGATGGACTTGACTAAGCTTTCATGGATTGCAATTTGATAAAATATAAAATTTTTAAGGTTTGCGAAAACCTTGAGCATAATTGGAGAAAAATATTTTTATTAAAAAAGTAAAAATTTTTTCTATGGTAAAATAATGTGACTTATTTTTTGAAAAGTAAGTAATGCAAGTTTTCACAAAAAATAATTTTTAAATATTATCAAAAAAAAATTACAAAATTCTTCTTTTATATATATATATATATAGCTTTTTGAAACTATTGCATTGCAAACCACTTTAACAGTGATGGAATTTAGGGAATGGAAGTGAATAGAATTTGTTTACAAAAAATTAATTGCAATGGAACTGCCTGAAGTTTCTTGATTTGGTTCACTAATTCTCGAACATAAAAGAACATTAAAATTTTTAATGGAAAATAACTATATTTTTATATCTTATCGAGATTGACATAAATTATTAAGCATATTGTTATTCTATAAATATTTTAAAAAATTTTTCAAATGTTTGACATTTCAGAGAAGACATCAACTGCAACAAATTTTTTATTTTAAATCAGATGAACTTGACCAAGCTTTCTTGGTTTACAATTTAACAAAACACTTTTAAAAAAAAAATACGTACAAGAGAACTATTTAAAAAATAAATATTTTGATTTTGTTGAGCAATTCGCGAACATTTCTCAAGAAAAAATTATTAAAATTTTTTATCGAAAATAATTATACTTCTATATTTCCTAAACATATAAATCCTTTACAGAGCGTATTGTCATTATCGAACATTTCTCTTCTGCTTGGCCTTTCGATTTCACCCAATTTCTAGTTTCAAGTCACAGTTAACTATTTGAGAGGATAAGCTTAGGCTTACTATATTGTTAACTAAGGCTTGCAGTATAATATATTATCAAATATCAAACGATTGCGAAAAGCTTGAGCATAGCTAGAGAAAAAATTTCTTTTATTTATTTTTTTTTTCTTAATAATTTTTTTATCTCAATAAATAAGTGATACAAGTGTTACCGCAAATAAATTTATTTTTGCATTATCTTAGTAATTTTAATCTGCTTTTACTTGCAGCTTTTATATAAAAAATTTTAATACATCTAACTTCAACTGAGCTCAGTAAAAGAGTAAATATATGTTTGTTAGAAAATTTTTGGTACTATTCTTTATCTACTTACATTTGAGACTAGATTATAAACATGAAAATGTACGTTACTAAAAAAATTACATATAAGTTGATTACATGTTCAAATTAGCTTAAACATGAAATATTTTATTAAGCCTCGAGAACATTTTGAGAATCACTTACTTTTTCCCAAACCATATGATCAGAACATACTGTTCCCAACTTCTAAACTTATGTTTGCTGGTCTCAAAAAAGAATATGAAACAAATACACTTGCTTTTTTTCTCCATCGTTTTAGTCTATAACCTTTTATAAGCCTTAGTTTATGCAATAAAATATATGTATGTATTTAAAAAGAAGAACATGTGTATGAAATAAGCGAAATATGAATAGAGAATGTCAGTATTTTTTTTTTGCACATTGTACATATAAATAAAATATCTAGTACATTTCAAAAGAATTGTAGCAGAAAATATAATAAAATAAATGTACAACGGAAACTGTCTATTTTTCACGGCATTAAGGTTCCCAATACAGCAGCCTCTCAAACTCAATACTCGTACAAGCAAGCAAGTTCTTCTTACACAACATTTTCATCGCGCTTTCTTGGGTAATGGACTGAATTTACAGAGACGATATTAGTTTGTATTATACAATATTAAACTTAACTGCACAAGAAGTCTATGTGTGTGTGTGTGTGCCCGTGCTACACCTACACCTGCACACTGGTGCCGGTGGTTATAATGTTTCAATTCGCATATCACAAGGCGTAATAACTGTTTAAATGTTTTGGAGTGTATGTGCGCGTGTGTGTGTGTAAGTGTATGTGCGATATTTTTTTTTGTAACAGTATAACATGTAGGCTTTTCGCCTGTCTTATTTTGAGAAAAAACACTTGCAAAAATAACGTTTTTGTTGAATCTTAAGTTTTTAATTTATGTTTTCTGAGAATAAAATTTGTTACCTTGAGATGTGTTAAAAGTTTGCAATACGAGTATCTTATCATCTACATTTTAATTTTAAGTAAATTGAAAGAACATTACTACTCATGGAAGTAAGTTTGAGGTTTATAAAAGATTCAATGTTTAACAAAAAATTTGGCTTTTCTCTCTTAACTTTATTAGATTTAAAATTTTTGCTCAAAATAATTTGGTTATATTATTTTAGTATGTGAAATATAAACTGTTACAAATTTAAGTTTAAAATTTGTTAACGCACTAATAATCCCAAAATTATTATTTTACTTATTCAGTAAAATATTTTTTATATTAAAATACATTGAAATTGATTATTGAGGGGTTTAGCTGGATCCTTTGCGCTAATGCTGTTGCTAATGCAGATCATCAGGAAATTTAGGATTTAATGGCCACTGTTGCTGATTATAAAACATATTAGTCCATATTCAATTGCCATTCCCTGATGGCTTGGTAACGGAAATTAATAAATTTTTGAAAAAGATGACGACGTCAATCATTTGTTATTGCATTTATTATAAATACGAATTACTATTTTATTTTTATTAAGAGATATTTATTTGTTATTGCTTCAAATAATGCAACAATTAATTTTTTTAAATTCTTCCCAGTTTTCATCAAATTTCAAAAATTATGAGTGTACGGAGAGTTTAGTCTTGGACTGTACAATACTGCCAAATGTAAAATTTATTTCACATAATGCAAATGTGATAATAGCTGATATTGGACACTCAAAAACACTCCGCACGGTTATTAGATTAGCGATAGACCAGTTAATTGAACCAAAGCATGCTCAGTACAGACAGGGCCCAAAGCCCGTTTCTTGTCGGACCAGTTCATATCTCCCCAGTTAAAACAGTGGGCCTTACTAGAAATTATGAGAAGGGTACGTCCTATACAAAGTAGTTATTATTTTACCTCTATCTTTACAACTACATTAATAAGGCACACTTAGTTTGATATCGATAAGTCCTAAGACGAACTGTTGGTATAGGAGGGGCAGCAGAAGGAGAGAGCAACTCTATACAAAGTAATTTATAATAAATTAAGAAACAAAATACTTTCTATTTAAAAAATTTTTAAGCAGGAACAAAATTCATATATGTATATGGTGCTTAACCAACACAACAAACAAAAATCCTAACTTTTTTTTACTCACGCGCACTAATGATGAATTGTCCCTACTGTTTGATTTCGGAGACGAATTATTCAAAAATTGTTTAACAAACCTAAGCAAATTAGCTGGGTCAATAAATATCAATACAACCGGAATCATACGTGAGTCAGAAGTGGCTCACGCCTGACTCACACGTGGCTAAGGTGTGTCTCACGCAAAACAAATCATGGTATTTTTAGATTTCCAAAGAAATAACATAACAACAACAATAAAAATGTTAACGAATAAAAGTGTGAGCGGAAGTCGTTGAGCGCTTATTATTGGTGAAAAAATACGTGAGCCTATTACTAATTGATAATTATGATATCTAAGATAACGCTCACTTGTCTAATCTTTAACCTAACAAAATTAAAATCTCTCTGCTTACGTGAGACCAATTAAACTGCTTAAACTGAGAAAATTAATTTCTTTTACACTGCCAATAATACACATTAAAAACGAAAGCACTTCTACAAATAATTTTGATAAGAAATTTTAACAAAACATTTTAATAAATACTTCATGTATTTGATGGTTTCATGGTGAAGATTTATTACTTTTTCAAGTTTAAAAATTTTTTTTGTTTATATTTTCAGTTTATTCTCACAATCTCCAGTTTTAATGTGTCATTACAAAATCATCGTTATCTATTTGGCAGTTAAATAAGTGAACATAAGCTTGGGTCTTATACTAAGACTATTGAATAAAGTCTCCTAGTATTTTAGCAGAGAAAAAAGTAAATTGGTGTAGAAGAAGTGATTACACAAAGTATTATAACTAAGTGAAAACTGCATACGTGTGACTTTTATTTCGTTTGCAATTGCGAACTGTAACAAAATAAACGCTTTTAAAAGCTGAAAACATCATATTACATATAAAGTTGCATTTGTTTTTATAGACTTCAATGAAGGGTTTAGTTTTTTTTATCGAATAACGTGACATTCCCCATGATGTAATGTCATTGCAAATACCTATTCATGAGGTTATAATTTCTGGCGAAGTTTAACCAGTCGAAATATTAATTCCATTACAGCACCTTAAATTACAGAATCTAGTTCAAAATTGATAAATTCTGAATTTTCAATGGATATTAAGAATTAATTTACCGCACCTAGCCTGTTATCTATGACCAGTAACATAGTTATTATATTCAGCTTTGCCAGTACACTTTAGTTTGACTTTTAGGCAATTTGAAACTTTTTAATTGCCCAACCAAACCCAACAATTTTGTTCTCTGTAAAACTAAAGCTTAAGCTCCATTTTACACGTTCTTATTCATTCAATGTTGTAGTAAATGGTGTGCATTTTACTTCTCTATTTATCATAAAAAGTAGCTTCTTTATTTCTCCACTAGCAGAAGAGAACGGCAGCTCCTTCTATTTCTTTAACGTTTTTTTCATCTACTCCAAATTGAGTTTGCCTGCTATTTGGTTTTATTTCGCATGGGCAATAGAAAATGAGTTATATAATTTTATAAAAAAATAAAATATAAAAAAATAGGATGCTATATAAAAGTGTGTCTGTATGTCCTCAGTATAAACATGCTAAGCTTGCTTTTTCAACATTTCAATGACTCTTGCTGACTTTTTTTACACTTTCCCGCTTGTATATTGTTGTTGTTTTTTTGTTCAACCACTTGACTTGTAATCATTTTTGCACTTTCTTGTTATTTTTTTTTTAACTTTGCATTTCATTTTCATAAATGTTTATAATGTTTAATTTCCCTACTTTCTTGAAATTGAGTTGAATCTTAGTACATCTCTTTGTTCGTCTTCTTTTTCCTTGTAGTGATGTTGCTGTTGCTGCTGCTGCTATTTATTGCCTACTTACGCTTTAATATTGCATTTTAATAATGTCCTCTGTATATAATTTTTGCACATTTTTATTAGATTATTTTGTATTCGTTTTATACTTTGGCATATTTTTTATGGGTGTTTGGGAACGGTATTTTTCATTTCTTTTGCAATTTTAATGTCGTTTGTGCTCATTTAAAGAACTGGCAGATGAAGTCTTTAGAGTGTTGTTAACGTTATTATAAAAACAATAAACAGGCACACACACACACACACACATATATATATACGCACGCAAATTTATGCACACAATTAAAATGAAGTTGGAAAAAGTTTGCATTTTTTCTGCCACCGAGAAATTGTAAGGCCAAGCAAGGAATTAATTAATTTAAGATAATTTAATTTATAAATCGTTTTAGTAAGTGAAGATAACTTTCTTTAAAATTTCATTGCCATCTTTGCAATGTAAATATTTTTTAGGGACAGTTCAAAACTAGAGCCTCGATTTTATTCTAACACATGCAACAAGAAAGTCTAATTACTTCTAAATTATTTAGGAAAAATGTCGTTTATAAATGTAATGAAATTCAGCTATTAAATCTATACTAAATAATAATTTTTTTTTTTGGAATTTTCACTAACAAAAGCTTGAGCAGTTAAACCAATTAAGGTTAATTCTTTATAGAAATTTTACTGTTGTTGAAGACTAAATGAACTAGATTCTTTTTTATTGGCTCCGCAGGCCAAGTTCTTGCCTCTGCATACGGTATGCAAAATGACATTCGGCTTACAGAGCCATACGAACAGGACATTCGTCTTGTGTTAACCTCCCCTAGAACTTTGTAACTGTAAGATCATAAGCCGAGCTCATCAAGGTCACCTCATATTAGAGATGAACAAGTGACGAGATTTTTCAACACGACACGACCCAACCACGAATACTAAGATTTGCAACACGTACGAAATATGCCCTTCAAAAATGCTCTCAACACGATACTGCACAACACGTACGAAATCAAATTGAATAGCTAAAGATTATTTATTTTGTATTCAAATAAATAAAATAACTTTTTTTAAAACAGAACTTCAAGCTTAAATATTAAACTTTTTGTTTATTAGAAATTAATGCATAAATATTTTACAACTCAAATCGGTTCACATTTTTTGTGCCACCCAACTATACACGAAAACAGTTCTTTTGTCACACGCATAAAACACGGCACGCGCCCATCGCTACTTCATATGATAATTTTTAGAAAAATTAATTGCTTGTTGACAATCATAAATAACGTTCATTGTAATAAAACTTTAACAGCTTGACCCACGATGTCGACAAGAAAGTTTCTATTGCGTACAAAAATAGAACATTTGTTTTGGTTATAATATAAGAAGGCGTTAGAAACTTTCTTGTCGACATCGTAGACCAGGCCGTTAAATAATACTATCTGTGGGTAAAAAGGAAAAAGTATTTAAGTCATGATATGCTGATTTTGAGGTAATGACACCCGTAATCTCCATAACTAAAAGTACCCCTGGGAAAAATCTCAATTATGTTGGGTGATTTTTCAGGAAGTTATAGCGCAATGACTTGCAGCCTATCTTTTTTCAACTTATAATCTTATAGGGAATAATAGCTTCATTAAGCTTACACTTTGATATATTTAACATTTAATCCATTATTTATAATCTGTAGAATTAAGTTGATCTAAAAAAAAGCAATGAGAGAGGTGCAAACATCTAGTAATGAAATTTTTTTTTTAATATTGGCTTATGGTAACTAAAATAAGATATATAAATGTTTGACTCTACTGTATTTAAAAATCTATGGAAAACTGCATCTATAGTAGTGGAATTATAAGTTGTGGGGGTTTTTAGAGAACTGCTCATAAGATTTTGATAAAGCTTGCGACAGTGGGTTTGCAAAATTTGTATTAAAATCTCCACCCATAATAATTGGCATGAGATGGAGATCGTTACCCAATTGTCGTGCACCAGCTTCAGTGCAAGGCAACAGTACTTAATGAAGTTATGTTATAATATTATACAATAAATTCTTTATATAAACAAATATTTCACATATCAAACGTTTTTTTTATTTAAAAGTTTATATTTATTTTATATTTTTTAACTTTTTAACAAAATTATCGCCACTGGCAACACTATTACACTTCACTTACTATTTACTTGACTTTATGAAAATTAACATTGCTCCTGAAGGTATGCTTTAAAATTTGGTTGAGTGTATTTCTATGCAGCTGTTAAGTTTATCTGTACTTCTTGTTCGTATGATTACACTAATACAAACATACATAGCTCACACCCATTTTATAACGCTTTATGATCTTACTCAAAATTTGTGATTGTATTGTGAAAAAGATTTTTACCCCGCAGCGCATAGATGCTTATACATTAAAAAATTATGAATACCGAATTTGATAATTTAACTGCAAAAGAAACAAATTTCTCAATATCGAGTTAGTTCCAAGCTTAAAAGTGCTCTACTGCAAAACAGTAAAATAAGTATGACTTAAGGTGCAATTAGACGTGACATGGCCATAATGCCATAGTCATAACCAAAACAGAATTCAATTGGTTTGTATGGCAATGGCTATGGCGTTATGGCGAGTCACCTATAATCATATACAGTGTTGCCCATTAAGGTTCGAACGGCTGTTTTATATGACTATGTTTATGTCTCGTCTGATTGTACCTTTAAGGACTTTTTCCTTATTCCCACAGATATGCTAAAATAAGTTATTGAGCTCTTTGTCAAGTGTAATATTAATTTATTTTTCAATTAAAACTTAAGCAATTTTCTTACAAAAATTCTACAATACATACATATGTACATATTTAAATATGTCTGTATATCAAAAATTACAATTTTAAGCAAGACTTATCTTGCATATTTAATATCATATAAATTGCAGTTTATTTTGAACTTATACTTCCTTCCTTCAATTGAGCTTGTGCTCTGTTTTTTCATCTTCTAACTAAGATGCAATACTCCAACTAATATAGATTAGTATTAATTATTGGTATTGGTAAAAAAACTTGCAAAATTTATTGAATATCTTACGGTTGCCATTAGAATTTGTGGTTTGTCTAGTAGGGCACTAGATAATAAAAACAAAAATTTAAGTTTCCTTTTATTAATGACAAAGTTGCAAATATTTTTTCTAAACCTATATACATATGTATCCAGGATGTAATGCAGAGAAAGTTGTATTAAAGTTTTTTGAGCACACTTCCTTTAAAACAAAGTTTAAGGCAAGAAAGTAAACATCTCTTTCCAATAGTTGGAGTAAAAGTTAGGTTAGTTTTTACTATATATTAGAAATAAGTACAAACATTTATTAGGGGTTTATAATAAATCAACTTTTTCTTATAAAGATTTTCTTAAAAAATTAGAGGTGCTCACACCAAGCTAAGTGACTTTTAAGCAAATGACTTTGTAAATGCATTTGTCTTTTTTGAATATTTCTAGCTCAATATGAAAAAAAAACGGTTACTGTTGGTGACAAAGCATTTCTCGCATCATCAAGACAACAGGGGAAATATAGGGGAAATATCTGCTCCAAGGATCGACACTGCGATAGTTAATGGATCTTTTGTGCCAGCAATGCGCCAGCCTACAATGAAGAACATCATAGTATCGATTTAAATATTCTTTGGGAATTGGCGTGCAAACAACTATAAACACCTACAGATAAAGTTAAAAACCATACTCATGCGCAGATGTACCCATCAAGTTTAAATTAAATACATATAACAACATATATGCATAGAAATTACCAATAATAACGTTGAAACACATTCCTTAAATTACGCAGCACAAATTACTTTAATTAAAATTTAATTATATTTGCAATCATCTGCATTTGTATAAAAATACTCTCAGTATTTATTCGGTAGCACATCATTATAAACAGGAAGAACTCATTTTAAGCATTATTGCTGTCTCACAACATTTTCCTTTTCATTCCACACACAAAAATACACAGTCGTGCACATGATGAATAAATACCCTGACTATCAAGCATTTACTTATTTTTTTCGATTAAATATCGATAGTATCAATATAAGCATACTTCGAATAAGTATAAAAGTACTTCAAGTATTTATTGAATATAAGCAATTTTGGAATAAGTATAAAAGTACTACGAGTATATATTCAGCTACACATAAGTATATACAAAAGTATTCGTTTGGTACACACTTCAAGCGTCAGTGCTACCAAAGCATATATTTGATATACACAACTGCATACAAGTGCGTATGCTCAATAAAAATTTCAAGTATTGTGCGTAGACTAATTTTTTTCGATTAACCCCCTGTTTCTACAACCTAGACAGACGACTTGAGTATAAAATTTATATGGAAAGCACTCATATTTTTGAGTGATTTTCATACAAATTTTCTAGAAGAGTCGTCTGCCTCACTTGTAGAAACATGGATTAAATATCGATACTTTGAGAATAACTATACTTCAAATAACTATAAAAATACTCTAAGTATGTAATACTCAGAGTATGAGCATATTTTCTAATTCTAAGCTTTAAAAGCGGTTTGGTGATAGAAAATTTGCCAACAGTAAAGAGCTGAAAACTAATCGATGATAGAAAATTTGCGAGATCTGAAGTCATCAGTTAATGACTATTTTAAGGAGCTCGACAGTTTTCAATATTAATAGGGCATCGAAGTTTTTCTGCTTGGGAAACGGTATCGCGCTAAATGAAGAAAATCTTGAGAAATGAAGAAAATTTTTGTAAAATCTTGTTTTGTATTTCTTTTTTTTTCTTCTTTGTTAGGTTAACTATTTTTGGTACCACCTTCGTATATCTTCTTTCTTAAAAGCAAATAATGCATAGAAACTTTCATTAGAAAATTACCTTATTTAATGCATTAAATATTGACAGAAATTTTACAACACAAAAACAACAAATGAAGAAAACTTTTGCATCATTAGGAATTAAAATTATTATAAAAAAGTTAAATTACTGTGGAAAATAAATGAAAGAAATTCATAATCACAGAAAGAGACAAAAGTTGCACAAGAATAAATTGAATTTAGTATTTGCAGGTTTTTGGTGGTTATTTCTAAATTCCACAGCAGAGCATTGCTGGTTGTTTGTTTATTTATGCCTCTGATATTGTTGTTGTTTTGGTTGGTGCAGCAGCAATTGCCTTAATTGCTATGGGAATCGATACATATCCGCCTCAATAAACATCAGGAGAAAGAGAAAAAAATTTCGCAAACTTCATCAAAGCTCACCACGAGTGCAAAAACTCTGTTTTTTATGATTTATTTTGTTTTTTGTTGCTGTTTTTTAGTTTGATTTGAATATTAAAGGATAACACCAAAGGATGTGCATAGTACTGTTGCTGGTATCATACATATTTGGAATTGTGTAAGTATATTGCTGGATAAGTCACAGTGAAATCCATGTGCACTTAAAAAGCAGCAGTTTTTGTGGACACAAATTAAATGATAGATATCAACGAAAGTGTTGACTTTTTTTGCCGAAATTGTTTGAATTTTGGTTTTTCACCTTTCTTTTTCCTTTGTATTGAGTTTTATTTAACTTAATTTCTTTTGAGGTAAAATCTAAAATTTCAGACGAACGAATATCAAAGAACCGATAACGTTCATGAATCATAAGCGAAATTGTTTTCGTATCAGTGTGAGAGTTCTCTTGTGGTATCATTTAAAAACAAAGATCACAATTTTTAAACTTTCGTTACAAAAAATAAATAATGATCAACATGGATCTTAGAATGAAATATTACCACATTCCAAGCATTACTTTTTGTAATTTTATGGACCTCACTGGCACTTAATCGAAGACAATCAAAAATTCTCTCGTATATTGAAAACAAAACAAAGAATTTTTTCGATTTTTTTTATTGTCTGGCACTAGTTTAAAAAAAATACATCTGCATGCAGCTTTTAAAAGCTATACTCAGGGAAAACATCTTTCCATATTAAAATAAGAAATTAAACATGACTAGACTTTCGTTAATGTTTCTCATTAATTCAATATGATTAATATTGATTTTAAGCTGTTTTTTTCATGGGTGTAGTACAGAGTCAGTCAGCCGTTTTTTTTTACACAAGCCGAGCAGCCGCCGAACCACTCGGCTTATCGGCGGCTTATACTCAGCCGTTATTTTGTCTTTTATTTTTTATAATTTTTTAAATTTCGTAAATTTCGGAAAGATAGTTGTTTTTGCTTCCACATAAAAAGCAAATGTTTATGTGAATGATAACGTAGCTGCGACAACACTTACGTTCTCTTTTGGAGTCCGTTCCGCAGTCAGGCGACTTTTTGATAATTAATTGTTCAAAGCTTTTTGTTTGTTGATCCGTAGCAGTGTTCCAATAAAGTAATTAATTTTTAATTCAATCCGAAAACTTAAATAAAATTTATGTAGAAGGCAATCATGAATAAAATTCCGCGAGAAATTTTTCCAGGGGAAAAATTCCAACTAATAGCAAGTAATAGGGAAAGAAATTCTAATTTGAAAAATGAGAAATTTCTCGCGAAATTTTATTCATAATTGCCCTGATAATCTAGAATATGTTTCTATGATTTAACAAATAATTTACGAAGCTATTTTTTAGGATATCAATTACTGCAATATTCAAACTAATGCAAAATAAATAATTTTACAATGTGGTGATTCAATAATTCACGTATTTTTCTAAAAACAGACTGGGTTAAAAATGTTTTTCAAATGCTTAAACAAATCGGCGTTAAGCCGTTTAGCCGCCGCCACCGAAAATATTTGTCTTTCAGCCGCCGCCGAAATTTTTTGCTTGGCTTGCTACTCTGGTGTAGTATCACTTATTGACACTTGAATATTTTGTAAGAAAAATCAATATCTTTTACATTAAATCCAAGTAAAGTTTTATATATTTTTCTTTTTCTTTAATGTACGAGTATAATAATAGAATTTACTCCAGTAATCAATGAGCTGTGAAGTTGTTAAAGTGTAATAAAATTTTATACTTTTGCTTTCACATACAAACTCTTTTATAGTTATGCAGCTTGTTCGTACCTCGGAGTAGCAATACAAGTAGTTTAATGTAATAAAAGGTCAATAAGGGTCATTAAATCGGGGTTAACAGCAACGAAAATCCCACATAAGATTTATTAACTGCCATTGAAAGGGGATGTTTAAAGAAAATTTTAAGCATGATATTTAAATTTTAAAAGATTTTGTATTTAAATTGGATGTAAAATTAGGAGTTAATAAGGGAATATAGGAAGAGAAAAAAAGTTTGGTACATTGTATAGTTCATAAGTAATTAAAATTAACTGAACTACATAAATTAAAAAAAAATCTATAATTAAATGAAATAGCGCCTAATGAAATGGAAACTAATTATATGGTTTAAGTCCCAAGAAAATTTAATGAGAAATCTTTAATCAAAACTGCAAGAAACAAAATTAGATTTGAATTGAAATAACTTCAAATATTAAACAGTTTCCAGCAAAAAATAAATGAACGCGTTCAAATTGAAATAAGGTTTCATGCTTTCTTAAGCAATTGTTTTGTTCGAATGCATTCTAAATATCATCGCAAATCGTAAATAATGCTATAGTTTTTGAACTCATTAAAAACGTATGCGATATTACTGGGTAATATATTTTCATAAAATAAGTTTTATCTCCAGTAAATAATAAGACTTATAGAGAGTGTACCTTGCGAGTGAGAAAAGCTCAGTTCGTATCCGGCAACAAAAAATTTTATTTGTTTTATGTTTACGTGAAAAAATGTGGTAATATATTTTCATAAAACAAGTTTTATCTCCAATAAATAATAAGACTGAAGTAGTTCACTGGTAGAGAGTATGCCTTGCGAGTCAGAAAAGCTCTGTTCGTATCCTGCGACAAAAATTTTTATTTATTTATTTGTTTTGTATTTACGTGAAAGACATCATCGAATTAGGGAACTTGAATGGGTTTAAATTCACTAATTTGAATGTACATCAAAGTATTTAAATTCTTGCACAAACAATGACAAGCTAATCTAAACATCATGCATGTTTCTCGTAAATCGAACCAATGCGTCATCACTGCAAACCATGATTCAACACATGATTTGTCATGTTTTTTTTTTTGGCCTAATTTTTTGCTATAAAATAATTTCCATATAAAATTATGCAATCATTACCAATGTAATAACATCTCAGAAATATAAAATAGAAGCCAAATGGGTAACGGGCTTATGAGAAAAAAAAAACATGCAGAAAATCTTTACTGAATGTAGTCCATATTCGTAATACAGGAATAGAGAAAATGTTGGCCGTAAAAAGTCCTTGCGCTCGACTGAAGACTGGCAGCGACGAAATATTTTTGCCAAAGGCAGATAGTGTTGAGGAAACAAACTTTTTTTCTTTTTATGGAAAAAATATTTTTGTAAACGAATTTTCGTTATTTTTCATACAAATTTGAAACGTTTAGAAACGAAATTTGTTATTACATAATTATTGTATAATGCCTCAATTCTGTTCAAGTTGCTGTTGTGATTCTTTAAGACAAATATTATTTATTGTCTATGCTAAGAGGTTTGTGTGCATACTCAACATTTTTTTCGCAACCATTATAAACAAAACATATATTTTTTAAACTATTGTGTAATACTTTATAGGGCATTTACATTTGCCTTCAAGACTTTGACCTAAGAGTCTGACTGAACACAATGTAACGATTTTTTATTGCGGTGCGGTTTTCAATACGATTTTGAAGTAAGAATCTGCAGTGCGGGACGGAATAAAATTAAAATCTATTTTATTTTCATTGCGGACTTTCTTATTGTCTCAATTTTCTCTTACTGACGTTGCCGTAGTTTTTTAATAATTGGATGTATTCACAACATTATTGTAAAAATAAACATGATTTTGAAGTTCAAACAATTTTGTCATATATTATAAAAGTTTAAAAAACATATCAAAGATATCTGCGATTGTATAAAATTTAAATCATTTTTTGTTTTTAGTTATAAAAATTTGTGCACAAAAAAATTAATAAAAATTTAAACAAACAATGGCAAGTATTTCCCTCGCAGTCTTCCCTTGTATCATGTTTATTTTTCTCTCCCGCAACGAGAAATCGCACCGCAACGCAAACATTGTGTTTAGAATCTAAGTCTAGTTGTTTTTTGCTACATTCTCCATACAAAACGATATCTACTTTTTCAGTAGATTACCTATTGCAAAATGTACTCAAAATCAAGTTTTTTTTTTATTTTATTTATTAATTTTTTATCTATTATACATATTCTACAAAGTAAATTTGCAGAATAAGGTTGCACAAAAATGGGTGGGTGATTAAGACCATATGTCTGTCCATGATGTTATTAACAGTATTCTAAAAAATGTTTTTTTTTGACTAACTGTATACGAGCTATGCCTTCACATAGAAAGTAGCAACGTGATTGTTAAGGAAATTCCACAAAAGAATCACAAGATTATACGGTAACCCGTGGCAGATCACTCAACCAGTGCAAGCGAGACGCAAAACTCTCGAAGACCAATAAACAACAGTTGCCTGGTTTCATTTAAGAAATAATTGCCAACCACGCGTGAGCTGCTTTACGACTAGTTTTTTTTTATTTTTGTTAATGCACTGTACAACATAACATAAATAAAAGGTAAGTGAATTAGTTACGTTCTGCAAAACCTTTTAATTGCAGATATGTGAATTAAATAAGTCGACACTTTTTGGGTTACAGTTTAAAACTTAATTTCAGACAAATGATTTTGTTTTACACACGCAATATTGAAAAATGTCAAAAAAAAAACTTATTGTTAAAAATATAGACTTCGGTAAATATTTGAAATCAAATATACTTGATTTCGAGACAACTTAAATGTAGTATCAATATAATTTATGAGTTTTAAAAGCACAGTAATAAAATTTTTTATCTTTCATTAGCAAAGGCAACAACCATTTAGGCAAAATCTATTACTTGCAAGATTTCAAGCATACAAAACAAAATCTATTTCATCACTAGATTTTGTGGAAATCTACTTAAAATTTAGATAAACTTAGACGCGATTTACACTGTGGCTTTCCTGCTGGTCTTTGAAGGCAGGCTTGTTGAGTTTGTTGGTGGGAGGTGTTGTTTTTAAATTTTTGAACCAAATTTAAAAACAGGGATGAATTTTCATCAAAAGTATTAAAACTTGTATTATAGTCTGACACAGCCTTAAGAAAAAAGTCTTAATGTGCGTAACTTTTCGTAGGGGTTTAAAGGAATATTAAAAAGGCATAGTGTGAATAGGTATTTAGTGATGTAGCTGAGGTTAATTTCTTAAAAATTTTACTAAAAACTAAACCTGACTACTTAAAAAATTTGTGAATTAGTTATAGTGCAGGTATTTGGTTGTAGTTTAGGAAAAGTTTCAGTCAATGGGTTTTGTTTTAGATTAGAAGTCTTGATAAATAATTATACAAAAAAAAATGAATTAATTGTAATCTGCTAGATTTAATGCAGATGTAAGTGCGCTAATAAAGAATTAAAAAAGGAAAGCTCAAAAATATGTTCAAATAAAAAATGCGCTAGGCAGACAAAAAAATATTTTTATTTATGAACGTTTTTTAATTTACGCTTTTCTTATTATCATGATTGTATACATCCAGCAGCGATTTTTCGCAATACAAACTTTAAAATGTATTTAATTTTTTAAAAAATTTTTTTCTTAATTTATGAAATGAATTTTGTTTGCTTTTGAATTTTTAAAATGCTTTGCGTTTGTAGGTTTCCGGTTATCAATTTCCAGAAGCAACTATTTTAATGTGGACGTGTTAAACCGAGATCCCACTATTGGCACAATGTACCGATTTTTGTCGGCTCCTTGCAATAAAGTCATAAGAAGTAAACCAAAATAGCCTTATTTCTCATTTGATTACGGGATAAGTCTATATGGATATATTACCAATGCAGTGTGGTGCAATTATGTCCTTATATTTCAATTAATTAAAATATAAAGCCAATTTAGCTTAGCCATAAGTAAGGCTTTATTTCAGTAAGCTGACGAAAATCGGTAGATTGGGCTGATAGTGGAATCTCGGCCTTAGTATGTACTTAGTTTTAAAACAGTTAATCTTGTTAACCAATAGGATCTCTAAGCTCTTGCAGAGGCTTATCAAATCCATTTTAGCAGAATAAAGTAATATACATATACATATATACTTAAATAGGCGCAGCACTTCCTAATTTTACAAAAACATAATTATGTAACAGCAGCAGCCATATTTAGTCTGTACGGGCATGGAATGAAATATTTTTCGAAACCCTTTCCCCAACCCTATCGTTTTTATAATTATTGAGAAAAGAATAAAAAACTAAAACATTTTAAGTGATGAGTTTTTTACACAATAAAGATGGTCAATGGCGTAGAATTTACGTACATATATAAAGGGTCACTAAGTCTTTGAATTTTTCTGGATTTTCTGTAAGCTTTAGTAATATTGTAATTAAATAAGGTTTATGCTCTAATATTTGCATAGCACATCATACCTTTTGGTATTTATTTTGTCTATCCCCTATAGGCTTAGTAGAGGACTTGAAAGTTGTTTTTATTTCAGCTTAGGAAAAAAAAAATAAAATTATACAAAAAATGAGCAGATAAATAGACTACAATAGCAATCCTAATATTATGCAAAATGGAAGCGAAAAAGTGCTTTGCACCAGCAAGCATTATTATTGGCTTAGTAACCAAATAACCTGGCATTGTTTATGTCATATTCATGCACACATACATACATGCATACGAAAACAGGCTGTTAAATGTTAAAACAAAAGCTACAGCCATAAATTATCACAACCACTTACATATATAACTCATTGTCTGGCTAAAGAACTTTCACCAAAAAGCAGATATTTTAACCTAATATAAACGCTAACACATGCATACACACACACTAACACGTACACACATGCCTGCTCAGTTTGGGCACTCATACTTCTACAGAACACAAGCTTATAACATGTTTTGTTGTATTTAGCAAAAGCTTGGTTGGCCCTTTCACCTTTTTCAAAGCATACCAATGATAAATGCAGGTATTAGATTGCTAAATACATACTTACAACAAACTAATAAATTCAGAAACAAACACACACACACACGCAAAAACAAATGCTTTCACATATAAACATGTAATAAAAGACGCTTGCTTGTCTTGTTGTAGGCGCTTAAGCCATTTTGATAGGTGTTAATATTGAGAGCCACAATAACGAGGCCGTTGTTGTTGGCTTTAAGCAAAAATCCAGAAAATGTAAATAATTTATAATAAAAAGCAACATGAGGTATTGCAACCCATAATTATGGCAATAATCGTAAATAATAGTCAACACAAAATTAAAATGAGTAGAGTCAACATTACTTCAGTAAGTGAAACATACACATTCACTCACCCAGGCAAACACACAAATATATAAACTCAAATTCACTATTTTTTTTTACAAGTTAATAAATAGAACCCAAAACTACCCTGTTGCTAATTTTTGGAGTAGTTTCATTTTGGAACAGTCCTATACTAGTTATAAGGAGACAGAACTAAGAAGCTTGATGAAATATCGGCTGCACTTCTCTACAAGCGACGCGATGTCTCTCTCTCTCTCTCCCTCCTTTGTTTGTCATGTAAACAACATGGAAAAAAAGAATTTTTATAAACTTGTATAAGAGCAACTAGTCCTTCAACTAGTATGCAACTCTACACAAAACAAATAGCTGTGCTCCTATGACAACCCAATGTAAAAGTCGATAGTTCGTTGTATGAAAAAAAAAACAGATGAGCATCCAGTCTGAATTCAAAACTAGTATGTTTCTGACCACATACTACTCCTTTTATCTGCAGGGTATTGGTGACTCGATAATACAAGTCAAACAAGAGTGTTTGCCGGGATTTCTTTAAGATTTTGGAAATTTTCAAAAATATTTATGAGCTTTTTATAACATGTCACAAATTTGTCAGGAGACTTATTTTCAAGATAATTTGTGATTTGTTCTGATATAGTGCTCTTAAACAAGCTAGTAAAAAAGCCATTCCCCGGAAGTTATGAAAACGTAGAATTTGCGATTTAATCTAATATCTCTTAAATGATGAGTTTTTTTTACTCCAGTTTGCTTATCAAATAGAATATCCTGTTCATTTAACTGCCAAAAGAAAAATATTTTCTTTTTGTAAATTATTTTTATAACGTATATAATAAATGTTCGCTGGGTAGTTACCCACATTCCTATGTAAGTATGCAGGAAATAACATAAAACATGTGGACAATAAATTTTTTTTTTAAATAAAAGAATATTAAGCTTAACATAAGGTTTCCTTTTAAATAGACATGTTAGCATCTCTCTTCATATATAACAAAAATAAAATTTAAACCGACAAATAAAAAAGCCAACAAAACAATTGTTTGTTTATAAGAGGCACTTCATGGAAAAATTTAATCATAATTAATTTTATACTTTGCATATATTTATATTAAAACCAAATAATAAAGCTTTTTATATTATACGACTATTTGCGAGAATATGGGTTACGTTACAGGGATAACACTGAATCCTGGAAAGATAACTTAAACTCTGAAATAAGTTAAAGGATCTTTTTTGAAAATTAAAAATTTAGTAAATTCGCTAAATTAAAATTTCTGTAATATTGATTGCATGCTTTTAATCAGATTTATTCTCAAAACTAGCTTTCAACTACACAGAAAAAACTTTAATACATTTTTTATTACGGCTTTGTATGTCATTTTGTACAAATCAATTTTTTCTACTGGAATAATAAAACCAAAGTTTTGTTTTTCGCCATAATTTTTTGTTTAATTGCTGATGGAGACTCTGGTGTTTTTGCACACAAGCCAAGGTAACTTTCGCAGTTTGTGTTTATTTTTTAAAGCAAAAATACAGAAAAAAAAATCATCAATAAAATTTAATTTAATTTAAATTTTGTGTGTGCTACTATTTATTTAGTATGTATTATATATTTAAGGATATTGGCTATAGCGGTAAGTGAGTCGAGTTCAAATCTCGGCTGGGGGAGCAGATTAGCCAATACACGCATGTTAAATAACTAATAAAATAAAATTACTACATTTAATTAAATTCATGTTATTTCAACTTGAACTAACTTTGATTTAATGTGATTCTCAATTTTTTTTAACAAAATAACATGTAATATTAAATCAATATGTAGTAAATTAATTGCAAGAGGCAAAATTTTTTTTGAAATTTATTGTAAATCATGTTGAATTAACATGAAATCCATGTGAAACAAAATCACTAACGACACCATAGCCGTTGTATGTTCCTGTCGATCCTGTAAGGAGCATAGGTCCTCAACAACTATGTTCCAACGTAATTTATCCTGAGCGAGGGATTTTATTTCGACCCAACTTTTGTTCATAGCAGCAGATTCAATGTCGATTTGTCGCCTCCAAATGTGAGTAGGTTGTCTTTGCTCTTCAATTGCCCTGTGGAGTCCTGTTGTTTGAAGGCCTTCTTAGGATATGGCCGATCCATTTCCACATGCGTTTCCTTATGTATTTTGCAATTGGTATTTGTTTTGTTTCAGACCACAATATGCTGTTATTTATTATATTTGACCAAAAGACAAGAACAATTCTGCTGAGGCAGTGGTTGGCAAACACTTGAAATTTTTGGGTATCTAGGAGTGCATCATTCGATGTTAACTTCAATCTATTGTTGCACTAATATCGGCCAAAATTTAAAAATGTTAATAATTTTTAAGGAAAAAAAACTTCACCACAGCATGGATTTTAGTGCATTAAAGGGCGTTATGAAATGAGGCACAATGAAGCAATGCAACTGACACAAGAATAGTCAACTGATCGGTATTTAAGTGATAGCGACCAGTGCGAGCTCTAACACTTCTTTTGAAGGCCATGGGAATGGCCTAGGATAGAGCTAGTTTATAGTTTATGACATGTGACTGAACTAACTAACAGGGACCTATAGAATAGTGTAGAATAATAAAAATATGATTTAAAAATGTCATTCCGACACTTAGCTGTAACAATAAAAACTTATATATATATATATTTTTATTGTTACAAATGCAGTTATATTTTATTTTTAAGCAGAGACATAAACTGATAATCTCCGGCACCACCACAGGGGCACTCATATTGTAAAAGTATACGCAAATAAAAGATATGATTGTAGAATGGTTGAGAAAACCATATTATGTTCTCAGAAACAAATATGTGGTCGTCTAAAACAAGTTATTGTCGTTTTAAACATTAATTTTATTACGGTAAGCAAAGTAATATTTGAATTTAATAATAACATTATTATATTCATAAAAAAGTGTGATATGGTTAGAGTTTAACAATAGAGTTTTGTTAAAAATGTAAGACAGCAACAAAATTTTTGTTATTATAAATAATATAATGTAGATAACAATATAATTTATATTATATTTCATTGTTGCTGTAACAAATCATCAGTAGACTTCAACCACATATTTTGAATAGTCACAAACCTCTTATCTTACGCACAGACTTTCAAGAACTATTTGAGAATTCACAAATAATAACATTTTTGAAAATCACAAAAGAAAAATAAGCATAGTAGGCTTAGAAACTCATACAAAATCCAGCAAATAATTTATATTCGATATGAATCTATTTTATTTTTATACACCTTTATACAATAAGAATCCCATTGGATAACAATAAAAGTAATTACAAGGCAAAATGAAAAATAAAATCTAAAATTTAAGAAATTTGTTAAAGCAGCAATGAAATGCATATAGACTAAGATGAACCACCAGCAAATAAATTTCAAATTAAAATATAATTATGACAATATGTCGAATAATAAATTTCTTAAATACTATTTTAAGTTAAAAAAAATCTTTTTCAGAAACATCTTCTGTCAGTTCAGTGTTTCGTTTGTAAGTAATCGGTATTGCACGCATCTTATTAAATAAATAAATAAAGTACAAACAAACAAAAAGGTAGATAAATAAAAACATATACATACGTATGTACATATGTTTATCTCTTTATACAGACGTGTCTGTATTTCGAGTATACACATATATGTATGTAAGTATACATTTCTTTATATACATACATTTAATTTCAACAATATTAATTTATTTTTATTTCGGATTTAACGCACAGCTGTTTTAAACAAAAGATCCACCCATAAATATATGATTGAAAAACAAAATATTATTATTATATTAAATAATACTGTTGTCGTATTTAACAATATTATTGTAATATAAGAACATGTTATAGTGAGTCTTAATTATATTTTAGTCAGATCTAACAATAGTGTTGTCATATTTACAATAATAAGATTAGGTGTAACAAAGTTCATTGTTTTAGTTGATAATATTATTATTAACTCAAACAATAATATTATTAAGAGTTTGCTTTTCTATTGACTGGTCCGAGAGTGGCTTAGCGGCATCATCAGAGGGAACAATTGAAATTATATTTGTACTATTTGAAAGGTCCTGGATCATGCTCCTGGATACTAGATCGATTTTCAATTAAATTGACATAAGATCAAGAAGATATATCACGATAATAATAATATGTAAAAGTTTACAAACACTATTCCCTACTTTTGGTAACACACCCATTTTCTCAATTTGGATCAATTGTCATCAAATTTTCTGCGTGGAAGTTACAGTTCGTTATAACTGAACATCTAGGAATTCTATGTATGTGTATGGACATTAAGTGGACTATATTTTAAGCTGCAGTTTTGTAGTTTTTTTTTATTCCCTTCTAAAACTATCTTGATATACACAAGAATCAGTACTGGATACCGTGTAAAAGTTTTGAATTTTTAATATTTAGGAATCGATTTTCTTATATTCTTCAGGTGCAGCAAACCGTGTTATTTTTTTTTCCAAAAATATATTAAAATTTTCTTTGCTCCTTTTGTAATTTTCGGTCAGCAAATGAATAAATGGATATAGAAGAGTAAAAGATTGAAAATGGTTTTGTGGTTTGTGTTTAACATGGTCAGTAACGAAGTAACAGCTGGTTCTTCTTCATTTGCATGCAAAAAAAAAAATCACACATACACATGTTTTTATAAGCACAAAAAGTAAAACAGACATGCACTCATACATACATATACACAACATTGATATTCATGCAATGACCCCCTTTGCTGGCACTTTTCATGATGGTGTTTCTCATCTGTGGACATGACCTTAAAAATGGAAACACATAAATCTTACGCGAAAAAAGTAAATTGAAGCAAAAAAAAAAACAAAAACAATGGAAAATTGGTTGGCTGTTTTTTAGAGAAAAATGGTAAAGGAGTTTGAAAAAAAATAACACACACAAAAATTTGCATGAATTTAATTTTAACAAGAGAATTGTAAGTTGAGAAAAAAAAAGGAAACTGACTGCTTGTGAAGGCTGCATAAAGGCGGGAGGCAAAATTTACATACATATGTATGTATACACAAGAATGAAGGAATGAAAAAAAAATTTAAAATAAACTATCCTTTAAGAAAAAATTTACTTCTTAATATGAAGAATATTATATAATACATAGCGCTTACTAAATCATAAAAAGTCATAACTCAAGAAAAATTGGCATTCCCTGTAAGTTGTTCTGAAAAAAGTAAAAATAAAGTTCATACTTTCTTGCAAAAAATGTGCTCGAAGAAATATTTTTTTTTTGAAATAAAATGTCTAAAAGATTTGTCTGTTAGACTCTTAGCTACACTATTGACAGATATTAAAGCGCTATCACCAAGTCTGAAATAGCTGATGGCCAAAAAGTGAAACCACCATTTTTTTTAAGGCGCACACAAAGAAAATACCAATGTAAGATCACCATGCCAAAAGGTTGATTCAGATTCATTCAAATCACATTTAATTTACAAAAAATAATATGTTTTTTAAGTGTGTTGGTATGTACAGGGTGTTTTTTTAGAGGTATATAACTTCGAATTGAAATAAAACACAAGAAAATCGTTTGAATGTCCATCAATTTGGCTTTATTGGATGGATAATTTTATGCCATTAATGTTTAAATATGATTTCGGGCATGTGGCCGCCGCGGCTGGCTCGAATAAAGCCAATTCTACAGGTCCAATTTTCAACCACTTTTTCGAGCATATGGGGCCGTATGTTGGCAATAACGCCACGAATGTTGGCTTCCAAGTCCCCTAACGTTTCTGATTTGTTGGCGTAGACGAGAGACTTCACATTCACATATTTCCTTTGTTTATAGCTGCAATATACTTTTGTTGTTAGTTGTCTAGGTTGTTTTTGTATTGTTGTTGTTTTTTATGTTTGTAAACAGCCAACAAACTACTGCTGGCTGGTAGGCCGTGTACTAGTTTTGCATTCGGAGGATCACAGGATAGAATACTGGTGTCAAGTCAAAGTAATTTGTATTTATTTTAACTAAAACTTTTCAAGTCATAGCATTTTGATTTTTTAACTAAAACTAAACCTTTTCAAATAAATTATATGTTCAATGATAAGAAAAAATGTGAAATTATAATTTAATTCAAGATGGTACATATAAAGTAAGTATCTTAAGAATATTTAAAGTTGTTATGGCCCCCCTGCAGCACGTTACCTACCACGCGATTAGTTACGAGCTCAAATCTTGGCCGGGGAAGCCAATTTAATTTATAAACAAAAAAACTTGTATGATGTCTATGTCAACCAAACGTAAGTTAAATAATTAATAAAATTAAATTAAATTCATGTTGATCTAACTTGAAATAACCTTGATTCAATATGATTCTTCATTTGATTTTAACAATACGTAAATGTTATTTGAGCGTGAAATAAAGTTATTTCAAACGGAAAAATTTTCTTTGACAATTACTATAAATCATGTTAAATTAAAATGAAGCAAAATCATTGCCGAAAAATATTAGATTAACCTTGTTTAAGTAGATTTTAAGTGGAAATTGTTCTGCCCATAAAAAAAATTGGTCACCTAATTGGCCATAGTAAATATTAGGTTTTACCCTTTTGAAACATTTGTAAATTTTTAATTGAACTTTTAGTGATTTTTAATCAGAAATAATTTTTAGTCAGGCTTAAGTTCAGTAATTTCAATTCTTATTGAATGAAATATTTTTATTAATAAATGTTAGTATCTAAAGAAGAGAAGAAAAATTAAACTTAAACTTTAAGCGGGGGGAAATACCGATACTTTTCTGTGCAGTCACGCACTTCATCAGCACCCTAGTCTATCTACTTGGGTAGAGATTCTTGTTAACATCAGCTATTTAACTTAAATTTTCAATGAAACGGAATATGAGAAACAATTATTGTGTATACAATTGATTTACCTTTGGTAAATACATTTATAAGTATCACTATTAATTTTTCTGTTTTTCCATTTTTTAAATTTTTTTTCTATTTAGGTTAGTACGAAATTATATTACTCTACCTAAGTATGTTAAGTCATTCTTGCTTATCTTTTACGATCATCACATTAATTATTTTTACTTATTCGATATACCATCGGTACATGCATGTAAGTATTAATGTAGTGGCTTTATGTTACTTGTTGATACTTATAAATGTGTTTACTAAAGGTAAATCAATTGTATACACAATAATCATTTCTCATATTCCGTTTCATTGAAAATTTAAGTTAAATAGCTGATGTTAACAAGAATCTCTACCCAAGTAGATAGACTAGGGTGCTGATGAAGTGCGTGACTGCACAGAAAAGTATCGGTATTTCCCCCCGCTTAAAGTTTAAGTTTAATTTTTCTTCTCTTCTTTAGATACTAACATTTATTAATAAAAATATTTCATTCAATAAGTTTTACCCTTTTATAATACAATCGAACCTATACTTTCAAATCCATGTGCGTTTTTGCGCTATTTTTTTAATTTTTCGTTAGTTAAGTGGTTTTGCATTTAATCTGGCGATATGGGGATTTTGGAAAGCCATGAAATTAACCACTTAGCCTAGTGGTTAGTCTCACTCTTAGCTTGAAATCATCAATAATCTTAGCTTAAAATCATCAAACATATATAAAAATGTATAAGTAAGTCTAACCAATTTCGACGATTAAAATTGCACTAATTAATGAAATTGTTGAACTAACTAATGCAAAGCACTTAAAAATAGCTAATACAAAAATTTTTTACTGTACAAATTCTGTTGTTAAATTACAAAAAAAGAATTATAAGAAAACCAATTTTGTAGATACAAATAAATTGCAATAAGCAATAAAAAAATATTACTCTTGGCATCATGTATGTTAATTTATTCTAATCCAAACAAAGCTTAAACAAATATGGTGAAATAAAATTTTCCCAATCTTTTTTTATTTCAATATATATGAACATACATATTTATGTATATATATACATATATATTAAAAACATTGGAGACATTTATTAAGATCTAACATATCTATTCTTATAAAATGAAATGCAAAAAAAACTCAAAGCAATCACAATAAAAGCATTTTTTGTTTCACTTTCAACAAAACGGTGGCAAATTATTATTAAAATTTACAGTTGATGCATTATTTTTTTTTTGCATTTAAACGAGCAGCAAAGTGCACATTAAAACTGTTAAATAAAAGATTCAAATGATAAAATCCTGTACTACAAAAGCAACAATAACAAAAAAAATAAAAAAAACATTTTTTAATAGAAAAAGAATTGTCCTTAAACTGGAAAAATAGCGCCAGAAATAAAATAAATGATAAAAGGTAAACGCAAGTTTCTGAAGAAGAAAAAGATTATAAAAAAATCTACAACTTAAAAAAAATGAAACACTCAAGACAAATATCTACAAGACAACAAAAGCAGCGAAAAAAAATACTTTAATCCAAAGAGATAAAAGTCCGTGAGGTTTTCTTTTATTTTCATTGCAGTTCCATGTTGTTTTGTCTGGAAAGAAAAACGCAATTCTTTTTCTGCAAGGTTCATATTTGGAGCGCGCTAGAAACTAGACGGATTAAATAACATGAAAAAAAGTAACAACAACTTGCAATTTCTCACCGGGTGACTAAAAGGAACAACACTGTGCAGAACTATGGCTGGAAAAGCGAAATGAACAAGTAGAATTTAATACCAACATAAGACTTCCGGTAATGCAACAATCGTCTTTTAACAAAATGCATTTCAGCTTATGGCAGCCAAGCAGGCTGGCATGCAGGCAGGCACGACTAAAGGAACAATTAGTGTGATGAAAAGTGAGGGAAAGTTAACAATGGAAAACGGATTTTAATGGTTTTTTTTTTAATGAACTTTTGGTTTTAAAGAATAGCAATGTGTGTTGCAAGAGATAAAATATAACTATGTGAGCTGAATGGTCCAATGTTGTTTGTGTATGGTGCTTGGAATCTGATTGCAGCACGTTCATAATACTGCTATCAAAACCACAAACCAATTGATGATTGTTTGTGCTTCGTTTCAGATGTTGTAAAATAATTTACTTGTTTTCAGAACATTTCCAGAAAGTTTGTACTCCTCCGGCATCTCTTCCCTCTTCCCTCTTCTTCTCTTCTTCTCTTCTACAAACTCAAGATAAAGCTAAGCAAAAAATGTCTGTTCTTATTTTATTTTATTTATTTTCTATAGAAAATAATCAACTTTGTTGCATCATTAACTTGCAAAAGTTTTCCATTTACTTAATAATTTTCCATTTGAGCGTGTTTTAATAATTATAACTAGAATCATAATGATTTCTTTTCGCATATTTAGCCAACTGTTTGTGGTTTCTTCTGCTTCATTTCCTCATTTATTTGAGTGCGTATGTGTTTGTGTGTGTATGTTTGCAAGTGTATATGCTAACGTATACTTTACTGTGATTGCCTTTCCTCTTTGACGTGCTTGTGCATTATAAATATTTGTCTGTAATTTACATTATATCATAATTATCTTTTACTAAATATCATCTATTCGTTTATATATGTATGTATGTTTATTTCTGCAAAATTTATGACATGACTCATGTGCCAATTTGCCATGTCATTTGTATATTTTGTCAAAGAGATTCATATATTATTTTCTAATTGGAAAATATAACATCGACATTTTATCATAAATCTGTCTAGTTTAACTTTGGAAATGAAAATTTAATACTTATGTATGTTTTTTCTTCGTACTTTTTCTAAATACAGATAATGATGTGTTTTATTCACATGCAGATGATTTGCTATGATGGTTGCTGGAAAGAGGCTCAATTGGTTTGATAAATGTTAAATTTTCAATATTAATTCAAGATGAAGGAAACACATGACGCATCTGACATACCCTACACTTTAAGGGAAAAGAGAATTCCTTTTCTTTTTTGTTGACTTAAATGAGTCTTTGTTGGTGCATTGCAAGTTAAATAAAATATTATTTATAACAAAGAACGATGTTATAGAGTCCATTTATGGTATTATAGCCATAACTCACGAATCACAATTTTACAGAACAAGGCTTTTAAATTTTCAATTTATATCAGTTATGTTCCTATAATGTTATTCTAATGCCCATTATTGCTACAAACAGGTTATTTACCTAATAGTGTTTTCACACTGGAAGTTAAAACCTGGTTTTAACTTTAAAACCATAAACAGCTGATTTTGCATTCACACTGCCAGTTTTTTAATTCAGGTTTTAACTAACAGAATGTCTGATAATTTTTTTTAAGAATAAAATAAATCTCCTGCAGAAATGCGTGTGTTGTTTTTTAATTTTTTTCTGCTTTTTATAACAATTATTTGTACAACAACTATTTTTGTTTGTATGACAAAACTCGAAAATTTTATAATATGTTGTAAATTGAAAACCATTTTATATTTTTTAAATAATTATATTAAAATTATGGAATTACTTATACAAAGTTAAGAAGTGCTTGGAAATCATATGATCGTATACAAGTAACATAATAAAACTTTATCGGCGAATCGAAGTTAGTCGTATCGTCGTTTTTCACTTCCCAGAGGCCAATAAAAATATTTTCGTTGTTTTCCTTTCAAAAAAATCTTTTTTCCATAATTTTTTGCTTATTGTAGCTGCTGCATCCATTTTTAAGTTAAAACATCATCTATGACATGTTATTCACTGGCATAAATATTATCAGCTGCTTCTGGTCATTTTGACTTGGCAGCACTGAATTTAGAACAGCGCAAACAAGGTTGCATTTCATTAAACCAATTCAAATGTGGTTTTAAGTTGGTCTTAACAACAACAATTTGTGTGGTAAAAGCAAGTTCTAACAGTTGGTTTTGACGTTAAAACCAACTTTTATTAAACTTAGTCAGTGTGAAAACACTATAAGGTTTTTAACTACGAGTTTGCCTTAAAAAATTTAGCTTACACGATAGATATCTGTTTGCTTATAGATATCTATGGCTAGAAACAACGGGCCTAATCCGTTGCTTATCAGGTTAGAAAATTCTATATTTACTTATTTAGGCATTTAGTTATCACATTGTTATTGTCTTCAAATTTGAATAAGTAAATATATATAACTGCATCTACATTATTTTTTACTTTTTATTGCATAATTTCCAAGCAGTAAAATTTTGTTTGGATTTTATTTTCAAATTTGTAGTAACAATTTTGTATTTAAAGGGGCATGGTCACGCCTTAATTTTTAGAATATTAGTGCGCACCCACTTTTGCAAATCCAACTTTGCGTCACTTTCAGATCTAAAAGTTAATGACAAGTTTCGAAAAACTCCCATCAATTAGAAGCCCAAGAAATAAAATATTTCTTACACTGAAAATAAAAAAATCCTACAACAAAAAATTTTATTTGGAAATAAAACCGAAAATCAACCAAAAGTTTATTTAAGTCAGTTAAAAATTTAAATAAATAAACAGTTTAATCGACTTAGTTACATATTTAATTGATTTTTGGTTTTGTTTTCAATTAAAGTTGTTTATTGCAGGAATATTTTTTTCTGTGTATTATTGCATTAATGAGCATAACCCCGCCTACTTTTTTAGGCAAAAAGTTATGTTGTTCTAAGATACGAAACTGTTTGCCAAGTTTTGTGTGAATCGGAAATGTTTAAGTATATAAAATCTTAAATAAAGTTTTCAAGGGAGTGGCCCCACCCACCCTTTTTATATAAAAGATAAACCGTGTCCTAAAAATAATTTAACAAGAAACATACGAAATATAATATTTAACTTAACCAGTTTTTTAAATGAAATGTTGAATGATTTAAAAGATATAGATAGGTGCCAAGTTTCGTAAGAAGCGGTTTAGTAGAAGCAGGTGATATGTAATATTAAATGTTAAAGGGCGTGGCTCCGCCAATTTTTTCAGTCTCGATATTGTGTCATTATAAGAGCTTAAAGCTTGACTTAAGTTTCGCAGCAATCGTATAAGAAAAAGATCGTAAAATTAAAGGAAGATAAGTTTGGTGTGTGTGCTAACGCCGATAACGATTGCAAATTATACTTGGGTCAAATAATTTAGTTCGAGAACTTTGTCGCTTAAGCTTTCTTATAATAATAAATTAGTTTAGAAAAACTAAAGCGATTTAAGTTTAAAATAACAATGTAATAACAAAAGCTTTCAGCAAATTGTAATACGATGAATAAAAAGAATTAACTTTTGCAGTAAAAGTTGCGTATATAAAGCAGAAATCTAGAGCGACTGACAATACACACACTGGACCAAACATAAAAGAATGCTGATGGTGAAGGTATAGTGACCTTTGAAAACAGCTAGTTGTTCCATTCCACTAAGTGTTTGTCAGAATATTTACAATGAACTTTGGTGTTATGTGTTCATTAATAATTTTTACATTTAATTTGGCTTACAAAGTGATTTGAACTTTAACCTAATCAAATCATAAATATTAAAATAACATCGTTCTAAAAAAAATCTTTTCTTGTTTACAAAAAAGCCATAATTTTAGAAATTGCTAATTTAATTTTAGAAATTGCTAATTTAAAGCTTTATAAATTTATAAATAAATTTATTCTATTTTCGCTTAATTTCTTTTCTGCTAAAAGAAAATCAATTCCACATTTCCCCAGCTAATTATTTTCAATACAAACAGGTATTCAACTTCTTATGCTCTTAAAACATTCGCAATGCATGTAAACCTTTAAGTGATTGATAAAGAGCATTTCATTCACAAAATGTGAACTTTATTCAAAGTTTTCCAAAGTTTAAATTAAAATTATTTTAAGTTGGCGAAAAACAATTTCTCACATGTTAATATATCAGAGGGAAAATTGATTATATTTTGCAAGTTTAAAGTAGTGATGTGGGAAAATATAGCACAGCTTTCGGAATAATTATTTTAAAATAAGATCTTTCATTATGGGACAAATTGAGTGCTGGATACAGGTATCATCAAACTTTTTTTATTCGCTTGAACAGCATATTTGATAATTTTCTTTTAGATATCATACTACTAAAAATTAAAAAAAAAAAATTATAAAAAAGTTAAAAATATTAAAAAGTTTACTTTATAGAAACATAAAAAAAATTCTCTAAAAAATTTAATAATAAAAAAATTCTATATAAAAAAATTAAAAAAATCTAATAGTTAAAAAAATTCTATATAGAAAAACTAAAAAAAAATCGTATATAGAAAAATAAAAAAGCTATATAGAAGAAACAAGAAATTTTTATATAGAAACATTAAAAAAATTTCTATAGAAAAATTAACAAAAATTTCTAGAGAAAAATTAAAAAAAATACTAAAAAAATTAAAAAAATTTACTAAAGAAAAATTAAAAAATTCTATACAAAAATTAAAAATCTTTTAAATATTTAAAAAAAAATTTTTGTATAGAAGAATTAAAAAAAATTCATATAGAAAAATTAAAAAAAAGTGCATACAGAAAAATTTAAAAAAGTCCATATAAAAACTAAAAGAAAACTTTCTATAGAAAAAATAAGAAAATTCCATAAAAAAAAAATCAAACATAAATTCTACATAGACAAATAAATAAAATTTCTATATAGAAAAATCAAAAATATTTTCTATATAATAAATTTAAACAAAAAATTCCATAAAGAAAATTAAATAATTTTCTATAAAGATGAACTAAATAAATTTTCTACAGAAGAAGAACTAAAAAAATACAAGAATTAAAGAAATTTCTTATACATTAAAATTTAAAAAAAAAACCATATAAATAACAAAAATTAAAAATTTTAAAAACCTTCCATATACAGACCAATCGGCTGGACCAATTTTCTTAAAGTATAGGCAGAAAAATATAAAATCAAGTCGCCTCTTAAGCGCCAATAGCCAAATTAAAGTCGGTCTAGTCGTTTGGGAGCTATTCGAAAAAGTGTATCTAGAAAATATGTGATGGGCTGAACCGATTTTCATCAAACATAGCTAGGAACACTCTCGATCAAACAAAAGAAACTAAATCAAAATTGGTACAGCCGTTTGGTGTGTACGTGGCCTCGTACAGACACACATATACAAAGATACACAGACACACAGCAGTTAGTTTTCTAAAATCTTGCGATTTCGAATAGGTTCTATTTACAGAACGAGGCCCATGAATTTTTTCGAAAATAGTTTTTCAACTTTAAAACCATTTCTCTCTCACATGCAGACTAAATTTAAAAGTAAGTCTTGTTAATGCTGTATTTTGGAAGAATTTTCAGTGAAGCTGCTTAAGATTTAAAAAAATATAAATCTAAGGTAGCTAGTTCTGCCTTTTATTTTTCCCTACCTGTATTCGACACAATATAACATAAATTCGTGAAAAAGTTATGGATTTATTTTAAATCAGATATTATAACTTTACTTGCCACTCTTAATACATAAAAGAGGGAAGCCAAAACTAAACAAAATATTTTTAAATCTAGAAAATCAAAAAAAAATTAATAATTTTGAATTAAAGTATAAAAAATTACTTAAGAAAAAATTGAAATGAATTTATTTAATAAAACATATAAAATTCTAATTTCTTGGGAAATCTTCCCTGCAAGAAAAATTACTGCAAAAATAATTTACATGCAAAACTTTCCCTTCAATACAACATATGCCCGCAGGTAAAAGCTAAAAATTACATTTTCCAAATGATTGATTATTAATAAAATGAAAAAAAAGAAAAACACACACACAAAAATCCTATTCCTGTTAAAACCGCAACCTTTCCTTACCAAAACTAAAAACAGTAGAATATCAAGATATAAAAAAAAAATAGTTTTTTCAAATAAGTTTGAAACAATAGTAGAGTAGTGCATCATACGGAGTGCTTAAGGGTCATATGTAGCAACCAGAGAAAAGTTAATCAATTGAAAATGAAGATTTTCATCATTACAAACATAATGAGGCAAACGTCAGATGTCGACGTCAGTTATAAACTTAAAGAAAACTATGAAAAAGAAAATTCACTCAGCAAAAATGTAAAACTTTACAATTGTGCATTTTTATGGCAATAAAAAGACAGAAAATAAGCAAAAGTTTTTAATTAAATTGTCGAATTTTATTTCAGCGTGTTTTTTTTTGTTATTTAAAAGAAAATAATTTTTGTGTGTGTGAAAAATAAATGGTTCATTTGAAAAAGTATGCGCATAAATTATGATGGAGGAGGAGGTGGTTGGCTGCATACAAAAGAATATTTTTGATTGAACTTTTTCAAACTACTAAATGAAAAATACTTATGGAAAACACTTTACGCATAGTGTAATTTTTCTTCGTTTTTATTAAGAGATGTCAGAAAACTTTGTCCATAAATTGCCACAATTTGACAGAAATTTTCACTGCTGCCTTTGCAGCAGTTTTTATTTTATTTTCTTTTCAATGAGAAAATGGCCAAAAGTGAGATGATTTCTTTTCTTACTTAAATTATATAAAAAAAAATGTGTGCACATTATTTTAACTTTTGAAATGTTTAAAAAAGGTAGGAAGCAGGGGCGGAAGTTGAGATGATGTACATTATTTAAACAATGATTTAAATGATACCTGCTGGAAAAGATCATTATTGGACTCTTAAATATGTTATTTTAATTATTTTTGCTTTTGTTTATGGAGTTTAATATATCATTGTTTAAAAGAAATAATTTGCAAGGAATTACTTTTATATTACTTAAAAAAAGTACTATGCGATAACTTGTAATTCTCATTTGGTTGATATTAAAATAAACATAAAATTTTCATACTTATTTTTAAATGTATTTATTTAAATTATTATGGCTTTTTTTAATTCAAGAAATAATATCTCATAACAATGAAAACCCTACATATCGTTATCTTAATATAGAAAGGTCCTAACTGATTATTATTTTAGATTGAATTTTTTTTTTATATTTCGATAGAAGAGCATATAGTGTCTCAAAAATGCTTTCATCTTAATTAAAAAAAATTATAAGTCAGGGCCTTTCTATATTAAGGTAACGACATATGCACCAGAGAAGAGCAATGAGTAGTGAAAAAGTGAATAGAGTTAAATCATGACTTATAATTTCTTGTACGCAATGCGTGCTCATATTTATTGCAATGATGTCTATGAAGCGAATCACTAACTATGACGTTATTGATTTCGACTCTCTTAACTCAAAGCCTATGGACGATGCAAAATAAATATGTATGACTCACGATGCGAACTTAGCATACGAACATTAAGGTTCTCATTATGAGGACGTGTGTTTGTTTCCCTGTTGCTTATTTTTGTTTTTTGTTTTTTTTTTTGTTGCTGGAATTGAAAAACAACGCTATTTACTACTATTGTATACTAGTTGCAAACTTTTTAATGCCTAAACTTTTAAATAAACATACACACATGAGCTAAATGAGCTAAATCAATGCGATTGGTATAAGTATTTTTCTGAATTTAGAAAACAAACTGAGGTGCTCTCTAAGTGTAAGTGTGGTATAAATATGAATGTCAACGTCGCATTCATATTTATTTCAACTTATTTATAAATCAATGTCATTGCGAGTGTGCGTACATGACAGTAGTTGAGGTTAAACGATCTCTACGCATTTATATTTAAAATTTACACCCTACCATTTTTGATTGTTGGTACAAGTATGAATATGCGCATTTGAATGAGAAAAAAATATCTGTTGAGCATCCTAACTAACTACATAACAATCAAATATCGTTCAGTGATAAAATTGTATCGACCGGCAGTCCTGGTTTCACTTACAGCCTGTCCCACGATGTCACCTGAAATCGTTCGATCGAATACTTATATTGAAAATGAAAACAAATTTTCTAATTTTATTGTTGTTTGCAATACAAGTTGTCGATCGAACGATTTCTGTTGACATCGTGGGACAGGCAGTTAATCTTTTTTAAATGTTTGTCATTACACAACTTTGTTTTTTAAGGAGGGAAAAATTTACCAATTCATCTTAAATAAGACAACAAATGCACTAGTTTTTGTCAATTTATTTTAAATAATCTTATTAATTCAAAGAAATAGCAGTAAGAAGTGTGAAAGTGGGCGTGGCAGCTTCCATTAAAATAAGCTTAATTTTGCGCACATAAAATAAAAAGTCATCGTTATGGTTTTAGAGGTCATTTTAAATTTATGTGTACTTACAAATATTTGATTTAATATTCGAATTTTTTTAAAACTTTTATTAGTGAAATTTATTTGGTGCTTAAGCATTGTCCATATGCAATTCGTTGCTGCTTTAACAGACTGTCAGTAGACTTCAATGCTTAACCAGCAGCAAAGAAACTTCATTTATAATAGAATTATGAAAATATATCAAACAATAAGTTTCTTGAATTAAAATCTTTTGCATTTCATAAAGATAATACATATTTACAAAAGCTGATATGTATGTATGAAGATGTACATATCACCAGCAACGAAGTTTAGAATTACATGAGTACAACAAAAAATTCCTTATGAGTACAAAAATTTCTGTGCTAATACTCGTATATAAAACTGTATTAAATTACATTAATACAAGTCATACTTGAAAGTAAATTTGCAAAAAAATTTGCAATTTTTCTAAAAGATTTTGGGATCAAATCCAAATTAAACAGAAATTATACACCTACGACTACGTGTTTAAAATTGTAATTATATAAAATGACTTTTATTTTGCCTGCTTTTTTATTATCTGCCAAATTTGTTTATTTTGTCGCCTCAAGATTTTTGCTCGTTTTGTTATTTTTTGTTAGTCTATTACTCCTTGCGTTTAACTTAAATTAAAATACGTTTCCAACAAAAGAAATTATATGCAAATACTTAAAATATGTGACAAATCAGTGATGGGCAGGCATGTCTAGAATTTGTAAAATTTTAAGGCTTACTTTTTCTTCTTTATCTGCTTATTTTGTAGATGTACATATGTATTTCTTTTTTTTTCTTAAGTAAAAGGCTTAAGGATATATAGAAACCAAATAAAGGCTTTATAACTAACTTATAGAGTGACAAATAATGTTTCATACCATATTATAAAGAAAGTGGTGATAATAAGCAAAGGAAATAGAAAATTTTTCCCCATATTTTTGGTCAGTTTTAGTGAAGCTGGTTAAAGATTCCAATTTTTTTCCGTTTCCATTATCTTCAAGCACTCTATACTCTTATGTATGCATTTATGATACCGTAAACATGCGTGTCATTTTTAAATTAAACAAACTTTCGCCAATAGAATTTTAAATAAAAATACTCACACTTTTAGCAATTTTTTTAAAGAAGAAAATCTTAAATAAGCCAAAAGTGAGAAATTAGAATGTTCCAAAATATTTCAGATACAATCTGCTACAATCAGCAAATGAAACATATTGTTAGAGGCCATTCATGCATTTTATATCTGAAAACTGTTCAAGTAAATTTGTTAGAATACAAAACATACAAATTCAAATGTACATATACACACATACTCATGTACAAATAATTCACCCCAAAAGCTCCTACAACACCTGAAAGGTGTTCTGTTGATTTTCCAGCCTGAATTGTGATTTATATAATTTTCTGTTGTTGTTGTTTTTCATTAAATTGTATTTCATTGTAGTCTCACATATAACAGCACAAATACTCAGCACAAAGGAGTTTGGGCTAAAGAAAGAATTGTAAATATTTATTTTTACACTTTGTTTATGCAAATGTTGTTCTTTTTATTTTAACTGATTTTTTTTTCTATTTTTTTGCCCTTAAGTATGCCAACCGAAAACACCAGCAGCAGCCAAAAAGAAGGAATCACGATTTATTCGTATGTAAACATTTGCAAGCTTTGTAATTTAGCCTTAAGCCTTTTTTTCTATTGTTGTTGCTGATGATATTATTTTGCTGCCTCCCAACAAACATTTACACGAATACATGACTCACATAAACAAACAGCTACACATGAAGTAGGAAATCGTTACTTTAAGCCGACGTAAACAATATTTATGTATTACTTCAATCATCTCTCCCAGCAAACATTGGGCTTTGAATTATAATAGCAGTTTGTTATAAAAACATTTAAAACAAAAATTACCAACTGCTTCTTAAATTTCTCGGGAAAATGTAAAATTTGTCTTTAGTTATCAAATTGCTTGAAACCTACTCCTCCTAGCTGTCAAAATCATATTACCTCTATTAAGAAATTTACCGATTATTAACTGACGACACCAGAAGGCTCTAAGACCATAAGGGATGGATCAGCGGTGCTTTAGCTTATTCATTTAGCTTTTCATTACACAAGAATCTACTCAGTCTTGATATTCGCTAAAAAGAATCCTATTCGCCACTGAAAGAATTAGTAATAACTCAAGTAACTTTAAGACAAGCAGAGCTTTCAGAGCTGCTAAAAATAGTTAGATACGCGCTCTTATGTCTTTTGTGCAGAATATATAGAGTACACTTGGTGATCGGCTGAATTTTTATCTAAACTACAGTGGGAAATTTGGGTATGGGTACAGATACTCTAACGTTGAATCCAGCTACACCAGCGCTGTTGCAGTGTGAATATTAATTGAAAAAAGAAATAATGTTTACGGCCCGGTTTTGAAAACCATTTCGTTTTAAAACCGAAAAATTTCAGGAAAAAAAATCAACAAAAAGGCTCACTTATTGCAGCTTTTATTTTGGTTTTAAGATTTTATATGCTTGAGATATTTTATCCGAACTTAATTTCGAATGCACTAAATAATCTGATAAAGAGAACACTATTTTCCGTTTTTGAAACTTTTTGATTTCAAAACAAATTGGTTTTCAGAACCAGGCCGATATTGTAATATTTTTAAGCTTAAATTGTTAACAATTTTTTCAGAATAAAATTATTATTTAGCATTGCCTTTCTTATATGTTTGTACTATACATATGTAAAGTACAAATAATAAAAAAAGATATTCTTAAAAATGTTTTTTAACAGCATTATTTCTGAAGCGAACAACGTAAAAATCTTTTTTGCCAAAATTCCTTGATGTAATTCTAGTAAATATGACCAGTCAAACCTTAAACTGTTCGAACATGTCGACTACGGAAGTTTTATGATGTGTATAATTTTTGGCTTATTGCGTTCGCTTTCACTTCGACTATTTGCATTTTCACAACTAGAAGCATAAGCAGAAATCTCTAAAGAAAGATAAAGTCTCTAACCACTGTTTTTAGTAGAGATAAATTTGTATGCTGAATAGTTTTTTTATGACGTTTATATGTCGAGTTATGTGGTGGTAAAATTTTGCCTTTTTTTAAAAGTTTTCTTCTTTACAACTAAAAAGAATATAAGTATATAATTTGTATACAAAATTTTCCTATGGTTTGAAAATAAAAATTAAAGGTATTCATTTCAGTTTTTTTCTTGTTGGAAAAATGGAAAAATTCAATTTTTGACAACAAACACAGGGAAAAAAATTCAAAAACTTTTTTCAAATTTTTTTTTGCTGTGTTTGTTGTAAAAAATTAAATTTTTCCATTTTTTCAACGAAGAAAAAAACTGAAATGAATATCTTTATTAATTTAAGTGGATAGACATGGGTGCTGAAAAACTTTGTAGCTAAACTCTAGTTAAATTTTTCTTGTTTTCTTTAGAAAATTATATTAATTAATAAAAATACTTAATTCTTCCAGAAACTTTAAGCCTGCTACGGCGTTCACACGAAATTTCAGGTTCTCAAACAAACTAAATGTGGCAAAAAATTACGGAAACTCTGGTTGGTAATTTTCATAAAGAAATTTCCATTTGCTAGTACGGATTTAAAATTTATTTCTACAAGGAAAAATTATCGTGTGGCCTTTTGTGTAGAATTATGCTTGCATACATACAAATTCATTTAGTTTTGAATTTACAACAAACAAAAACACTAAAAATTAATTATACTTTGATGAAAATTAGAAATGTAAAAAATTCTGGGACCAAAACAATTGTATGAAGATTAACGGCCTATCCCTAGGGTGGCGTTGGCTGAAGTAGTTAGCACGTTGACTACAAAACCGAAGGTCCTGGGTTCGATCAAGGTCCTCGACAGTCATTAAAAATAACAACACCACGCGTTTTTCTGATGTGCATTAGTATCCTTTGTATCATTTGTTGTAGAAAAACTTCTAGTGATGCAGGCATAAGGCACTGGTCACTAAAAACTATACCGACTTCATCAGACACTAATCCTAATTTAATCACGCGCCCTCCTTCGTTGTGTAGCAGAATCATCGGCGAAGTAAAATAACTAATAAAAGGCTACTAAGCAAAGGTTCAAAAATTTAATTCGCCACATTTGACACCAGAAGGCAATGCAACACTGCATTATCAAAAATGCTTGCAAAGAGCAGAGTTGTAAAAGAATGAAGCTTTCCTCTATCTCTTCCTTCAAAAACCTGTCTTCTCTATCACTATCCCTTCCCTATCACTCTCTCTATCACTATCTTCTCTTCAACTAACAGGTAGCACAAAGGGACAGCTTGACTCTAAATTTCACCCTTCCTTACCAGCAACCTGCTAACCTAACCTAACCTAACGGCCTATCCCACGATGTCACCAGAAAACGTTTAATCGACAACTTGTATTGCAAGCAACAACAAAATTTTCTAATGTTATTGTCGTTTGCAATACAGGTTGTCGATCGAACGTTTGCTGGTGACATCGTGGGTCAGGCCGTAATTTTTGTTTAACTCGACTGAAAAAAGTCTTCACTTATATATATATCAAATCCCTAAGACAGGCAATTTATTTCAAAAACTCGGTGTACTTCTCTGTTGGAAGCTGGTATTTTATAGTAAATGGAAGTTTCTTTGTGAAATTTACCAATCTGAAATCCCGTAAGCTATTTTTTCGTACAGATTAAATAGGCATCTGAAATTCTGTATGAAATCCGTACTAGACTTGCTTTCTATGAATAATAATTTATTGAACTATTTGTAAAAGTTGAAATTTTGTTCCTTACTTGTGTCCATATTCAAATGTTTTGTGTTAATGTACCTAAGCATGTGCTCACACTTTTCTTAACTGATTACACATATACATGTCTGTCTGTACATACATATATGTACATATGTATACTTATTTCATATTTTGTGTTTACTTTTAATTTTTATTTTTGCCCTTTTCCTTTTATTGTATTATGGTAAACAAAGAAAAAAAAACAAATACAAATACAAAAAAAAACATTATAAATATTGCTTTAATATGTGTGTGTGTCTGTATACACATACACACATATCATGTGTTTATTTATTTGCTTTGTAGCTGTCACAAACACTTGTTCAAAAGTGTCAACTTAATATATTTCTTGGTAATTATTAAATATCATTTATTATTTTTAGTTCAGAACAACATTGTAATTGCAAACGATTTTATGGATTTGTTCACTTTTCCTTTTTAATAAATATTTATATGAAATGAAATGTAGTAGAAATACTAAAACCAAATATGACTTTAACACTAGTTTTTGTGATAAAAATGATTACTAGTTAAAAATTTTTTAACTCACTAATAATCCCAAATTATTATTTTACTTATTAAGTAAAATATTTTTTTTTATTAAAGTACCTTAAAATTGATTATTAAGGAGTTTAGCTGGAGTCTATGTGCATTTCACTGCTCCTAATGGAGATTATCAAGGAACCTTTTCCCAAAGTTTCTTAGAACAACTAAAGTTATTATGTTATAAACTTTCATTCAACTAATAACAAAGTTAAAACCTTACCTCATAAATTAACATATTTTTTGTATTTTCATACTTTACCATTGCTACATTGGATGACTTTTTTCAGCTTCAAATTGTAGCTATAAGAGTATGCAAAAAGAAAATAAATGTAAATAACAAAAATAGAGTGTTGCCACACAAGTATTTTTTTGACCGGCTGCAGTATAGTTAATAATAAGTGTTTTTTATGGGAATTGTTACAATTTAAGTTTACAATTGTTTAACGCACTAATAATCCCAAATTATTAAGGGTTTTCATGAAAACTCTTAAAATTGCCATTTGTGCAATTGGGCAAACTTGCGAGACTTCTTTTATGAAGCCCCCTTTAACCTTTTGTGCCAACAACGTATGTAAATTTGAAACAAACGTCAAAAAATTATGTATATAAAAATAAAATAATAAAATTTAAAAGAGTTTTTAATTAAAAAACATATTTATAAAAAGAAAAAAGAGTGTGTGTGTGTGTCTAAAAGTGCGTAAAGAAGTCCAAAAAAGCAAGAACTTGATGCTAACAAAATACACAATTGCACAGCTTAAGTTTACGAGTCAAAATTATTGGGCAAACTTAACAGGTTTGTGTAGATACATTTCTATAAAATTTTATTTACGAAAGTGTAAAAATGCACAATTGCACAGTTTGCGAGACTTTTGAACAGTCTCATGAAAACCCTTATTATTTTACTTATAAAGTAAAATATTTTTTTTTATTAAAAAAAACATTAAAATTGATTATTGAGGGTTGTCACATCAAGCAATCGCAAATAATGGATTTTGGTAAAAAAAACATGTTCGAAAATTATGTCACTTAGCCTTTTTTTGCGATTATGGCACGACATCTTGATATGAAATTATGTGTAACATGTGCATCTCAAATCCATAAGGCCGTAAGTACACTTTTTACTTTTTTTACAGGATAAAGAAAAAATCCTTTTAAATTTATTTGTTAAGCGTCAAATTTAATAATGATTCAAGTGGGTATATTCGAACATATGTGAGTAAAATTTTGGTTAATGATAGTTTATATTGAATTTTTTGGCTGTTATGACCTTTTGGATTATAGGTGACGACATGTATTGTTTTAAATAGTAAGAAAAATAGCCTTAAATATGTATTTTCGTATTGTCTAATTTATCCACCACTTCTACCACCTTGCATATCGTTGCGTATGAGTAATGCATTACGCTCTATCAGTATTACTCATACGTACTTATATGCAAGTGGTAAATGAGAATTTGAATAAATTAAAAAAAAACTAACACATTTGAGGCTATATTAGTCCTCGTTCAGACTTGCAATTTTTTGCAGCAATTCTTGAGTTTATTGGTGATAGTAGTGAGAAGATTGGGGAGGGGTACATAGTTTCATGTGCTCGGCAATTTTCTTTTGATTTGAAATTCGTAATTGTTCATATCAAGTTGTTAGTTGTATTTGACGTTTTTTATTTATTTTATTTATTTAGTTGTGTGAAAAATAAAAAAATGTAACAAAAAATAAATGGAATTTAATTTAATGTTAATTTTTCAGGGAAATTTGTGGTTTAATAGAAATTTTTTAATGCATAATTGCAATATTAGAGTTTCATAATGTCGACACTTACGCAATTTCGAAGCAGAATTTTAAGAAATTTCAAGTATGGACGAGAACTTATTCATTGTTTAAACATGTATGGGCATGTTATATATCATTTAATAGCTAACTAAGTGCAAGTGTACTAATACTTAGTCGCATGTAGATAAATAAAATTAATATATTGAAAAATTTGGTTTTATTTTATCTATCAATATGTTTTGTATCTTTTTTTATATTTAAGCTTCAGATTTGTTGTTTTTTATTTTTTTATAAAAATTTATTTTTTTAATATTTAATATTTTGTTGCCCATGAGTGGCTTCTTCCTGAATACAATAATGTTAATATGTTTTAATTTTCATTTGAAGTAGTTATAGATAAATTATTTTTCAGTAAGTCGGAAAATCAAAAATAATTTGTTTGCAAAATATTATCAAAGCGATCAAGTTGTTCTTGTTAAATTATTTCATTTTGCTAAAAGTCTTTTTTCATAGTGCCTTCCTTATATTCTTCTAAGTTAAAATATATATTCTCTAATTTGAATCATGATTCGTGATTCCTTAAATAATAAGTTTTTTACATAGCTTACATTTGTCAGATTTTTTTCCTGGTAAATTTGTTTAAGAAATTGCATTTTGCAAACAATATTTGTTTTTAAAAATTTCTTTTATATTTGAATTTTAATCAGTTACAATGTAGTAAGAAATCCATGTATATGTATATGCCTTTTTATATATGTCGTTCTTTGGTACTAGCTCCAGTTAAAACCAATACTTTTGAGAAGCTCAAACTTTTGGCATCATTCATGAATAAGCGCGAGGAGAAAATACACATAACAAATATTGGTCTGCATAAATATGCAAAGAATTAAAATAAATAAATTTTATTTCCTAAAAAAGTTACTTTCTCAACTGTTTTTTTTTACAAGGAAGCAAATATGTTTTCATATAAAAACTATTGATTGACCAAATGACTTTACAGCGCGTTCAAATAAATGCAGTGTAGTTTTAGGCAGCTGTAGATTAATTTTTTTTAGGTTATGGAACACAATGTTATGATAAGGATTTTTTTAATGGCTGCAAACAAAAAGGCAATCAGTAAAGACAAACTTTGGAAATAAATAATTGCTTAATTCACAAAACCTCTTCTATTTCTGTATCGATTGTACTATCATATTAAATACAAGAGTGTAACATTTGTTGTATGAAACTTTCATATAAAAATGAAAAACACTATTACACTTTTATTTCATATGTTTTTAAAATGTTGTCTTCAGAGAGACTCTCTGAGAGAATTTGCATGCAGCTTATTCTTTTTTTTTCAATAAAAATGCAAAATACATTAATGCACTACACAGAGGGTACTCGAACTTAAAAAACAAAAAGTGTATTTGAAAAATTTTAGTTTAAGGGGAGACATAGTGGTAAATAGGAAAATAAAGGAGAGAAGCGCAACAAAAAACTTTTCTGCTTCTGATGAAACAGTGCAGATTTTTCATGTCCATCTTCGAGAAGCATCTGAAGCAAACCTACAGTATAGAACAGAGATATGGTAGATTTCCTAGTCTCTGCTCATAGTATTTATTTATGGAACTAAAATAGAAGTCATTTTAAGAGAGATAAACCTTCTATCACAAATACCGCAGACACAGTGACACACAGTCATAGAAACTGATATTTCCTTCCACAAACCTTGAGGTTTTAATAATTTTTTATTGATGCGTAGAAGATGTAGGCACATGTTGCTCGAACTGACGTTGCAGGTACATCATCGATACCTTTTGCAGTAAGATGAAAGCAGTATGTTGTAGATAGTGTTGATATTAACAACCTGTTTCATTATTCTTCCTATTTAAAATGACATCCGCCTTCAAACTTCCGCTAATTATTTAAAGTTACTTGCAAATGTTTGAAATAAAAAAATTATTAAGGTATTGTATATGGCAAAGGCTCGGACAATTTTTAATAAGTTGCCAGCGGGGAATGCTGATCTCTGCTAAAACCCTCTCTTCTTAATTTCCATTCATTTATTACAAAAAAATTTTTAACAATATGAATGCTGAATATAATACACAACTGACAAAAATTAGAACTTTGAATAAAATTTTTTAATTGAAAGATACCCACAGGCCACTACACAGAACAAAATATTTCAGCAATCAACAACTTTAAGTGAAAATAAATCCAAAAATTAATTTAAAAAATAAAGGACACCCAGTTAGAGTTATGCTGCTTAGCTATATAAAACAAATTTTATGTATTAAATAACAATGCAATCAAATTATATCATATGATGATGTCAAATTAACCGCAAATATTTGAAAAAGTTTGCATTTATTTCCCTTTTTTTTCTAGCTGCATACGAATAAATTAATGTATTGCGTGAACAATACAAAAACAAAATGAGAAACGTTCTCATTGTTTTTGTTTCAGTCACTTCAAAAAACGAAAGGCAACAATATCAAACACTTCGTTTTGTTTATTTTCGTAGTTTGCTTTTAAGTACAAGGCAATAAAACAAAAATAAATTTAAACAAGTAATAGTTTCGATAATTTTTGTTATGGAAATGATATCTAAGCTCTTGTGTCGTGGCATAAAAAGCATAGCTCTAAATAAAACTAAATCGACTGAATTAAGTTTTGTAAATAATTGAATTCTTAAACAAAATGTTAATTGATTGAAACACATTTTGAATTGATTTTTGGTTTTTATTTCAATTGAAGTTGTTGATTGCTGAATATTTCTGCATACACATCTATATGTAAATTCGGCACAGTCTTAAGCATTTGTTTTTTATTGTTTTTACTATGTTAAAATAACACAAGGAGATCTTAAGGACATCTTTTCTTTTTCGATTTTTAAAAGGAAATTGCATAAGGAACATTAACCGTGATAGAAGTGTCATTTCGTTGATTCATCTCTAATCTAAAACTTATGAAAAAAATTTATAAAGATTTCAATGATACTAGTGTTTTTTTTTTAATTTTTTAACGCACTTGGGTAAGTTTTCTTGTGATGATAACACTATGGGCTAAATTGATTGAAACCTGCATTTCGTAATACAAAAAATATTTTTTAATACAAGTTTTGAATAACTCAAACTAAAGCTTATGAAACAAAAACCAAAAAGTCAAAAACTCAATTAATGGTATCTACACATTTGCAATATTATTGTGCAATAATTTATATTGCGCAATAAAATTGCACAATATATTGAATAAGATTAGAGATTTTTTATTTATATTGCGCAACAAGAATTATTTTGAAATATGTTGACCATATTGTACAATAATTATTTTCAGGTATATTGCAAAAGATTAAGAGTTTTCAACAGAATTCTTAAGATTGCCGTTTCTACAATAGGGCAAACTTTCGAGACTTGTTTGATGAAGCCCCTTTTGAACTATTGTGCAAACTGCTCATGTTTATTTGAAACAAGCGCCAAAAAGATTATTTAATAAAATTATAATAAGAAAAATTTAAGAATTCATTTATTAAAATTAAAATATGAAAATTTCAAGAATTGTTTACAAATGCACAATTGCACAGCTTAAGTTAACGAATCAAAATTATTGGGCATATTTAACCGGTTTGTATAAATAAAATTAAAAAAAAATTTTGACATTTAATTTACGAGTTTGAACATTTTTATGAAAACTCTTAGTATATTGTACGATATATTGCGCAATATATATTTTTAATATTGTGCAATTTACTGAATAAAAAAAATTAAGCAAAACAACAAAAATATTGCTGTTAATAAATTACTCAATAATATTGCATAGTCTATGGCTACCCTGATGAAGAAAACATCTAAATATAAATGGCGCATACTTTTAATATCGCTCAATGAATATTTAAGCACTGTTCCACAATTTGGCAACGTTCGACTTGTCGCACACTTAAAATGTGATAAACCAACAATATATTAAAACTTGTTTATTGTTTTGAATATAAGTGTGCGACAAGTCGAACGTTGTCGACATAGTTGGATTGGCCTTTAGTAGTTTTTGGCCTGTCCCACAATGTCTCACTGAAATGGTTGAATCGGTATTTTGTATTGAAAATAACAATAAAATAGGAAACTTTGCTTGGTTATCAATATAATAAATCGATTGACCGTTTTTTTTTTTGACATCGTGAGACAGGCCATTACTTCTGTGACAAATAGGAAAAAGTTCTTAAGTCGAGATAAGCTAATTTTGAGTTAACAGTACTACCATAATCCATATATTCAAAAGTACCACTGGTCCAAATTTCAATTAATTTGTGTGAGTTTTCAGGAAGTTCTAGCACTACGATTTGCAACTTATCTTTTTTAGACTTCTAATCTCATTTGGAATAATAGTTTAATTTACTTTGATATAATTCAACTTCAATCTATTACTTATATGTTGTAGGACAAAACGTGTTTCAAAAATTGTAACAGAGAATTTCCCAATTTAACTGTAAGAGAAATAAATTTCTGAAAATCGACTTGAACGCTTAAAAGTAAGTGCTCTGCTACAAAACAGTAAAATATGACTTAAGCACTTTCTGCTTATTGCCGCAGAATTTATATGGGAGTCTTAAAATTCCTTAAATTCTTAAATTTCCTGCGACAAACACGTTTAATTGAAAAAAAACAGAAATCAATTAAAAATATTTAATTGACTCAATAGAGTTTTTAATTGATTTTAGGGTTTTTTCACTTACAGCCTGTTTTTAGAAAACATAAGCCCTTTCGTTTTTATGTTTCGTTTATAAACAATAACGTTTAAAATTTGGTTTCTATAAAACATTTTCAAAAGCTTTCTTTTTGTCATAAAAAGAGCTTTTTAGGTATAACCAAAAAATCACACTCACAAAATTATAGCAGTGACGGAATAATAAATGTAATTTCAATGAAAAATTTTAAATAAAATTCATTTTAAATTTTATGAACAAGGAGTTAAGCACTTTTATTTTTAACTGATTCAAGCATTGATTTAGAAAATTATACATAGCTTAATATAGATTTTCATTGTATTTCGAATTTTCCGTTGTTATTAGAACTATTATTTTTTTCTACAACTCAAACTTTTTTTTGACTCAATGCTAAAAATTTTTTGTAATTTGTTTGACAGTTAAATAATGAAAAATAATGCCAATATTATTTTGTTATACTGAATTTGGTAACAGAAATATCGTTCTTGTGAAAGTTAAGTTAATCCGATTAAAGATTTACCGTACACTTCAAGCACACGCTTTGCATAGCGGAGAAAGTCTTTCACATTTTCTCGTTTATTTATTAATTTTTGTAAATTAAAGTGAAAAATAAAAGAAAAAAAATTTTTTTAGACTTTTAAGTCAGTTAACATTTCAACATGAAATTCTAAATAGGATTTTCGTTAAAGTCAAATGAAAAATATGTAGACCGAGTTTTAATTAATTTCACATAAACAATTTTATGAGTGTAGAAAACTTAAAGCTCTTTTGTTGTCACTCACTTGAAAATAAACAAGTAAGAGTGCTATATTCGGCTGTGCCGAATCTTATATACCCTTTACCAAAGTGCGTTTATGTAGTATAGAGATACATACATAAGCACAAAGATATGTAGGTACATATTAATTTTGTGAAAAAATGCATACCTTTTTCTCTAGTGCAATTTTAAGGTTTTTTGGCATTATGTTTAATTTGATGCTTTTTAAATTATGGCGATTTATTTTATTTTGCTGATTTTTTAGTTTTGGCGATTTTTTTTTTTCATATATGCAATTTTTTTCGGTTTTGACCATTTTTTTCGGCTTTTGGCGTTTTTTTTATTATTTCGATTTTTTTGTTTTGGCGATTTTTTTGATTTGGACGATTTTTTTTAATTCAGGCGATTTTTTTATTTTTTATATATTTTATTTTTTTTATTTTTGTATGGCAATTTTTTTAGTTTTGACACTTTTTATGTCGTTTTGGTGATTTTTTTCGGTTTTTTTCGTTTTTTTTTTAATTTTAGCGACTTTTTTTCCTTCTGGCAATTTTTTTGATTTTGACAATTTTTTTTCATTTAGATGATTTTTTATTTTTTGGCAATTTTTTTTCATATAGGCAATTTTTTTTTGTTATGGCGATTTTTTCTCTTTTTGGCGTTTTTATTTCTTTTTGGCAATCTTTTTAATTTTGAAACTCTTGTCTCGTTTTGGCGATTTTTTTGGGTTTTTGGCGTTTTTTTAATTTTGGCGATTTTTTCCTTTTTGGCGGATTTTTTGATTTTGACGATTTTGTTTTCATTTAAGCGATTTTTTTAATTTTTGGCAATTTTTTTTTCATATAGGCAATTTTTTCTCGTTTTGGCGATTTTTTTTTTTTTGATTTTTGGTTTTTTTTAATTTTGGCGATTTATTTTCGTTTTGGCGATTTTTTGATTTTGGCGATTTATTTTCATTTAAGCGATTTTTTTAATTTTTGGCAATTTTTTTTTTCATATAGGCAATTTTTTCTCGTTTTGGCGATTTTTTTTTTTGATTTTTGGTTTTTTTTTAATTTTGGCGATTTATTTTCGTTTTGGCGATTTTTTGATTTTGACGATTTTGTTTTCATTTAAGCGATTTTTTTAATTTTTGGCAATTTTTTTTTCATATAGGCAATTTTTTCTCGTTTTGGCGATTTTTTTTTTGATTTTTGGTTTTTTTTAATTTTGGCGATTTATTTTCGTTTTGGCGATTTTTTGATTTTGGCGATTTATTTTCATTTAAGCGATTTTTTTTAATTTTTGGCGATTTTTGTTCATATAAGAATATTTCTTTTGTTTTGGCGATTTTTGCGGATTTTTGTCATTGTGGGAATTTTTTTTGTTTTGACACTTTTTTCTCCTTTTGGCGACTTTTTTTTGCTTTTTGGCGGATTTTTTTGATTTTGACGATTTTGTTTCATTTAAGCGATTTTTTTAATTTTTGGCGATTTTTTTTCATATGGGCAATTTTTTCTCGTTTTGGCGACTTTTTTCGGTTTTTGGCGTTTTTTTTAATTTTGGCGACTTATTTTCGTTTTGGCGATTTTTTTGATTTTGGTGACTTTTTTTCATTTAGGCGATTTTTTTTAATTTTTGGCGATTTTTGTTCATATAAGCATTTTTTTTTGTTTTTTTGTCATTGTGGAAATTTATTTTTAGTTTTGACACGTTTTTCTCGTTTTGGCGATTTTTTTCGGTTTTTGGCGTTTTTTTTTAATTTTAGGGTGTTTTTTTCATTTTGGCGATTTTGTAATTTGTCAAAATTACATAGTCAAAATTGCATTAACTGATGGGCCACCCTTACATTTAAATTTTTTAATTTTAGTGTTAATTGTTGTAGCCTATATAAAAATACACTAATTTTATAAATTTCAAGTGTCAATATACATATGTACATACAATTGTATGTATATTACACGGGATTTTAAAAGTTTTCGTCACTCATTTTGGAACACCCTTTAATTTTTAGCTTTTACATATTTGTTGTTGTAGCGACCAAAGTTCTACATACACTGTCCAAATTTCAGACCCGTAGCTTTTACACTTCCTGAGAAAATAGCTTTCTTCCTAAAACATGAAATATGTTTAATTATTAGGAAAAAAGTTAAAGTTATCCAACCCTGGAAACGTTTTTTTATTTTGTTAAATTTTTTAAATTTTTTTTTAATTATAAATACCAATTTTATTCATACCGCAGTATAAAATAAGTTAATTTAATAAAAAAGTAATAAAAACTTGTTTTCGGTAGTTATTTTCTATGGGAAAATAGAGTTTGAGTTTTCCAGCTCTGAAACCATCTGCCCGATTTTGCTGATTTTCAATAGCAAAATTTTCGGAAAATTTCTGACACACCAGTCTAAGAACGAAGTCTCTAGCTATTCTGGGAGCTTGGGAAAACCGATTTCACGTACAGACAGACGGACATACGGACATACGGACAGACGGACATCGCTTGTTCGTCTTCCCTATGCATAAGGATCCAGAATATATATACTTTATGTGTCGCTAATTACTATTCTAGAAATTACAAACGGAATGACAAACCTATATATACCCTTTTACCATTTTTTGGTAAAGGGTATAATAAATATTTTAAAAACGTAAACATAGTTTTGTTCGTTATTTTAAAAAACGTATACACACGACATTTTCCCTTGTGTAAGTTGATTCTTAAAAATTATGATACGTCATTTCACTTTTTTTAACTGCAGAAAATAAAATAAAGAAATATGCCATGTAGTGTAATAAAAATTAAAAGCTATGTGTAAACAATATTGAAGGTCCTTTGGGAGATCTAGCAATAAAATTGTTCATCTCTGAAAGTTACTCAAATCATACTTTATTCCTGTAATAAATTATGATTTGGTTTAATATGATACGAATATATATTTAAAATTGACTTGACCACTTCTCCCTGATTATGCAAAAGGTAGTCATTATAATTTATTCGCCACTGTGAAAAATTTTCTTGGTTTTTAAATATTTCGCACTCTCTTTCTTAACAAAGGACTTCCTTTTATCATAAGCATTTATGTTCGTGGAAAATATATAATTTTTATTTATTTTTTCTTAACTCTCTTTCACGAGTTGTAAGATTTTACTTCCATAGATTTTGCAGCACTGGGTTATTTGAAAGTGGCATCAACTTCTACTTAAATTTTAATATTTTTTTTATATTCTATTTTATAATTTTTTTCATATTTCGTTTTATGGTGTTTGATTCTTTATTTAAGCTGCATTTGCTTGATCTTTTCGACTATTTCTCTTTTTTTTTACTAATATTTTTATTTCTATTGGTTTCTGTATTTTCCTCCTCATATCTTGTACGTTTCATGCTTTATTTTAACTTAATAAGTTTTTTCCAGCGATTTTATTTCAAAAGTAGTGAAGATATTTTTTTGTAATTTTTCTGCGTGTATTTGTGCATGATTACACATCTTGTTGTATATGTGTGTGTATTCCTTTATATTTTATAAGAAATCCTCAGGGATCATTCAGCACGTAATCAATTATGTTACCGTTTCGCATTGCCAATACTGGGGCTTTTATTGGGGAATGTCAATGTCTTGCAACTGCTGGGGTTGCGTTATGTAGTATTGTAGTTGTTTCTATTGCCGCGTGCTTCAATGCTTCCTGTATTTAAATATGAAAGATTTTCTTTGTTAGTTTTTGTAAGGAATTCAATAGCTATAAGCGTGCTGGAATTTTTTTTCAAATGAGATTTTTTTAATTGAAAAGAAGCGTTAAGCCAAGATTTTTATTTTCTACGTATTCAATGATTTCAAGATGTACAAAAGAAAAATTCATAAAAAATTGTTTAAAACTTGTAAAATAAATTTTATAAATTAGACAAATTCTATAGCAACGTTTTTTTGCAAAGATTTTGTAATTATGTTTTAATATTGAATCGAAGAATTCAAACCTTTTCCTTTAAACACAAATAAAATTTGATTATGCATTTAATTAGCCATTTTCCCTACAGCATTGATTTTTACAGTTTTGTAATATTTAATTTTATGGCAAATATTTCTTGCTTTCATTTTACCATTATTTTTAAAAGATATTCATTAAAAGCAAAAGAGATCTAGAATCATCTACAAATTCCATTTAACTTCTCTAGATAAATCGATAAAAGGTTTTTTCTGCCAAATAGAAAAAAATTATAATTTGTAATATGATATAAGCTTTCGTCTAATATAACCAATTTATTAATGTACGACTTTGAGTATAATACAAAGGGACACTATGTAAGCAAGTTCGTATAGTACTTTAGTCTAAATAATAAAAAATTTAACCTGATGGACAAAAAAAATTTCTTGGCGTTTTTTTTTAGTATTAGCGTTTTTCTTGTTTCGGCAATTTTATCGTTTTGGCGTTTTTTAATTATACATAGTTGTGTATTGCTTTCTTCATTTTGCCAATTTTTTTGTTTTTATGTAATTTTTTTCACTTCAGGGTTTTTTAACTTAAACGCTTTTTTCTCATTTAACGATTTTATTAAATGTTTTCCAATTATTTTAGTTACGGAGGTTTTCTTATTTTGAAATTTTTTTTCGTTAAGGCAACTTCTTTCGGTGTTTGGCATTTTTTTTTTTTGGTTTTTGGCGACTTTTATGCCGTTTGTGATTTTTTGGAATTTGAGCGATTTATTTTTTTTTGGTGAATTTTTTGATTTAAACGATTTTTTTTATTTTGGTGACTTTTCCTTCAAGCGATTTTTGTTATTTTGCGGTTTTTTTAGTGCAAGCTTTTTTGATAAGTTCAAGAGATTTTTGCTGTAAGTTGTCAAAATTACACATTCAAAATAACATTAACTGATAGAATACCCTTTAATTTAAATATTTTAAATTTCAGTATTAATTGGTAACTCCTGCTTAAAATTACAAGTGACTATGTATAATTGTCTGGATATTGCATTAGGATTTTAACATGTTTTGGTTTTGAGGCCAGAGTTCTAAATATTCTGTGCAAATTTCAGATCTATAACTCTTAGGGTTATCAAGAAAACAGCCTATAGCAGACAGTGAGACAGATGGATGGAAGAACATTGCAGCGAAAACAATAGGGTTTATTCTCAACTTGGCTGTATGGAACCCTTTCATTTGAACAATTATTTATGTATTTATCATTTAAATCTAATGCTGTGAGTTTTAATATAATTTCTTTATCAGATTTTTAAATATATTTGCTATTTTCTGCTGTTACTTCTTGTAAGTCATCTGTCTGTCTACACTTAATAATCTTAAAAGCAGTCTATTGTTAAATTTCATAAATTAGTTTAATAATTTATCAATGAAAGTATGTACAAACATAGCATAGCGTACATTTCTCTCACTAAGAACTTACTTGACTCTTCAAATCCCTTAAGACGACCCACACTAAACTTTGACAGTTCAGAGAATAGTCAAATTTATAGTTGCATGCATATATTTTAATCAGAAAAAATATTTACCACCTTCGTAGATGGCATCACAATACACGAGTATTGTTGCCATTCACTACAATCCAATGGTAAAATGCAGCAAATGCAAATTCAACAAAGAGGTAAAAAATATTTTATATTTGTTGCAGAATATACTAAAGTTACTTAAACTTATATATGTATACAGTGGAGCTCGGATATAACGAAGTCATCGTATTTTGGTCAACTTATTTTTGTTGTAGGTACACCAAAGGTGAAAGGGAACCCATTTGTTTTCGCTATGCTGTCCGTCTGGCCGTCTGGCCATATGGCCATCTGTTCGTCACACGCTATTTTCTCAGGAACTGTAAGAGCTACGGACCTGAAATTTGGACAGAGCATGTAGAACTTCGGCCGCAACAACAAAATCACATGTAATATACATGCGCTTTTAACATTTATATATGTATGTATGTACATATGTATATTGACACTTAGAATTTGTAAAATGAGTGTATTTTTCAAAACAACAATTAACACTAAAATTTAAAAAAATTTAAATTAAAGGGTGGTCCATCAGTTAATGCACTCTTGACTATGTAATTTGGACAACTTGCTATATTTTGGAAACCGTAAGAGGTAAACTCTTGAAATTTTCAAAAACGGTAAACCTAAAAAATCCAAAAATTTAAAAAAATCGCCAAAACAAAAAAAAATAACCAAAATTAAAAAAAAATTCTAACATTAAAATGAATCGCCAAATTCGAAAAAATCGCCTAAATAAATAAAATCGCAAAAACCCGGAGTATATCGCTAAAAACCAAAATAGTTGTTTATATGAAAAAAAATTCGACAAAATGAAAAAAAGTCGCCTAAATTAAAAAAAAAATCACCAAATCGAAAAAACGCAAGAAACCGAAAATACTGCCAAATTGAAAAAACGCCAAAAAACCGAAAAAACGGAAAAATTATGAAAAACGACACCAAAATTTAAAAAAACGCCAAAAACCGAAAAAATCGACATAACTAAGAAAATAGCCAAGATGAAAAAAATCGCAATTATCAAAAAAATTGCCTAAATTAAAAAAACGCCAAAAACCGAAAAAATCGCCAAAACAAGAAAAAAGTTTCAAAACTAAATAAATTGCCAAATGAAAAAAAAACGCCAAAAACCGAAAAAGTAGCCAAAACCAAAAAAAATCGCCTATATAAAAAAATCGCCAAAATTAAAAAAATCCGCCAAAATTAAAAAAAGTCAAAATTAAAAAAAAATCGCCAAAACGGGAAAAAATAAAAATTTTCTTGCACAAAGAGTGAAAGAGTTTTTTCACGGGTCAGTCTATTCATTTTGAAATGCCAAACCAACCTAAATAAAAAGCACTTGACAGCTGACAAAATTGTCACTAGCTTAAAAAGGTGTTGCCAAATTAAAGTTTTATATCCCTATAAAAAATCATCCTTCATATCTGAGGTAAATTTTGTTTTAAGAAACACCAGAGTCAGCAATTATTTTTCAAAGGTGTTCGTTAAAAAACAAAATTTCCTTTAAACGTAGAAATCAATGCTAATAAATTAATAAATAAATTTGTAGTAAATACTTAAGTAAAACTCTGGGATTTCCATTTATTATTTTTTATTAAAAGCATACTTCTGTTTTAGGTAAATACTGATAAATTTTTATTAAGACTCAAACTTTACTCTTTATGGTCCTATGGACCGTTTGTTATTGCCAGTGTTGCCAATGATGCAAAACATTTTTTTAATACAGAGCCTATGGAGTCTGCTGGTAAACAAAGTAAAAAAACCGATAAAAAAGTTGTACAACTTAAATTATTGCGTGTGAGCACAGTCTAACTTTATCGAGGCATTTTTCACAGTCTTGAAAAATAAAGAAATATTTTAACACCTTTTTTTGTTCTGTTTAATTTTTTTAGAACCGCCCTCGTACTTATTTGAGTAACAAATAATTGTCTGTCCGTTTATCATTGTTAACAATTTTTGCCAGCAAATAATTTCTTTTAAAATATTTTCTCATTACAAAATTCCTTTGTAAGGATTTTCTCAACACACTTAAACTCTTATGCCATAAAGTTTAAACAAATCAAAGACTTGCAATGACCTGTTGACGATTTGGTATTTACTTTATAAAAAAGTTTGCTTAAATAATATTTATGTAACTCTTTCATTATCAGCAGCAATCCTGTCAAGCATGTGAATAAGGTATTTCAGCAGGACAAGCCACAACTCAGTCAGATGTTTAGCCCGCAAACTAAGTTTCTTGAATATTTTTTCTAGAAACTTAACTAAAAAAAACATTTCTGACACAAACTTTTGATTGTGTCTCCAAAGAGCTAAAATAAAGTTTTCTCTTTCCATAATTTAAATTTATATAAAAAATTTTTATTTATAGTAGTTTGGTTTTCATAGGTAAATAAAGTGTTAGTTCTGGAGAATTTGTTGTGGCTGTTTTCCTTTTTCTGTGCTCATGAATAAAACTTCACTACACTTTTGACAGCACTTCCGTCGCTCTGTGTAATTTATTGTTTTTCACACAAGAGAATAAACCAAACAATACATATATTGTTTGTATTGTAGTAATTTTTTTTGAAAATTTAAATAAAAAATTAAAAATTCAGTTTTTACACTTTCATGTGTAAAAATCTGAACATTAATATTTATTTGTTGGCATTTATAGTTATTTCCGTTTAAAGGGATTCTGTCATGGATTTCACATATTGAATATACATACAAATTCAATAAGAAGAAATAAGATCGAAGTAATTAAAAAAAATTTTAATATTTATTTCAACAGAAGAAGTTCTCTCAATGTGGAAAATTAAAGAGAGACTAATACAAAAACTGAAAGTAATTTTATTAATTTAACTATATAGGGATTTAATTTTATAGAACTTGGGAAAACTTTATATAAAGTAACTCAATACCAAAACAATTATATTTTAGTCATTAGTTAATTGATATTAATTCAGCTAATAAATACTAAACTTTCCACTCTTTTACTTATTATTAAATTAAAACTCTTTAGAACTTATTTAACAAATAATAACAAGGCCATGGTAACAAAACTGTCAAAAAAATTTTCACAGTTTTTTTTGTAATTAATAATTTTATAAGAAAATACTAAAAGTCCATTTCAAGCTCTTCAAACTGAATACATTTTTTTTGTTGTACACTCTTTTTCAATTCCCTTTTTTTTTTGCTTAACATTTCTTTCAGCTTTTTGTCGTCAATATTTTATTGTCATCACATTATTAAAACTTAATTTTCTACAAGATTGACCATCAGCGTCATCAGCGCGCCATCATCAAAGTTTTACTATTGCAGCATAATAAAAAAAATTAAAAAAAAAATAAAAATCAACTTTCGAAAAAAGCATAAACTATTAAAGTGTCACTTAGTCTTTTTTTTTTAATGTATTTATAATATTTATCACGAGTGCTCTTGTATTAACAATATTTGAATACGTTCTTTTGAAAGTTGTAAAGGAAATATAAAAAGAAAAAAGAAATAAGTTTCAAATGATTTTTATTTTATTATTTCATTTTGGAAATTTTCTTTAAAGCGTTTTCAAAAGCTTAAGAGATTTGATGAAAGCGAAATATTTTCCATATAGAGTTTCAAATAAAAATATAACTGCAAAATAAATAATCCAAGTTAATATAAATTGAAAAATTAATAATCCAAGTTCTTAAAAAAAAATATGTGAAAACTAAATCGCTTAAAAAAACACCTTACAAAAGCTTTTGCAATCAAAATTTAGTTTGAAAGAAATACTAGGTTAGATTAGATTTCTGCACAGTGTTTACTTGAGGTTAAAATTGTCAAATCGTATGATTGGTTCAACTTTTTTTCAAAGTCAAACTTGATAACCAATGATATTTTTTCTTTAAACAGTATATAGAAAAAATATTCCTGCAATTGGAAATAAAACGAAACGAAAAATTGAATTTTTACATAAATAACTGGGTCCCCCCATGGCTGACTGGTAGTGTTGCTAGCCTCTCAGTCCAGAGGTCGTGGGTTCGATTCCCGCCATAGACTCTGGGTGTTTTCCACAGGCTGTGTGTGTTTTTCAAAAAAAATAACTTAATGACATTTTTAATTGATTTTTGGTTTTATTTTAAATTAAAGTTGTATATTTTTTTCTGTGTGACTAAATTCTACGTTTTTTTTGTGGCTTTTATATAGCAACAGTCAGGTTCCTTGAGTGCCCTATACACTAGTAAGCAGCATACTAGTCTAGTAGTCAGAGGTCCACAGGCTCGATTCTTGCCTGAGACTCCGAATATTTTTGCAGATAAGCCAAAGGAATCTTAAAGTTTGTGTTTGTTAAAAAAAAACTTATTCATTAGATTCTTTTATCTAATTTTTCGACCTTTTTTATATATTTAATAAAACTATTTTTTTGAGCTTTAGGTCTGGTTTTATTTATGCTTTATTATATCAACCGAAGGTTAACGCAATATTGATCGAAAAAAGTACAAATAAAACCAGACCTAACCCTAGAATTCAGTAAGAAGATTTAGGATGTTTTTGTTTGTATAATACTTTTGAGTTCTGTTTGAATGATTTCTGTCTTTGATAATGAAAAATGTTTTAAAAACATAAAAATTTAATTAAAGTGTTATACAATAGTTTGAAAAATATATGAAAAAATGTGTGTTGGATATAATGTTTGGGACAAAATCATAAAGCAAATATAAGAATCTTCTAGCATAGACAATAACTAATATTTGTTTTAAAGTATCACAACTGCGGCTTTTTTTCGTCCATAGAGAAGACGATACAGAATTAGGGCATAAAGCTCAAAAAAATAGTTGAATTAAATATTTACTAGATTAATAAGCTTTGTTTTTATAGTTTTCTTTTCAAACAAAAAATAATATAAAGTATTAAAGATATTCAATGACATAATTATAAATAATATTCATCTTAAAACTTGCTTTCATTTTCAAAACAGTCAATTTCTTTTTAAGTCTTCTTTTATTAGCATTTGTAAAGTCTTTAATTGTTTTAATAAATCTCATTTTCATTGTTGTCTTGAAAACTATTTTGCTGCTTAATTTCATTTAGTCTGTTTCAAGGTAAACTCTCTATATATATTTCTGTGTGACCTGTTTCTACTTTCAGCTTAATTACACCACGTCTTTTTCTATTAAATATAATTCTAATTTTAGACACTCGTATGTGTACGAAGAACACTATGTAGGTGTTATTAACAAAATCAAAATTGCCAATTAGCAAATATTCCATTAATTTTATACACAAATTATAACAATTACACGCTCCAATAAACCAACATGAATATAATTTTACGCAAGTGCCAGCGAGCAAAATGCAGCCATGAACAAACGACGACACAGTGAATAAAGAAAGCAAAAAAAAAAAAAAAAAGAAAACAAAAGCAAAATATTAAATAAATGAAAAATGCATATTTCAATCTGTTTTCTATGTTTTAGTAATGCACATATTTACATGCAATCTGTGGTGCTTGTATTAAACAAATGCTTTTCACACCATTTAAGTTGTTTAATATAAACACTTAAAAATTGCATCGATAATTTTTTATTTCTGCAATATTTTCCGCTCTTTTTTTTTTTTTTTTTTTTGATGTCGTATAACAACAAAAACACAACCAACACGAATAACAATGGATGAGAAGAGTTTGTTCCTATATGTATGCAGAAGTTTTTTTTTATAAAAAGTTATAAAGCCAAGGTATGCCATTAGATCAGTGTTGCCGGGCATCGAAATTAAATTTTACACATACGAACCTTTAATATTATCCAAAATATTATAAGGTATACAACACAAATTTTGTGTTTAAGCAATTCTTTTTATTTAAGAATATATATCAAATGATTTTTTTTGAATTTTATTAAAAAAAAATTCGTGTTGTGTGAGAAATGTGTTTCGTATATGACGTCCATTTTATGGTCGTCTTGACCCATCGATCAGACTTTTCAAGCTTTATTTCGCACCAGTTTCACTTAATTTAACATAAATCTACCAACCCGTATGCAAAGAGTAAGCAGTGAGAAGAATATTGCTGTTATATAGGCCAGTGGCAATAAAGGTAGCGATATGTCAATTCGCATTCATGATAATTCATGAAAATAATCGCTTTTTATCGCTCATGATAATTTTCGATTAAAAGTTGTGCAAAAAATTTAAAAAAATATTATCATTATTATTTTCATGCAACTAATTGTATGAAAAAATGCTGCCAAATTGACAAAGCCCATAATAAAATCTAAGGCAGTTACTTCAAATGTTCTCTAATTATTTTATTTCATTTTCTTTTGTGCTTATATTTCTTTGTAGTTTTGTTCACAAAATGTATGAAATTTATGAAAATTATGGTAGAAATGTTGAGATAATGAGTATATATATGTGAGAGCATTTTGAAAAAAAACCCTGTCGAAATAAAATAAATTCTATACCTCGACTGCTTTCTGGTGTTACTTTTTTGTGTCAATTTGTATGGAAAATATGTTTATGCCACAATTATGTTTGATCATTTAATCTAAATTAGGTACGAGCATAACTGTATGTAATTTATTGCAAATTTTAATTCCAATATTTCATTTTCAAAAATTTTTTGTGTGGTTTAAAAAGGTCCCCTCAATATTGGCCTATGCCTTCAAAAAATATTGATACTAGAGTTGAGCTTATCAGCTCTTTTGAGTAACCGCTCTTTCCAGCTCAGATTACTTTAATGAATTATTTTATTCAGTTAGCTCAGTAACTGAGTTCATTTGTAGTGAAAAGAGCAAAAAACGAAGCATAAAAAGTGACAGATTTGTACAGTGTGTGTGTGTGTGTGGTCATACATTAAAAAACAAGGCAGGTGACGTATAAAAAATAGATAAAACTTAAATAGTCTTATGAGCGAAATTTGTTAATAAATATACCTACACACATATATTTATTTTCCGTACTTGTGCGACGCAAAAAGTTTGCTGAAAAAGCACAATACTTGCATCAAACTCTTTCATTAGGTCGTTTTAGACACAAACCCACTTAAATTACTTAGGATTGTGTCTAAAACAAAATTGCTGAATGAGTTTGATAGAAATCCACATGTTATTTAAATGGGTTTGATTATAGGATTGTGTCTAAAACGAGCTACTAAAAGTGTTCAATACAAACCACTCACTACTGAGCTGACAGCACTCAGTGAATTGAACGACTCACAGCTCTCAGTAAAGTGAATCCTTCAATTCAACTATTTCAATCATGAGGTGCACAACTCTAATTAACACAATTGTACCAGGCAACAATTTATTCTTCATGTACATTTTTGTTAATTTTAACTTGCTGAAAATTCTCTAAACTGAATAAACAGTTCGAAAATAAAAGAAAAAGAAAAATATCAAGACAAGTGAAGCCAAACATAAACATAAAAGTATTATAAAAATATTTCGTAGTAAATTTACGGAGTACATTTTTTTTAAAATAAAATCAAGATCTTTAATTTAAAAATTTATCTACTTTTGTATAATGTGATAGTCCCAAAATATTTCAAGAAAAAATTTTTGTCCCATTTTTGGATAATTACACAGAACTCGGCAACGCTGCATAAGGTTAGTTTGTGTATGTATGTGTGCATAAGTGTTTAGCACTTAAGCAGAGTAGTATTTACTACATCAGCATGTAAGGTAACATACACACACACACATACACACACATATGTATATATACACCAATACCTCACTTTGCGCCGTGGTTATGTTCCCAAAATAAGCTACGCATATTGAAACGACGCAAAGTGAATTATGATTTTCTATAACAAACCATGTAAAGATCGAAGATTGGTTCCAGCGTTACGAAAATAAAACTTTTTAAAAAAAAAATTAAACAAAGTATATACATATTTACTGCCTTATTCATAAAAAATATGTATGTTTATAGTAAGAGGGTTATAAAACAAAATTTCTATGTAAATTTGATTAATAGTTAAACCTTTTATAAAACTAAAATATTTCTTATGAATTAAGCCCTTAGAAAACAAAAATAATATAAAATTTTATGACATACGTACAAAAAATTAACAAAAAAATCAATTAAAATAAAATAAAATATTAAATTAATTTATAAAATAAAATAAAAATTAATCACTGTCTGATGAGTCCATAGCAGCTGTTCTCATAAGTCGGCTTTCTTTCACAAAAATTTTTTTCCAATATTTGCTGAACAGATTTTGTCAGCTTAAAATAAATTTCCTTGTAGCAATTCGCAATTCGCAATATTCGCAGCTACTGCTTGTGGCACTTTAAAACTCCTTCCAGAATCGATTTTTTATCTCCATAGCCTCGTCAATCAAACACATCGCTTTGGAAATTTGTTTGTAGGTTAAATTTTGTTCTTCGGAAATTTCTATTGAATGGCCACTGTCATCTTCTTCATTAGCAAATTGCAATTCCAGTTGCAATAGTACTTTATTGGACTCTTCTTGGTTGTGCCAACCTCAATTCATTCATGTCAGTTTCCTCCGTACCTTCAAAATTAGACTCTCTAGCTAAATTACAAATTTCAATTTGCGTCATGAACCTATACGAGTATCGAAGACTGGACGAAGTCTTTTATTGTTTTGTGTATTCTATCCATTCTAGATTTGAAATTATTATAGACATAGATATTGGCAAAACTAATTTTTTATTGTGGGAAAAATTCAAGAAAAAAACGAGGTATTGGTGTATAATTATGAATATACATTTCTGTTAGCATACGTCTATGTGTGTATGTGTATTATCGTATGTATGAGTTCTTCCTCATATATTGGAACATTTATGCAAACATAAATTATTTGCATTTTAAGTAGTTGTTGTTGAATGTAGTGGTAAAATGAATGAACGAGTGAATAAATGTTATACATGCAAAACATCGCCTCAATTACGGTTTAACAAACATATGAAATCCTACGCATAAACACATATTATTTAGATATGCATATATGTACATATGTATGTTAGCATATGAGCATAGAAATTTGCAGATTTAAACGAATTGTACACTTAAAAAATTTGCAATAGAAATTTGTTTTAAACAAAAATAGACTTAACATAACCTCCACTACAAGTAATAATTAATACAACCTAAATTTTCCGTTTTATCTCAAGTACAACTTAACTAATTAAATTTGTGCGAGTATAATTATGGGGAATTTTATTGTGTACCTTTTTTGATTTTCTTATAGTAAACTAACATATTACTATGCATTTTGTTTGAGTGTTCTTTTGAAATACTTCATAGGGATGATATAAAGTGTGTATATTTATAACAGACAAATATTTATATACATACTAACGTATTATGTATATTTGAAATAAATATTGATTAAACTACAAATCTATAAACAACTAATACTTCAGCTGTTCAGTAGTTGCTAGGGTATTCAATCGGTAAGCCGGTTAACTACTAACCGATTAACTGATCGGTTAATTTAATATTAACTTTTTTCGATTAACGGTTAAACCGGTGGTTAACTTCAGTCGAATAACCGATTAAAAGACGTAACGTAGTATTAAATCTTATTTTTTGTTTCGTCTCATGTACAAAAGGTGAGTGTTTAGAAATTATTTTTCATACGAACAAAGAAGTATGTTCAGTGATCCTAAGTTAAGTAAAACTTCAAAATCTTTGGACATGGCTATAAAAGAGTTTAACTAGAGACTCTGGTACTTAACTGGAGTTTTTATTTAAGTTTTTATTTAATAATTTAATAAAAGCCAATAGTACTGTTGCCAACAATTTAATTAAGGCTTAGCTTTAATGAGAGACAGTACGAAAACGAAAATTAAGAAATTCAGAAATGAACTTTTTTGCAGAATATTCGTCGCTGAGCTCTGCCATTATGAGTCAGATGATGACCCGCCAACTGAAGGAACTATCGATAGTAATAGAAGAAATGTTCTCAAAAAAAATTAACCGAATTAGTGGAAGAATTATTATGTTTTTTTTTTGGTTTTTACTAATAAACTCAAATTAAATAATAAATAATAATTTATAATTATATATATATAATTTATACACTTTTATTTTGTTGAAAACACTTTATTTATGGAAAAACTTTATTAATCGGTTAACCGGTTAATACCGAAATTAACAGATTATTAACCGACTAAGCAAAAACCTCGATTAATTAATCGGGCCATTAACCGGTTAAAGCAAAATCCCGATTAATTGAATACCCTAGTACTTACACACCGTACACCGCTTATATGAAGCAAAGAGTCTAGAGTCAGGAAATATTAAAAAGGGATGTAAGTAATTTTAATTCTGCTTTGTCAATAAAAATTACATTTTAATGAGACCAACAAAAAATTCCAGAGCAGAAATAAATTCTAGTGCTTAAGTTGATTTAAGCTAAAATTGTAATAATAAGTCCTAATTTACTCAATGCAAGTATTATTGCTGAGCTAATTAGTTTGAGGGAAAGAGAGACGAGGGGAACAGAACCATTTCTATTCGCCTCCTCTATATGTTAACAAACTAATCAGCTTAGCAATAACACTAACAAAAGTATGATTTTGAGATTTTAAGGTATTTCGAAATAAGTCTCATTTTAGTTTGTGTGATTTTTCTAGATGTTTGGGAAAAATTATCCTCTGCTTTATCTATCAATCTCTATATAAATGTAAGAACTATATAGATATACTGAATCTCCAATTGGAGATGCGTTTTAGCACCACCCTTCCTGACCATAATAATTCAATTTTTTTTAATAAATATATAGTAAACATCAGCAAAAAATCAACAACTTTTGATACTACAAGAATTCATAAAAAAGAACATCTTACAAGAATTAAGTTACAAAAATTAATCTTATTGATTTCTTTTATAAAGAAAACCTCAACCATTTACTTGCAGGTTTAAAAAAAATTAGAAAAAATTATGAATAAGTTTTTTTAACAAACATGATTTTCAAAATGATTTTAAATTCTATTATTTTCTTTATTTCTCTTGGCGAATATATAGTAAATTATTTTAATAACGAAAAGTTTGTTTTTCATTTTATTAAATTTTTAGGAATTTTGGTATTCAGTTTCAAGAATTTTGTGGAAGGCCGGTCTAATTTCAGTAAAAATATTTGAATTTCTAATGGAAAACATAAGTGTGATACTGTCAAAATATTTTAAAATTTTTGTTTGCGAAAAAAAACAAAAGCAAAATCTAAAAATATTAAAGGAATTTAAAACATTACGACACTTTAATCCTTACAACAACCTTTTGAATCCCTCATAATTAAATTTATGGAATTAATGGCCTGTTTCACAATAATGACACAAAACTTTAAACTTACAATTTATATTCAATTAAACTATTTTTTTCAGCTTTAAGTCTGGTATTATTTGTCTTTTTATTTTATCAATATTTCGTTAACCTTCAGGATATATGTTTATTGTTTTTTAGTATTTAGTATTTTTCTTTTTTTTTCTTCTCTCGATTACAAATTATTTTTTACAATTTGTAATCGAAAGGAGAAACGAAAAAAGAAAAATACTAAATATTAAAAAACAAAAAACAATAAACACATATCCTGAAGAAGTTAACCGAAGGTTACCGAAATATTGATAAAATAAAAAGACAAATAATACCAGATAAAAATAATATATATGAGTATATAAAAAAGGTCGAAAAATTAGATAAAAAAATTAAAATTTATATGGAAAATAACAATAAAATATGAAAATTTGTGTTTGTTTTTAATGTAAATTATAAGTCGAAAGTTTCGTTTCGTTATTGTGAAGCAGGCCATTAGTAATTGAATACAAAATAAAGTTTTTTCTTTGTTAAAAATTGTGCTTCAATAATTAGTTTAGTACATCTGTGGCAAAAAAAAAACCTGCTTTACTTGACGATAGCAAAAGTTGAGGTAATGACCCCTAATAAAATACTAAGATTTTAGTTTTTAATATCTACAAGATTTTAATTTATTTACGTAATGTTTTAGAATGTTACCGGCTGTTATTGCTTTGTTGCTTATTCTGTTCTAATAAACGATTACTTTTGAAATTAAATCTTAACTTGACTTCAGATCTAATATATTCTAAATTTATATTTAAGACTTTAAGTAACCCGTCAATTAGTATGGAAACACAAAAATTTAATTCTTTTGCATAAATAATAATATTGTTAAAAAAACACTTTTTCAAGCTTAAAGGCCTTATCATAAAAATAATTTGGTTTTAAAAACGTTTAACAAACAAATTTTTATACAAAATTTGCTTTTTAAGAATTTTGTGAACCAAAATTATTTTTTAGGAATACGGTAGTAAAAGTGCTCTCCTAAAAAACTACTAAGTTGGACATAAGCAGTTTTTCCTTACTGCCACAGATATACAATTAGATATACTCAGCAATTTTTAACCAATTTATTTTATCGTTGGTCCCGTTAAATTAAACTGGCGAAAGATGTCGTCATGAAAAACTAAATCGAGTTGATTAAAGTAAACAAAAAACAACATTTTATGAGCATGTAATTGTATAGATTACTATCAATTCATACACACATACACATACATATGTACATACTTACGTATGCATGTATGTGTATGAATGTGTGCATGTAATTCCGCTATGCAGACAAACACACTTTTTCTATAATTCACTGCAATTTCCAACGAACATTGGATTCATACATATGTATTCTTTTATTACACATAAACTTTATTGAATAACATTTATGCATTAAACATGAATTCAACTACTTTTGTATTTATGTAATAAGTCGCAAACAACAAGACATACATACATACATACATATACACATTTTTGCTATCTATAATGAGTTACCATGCCATGGTTAGTTGGGGTGTAGGAGGCAGGTTCATCATGAGTAAATACAACTCAACAAATATGATTTTTATTTACGGTATTTACTTACATGTTGCTATACATTTCACTATAACAACAACAACAAAAATAAAAATCTCTTAGAACTATACAGTCAGATTCCGGGAATACTCAGTTGTAGAAATGCCAACATATGATTGCACACACACAGAGTTGAAATGAGTAAATACTCGTATGATAACAGTTCCAGGCATAAGGAAAGAAACTTCCGGATTTGTGATTGCAACTGCTTAAAAGAAAGAATTTTTGCACATATACTTACATATATCTATAGATATTATATTGTTTACATTTTATTTATTAGTAAATATTTAAAATACAGTTTTCTTCATGCCATTTGTATTTGTGACATTGCTTGTCACTAATCTATTTCTTTCTTTCTTTCCAAGCACTTCTTCATTCTTTTTTTCATTTTCATACAATCCAAAATAGTTGCAATACAGATTGCCAAATAATTGTATTAAAACGTAGGAAGAAGTCCAGCAAAAATACCATTAATTCTTTAGGTGATTTTTATTTTGGACAAATTGATTAGACAAGCTGTGTATTAAAACTTACATTTATTAAACTTTTAGTGTGAATTCAAGATCAGCTGTTTAAGATTTTAATTAAAACACTAGCGTACGGACTACAATTATTGGCACCCATAAGGAATTTTTGAGTTTGAACATGTATCATTTACTTTGGTTTGTAGAGAAATTTTTTGGCGGATTTTTTTTTATTTTTGGATATGTTTTCTATAAGATCACATTTATGAAAAATTTATATGATTTATGTGTAATTTTTTAAAATTAAAATAAAATAAGCCTTTCAAAAACTACAATTATTGGCACTGCACTACAACTATTGGCACATTTATGTATATAATTATTGGCACTCGACTACAATTATTGACACTTGAAAAACTATAATTATTGGCATGAGACCATAATTATTGGCATACCAAAAAATTAATAATTGGCACCATGGGAGTTAAAAAGTGTTAACAATACTTAAGCCCTATTCTATTTTCGAAGGGAAATAAAGAACGAAAATTTAATTTGAAATCAATTTTATTTTATTATTTACACTTTAATACACTATGGATGTATTTTTGATTTAACAAAAACTTAACAATATTCTGAAAATATATAAAATTCTATAATTGGCACTCAAAAAAGGTACAATTATTGGCAGGGCCAATTATTGTAGTAATTACAAATTCAATTATTGGCACCCCCTGCCAATAATTGAATTTAAAGTTATTTGGAACCAATTGTTGGCACTCACGTTTTACAACAATTTATTGTAAAAAACTCATATTTTAAGGTGAAATTATTTAGGTTTGACGTATATTTAGTAAAGTAATCATAAAACTTCATTGAAAAACCAATAAATACAAAAATAATGGTACTTACCAAACTTCACCTCACTATTGAAATCAATACTTAAAACTTCAAACTAACGTTCTTCAAAAACAGCTTTCTCACACGAACGATTACAAGCAACTGAGCCATTTAAAGTTAAACAATAATGAATAAGAAACAAGAAAACAAGACAAAGAATTAAAAAAACTATTTAAGGTAGAACGGGACTTTAACGGACGCTTTGCTATTGCTATGCAAGCAGAGGGTGCCAATAGTTGGGTCAATATTTCTTGGTGCCAATAATTGTAGTCCGTACGCTATTAGATACTGCCCTTCAAAATTTCCTGACAACATTTTTTCACTAAAGCAGTAGATTTAAAGATAAATCTATCTGAACATTATTTTTAGCATTTCATAATACAAAAACTTCATAAACACTTTATTAAGCACTGAACCTAAAATTGCCTACTTGCATGCATACGCCTAGTAAAAAATATGTATGCGTGTATGTGTGTGTGTATGTTAGTTAACAATTGTTAGAGTAGTACAACTACTTCTGCTAGTGCCGCGATACAACAACAATAACTACAACAGTAGGCGCGCATAACCAACATACAAACAAACATTCTGCAAAACATTTTCCAATCCATTAATCATAACAATGTGTATTGAATCGTATATTTTTATTTCGCGCGATTTCAAGCGATAAACACAATCATTTTACAAGGTTTTTATAATTTGCAATTGAATGTGTGCAGCGAAAAAACAAAATTAAGTATAAAATTGGAAAACAATATAAAGCCAAAGTTAGCGGAAGACAAGAAATGGCTTAGGCGGCAACAACATTGAACACAACAGCCGTCAAACTGTGGCGAAACACTATAGAATTTATGTTTTGATCAGTTTCATAATGAATTAAAATTTTTTGCACGATACGTGGAAAAAGTAGCAGAGATTATATTTAAATATTTATTTAGGATTTTTTTTTAAATAAAAAAATTTTATAAATTAAATTTGGACCATGAGAGAAAGGTAAGTAAATCAAACTGGTTATGTGAACTCTAATAAGCTCGGATTTAGTTCTTTAAATTTAAAAATCTCACATAACACATTCCCAAGAAAAATTTACTCTCCAATTCAGCTCCGTCAATACTAATAGCCAATATGTTTTGCAATAACTTTGATGAAATTTCTGAGGTAAGAGTAAAATACTCGTACAACACTTAAAAGAAAATGTAGCAGATGTTCTGTGTTCGATAATGGTTCAATGCTTTAGTGGCCATAAGCCGCATACAACATAGTTTACACAAATTACATTTTTACAAGCAGACTTGTCTGCAATAATACATAATCGTTCAACCCATGAACACGTGCACTAAAAACCTCTTATGTGCAGCTACTAAAATATAAATGTACACTGTACAGTAATAAGCAATACAAATACATACGAGTACACACATATGGAAATGTGTTTTGTGTGTGTACAACAACTGAGTTTTACTCACCTCCACTTTACATTTTTCATCACTAATGGGTGCCAATGACCAGGTCACTGCCATAGAGTTGGAGGTGTAGTTCCTGTTGATGCTTTATTTAGCACTAGAAAATGAAAAATTTTAAAATAAATATTAAATATTTGTAAAAGTGTATACAGTAAACGTGAAAAAAGAATATATGTATAATTATAGACAAGGAACAGTAGAATGCAAAAATGTAATGGAAAGAATCAAATTAATTTTTCGCTCAAGATTTGAGTGTAAATAATATTTGAATGAAATTCTTACACACAGTCATGCACGGATAAATTTTGACATGCCTTGGGGAAAAAAACAAGTTCCTTGCTGAAAGATTTATAGGAAACAAAAGTACTCCAAAGTACACCCGATACACTGGCCTTTTGTTCTCTACTTAATTCATGTATTCCATGCCTAGATCCCACTGTAAATGGCTTAGAATTCATATGTGTCCTTTGAAAGAAAAAAAAGAAGGTATTGTATGCACTTTTCTAATACATTAACTATTTGCAGTTGGATATTTAAAAATATTATATGCAAACGCATACTTAAATAATAATAATTGTGGCAGCCAAATGTATAGTATGCTTTTAGGCTTTAATGCAAGTGCATGCTTTATGTATAAACGTACATACATACATACATATATATGTATGAAAGCATGAAATGAAAAAATAACTACAAACTACTTCAACCATGCATGCACAACTATTCGTGGCTATGGCTTGTATTCTTATGGATGGACGAATCCTATTTTGCTTTTGGACACGTAAGAATATTTTATGATTTTTCGTGTAAACTTGTGTGCTGCCTGGTTTTTTTCTCTTTTTATTTATTTTTTCTGAGGTAGTGGCGCAATTCTGAAATGTTTTAGCAGCCTAGTAGTTATAATTTTTTTCTTTATATTTTAAAAAATATCCTTTTTTTAATGGCAAAATTTTGAATATATTTTACATGGTTTTAGACGCCCAGTGTAATGATTTATTCTGGTTATTTATGAGTTTTAAGATATTTCTTTTCTAATACCATTTGATGCATATTTAAGATTATGTTACACCAACACCTTAAGAGAAAAGATTCATGTGGTTTAAAAGAGTCAGATATGTAAAAATTTTAATTTTAAGAGCACTGGTGAAAAAGGAGTTTTAGAGTGAGTGCAATTTTCTAGCTGCTTTTGTGGCTAAAAGTTCATCAGAAGTTCGTTAATTTCATTCCTCAATGAACAAATTTTTTTATAAAGGGTAACTGTAAAAAGAAATTCATACGAGGTCGTTGCAAAAATTATCCAATCTTGCAAAGAGAAGCCAACAAATTTTTAAAAAGTTTCTTATATATATCTCAACTTAATCTCGTTTCAAATTTTGATTGCTCAATAAAACATTATAAGAAATGTCCTTGAAACTTAAAACATATGTTTCATAAGGTTGCCACTTTTCACTAAAAACCAATTTTCAAACAAGTGCCTCCATCTGTAGTGCAGTAGTTGCACTACAATTATTTTTTGCACACTGAAACTTTCGATATTCATCGATATACGTATTCGTTTACAGCAACCATAACGTAATTCTTTTTTTACTCAGTATTTAATTCTACTCGTATTTCATTCATACAATATTAAAAAATAAATAAAACTAAATTCAGTGAAGTGCGAAGTGAAGGGTTCCGCTCGGACACGTGATATGTAATTCAATACGAACTTAAGCGTATATAAATTATAGTTTTGGATTTTTTTTTGTTTTTGGGTTTTTTTTCGGCATTAAGCGTTTTTTAGTTCTGGGGTTTGTTGTGTTTATTTGCGCTTTTTTTTGTTTAGGCACTTTTTTATAGTTTTGGCAATTTTTTTTTTTGGTTTTTGACGTTTTTTTTTAATTCGGGGATTTCTTATTTTGGTGATTTATTTAATTTTGGCGATTTTTTCGTTTTGCAATTTTTTTTAATTGACACTTTTTTCTCGTTACAGCGATTTTTTTCGGTTTTTGGCGTTTTTTCTTAATTTTGGCGATTTTTTTCTTCGTTTTGGCGTTTATTTTTTAATCTTGGCGATTTTTTTAGTTATGTAATTTTTTCGTTTTTTTTTTGGCGACTTTTTTTTATCATTTAAGCGTTTTTTAGTCTTGTCTTTGCGATATTTTTTCATATACACAATTATTTTTTGGTTTCGGCGCATTTTTTCGGTTTGTGGCGTTTTTTTCATTCTGGCGATTTTATGCATTTGGGCGATTTTTTCGAATTCTGCGATTTATTTTAGTGTTAGAATTTTTTTATCATTTTGGCAATTTTTTTCGTTTTGGAGATTTGTTTTTTAAATTGTTGGCAATTTTTTTTGGTTTGGCGATTTTATAATTTTCGAATTTCTTAGTTTTACCGTTTTTGAAAATTTCAAGAATTTACCTCTTACGGTTTCCAAGATATAGCAAGTTGTCAGAATTATATAGTCGAAATTGCATTAACTGATGGACCACCCTTTACTTAGATATTTTTTTTAAATTTTAGTGTTAATTGTTGTAGTCTAATTTTACAAATTTTAAGTGTCAATATACATACATATGTATGTACATACAATTTCATGTGTATTACATGCGATTTTAAAATTTTTCGTTGCTCGTTTGGAAACAACCTTTAATTTTTATACCCTTTACCAAAAAATGGTAAAAGGGTATATATAGGTTTGTCATTCCGTTTGTAATTTCTACAATATTAATAAGCGACAAATAAAGTATATATATTCTGGATCCTTATGCATAGGGAAAACGAACAGGCGATGTCCGTCTGTCCGTCTGTCTGTAGATGAAATCGGTTTTCCCAAGCTCCCAGAAGAGCTAGCGACTTCGTTCTTGGACTGGTGTGTCAGAAATTTTCCGAAAAATTTTGCTATTGAAAATCAGCAAAATCAAGCAGACGGTTTCAGAGCTGGAAAACACAAACTCAATTTACCCATAGAAAATAACTACCGAAAACAAGTTTTTATTACTTTTTTGTTAAATTAACTTATTTTATACTTCGGTATGAATAAAATTGGTATTTATAATTAAAAAAAAATTTTAAATACATAACAAATTATAAAACGTTTCCATGGTTGGAAAACTTTAACTTTTTTTATAATAATTAAACATATTTCATGTTTTAGGAAGAAGGCTATTTTCTCAGGAACGGTAAAAGCTACGGGTCTGAAATTTGGACAGTGTATGTAGAACTTTGGTCGCTACAACAACAAATATATAAAAGCTAAAAATTAAAGGGTGTTCCAAAATGAGTAACGAAACTTTTAAAATCCCATGTAATATACATACAATTGTATTATGTATGTACATATGCATATTGACACTTGAAATTTGTAAAATTAGTGTATTTTTATATATGCTACAACAATTAACACTAAAATTAAAAAAATTTAAATTAAAGGGTGGTCCATCAGTTCATGCAATTTTGACTATGTAATTTTGACAAATTGCTATATCTTGGAAACCGTAAGAGTTAAACTCTTGAAATTTTCAAAAACTAAAAAATCCGAAAATTATATAATCGCCAAAAATTTAAAAAAATCGCCAAAATGAAAAAAACGCTAATATTAAAAAAAAACGCCAAAAACGGAAAAAAATCGCCAAAACAAACATAAAATGCTTATGTGAACAAAAATCGCCAAAAATTAAAAAAAAATCGCCTAAATGAAAAAAAATCGCCAAAATAAAAAAAAAATCGCCAAAACGAAAATAAATCGCCAAAATTAAAAAAAAACGCCATAAACCGAAATAAAATCGCCAAATCAAAAAAAAAAATTACCTATATGAAAAAAAATCGCCAAAAATTAAAAAAAATCGCTTATATGAAAAAAAAATCGGCAAACTCAAAAAAATCGCCAAGACGAAAAAATATCGCCAAAATTAAAAAAACGCCAAAAACCGAAAAAAATCGCCAAATCGAGAAAAAAGTGTCAAAACAAAAAAAAAATTCCCACAAAAATCGTCAAAAATTGCCAAAAAGAAATAGAAACGCCAAAAAACGACAAAATCACCAAAACAAAAAACAAATTGCCTATAAGAAAAAAATCGCCAAAAAATAAAAAAATCGCTTAAATGAAAAAAATTGTCAAAATCAAAAAAGTGCCAGAACGAAAAAAAAACGCCAAAATAAAAAAAAACCGAAAAAATCGCCAAAACGAGAAAAAAGTGTCAAAACTAAAAACATTGCCACAAAAAAATAAAAAAAAAATGAAATATATAAAAAATAAAAAAATCGCATAAATGAAAAAATCGTCAAAATCAAAAAAATCGCCAGAACGAAAAAAAATCGCCAAAATTAAAAAAACCCCAAAAACCGAAAAAATCGCCAATACCAAAAAAATTTCATATATGAAAAAAAATCGCCAAAATTTAAAAAGGACCAAATTAAACATAATGCCTAAAACCTAAAAATTGCACAAAAAGTATGAATTTTTTCACAAAATGAATATGTACCTACATATCTCTGTGCTTATGTATGTGTTTCTATACTACATAAACGCACTTTGGTAAAGGGTATATAAGATTCGGCACAGCCGAATATAGCACTCTTACTTGTTATATCCCATGTACTTGCTATTGTAGCGGCCAAGGTTCTACATACTCTGTACAAATTTCAGTTCCGTAGCTCCTACGGTTCCTGAGAAAAAAGTGTGTGACGGACAGACGGACAGCGTAGCGAAAAAAATAGGGTTCCTTTTCACCTTTGGTGTACGGAATCCCAATAATACTGAACTTCAGCCCGATTAAGAAATTTTTCCTGATTAAAAGAAAGAATTATTTCAAATGACGGCGAATATCTTTAAATTATATTATTATATAGTTAAGTCAACAATCGTTCATTATATTTATTAAAACGATATAGTTATTGTAATAAAAATACTAAATTCAGATAGTTTTTGGAACCGTCTTCGTTTAATAAAAGCATTATCATCTAAAAGTTCTATAAACAAACGAGGAAAGCTTACTTCATCTTATCCTTTATAAATATTTAGATATTTAACGTAGGGAGTGACAATTTGTAGTCTGTTTATATGTCTATTAAATAGGAATTGCCAATAATAAACAAATTTTTTATGAAATACAATGTTGCATTATGTATCCGAGCTAGAGCTCCGTTTTATAAAGAAATCTGATTTCAGTTTAAAATACTAAAACTTTCCCAAACCCGGAAGGGCATTTAAACGTGCGAATAAAATTCAACCTAAACCATGTCACTAAGAATGGTAAAAATTTTCATAAGGACACAAGCTTTTACTTTCATAGTTTAAAAACAAGCACTTCTCTTTCTCCTCCTACACACACCTTCTTCAGAAATCGTGTATCTTAAATAAACATATTAGTTGTAGTTACATATAAGCAAAATGTCTAAAGTGTCTGGCAAAATTCTGCAAGCTACAAATAACATACTCCTTCCCATAATACTACGAATGCAAACAGAGATGCAAGGAAATAAAGTTAAATAATACTACTCAAGTATTGCAAAACATGTAATTGGAGGAAAACCAAATGAAAGGAAAACAGCTTTATATATGCAACAAATGCTTGCTTCAGCAAATAATAAAACTTTTTATTCCTTCTTTCTTTGCAGAAAGAAAACATTCAACATCTAAGAAACAATAAGACGAAATGTAATCTGAAATATGTAATGTTAAAGCAACTGCAAAGAAAACACTTTAAATGTACATGAATGTACATGAGATTTACTTTGATTTCAATATATTTCAATATTTGCTAAGAAATACAATCAGAAATCTCTTGCTTGATTCATCGTTTTATGTGCATTAAGTGTTGGCAAAGCGGTTTAAAGCAAATTTTTAAATAAATAAAGACTTATAAGTACAAAGAGAGTTAATATTTTTTAGCTTAAGATAATGCAGTTTGCTGCTCATAACAGAATATGTTGCCATTAATTAATCAATTAATTTACTTGAATCAATTAAAATATTGTTGAATTTTAAAACTATTATTAAATAAAATAAATTGTTGAAATTCTGATTCATCAATTTCTTTGCATGGTTATAACATCAGGAGGGTTGACAGAAATGGGTATGGAGGTGTGGCGATTTATGTAAAAAAAGGAATTGCAATTAAAGTTCTAAGTAAATCTGCAGATAATGATATGGTAGTAACTGGTTCCGAGAGATCTGAAAATTTAGTAGAACATTTATTTCTTGAAGTAAGTTATGAGGGAAGAAAACTACTTTTAGGATGTGTATATAGACCTAATGATCGTATTTGCATGGAGAGATTTATGCATACCCTAGAAACATATACTGTCACATACGAAGATGTTATTATCACAGGGGACTTTAATTCAAATATCCTAGTAAACAATAATCTAACTAACAATATGCTTACGCTTGGTCTTAATTCCCCTAACACAAATGTTGCTACACATTTTACGAGTACCAGCAGTACGCTTCTTGATCTTTTCTTTGTTAGTGATATTTCGAAGGTATTGCTTTATGACCAACTGTCTGCATCCTGTTTTTCACATCATGACCTAATTTTCATGACATATAACTTTCAGTTAAACGTGCCCGAACAATTTGTTAGTTATCGGGATTTTAAAAATATTGATTACTTAAGACTAGAAGAAGAATTTTTCAGTATTGATTGGAGTGTGTGCTATCGTTTAATTTCTGTTGATGATCAGCTCTCTTTTCTGCAACACAACCTAAATAATTTATACAATCTGGTAGTTCCCGTAAGAACAAAAATGATTAATAGACATAACAAGACCTGGTTCACTCATAATATAAAACAAGCGATTAACCTCAGAAATTTTCTATATTCTCGATGGAAACGTTTCAAAACCACTGAATTGCATGAAGTATATCGGGTATCACGTAACATAACCAACAATTTAATTAAAAAAGCTAAGTCTGACTATTATGCTTCAAAGTTCTCTGCTGCTATAGACTCGAAAAAAACATGGCAAACGATTCGCGAAATTGGAATTGGCAAACGTTGTAGTCAAGAGCCATGTACTGTTGATGCCAACATCTTAAATAACCAATTTTTAAATATTCTAAATGTCCAACCGAATTCTAATTATTACAATTTCTCTCATGATATTATAAGCAACAATTTCAACTTTTCAAACGTAAGTCAATCCGATGTTCTCTGTAGCCTGCTGTCAATAAAATCCAATGCAATTGGTGTGGATGGGTTGGATCCAAGGTTTTTAAAAATACTTATTCCAAAACTTCTTCCTTTTATAACATTTGTTTTTAACAAGATCTTTACTACCAACCACTATCCCAAAATTTGGAAGCTTGCTAAGATTATTCTTATACCTAAGTCTAATTCTGATTATCGGCCCATATCAATATTACCGTTCTTATCTAAAGCCTTTGAAAGGTTAATTCATATACAAGTTACACAGTACCTTGAAATCAATAATATGCTCACTGACCGCCAATCTGGTTTTCGCAAAAATCATAGTTGTACAACAGCCCTCATAGATGTTGCTGAAGATATAAGACAACAGGTAGACTGCGGTAAAGTTACATTTTTAGTCCTCTTGGATCATTCTAGAGCGTTTGATACTGTTGACCATAGCATGTTGTGTCTTAAACTTAAACATATGTTCGGATTTGCATCAACTGCAACAGATCTCATATATTCATATCTAGTTGATCGATTTCAATATGTTGAAACACCTACCTCAGTTTCAAGCTCTTTGCCATTGGTTCGGGGTGTTCCACAGGGCTCGATTTTAGGCCCTTTACTTTTTTCTATATACGTGAACGATCTTCAAGACAAACTTGAGTACTGTAAGCTTAGATTATATGCTGATGATGTACAGCTTTACATTAGTTGCAGCAGCACAGCGGTTGATGAATGTGTAAGGACTTTAAACCAGGAGCTTGGCCGTGTTTATGAGTGGGCCACCGCTAATGGGCTAGTAATTAATCCTACCAAGTCCAAGTGCTTGATTATTAAAAAGAAGCTATTAAAGCTTGATTGCAATCCTATTATAACTTTAAATAACCAGTCCATAGATATTGTAAACTCTGTAAAAAATCTCGGCATATACTTTAACAATATACTTACTTGGTCTAATCATGTTAACTTTGCATGTGGTCGAATGTTCTCAATGTTAAGAAATCTCTGGCAAACGCAATATTGTACTCCAATTAAAATTAGAATACTTCTTGCTAAATCGTATTTAATACCTATCTTGTTGTATGGCTGTGAACTATTTGCCAGCTGCGATAGTGAAAGCAAAAGAAAACTTAATGTAGCATTTAATAATATTATTCGGTATGTATATGGTATAAGAAGATATGCACATATTTCGCCATATGTAACATTGCTTTACGGTATTAGTCTTGATGATTATCTAAGAGTGCGTATTTTATTGTTTATGCACAAAATTATATATACACAGCAGCCCGTACATCTCCATGAACGTTTAAGCTTCTCTACACTTAATAGAGGCAAAAGAATTTTATCATTTGGCCATCGCACACTGATTTCTAAATACCATTTCTTTATTCGCGGCATCAGTCTCTGGAATGGAATCCCCCATAGATTACAAATCTTGAATAACGCACGTCAATTTAGGAAAAATATTTTTTCTCATTTTTCAAGTTGAATATATAAAAATTATGATTGAATAAAAACGTTTTTTGTTTGTGTGCTAACTTTTCACTAGCTTTATAACATTAAATTTTATTAAATTTTAAATTTTATTAAATTTTAAATTTTATTACATATATATTTTATTAAAATTACCTACAATTAATGTCAAAATTACTTAATTAAGACTTATAAAATTTTTTATTTGATTTATTGTATTTGCATATGCTTAGTTCCATACTGCAATATAAGACTTAAGTCTTGTGTATGGGACATCGAAAAGAAATAAATAAATAAAAAAATAAAATAAACAAAAAAAAAATAAATAGCAAAATTTATAAAAGTCATTATTTGCAAATGAATTTTAAGTTCATTTGGAATTAGATATATAATGAAAAATACAACTCACTAAGAAATCAATTAATCTAATGATTAAATTAAACAACTCAGTAGTTTAAAAGCCAACCAGATCACATTTAAAACTTTAAACACGTGCTACAAATCAATCATGGCAAAACAAGATTGAAAAATATATACTTAAAGCATATTGAGACTTAAAGCTAGGCTCGCCTCAATTTGCTTCAAAAAGTTAATATCTTAAATCTAAAAAAAAATGTACTGATAAATGTGTGTTGCATTCAAACACTACAACTTGAGACGAAAGGTTTTCGGTGTAATTCTGGTTGCAGTGCACTCGTGCCGGTCTCTGGTATGATCAAAACCTGTGACAAACCTTTATATCTGTGTTTACACATTGCACTTTATTGCACCAAAATATGTAGCATATTTTCAAGCGCTATTCATAAATCTATTTATTGTTTGTTTTTTCTCTATCCAAAATAGATAAAAGTTTATTTATTATTTTGTATTGATATCGAAAACAACAAATCTAAATTAGCTCTCCAAAGAAACAAAAAAAAAAAAACACAACATAATAATTTACAACTACATATTGGTAAATTACAAGTCTGCAGGCAAAAACCCGCCACCATTTGATTTTTTTTCGTGCTTTGTCTATTTCATTTTATTTTAAATTAATAAAACCCCCGCAGGGATTGAAAGCAAGCACAACAATGTTAGAGCAACAACTAAATACATAGATACTAACAGCAATATATCATTATGGCAAATCTGATGAAAAGTGTTTGTTTTAAAAGGGAAATCAGAAATCTTATTAGATAACAGCAAGAACACAACTGTATGAATTTCTTGGAATTAATGGCATGAAGCAACACAACAAACAGAATGGTTAATAATAATTTTGTTTTATGGTCTAAATAACCACAACTAAATTCATAAGTGCTCTACAGCTGAATAAAATCAAAGTGATTTTTATCTATTTTAATGCACTTTTTGGCTATAGAAAGTATATGCAAGAAATTTTGAATATCGATAAACATGGATGATTATATTTAAAAAAATCTAAAGAGCAAAATACTTTTTTTCTTGCTTTCAGACAAACCCATCAAATTGAACGTGCAACCAGCAGTAAGTAGTTTTTTGTTATATGTGTAATAAAGAATACATTTATAAAATATTTTTTCTTGATACTTTTCAAGTTTACCATTATACTTATAATGAGTGAAATGTATATTTTATGAAAAGTTTACAAAAAGCAGAAAAAGTACTTAATAAAAAGAATCTGCCATCATTTTGCTCCAATGCACTATAGGACATTTTGATATTTTTTCTGGTCAAAACTAAGTCCTCGTCCAAACTTGCAATTTTTGTTGCAGCAATTCTTGAGTTTATTGGTGAGAGGGGTGAGAAGATTGGGGAGGGGTACACAGTTTTATGTGTATCAATAAGTATCAATTAAAAAATTAATTAAATTTTCACCTATGAACAATTTGATAATATCAATTAAGTTTTTCCACTCAAATTAATTAATACAATTAAAAATTTAATCAATACAATTAAATTCCTAATTAAAAATATTAATTGGTGAATACTTTTTCCTGTGTAGAATGTTTAATTTTTCAGTAAAATTTGTGGTGTAATAGACATTTTTAAATGCATAATTGCAAAATTAGAATTTCCTAATGTGGACACTTATGCAATTTTAAAGCAGAATTTTATAAAATTGCTGCAACAAAAATTGCAACAAGTCTGGACGAGGACTAAACAAACTTAATATTGAAAAATTGCAATAATTCTTAGTGTAATATATCTAAAACACAAATGAAACGTCTTGGTTATATTTTATATGTGGACTTAAAAGAAATTATAGCTTATGATATCTATAACACCATCACAGTTCTCTAGGAAAATAGATTAAGTTCCGAACTTAAAATCGGAGAAACAAGCCGATTGGCTCACAACCGGCTCAAGAGCCGCCGCTGACTTTCAACGTAATTCCTGGCTGCCATCGATGCATACGGCTAACCTTGGCTCAGAATTTTAGCCGGTTAATTGTTTTTGTTAGTAGCAAATTTTCACCACATCTTAAAAAATATATGGAAGTCATCAGCTGTTTGCAACTTTTTTTGTAGAAATATGTTTAGAAAACTTATCAAAATCAAAACCAGAGGCTGTCAATGTCAGCCGGGTCAATTCGGCTTATGAGCTGCAGCCAACTATTTTTTTCCTAAGCTAGGTGACTGAAAAAAAATATTTATTGTACGGGCAAAAAATCAAAGTTTTATTTTTTCTTAAATCCAGTTTAAAACAAAAGTTTCCTTAATGCAGGCTTAATGTTATATAAAAAGTTCTAAAAACAAAATGCTTAAAATTGTAAAAGTAATTTTTTAATATAAAAACAGTAAGAAAGAAACAATTTTTTTTGAATTTTTTTCTACAATTTTGATTTACTATCACTTGATCAAATGCTTGGTGTGTATTAAAAATGAAAATTTATGCCCTAATCCAATAAGAAGATTTAGGAAAATTTTGTTCGAAAATACTCTTGAGTTCTTGTGTTTGAATTCTTTAAATATTTTTTTTTCAAAAATGGTTGTTGTCTTTGATAAATAAAAATAAAAATATTATTGCCATGTTTTTGAAACATAAAAATTAAATTAAAGTATTATACAATAGTTTGAAAAATATATGAACAATTATGTGTTGGATATAATGTTTGAAACAAAATGATAAAGCAAATACACGAACCTTCTAGCATCGACAATAAATAATAACTGTTTTAAAGAATCACAACTGTGGCTTTTTTCGTCCATAGACATGAATCGTCGAACAGAATTAGGGCATTATAGTTTTTGAAAAAAAAAATAAAATTAAAGCGAAAGAAAACGTTTTTAAAACCAAATTAAAAGTTTTAAAAATAAAACAATTGTCACGCGTGAGAGTACGTGAGCGTGAATGAAAAAATAATTCGTTTTTAGGTTTTGATAAAAAATAATAACTAAGAAGACAACTATTTTTAAAATATTTTTAAAATTTTGATACTGTCACTCTAGCAAGTGAGTATTTGTAAAAGATTTGGTTTTAAAAATTTAAGGTTTTTCAAAATTAAAATAGTATCAAAAGTGAATGTATTTACAATATAAGTCAAAAGTGGTCATACGTGAGAGGGCGTGAGCATGAGTGATGTATAGTGATAAACACTTGGCGGACGTTAAAAGGTAGGCTTTTGAAGTTTGATTCCTGTCTTTTAGCTGCAGTTAATTATGGCCACAAAATAAGTAACATGTCCTATAGTGCAGTGGGAGTGGGAGTGATATTGTCATGTACAAAAAAATTTTGTCTGCTCACAAGTTAAAAAAAATATATTTTAAAAGATTAAAATGGTAAAGATGAACATGTTTGATATGCGACAAAAAAAAACAGAGATAAAAACAATTTTATATAATTTTTTTATGGTAAGTAATTTAGTCTAGAGAGTAAAAATTATTTTTTTAATATTCAGATGTCTTGTATTAAAGTACTTTGTGTGATATACGTATAATGTTGACTAACTGCATTTGAAAGAATGGACTTTCTTCCAAATGCAAACTTAATGTCTAACAAGCAACGCGAAAACATATAAGCATACAAACGTATAACCAAACAAATGTCGAAGCATACAAAATTTTAATTTTTATAATAGTGACATTGATACATTTTTTTTCAGTTACTAAAGAAATTTAAAGAATGTAAGAAAATAGTTCTTGATTAAAATTTAAAATATTTTCAATGATAATTGTATGAATGAATACCACGTTTTTCTATTTCGGAAACTTATAATTTGAGTAAGAAATTTGTTTGAATCAAATCCGGAGATTTTAGTACTTTTTCCCATATTCAACAAAAAACTTTTATTTTTATTTTTTTGGAATATTTTTCTTGTGTAAAACTAAAGTTGATTTATGTGTAGGGATGAAACGATACCACTAAGGTATCGATACTTTTACTTGATACGACATCGGTTCAAAAGTATTGGTACATACTCAGTATCGAATAAAAAGCATCGATACTTACTTGTATGGGTCAAGCTTTTCACATTATTTAAAGTATTGAAAACAAAATTAAATACCCACCAAAGCAAATGCTCCTAACTCGTACATAATTCTTGACAATTAGTTGACAAAATCTTTTGATTTTGGAAGCGATTAATATAAGAAAAAACTAATTTTTTAAATTTAATTTCTTGCTGACGAGTTTTGGTAGAATTTATTAATGAAAATACTCCTTCAACAAACTAATTTTCCTGAATTACAAAGATTCTGAAATTAAATTTTGTTAAAAACAGCCATAAAAATCAATAATAAATTCATTATCGCCAGCAAAATCGACATGTCGCCAAATCAAAAACTTAGACGCCAAACAAAGTGGAAAAATTGCCGCGTTTGGGCTGGACTAGAGCAGAAGATATAGTAGAGATGAAATTTTAAATTAAATTTTATTGTCTTTTTTATTAAATTTTTAATTTAGGTTGTCCCATTTATATTCTAGATATAAACTAACATTTAACACGAACAAATAAAAATGTGTTAAACTGGCGTCATGTTCAACTTTTTTGTAGCCAATAAGGAATGAGTATATTTGACCGAAAAAGTACTCGTTTTTTACCGATACCTTCTTGGTACTCGGTAATAGAGTATCGATACCAAATGTGCTCGGTTTCTTAGAAAAAGTATCGAGTATTTATTTGAATTAACTCGTATCATTTCATCCCTATTTATGTGGCAACACAATTTTCGCAATCACTTCATATCGCACACTAAATCATAAACAGTCACAATTTTAATAATAATAATATTTTTTTTTTTATAAACCAGAATAGAATAGATCTTTAAGTACCGCAACAATTTTTTTTGCATCACAGTCTTCATAAATAATATAAAATACCGTTATGCCAGTCTGTTACATATGTAATTGAGTTCATGTACAGTATCAAAAGGGTTTTGCCACTACTTAATATCTGGTATATTTGAGTTGTGATTGTTTATAATTAACCCTAGCTCTGGTAGCAGTTATTTTATATGAATAATGACATTATTTAAATTTGTAAATATGCTTCTTCTCATAGATTTCTCTACTGTGATTTTGCAAACCATTTGTTTTTATGTTATTTTTCGTATTAATACGACAAAAACCGTGTTGTTTCTATGCGTAATTTTTTGATTTACCGTTACATTTGTTTTGCTTCTGTCGTATGTATGTATAATTTCTGTGTTTAGTATTAAAATTTTAAATTCTATTGGCGGTAAAACCAGTGTTGCTAGTGTTTTTTTCTACAGCTTATCACTAATTTTTTATTTGTCATCCCCAAAAATCCCCAAATTGATTTTTTTGATTAAAGTTTTTTAATTTTATTAAAAAAAAAATAATGAAAAAATTAACATATCGATTAAAACACCATATTTTTCGATTTTATTGTAAGCGACATGCTATCGAAAATTGACTTTTTGATTAAAATTAAAATTTTATGGGAATATCCATAGTTTAGAATTATCAAAATGCCAAAATTGTTGATACGTTTTAAGATACAGGCTGTACAATTTTATCGTAAGCGACAATTTACGTACAAAAACAAATATGAATATTTTTTTAAAAAAAGGTTTACGTGAAAAATTTAATTTTTATCGCTTACGATAAAGTCAAAAATAAGGCTCGATATTTATTCAATAAAATTCATTTATATCGATAGCTATATTTACATTCATATTAATTTAATTTTTTGTTATAAAACTTGTTAATTAGAAATTACACATAGTTTAATATACACAAGTTTAAAAAAATTTTTAACCAAAGTTTACAATTTCAGAAACTTTAGAATTGAATTCTTCTGATTTATCAGCCTCAAAAACTTTGCTGTACTTTGTACTTGTATTAAAAACCTTTATCATTTTAGCAGAAGGGCTAAATTTGTCACAACAAATTTAATTATTTTTAAAGTGTGTGTTTAATCTAAGAAGTTCTTCCAATAAATCGTATTGCATTTTGTTGGGTGTTATTAGTTAATCTGCCTTGATATTTCTTCCTTATTAGAAACCATTCACTCTGAATAGTAACGCACATTTTTAGACTTGCCAGACGCATATTTCTTAGTTCAAAAATCATTATTGTTACCATCACTTATAAAAATATACCACAAAAAATCCCTTAAAATTTTTTTAAAATCCCTAACAAATCCCCAGATACCAATACGAAAAAATCCCCATTTTGCCTTGAGTTAAGTTGTGATTGTTCAGGTAATAATGGAAATTAATCACTATAAATTTAAAATTTTGAGTGCATCTTCATAAATTGTTTTCTAGATATATTTCATTACTAACTGGAAAGTACTACAATAAGTACTTTCACGTAATGATATAAATAAGTTCTTATTTTATTCATTACAGGACAGTCATTATTATACACATGAAATAATTAGATAAATATGCACCGCTCATTACTTTGTAAGCAATTAAAAGAGTCCTAACCATTACGAAATCTTAAACTTTTTTCGCTGGGTTATTTCAATTATTTATTTAAATATAATTAAAAATTGTTCTGTCATAGAGATGAACAATGTGTTTGTTTAGTAAATTTAACCAATTTTATTTGTTAAATCTTTATTCAATAATAATTGTTGCTACAAGCTTTTATTTTTTTCCAGCGAAAAGTTTCTCTTTACAAAAAAAAAATTTTTTTGGTAAATAAATATTGGTTTGTCGTAGTTTACACTATGCAAGTCTTATTGCTAAGCTGATTAGTTTGTTAGGAGAGAAACGCTGGGGAAGAAAAACGTTTCTTTCCCCCTCATCTCTCTATCCTAACAAATTAATCAGCTTAGCAACCAACAGTAAAATACAAATAAAATGCTTTAAGGAACATTATTAAAACTTAAAAATGGGTAAAAGTAGGATAATGTCTGACGTATAAAACGCTGTTCATTATGATAAATTTAATTTAACTTACCAGGAAGGATACATTTGCCTTTAACTTAGCGCTCACTTTAGGTTAAGTTAAAATTTTACTGATGCAAAACTTTTTATACACCCGATAAAATCCTACTTTTAACTAACTTTAAGTTGTAATAATGGCCCTTAGAAGGATAATATTTATTTAAATTATATTAATAGTCAACTAAAGAAAATAGGAACCAACAAATTCTAAATATAGGTCTGAAAAAAGGCCCAAAACAGAACAGAATTTTTATGCAGTAAATGATGGGGATAATCAAGTTGTTGTTGATGTTTATTGTGGGTTCTTTTGATTGAAATGAACCACAGTAGCGAACCATACAGCGAATAAAATTTCCACGCTTTACTCAGTGCTAAACAAAAAGCAAACAAATTAATTGTTTAACTTGGCAAAAACAGAACAGTTACCAAACATCCAGCATTTGCTTTCACCTTTCTCAGAGAGGGAGATAGAGAGATAATATTTGCTATTTGGTTACATAACAAAACAGTTACAGGAAGATGTGAAGAAGAGCTTTAAAAGCTGGTAGGTGTAATTGTTCAACAAAAAATTAAATATATTTTGGTAAGTAGCATAGGTAACAGATAAGGGTTAGGAACCACTAATAATGAACCATGTATACAAAGCAAAAACCATTTATGTACAAGGTTTTTTTTTTTTTTTTTTTTTGAGGGTGGAATGTTTCAATAAGTTGAACGAAAATGTTTGAATTAAAGAAGAAGAAGTGTGAGTGAATGTTTGATGATGATTTGTTGATAATGCAGGACTACGTACATATATGGTGTTTATGCATGCTGTTGTTCTTGTTGTAGCTTGTTGTTCCCGTTGTTTACTTTCACGTAGTTGTTACTTTGTTCTCTTTTTTTTCTCGTTTCTTTTCTACAATCTGTAGTATGTTGCTCTGGTGATATGTTGGCATATGGTTGTAGCCCAAAGGTATTATTACACCATTACGTACTCAGCATAAAGAATATGTACACCAACAATTGCTTATGGTCAAAGCATGCGTGTGTGTGTGTGTGTACTCTTATCATCAAATTGTTATATATTTTATGTGTTTGGCTAAAAGTGTAATGCATATGGAATGTGTAAGTGTGTTGAAGCAAAAACTGTTTCCTTTCATATTGTTTTTCTTTGTATGCTGACTTAAGGGCTTCATTAGCTCGTTTTTGTTGCTGATGATGTTATTTTGTTGTTAATTATATATAGAGAAACATTAATAATATAAACAAAATCAGAAATTTATAACAAGCTATTCATTTATTCCTTTTAGTTGTCTTAGAAAAAAATTACTGAACTAAAATAAAGTTTTATCTTAAGCCATTCTAAGCAATTGCAACAACTTGTGGATTTACTGAAATTAAGGGCAGGAGATGTCAAAACTGCTTAAATCGTATATTACATAAAGTTTTTATTTTATGTGGACACTCTGTATAAAAATTTTTTGGAGAGACTGCAAGTGTATTTCAAGAGCGTAATGTTTTTGAGGTTAGAAGCAAATTGGCTGTCAAATGATGAAATATGAAGAATTGAGCTGCCATCCTTTGAAATTTATTTAATAAAAATATTGGAATTCTAACCACGGAATGCTACACTCTTTATCAAATAATTTTAATTGTTAAAATTTACTATCAAAAACTATAACGCATTTTTGAATAAGACCATCTTTAGTGTTTAGGACCGTTTTCAATTAGGCGGTTATGTAAATAAAAAAAATTTAGCATATGGGGCTCACAAAAGACATGAACAGTCCTCAATTTAATTTTTATGTTTTAAAAATATGGAAATAATATTTTTATTTTGAATTATCAAAGACAATACCATTTTGAATAATACTCAAAAGTATTTTCATAGTGCATTTACACTATCTCAAAATCTAGCACTAGAGCTAAGTCTAGCTGCTTTTTACTAGATTTCCCATACAACACAAAATCTACTATATTTATTTTACTTTTACTACCCTGTACAACAAATTTATATAAAAGATGATTGAATTAGCTACGGTATGCTTAAGAAGGTGTGTGATCTGGCTACATTGCAGTTATTTGGTTGTAGTTTTGGAAATTGTTTACGTAATGGTTTTTTTTTTTTAATAAAAAATTATTTATAAATGTCAAAAAACTTTTTGTAAACGGTATAGATTTTCATGCAGATTTTAACTAAAGTCTGATAGATTTTGTGCAGGTGTAAATGCGCTATTAAAAAAAACGTCCCAAATCTTCTTACTGAATTAGGGCACAAGGCAAGTGTGTTCAAAAAATAAACACAACCGTTCATATTACATTTGAGATGTTTAACGTTGAAGTTCTGTCAGTAAATTGTTGTACTTTTAAATAATGCCGCACAATTATGTTTTTATTTGTGTTGTTATTTTAAAATAACAGATGTTCTTATAAATAATTTAAAATTTTTTTAGCTTGTGTACCAAATAACTTTTTCATGTGCCGAAATTTATAACACCACAAAGTTGCCAGAGTTATCCAAATACGCTCTGAACAAACTTGAATTAAGCTCTCGAACACGAATGACACGTAAAACACATAAGTATGAACATAGTATGAGATTTAATTAATATCTTGTGTCCACAAGTCAGGCAGGCAGGCGACACGTCATAATTTTTTTTATAAAAATTAATCAAACAAATAAGTACGTTTCATATAAGCTTTCTACTCAAGTCGACTGTACGGATTGTAAAAACAGAGGGTTAATAAAACAATTTTATATGTAATACCTAAAATGCTATTCAAAGTCGGTGGGAATAATAATGATAACTAAATGAATAAATATGTAAGTGTAGTTTTTGTCAATGTATTCGCCACCAACTTCAAATAGGACTGTACGTTACACATAAAGAAATTTCTTATTTAACTGAACCAGGTCACAAAAAAAGTTGATGTGAAAAGCACTATTATTTTTTGAATAATTTTTCTAAAAAATCTTTAAACGAGTCCGAACGGAGAGTAATTTGTGAAGTCGTTTAAATTTTTTTTAAAGTTTTATTGGTTGTTTTTTTTTAATTTTAACCCACTTGGCGCAACCATCCTTTTAACACTCCATAATATATGTATATAATAAATATAACTTTTTTTCTAGAAACTTAGTAAAATTTTATTTTCAAAATAAAAATTTAAGGTTTAAAAAATTTTTTTTTGCGGGGCTATCTGGGTTAATTGCTTAAAAGGTCTTCTCTTAACAAGGATTTTCTTCAAAGATTCTGCTTAGTTCTTTTCTTTCTACATTCACAAGAAACGAATTATATGTTTTTTTTTAACTCACCTCTTTTTCTTTCAGTAAGTTTTAAACACCACCTATAATGGGTTAATAAAACCTGTCATTTGCATTTTAATACAAATAGAAAAGTATACCAATCTTCATATAATACAACAATCATGATGGCTTGTCATCAACAAATATTCCCCAAAAACAGCCTGTCAATACCAAGTTACCTAAAATTTATAAATTTTTTGGGCATTTTAACAAAACTAAGTTTTTCAATGGCCTTCCCTTTTGGTTTTAAATCTTTTAAAGGCTTATGGCAATACAACAAATGTTGTTGACGTCGATAATGATACAACCGACAATAAAAGTTTCACAATTATCAATTGTGAAACAGCAAAAACATGTGATGATTTTCATGTTAATGATGATAAGTTGCGGTCAAAAGGCTTTTGTTATTAACACAAAAATGTATGTGGAAGATCATAAAAACATCCCAAATACCAACGAATGAATATTAACAGCGGCACACTTGTCCCAGTAAAAATTATTGTTGGCTGGTGCGTAACTAAATGCTGTTGCTTGTTGTACATGAAAATGCAATTAACGAGTTTGTTTATTTGCCGTTCCAATAGGCGTTTGGGGAGGTGAACGAAAGCGAAAAAGAAAATTGGGTTCTTGCCCCAACAATAAGCAATATTTTGTGTCCAAAACAACCTTTCAATTTAAGCTTTCTTGTATATGAGTATGGGAATGAGTATGAGTGTGTGTGTGCGTGTGTGGGTGTAAGTGTGCTTAAGACTTTTAGGAAACAACAACCACCAGCCTCTGCTACTCCCCTGAAATCTGTTTTCCTGCCTAGATTTCTAAATGACAGTATTGATGATAATGAAATGACAGTAGTAGGAAAAGCCACAGACATACACATGCACACTAATGTTTATGCTGGTTAAAAGCTCTTCTTAACTCATAACGGCAGGTGTAGACTTTTGCTGCACGAAGGTGACAAATTGCTTGTTTGATTGGTGTCTGCCAATGCCTGAGACTAAGACTTTATCAAACTGTATGATTGAAATGTCAGGGTTATTTTCTCACACCAAAAATCCTTTAGCCAGACTTACTTTACTTATCTGTAAGCTTTACATGAGTGCGCGCGTGTGTATGTGTGTGTATCTGTGTTTGTCCACTGGGTCGTTTACTGTGAAGGACTTCTCTCTATAATTTACATTTTAAATTAAAGTTTTAATGAAATTTTGTTGGGTGAAAGGCATATCTCACAGGAAAACCGGAACTTAATTAGCAGTTTTAAAATTGCTAGAAAATTAAGGATATCATGGAGTCTTTTTGTAGCTTTTGTTTGCTTTGATAGGCATTAATTGACTTTTAATTGGAAACATTTTAGAAAAGTTGCAATTTATTTGAGTTTAGCCGTGTGAGAGATGGGTACAACGTGTTGTGTGTATGACCCCAGACGAAACAAACATCTGCTGGGTTGCTAATCCTTTTTATTTAAAGGGAGCTATTAAAAGCTTAAAAAGGAAAGCATTTTTCTAATATGTACCAGAGTAATAGTCACTATGCATTAGTATCAAATAAAATCGTTTTCAATAAATTTTTTTGATTTATTTCTAGTGATTTATTTCCGGTCTATATTGGCAGACGTAAAAATAAAATAACATGTTCCATTTTTATATTCCATTCCGTTCCATTTTTATATTTTCATACCACTTTTTCCCAAAAATAGTCACGTTTATGTAATCCAGTTGCCAACATTGAAGTGACGTCAATGTAATGTCAGAAAAATGTGGTTTGGTCCAGGCGTTTTTAAAAACTACGAACTGTCATTGACAGGCTCATAATATTTTCTAGATCTTAGGAAGCCAGAATAGACTGCCAGTAAAAAATTGTTCTCGACAGCGATTAGATAATCGCCATTTTTTGGTGTTGTACTGAAGTGACGTTAATGTTGAAAACTGTAATAATAATATTTTACTTGTTCTTAAAAATATATTGAAATTTATTATGAATCGGTTAGTTTTCCCTTTTAAAATATATATTCATACAGAAAAATCAATACGAATAAACTCTATTTTTAGAGCTTAAGCATATTTGGCGAAAGGAGTCATTGTTAAGATAATGTTCTTAACGGATGTTTTAACATAACTGAAGAGAGGCGTCTTCGGACAGCCGGTTATAGCTATGCTACTTAAACCCATATGACACCTCATTTTTCTTTCATTTATCAAGTTTAAGAGAAAAGTGAAATTTTTCAACTAAAAATTGATATTTTAAGCTTGAAACATAAAAGTGTTTATTATTAGCGGTTTATGGTCAAACATAGCGATTTTTAGTTTATTTCGTCTTAATATTATCGGTTTCTAATTACTAAAATTTAACAACATTTAAACATTTTGTTTCCGATTTATATAGTTTATTCTTTCTAACATTTTAGTTCTTTCTGTCAATTCAATATCATATCAATGAAGAAAAAATGGGGTGTCATAAGGGCTTTAGCAATAAATTTATATTATATGATGATGTCAAATTTGCCGCAAATATTTCTAAACGTTTCCATTTATTTCCCATTATTTTCTTTTCCAGCGCCGTACGATTAAATTAATGTATTTTTTGTGGCCGATGGCGGTTGTTAGCTGGATTATAGCCGATCGGCAGTGCTCTGTGATTTGTGCTTATGTGCAAAACCAATACAAAAATAAATTGAGAAATCCTTCTCATTGCATTTGTTTTGCTTTTGTTTCACTCACAGCAAAGAACAAAACAAAACAAAATCAAACAGTTTGTTGCATTTATTTTCGTACTCTGGTTTTTTAAGTACAAAAAAAACAAAACAAAAAATTAATTTATAACTGTAATAGTGTCGATCATTTTTGTTACGAAAATCACGATCAGCTCCTGTGTTGTGACATAAATAGCATAGCTATAAAAAGCTATGGGTAATAATGTATGTTTTATATTATAATTAGCTTTTACTCGTACTCTTCTCGTATTTAACTGTTAAAAAAATAAATAAAAACCGGCTTAAAACTGGTTAAACAATCAAATCCGAAGAGAAATTGGTCCTAACCAGCACAAAAATTTGTTTTTCGAAAAATATCTGTACCAAGAAAATATCTGTATTCTATAATTGACGGTGGTTATGAAACTTTTCATTGGGTGAAAGAAATCGTCACAAGCAAACAAACTCGCTTTTACATTTATAATTTAAGTAATGATGAAGAAAATCGTATATGGCCGGCAATGATTTAATTATTATGAGCTGAAACTTCCGATGTGTTCTACTTGCAACAATAAATTCAAGTTTGCTCCGTGGATATTATAAGAATCACTACATATTAATCCCATTAGAAATGGTGTCAAAATATGGAAATAATATAATGCAGTGCCAAAGCTTTCGTTCAACATACACGGCGACCATATGTAAGACTCTAGTTTTATATACTGCACCGTCAAGGCCATCATCTGAGTAAAGAGAGATATTTTCAACAAATAACCTTAAAATACCTTAAAAAATACGTGATTTCTTATGAAAGCATGAAATACAATAACAAAATAATACAAAAATGATAAAAGTAATAAAACATTATGATGTTGAGACAAACACAAACACATGAATGCTGACCAGTGTGGCCATAACTAAAATAAATTTTGCCAAGAAAATAATGAAATTTCGATATAATAAAATCTTTTCTTATAAATATAAAACTTTGAAAATATTTTATATCGTTTAAGTACAGCGAATAACAGAAAACAATAAATAAAAATTATTTTTATTAAATAAAGAGAAGCCTTATAGTTGCATAGAAATACATATGGGACCTGGTTGACCTTACAGGAAATCCCTGGAATTTCCCCATAACCTACAGATTTTAACATTTGTAAAATGTATAAGTCCTTAAAAATCATTAAATATCTAAAATCGAATTGCTGAAGACTTTTGAAGTTTTTCCAAAAATAATTATTTATTCACAATTTTTCGTCAACGATTATCAAATTAACCCACACAAGCAATAGCAGATAGCTGGAAAAACCTTTTGAATAATATTAAAACATTCAGTAATGTGCGACTTTGACTCGTACACCATTGGTTTCGTAAGGACACTGGATATCGTCGGGTGGTTACTGGTTTGCCACACAGTATGTTAAAAACACATTACTACTGCGACCAACAAAAAGCTAACCTATGTAATGAAATATCTTCTTACCGGGGGCAAATTACGGGATTCGAAACGATTCGAAGTTTTAAAATATTTCAATATAAACTCTATTGAAATATTTCGTAATTTTGTTCGATAACGAGTGCCGTAATTTACTCCCTGAGGTTGCCATTTTTAAAAAAATGTTAAGTACCCGATAAATGTTTTTCGGTTTTTGATGTTTATTTAGTTTTGGCGATTTTTCGTTAGGGATTTTTTTCTGTTTTTAGATTTTATCTTTTGTTTAAGGGATTTTTTAGTTTTGGCGATTTTCTCGCTTCTTGGCGATTTTATATTTTAAGCGATTTTTTCATTTTGACACTTTTTTCGTTTTGGCGATTTCTTGTTTGCTTTTGCACTTTTTTGTTTCGAAATTTTTTTAGTTTTGGCGATTTTTTTTGTTTGTTTGTTTTGGTGCTTGACGTTTTTTTAGTTTTAGTGATGTTTTTGCATTAAAGCAATTTATCTTATTTTTAGTTTAAGGACTTTTATTATTATGACAGTTTTTCGTTTCAGCATTTTTTAGTTTTGAGATTTTTTTGTTTAAGCGTGTTTTAATATTTCAAGCGGTTTTCAAAATAAACACGTTTCCAAAATTACATAGTCAAAATTACATTTACTGATAGAAGTCTCTTTAATTTCGAATTTTAAAATTTGCAGCGCTAATTGGTGAGTCTGCATAAAAATAAACTAACTTTCAAAACTTCAACAGCCTTATTTATGTATAATGAAAAGTTTAACATGATCTTAACGAGTTTATACACAAAATTTTAAATTAAAATTCATCCTATTTAATTTTGCGTTAAAACTACATTATCAGCAGATTTTTATGTCAAATTGTATGTAGGAAATCGTTAAGATCATGCTCAATTATGCTAATTTCATTGCCAGTTCGATTTAAAACACTCTTTAACTTTTAACTGTCACATATTTGTTGTTGTAGCGCCAAAAGTTTTACATATTATGTGTAAATTTCAGATGCGTATATCTGACGGCTCTCGGGAAAGCATTCTGTGACAGACAGACAGACATAGCAGCAATAAGGTTCCTATTCAACTTTGGTATACGGAAAAATTTTGATTGAAAATCAAATAAATATGTGTGCTTTGTAAAGACTTTTGTTAGAAGCTTTTAAAGTTATTATGTTTCCATATATTTGTATGTGATTCTCAACTACATATTGATAGTCTTTCAAAAATTGTGTGTAAGAGTCTACTGAAAGGTTTCTTAAGCAGAAACGAAACGCATACTTCTCTTAACCACCACAACATATACAAATTTTTAGCGCTATTATCACAAGTATAACTTATAAAAAGTTTTACATTATTGCATATTTAATTTAACCTACCAGATAAGATAAGCTCGCCTTTAACTTATAGCGCACTTTAAATTTAAGTAAGCTTCTGCTAATTAAAAGACTTTTTATTCGTCCTATGAAATCCCACTTTTAAATAACTTTAACTTGTTCTAATAGCCCTTAATATATTAAAGATTGAGTATCAAATAAATATATTTCGGCATTCTTAAATAATTGCAAAGCTGCTAAAGTGGCTACACTGACTGATGCAAACTTAAGATAAAAAAAAAATAAAATACAGATATAGTGCCATTGTGTGAAGCCAGATGGTGATGACAAAAATATATATCAATGCCTGTAAGCAGACATATCTTCATTTTAGTCACGAAATTTCCATCAACATATTAAGCATAATGTTCACTTACTCACTTAAAGGACTTGACACTGTTTTACCGCAAGAGATATACATACATATGTACATAAATAAGTTTTGGAAGTAAATTATGAAAGCCGCAAACTAATCTAAACAAATCACTGAAATGTTAAAAAGACTACAAAAAATTATTTCAGTACATATAAGAAAAAAATTAAATGAATAAATACATACATACAACATACATAAATGTCTATTTATAAAGTTATTTTATTTATTATGCCAAGTTACTTATCAAATGGATTTTTAGTAGTCATTTATTTTTTTCAGCATAATTATGTCACTGGGAACATACATATGTGCACTTAATTATGAAAGTCGTCAAAGTCATGTGCATTTTTGTTTCGAAATACCAATTAAATCTTTGAAAAACTTTAAAGAATATTTAAAAATTAATAAATAAATTTTTATAAATCGAAACTAGTACAACTCTAAATTAAAATTTTGCACAATATAAAAATAGTTTTCAATTTGTTCAAATGTAATCTACTAAATATCTCGACAACAGAAATATATGACTTAGACCACTTTCATAATTAAGGGCACATATACTCACATTTAATGTTGTGATTCATTTAGCTTCTTAGACATGGATTATATAGGAAATATTTATCAACCTTACACTCACGATTATTCATGATCACGATAAATAATTTTTACAAATATGCGAAATAATATACAGGGTGGAACAAAAGTCCGTTTAAATTTGCATCGATAGCTTTGTCGAACAGCGACGACGGGTTAAGAAACACAAGGCTGCCATTGTGAATACAGTACAATGGCGTCGTTCAGCGATAACCAATGTGTACGTGAAAGCTACATGCGCTAATTAAAATATACGGCATAAAAATTAAGCTCTCGAAGTGACACTAATCCTAAACTGAAGCATCAAAAACCTCTGCATTCACTATATGGGCAGTTTTGTCAGCAAGAGTAATTATTAGTCCAGAGTTTTTTGAAGATTTCGGAAGGAATGCTGTTACAGTGAATACAGAGCGGTATGTTGCCTCTATACATACTTTTTTCACCAGTGCTACATGATTTCAGATAGGTTTACACGTCAGCGACACATTGCAACTTTTGTACAAAAAGTGATATCCAAAAGAGCTGACATTAGCTGGACACCTCGTAGCCCAGACTTATGCCCAATGTACATCTTATTTTGGAGATACATTAAAAGTAGAGTTTAAACAACAACCCAGTGTCCCTAGAGGAATTAAGGAAAAGTATTTGAGAGAAAAAGCAAAACATTTCACAAAACTTTTGTGAGGACGTTATTAAAAATTTACGCTTTAGGTTGCAACAATATCGAAAAGTCCAGAATTACATATGGATGATGCAATTTTGAAAATATAAAACCCTTAGTTATGTACTTTACTACTAAATTAACAGTTTTTATTCCATTAAAATAGTTTTTTCTAAATCATAATTTAAAATTTAAACAAACTTTTGGTCCACCGTATATTACGATAATGCTCATACATCTAGCCCGACTTTAAGGGAACATTTTATTTAAATTTTAATACGTTGTGTGAAAATTAACAAAATGTTTTCAGATTTTTCTATCTGATTGCTGTTAATTAGACATCGTAAAACTTAAGCTCTTATTACAAAATAGGCTTTTAGCAATCTGCAATACAATGTGTCAAACCAATTCACATATGCCATTTCCAATGAAAAATATATATATCAATTTGAAATTTGTAACAACTGACACCACACACAGTGAATTTAATACAAGATTAATACGGGATTTTATAAAAACTTGTAGTGCATAAATTTTTATAATGAAATAAATGCCTTAGAATAATCCTACCAATCTTTTAAGGAGTTTATACACGGTAAAAATGCTTGCTGACTTTGGTTGTAGTATGAGTGAAAATTTTGGTAGTATGTGTGAAACCACCCAGTAAAATAAGAGACTCCAAAAAAGTCATGAAAATGTAGAGTTTGCGATCTGGAAGTAGTGAAAATTTCGATCCGATCTAATATTTTTACATAGGGTTGTCATTGCAAGAAGTTCTCTTTTTCGATGCCTGGTCACTGAATTGGAAGCGATATTAAGAAAAATTCCCTTTTTTGTGTTCTATGATAATATTTTCATCTAGGAAAAATGGTAAATAGTTGCCTTTTTTAACAATTCGTTTCTTTTTATACGAATTTAAGCCCAAAACAGTGTTTTCATGTAAATTTAAGCAAATAACTTTTAAATTTTAGACTAAAAATAGTTCATAAATTTCTTTAAAAAAATAATTTTTTTTTAAATTCTGGTGAGTATTTTCTAACACTATGGAGGAGTTACAAGGTTTTGTGTGACTAAAATAAGCTTCTATATGGTTTTTTGCTCACTCTCGGCAAATTAAAAATATCGATTTTTTGGAAGGAATGAAAATGTACTTCCACTAGAATGATTTCCATTTTTTTTCACTGGGCAACTTTGCTTGATGGAAAATCAAAAAATTTAGATTTTCGGCATGCTTGCTATCATTTATTAACGAGTGTTTTGTGTTAACCCATCAAACCCGTACAAATTTGCATTATAATTATATTTCCATTGTGAACGGCCGCCCAAAAAATCGGAATTAAAAGAAGAAAAACATAAATTTGACTGGTTTCAACCAAACGAACAGCACACAATCAAAATAAAAATTAATACTTGGTGGGTCATCAAGCCGACAAGCACACATACATGAACTTGGCAGCAAGCATTTCGATCGTGCCCAAAGCCCTTTAAACACGATACATATCAAACGATAGAATATCGCATCAATCGAACCAGTACACCATACTATTGAAATATAAAGGTGAAAATCGAACACCTGGTCATAGTTATTGACAGAACAGCGATTGAGTGGAATAAAACAAGGCAGCTGTAGAAGAGGTCGACCAGCGAAGACAAATTGAAATTGAGCGTTAAAAATGCAAACTATGTGAAATGAACTAAAAAGCATTGCTGTGTAGAGATCCAAATCGAAAGAATATAAATGTTTGCTATTCAATTTGATTTCGTGCTTGTTGTGTTATGTCGTGTCGTGCTCGAGTCGTGTTGTGTTGGAAAAATGCGCCACGCGCCCATCTCTACCATGATCAAACGTGTATAAGTTCGTTTGATAATTTAAATTTGTAAATAAAAGATTATTTTATACATCAAGTTGTTTTCAATGTAAATTTTAACATGAACATATTCTTACGACTTTCGCTATTTTTCTTAATACTCAATAGCCATTGATTGAACAGTTAAGATTCATATCTCATATGTTTACATGCCACGTCTATTATTTTATGTTATAATACAGGTTTGTTCTTTATAGCATCAGTGTTCTTGGAAAATCTTTCCTTCTATTTATTATATTTTAATTTTTCTTTACATCCATACTTAAACAGGTAAATGTATTTAATTGAACTTTAAAATTATTGCACAAAAGAGAATCCTTGCCACCAACAGACTTATTTTCTTTAATAAAAGAAAAAAAAAGAGATTCAATGAGATAAATATATTTCAACAGTTGTTGTTAACATTCAGTAGATTTACTTGTATATAAAATTTATTTTTAAGGCACGTGAAAAAAAATTCATTCACATGCATTATGGTTTTTTAATTATTTTTATATATGTTCGTACCTTCATTCACTTGCATAACTGTGCATAAACAAAAAGACTTTATACACATGTTCATTCATATAAAAATTTAAAATACAAGTTGTGCACTTGAAATTTGCAACAAAAGCATTTTTTCTACTTCTGCACGAGCATCTGCTAGGGCTTAAAGTTGTTACTGCTCACAATGGACATTGTGTGTTTCGTTTTTTTTTGTCCAAAGAAAAGTGTTAAGAGAAAATAGTGGGTAAGCAGAATCAACTATAGCCCTACAACAGGTAATAGACATTTTAAGCTTTAAAGCAATTATACTTTAAACACATTAAAAAATGTATAATCTTAATAAACTTGTGTTACCCTTATCTTTGACACTAAAAGATCCTGGCAAAAAACCATTACAGCTAAAATGGTGTAGGGTACATTTACAGCCACAACAATATATTCATTGAATACAAGCTATATAAAGGAAAAAATGCATACTGCACAAATTGTGAATACAACATGGCATAAGGATATCAGGAGCGCTTTTATAAAAGCACACAAGACAGCAACAATACCAAAAAAATATTCAAATTAAAATCCTTATGATGATGTAAAATATAAAATAATTTATCCTTATTTGGTGGTGAGAGCAAAAAAAAAACAACAATTTTAATTTTTACTACCTGAAGTTCTGTTGTTTAAAAGAACTGAAAAATAAAATCACATGCAGCGCAGGCGATTGCAATTATTTTTACCAACTGCTTCAGCTTGTTTTACAGACAACGTGTGTCATTTAGTATTTCAGTGGAATGCCATTGCATATTCAGTAGCATAACAATGAAAGAAAAGGATGTGGTTAACATAACATTTCCTTTATGATATCAGCAAAAAATATATGGGTATTTCCATGAGGTCAAACGTGACGTAAAGTGAAAGAGTAACGTCTAAATAAAACAGGTTATTAATTTGACAATAAGCGTAACTTATAGCTCCAAATCAGCACTGCAACTGATGCTGAGTGTAGCTTTGAATAATTTTTAATTCATCAAGATAATTGCAAGAAACCAAGGCATTCGCATGTGACAAAAATAAAAGTTGCTTTTGCGACCAAAAATTAAAATGCTGATTTCAACAAAACCTGCAGCAAATTTTTTTATGTATCTAATTTTAAAATATCATTAACTGTTGTCTCTTTAAAATGGTTTTTATTTTACATAAAAAATTAATTATAGATTTGCTTAAATTCAATTTTAATCACAGTACCACTTTATGTGTCACACGTGACAATACTTTCATGATAATATTTGTATTGTCTTTAGTGCTCATTTTCCAAAATTAAATATAAGCAAGCTTAGTAAAAATATTTTTAAATTATTTATTTTATAACACATTCTCTACTTTTTTACAGCTTTTGCAAAAGTCTACACACAAAAAAGTAATATGAATGATTTTGTAATATTAATTAAAATATTTATACTATCAATTAAAAAATTAATTAAATTTTCAACTATAAACAGTTTGATAATATCAATTAAAATTTTCCACTCAAATTAATTAATACATTTAAAAATTTAATCAATACAATTAAATTCTTAATTAAAAATATTAATTGGTGAACACTTTTTTCTGTATACTGAGGTTTGTGATTGCTCAGCATTTTTCATTTCTGCGTCTTCTGCCAATTTGTCACGCCTACGCGGAATGACGCCTTTTCTCTTCAAGTATTTAATTGTTTTCTTTTACCAAAGATTGCCACTTTTTTCCGAGAATTTTGCATTCTTTACTTATCTTTTAATTGATGGTTATGAAATAATATTTCATCTTGTTTACATTTTTCTCTCTACCGTTTGTATTTCTCCTTAATTTTTTGCCGTTTTTGCTCATCTCAATTAAAATAATTTAAAAGTATGTTACATTTTTTATGTATTATTATTTTTTTACACTAAGGATGTTGCACGTGACGAACTTTATATTGGTGCCACGTTTACAAATCTGTAAATATTTTATCAAAAAATTTTATACTAATGAGGTTTTTTCATGTTCTTTCGCCAGACTGATAACAAATTGTAAATAATGAATGTCAAGGATGAAAACAGGATCGTGATTGTAAGGACAGTTTTTTGTAACGTTTATTTGCCCTATAGCGCTTGTTTTTATTTCATACAGCCGAAAGAGTTCCAGCTTCAATGTAGCCATTCAAAAGAAGTGTGAAATGATTTTGAGAAATTTTAATTAGAACAAGGCCAGGTAGTCCTAATTTACACTATGCAAATCTTATTGCTAGGCTGATCAGTTTGTTAGGAGAAACAGACAAAGGAAACACGAACGGTTGTGCTCCCCTCCTCCCCCTTTCCCACAAACTAATCAGCTTAGCAATAACACTTGCATAGTGTAAATTAGGACTTAATGCCGGATTGTGTTTACAAATCAAAGTCTGATTTATTTAATATTTTACTCTACTTATATACTAACTTTAATTAGGCTTTCTAACTTACGTTTACAAATTATAAATATCTTTTGTTCCCTTCTTAACTTTGACTATGGAAAATATCATTTTAATCAACCAATGAAAAAAAGGAATTTGGCAATCAGTAGTTTATGGTTTGACTCAAAAGTATGTCACTCAATTTCTTGACTTCAGCATTCATATTGTTTCGGGCTGTGTTGCAATGCTTGTGCATTGAACTGGTATTAAAGCAATGCAAGTAATTTCTGTTACAGTACACTACCATAAGTGTGGTACACTAGAAAATGTAGATTCTCTTTGTCGCACGTGACATCGAAGTATGCTATTTTGCAAAGCTAAAATATATATTTATTTTAAAACGTCAACTTTCTTATGAATTCTCTTTGATTTTTTTTACTTTCAAGAAAATTTTTGGGAGCAAAAGTCAACTGGAGATTGCCTCTCTTATAAGAGCTGCAGAAATATTAAAAAAAAAAAAGTTTCCCTTTGTGACTTATCATTCTAATAACTTGAAAGGGTTTATGATATATGTAAAAATTTTCTAGATTAATTAAATTTGATTTTTCTATAAAAATATCTTGCAGTAAAGTGTTTTTAGGAACTCTTAAAATTTTTGTATCAATGCAAGTTTTGGTTAAAATTCCCAGATACCTCCATGCGTGCGAGAAAAAAAGGCATATGTTTTAAGTCATAGCATAATTATATTTTTTTTTAAATTAAAGTTTAAGGATTTTAAAGAACATTCATTATAATTTATTAAACTTTATTCAATATTTTACAGAATCTTCGGTGTATCTAATTTTTTGACCATTTTTTAGTTGCTAAATCTAACTATTTTCTTGAGCTTTAGCTCAGTTTATATTTGGAATTTATTATTTCAATATTTTGTTAACCTTTAGTTAAGTTCTTCAGGACAGGTATCGTTTTTAGTTTTTATGATATCTATTTCTTATATATTCTTTTTTCCTTTCAATTATAATTCTATACAGTTTAATTTAGAATCTTTGCTGGGTTTTTTCTGTATATAATAAAAGAAGACATCAAGCTAAAAAATAAATAAACGAATTTATTAGTTTATTCAAGAAAATTTATTTTTTATATTTAATCATAAATAAATGTTGAGATTCAGTTGAATAATGCTTACTATTTTCTTCTTTAATCAAATGGGTATACATACAAAAGTGACTAAACTTGTTCTATAAAAACCGCTAAGGTTAATGTAACCAATTTGATTTGTTAAGTTTACTGTAAACAAATGTTAATGTTGTAAGACTTAAATCAAAAATTGTATTAAATCCAATTTCTAGGATTCTTAACCGCTTCATAGTTTGAACCTCGTTGTTGGGTGATATATGAATCGTCGTTATTAGTAAGATGAAAATGCCTTTGACTTTTTTCAGTGTACTGAAATGATTAGTCTTGATAAGGTTCTCGTAAATTTCTTGATCTAGGTAAGAAATGTATGTATACGAGTATAATAAAAATACCTTAGCTTATTACATATCTTTATATCTATAAATATATTTTAAATGCCTAATACTCCCCATGTATTGCTCGTTCTATATATATATCTAAAATTTAATGAAAACTACTAATTGCTAATAAATCGTTAAGGATTTCTTATGTTTATAGAATTTAAAAAAATAATTCTATTTAAATTATCAATGAGCAGACAACTAAATAAAAGTATTTGTTGCCTCTCGTCTACAAAAAAAGGTTCCATTAGGATTGCAAAATGAGAATTGTTCTAATCAAAACAAAAATTGCAACCGAATGTCAAAATATTTAATCAATCACGGCAAATGAAATGCTGATTTTTTTTTATTTATGAACATTTCCGAAAACATCAAAAAAAAATGTTTACTTTTAATTTAATACGAATGAATGTCAAATGCCATTTGCTGAACAAACCCTTAAACATCGTGATAACAGCCTGGGGCTGCAACCCCCCAAAATAAAAAATAACAATAACAAAAGTTTTAAAATGACAATAAAACATCAAAATGTTTAAGCGATTTTGAAAACGGCAAACAAAAAAAAAAGAATAAAGTTAAATTATTTAGAAATTACTCAAGTAACGAATATTTCAGTTTTATTATTTTGGCTTTGTGCTTCAAGGGTTGCTGAAGAGAATGTTGTAAAATACACTTAAGCCTCGATTTTCAAGTGATTTTTATATAATTGATCATAAAATCAGCTCGAGCTTGAAGTTTCACCAATTTGATTATTGTAATTACTGTAGTCATCGAAATTTGGCAAACCTAATTAATTTAAATATGTATAAATTTTTGCGTAATACCATTGTGACGGTTGTGACCACAACACTCACATATTTTATTCTTCATCAAAAATATATAATTAAAAGAGTACGTGTTTATTTTAAAAACAATTAGTAACAAGTGGATTTGGTTAAAACTTGCTTTCCGTTCTGAATATCGATCAGAAGCTATGCCGGGTGTGACCTTAGGTGTGATCTCAGGTTTTAGAAAATTTGTACTTTTAGGATATTATCTGTAATTTTGGTGTAGTAAATTGTTACAATTCCTTTAGCTTGTATTAAATACAAAATTAGAAAATGTGCAAATGTGCCAGGTGTGATCTGTGTTGAATTAGTTAACGTGGACGAATCTTGTCATTCGTGCCAGTTGTGTTCGTAGCATTAATCAAAATTTTCTTAGTATTTCTTCTCTTCCCCGGCATTTTCTCTCTCTAAGTCTAAATGCAACTCACATTTTTCTTCTTTTTCTTTAAATTTCTTTTTTTACTACCATTTTACATTTCATATTTTCGACTTTCATTAAAAAATAGCACTTCAGTGTCGGTAAGCCGGGTGTGACCAAATATATCCAATAACAAAATACTCTAATATTAAAATGGAGGTTAAGAAATTTTTTATTAAATTATAAAGTTCTTTTACTATTTTTAATGTTGTCAAAAATCAAGTATCAATTAAAATTTTATTGCTTCTTTTAAATTTTTACTATGACGGATATGAACGAAAATTTTAAAATATCAATTAATGCATAAAACCGTAATTTCAGAAAGCTTCAATAAAAAACCAAGAAGAGTATAGTCTTTTCAGCGCTAACAGACAACAGTTTTTATTAAAGATGAAAAAGGAAATAAAATAAAGATACAAAAAGCTGAAGCAGCGTATTCAGTATATAAATTATTTCAAAGCGCTTCCAAATTGATAACAATATAATTTTCAACAAAAAACAGCAAAGTTAGTTTTAAATATTCTCACATGCATTTAGCATAACGGAACAACTAGCTGTTTTCGAAGGTCACTACACCTTCATCATCATCGTTCTTTGTGTTTGGTCCACTGTGTGCGGCCTCCATTTTTTTAAGTTTCTCCATAATGTCTTTCTTATGTAAACAGCAGTTGAAAGGTCTCTACTAAAAATAAATAAATTATTTATTAAAGCCGTCAATTGAGTACCACATGTCCACCCTCCCATTTAAATGTCCTGTCAAAATATAACGTCACAAATGTTAAAAATAACATTTTGGCACGTAAACAAATTTCGTATGCTGACATCAAACACCTCAAAATTGAAATGTTTGTAACACTTTTTACATTCGATTTAATGCATTAAACAATTAGTTGATGAAGCATTAAGAAATTTGATACACAACGCCGTTGAAGCGTGAACAAAACAAGTGTAAATATTTTGTCTCTTCTTGTATAATACGAGTACGAGGGGGTGTGTGTCTATTAAGAGGGTTTTTAACAAATTAGGATGTAATTTGCACTCGCTGCGTGTCAACATGTACTGTAAAACGTTCCGGTATTGATGTTTATTACTTGCGTTACATTTATGTTACATTGAAAATAAATGCAAATTGTTTCATATTCAATCTCTGTAGAGCAATCAAAACACTCGTTCGTCTACAGATTGTGATGAAAATTGATATTTAAGAGAGATGTGAAACAATTTAATTTGTTGTTATTGATGGGTAAACGTTGTAAAATGACACTAATCGAAATTTGGTTGTTAACAAAATAATGAAGCTAGCAAATGTACGTATTTATATGATACGCATTAAATAATATATTTTTATAATACAAAAGGTTCATTAATGCATAGTGTTCGAACTATATTTGGGACCAACTCGTTCTGTCGTCCTTTTTAGACACAAATTTATGAATCAAATGCATTTAAATCAAACTAGTTCGCTAGATAATTTTGCACACAAAACTGTAGGCAACACCATGTAATTTAAAATGGTTTTATTATAGGTTTGTGCATAAATTAAACGACTGAACGAGTTGGATCCACCTCTTTTTAATAATCGGTAAACGAGCTCGACTGAATTCAAGTCGAAACCAATTGTTGTTGCTTGGAATTGTATCCAACAGGCCATTTCGAACTAGTTAAGACATGGGTCGAATTCATTCAGTCGGTCGTTTTTGACACAAATCAATGATCAAACTCATATATTTTAAATATACTTGGGTCGAATTTGTTCACTAGTTCATTTTGGCCGCAAACCTATGATCAAACTCATGTTATTTAAATGGGTTTGATCATTGCTTTGTGGGAAAAATAATGGCAAAAATAATAATAATAATAATTAATGAGTGAGTTCGACCCAAGTCTAATTTTAAAAGGGGTTAATCAAAGGTTTGTTTTAAAAAAGACCGACTGAATGAGTCCGACCCAATTCTAAACTAGTTCGCTCTATTTGAAACAAGTCCTGTGAAAAACATGAATGTGAATTAAATGGGTTTGAAGCAACTTTTAATTCTGCAAGCTTTTGGATACGATTCTACTTGGGCGAACTAGACTTGTATCCAACAGTTCTTTTTGAACTAGTTTGAGAGCATTTGAATCAAAAGAATTTTTAAACCCATTTAATTTACATTAGTCTTATGTCAATCTCTTTCAGTAGCTTTTTTTTTATATAAACCTATAATCAAACCCATGTAATTTAAGCGAGATCAACCCAAGTCTAGAGCGAACTAGTTCAAAAAGAGCTGTTAGATGCAACTCTACTTGTGTCAAACTGATTTGGTGGGTCGGTTTTGGCCCAAAACCAACAATCAAATCTATTTCAATGTCATAGGTTTGATCAAAAGTTTGTGCCAAAAACGAACAACTGAATGCGTAGAACCCAAGCCTAGCGATTTTATTTAAAGCAAATGGACTTCGTCGCTCATTATTTAACTGAGTATGGCAGCTGTTAAATCTCGTTTGATAGTTCTTTTTAGGGGAACACGTTCACATTTTTTACAGAAGTACGTTGCAAAGAACGTCTGATTTACATATTTGTAGATCATTGTAGGACGTTTCTTTGCACAATTTTGTTGAGAACATTAACACGTATTCTTATCCTCTTTCATTTAGTGTTCAATGAGACAGCGACGAATGCACATCAGGCGACTGCCTACATATTTTTTTCAATAATATTTGTCCAGCAAACACAAGGGTTTTGATGATATGCGAAATATATTTTATTATAAATAACGCATTTGGAAACATACAATGCCTTTGATATTATCAAAGACCTAAGAAAAAATCGAAACGACATTTTGATGCTTTTCATAGCGATATTCATAACTTTATTTGTAGGAAAAGAGAATAATTTGAAATAAAAATACAAATATTTAATTAGAAAAAATAAAAAAGCAATTGCTATCAGTGGACGACACCAACCTAAAGTTTTAAAAATTTTTTACAATTAATATTTTAACTGTGTTGCTTACAACCTAAATACATTGACAGTTCACCAATACATTCACAGTGCCCACCAAAGTTGTAGACCCTCCTTGACATCGTTGGGAATAGCAGCGATGTTTTCAGTCGCAGTTCGAATCTGGCTAATTTTTGCGACTTCTGTACTGGACCAACGATGTTGACGGGAAATATTCGATCAACAACTTGCATTGAAAACAACAATTATTTATAAGTAAGCGATTGAATAATTTTTGTCGATATCGTGGGCCAAGATATTAGTGTTGTCAGTAATCGATAGTCTATGATAACGACAAGTAAATCAACAATTTAAATTTAAATTTAAAATAAGAAATACAAAACAACATAGTTTTGTGTTGATGTTGACATTGTGCCCTTAATTATGGAAGTGGTCTGGGTCATGTGCATTTTTGCCTCGAAATATTAAATTAATCTTGAAAAAATTTCAATAAATACTTAAGAAATATTAAATAAATTAATATTAATCGAGACTAGTACAACTATTAATTAAAATGTTGCATAACACAAAAATATTTTTTGATTTGTTCAAATGTAATCTACTAAATATCTCGACCAAAGAAATATATGACTTAGAGCACTTTCATAATTAAGGGCACAAGTCGAATACGAATGATTTATTGAAAACATTTTTTTTTTCATACAACTGCTTTTACTTTAAGTATTTATTGACGACAAAATCAGCTTTAAAAAGTTTTGTATTTGAGACATTTGTTAATGTGGATGGCTTCAATAAAAACCGCAGTTCTTTTAAACCGTTGCAATAACCACTCATCACTTCACCCCCCCCCCTTCAGCGAATTAACTAATAATAACATTGTTAACAATACAATTGCTATAAAAAAAAGAAGATTTTCAAAGACTAGAATTAGTAAAACTTTGTCAATTGAAGAAAGCACCCTCAATTTTGAAAAGCAAATCGCTTTTAAATAAAGTGTCCCCTTTGGAATATTTGTTATCTTTTTTTTAAACTTGCTTACTTTTAATAAATTTCACTTCTCCCCACCATTCATTTATACAACAACAAAAGAAGATTTACAAAAAAAGATTTTTGGTCTGTTTAGTGTTGATAAATAAATTATTAGCATATTTTCCATTATGTTTTCATTTTCCACTTTTCCACTCAGATGACTGTACACCACCAAGTCAGTGGAGCAAGCAAAATACTGCACAACGGTGAAGAAAATAACAAGACTACAAGCACTGGTACAAAAGAAACATTTTTTAACGACCACAAAACATAAGAAATGGGTGGTGGATGGATGTTTTCCACAGGTTTAAAAGTTTCAATTGCATAAATAATTCCGTCAGCTAGATTTTGTTATTTCTATTTTATTTTGCCAAATCAGTAGAAAAATAAGATTTATAATGTTATTTATTTTGTTTATACTTTTAGAGTAACTCACCCCCAAACACCCTCCAAAACAACTTCCCCCAAAGCTTTCAATGATCGCTTTTAACTGTGTGACTAACTAACTTCCCTTACCCACACAATAACAAATCATTGCCTGGATAAATCCCTGCTACAAGTCAACAAGTTTATTGTTTCTATCAAAATATTTTTTAACGAACTTTTCTATCATCAAATCCTCTGCTCAACCTTAATAATTTTGAAAAATAGAAATTAATTAAATTTCTTTATCATGTGAGTGAATGAATGATTGGATGAGTGCATAACCAACCATTCATATTTTTATACTTATGAGTTGCGGTGTTGTTTGCGTTCCATGCATGAACAAAGTGCCGCCCATTTCCTTTTGCCTTGATTTCATCGACATATGCCATATTTATATTCAAATTTGTATTCTTTAGAAATGCAAAATGCAAACAAATAATTAAAATTTGTTTGTGAGGCTAGCAAACAAAATAGTAATTGTTTACAGTATCTGTTGTGGAGGGGTTGAAAGTATTACACGCAGTGATTTTGCAATTTAAATATAGAGTTTTTTTTCATTAAAATAAATACTTCATTTGTATGAACGGTGTTTTTAATTAATTTGTGTTCATATGTTAAATTAACAAAGAATGTATTTTGAATACAAGAATTTTCTCTTCCAGGAATTTTATAAAAATTTCTTCCATTAAACTTTTTCTATGAGATAATAGCAACGCTAGAGTAGAAACTGACAGAGAAAGCATAAACTAGCCTAAAATCTTTAAGCTTTTTTGAAAGCTCCACAACGCCTACTAACATAAATCTTAAAGCATAGAATTTTATGAAAACTTTCAAATCGAGCTATAATAGCAAAAAATACATTAAGCGGTATATATTTTGAACTTATTTTTTTCACGAAAATGGATTATCTAAGGTCGCAAAAATATAATCTTTGTCAAAAACTAAGTTCATGAATTATGTCGCTTAAGTTTTGTGACAGTTATGGTACGATGTGATTAATTCATTCAAGTTTAGATGAATTTGAAACATTTTTAAAATTTCTATACCAAATTTTAGGTTTCTTATATAAAAACCCAGTATACTCATTCGCATTCGTACACGCATAAACATAAAAATACTCGGAGAATTTATTCGCCATAAGTATAGACAGTAGTATTTAATTTACAACCAAGCTGTTAAATTTCAATTACAATTAGGGATCAATTAAATTGCATTTAGAAAAGAATTGTACTGATTATATAATTCCCTTTGAAAGAATTTCTGATAAATAATTGATACCTACTACTAATAATCGAAAAGTAATCTGAGTTACTAGAAATTACAAAAAATAATCAAAAAATAATCCCACTACTCTCAAAGATTGCTTTTGACTAATAATAAATAAACAAAAAGAATTAAAAGTAATCTTCAAAAGTAATCGGATTATTACGGTTCCGTACACCAAAGGTGAAAAAAGGACCCTATTGTTTTCGCTACGCTGTCCGTCTGTCCGTCACACAGTATTTTCTCAGGAACCGTAAGAGCTACGGACCTGAAATTTGGACAGAGTTTGTAGAACCTTGGCCACTACAACAACAAATACATGAGAATTAGAAATTAAAGGGTGTTCCAAAACGAGCAAGGAAAAATGTTAAAGTCCCATGTAATATACATATTATTGTATATACATGTGTATATTGACACTTGAAATTTGTAAAATTAGTGTATTTTTATATAAACTACAACAATAAACACTAAAATATTAAAAAATTTAAATTAAAGGGTGGTCCATCATTTAATGCAATTTTGACAATGTAATTTTGACAACTTGCTATATCTTCGAAACCGTAAGAGGTAAACTCTTGAAATTTTCAAAAACGGTAAAACTAAAAAATCCGAAAATTATAAAATCGCCAAACCGAAAAAAAATCCCCAAAACCTGAAAAAAAATCGCCACAAATTTAAAAAAAATCGCCAAATCGAAAAAATCGACAAAATTAAAATAAATCGCCAAATTCGAAAAAATCGTTTAAATGAAAAAAAGAAAAATCGCCAATATGAAAAAAACGCCAAAAACCGAAAAAAATCGCCAAAACGCAAAAAATGCGCCAAAACCAAAATAATTGTTTATGTGAAAAAAAAAATCGCCAAAATGAAAAAAAGTCGCCAAAATTAAAAAAAATCGCCAAATTTAAAAAAAAAAACTCCAAAACGAAAAAAATCGCCAAAATTTAAAATAAACGCCAAAAACCGAAAAAAAAGTCCTCAAAACGAAACAAAAAAGGCCAAAACTAAAAAAAAATCGCCAAAACCAAAAAAAAAATCACCTATATGAAAAAAACGCCAAAATTACAAAAAAAAAACGCCAAAATAAAAAAATCGCCAAAATTAAAAAAACTTCAAAAACCAACAAAAAAATCGCAAAAACGTGAAAAAAAGTGCCAAGACTCAGAAAGCGCCAATAAATTCAAAAAACCCCCAAACTAAAAAAAACGCTTAAAACCGAAAAAACCCAATAACGAAAAAAATTCCAAAACTATAGGTTATATTGCTCGTATTGAATTACATATCTCGTGCCCGTACGGAACCCTTCGTGCGCGGATCAAAGTCGCACTTCACTGAATTTATTTTTTAATTACTTTTGATGCTTTTTGATTATTTAGTTGTAATTTCAAGAAATTCAGATTACTTTTCCATTATTAGTAATCATAATCAATTAGTTATCGTGCGGAACTGAATATAATTGTAATTTTATCATTACTTCATCTTTAGAAAAAAAGTAGTCAAATTAGTAATCATTACGATTACTAACCATTATTTAACAGCTATGATTTACACACAATTCAAAAAAGTGTTGCGAAAAAATTTAATTGGTTAAACGATAAACTGATTGCATAATTGGGAAAGAAAGTTCACGACTGTGCCAAAATAAAAAAGAAGCGTTTATGCTAACGATACGAAATTCAAAAATTCAATAAGAACTGGGTAAATTTTTTAATTATTATCAATGCCTTAAAAGACAATTTGGGAATTAATTCTTTAAAATAATATCCTATAAATGTAAGTATGCGGTATGGAGTTACTCATTTTAATGATTAGTAAAGTTTATTATGACGATTTAGCAGGACCGTCCCTAACTAATTAATTAGCATTTTCTGCCGTTCGTGATAATCTTTGTACCCTGAACTACTAACAATAAGTTGTTTTTTATTTTTTATTTTACTGAGATTGATTTATATTGATTGAAATATGTTTTTACAAAAAAAGTCTTATACAAAAAACACCACAAACTTATTTACGTACAGATATCACAATTTCAGTAAAATGTTCACTCGCATATTTAACACTTGATTTGTGTGTCTTCAGTTTCCTAAAAATACATAATTACATTATTCAATGACTGAATAAGTACAGCAAATAATCAGCTTAAATTTATCTTTTAAACACGATTCATACATCAATAACTTCAAATCAAATATCTAAAATAGGAAAAAAATACGAGTACACCCAGCCACATGAACACACACATATGCACCAACACATACACAAATAGATCACTTCAGAATTTCGCATTTTAAAATTTTAAGTAGTAAATAAACTTATTATCAAACCAAATACCCACTTGAAAAACTACTCAGACGATTATGTGAAAATTACGTACTTATTTGTTGAGGTTTATATTTATTTGCCCAAAAAAAAACTAACAAATCTTCTATAGATGACCCATGAATATGATTTTTATGCTGGAGCAAATTTATGCTTTACAAAATACATGTATGAGTATGTGTGTGCTTATCGCTCCTTTATTGCTACATAGTTTTATATCAAAAAGCAGAATTTTTGTAGTTTATCATATCTAAATTAAATTATTTTTTGTAAAAATTTCAATCAAATATCTTGCACATTCATTCTTTGAGATAAGTTTATTTTATAATTTCTGCCTGTAGTTGTATATCAATTAACAATTTTAAATTATTTTCTGTGGACCTAAAATTTTGTAGTTATAACTATTTTGCAATAAAGGAAAGATATGTGGTATACAAAAACCTTCTTAAATGGATAAAATCCATCAAACATTTTATTGAAATAATTGTAAAGAGCAAGTATTTACTCACATGTCAGGCATGGAAAACTTAGTGTTATCTAAATCGTTTGGCATGTATAGAAAATAAACAGCCTTATGGTATAGTTTTGGTAGGAACATAAGCAGACTTTTCGAGTTCTCAGGCAAGGCAGAGGAAGAATTGAGCGAACAAGAACGTTGAAAAATTTTAGCAGTTGTATATGAAAAGGAAATTAACCCTAATAAGCATTTCAGATTGGATTGTCGCCCAAGAGCTGCGTTGTAGCGTTTCAGCTTTAATTAACATTAACAAAACATAAGCATTAAACTTTTTGGATCGCATTAGTTGTCTATCGGCAGAGAGAAGACAACTAGACTAATACTATAAATAGGTGAAGTTTGGATTATTTCTAATATTCTTTCAGCCTTCCAACGGTAATAGGATGTTAATGTCAGTTAAAAGGCTTAGGATAGGGCCAAGGACACTAATGCCCCCCCCCCGTCACGCACAACCAAAACAGAGAATATTTATTATCGTTTTAGCACAGATCTTATAAAGCAAGAGTTTTTTGGGTTCCGCAATAAAAAAAATTGTAGCCTGTTACCGTGGGTATGCTGTTGACCAACCAGGCATCTATTTGCCCTCCATTTTATTTGCTCCACCGTCTGGACTCCGGCCAAATGAAAAAGTAATGTGTTTAATTAAATTTTAATGAAATAATATAAATCTGCGTTTAAAGAAAAAAAATACTATAAATTTTTTTAGCATAGGACCAAAGTGGGCAATATATACCCCTTAACACTCTCCAATCAACCTTTAGGAAATATAGATCCAACTATTCTCATCTAAGAGGATACACAGGGTTCATATTTAAAAAATGTGAAACTAGGATCAAAAGAAGGCAAGGGGGAATTACAGACTACCGGACACTATTCAGCCGCTTTTTTAAGAAATTCAAAATAAAGACAAGTCTTCATCAGTTAAATCTGACCAAAAAGGGGGTTTTCGGCGGTCACTCGGAATTTATCCGACTGCTTTTTATGCATAGCTGTTAAGTAATGATTACAAATCGTACTGATTACTAATTTGATTACTTTTTTATGAAAGGTGAAGTAATGATTAAATAACGATTATATTCAGTTTCGCACGATTACTAATTGATTACGATTACTAATCGTAATCTGAGTTACTTGAAATTACAAAAAATAATCAAAAGTAATTAAATCCCATTACTTTTAAAGATTACTTCTAATTCTTTTTGATTATTTATTAATAATCAAAAGAAATCTTTGAAAGTAGTTGGATTACTTTTTGATTACTTTTGATTTTTTTTTTTGATTATTTTTAGTAATTCCAAGTAATTCTGATTAGTTTTCCATTATTAGTAATCGTAATCAATTATTTATCAAAAAGTATTTTAAAGGCAATTATATAATCAGTAAAATTCTTTTTAAAATGTAATCTAATTGATTAGTAATCGTATTCGAAATTTAACAAATTTAATGTTTTGATGAAACTCAGAAAAAATATAGATCTACATTTAATAGAAATATCAGAAAAAGTAGGACCAAGTGGGTGCTGGAGGGCAATTTAAGCCTCTCCAAGACTCTGCTAGTGATTTTTTTACAATTCAAAACCCAAATATGACGGCGTCTAATTATTATTTTTTTTAAGTAGGATCAAGAGGGGGCTAGAGGGCATTTTATGCATCTCCAAAACTCCCCTAATCAATTTTTATATAATAATAAATAAAAGGACTTTAAAAATCTACGAAACTTTACAATAAATTTTCATAAATATAAAAGCCTAGATACCTCTGCATTAAATAAAATCACACGCTATATATTTTTCATATGAAGAAAGTTTTCATTCGGAGAAACTTGACGAGCTAAAAGAATTTCTTGAACTTTTCATTACGATAGAAAATAATTATTCTGATTTTTATATAACAAAAATGATATCAAGAATCGAACCCTTATTTCTTTAAAGTTTTAGTATATTTGACTAGCAAAAATAAATTGTCATCTGCACTTTAATAACAATTGTATTTTTAATGCCTAAAGACTACATTTCATTTAAAAACCACTTTCATTTAAAAGTTTAAAAGTTTCCTAGCCTGATGCACAAATGTATGCATACATTGAGATACACTGAGAAAATTTTGAGTTCTATATTAATTTTGATATTTCTAACATTTTTACAAAACCAACTAGCTAATTAATAAAAAGTGTTATTAAATTTTCAAAACTTTTAAAAATGTCCAAACTCCCACTTTTTCTTTAAAAATTCTTTTTCTAAGTGTACATTGTGTACATATCTTAAGTGTATAAAAATTTGTTTCGAGCGAATCATTTGAAAAAAAAAGAAATAATGTTTATTTTTTTTGCACCAAAACAAAAAAGGAAACAAACACATAAATTCCTTGAGGAATTGGTGAGGTTTTGATTCAAATAATGAAAAACCATTATCAATGGTAAATACTTATAGCACATGGACCTGCGGAACTCAACACCAGCACAACAAAAGCAAAAAAAAAATATATATATAGAAATAAGCTTAACTTGTACTTTTTCTATTAAATTGAAAATAAAGAACATGCAAAAGAAAATCTGCAAAAAAAAAATAAACAGGAAGTGGCAGAGCAGAGCCGATAGGAATTTACCAAGTATGCTGTTATTGGTTATGTATTCTATGGCTCAATCAAAAACCAAGAAAACAACAGACCCCAACTCAAATGAACCTTCTTTAAAGACGGTGGTGGCATGGCGGAAGGATACATTTACAGCATTTTCAAATATTTACCAATTGTTATTATAAAAAAAGCAACAACAAAAAAAAAAGAAAGAAAAATATAAGTAAAAATAGAAAGAACCTCATCTACTGAACTGTACGGCTGTAAACATACGATTACGGTATTAAATCAGTAATCAAGCAAACGCCACATTCAACTTCAAAAGATCACAATACTCCGGGGAAATTTACAAACAATAAAAAAAAATTGCACAAACATACAAAAGAAATAAAAGAAAATGAAAAATCTATTGGAAATATAATATTTTACTTAAAAGGGAAAATTGTTAACTGAAAAAAGAATGAAGCAAGTTAATTGAAGGAATTGAAAAATATATTAAATACAATCGAAAACTACAATAACACGAGTAGTTCGTTCAAGCTTTCGTAAGTTTATAAGATTTAGATAGACCTTAATAAAATTGAATATGTGTACATATGTATGTATCCACATAAGATAATATTTAGGTTATAAAACTTTAGAATTATACAAAAAAACTGACTATCTAATTTTGGTAAAACCGGTTTTCAGAGTTTCTATTAAAAACCGGTTCAAGCAACGGGTTTTCACTGTTTTATTTTGCAAAAGTTAAAAGTTACTGCCACTGTTTTGCTAAGAAGTCTGTCCGTCCATCTGTCTGTCACAGACTGCTTCAGAATCCTAAGATCTACGGACCGGATATTTTCACAGAATGTGTAAAACTTTGGCCGCTACAATAAGAGTTTTTCAAATTAAGTGTATTTTTATGCAAACTTCATCATTAACACTGAAATTTAAAAAATCTAATAACTTGCTGTATCTTGGAAATAGCTAAAAATAAAAAATCAGAAAATTTAAAAAAATACGTAAAAAAACGCTACAAGTAAAAAAACGCTTCAATTTAAAATATCATTAAATTAAAAATATCAAATTGCTAAAATGCCTAAAAATCACCAAAAGTAAAAAGTCGCCAAAAACCCAAAAAAATCCCAAAAAACCGAAAAAATCACCAAAAGGAAAAATGTGCGAAAATTATAAAAACGCTAAACCTAAAAAAACTAATTATTTACAGTCATTTAAAATTTTCCAAGTTATTATATTTTTGTGAAGACTTCACCATTTAACACTGAAGTCTAAAAAATCTAAGCTAATGGGTATTTTATTAATTAATATAATTTCACTATGGAATTTTGACAACTTGCTTTATCATGAAAACTGGTAAAACTAAAAAATCAAAAATTAAATAAATCGCTTAAATGCAAAAAAAATAATTACAACAAATAAAAATTTCGCTAAAACATTAAAATATTTCCAAAAACCGAAAAAATCTCCAAAACGAACAAAAAATCTAAGACTTAGAACAGAGGCAATACTAAAGCAATCGCCAAAGATCTAACAATATCGGCAAAACGAAAAAAGCGCCACAAGTCAAAAAAAAATGCTAAGACTAAAAATATGTATTCTACAGGGTGTTTTTTTAGAGGTATAGAACTTCGAATTGAAATAAAACACAAGAAAATCGTTTTAATGTCCATCAATTTGGCTTTATTGGAAGGATAATTTTATGCCATTAATGTTTAAATATGATTTCGGGCATGTGGCCGCCGCGGCTGGCTCGAATAAAGCCAATTCTACAGGTCCAATTTTCAACCACTTTTTCGAGCATATGGGGCCGTATGTTGGCAATAACGCCACGAATGTTGGCTTCCAAGTCCCCTAACGTTTCTGGTTTGTTGGCGTAGACGAGCGACTTCACATATCCCCAAAGAAAATAATCCAATGGTGTCAAATCACACGATCTTGGTGGCCAATTGACAGGTCCATTCCGCGAAATTATGCGCTCATCGAATGTTTCCTTCAATAAATCGATTGTGACGTGCGCTGTGTGGCATGTAGCGCCGTCTTGTTGGAACCACAACTTATCCACATTCATGCCATCCAATTCGGGAACAAAATAGTCGGTTATCATGCCTCTATACCGGTCTCTGGTGGCGAATCGATTCATTCGGGTCCTCTTCAACACTTTGCTCTACAGCGGCAATTGTTTCTTCGGTGCGCACTGTTCGACGTCTCTGCGGATGCGTATTATCACATTGAGTAAACGTAGTGCGAAAACGATCCATGGTTAACCGAATTAATTGCTTTGATGGACGATTATGTCGACCATAAAATGGACGGAGCTTGCGGTAAACTTCGCGAACTGAACCATTATTTTCGAAATAAATTTGCACGATTTGCAAGCGTTGTTCTTTTGTCAACCTGTTCATGATGAAATGGCAAACCAAACTAAATATTAATCACTTGACAGCTGATAAAATGGCCGCCAGTTAAAAAAGTGATGCCAACTTAAAGTTCTATATCTCAATAAAAAACACCCAATACAAAAAATTTTCAAGAACGAAAAATAAACTCCAAAATAATAAAAAAAATTCAGTGAAGTGCGACTTTGACCCGCGCACGAAGGGTTCCGTACTGACACGAGATATGTAATTGAATACGAACTTTAGCCAATATAAACTATAGTTTGGGCATTTTTTTCGTTTTTGGGTTTTTTCGGTTTTAAGCTTTTTTTTAGTTTTGGGGTTTTTTGAATTAATTGGGGCTTTCTGAGTTTTGGCACTTTTTTTCTCGTTTTTGCGATTTTTTTTTGGTTTTTGAAGTTTTTTAATTTTTGCGATTTTTATTATTTTGGCGTTTTTTTTATTTTGGCGTTTTTTTATTTACGCGATTATTTTAATTTTGGCGTTTTTTTCATCTAGGTGATTTTTTTGGGTTTTGGCGATTTTTTAGTTTTGGCACTTTTTTTCTCGTTTTGAGCATTTTTTTTGGTTTTTGGGTTTTTTTAATTTTGGCGATTTTTTTTATTTTGGCGATTTTTTTAATTTCGGCGATTTTTTTCATTTTGGAGATTTTATTTTGGTTTTGGCGCCTTTTTCGCGTTTTGACGATTTTTTCAGGTTTTGGCGTTTTTTTTCATTTTGACGATTTTTTGCTTTTCTGCGATTTTTTCGAATTTCTCGATTTATTTTAGTCTTAGAATTTTTTTTAATTTTGGCGATTTTTTAATTTTGGCGATTTTTTAAATTTTTGGCGATTTTTTTTAAATTTTTAGCGATTTTTTTTGGTTTGGCGATTTATTTTCGGTTTTTGGCGCTTTTTTCATTTATGGCGATTTTTTTCATTTGGACGATTTCTTCGAATTTTGCGACTTATTTTAGTGTTTGAAATTTTTTTTTAGTTTTGCCGATTTTTTGAGTGTTTTCGGCTCGGTTCGGTTCGGTTCTTACGGTTTCCAAGATATAGCAAGTTGTCAAAATTGCATTAAATGATGGACCACCCTTTAATTAAAATTTTTTAAATTTTAGTGTTAATTGTTGTAGTCTATATAAAAATACACTAATTTTACAAATTTCAAGTGTCAATATACATATGTATATAAAAATTGTATGTATATTACATGGGACTTTAACATTTTTCGTTGCTCGTTTAGGGACACCCTTTAATTTCTAATTCTCAAGTATTTGTTGTGGTAGTGGCCAAGGTTCTACATACTCTGTCCGAATTTCAGATCCGTAGCTCTTATAGTTCCTGAGAAAATACCGTGCGACGGACAGCGTAGCGAAAACAATAGGGTTCCTTTTTTTACCTTTGGTGTACGGAACCCTAAAAAACGCCAAGACTAAAAAAAGAGTCAATATTACAAAAATCGCCAAGAACCGAAAATATTTTTAGAAGTCGTTTTTCTAACTTTTCTGGGAGACAAGGTATTGCATCCTCTTTGAAAATCTTAGTACCTTACAGTTCAATATCAAGGACTTATGAACACTTAAATAATTATTTCTGCATGTAAATGCTTTAGTTTGTCTTCAGTTTTTGGCTTCTCCTAAAAAATTCATTTTGTGATGTACATTATTTATTTGTATTTTACGCACCATTTAATTGTGTATCATGTGTAATCTCTGGATACAAAATGTCAAAATAAGTGAAACGTACAAGGTACAATTAAATAATAAATTTTAGCTTGCGAGTTTACTTATGTTTTTACTTCAACCGACAGGTGCTGCAACTAGATTTAGTAAATTTAATTACTATAATAATATTGCTATAAGAAAAATAACGAAAACTTATCGACCTTTTATTAACATATTTCAACGATATTTACTCTCCGGTAAAGTCAGCTTTTAATATTTTTTTATTTGTTTAATTTATTTGTGCTTTTCGCTTATTCAGAAATTTGGTGTGCAAAGATGCCACATACACATATATATAATGGTGTACAGCTGTACACTATCGTATAGAATGACATTAATGATATATATTATGACTTTCGGTTCGGAAAAAAGTTTCTGAATGATCTGGAGGCCTTCCATGAGTTAAAAATCAGAATTTTCGTATAACAAAATTTATGACATCCCCTAAATTTTAATTATAGATATGATTTTGAAATAAATTTTTCTTTGACCCAATTCTATAGTCTGCTTAAACTCAAAGTTCATTCACTTATGTGCTCAAAATATGCGATATCTGCTTACCAAACATTGTTTGTAAGTAAAAGTTCATTATTTTTGTTTAACTAACACACTCTAAGTCCTTTTATCCTCTAAAAAAATCCTTAAAACTATTGTTATGCATTTCCGATTATTGGCAATATTGTTTAGTTTTCAGTTTTGTATTTTACTTGTGCTTTTTTTACGCTAAAACTTTTTATTTTTACAAGCATCTCTCTTCAAGCATTTACATCTACCACTCCTACTCACTTAAAAAAAAACAAAACTAGTTCCCTACACTCGCAGAAAATAGAGAATGGTTTTTAGCTTTTTTTTATAGACTAGGTAGACATTAGAGTATCCAATTAATCGGGTTTAGGTTTTGTTCGATTAAAAAATTAATCGATTTTGGGATTTTGATTTGCTCGATTAATCGATTAAAGTTATTAAATTGCTCGAATAAGTCGATTAATCGAATAACTCGACTAATTTCTGTATATCTGTATACCTTACGTGAAAAATAAACAAATTTAATGTAGGCGTTAAATTTTATTAATAAAAAACATAAAAATAATATTAAAAAATAAAAACAAACGTAAAATAATAATTCATGTGAATTCAAAAAAGTTTAATAAAAATTTAAGAAATTTATTATTCGACATATTTTCATAAAAATAAAAATATTAATTAATTAGGTACATACAAAATGAGATCTTTTTTATTTTCAAGGTTTTTAGTCACGTCTTCTAAAATAATCTTTTAAAAATAATATGCAATTAAGTTGTTTGGCTTTTAGCCGATTTTTTTGTTTCGTTTTAATGAAGCTTGATTTTGAAAACACCCTTTCACTTAAAGTAGATGTTGGTGAAACTGAAAGAATTGCATTGAAAAGTTTTTCTAGATTTTCTGATCTTTTTTTTTATCTAGATTCTCACTTTGCTACAAATGAATGTGTGTCATGAAAGTAAAACATAAACTTATAGGTAAACAAAACACTAACAGCTGATCGAAAAAAGGAGCAAAATTTGTTCGAAAACAAGTGTAATTAAAATGTGTGCAGCAGTGATCACTAAACATGTCTATTTGGAATACAATTTTAACGGAAAGAAAGAATTTATTTCAAAATAATTTAAATCGATTATTCGGTTTAAATTTATCGATTATTCGTTAATCGAAATTCGCTATTTTTTCTTAATCGAAAAATTATTTGAAAACAATTCGTCGATTAATCGAACAACGGTTAATCGATTGGATACTCTAGTAGACATAAATGTCATCATTGTTGCTGCGTGTAATGCTAAATTTATACGAGTATTTCATTTTCATGTTTATTTTTTATTTTTTTTTTTTTTGGTAACTCATTGTCATTTGTTGAATTCTTTCTTTTGTTATCGTGTTTAAAACCGAAAAGTATCTCCTTTGCAAATAAAAAAAAAACATACGATAACATATAAAAAACATTGTATTTCAATAGCTTTTTTTTATCACTTAACTGAAGAAAGAATTTATAGTGTAAAAATTTGTTGAATGTATACGAGTATTTTTCTGTCTGTCTGTATGTATGTCTGCCTGTCTTTGTTGTCTTGTTGTCGTTGGTAATAGTGGATTTAAACGCTTATCGCACACAGGCTTCCCAGAAGTTGTTGTGCATGTGTAAGAAATGAAAATGAAAATGAATTGAATGTTGTGTAAAGTATCTTATTTATTTATTGAATTCGATATCAGCAAAATGTTCATGAAGTTTTTTATACGAGTATTTATATTTTTGTATTACTCAAACGAGTATTTTGGCGAATTTGTTGAATTGAATGTTTTGTTATTGCGTGTTATTTACAAACATTTTTGTATGATGATTTAAGCGATATTATTTCTTTTATCATTTTGTACTTATTTGTTAGGGCTAAACGTATCTTATAAATTCTTGTTAAATAAAAAGTCATATGTTTAAGGATGGAACTACATTGTTTCTGGAAGAAGTGGCACCAGAATTTTATGCAAAAAAATATGATACCATATTTAATCTTGTGTTAAAATTTTACATAAAAGGTTGAACATTGTTTTCCTCCATACAAATCGACCCGCCTTACTGAACAAGCGTTCAGTAACGAAACAAATTTTTTTTGTTTCATTGAACTGTACACCGAAAGAATTTTGCTTCATAAATCCAACAGTCCAAACAATTTCATTAGATTTTTGATGTGTAAACATCTATACGCTAGGGGATAAAAATCTTTTTCACAACACAATCACAAATTTTGAGTAAGATCGTTAAGCGTTATCAAATCGATGTGAGCTATGTATGAGTGTATTATTGTAATCATACGAACAAGAAGTACACAGAAACTTAACAGCTGCATAGAAATACACTCAACCCAATTTAAAAGCATACCTTCAGGAGCAATGTTAATTTTAAAAGAAATTGCTTATGAAATGTAATAGTGTTGCCAATGGGTATAGTTTTGTTAAAAAGTTAAAAAATATAAAATAAATATTTACTTTTAAATACAAAAGCGTTTTAAATGTCAAATATTTGTTAAAAAAAATATATATCAGTCTTTATAAAGAATTTATTGTATAATATTATAACATAACTTCATTACGTACTGTTGCCTTACACTGAAGCTGGTGCACTCAAATTGGATAACAATCCCCTTCTCATGCCAATTATTATGGGGGGGGGGGAGATTTTAATACAAATTTTGCAAACCCACAGTCGCAAGCTTTACCAAAATTTTAATTTGATGTTTTCCACTTGCATATGAGCAATTCTCCACAAAACCCCCACAACTAATAATTCAACTACTATAGATGCAGTTTTCCATAGATTTTTAAATACAGTAGAATCAAATATTTATATATCTTATTTTAGTTACCGTAAGCCAATATTAAAAATATTTTCATTACGAGATGCTTACTTATCTTCCCTGTGATCGGACTCACATTGCTTTTTTCACAAATCTAATGATAATTTTACAAATCTTATGAAAATTTTACGAATATTGTGAAAGAATTTCATTGGCATTGCTTCATTGGTACTCTAGTTTCGTAACAATATTTCATTGTATTTACAACAACAATATTTTCTAATTATTAAGAAAACCCTTTATATTTAAGAAACATTTACAATTTTTGCTTGAAATAAGCATATATAAGTAGATAAAAACATACCTTAAAGCTATTAAGTGAAAGATTAACTGCCTGGCTCACGATGTCGACAAGAAATTTTCGTTCGCTTATTTATATTGAAAACAAAAACAAACTAAGAAAATTTGTTTTTGCTTGCAATATAAATAAGCGAATGAAAATTTTTGTCGACATCGTGAGCCAGGCGGTAAATTATTTAAAACTGAAAGAATTAATAAAATATACAGCAATTTAGAATTTCATTATAGCTGATAAATTAAATGTATTTCAACAGTTGTCAACCAAAAAGCTTGCATCAAAGATAGTTCTGTATGATTGTTCTTGTACTCTGTGAACGCTATTTACACATTCAGTTTCAATTAAGTTATTTCGTTGTTATAATAAAGTTACTTTATTATTTTTGTGAAGTTATTTCATTGTTTTAATTAAATTATTTCATTGGAAATTAACTCGATGGAAATTATCTCGTTGTTTTAATGAAACTCTTTCGTGGTTTTAATGAAATTATTTCGTTGCTTTAATGACATTATTTCGTTATTTCATTGAAGTTCTTTCGTTGCATTGATGACACTGTTTAATACATTTGACGTAGTTTTCATTGAAATAATTTTAACGAAACAGGTTTCATTAATCCAACGAAGCGTGACGTTGGCTGAATTTTAATGAATTTTTTCATTGGATTAATGTCGAAATTCATAGAATTAATGAAAATAATTCTTTCAGTGTATGTATTTAAATCTCAAAAAATTTATTTGCTGGAAATTTTTGTTTTTTTTATATATGCCTGTTGTAGTAAGGAACGATTTATGAAATTTGTTGCATATAAAATCATAAGTTAACACAAATCTAAATTTAACTAATGATTTAGAAAATGAGTATATAATAAAATCACTAAGCCTATTTAATTAATTAAAACTTTCTAATTATTTTAAAATATTTTTAAGAGGCCCCTTATTTTATAATTCATATACATTCTAAAAGTAGACTTTAATTTTTTTTTGGAAATTATGATTTAATTTTATAATCATATAATTTTTTTTATTTAAGTTGCAACAATAAGCCTACTTAAAGATTGCTTCAATATTACTCGTATATTGATATAAACCTCATATACACTTCCTACATTCTCTGACCACATTCCACTGGGTTTGAGGTTGAACTTGTCACTTTTTAACTTTATGTTAAATACTCCTGATAGTTTTGTATCTTATAGAGATGTGAATTGGAATGCTCTTCAATTGGATGTGACTAACACCCTCTTGAATCATTTTCCGCCAAAAAATATTAATTTGACGAACGATGATATAGATAATTTTCTTAGAGAATTTAATAATACAGTTAGTTTTGTCACGCGAACTCATTCCAAGAGAATAGAGTGTAAGAGACAAAAGTTTGTTGCCTCTGATAAATTGAGAATAATGCTCAGGATTAAATATAGCTGGCAAAAAGATTTAAAGACGATATATGCGAGGACTTTAAATAGAAAACATCCCCAGTATTTGTTGATTTCGAAACAAATTGAACTTATTAAGATCCTCATAAAAGAGCAAATTGAACAGGAGCAGGCAATATTTTTTAATGACAGATTAAAGGGCATTAAACCCGGCCCTTGGGCTTATAAAGAGGTATTTAGGATTATCGGGAATAAAAATCGTAAATATGTTAAAGACGTTTCCATTAACGGCGTGAAAATAACCGAAGCGAATAACAAATTGTCAGTTTTTATGGACCATTTCGCCAATGTTTTTCAGGGTACTTCACCTAATACAGATGTGTCGGAGATAGCTGAGGCAATTAATGATACAATATTTCAAGCTGGTGATCCTATATCATTTAATGATGATAACACATCATTGAATAATTTGAACAATGTAGAATTTACTACCTTGAATTATGTGTCAGAGATTTGTAGGATTATTAACAGCAAAAAGTCGTGTGGCTTAGATAATGTTTCCAATTATATAATAAAAAAGTTTCCAATAAAAGCTTTGGAGTATCTTACGATATTGTTCAACAATTGTTTGAATAACTGTTACTTTCCGCGTGAATGGAAAATGGCTAAAATAGTACCGATTCCTAAACAGAAGAATAATTGCGACATAAACAACTTTCGGCCAATTTCATTACTTTCCAATATAGGAAAGTTATTTGAAAGGATAATCAGGGAAAAAATGGATATGGGATTGAATGGTTCACTCTGATATAATTCGAAATTTAAGAGAACGTAGGTGTACTGTAGCTGTATCTCTTGACGTTGAAAAGGCATTTGACAAAGCTTATCACGAGGGCATTTTATATAAAATGGTAAGAATTGGATTCAAAGCGTCCATCGTTAAACTCTTTCAAAGCTTTTTTGATGGCAGGAGATTTTGCGTACAAATTGGAGATCTGGTATCAGATCAAGGTGAGGTTTCTTGTGGTGTTCCGCAAGGATCTGTTCTGGCACCTCATCTATATAACATTTTCATTTATGATTTTCCACATGAATTTAACGAGTCGAGGAGCATACTTTATGCTGATGACTCACTTCTTTATGCTCATGATGAATCTCCTCGCCTTGCTCTTCAGCGTGTTTCATCACACCTAGAAAGGACGAATCAGTTTTATTCCAGTTGGGGTATAAAAATTAATGCCGCAAAGAGTAATGCAATTTGTATACGCAATGCCTCCGGGAAGTGCAAGTATACTGTTGTTCCGGAAAGCAAGGGTTTGAGACTTACGTTGAATGGTAACGAAATCGAATTTAAAAACAGTATTAAATATCTTGGAGTGAATTTTAATAAGATTTTGAAGTTTAATAATCATGTTGTGTACAACTTGGCAAAGGCAAATCGTGTTAAGGGGGCCTTTGAAAGATTATTTAATAGTAAGTTTTTGCCAAAGAAAACTAAATTGCTTTTGTATAAAGTAAGCATCAGACCAATTCTTCTTTATGCATTTCCTATTTGGTTTAGTATTTCAAAAACGGCATTCAAGCGAATGGAAATTTTCGAACGTCATATTGTTCGGAAGTGCATAGAGAAGAATTATGAATCCTTGCACAAGAGATTTTCAAATAGATTCGTTTATGAAAAATCTAAATTGTCACCGATACCTTTTTATGGCCTGGATTTGATGAGAAAGTTTGTAGAAAAACTGTCTTATTTTGAAGGGAGTGTTATTAAGGACATTTTAACTTATGAACAAGATTTTAGTTGGTCAAACACTGAATATATTTCCAGCATTGGAATATTAAAAGAACCTTGCAATACTTATCCTGGTCAAAACTTTTACTCACATGTTACTCCCGGCATACATAGAGGTTAACTTTTGTTTTTTGTTTTTTTTTATTAATTTTGTTTGTTTTTTTTATGGATGTTTTTTTTTTTTTTTATTATTTATGCTTTTCTTTAATTTAGTGTAAGTCTCAGGTGTAAGATTTAGTTTTAATTTTTTATTAGTTTTAAGTTCTATTTTTGTAGATATAACTCTACTAATTTAGACAAGTGCTGGGAGCAGGCACTATATTAAAAAAAAAACTGATGTTAATTTATTATGTAAATGTTAATTCTTTTTATTCAAATAAGCAAGTTGCATTATCAGAAAATGTTATTAAAATAATACATAATAGTTTTAAGTTTCCTATAAAATTATGTTGGCTAATCTTGTTATGTAGAAAAAATGAAGTCTCTCTAAATAAATAATAAATAAAATAATAATAAAATATAAACCTCAATTTTATGAAAATCCCAACATTTCCACTTTAACAGCAAATAATATTGCATACATTAGGGATAATAGCATCTCGTTAAACACACCACACGGGCAAACAACCGGCAAACAACATCTAAAAATAAATACATGATGGCATATATTTTAGGCTGCATTTAGCATATTATTTTACTAACATATTTTGAGGCGCCTGCAGTCAGTCATAAACATATAAACGATTTACAAAAAAAAAATCAACTACTTGTATGCATTATCTGACTAATGGAAGTAGTAAATGTAAAAGTTTTCAACACTACGTACGGCTTTGCTTAACGGAAATTTATTGCCAACTCATCAATTTAAACATATAAACATATGTATAACGCCAGTGCATGCATTTGTATATAATTGAATGTGTGCAAGTGTCAGCTAGTCAGTCAAAGTTGGTTGTTTGGTTGGGGGGCTTATTGGAAGCTTCTCTATACAATCTGAGGATTTGCTTGTCAATTATTTATGCAAAAACCTACTAATGGGGCTTCCAAAAGGCTCGGTGTTGGTCGCGTGGAATGTGTTTGTTGCACTTTCGTATTTTAAATACCAAACCGCAACGGCAGCAATGACGACAATATTGGCAGTAAAAATAAAAATCATTAAACTTTTGCTCAAAAACACTCTCAATAGAAACGAAAAAAATAAAAATACATAAAATATTATGTGCGAGAATTAAGCAAAAATTTACAAAATCACGCACTGCTGATTAAATTTCAACGTTATTTGCTTTTGTGATACAAAAAACTATTATTGGAGTTAAATGACTGACTGCAGCAGTAACAGCAATAACAGATTTTACAACCTTTTTTTAAATAATTATTATTTAAATGTTGGCTGGTTAAATTGTTTTTTTATTGTCATCTTTTTTCTTGTGAATATTGGCAAACAACACAAACATCAGTTTGCAAATCAATGACATGTGCTGAGAGTTCGTTTGGGTGGGCACAGTGAAACGAGTTGACTAAGAAAAAGCAGTTTAATAATAAAGAAAGCTTGATTTAAGAGAATCATAAGAAATTAGTTAAAAAACGAATGACTTATTGAAATAAACAAAAAATAAATTTCTAAGCAGACTTATTCATTTAGTAATTTCAAAACCGTATATCTGGACATGCTGTCAGCTGTTAAAAATCTGTCAAATGAAGTCTCATTTATTTAGTGAAAGGTTTTCCATTTTCGTTTAACAACCGAAGAATGTTTAAAAATAGCTAAAACTTGCAATTGCTTGCTTGTAATGGTACAAGCTTGCACCAAATATTAAAAAAAAATTTTTTATTATTTTAAAACAAATTTATACAAGTGTTAACGCATATTTTGAGTGCCTAATTCATAAGAAATATTTAGATTTTATAAAAAGTTTATTAATCAAGTTTCCATAGAAAGTTTTTTTCATATTTATTATGAATAAGGCAGGAAATGTTTACATATAATTTAAAGTTAAGACATTTTCTTAATAAGTTCTTCCCTGATCATATGATAAGACTTTAATTTCGGCTTTTAAAATTTTTGGAAAAAAGTACCCCACTACAACCATATTAGCCTACCAAAATCTCTTTAATTTCATGACACTGTGCTGACTTTAAATTTCATGACCATTACATTCACATTAGTGCACAATCACATGAATTAATACAATACAAGTGCAGCAGTAATATGTAAGCATATGCAGCATTTTACTTTTTTTGCAGAGCTGCAAGCCCAGCAAACATGCAGGATGGTTTTAATGTAGGAAAAATGTGAAATCAACCTTTAACAAAATGTTTTGAACTTTCGAAAAAATATATTTTGAACTTGCAGGGTGAAAAATATGTGGGAGGTAGATATATCTACTACTTTTCTCTTAGTGTACGATGTACCAAATATATTCGGTATTTGATTTGAATAAAATATATTGATTTAATAACATACTGTGAAGTAACCTAACAAATATATAATAATACATTCAGTAAAGTGCAACTTTGACTCGCACATGAAGGATTCCTTCCGTACTGACACTGAATATGTAAGGCCGGGCTTATGGCATGTGCCATACATGCATAAACAAAGCGTAACCACTTATGACTAATAAAAAACTTTTAGATTCACACACGTAATTTTTAAGTTTAACACTTTCATACATAACTAATAGACAATTTTACGGAATCAAACATGATTGGAAACAGTTTAAATCAATAAATACAATTCTGATTCAAACAGTTTTTCGTTAGTAATTAGCGGTTATGTTTTTTGTTTGGGCACACAAGAAATAACAGATCTAAACTCAGCCTAATAATCTACGAATTTTGGCGTTTATAGGGTTCCGTACACCAAAGGTGAAAAAAGGAGCCCTATTGTTTTCGCTACGCTGTCCGTCTGTCCGTCATACGCTATTTCCTCAGGAACCGTAAGAGCTACGGACCTGAAATTTGGACAGAGTATGTAGAACTTTGGCCGATAAAACAACAAATACATGAGAATTAAAAAATTAAAGGGTGTTACAAAACGAGAAACGAAAAAATTCGCCAAAACGAAAAAAAATCGCCAAAACGCGAAAAAGGTGCCAATAACAAAATAGTTTTTAATATGAAAAAAAATCGCCAAAATTTAAAAATCGCCAAAAATTATAAAATCGGCAACTCGAAAAAACGCCAAAAACCGAAAAAAATCGCCAAAATGAGAAAAAAAGTGTCAAACCTAAATAAGCGCCTAAATGAAAAAATTCGACAAAATAAAAAAACTACAGAAACCGAAAATCGCCCAAATTAAAAAAAATCGCCAAAACAAAAAAAATTGTCAAAAAATAAAAAAAAACGCTAAAAACCGAAAAAAATTCCCAAAACGAGAAAAAAAGTGTCAAAACTAAAAAATTGCCAATATGAAAAAAACTCCATAAACCAATAAAATCGCCAAAACAAAAAAAAATCGTCATAATTAAAAAATCGCCAAAAAAAATCGCAAAAATTAAAAAAACATCAAAAACGAAAAAAAAATTAAAAAATTATATTTTATATAGGCTAGAGTTCGTATTTAATTACATATCTCGTGTCCGTACGGAACCCTTCGTGCGTGGGTCATAGTCGCACTTCACGCAATTTATTTTTAGTTTTAGAGATTTTTTTAGGTTTTTAACGTTTTTTTGTTTTGGTTTTTGGTTTTGGCTATTTATTTTAGAAGCGATTTATTTCAGTTTTTGCGCTTTTATCGTTTTGTCGATTCTTGGCGTTTTTTCATTTTGGCGATTTTTTTCATTTCGGTGATTTTTTCAGTTATTTTCTCCCTTTTAATTTTTAACTCCAAAGTTCTACATACTTTGTCCAAATTGAAGGGCTCCTTTTCACCTTTGGTGTATGGAACCTTAAATAGGCAATGCGTGGTCCAGTGTTGAGATTCACAAAGTTAACATCGCTGTACTCCAGATGTTTATAATTTAGCATTATGTGCTTATAAGCTCTTAATATCAGTTCCACACTGAAAATAAAGGGCTCTGAAGTGTTAAGTGATTCCATTCTTCGATAAGCTCTCTTTTGAGAATACAAAAATATACATATTTGTGCTAATTAAATTAATTTACGTGTCGTGTAGAAATAGTAAAAGTTAAAGCGCTTGTGTTTCAACCGCCAAGAGAGCCAACAAAGAATAAAAACTTTATGTAAATATAATAAATTAATAAGCGTAACAGCAATTTGAACCATATTAAATAGGGTTAACGTAATAAAAATTTTAAAGATAGCCAACCAATGCAGAATATCTTAGTAATATTTCGATGAATGTGAAAAAAGGGCCAATTGACTGGCCACTTTTAAGCGCCATTTCAAAGTGGCTTGTGCGCATAGAATCTAAGATATCATTTAATTATTCATGCAACTCAAGAAGAAGCTTAATTTCCTTAATAAATATAATTTTCTTTCTGAACGAAACAATTTTTCTTTCCTTGTGTGCTTTAAAAATGTTTAAGGGATTAATTTTTAACTATACGGCCTTATGTTTGCTGGGTTAAAGCTGTTTGTTGCCTGTATATGTAAGTGTGAAAATCTATAGATTTTATAGTGTATTTAACTGACAATATGTGTGGTTAATGTAAATCATTTGTTAAATACTATTGTATCACTCAATCTGAGGTTTTCAGCGGTTGTATGTTCTTATTATTATTATTATTTTCTTTTTTTATTAATGAATATTTGCAAAATAAAAACCTGGCACGCGTCATCATGTTAATAAATTGTCATTTGCATTCAATTTTATTTAACACATAAACAAGCAAACAGTAAAATAAAAAACATTTAGCAAATAAATTTTGCAAAAACGAATTTTTCATCGCACTCCTTTAATCATTAAAAAAAGTTTTTGAACATTTTAAACGCACTCCCCAACTCGTACTTACACACACCCTGCAAAATGAGAAAATAAATACATTACTTTGCATTCTGTGTAAATATTTTACAATACAAATCATGTTAAATCAGGCTGATGAAAGCTGTCATTTAAAACGAGAAAAAAAATCAGAAAAGCGATTAAAATAAAGATAAATAATGCGAACAGCAGCAGCCAACAAATGCAAAAAAGTTTAATGTAATATTGTTGTTAAGCTCTTAGGATTTCAATTAAATAATGATGACAATCGTTATCCTTAACAATATCTGCCTGGCGTGTGTGTGAGTGTGAGTGTGTCTGTGTGTGTCTGAATATGGTGGTTTAACTTTATCTATCACACTACCTTGCTTCTCTTTGTTTTTTTTTTTTTGCTTTTTTTCCAATAATGTTTAATTCATCAGATTTATTTACTCGACATTTCCTGAACACTTACTTTCTTTTTTGTTGTTTTTCTTTTTGTTTTAAAATTCCTAAGATTTTAATCCTGCAAACATTTCTATTTAAGTGATAAGAAAAGTCTTTGCTTTTGCAGGAAAATTTCTTTAGGAATCTTTTGCAATCAATTTCTAAGTAGTGAATGAATGACTGATTGTCTATATATGTAAGTCTGCTCTAATGCTTGACTGAGTGCCTGAGAGCCTGTCTTTAAGATATTTTGTGAAGGTGACAAATTGACTGACAGCTTTTGTAGGAGTATTTTAATTTTCCTTGCATAAAATTTTGTGAGTTGGAAATATTTTGTGATTCTTTGTAAAAATATTCTATGTATATTGTTTAAATATTTATCAAGTACCGGGTGTTTTTTCGAAGGTTTATACTGTTACAATATTCTTAAAGCCTTAATATCCTTTAAGTGAATACAGCATTACTACCAAGAGAAAGATGTGAGAACTGTAGTGTTGACTACTGTTTCATCTGTATCTGTTTTCAATTAGTTTTCATGCTTTATATGTTTTCCTATATATGAATCGATTATGTTAAATTTTGTATCGCTCTGTTATCTATTTGATAATTTTTAAGAATTAAATTGCACTAAAGATGTAAATTAATATTGACAAACACTAGTTAGTAGAATGGAACAATGTGGTATTTTTAAAGGCTTTTTTGTATTTAATCCACTGGGTGTGGTGCCACTTGATGCAAATTTCAATGCAAATGAAATATGCGAATTGTTTTGATCCATTGTACTTCAAATAAAAATATATTTGCCTCTCTATATCTTGCTACGAAAAATTCGTAGGATTAGTTGTGCGGCTGAACATATGCTGTAGTAGAAATCAATGTTCTTATAAGTACTTCGGAACGACAATAGTATGACTAGTACGAGTATCTTGCCTACCATCAGAGTAATACGAAAATGATTCGAAATCGTATTGCTGGGAGAAAAATATTATTGCGGCAACAATCATATTTGCATTGCGGAAGTTTCTCCTCTCGGTAGAGGTTCTGTGGCCAGGGCGATACTTCGAAGAGGTATGAATGAAATACTTCTACAAGATACAACTGTGATATTGCTACATAATCATCTAATAGAATTATTTATGATATTGCCAGATTACCTTTAGGAAGATAAATTTTTTGTAACGATTGATACAAGGTACAATTTTACAATTTTTCTAAATTAACTGAAGAAGGAAATATATATATATATAGCAAAGCGGAGTCAACATATATATATTTATGTTGAGTCCGCTTTGCTGGAAATAACAAAAATCAAACTTTTTTTCAGTTATCCGATTTTTTTCTCTAAAACATAGTTCGGATTACTGTACAATATAATAGAAAAAAACAACAAAGTACGTAAGAGCGAAAAGGACAAATACATTTTTCCATATAATTTTTTAACGGACAAAAGATGCACAATTTTTTTCAGCCTTAAGTTGTGCAATCGATTTCTAAAATTACAAAACGAGAAACGAAAAAATTCGCCAAAACGAAAAAAAATCGCCAAAACGCGAAAAAGGTGCCAATAACAAAATAGTTTTTGATATGAAAAAAAATCGCCAAAATAAAAAAATCGCCAAAATTATAAAATCGCCAAAAACCGAAAAAAATCGCCAAAATGAGAAAAAAAGTGTCAAACCTAAAAAAGCGCCTAAATGAAAAAAAGTCGACAAAATGAAGAAACTACAGAAACCGAAAATCGCCAAAATTTAAAAAAAATCGCCAAAACAAAAAAAAATTTCAAAAAATAAAAAAAACGCTAAAAACCGAAAAAAATCGCCAAAACGAGAAAAAAAGTGTCAAAACTAAAAAATTGCTAATATGAAAAAAACTCCATAAACCAATAATATCGCCAAAACAAAAAAAAAATAGCCGATATGAAAAAAATCGTCATAATTAAAAAATCGCCAAAAAAATCGCAAAAATTAAAAAAACATCAAAAACAAAAAAAAATTCAAAAATTAGATTTTATATAGGCTAGAGTTCGTATTTAATTTCAGCCTTAAGTTGTACAATCGATTTCTAATAAATAAATTTGTCATTGTATATTTTTTCACTAAACGTAATTGTGGGTTTGCTTTTGGTTTTCAGTAATACGATATATTCAGTAAAGCGATGTTTCGCTAAAGCTAAGTGAATAAGACTGGCTTCGTTTTGAAACAGTGCGGGGTTTTGTATCGCTTTCAGTAATCTGATTTTTTTAGTAAAGCGTGTTGCGCTAAGGCGGATTCTACTGTATATGAATATAAAACTACCATTAATTTAAATTTAAAGCAATTTTTTTTATAAACAATTTATTCAATTCATCATCACAGGAGTCATCATATTGTATAATATAAAAAAAAATTCCTGAGCTAATGTTTTTAAAATTTTGTGATTGTTTTTATTTTAAATTAAATATTTTTTTTTATCTGTTAGTTAAAAACATATTGATATTATAAATTTATTGCGCATGTGATAAAACACCAGGCTGAACAAAATGCAACATTTTAATAACAAAAAATACCGTGTTAAAGGAAGAAATAAATAGTCAATACATTTTGAACTGTTCATTCAAAAAGTTTCACTGCAATGAAAGTATTTTGATATAAAATAAGTATTGCTTTGATGATATTCTCCTAAATGATAAGAATAAGATAATGTATTGATATCTTTTCAAATATTTGTAGGGTTGTTGTCTTGCTCCTTGATTGCTTTCAAAGCTTTAAACCTTATAAAATTGCATTAACTAACTGAATGAGAATTGTTGTGGTATAAAAAACAATATTAGTGTTAAAAAAAGTATAAAACAATCACTAATATAGTTCATGCTCTCTTTTACTTGAATTGTTGTAAAACTATTGGTTAGAAGGTTTTAATCCAATAGGTCTTATAAAAAGATCTCCACACAACATTTATGTTATTAATCCCTCATGAAGCATTAATTTTTTTATAAATGAGGCTTTTACCAATTATTCCAACCACTTATTTTCAGCTCTTATGCTTACATTTTCGATTCCATAAGCTGGCATTAATTGTTTCTCAAGCTTCGGACAAATGTCCTTTAACATAAAATATATTTCTCCTCCTGTGGAAAAACACCTTTAACTTTGGCATATTTGATTTCTTTTGTACATTAAAAAAGTGAAAGTAAAAGTTAAATTATTGAATGTACACAGATAAAGAGGTTAAGTACTCGTCTATCAAATTGTCATTCATTTATTCAATATTTTATGTCTGTATTTTGATGTTTATATTCCGTTCTCCTACCGCTTTCGGAAAAAATTAAATATTATTATTGATTTAAAGGCTTTAAAGCAGAAGATGAAAAATCTGTCTTTTTTAGATAATTTGAGGGTGTTCGTTAATATTTAGAGACACATAAGCTGTTCGCTATAAAAATTTTAAATAAACATTCCTTCATTTATTAAATTTATCTTATAGCAAGCTGATAAGCTTTAGGAGAAATATCTTAACATTCGTAAATCAGTTTGATTAATATCGTGTAATTTGAACATACGGAGTAGATATAAGAAAGTACGATTAATTAAGAGTTTTATCTCAATCGTAATATCTATGAACATATAAATACTGTGTATCCATTTAAGTTTATCAGCAAATTAGTAAATTGAAGTGGCACGAGAGCAAATAGCGCATTTGAATTTCTGGAGCTTTCTGACGTTGGCAGTGTGGTACTGCAACGTATTAGTAGCAATAGATCAGAATGGTCCAAGTGAGTACGATATTCTGACTGCCACCCTTATCTAACCTGGTAAAATGAAGCAATTTATATAGATTAATTTTTACAAATTCGAGGCTTTGTTTAAATTTAATTAAATATATATAATACTCTAAGTTATAGAATGCTTAACTAGTTTTTAGCAACTGTTTTATAATTTTTTTATTTAAAAAAAAAACTTTCAGTTACAATAGAAAATTTTATTTTCCATACAAAAATAAATGAGAAATCTATTTGAAGTAAGAAATTGCAAATAGAAATAAAACCATACATATATATATATATATACGAACAAATATACACACATATTTTAATTTAAAAGTTAAAAGCCAAACACATGTCAAAGCCTTAATACTCGTACATACATACATCCTTTAAAAGAAACCCAACAAAAAATCACTAAAACTAAATAAAAAATATATTATATCTCTAATATGTATAACAGACATAACGAAAGACTTAAGTACAGATAGAGATAAGGAAGAAAGGATGAATAAATGCATGACAAATAGAAGCAGCAACAAAATTGCACTTATCTCTTTAAGGATCAAAGGAATTGCTTTTAGAAAATAATAAACTTAAGAATAAAAATATCATCATACACACACACACTCACACACATAAAATAAAATAAAAAATGAGGAACGATGAAGATAAAAGTAACGTTATTTTAAGCACTTAAGTAGAGAGATTTAACAAGAAAAAAAAAAGAAAAGATAAATCCAAATCTTGTGTTATGGAAAACATGCACAAGGCTTATTGATAATTTGTGCAAACACACAAAAACAAAAAAAAACGAATAAAGAGCTGAAAAGCTCAGTCAGATGTTTGTGAAATAAAAAATAATCATAAAAGAAACTTTAAGGGAGTTAGTGTTAGAAGATTTCATAAATTGCTGCTGAAATTGCAGATAAGAGTCATAACGAATTTGTTTTTTTTTTTACAAAGGCTTTATAAATGCTTGAAATGTGTTGCTGCGTTATCAACTTCATCATTTTTAATGAAGTTCATTAAACGCAAGAGCTAAAATTAAAGCAGGAGTTATTACACTAAGCAACGCAGTAAAAAAAAGGAGAATTATGCAGTAATTTTAAAATTAATTACTATCTTGTCACTGACTTTTAAATAATTTAATAAACTGTGAAAGCTTACAGAAACAGCATCTTAAAATTATAATTTTCTGCGCTGCCTGGTGTAATTATTTTAGGAGTTTTACACTCTTGTTTTTAAAACCTTTCAGCCAACTCAGCATACTGAAAGCAAAGTATAACAGATATTGCATAAAAAGGAAATTTAAATTTTTACAAGGACACGTTTTATTTTTTGAACCTGTCTGGCATTGAGACAACTCCTGCAAAATCAATTTCTATTATCTCACTTTTATTTTATTTGAATTTTTTTTTTCGCTATTGAGTTATAAGTTTTATTCATACTGTGTAATATGCAATATTGAACATTTGCTGCAAGTGCGGTTAATGGCTGATCCGGTACGCGACTTGTTCGAGTGCTTGTGTGTGTACGTGTGTGTAGAGGGCGGGTGTGTCAGTCTGGGGTAAAAATAAACTAAAAGGAAATTTTTTTATTATCTCTTTTACAATGACTACTATAGCCGTATGACCAGTCATGTGAACATAAATTTAGCGCTTTAATATTTTCAATAAATTCTGTTTCTTTTTTTAGATTTTGTCCCTTTCATAGTGATTTTTAATTGAACAGTGATTTTTATGTTGGAATTCGCTAATATTTTAAGCTCCTTTATTCTTATCTTTTAATATGTAATCACCATCTTCATCGAAAATTAAATACTTTAGGATTTATAAGAGCATTATTGAATTAAGAAGAGTTTTTTAAGTATTATATTATAATGTAATACACAGTGAACTCGCGATAATATAAACTAATTAAAACCAATCCAGTTCTAATTTTCCCTTAAACAACGTTAAAGTAGAAAAAAAATAAGAAAAGTACTCGTAACTAACATGTGTATAATTAGTAGGAAACAAATCACAATGGCAAGACTGTTGTAAATTTAGAGATGGTAAAATATATCTTTTATTACAAAAAAAGCTTTCTGCAAATTGAAATACATACGATGAATCAAAACAATTCACATTCCATCTGCAATAAAAGTTGCATATGGGCAATTGTCCGAGATATTCCACTCTTTTGTAGCGTGCGACAGCAAAAAATTAACCTTGTATTTCTGAACAACGTGACTTGATTTTTCTTAAAATGTTACCTAACGTAGAGCTGCTGACGGCCTACACAAATATATAAAGTAGTAAAAAAAAGTTTCGGTTTCTTTGAAAAAACAAGCATTTTTGCTTGGTGTCGCATGCTACAAAAAGTGGACATTCCTGTGAAAATTCTCATATATATGAAGCAGACATCTACATCACAGGGGACCAAATACATAGAACGCTGATGATAAAGCTGTAGTGGCCTTCAGCTAGTTGTTCCGTTCTACTACGTGATTGTCAGAATATTTACCATTAACTTTGGTATTATTTGTTCATTAATAATTATCACATGTAATTTTGCTTACAAGGCGATACGAGCTTTTTAATTAATATGATCATAAATATAAAATGAACGTTTTTTTAAATAAATAAAACTTAAAAGAAATTTAACCCAGTGTAAAAATAACACCATATGACAACTTTTGTTTTTTTTTCTGGTATTAGCATATGATCGAAACATAGTCAAACTGTAGGTAACGCACAAATAAATGTCAAATATGAGGTACAGGCATCGCTACTATTAAAAGAGACTAACAGCGAACTTTTATGCTAAAAATTACTTGTATGATGCAATGCAGTAATGCATTTATAAACAGGCCCTCTACCTCTCATAGTTCAAAGTTTAAACTCGTGGCATAAAATCGGTTCATTCAATGCTGGTTGCACTTCACTCACTTTACGGGCACCACAACAGTCCTACCGAAAGTCTATTGGCAGTCTCATGGATACGTTTAGGTGCCCTAATTTACTAAATAATCAATCAAAACTCATCTTACGTCAACAAAACTCATGTTTAGTCGAAAACATCTCCGCCAGAGGTCTGACTCTCGCAGACCAAAACAAACGAAGATTTTCCGTTGTCACTAAGGCGTGCAGCCAAAGAAAAATCAACTGACATCAGTCAAAAAATCATCTTCACCAATGAGGCCCATTTGTGGTTGAAAAGGTACGTATTCAAACAAAATGTTCGAACTTGGGACGATATCAAGAGCTTCCATTAACAAAGCTTTCGCTGCTAAAGATGAGCGCTATAGGTCAAAGCTTACCATCTTTTTTTTTTGTGATTTGGCCGCACTACGTGTCCCATAGTTGATGCCATATTGGTTATTCTGGATGAGCAACTTTAAGTCATGGTCATCTCATGAGGACGTGAAAGGAACTGCGTTTTTCACGTGCAAGTATTTGAACTATTTCATATTCCATAAACAATAACGGCTGATTCTATATATGTATTTGGGGTTTCAAAGTGAAATAGTGTAAAAAAAGTATAGTGTAAGTCGAGGGTTAAGTGTTCTCTATAAACTCAATAGCCAAGATGTCAAAATTCATATTAGAACATAATGTATGCCCATATCGTCTCATTAAATTTTATTTTCTCCCAAAACAGACTAACAAAACAATATCTGTTAATTCTGTAATAAAACTTGTTTTGAGTTCAAAGCAATTAAAAAACTTTCCAAAATTGTACACCACTCAAACCACTGTACGTCCTGTTGTAGTATTAGAAATTTGTACAGTTCAATCGATTATTTGTAAACTCTGTTAAATGGCTTAGAGTACTTATGTAAGTTCTATGAATTTAACACTTGAATGCATTTTTTTATTATAGTCGCACAAACAAAATAGCTGAAGTAACCATAAAACTTTAAAACACAAAGCGTATGTATATAAAACTATTTGCAACTCTTAAAATGCCAATAAAAACCATATGTGTGTGCTTTTGTTCTTTTCGCCACTTTTGAAGCAAAATTTTCTAATGTTTTAAGCCCTTTATATAATCTTTTTGTTTTCTGTTAATGCTTTATTGCTTCTAATTGCATAGAAAATGAAACGCAATGAAGGAAAATAGAAGAAAGTATAAACTGTAAACTGCAGCTTGCCACTTTAGTTTCGGGGTGAGTGAGCAGGGTTAGTAACCCAAAAAGCAACCATAATCATGTCAAAGTAAAAGAAAAGTGTTTTCAACTTTTCTTTTTTAATTTTTGTATTGTTTTAATTTTTAGTTTCCCGAATCAAATAAGTTACACTGTGACAAGGGTTCCTTTACATTTTAAATTAATTAGTTGTTGAATGGCATAAACGCACCACTTGGAGCATTTACGAATGAGTGTGTTGCAAGTAAGTATTTAATTTTCTTACAAAAGCGTTAATGTGTCTACTTAACTGCACCCTTTTTTTCAAAAGATTAAATACTTACATTAAAGATGCAAGTGCTTTACTTTTTTAATTAAAGAGAGCGAGAAGGGGTCTTTTCTTAGGCCTATTCGTGCTTTTTTCAATTTATCATTAAAATTTTCAAATAGCTATATTGTAATAAATTTTAATTTAGTTCTAGTTTTAATACGTTTTTATCATATCACCGCTAATTATAACAAATGGAAGTAAATGTCGGAAATTAATTTATGATGCAAAAGTAATGTTTCAAAAAGAGGGGCGCAACTAATTGCATGTTGAAATTTTTAAACAATTATTTGTATCATGACAAAGTTAAACTGCTCAATCAGACATCAACTAATGGAAATCAAATGTTTGCTGTGCATTAAAAGGCACACAAGAGTTTCCATATCAAAGACGGACATATTTCAAAAAAAATTTTTATTACAAATCTTTGTAAAATGTAAAATACATTTAATTAATAAAGAAGAAAACATTTATTTTTATTTTGTTAGGCCGGGTTTGCATCTGTGTGCCATGTGCCACACATGCGTAAAAAAAGCGTAACCACTAGTCATTAATAAAAAACTGTTTGATTCAGTCACGTATTTAAATCAATAAATACATGTTTAAATCAAACAGCTTTTTATTAGCAATTAGTTTGTGCTTAGGTTTTTTGGCACATGACACACAAGAAATGCCACATATAATCTCAGCCTTAGTTTTCTATATCAAACATTATTTTTTTTAATTTAGTTTTTAAATCCTCAAACCATCGTCTTGGTTTTTTTGATTTGGAATAATAATCTATTTCTTTTCTCAACATGATATATGCATAATTAAAACATTCAAATTTGTATTACCTAGTTAATTTTATATACCAAAAAAAGTTTAAATTTCAAATTCCTGGACTCTGATTTTTCTTATAATTAAGAAAAATCTATTTCTTTTCAACTAAAATAAAATAAAATGTGTCTAATGTAAGAAAAAATTATTTTCATTAGGGACTTTTACAAACAAAAAAATCCAACTTTTCAACCCTGAACTTTTTTTTGATTTTTCTTACCCTAATCAATTTATTTCTTTCTAAAATAAAAAATATTAATTTACTTAAAAAAATACAAAAGAAAAAATTAGTCTTACTTACTTTCTTTTCTACATCAAAAATATTTAATTTCCCAAGGACGAAGGCCACTGCAGCTAGTTCCTATAATCGAATATTAATTTGTAAATTTATTTACTATTAATTAATGATAAATAAATAAAAAAATTTAATTTCCCAACCCTGCAACCATCCTCTGAGATTTTTTTTTAAATTTTTATTTCAATGTCTTTCATTCAACAAAAAAAATATTTTGAATTAACAATTAGTTGTAGTTTTATATGCCAATATAAGTTTAAATTAGAATTGTCTTTTGGATTATGCTGATAGTGTAATGTCCATCTATTTAGGATAAAAAAAGTAAATTTTTAAGAACAGTAATATTAACATATCAGTACATATTAAGTTTGAAATTTATTTGCTGTTGGTTCATTGTTGCTCTAACAAATCATCAGTAGACTTCAACAACACATTTTGAATAATAAATTTCTTAAAAGTACCTATTAAGAAAATACCTTTTCGGAAAAAATAATGTTTTAAAAATTTTCCACATTAAAAAATTCCTTTTCAAAAAGAGTATCTTTCAAAGGTCGATACGTCTTAAGAAAGTAGAGCAATTTTTACAAATCAGTAACAGTGCCATTAAAAAAAATAGCTTTTCAGTCAAAACCGTTTAAAAAAATATTTAAAAAAAATATATTTTAAAAAATCTAACTTTCAAAAAAAGTACATCTTAAAAAAATTACTTATTAAAATAGTACCATCTTAAATAAAGTATGTTTTACAGGAATTAACTGTTAAAAAAAGTACTTTCTAAGAATAAGTAATTTTTTAAAAAGTACCTTTCCGAAAATTATCTTTTATTAAGTACCTTTTAAAATAAGAAAATTTTTAAAAAAAGTACCTGGTAAAAAATACTTTTTAAAAAAAGAACATTTTATAAAAAGTATCTTTTATATTAAAAATTCTTAAGATAAGTACCTTTTGAAACAATAACCGTTTAAATAAGAAACATTTAAAAATTATGTTTAAAAAAGTATGTTCCCTTAAAAAGATTATATTTTTCAAAGAGCACCTTTTAAAAGAGTACATTTTTAAAAAGGACCTTGAAAAAAGTAACTTTTAAAAAAATGCCTTGAAAAATAAGTATGTTCTACAAAAAGTACCCCTTAAAAAGAGTAAGGGCCAATTTCACCAACTTATTTAAATATCAATTCATATTTAAAATTAATTTTTCCATACAAAAATTAATGAAAATCGACATTTAAATATGAATTGTTGTTTAAATAGAGTTGGTGAAATTGTCCCTAAATTTTGAAAAAAGTACCTTTTAAAAAAGTACTTTTAAAAAAAACTGTATAAAATTAGTACCATTTTAAAATGAGTATCATTTAAAAAAAATACCGTTTCAAAAAGTATCTTTTTAGAAAGTACCTTTAAAAAAATTACCTCTTAAAAAATTACCTTCTGGAAAAGTGCATTTTACAAAAATATATTTTAAAAAAACTACCTTACAAGAAAGTAGCCCTTAAAAAACTACCTTTTAAAAAAGTACCTATGAAAAAAAAACAAATTTTAACGCAGTACTTTAAAAAAATACTATCCTTTTAAGAAAAAGTACCTTAAAAGAACGTACCTCTTACAAAATATCTTCTTATTGAAGTCCCTTAAAAAAATACATTACAAAAATAGTACATTTCAAAAAAAGTACTTTTTAAAAATATGCAGTACACTTTAAAAAATACCTTGTGAAAGAGTTACCATTTAAGAAAAGCAGCATTTAAGAAACTAAAGTGACAGGAGTACCTTTGAATAATTACTCTCTAATACAGAAACCCTTTAAATAAAATAAATGTTGAAAAGTTACTTAGTAAAAAGTGGCTTTGTGAATAAAGTACTTTTTCAGAAAAGTGCCTTAGTAAAACTTATTTTGAAAAATAACTTATTTGCTCAAAGAATATACTACAACCATACGCGGAAAGATAAAGAAATGCATCTGTTGACATGTAATCTTGAGTGAATTTTTTTTAATTAGAAGTCGAATGACAAACTCTTGTAAGTGTTACAAATGACGTGTGGCGCTCCTTACACAAATGTTTTTTATTTTTGTCCGTATCTTCAAATGTTTGCGTTACAAACAGGAATTTAAATAAGTAGCACTCCTTGATTATCTGCCTCCCTTAATCCACCCATTAAACAAGCAAAGAGTATTTTCGAGCATTTACCATTTAGATATACTATTGAAAAGTTATCTATCTATTAAGTGAGTTTATTTGTTGTTTATAGATTTAGAAACTACGAGTATTAATTTAATGAATTTATTTGTGTTTAATAGCAGTTAAACATACACACTTTCTAATAGGACAATAAATACAAAACAAATATAAAAATCATCCCTAAAATAAATACAAGCAAAGTGCACACACACACACACACACATTCGTAGCCAATCTCATAGATTATCTAAACAGCACGCGTGTTCCAATAAACACGTACTTTTGCACTTACAAACTTATAAATTTTAACTGGATGTACACGTAAATTGTTATTAGTAAAATTCTATTATTCTTTTGTGTTACCGCTCGGCAGGAGCACACACACGCGTACGCTTACTCATTCTAAACAAACGAGATGTCAATGCATTTGAAATACTCGTAGTCAAATATGTATGTACGTATCAACAACATGTTCATATTAAACAATATCAACAGAATTTCCTTTAAAAAACAAAATTAATTACGAGGCAATCCCTACTTGATGTCCCACACATGACTTTATTACAGCAAATATACAAAATTAAGGTCTAAATGGTCAAAAAGCATTCGGCCACGCTATTGTTACAAATACATGAGTGTATGTATGTGTGTATGCGTAAGCACTGCTGGAGTTTTCTCTTGACTAACACTAGTAGTCAGAGTAATAATAATTATTTTAAATGACCCTTACCCCCTACTGGGAGATAAATACTTATTTTCCCTTTTAATTCCCATATACTCGTACCCATGTTTTTTTTTGTTTCTAGTAAAAATGCATAAATATGCGCGGTTTACAAAATTGCTGGACGTGTAATAATTTTTTTTGGTTGTTGTAAAATATTTATAATTTCTGAAAACAGCAGCAGCAGCAGCACGATGTTGAAGCATAGTGGGGCAAGCAATAATGAGTGCTGGGATGGGAAAAATATGCCAGTTATGACAGAAATAAATTTAACTGCAGATAGTGGAAATATCACTCTAATAATTACAGTCTAATGGCTGCGGCACAGTTTCGGTAAATACGTTGGCAACATAACGTTTTGGCGTAAGGATTATGTATGCTCGAAAAAACGTCAATCACACGTCAAAAGCGCCGAGTGTTCTATGAACGCTATTTGTTAGTTAGTCGTCTATAGATCGGCTGGTCGCTTTTCAGTTTTTTTTTTAAATCTTCTATAATCTGGCTGCAAATATCATTGTTTAAAATAATTTAAATTGCTTTTTTAGTTTTAAATAGAGTTTCTACGCGAGGAACAATCCCGGGAAATTTTCAACGGGAATTTTGGGGAATTTAATATTTACGTTTTTAGAATTTGCTTTTTTTATTTTGGTGTTTTATGGTCTAAAGATACAAATCTGTATGCAGAGTTAAGGAGGTTTACGAAATATTTTCAACATAAAAAGTCTTTATAGTGTCTAGATTGGCAGATGTAGATGGAATTCTCATCCATGTTATAACTCAGGGCATATGAATTTATTTGTTTTTGTTTTGTTTTTTAAATATTGTTGGTCATCGAATGAACGAATAAAATTGTTTTTTTTTAATTTAAATGTTTTTTTTTTTTTGATGTCATTTTATTAAATTCATATATTTTGTATTCCCGTGAATTCTCGGGAATAAAACATTTCAATTCTGGATTCCCGGGAATTAGAAAAGTCAGGGAAATTTGAAACCCTAGCTTTAAAGAATATTTTTGTCTTTCCAAAGGAGTAATTTATTTAATTTAAATTAAATGACACATTTTTAGATTTTAATTGAACTGTAGTAAATTTTAATCACAAATAATTTTTAGTTAGGCTTCAATAATTTAAATTCTTATTGAATGAAATATTTTTATTAATTAATGTAAGTTTCTAAAGAAGAGAAGAAAATTTAAACTTAGGCTTTATTAGCTGGGGGAAATACCGAAATTTTTCTGTGCAGCCACGCACTTCATCAGCACCCACGTCTATCTACTGGGCTATCAGCTATTTAACGCAAATTTAGTATGAAATGGAATACGAGAAATTATTATTAATTAAGAATTGAAATTACTGAACTTAAGCCTGACTAAAAATTATTTCTGATTAAATTAAATATGTTTAGTATAAAAACGGACACCACATACAGTGGACCAAATACAAATAACGCTGATTATGAAGGTATAGCGGCCTTCAAAAACACCTAGTTGTTCCGTTCTACTACGTGTTTGTCATATTATTACAATTAACTTTGGTGTTATTTGTTCATTAATAATTATCACATGTTATTTGGCTTACAAAACCATATGAACTTTAGCCTGATCAAAACATAAATTACTCATTTAGTGAAACAACGTCATAAGTGAAAAACCCAAATTGCCAGAAAAAGAATTTAAATTTTTAATTTACGTACAAATTAGTGAAAAAAAGAATATTTTATTTTGCTTTCAAGAGTTTATTTAGACAAAACACATTTGTATGAAATTTTTACACAATGTAAAGAAAGATAGGAGGATTACTTGTGCATCATTAACTAAAAAATCATTTTATTTGATATAAAAAGTTCTTTGAGTAAATGAGCTATATAAGAAATTAATTTTTTTGCAAAAATAATACTAATTAACCTCAAAAGTACATGAAAGTATTCAAATTGTTTTGAATTTTAATATGCATGCGCCTTCAATTTCATTTTAATAAAGCAAAGTTCAATTAAAAAATGTATAAAAACAATTTTTTTATTAAAAAGAAAAAATACCTATAATAAAATAAACCTACGCAAGTATACAGAAAAATATTGTTTAAAAAATTTCCATGAAAAGTTAATGGCAACATGTCATTTAGTTTTAATTGAATCAAACAAAATTCCTCAAAACGACATTATAAAGATCAAAACAATATTAAAAAAATCTTATAAATAAACAAAAAAATCATGAAAATATTCCGTAAAAAAATCTATCAAGAAATTACAATTAATACTCTATTAACGGTATACCATGAATTCAGGATTACTTAAAGAGGATGATTTTTAATTTGAATATATTTTAAAATTAATAATGCAAGGCAATGCTAAATAAATAATTAAATAAATTCAGTGAAGTGCGACTTTGACCCGCGTACGAAGGGTTCCGTACTGACACGAGATATGTAATTGAATACGAACTTTAGCCAATATAAACTATAGTTTGGGCATTTTTTTAGTTTTTGGGTTTTATTGGTTTTAAGCTTTTTTTAGTTTTGTGATTTTTTGAATTTATTCGGGCTTTCTGAGTTTTGGCACTTTTTTTCTCGTTTTTGCGTTTTTTTTTTTGGTTTTTGAAGTTTTTTTAATTTTTGCGATTTTTATTATTTTGGCGATTTTTTTAATTTTGGCGTTTATTTCATCTAGGTGATTTTTTTAGTTTTGGCACTTTTTCTCGTTTTGAGCATTTTTTTTTTGGTTTTGGGGTTTTTTTAAATTTGGCGATTTTTTTTTTAATTTTGGCGATTTTTTTTTTCATTTTGGAGATTTTTTTCATACAATTAATTATTTTGGTTTGGTTTTGACGATTTTTTTCCGGTTTTGGCGTTTTTTTCATTTTAGCGATTTTTTGCTTTTGTGTGATTTTTTCAAATTTCTCGATTTATTTTAGTCTTAGATTTTTTTTTAGTTTTGGCGTTTTTTTTTAAATTTTTGGTGATTTTTTTTTGGTTTGGCGATTTTTTTCGGTTTTTGGCGCTTTTTTCATTTTTGGCGATTTTTTTCATTTGGACGACTTTTTCGAATTTTGCGACTTATTTTAGTGTTTGAAACTTTTTTTTAGTTTTGCCGATTTTTTGAGTTTTTTCGGTTCGGTTCGGTTCTTACGGTTTCCAAGATATAGCAAGTGGTCAAAATTACATACCTTTAATTAAAGTTTTTTAAATTTTAGTGTTAATTGCTGTAGTCTATTAAAAATACACTAATTTTACAAATTTCAAGTGTCAATATACATATGTATATAAAAATTGTATGTATATTACATGGGACTTTAACATTTTTCGTTGCTCGTTTTGGAACACCCTTTAATTTTTAATTCTCATGTATTTGTTGTTGTAGTGGTTAAGGTTCTACATACTCTGTCCAAATTTCAGGTTCGTAGCTCTTATAGTTCCTGAGAATATACCTTGTGACGGACAGACGGACAGCGTAGCGAAAACAATAGAGTTCCTTTTTTCACCTTTGGTGTACGGAACCCTAAAAATGCCAAAAAACGACTAAATTTAGCTGCAAAATTGCTTTAAGCGACAATTATAACTCTTCTCTTTTACATATCTCTTTCTCTCATATTTATGTTATGTTACGCATTAAACGCATTCACCACAGCAACCTACCGCCTACCAAATGTCAAGGAGAGAATACACATATTCATATGAGAATGATTCTTTTGAAGGTTGTTGTCTATGGTGATTTTGTCGTTGTACTCCAATTAAACTCATTTCTATTTATTTGGCTACAATGAAAAAATGCAGTGTTGCCAGTATAATACAAAATATTGAATGAATGATAACGCACAATTATTTCATATTATTTAACAGAAACAATATCCAAAAATTGATGTAAAGAATAAATTGATTGATTTTTTGTACATTTGCGTGAAATGAGTACATTTTAATAGATTAATTAATTTTCATAAATGCAAAATGTATGAAAGTGGCAATACTGAACTATGTATTTGTACTTGAATATCAGGTGCAGATGGTGTTGCTGCCGCCTCCAATATAATTAAGATGCTGGCTAGGAGGCGACAAATGCTGCTAGCGGCATTAAAGTTGCGTGTTCGTTTAGCCTGCTGTGGTGAATGTGTTTAATTCATTACTATGTATGAACATTGTTGCCAATTGGTCCCATTTTTTATGATGGAAAATAAAAGAATAGTAACGTGCATGAAATACAGAGTTCCCAGCAAACATTTTTTGACTGCTGGAAGCATTTTTCTAAGGGAGACCATAAAACGGAATCACTTGCAATTGCGCTTTTATAATGCATGATTTTTGTTCGCGATGCGCCACTTAGAAGAAATAGCAATAAATCATCCACAAAACGTGTACGTGAATAATACACAAGAACGCAAGATTCCAATTTTAAATAAAACACAGATATTTAAAAAAAAATCGTAAAACTTTATTATATCGCAAAGAAGACAGAATGAGGTTATGTGTGGAACAATATATCGGGCAGATAGCCACCGCGGCTTTGCTGGCACACAAGCGATCTTTTCATGAAATTTTCAATAACCGTTTTGCATAAATACTGCGGTATTTCATTAATGCAGCTTCCAATTTCCTCTTTTAAGGCTTCAATCATTGTCGGCGTATTTGAACAAACCATCGACTTCAAAAAAATTCAAAGAAAAAAGTCTAATGGTGTTAAATCGCACGATCCAACACGACCGCACGCGAAATAACACGTCCGGGAAATTACTGATGATGCAGCAATTGAATTGTTTCTCTGGCTGTATGACATGTGGCGCCGTCTTGTTGGAACCACATGCCCTCCACATTCATTTCATTGATTCTAGGCACGAAAAAACTGGTTATCATTTCACGATACCGAACACCATTGACAGTTTGCGCTTGACCTGCCTCATTTTCATTAAAAAAAAAGGTCAAGTGATTCCTCCAGCCCAAAATCCACACCACACAGTGACACGTTGAGAATACATATGCGTTGTTGTCTTTAAATCACTAGCAGACCCAGTTTTGGCAAATTGATCCATTAATCTCTTTACAGTTGACTCTTTTGGAGCATTATTGTGACCCCAAATTGATCGCAATTTGCGAACTGTAGTCGCAAAACTTTCACAATTTTGGTAAAAAAAATTCACAATGAGAATGCGTTGATCATTCGAAGAGCGCTCCATTTTTACAAACGTCATACCTTGTACTAGCAAACAATAACAATTCTTCAAATGCCAAACAATGATACTTCGAATGGCGCAAAATTTACATCTTGCGTTCTTGTTGAGACACCCTTTATAATTGTGTACTGATCGTGTGTGATATTTTATTTAGTCTCGCTTACACTAGTGCTTCTAGAGATGCAATGTATTGCTTCTAACAGCTATTAGTGCTTCTAAAGGCTGTTTCAGACTATAATACAAGTATTAATACTTTTGACGAAATTTCATCACTGGTTTTATATTTGTTTCAAAAATTTCAAAAAAAAACAATAACAACTCAAGATGTCAGAGCTGCATTTTCCACAAAAGTATTAATACTTGTATTACAGTCTGAAGCGACCTTAAGTGTAAAGTATTTTTTGCTGAGTTATAGTATAAAAATTATAAACAAATAAATAACGAAAAGGAGTTATTTTGTGTTTTTTGGTGGTATATTAGATAAAATACAACTATGTCAACATATTAATTCTATATTTCCCAAACTAAGAACTAGTTCCCTTATGGCAACACTGCTACAAACGAAAGAATAAAAAGCATTGATCAAATTAATATCCCGTTGATTTAAGACGAGACTCCAAAAAGAAAAGCCGCTATCCCTATTTTATTTGACGCTACCTTACAGAAATTGCTCCACTGTTATGTTATGTTTATCGCGCTACAACAATCTACTGTTGCTGATTTTGTATAGAATTTTCATGTGGCAACCAGCCTGCATATTTCATATTTTTTTTCAAACATGTACCAAAAATTTTAACCAACCAACCAACCAGCAACAAATATGTTGTTGTTTCAGCACAAAAAGGGTTCAAATGTGTCGTGTTAACAAAACATCCATTAAAATTAAACAAAACCCAAATGACTTTTGACGGAAGAGACTGGTGTACACTGTGAGTTCATTAGTAAAAACACATACATATACATGTGTGTGTGTATATACATATGCATACATTTATACGGGGTAATTTTTGTGCGTGTATGCATGCTTAAAGGCAAACGATCAAAGATCCGTTTTTAGAGGGTTCTTTCGTGAATTATAATTGTTAAAATATTCGTAATATATTTATATTTTTCAATAAATTAAAATTTAATTAAATATATGTATATACAGGGTGGCCCAGAAAGACCGAAGTGGTGTGAATTCCTTATAACTTTTTAATTAAGACATATTTTTTTAATTTTTTGTTTTTTAAATACAGTAAATTTATAGGGAATATTTTTAGATTAATTATTAAAAATTGTATCCCGCAAGTGGTGGCCATTTTCTGCTTCGCACAAATGTGCTCTTTCCATTTCCATTATTCATAACTTATTTATGAGTGACGAAGCCCATTTCCAATTAAATGGGTTTGTTAACAAGCAAAACTTTAGGATATGGGCTAAGGAAAACCCGAGAGTACTTCATCAACGACAATTACACCCAGTTAAGTGTACTGTTTGGTGCGGTGTTTCTTCAGAAAGGATCATTGGTCCATATTTTTTGGAAAATGAAAGAGATGTCGCCATTTCCATCAATGGTGATCGATATCGGGCCATATTGGAAAATTTTGTAAGGCCAGCCGTGGAATACCATCCGCAAATATGGTTCCAACAGGATGGAGCCACAGCGCACACTCCGAGGGCCACAATGGCTATTTTACGCGACATCTTTGGGGAAAGAATAAATTCGCGTAGAAGCAATTTTAATTGGCCTCCGCGTTCCCCGGATTTAACTGCTCCAGACTGTTTCCTTTGGAGTTATTTAAAAGGGAAAGTTTATGTTAATAAGCCTAGGACTATTGAGGAATTAAAAACCAATATTCCAGACGAAATTAACAACATAACACCGGAAGTTTTGCGAAAGGTCATGGAAAATGTGTTGAAAAGAGATCATTTGTGCGAAGCAGAAAATGGCCTCCACTTGCGGGATATCATTTTTAACAACTAATCTAAAAATATTCCCTATAAATTTACTGTATTTAAAAAACAAAAAATTAAAAAAATATGTCTTAAATAAAAAGTTATAAGGAATTTACACCACTTCGGTCTTTCTGGGCCACCCTGTAGAAGGGGTTTCCAAAGACATTCAAAGCAAAATTAATAGAAAAGAACAAAAAACAGCGTTATATTAAACAAGTAAAGGCACGGTCACATTTGTCAAACATTTGGCCCAAAAAGATTAATCAACAAACATTAATGAAAAAAGTTTTGATCCAGACACTTTTTTTAACAAATTAAACAGTTTCGAACACAACTAATAGAAAATGTCATAGAATAAACAAAGTCGATCTTACTCATTCGTATTTGGAACACATAAGTCATAAGCAGGGAAACCAGAAATATACTCCAAAAAAGTGGTTTAGGCGCATTCATTGTGCACTAAAAACTTCGAAATATGCATTAAAATCTCAAAAACTATGCTCTTAAAAATAAACATAAATTGGATTATTTGGAAATGAAAATCTAATTTTAATTAGGCAATTCAATAAAATTTACATAAAAAGAAATACAAAAATAAAATAAACAGAAGAAGGAAACAATAAAAAAATTAATTAAGAACAAAAATGTAACTTTTACTTAAAAAAAAAGCGATCACGATATCAGATTTAAAACTTTGGGACTGTATTTTGAAGAAAAAGACAAGCTTTTTATTTATAATTGTTATTGCAATAAACAAAAACTATTCACTTAGCTTTTTAAATAAAAATCGCCGCCGGTCACATATAAATAAACTTTTATACATTGAAAATGTTCTTTTTCAACCTCAACTAATGGAATCGGGGCAGCGTTCGTCACAATTACCAAACCAAGTTTTTATTGAAATTAGCGTCCAGTGAGGATGTTAAAACACATGATACACTTGTTTAAGTTAAAATTTAGAATATACAAATCAATAGGATTTGTTCCAGCGTCAAAATTTAGCAGAAAAAATATTGGATATGGTCAATTTAAAATTTTTCAATTTTCTTGTTTCGTTTTTCTTTCACAAGAATCTTTCATTTTAAATTTTTTTATTCTAAATTTGGATCTTAGAACACATACTAATAATTAGTACATTCTAAATTTCAACTTAAACAGGTGCAGCATGTGTTTTAACATCAGAACTCACAAGAAAACGTGAGAAATCGATTCGGAAGCCAGAACATACACAATGGTCTTTTTTAAAATCTAACTTCATAATGGTAGCAAAATATTGCTTCCCCATACTACTTTTTCTTTCAATACTATATGAAATTTTGACGGAGAAAAGTAAAAATTTAAAAAAAAATTTTAATTATTTAAATAAATTTTTTTTAAATATGCTCTAAAAGTTAGAAAAATGCTCAAAATATGCGTGTTAGACTGAAGTATACAAAGAAAAAGGTTTAAAGAGTAAAATATGCGAAAATATTCACTAACAAATCGATGCCAAGGGGCAAATCGCGGCACTCGTTATCGAACGAAATTACAAAATATTTCCATATAAACTCTATTGAAATATTTCGTAATTTCGTTCGATAGCGAGTGCCACGTTTTTCCCCCAGAATTTATAAAAAGTTCTGAAACGGATAAATATCTTATCTTTTTATATATCAGACAAGAAAAAACATGCAATTGAATATTTGTGGTTTCCCTGGTCACAAGTCTTCTAGTCGATTTAAGCAAAAAAATTTCTGGTATAATCGACAAAATAAACTGTTTCATGTTCGTTTCAATTTTGAAAACTTATAATGAAAAGAAGACAAAAAATTTGGAATCTTCATATAATTACTACTTTGCATTCCTTCTCCTTTTAATTATCTTTTAAGTATAAAATTATAAGTATTATCTTGCCATTCGAAATGAAGACAGAGAAACGAATAAATTTAATTTGAAATAAATCACTAGAATTAGGCTTAATAACATTTTCTTTTCAAAATATTTAAAAAAAAAAAATCAAATACTTAAAAACAACATCTCAATTAAGGGATAATGATAAGGATTTTAAAAAATTGGCCACATTATGAAGCACAAACAACATTATAACCAAACATAACACAAAGCACAACCGAAATACAAAGATTTTTATAAGATAATATTTTTATATCCAGAACAAAAGGTAGATTGAGCTTAAGCATTAACAATAAAACAATAAAAAGATTATATGAAAAATTGCCAACAATCCTATTTAGTAAAATGAAATAAACAACTCCCACCTTTTAAGCACCAGAGAAATACTTAAGAAATTTTTTATTTTTTTTTGTAGCAATGAATGAATGATTCAGGCAAAATTTTTATAAAAAGCAAGCACACAAATTAAAGCAACGGAAACATCTTCTAAAAGCATGAATTGCGAGAGGAAGAAAAAAAGGGAGGAAAAAGAAATCAGGGCACCTAACACGCAACAACTAAATTACTTGCTCTTGTTTTTTTAATTGGTTTAATTAATTTATTCTCAACATATTATTTTGCAAAAAAATATTTTTATATATAAAAATTTAAGCCTCAGCAACCAGCTTTCGGTTTTTATAATTAAGCAAATGAAAAAAGGGGTTGCAGCTTTTGTTAAGTATTTACTTTTGAAGCAAGCAACGAATTTTGAAGCACTCTGCAACTGCTGATCACTCACTATAGTAGATCAAGGGCTTGATGTGAGTCTCCAAATTTTTGTGTTTTGAGTCTACTTTTAAAACCTTTCTTAACCAAACAGCTTCTAGAGGAACGACTAGAAAATTCAAAATTCTGATATTTTTATGATTATTTTGTAAAAAGGGCTTTACACTGGCAAAGTTTACTTTGCAAAGTTTTTAGTTTATAGGAGAGCAGGGTAAGAAGCTACCATTCTCTACTCCTTATCTCCTACAAACTCTGGACTTTGTAAAGTAACCTCTACGTGCGTAAAAGCCATCTGAGAAGTTTTCTCACTGAGAACCATAAGTATTACATAATCAAATTGACTTCTCGCAGCAAAAATGAAGTTAGTGCAAGCACGCACTAAGACAAGAAGAAGCGCTTAGAAGATGCGGAAAAGCACGCAGTGCGTCCCCCCCACCCGCCGGCCTAAGGAAGATGCATTAACGTAATCGAATTGCGAAGTTTTACACAAACACTGGTCGGCTGTTTACACTCAAATACAAAATTTTTGTATAGTAAAACTTTTCGCTATGAACAAAATTATATTTGATTTCTCAAGCAACCGTTTGAAAAGACTTATGACCGAGGCAACTCTAAGTTTTTGTGGTAAATTGTTGTTGAATTAAACAATTTTTTCAACTTATACTATGTTCACACTTATGTGTTTAACATCTTACTTATTCGTGTTTAAGAGTGCATAAACACGATGATATTGAAATGTTTTACCATACATAGACTTAATTTGTTAAACATCTCAAATAAGGCGAACTTATTGTACACAATATAACCTAGCATTATAATTATAACACTGTGTCAATAAATAAATAAGGTGTTTTAAATTTAAACACTTTGATAAACACGTAAATGGAGTATGTTCAGTGCGTTTTTCATAACTCTGGCAGCTCTATGTTATTATTAAATGGCGGCACGTGAAAAACTTATTTGATACACAATACTTCTTTACAAAATTGTAAATTATTTATAAAAACAGTTGCTGTTTAAAAATAATAGATCAAATAAAAAACATAATTGTTAAAAATTTCTTACAAACACAATAATTTTTTGACGAGACGTCAACCTTATACATCTCAAGTATAATGTGAACGGTTTTTTTTTAGTTTTTAAAAAGTTCGTCTTACCCCCTTATTCTAAACATTGTGATAAATAAAAAAAAATATAACAAATGACAATTTTTATATTTTAAGCAATGTCAAACTTGTCGTTTGTTATAATTTTTATTTTGTCACAGAGCTGGGAATACGGGTACTAGACATGTTGAAAAACATAAAAAAAAAATTTCATCCAATAAGAATTGAAATTACTGAACTTAATCCCGAATAAGAAATTATTTCTGATTATGTTTTTTATTTGATCTATTATTTTTAAACAGCAACTGATTTTGTAAATAATTTAAAACTTTCTAAAGCCGCGTTCAGACTATTATACAAGTATTAATACTTTTGTAGAAAATGCAGCTCTGACATGTTGAGTTGTTATTGTTTGTTTGAAATTTTTTAAACAAATATAAGACCAGGGATGCATTTTCGTCAAAAGTATTAATACTTGTATTATAGTCTGAGTGGCCCTTAAGTAAGTATTGTGTGTCGAATAAGTTTTTCACGTGCCGCCATTTAATAACATCATAAAATTGCTAGAGTTATGAAAAACGCACTGAACATACTGCATTTACGTGCTTATCGAATCGTTTAAATTTAAAACACCTTATTTGAGATATTTAACAAAACAAGTCAATGCATGGTAAACATTTCGAAATCATCGTGTTTAAGCTCTTAAACACGAATGAAACGTTAAAGACATACATAAGTATGAACACAATATAAAACAAAAAAGCTTTTGCTAAATTTGAAAACGTTTAAACATTGAATAAATTGCAATCATTTTTGATTTCTGCATCTGGGGAGAACATTCGTAGATGTGAGGATATGTGAGAGATGGGTAAAATTGCTAAATAGAAGTCATTACTACAGGGAACTCAGTAATTTGGAGAGAGAGAGCAGAATAAGGAGTTCTATAGTGGCCAAAACTTGAATTAGGAATATCCAAACTACTACTGGATATTAATAGAAAGTTGATGCGAGTCTTGTTAGGCAACTTGACTGGTCTTTGCTTGGCCAGATCAAAGACCAGCATTTGGGAAACTGGCGCTCCAGATTTCTGTACGCCAGTATGAAGAAAAACCAAAAACATTAAGGCATATTCTCCTATATCAGGAATAAGAGGCGAATATTTTGTTCACGTGAATTATTTCGCACAAACAAAATATCATTATCTGGCATTGCTTGAAGCTGCAAGGTCATAGGCTTATGCCAAGTACAAGCTTAGGCATTTTGTTACATCACAATAATGTGTACTAATGGCAATGTTTGTCATTTCCGATAGTCTTCATTGTATGGCATTGCTTTTTATATAAAAAAAACATACTCGTAATGGAAACGACCTTGCGCACATTTTAAATATGACACCACAAAATGACAACACAATACATGCCAAATATATACTCGGCATTAGATGGCTTAGCAGACGTTTGAGTAATATAGCAAAGTGCAAACTAGAGGAAAGCAGAGGCTTCACCTTGCGAATTTAAGGGATTAATGACAGATAAAAGGGGTTCTTCTGGATAAAATGGTTACTACTAGAAGGTTTTGCAACAACACCCTTCCTAACCTAATTTCGATTTAAAAATTCTTTTTTAAACTCATCGTTGCAGATTCCGGTTCGTGGAGGATAAAATATTGACTACAAAATGTGAAATCCACAGCTCCTCAACAAATTTATCTGTGCGAGAATTTCCAAAAAGTATTACTAGTAATATAATTTTAAAGGGTTTAAAAAACTAGGAACGGTTTGAGGATATTCAATTTCGCTAGTAGGCAGTGCATTAAAATAGTAGTCGGAGGGTTGCAGTTTCGATTCCTGGCCAAGATTCTGGGTGCGGCTGCAGACAAGCCAACATAGCTTCCCAATTTGTGTTAGTTTAAAATAATAAATAATTTTTTTTATTTTAATTGTACGCAAGCAATGGTTTATAAAACTTTAATTATGTTGTTCCTAATATTAATAAAATGAGAATTCTAATTATAACAAGCAATATAAAAAGCTTAATTTAGGAAGTATCTAAAAAGGTAGTTCCTGAAATTACATCTACTGTATTTATCATATATTAATATCTATCATAAAAAAAATTAACTTTGGTTTACAAAAGGCTTACAAAGCGCGATTTTTAATGAAATTTTGCGTTTTCTAAATCAAAATTATTTTTTTAATAATAAGGACTTAAGCTGTTCTTATTTAATATTTTATTACAAACAAAATAAAAATAGATGTGTCAATTTTACTGTAAGCCACTGAATCTTAATTATGAAGGATTAACTAACGAGAAAAGGTATTAAATATGCTTATATTTACATTAACAATAAAGATAATTTTGATCAAATATAACAAAAAAAAGGGTTAAAAGTTGACTTGCTGGTCTTTTTCTCTGTTATTAAGTTTTCTTTTTCTTTTATACACTTTATTTATTATGAACTTGAAGTGGTTAATGAGTGACACGTGACAGAAGTGGGCGAAATATAATTGCACAAATTCTTTAACAATATGATAAGTAAAGAAAAATATATAAAAAGGGATTATTAAGTAATTTTATTAAAAAAAAATCCTACATTTTGGATATTTCTTAGAGATAAATTTTAGCTTTCAATTTTAAATCATTTAAAATAAGTTTTTAGCTCTGCCCACATAAGAATTATATTATTATTTTCCTTGTTCAGTTTATCGTTTTCTTCTTTTTTGCTTACTTTTAAAAACGTAGCTTAGTGATGACAACCTTTAAGCCTATAGAAATATTTTATTCAACATATTTGCTAAGAATACGGCAATAATTCACTGGGAACCCAAAAAAAATATTAAAATTAATGGCTTCTTCGAGCCATTTGAAAGTAGAAAAAGACTAACGCAATAAGAAAGAACTGGAAGAAAATGCTCTAACAGAGAAAAAAGTCCATAAAAATAAGGAAGTCTATTTGTAAAACCGAAGACAAGTATTGAATAAACATAAACTTGGTTAAGGAAAAGCAAAGATTCAAGGATAAAATCTAATAAATTATGGATTTGGTATTTAGAACACAAGAGGAAAAAGTGAAAACAATAAACAGTGTGTAACACTGTAACAATTTTCCAACTTTACTACTACTATATTTTTTTTGTTTGTTTTGTAGGAAATTGTTACAATCAAAGAAGCGATGAAAACTTGACAATCAATTATTGTTTGATTTTGCAAGGGATCTCAATAAGGTTTTTCTTAAAATTAAACTATTTGTGAGAGGTCCATAAACTTTTTTTTTTATCTATTTTATACACACTTGACCAATACCTAGTCGTACGTACCCAACAAATAAAATGACCCACGTCTCAACATTAAAAATTATAACCACCATAATTTTTCTCATCTTACGCTGCCAAATATAAATGGCCAGGGGAAGTATAAATTACTTTGAAATTTGTACTTATGCTTTTGAAAAAAAGGGTAAGAAGAAAAGTTTTTCTCTGGTAGTATATTTTTTACTGCAAAAATCTGTTGTAAATCTTAAAATATCTAATGTAATTTCTCATAAAAATATTATTAACATATAGAAATGTAATAACATTTTTATGGGATAAAAAACAAACATTATAACCTGAGTGTTTATTATTATGTCTACAAGACTTTTGAATCAAAACAAAAAATCTTTTAAAAGCATAGAAAGCAAATAAAAGCACAAATTTACTTTATTTTGAAGCTACTGATATTGACAGTATGGCCACCATATTGATATGTATTTCTAACCAGCAAACATGGACTGAAAGCTTTAAAAGCTTTCGAAAAAAATTTCTGAGATAAGCAATTTTATCATCGGACACTGAACGGCTGAAAACAGCGAAATTTTTTGTCTATCGTGTACAGCGATAGCCAGTCAAATGCTATAGCACAGCACACACACTAATACCACTCACTAATACTATGAAACTTGCATTTGTGGCAAAAAACTTTGAAAGCTCTACAACAACTTGTTCTTGTTTATTTATAAAGTAAGCAGACTGTATTGTTGCCGCCAAGATCTGATTGGCGGTTGAGTTCTCGTCGTTGTAAAACTGCAAAGCTCTTTTTAAAATCTCGCACATTGTTCAAAAATTTACCAAATTTCCATTTCTTAACTATTTCTGCATATATCCTTATCATTTTACTTTTCAAAAATTCCTTCTTAATGGATCTATACAACGGGAGGGGAGACTACAAATACATGAACATTTATAGTAATATATATTTCTTTCGTTTAAAAATTTTATGTAAAATCTGCTGAATTCCTGCAAAAATTCTGTAAGATCAAATCCGTGGCAAAAAGGAAAAAATACTTAATCTGCATATTTGAGAGTATCCCTGGTCAAAATTTCAATTAATTTGTGTGATTTTTCAGGAAGTTATAGCACTATGACTAGCGACTTATCTTTTTAGGCTTATAATTTGATTTGGAATTAATTTATTTTATACGTTGGTATATCACAACTTAAATGTATTACTTATAGTGTGTATGTTTAAAAAGATAAAGGTTAACATAGAATTTTCCAATTGAACTGATAAAGAAATAAATTACAGGAAATCAACTTGAAAGCTTAAAAGTGCTCTCCTGTAAAATAGTAAAATATGACTTATGGTAGGCATGTAACTGCGACAAACGACGAGTTTCGTCAACGTCAACGAATTCGTCGGTGAGCATTCGCTGCGTAAATTCATCGTGTGAAGCACAATAAAGATGAATTAACTCACCGAATTCCTGTCTCATTTTTGATAAAGTTGGTTGTTGTGTGTACAAAGACAGAGAGGGAGAGAGGGAAATTATTTTTTCGTCGTTTGTCGGCGTACAAAATAGAAATAAATCTATCTCAGAGTTCGTCACGCATGACGAATTTCGTTCAACGGCGGTGTTGTGTTCATTTCCATATGCATAAATGTGTTTTTATATTTTATATATCCTTGCATTAATTGGATTTATTATATCCTTGCATTAAGCACTTTTTCCTTATTGCCAAAGAAATATGTTTTTGCTCAAAAACTATTTAACTGTTTGACGCTAAATGTCTCAAATTATAAATAGTTTTAATCGACTTCAAAAATAGGAGGAGTTTATCAATTCGTCTATTTTTTTTTGTTGGCGGTCTTACTTCATAACTCGGTACATTTTGCGCCGATTTTAAAGATTCTTTTTTGTCTGAGAGGGTATAGCTTCTCATTGATCTTATTGTAAAAAAAATGGCAGGACACGCCCACCAAATTTGTTTTATTTAATTTTATGATACTCTACTTGTTTTATTGCTGTGAAACATTTAATTCTTGTAATTACAAAATTTGAAAGTTTAAAAATGGGTGGTGCTACGCCCACTAAAATTCCTTATAATATTTTACGTGCTTTTACTTAACCGATTTTTACGAAACTTGCCGCACACCTTGAGCTCTAAAGTAAACATAATCTTTCTTTTGAAAAAAAATGGGCGGAGTCATGCCCTTAAAAATAAATATTTTATTTTAAGTTTTTCAACTTTATTAATTTTTACAAGACTTAACATGCACTCTGAGCTCTGAAAAAACACACAATCTTGCATTTAAAAAATGGGCAGAGGCATGCCCATTAAAATTTAATTTTATATTTGAAGTATCTTTTTCTATCAGTGGTGCAATTGTGTATTTTTTAACGATCCGGAAATCGCAAGTTTTGTCAATAAATTTTATCGCTTGCAATAACGGCTGTGTGATTCTGTAACTTCTTTTTAACAATAGTACGCAGTAGTCTATAAAATTAATAGCATATAAATTATTGTCGCTTAAATAACCACACAGCTGACATTAACTTACAGCGAATGTTATTTAAAACGTTACTGAATAGCAAATTCGATAAATTTTCGTTATAGTTATTTTAACTATGCGATTATTGTTAAAAAAAAAGTTAGTGAATCACACTATTGATCTTTCCATTGAAGTTGTTTTTTTTTTGCAGAATTATCTAATTTTTTTCTTCTTTTCTTTGTTAACCAATCTAAAAAATTTAAAAAATTGTACACAAATAAAATGAATTTCAGCCAACCTGAGATTCGAAAATAAACGAATGTTCATTGTAGCGAACAATTCTCAAAACATTCTCGTTAAAAAAAGTTTAGCAACAAGAAAAATTTTTTTTCTAACAAATTTTAATTTTTTTGCATGTAAAGGGTAAAAAGTAACACAAAAAATTAAATTTTGATAAAACATTTTTTTTATTTGTTTCAGTATACTCTGACAAATCATCATGAATAGACTCACGCTTGAACAACGCTACAAAATTATCCAAATTTACTTTGAAAATCAGTCCCGTTGTTTTATCGCAAAATTGTGTGTTTGGCTTAACGGGTTTGTTAATAAGCAAAATTGCCGCATATGGAGTGAGACCAATCCACAAGAGACCCTACAGACTCCATTACATCCAGAAAAATGCACCGTTTGGTGCGGTTTTCACGCTGGTGGCATCATCGGACCTTATTTCTTCAAAACTGAGGCCGGAGCTCGCGTTACGGTCAATGGAGATCGTTACCGCACCATGATCAATGATTTTTTGTTTGAAAATATGGATGACATTGATCCGGAGGAGATGTGGTTTCAACAGGATGGCGCTACGTGCCATACGGCGAACGCAACCATCGTCTTATTGAAATCAAAATTTGGCGATAACTTGATTTCGAGAAATGGACCTGTCAATTGGCCTCCAAGGTCGTGCGATTTGACACCTCTCGATTATTTCCTGTGGGGCTACGTGAAGGCACTGGCTTATGCTGATAAACCAGCAACAATTGACGCCTTGGAGGCCAGCATTGTTCGTGTTATTCGTGACATACGGCCAGCAGTGCTCGAAAAAGTGGCCCAAAATTGGACGTCCAGAATGCGCTTCGTCAAGAACAGCCGCGGTGCCCATATGCCCGAAATCATTTTCAAATGTTAATGTCACGTATTGATCTTTCGAATAAAAAAAAATTTGATTACAATTTAATTGTTTGTGTTATTTTTTACAATTTCAAGTTATATCGGGCTTAAAAAAACACCCTTTACAAAAAAAGAGTAATAACGTTTTTTGCTATTTAAAAGCAATGAAATCGAACTATTAATGACGTTGTTTATGATCACATAATGATATCGGTAAAGGTTCGCTAATGATTCGTAAGAGAAACATCGATATCGAAAGTTTTGCTGCCGCAAACTGAGTGACGAGTGAGCTCTAGCAGCACCCTCTCTTTCCGTTTACCATAGCCGTTCTCGAGTGGTTTGTGTGAGAAATGTTTATGTAACATTCCGATGCGATATTATTTACGAATGTTTTGGTTAGCTGAGGAAGAATTCTATTAAGTTTTAAGATTGTAAATTTGACAACTACATAATGTGGTTTTCCAAAGAAAGACGAGCAAAATAAAATAGATTCTTAGCTGTGGGAAATACCAAAATTTTTCTGTAGCGCCACGCACTTCATCAACACCAGTGTTTTTCTACTTAACTTAATTTATTTTTGATTTCTTTAGAAAAATGCATTGATTAATAAAAAATATTTCATGCTATAAGGATTGTAAATACTGAATTTAAATCCCATTAAGAAATTATTCATGATAAAAATTTATGATCGTACAATTAAATTTAATGTTTTTTAACATCTAAAAAATTTGTTTACTCTACAGTTATTTTAAATTACAAATTCTTATTTAAAAATATTATATATTATTAATAAATCTAAATTTTTCATTTTCTTACCATAACCTGATATTTTTCCTTTTACTATTATTTTTAAGCATCTTATAAATTTTTTATATACTACATCCATCTTGAAGTGAACTTTCCATAAACATTAGAAAAAGTACACCAGCACTTATTGATATTTATCAAATTTACTACCAATAAGACAAGTAAAAGGCCAAGTACAAAAAGTACTTTCTAATATTGAATTCCTACAATAAAATTTAATAATTTCATAACTCACACATACTTTTTATATGCTACTAAACTTACCTCCCACATCTTATCTTAAGCTCATCATTTGATTTTCTTAGTGTGTTTGTTGTAAAGGATTTGCAAATAACAACATTTTCACGCCAACACCCTTTTTGCTGGGCAAATTGAAAAAAGATACAGAAGAAGAGGAAAAAGGGAAAAACATAAAAATAGTTCAAAAAGAATATAAACTGAAAATAAAAGAAAAGCATTTTGTTGTACTTGAAAAAGAGGAAATAGCAATAATTATGCATCATTGATTTTATAGTGGGCGTTGGTATCAATAACAGGCCCACAACATAAATGCTAGACGGGCAAGGAAAGGAGTAAAAAGGATAAGACAAAATATGGAAGCCAATGAAATGTCTATATCAACCAATATTCATAATTTCTTTAGACGTGCTGTTGGTTTTTTGTGTATTCTTTTGCTTTTTTTATTATATATTTGATAAAATATAATTTTGAGCTGAATATAAATATGAAGCACCAAAAAGCATTATCATCTTTTTAAGCCACATGGGGATACTTTGAAACTTGTGCATCTACATCATCTTTATGATGATGATCATCACCATCATGGCCGTTGAATTATTTTAAGTATGCGTGGGTGTGGGTTTGTGTATGGGATTGTATGTGTTAAGGATTATTTTTTAACGAGGGTCGGTAGATATATCTTTTTAACAATAATAGTAACCTGCATAGTGCAGTTATACGTTCATTCCAAGGACATTATGAGGCTTGTGCAACTACTTTTTAGGGTTACGTCTGTCTCACTGTCACAGGCTGTTTTCTCGACAACTGTAAGTACTACGGACCTGAAATTATTACACAATATAAAAAAATTTTAACGGCTACCACAGCAAGTATATGATAGTAAAAAAATGCATGTGCGTTCAAAAGGGACCAACAAAAAATCTTGAAATTCTAAGGCTAATTCTAACTCTTGAAATTTCAAAAAACTCCAATGTTAAAAAAATGCTGGAACGAAAATCCACCAAAATGAAAAAGCGCTTAAATTAAAAATATCGCCTAAGATAAATAAATCGGTAAAATGTAAAAAATCACCAAAAATAAAAAGGTCGCCAAAAAACTAAAAAAATTGTCAATAAAAATAAAAAACTGCTAAAACTAAAAATACAGCTGAAAAACCACGAAAAACCTGAAGATGTTGCCAGAATGGAAAAAAAACGCCAAAACTGTATGAACTGAAAAAGTTAAATTATTGCTTCAAACCGAAATCAATCGGCAAACCAAAATAAATTCAGTGAACGTTGAACCGCGGACGAAAGGTTCCGTACGGACATTAGATAAGTAGTTCAATACGAAATTCAGCTTATATAAAATATAGTTTTTTAAATTTTTTCGTTTTTTTGGTTTTTTTCTTTTTGTTTTGAGCGTTTTTTGCGTCTTATCAATTTTGGCGCTTTTTTTAGTTATGACACTTTTTTTTCGTTTTTGCGATTTTTTTCTGTTCTTGGCGTTTTTTTCATTTTGGTGATTTTTTTATAACGGAAATTTTTTAAATTTTGCCAATTTTTTCAGTTTTATCGATTTTTTCGGTTCTTGGCGTTTTTTTCATTTTGGCAATTTTTTTTCATTTAGGCGTTTTTTTAGTTATGACACTTTTTTCTCGTTTTGGCAATTTTTTTTTTGGTTTTTTGGCGTTTTTAAATTTTGCCGATTTTATAAATTTTGGCGATTTTATTTCATTTTGGCAATTTTTTTCATGTATGTAAAATTTTTTTTTAGTTTTGCGCCTTTTTAGTGATTTTTCGATTTTTTCACTTTTTGTCGTTTTTTCACTTTGGCGATTTTTTTAAATTTTCGATCTCGGCGATTTATTTTAGTGTTAGAAGATTTTTTTTAATTTTGGCGACTTTTTCGTTTTGGCGTTTTTTTTTAATTTTTGGACTTTTTTTTAGTTTGACGATTTTATAATAATTTTTTAGTTTTACCGTTTTTGAAAATTTCAAGAGTTTGCCTTTTACGGTTTCCAAGATACAGCAAGTTGTCAAAATTGCATTAACTGATAGAACACACTTTAATTTAAATTTTAGCGTTTTGTAGTCTATATAAAAATTGTCAATATACATATGTACATGCAATTGTATGTATATTACATGGGATTTTAAAATTTTTCGTTGCTCGTTTTGGAACATCCTTTAAATTTTAACTCTAATGTATTTTTTGTTGTAGCGGTTAATGGTCTTCATACTCTGTCCAAATTTCAGATCCGTAGCTCTTACGGTTCCTGAGAAAAAATCCTGTGACGGATAGACAGACAGCGTAACGAAAACAATAGGGTTCGTTTTCACCTTTGGTTAGGGTTTCGCTCACAAGCACAAAAACAAACAAAAAACGCCAAAACAAAAAATCTAGTTAAAAAGTTTGCAACATCAGGTAAGATATCCCGAATTTGAGGCCTTTCAGATTAGCTTTCGAAAGAAGCGATAGCCGAAGTCTTACTAATTAAATTAAATAATTTCGGGTCACACCACTTTTGCATTGATAGCATTAAATATATAAAACAAGATAACATATTATCATACAATCTGCTCCTTTGTAATTTATGCTACTACCCTCGCTCTAAGCATGAAAGAGTTCAAATATAAAAAAAAATTTACTTACAATTTCACAACAAACGTATTATGCTCTTTAAACACAAACACACAAAACGATATACCGACATACCAATAACCAACTTAACACACTCAACCCTTTGTACGGATATTTGTCTATAAAAGTGTATTCTCTAAGGTTATTATTACATCATCCTCATTACCTCCGACTACTAGTTATTGCCGCTGACTTTGCGCTTCCCCTGCCTTCACCATTATATTCATCGTCCCAATCATCAAAGTCAGTTAGAGTAAAGCAAAGTAAAACAAGAAATACGCTCACACCAGGCTCTGAAGTTATCACGTGAAAAGTCAGACACTTAGTTGTCATAAATTATAATAAGAGTACAAAAGCAATGGCAACAGAAAAAAAATAAAACTTGAGACGCAGGACGTAGTGCTGATATAAACTTGCACTTTTTGGTATTAGAAGGACCAAACGAGTAAACGATGATACGGCAGATACACTCGCTTTTCTTGCCACTCGTGCAAACATGCAAACATTTTGAAATAACCCTGAACTAAAACAACTTAGGCCAAGTACTTACAAGATTTACAAGAGTATTAGAAATAATTTTTGTTCTTAAACTTTTTACGCGAAAAAAAATTAGAAGAAATGAAAGGATGGTGAAAGTTCTAAGGCGAATGAAAGACATGCAGCAGTAAAAGGAGCAAGCAAGTCTGCTGGTGAGTTATTAAAAATCATAGAATATATATGCATGTATATTATAAAGAGGAATATAGAGGAGACACAGTGGAATTTGTTAAAAAAAATATATATGCCTATACTCTTGATTATTGGATGAAATCATTTTAAATTCACTACGTCCAAGCGATATTTACAATGCGCAATTTTTTAGAAAAGAGCTTTTGCGCTTTCACACCAATGAGAGCATACGAGAGCACAAGAGCGTATCAGATCTCAGTACCAACAATTCTTGCTCTTACTGTAAAAAGAAACCAAAGCAAATTTTGGAGCTTTCAAAGCTGTTTATCTGAAATGCAAGTGGCAAGGTATGTTTATTTTGATGTAGCTGTTTTAAATTATTTAATACTAAGCATGTTAGAGAATAGATGAAATTCGGTGCTCGTAGTGCTTAATTATATTCCCTAACCCTAGACCACGCCCTTTCGTACAAACATAGTTCTGAGATGTAACGTAATGTTACGAAAATTCTCCTTCATAAAATATTAGTTTGCATTTAGCTGGACTTAGAAGTAAATACCAACGCAATTAATCACACACACACCCCACATTAATAACATAATCATCCTTATTCCAGTTCTCAACATCGACGTCACGTCAATACAATACCAAAAAATTGAGGCTTGTCTAATCGCTCTCGAGATCAATTTTTTGCAATTAACTGCCTATTTCAGTTCCTATCGGTATAGGAAATAACATGAGCCTGTCAATAGCAGTCAACTGTTTAAGACAACGGGTAGACTGACCCCAATTTTTTGTTGTTGTATTGACGAAGATTTTGACTATTTTAATATGGATTTTGTATATGTTGTTTGAATTCTCATTCAGTTATTATGTGGAACATCGGGGAGCAAGTCAGGATTCCGTACGAGTGATAGTAAAAAGTGGGCCCCTTGAAATACAACTAAAAAGATTTGCCGAACTTCGTTCCTATAGTATTAAGTAAAATAAAAGAAGTCGCGAAATATACGAACTTCTTAAATGTTCATATATTCAAATTCTATAATTAACTCTTATATAGTCGACTGGAAGTACTGCAGAATTTTTCACGTATTTGGTCGTATTAGTAGAAATCTCGTTGTGGAATATATTATCTTCTACACTTAGCGCGTATTCATATTTTGTAACAGACAGAAAAATTCCACATTGGAATCTTTTTGTAAACAAAGTTAATTTAACATTTTTTGGCAATGAATTTACTTAATATTTTTTCCATGTAGATTTAACATGATTTGCAGTAATATTCAAAGAAAAATGTTCCTTTTGAAATAACTTTATTTCTTACTGTCATTAAGCAGCTTTGGGTTGAAAAAAAATATCTCACGCGTCATCATAATAATTTCTTAAGTGCGATCAGGATTGTGTGTGTGGTTTGGCCTTCGCGAGTTTTTCGTCTCACTCGCACTGATTGACTGATCTGCCACGGATTACCGTATAATCTTGTGGTTATTTTGTGGAATTGCTTTAACAACCAAACAACCACGTTGCCTACTTCCTATGTGAAGGCATAGGTCGTGTACAGTCAGTCAAAAAACTTTTTCAAAACACTGTTAATAACATCTGGTGCATATGGTCTTAGTCACTCGTCCATATTTGTGCAACCATATTTTGCAAATTAACCTTGTAAAATATGTATTAAATAAATAAATAATTATTTCAAATTAATTTAACATTACAGTGTTGTTACATCAAAATAAAAAATCATATTGAAACACAGTTACTACTTCAAGCTGCAACAACGTTAGCTCGATAGAAGTAAGCACGAAGAACCATGTTGAAGTATAGTTATTTCAAGTTGAAACAACATGAATTTATATAAATGTAGTCATTGTATTTCATTAATTATTGAACAACATACGTTTATAGTGTATTTAAATCTAGTTGAATAATTTTATACTTCAAAATATACTTGTTAAATATTTTATGTTCAGTTCAATGTTTTGTATATACATATGTATCAAATATATTTTGTATTAGAACAATATTTTTACAACTGTAAACTGTTAATTTATTATTTAAAAATAAATAAATCATTTTGTATAAAATATAAGTTTTTTTATTAAGAATATATACCACAACGTTATTGTATTGTATTGGCACGGGCATCGAGAAAACGATTGTGTGTTGGCTTACTCAGCCAAGATTTCAACGCGCTTACTACTTACACACTAAAGGCCTTATTCAGAAAAAAATAATATAAGTTTACTAAACCTTTAACGAGCAAATTTCCATAAAAAATTTGTTTCGTAAGCCTTTTGTAAACCTAAATTATTTTATCTGAATACGGCAGTAAATAACTACCAACTTGAACATGATTTTCACAACATTATTTAATTTATCATTTAACATAAAATTTATTTGAAATGAAAGTTATATTTTGTATATAGTCAAGTGCACGAACTCTAGAATTTTTATTTGCTCATAATTTATATTAAGACGTTTGCAAAAACTCTATTCATAGTTTCTAATTTACTCGGACTTGTGAAATATACGAACCTCCAAATTTATCGTATGTATATTCATATTTTGTAATAATATCATAGTGTAAAATATACGATCGTCAAAGACTCATATATAAAATAATTCAGTAGCGGAGTTTCGCGATAGTAGAGGGGCAGTTTATCCCAGTGACACCTGAACACCTAACACCGAAGTGTGAGGTCGAGAGACTTGGAGGCTTAAGCAGATATTTTTTAAGTCTTATTTTATTGCGCCTTCATATTTCGTAATTTTTTAAAAAAAATTGAACTTATTTATTTTTCAATTTTGGAATAATTTGATATTGTTTTTTAATTTATTTTCTTAAACTTTTAGGACTTATTTCACGGTTTTTTAATTCTCATTTCATAGAAAATAATATCATTGGAATATATTTGCTTGAATATTAATTTATTAACACACTGTTTCTATAATCCAGGCAGTCGATTTGTCTAGACAATTTGTATGAAAATCTTAAAAAAAATTTGTGCTTTTCATAAATTTTTTTTACCCAAGTCACTCGTACGCGTTGTGGAAACAGGGGGTAATTATATTGATATAAAAGTGTACTCCTCTTGAGTAAGTAAGTAATAACTACAAAAATGTTTAATGAAATTCGATTGAATATAAATTTTCTCAAATCATCACCACTGTTCACTAAAAGATTTATGACTATTTTTTACAAAACGCAATAACGTGTTCCTTGAAATGAAATAATCTTAAAAGATATTCTCGCTGTTGTTGTTATTAGTGCATAGTATGTGTAGGGTTAAAATTTAATAATTTCTTGGAAACAAAACAAAAAAAATATCGTTTGTAACCCTCATAATTTTCCAATACATAAAATCCATAAAGGAAATACAAATACTTTTTGATTTCTTATATCCAGCGTGCTGTGCATTCATATGGCAAACAATTTGAGAAAATTTATTTGAAAAAACGTCTGCTTGGTTTTCAAATTAAAAATAACAACATTAAAAAAAGTTTAGGAACATTTTCATAAGAAAAAAAAATTGGTTTTCCCCAATTTATTTATTATTTAAATGATCAAAATAAAAGCATAAATTTTAAACAAAAAGTATATAAGACTCACATGAAAAATTCTAATAGAGCTTTACAAATATGGCAGGATAACGTTTACACTTTTTCTAAAAGCATAATTTTGATTTACGTTTCTTAGACTTGATGGAACTCAAAACAAAATATAAAAAAAAAAACGCAGCAGACTACTCAGCAAACAAAGCGAAATATTCTAATATGCTAGAGAATCAAAATAAGTAGAAATATGTATGTAAATATTTTTAAGGTTAAAAGCGATAACAGCATAAGTTGACTTAAGATAACATAGAGTTGTATAATTAACTTTATATTTTTGCATGAAATTTCCATGTCTCTAATAAGGTTCATTATCTATCAATGTTTAAACAAAACAACATTTTCCTGAGTCTTCATAAAAGTCCAAGTCCAAATTATACTCAAAACCACATTTTCATAGAATCTTTGGTGCGTTTTTTAATAGAAAAAATTTTTTTTAGCAGGTCTATATAAGTATTTCATTGGCGCTTTAACCAAATCATCAGTAGACTTCAACCACAAATTTTGAACAGTGGTTGAAGTCTACTGATGATTTTGTTCAAGCGCCAATGAAATATGTATATAGACATTCTAAACCACCAGAAAATAAATTTCAATTATTATATGTACACTTGTGACAATGTGTCATATAATAAATTTCTTTAAAACTTTTTTCTTTATGACTTTTAACATTAGTTTGCCCATCTTGATTTTTGCAAAAAATCGTTTTCTACTTCAAATGTGGTTTTTTAAGAAAGGATAATTTTGGACTTATGCTATTATTGCTGGTGGCCACAGAAATTTGGCTAAATAAAACGTTAGTACAAAGAATAAAAATGAAATCTGCTGTATGCTAATTTATAAACATGCAGGATTCCACTTGATTTATGATTTAGTTATTATGAGAGTAGACAAAGCTGAACCACCAGCAAATAAATTTCAAATTGAAAAATAATTTAAGTTTATTTAAATAAAATTAATTTAACTAAACTGCATTATAAGACAATTCAATTTAAATTTGTCATGTGGAGTTAGAACATCGATTTTCAAAATGCCGATTTTGCTCTGCTAGAATAAGTCCTTATAAACTTGTTATTTTATTGCATTGCACAATACTATTTTTCTATGCAATATTCCTCATGTAAATAAAACTATTGTGCTTCAAACATACACAAGCAAATACTTCTAAGTTTATAAGTACCCTGTAGGAAGCTTGTGGTTAACACTTTTCTTCAATATATTCTTTAATTTTTGGCAACATTGTCAACAGAAGGTCTACATATTACTATTTGCTTTTCATGAGTAGAAAATACTTTGTCAAACACATTTTTTCAATATATTGTTTGATTCAGTATGAACACATAGAATAATTTCATATTAAAATCTACGAAATCAAAGTTATTTCAAAACTTTTTAACATATGTGATCTTCTCCGAGAAAAAGAACTTAGTGTGTCCAAGAACGGCTGGATGGGAAAATCTATATAAATGAGAAAAACATTGAAATTTTATTTATTAAATGCGTTTTTCTGAAAACTTAATTTTCACACACTAGAACTCTCGGACAACGTTACATATATTTTCCTTTATTTCACATTGATTAAAATACTGTGGTGAGGTTTAATCAAATTAAGGAAAGAATGTTAAATCAAAGTTATATAATTCAAGTTAAAACCACGTAAATACGATATTGAAATAATACGAACAAGCGTGTTTGTTAATTAAAATTTATATAATTAATAAAATAAAAATTAATTAAATCAAATGACTATATTGAATTAAATTCAGGTTGTTTTAACTTAAAATAAATTTGATTCAAAATCAAATAACAACGATAACACTTAAATAAATTATTATTATTAAAAATAGGTGTGGTTTGGTTAGGAAGGGTGGTGCTATAACGCACCTCCACTCGGTGACTCTGTTGAGTCGATTGTGATTTGATTCCATTGCATGTTAAAAGTAATATCTATCCCCCATTTGTACTCCGAATTTAGCCTATTATGCGTCATTAACCCACTTAATTCCCATGATAAAGCCCCTGATATCCTGCAGTTTACACTTCCCAATATCAGTAAAGCTCTCCTGGAAACGTCTGCTGAGCCATCTAAGCGTATGTTGTTGCAGTCTCAAGTAGTGGCAGACAATATATTTCTATTTTTTCTTCATCCCCGCACATCCTACTGAAGTCTAGAGTGTCAGTTTCCCAAATGCTAGTTCTTGCTCTGACCGAGAAGTGACCAGTCAACGCGGCTATCGCGATTCGAATGAGAGAACAGATTGAAGGCCTTATTTTGTTGTTTTTAATGCAACCTGCATATTGTTGTTAATCCACAACGTTTAAAATAAACAACGCAGGGCACAATCGAAAGAGATGAGTTCGGAAGTTTTATTGCATGCATTGCTTGTTGTATATAAATGTTCACTGGTATTGTGAAAAGGAACTAGTGAATGGTGCGAATGCTTTTTACTGTGATTGACCATAGTGTAGTCTTTGTACTTTGTGCTTGTATAAAACTCTTACCTTAGTGTTCATAAAACACGATAGAGATTTGAAATGTGTTTTATATAAAATTTTATATAAAACAGTTATTTGAAATACATTTCTTACTTTTTTCCAAATTTTACTTTTTGTATTTTATTTTTTTCCAACAGCGTATATATCGGCATTTATTTTTTCTAAAATTTCCTCCCTCAAACTGAATTTTTAGTTATTTATAAAGATTAAAATCACTTAAAATAAACTTGTTATTTAAACGTGATATACAAAAGATCGGCGAATCGTGAGTGAATGGTTAAGTTCGGTTAGGTTATCCGGCTGCTGGTAAGGAAGGGTGAAATTTAGAGTCCAGCTCACTTGGGTCCAATACAATGGTCCCTTTGTACTATCTGTTTTGAAGATAGTGAGAGAGGGTGATAGGGAAGACAGGTTTTTTTTTTGAAAGAAGAGATAGAGGAAAGCTTCATTCGTTTACAACTCTGCTCTTTTGCACGCTTTTATGATAATGCAGTGTTACAGCTCCATCTGGTGTCAAATGAGGCGAATTAAATTTTGAAGCTTTGTTTAGTAGCTTTTTATTGGTTATTTTACTTCGTCAATAATTCTGCTACACAACGAAGGAGAGCGCGCTGATGTTACATTAGGATTAGTATCTGATGAAGTCGCTATAGTTTTTAGTGACCAGTGCCTTATGCCTGCATCACTAGAACTTTTCCCACAACAAATGATTCAAAGGACACTAATGCACATCAGAAAAATGCGTGGTGTTGTTATTTTTAATGACTGTCGCAGACCGGGATCGAACCCAAGACCTTCGGTTTTTTAGTCAACGTGCTAACTACTTCAGCCAACGCCACCCTCAACTGAGTGAATGATATGAAAGAAATTCATTATTTCATGCTGGCTCATTTCATTTCGCTGCTTGTGTTACATCGGCATTGTAATAATATAGTGCGTATGCGCAATCAACAAATCGCAATGAATTGTAACATAGCATTTACATTTACAATTACATTACATTATTGTTGTCGAATAAATGCATGGCAATAGCAACGATTTTATGAATTGTTAGCAAATGCGAATGGTCTCATTCAATTCTCTGATTCAAATCGCCTTTCTGTTCATGTTCAGTAGCAGTTTGGATCTTCCTAAGTCAAGTTTTGGCCACATAGCCCTTGAGACTCTACAATCCTCTCTACTTTACAATGTTGGTCCTTTTCTCTACCAAATTACTGAGTTCCCTGTATTAATGACTTAGCGCTAGTTTCACCAATCTATGCCACATTCTCTCATCTAACATTGACCCTATTCTTATCAGCTCGTCGGCAATTTCATTTTCTTCAACACTGTTGTGGCCAGAAACCCAACATAGTCTGACACTATATTTGTCCATAAGCAAGTTGAGGGCATTCCTACAGTCACTAACAAGTTTCGATTTGACATTGTATTCCTTCCAAGCATTTAGCACTGCCTAGATGTCAACGTAGAAGTTTATCTTCTCACCTTCAGCTGAGTTCCTGAGCACTAGTTCCGTATCAATGAGGATTGCCTAAATCTTAGCTTGGAAAACGCTGCAGTCTGAAAAAAATACGAATGTTCTTCTACTATTTTTGACAAGTCTCTAAATATTCCATATAGCTAAAGTGATTTCTTTTAGCAGCAGCTCATTTTGACGTTAAAATATTTTATTCCAAATAGATATTTACTTGTGTTTTAAAATTTCTCGTTTTGAAAAATCCCATTCAGTTTACAGAATAGACCCGATTATATTTACTGTTTACTTCATTTCTTATGAAAAGTTTTCGAATTGAAAACAATTTAATTTTTACATATATTGATTGTCCTTTTTCAAACAGGATTATTCATATTAAAACTTTAATAAAAAAGTAGCAACAACTAGATTTAATCACCTTGTGTTTCACAAGTTGATAAACATTTCTTTCAACTCGTGACGTTTTCATTTGCGTGACAGAAAAGAGGCAATAATATTTTCAAAACCATCAGTTTATTTCTTAAGAAGTACTCTGCCTTTTCTTCAGTATGTATTAGCTGACAAGAAGCATAGCTATGTTATATCCACTATAACATAAAAGGTTATAACCAAAAGCTTATTATTTAAATGCCAACACTTATTTCTTACAGTAAATTTAAAAATCATCTGAGAACATACGCTGCTTACTAACTAAATGTAAGAGCGTGAGAAGATTTGCGAAACTACATCAGCTCAAATGAGCTATAAAATGGGCACCACTGCTTTATATTATATTACACTCAGCAAATTCATTTAATTACAAATAAATAAACATTGAGTATGTGGCTTGAAACTACTAATGTGAAACTCTTAATAATAATTGAGAAAAATTGTTTTTAATATAAATTGCAAACAAAGTAATAAAATAAATTCTACAGCAAAACATCCAACTGTGACAATGTGAAACTAAAAGTCACATTTATGATCGAAAACTGGAAAAAGTATAGAATAAAATATTTGTGTAAGTTAAAACAACGGGAGGTCCTTTCAAATCAACATCAAATAAGCAGCACAGAAATTTACACTAAATAATAAACAACAACAAAGGGCAACTGGAAAAGTTTTTACAGACGCACACAAGCAAACACCGATATAGCATATCAGCAGAACAGTAGTAGTAGTAATTCACTTACTTTCATACATGTTGCAAACAAAGACAAAAAATCTAATATTCTCGATTTCACAAGGAGTTTTTTTTATCGGAAGCACAACATAAATCTTAGCAAACACTACAAAATTAAATATATGTATTTCAAAAGTGAACGCGTGCTACACGCATTCAATTGGAAAATAAAATTCACTACATGTTTAAGCTCTCGCACAAATACACACAAATATACTCATGCAACAGTACAGCACAGACTCACACGCACACTGCGATACATTTATAATCCTAAATTTGCCTTGTAGTGTAAATTAATACTGACACATTTCGAACATGACATATGCAAATCAAAAATCACAATCATACAAAGTAACAAATAACAGATTCATTCGGTGTGTTGGTGATTTTAAAACTACAGGAAATAAAAAGAAAAATTCATGTAAATAATTTTACCCTTCTGGCATACAATTATTTGATGGATTTCGTCGCTGTACGTTGAGTTAAAGTATTTGTTTTGTTTTGTATTCGAGAGTTTTAATAAAGTGATGATTTGATTACAAGGCTTTTTTGTTTGCTTTTTCTGTTTAAAAAAATAATAATTCCTCACACTTTGGAATTAGCAAATATGTGGATATTAAAATTTTTAACGAGGGCAGTACCAACAAAATTGTTAACCAGCTAATCTTGTATACAATTAGAATAAAATATCATTTCATTTTTGTGAAATAAAAGTTGTTACATTTGTTTATAAAGCTGCTTACACACGTATGATTTGTACCCACGACTTGTAAAGGTGGTACAGATTGGCCGAAGGGCTTTGAATTCCTTATAACTTGTTCATTATAAGTTTTTTCTTTTTTTTCAGTATTTTGTAAGGACAGTAACAGTTTACAGCAGGATATGGCTTACGGAAAATCCAAAAGTAGTTAAACAGCGAGAAGTGCACCCATTTAAGTTAAAAATTTTCAATTGTTTGAAAAATGATATAAATAATGAAAATAAATGAGTTCCAGGCAATTCCCAAAGAAATTTCGCAATAACCGAAAAATAGGATTCTTCATTATTTTTGAATTTTCTTATTCCTTGTAAGACTCAGACAATATTTTTGAAGATATTTAAAAACATATCATGTTGTATGGTGGCATGACATATTTTTTGGTTCAAACTCCAAAATTTGAGAATAAATTCTTTAAACTCGATATTTATAACAAAAAATAGGTCTATTTCGAAACGGTCCGTTTGCTTTAACAACGAAAATTTCGAAACAAAAATTCTTATGTAATGTTTTCTATAGTATTATAGCTATGCTATTTTATGCGCTACACAGAAGTTAAGACGCGATTTTCATAATTTTTGTTATTGACATTATTACAGTTATAAATTAATTTTTGTTTTGATTTCCTTGTACTTAAAAACAGTATGCGAAAATAAAGAAAACAAATTGTTTTATTTTGTTTTGTTTTCTTTTGTTCTTTGAAGTGAGTAAAACAAAAACAATCAGAACGATTGCTCAATTTATTTTTGTTTTGTTTTTGCACATGAGCACAAGACATGAGCCGCCAAAGGCCTCAAACAATATATTAATTTAATCGTACGCAGCTAGAAAAAATATAAATGGAAACGTTTTGAAATATTTGTAGAGAATTTGACATCACCATGTAATATTATAATTGTATTGCCTTGCTATATCACACATTAATTTGTTTTATATAACTAACGTCCCTTTTCACAATGTATGGTTAGGAATTAACTTGAACTTTAACTGACAGTTTTTCATACAAAACTTGCCGTTAAAGTCCCTGTTATCTTTTACCCATACATTGTGAAAAGGTACATAAGTAGTGTATCCTAACACACCTTTCTTCTTTTTAATTTTTCTGTTTTGTCTTAATACTTATTACTTTTATTTTGTCAAATAGCACTTTATTTTTAACCGACTTAAAAAAAGAGGAGCGCGTAGCTTCTATTTGGTCCTATTGTACACAAAGTGGGTGGACCACGCCCACGAATTTTTGATTTGGTTTTATGGTATATAAATTATTTAATTATTATGAAATTTCCCCAAGACATTGGGCTCTCGCAACAACACAATCCAGAAGTTAAAAAAAAAAACGGGCGGAGCCACTTCCCATAAAAATTAAAATCACATTTCTTCTGCTTCTATTTGACTAATTTTTATGAAACTTTGCACACACCTTGAGTTTAAAAAAGACAAAAACTTTGCATACAAAAAAGTAGGCTAGTCCATGCCTATTGAATTTTAATATTACTTTTTACGTGCTTGTACTTGACCAATTCTTATAAAACTTGGCACACAATTTAAGCTTTTAAAAGGACACTATCCTGTTTAAAAAAGTTTGTGAGAACACGCCCAATTTTTACGCAAACAGTTTACACGTTGACTACAAAGCCGAAGGTCTTGAATTTGTGCCCGGTATCCAATAGTTATTAAATCTCAACACCACACATATTTCTGATGTGCATTACTGTCACTTTGTATCAGTTGTTGGAGGAAAGTTCAAGGGATGAAGGCATAGGTACTGGTCAGTGAACTGCACCGACTTCAGCCGATACTAATCCGAATATAACATCAGAGCGCCCTCCTTTGTTGTGTAGTAGAATCATCGCCAAAGTTAAATAATCAATAAAATGGCTAAAAAGCACAGTTTGGAAATTTAATACGTGAATTTGACACCAGAGGCGCTGCAACGCTGCATTATTACAAAAAAAAAAAAGAATGAAGAATGAATAAAGAATTATTAAGCCGACCTTAAAAATAAGTACTAAAAAGTTGAAATTAATTTAGATTAAGGTAAGTCAAACATTTTTATATGTGTTAGGAAAAATTTCATAAATAAATCTTAAGACAAAACTATGAAAACTTTTCTAAATTGCTCTCGTAAAATCGTTTGTATTTATAATCTGACAAACAAAAATTTTCAGCAACAACCCCGCTTTCTATTTCAATTTATATACACTCTTTCCCCCATAAGGATTCTCAACTGAAATCCCTTGCCTCGTATTGTACTGTTGAGTTGTTTTTATCTTAAGCTTTCACATTATTATTATTAAAATAATAATATTTTTTGGCAAAGCTTTTTATTCATTCTGCGTTTTTTTTTACTCTACTCGATTATTATGAAACCCATACACACATTTGCCAAAGCACAAACAAAAACATTCTTGCAAAAAGTCGAACCAAATATATGTGCATATATGTATATACATACACATGTACATGCATATGTGTAAACGAAAACACATATATACATACTGAAGTACATGTGTATTGAATCCTTCGAAGAGAAAATAAACAGATCAGACCACACACATCCCCTTTGAGCAAGTTATAGATGATGGTTTTTGTTTTTATTTCGTTGCTGCTGTTCGTTCTTGTTTGCGCTGGTTATTCAATTTTCATTGTTTATCAATTTTATGCTTATTTTCAATCAGAAGAGGTTTCATGCATCCTTTTACATTCATTGAGTTGTTCGCCTTAAAGTATGTTTTTTTTCTTTATTGAGATTTACACCATTTGAAAATTTAGCCATAGAAGCTACAATGTTTCACATTTAATGATTAAATTAAAAAAAATTACAATAATTTATACGAAATTTTTTATTAATTATATAAAAATATTATTTCATTTTGTATATAATTAAATAAAAAAGTTTATTACAAATTAATATATGATTATTTAAAAACTCGTTACGCGCAGAAAATAATTATTATTATTATTGATTATACCTACCAACGAAATTGGTTAAACTAACTAATGAGAAGCAGTTAAACACCTTAATAATGCTTATACAATTTCTGCGGTGAACATTTATAGTGAGGAATTTATGGTGAAGAAGGTACATATCATAAGCACGGTTCATGGCATGAATGAAATCCTTTTTTGACGTTGATGTATGTAGTGGAGATCTGATCCTCCTCCTGTTTGTGCTTCAGAGTGTTGTTGTGACAGTCGGTTGTCTAAGATTATGATAGCGACTTGTTTTGTGCACTTTGCTTAGTATTTGAATGCTTCACCAGTAGTTCCCACAAGTCTCCAGTATTTGGATCTATTAATGTTTGACCAAGCTTCTGTTACAAAAAGTAAGATTAGATTTGCTGACTAATTATGATAGAATTTAAAGAAGTCCTACGGTGAGTTGCTTTTACCCTTGGGTTTTTTTTGGCCTGAACTCTTTAATTGGGGTAAATTTTTCTCTATGACTTAATCGAGAAATTGTCATTTGTGCCTGCCTGACTAGCTGGGCATTACATAAACTTCGATTGTGTTATTATTGTTGGCAGCTGATGTGCTATTTAAGTTAAAGTGCTTTTAACATTTCAAAACTCTTGGTCGATTGCGATTAAAAGGTTGTTTTCATGTTCTTTTAGGTGGGGTTAGGTTGCAGTCAAAATCCTTGATTCAGAGACTCTGCTTACTAGGAGTTACGTTGCAGTTTAATACTGACAACGTCAAAAAGTTCTCGGTACTCAAGGGTGCCCTTAGGTTAGGTAAGGTAAGCATGCTATTGGCAAGGAAAAGTGGAAAATTAAAGTCCAGCTCACTTAAGTCCATTACAATGATACCTGTATGCTGCTTTTGAGTTTAAAATAAAATATTTAGAAAAACCAAAGATAGAAGAGGGTGTGAAGGGTAGAAGAAGTAAAGAGGTAATATTTTTTTAAAGGACATGAGAGTGGGTCAAAAAATTAGCTAGTGGTGGAGTCAGCGGCTATACCAGCCTATGTTCCTAATATAAAAGCTCAAGCTTTTGAGCTCAATTTCCTATAACTCGAGCGGGCTTCCAAAGGATAAACAGGGACAAAAACAGAGGACATTAAGGATACCTTCCTGCTTTCGTCATCATTGCAACTGTAGAAGTAGTCATTGTGCGGGAGATCCACACGTTAATCTTGGGTTCCGAAGGCACATGAAACGGTTAATATAGCCACGAGGTTTCTGAATTACTTTCTATTGAAGTTCACGAGATATTTTATCCTATGGGAGCTTAGAGGACGCCAGAGGGCTCTCGTAATTGCACAAGTGGTTTTGTTGCGCCATCTGATTTGAGCTAAATCAATAAAGTTAACATTGAGACGTCCCCAGCAGGATGAAAGTGGGAGGCTACAGAAGTTGAAAATATCGACTTCTCTTAATAGGATTCCTTTCTTTGTTATGTTATCCGCAACTATGTTGCCTGAAATAGTACCGTGTCCACGCACCCAATTTAATAAGACATTTGAGTGCTGCGCGAGTTCATTCAGAACTTTACACCATTCTTGGATGTAGCCCATTGTGACCATTCTCTTTCTTGCTAGTCCAGGATAGTGATAAAGAAAAGGTTCCACACTTTCTCCTTAATCGATACGTTGGCAGCTGCGGCAAAAGTCATTAGGCATGCATACCTGTGAGACAGTATCCGGTTAGCAAAGCTACTCAACTATCAGTAAATATGTTAATTTAAATCTGTGAAGTGACATTCACTTTTTACCAGTCTGAAACTTCCTTTACAGTATCGATATCGGCCTGATAGACAGTGTAGTGATCCTTAAGTCGTTTTGAAATACTAAGAAATAATGTGCCTGTAAAAACTCCATAGCCCACACTTTTTTGTGTTTTGAAACGCTCCGTATAATAATCAACACCTTTTTTTCTTCAGTCTTAAGTACCATTTCTCTACAATTCTGTGGTTGGTATCAATATTTTATAAAGACGTTTGTGTAGTAGCGCAGGGGAAGTTTGATCAATCTTCAGTCATCAATCTTTTGCGTTTAGTATTCTACAGGTGCTGGTACCATTTTCATTCTACAGAGAAGTACAACGAAGATTAATTGCTGAGGTTATTTGTATCTCCTTTCCCAGAAGGTGTAATGGTAGCAGGTGCGGTAAGGTAATGCATCCGTAGGGGCAGTGTGAAGAGTGCAAATTTTATACAAAGTTGCAATTCCTTCAACCTTGTGTAACGTAATGCTTTTCTCCAGCGATGCCTGCGACATAAAGCTCCCATTCAATATATTTGGGCGAACTATGACAATATAGATCTAGTGAACAATTTTTGCAGTGAGACACAAGATTTTTTTCAATGGAGTGACATTTTTGCCTTCTGCACTATATCTAGAATATTTATTTTTAAGCTCAGAGTCAAGAATAACCCAAGATATTTTGCGTATCAGAACTATTTATTAGGTTGTTTATACTTTTTTGTTATTTTTCTTGTTTCAAGTTTGGTCTGAAAACCACCCCTTGTTCATTGTGTGGATTTTTGTAAAGATGTTTTCTTAAAATTCCATCTTTTATTTAAAATAATTTCCATAGTTCCCTTTGTATTTGATTGCCAACTTATACCGCTTTGGTTTAAAATAAGAATTTTTTATACCTAACTAACTAACTTGCAATATAATTGCGCAATTTTTACTGTTGTGCAATAATGTTACCAATTTGTATATCACATTCGAAGGTGGCAAATATCAAAAGATTTTAGCTTTTTATTGTACAATCAAGACAATTGTGTAATGTGATGGCAACATTATTCAATGCTGTTTACTTTTTCACTGTCAAGAAAATCGGGCAATATATACTTAAAAAATATTGTGCAATTTTTTGCATAGGATATGTCAAAATGACAATAATATGTGCAACAACATATGCAATAATATTGTATAGTGGATAAGCCTCTTAAGGCGAATATGAAGAAGTAAAATGTTCTACAAAATTTTTTTCGAAAGCGTTCTACACGCAAAGAAAAGATATTGTTGTAGAATGGTTGAGAAACCAATATTATGTTCCCAGAAACAAATCTTTGGTCGTTGAAAAACAAGTTATAGATATTTTAAACATTAATAGTTTTACGGTAAGCAAAGTAATGTTTGAATTTAATAATAACATTATTATATTCATAAAAAAGTGTGATATGGTTAGAGTTTAACAATATAGTTTTGTTAAAAATTTATGACTGCAACATAAGTATTGTTAATATTTAAAAATAATATAATGTAAATAACAATATGATGTTATCCAAAACCATACTATTTTAAGTTTTTCAGAAACATCTGTCAGTTCAGTGTTTCGTTTGTAAGCTATCAGTATTGCACGCGTCGTGTTAAATAAATAAATAAAGCACAAACAAACAAAAGGGTAGATAAATAAAAACATATACATACGTACATATGTTTAGCTGTTTATACAGACGTGTCGGTATTTTGAGTATACACACATATGTAAGTATACGTTTCTATATATACATTTAATTTCAACAATATTAATTTATTTTTATATAGGATTTAACGCACAGCTGTTTTAAACAAGACATCCACCAATAAATATATGATTGAAAAACAAAATATTATTATTATATTAAATAATACTGTTGTCATATTCAACAATATTATTATAATATAAGAACATGGTATGGGGAGTCTTAATTATATTTTAGTCACATCTAACAATAGTGTTGTCATATTTACAATAACAAGATTAGGTGTAACAAAGGTCATTGTTTTTGTTGATAATATTATTATTAACTCAAACAATAATATTATTAAGAGTTTGCTTTCCTATTGACAATAATATGATTTAACTACAACCATATAATTCAATCATAGTATGTTGCTGTTTGATTATGGTTACCTTAACCATATTTTTTCTTTGCGTGTATTAACCTTAAATACAATGCTAACATTTAAAAGAAATCAAAATTTAAATTGAACTTAAGATTTTTAACTAATTCTCATAACTGCAATATGGGAAAACATTGAGCAAAAATTAGTTTTTTGTTGCTATAAAAAAATTATTATTCAAGCCGGAAACAGTGTAATACAGAAGACATTTTTCTTCTTATTGTCTTTGAATTTTGGCTTTTGCCTCTAATAATATCTGAGCATTGTTGTTGTTGTTATTGTTGTTGTTCATAGTTCTTGCTGCCGTTTGTTTTAATATCTGTTGAGGCGGCCAAAACAGTGAGAGTGTGAGCATAATTGTAATTAAATTTGGATCTTATCCAAAATTATATAAATCATTATGCCTTTTTATCGTCAACAATTCATTTTTCCTTACCAAATGAATTCAAACGAAAAAAATAAAAGAAATACCAAAGAGAAGAATGAGGACTTTATTTTTGTTTCTTGCATATCTTTCTTTCTTTGGTCCTTAATATTTTATTTTCAGTTTTGTTCCATTTGGCTTCCAACAAAATTGTCTGCATGCAAGAAATAGTTTGGCAAAAAATATAAAAAGAATAAACTGCTATGGGGAAATTATTAACAAACAAAAAAAAAACCAGCTAAAACTTTGCTATAGATTTTATTGAAATGTTATTATTGTCTTGATGATTATGTTGAAAATAAGAATATTGCAAGACTTGTGTTTGATCCTTTATGGTATAAGATTTTTTTTTAATTTCTTAAGACCTTTTTTATACCCTTTACCAAAAAATGGTAAAAGGGTATATATAGGTTTGTCATTCCGTTTGTAATTTCTACAATATTAATAAGCGACACATAAAGTATATATATTCTGGATCCTTATGCATAGGGAAGACGAACAAGCGATGTCCGTCTGTCCGTCTGTCCGTCTGTCTGTACGTGAAATCGGTTTTCCCAAGCTCCCAGAAGAGCTAGAGACTTCGTTCTTGGACTGGTGTGTCAGAAATTTTCCGAAAAATTTTGCTATTGAAATTCAGCAAAATCGAGCAGACGGTTTCAGAGCTGGAAACCTCATACTCAATATTCCCATAGAAAATAACTACCGAAAACAAGTTTTCATTACTTTTTTATTAAATTAACTTATTTTATACTTCGGTATGAATAAAATTGGTATTTATAATTAAAAAAAAAATTTAAAAAATTTAACAAAATAAAAAAACGTTTCCAGGGTTGGATAACTTTAACTTTTTTCCTAATAATTAAACATATTTCATGTTTTAGGAAGAAAGCTATTTTCTCAGGAAGTGTAAAAGCTACGGGTCTGAAATTTGGACAGTGTATGTAGAACTTTGGTCGCTACAACAACAAATATATAAAAACTAAAAATTAAAGGGTGTTCCAAAATGAGTGACGAAAACTTTTAAAATCCCATGTAATATACATACAATTGTATTATGTATGTACATATGCATATTGACACTTGAAATTTGTAAAATTAGTGTATTTTTATATATGCTGCAACAATTAACACTAAAATTAAAAAAAATTTAAATTAAAGGGTGGTCCATCAGTTAATGCAATTTTGACTATGTAATTTTAACAAATTGCTATATCTTGGAAACCATAAGAGCTAAACTGTTGAAATTTTCAAAAACGGTAAAACTAAAAAATCCAAAAATTATAAAATCGCGAAAAATTTAAAAAAAATCGCCAAAGCGAAAAAAATCGCCAAAATAAAAATAAACGCTAAAATTAAATAAAAACGCCAAAAAACCGCAAAAATCGCCAAAACAAACAAAAAATGGTTATATGAACAAAAATCGCCAAAAATTAAAAAAAAAATCGCCTAAATGAAAAAAATCGCCACAATAAAAGAAATCGCCAAAACGAAAATAAATCGCCAAAATTAAAAAAAACGCCAAACACTAAAAAAATCGCCAAAACAAAAAAAAATTGCCTATATGAAAAAAAATCGCCAAAAATTAAAAAAATCGCTTATATGAAAAAAAATCGTCAAAATCAAAAAAAAAAAACGCCATAACGAAAAAAAATCGCCAAAATTAAAAAAACCCCAAAAACCGAAAAAATCGCCAAAACGAGAAAGTGTCAAAATTAAAAAAATTCACACCATGACAAAAATCCGCAAAAATCGCCAAAACAAAAAAAATGCTTATATAAACGAAAATCGCCAAAAATGAAAAAAAAAATCGCCTAAATGAAAAAAAATCGCCTAAATGAAAAAAAATCGCCAAAATCAAAAAAATCGCCAGAACGAAAATAAATCGCCAAAATTAAAAAAAAAAACCTCAAAAACCGAAAAAATCACCAAAACAAAAAAAAATTGCCTATATCAAAAAAAATCGCCAAAAATTAAAAAAATCGCTTGTATGAAAAAAAAAAACAGCAAAATCAAAAAAATCGCCAAAACGAAAATAAATCGCCAAAATTAAAAAAAAAACGTCAAAAACCGAAAAAAATCGCCAAAACGAGAATAAATTGCCTATATGAAAAAAAATCTCCAAAAATGAAAAAAAATCGCCTAAATGAAAAAAAATCGCCAAAATCAAAAAAATCGCCAAAACGAAAATAAATCGCCAAAATTAAAAAAAACGCCATGAACCGAAAAAAATCGCCAAAACAAAAAAAAATTGCCTATATCAAAAAAAATCGCCAAAAATTAAAAAAATCGCTTGTATGAAAAAAAATCGGCAAAATCAAAAAAATCGCCAAAACGAAAATAAATCGCCAAAATTAAAAAAAAACGTCAAAAACCGAAAAAAATCGCCAAAACGAGAATAAATTGCCTATATGAAAAAAAATCGCCAAAAATTAAAAAAACGCCATGATCCGAAAAAAATCGCCAAAACAAAAAAAATTGCCTATATGAAAAAAATCACCAAAATTAAAAAAAAAACGCTAAACACTGAAAAAAATAGCCAAAACAAAAAAAAATTGCCTATATCGCCAAAACCAAAAAAAAATTGCCTATAAAAAAAAATCGGAAAAAGCACCAAATTAAACAGAATGCCTAAAACCTGAAAATTGCACAAAAAGTATGAATTTTTTCACAAAATTAATATGTACCTACATACATATCTCTGTGCTTATGTATGTATCTCTATACTACATAAACGCACTTTGGTAAAGGGTATATAAGATTCGGCACAGCCGAATATAGCACTCTTACTTGTTTTAAGATAAGATGGTATGATTTCTTGGCATTTGTCTAGTCTACCAGAATAGACATTAAAAATGAATTGTCTTTTAAGTTTATTAAAACAAAGGAGTTATAAATTTTATGTTGTCGTTGCTTTTTGCTTGATAAAGAGAAATTATGTGGACAAATGTAATTGTCTTAAAAGTTTATCCTATTGCACAAAATTCTTTTATTCATAATTAAAAATACATATATCCATAAATATATATATCTATTATCAAAATTTGTAGCATAACAGCAATAATAGAAAATGTTAACTCTTGAACAAATTAGTCAATGGAAATGGAATAAGGGACATCAATAATTGCATTAAATACATCGAAGATCATTCAAATTTCACACAACAAGTAACGACAGATTGACTAAGAACTTCTCTTTGGAACATATTTTCCCCACTTTGGGAATGCAACTAAATATTTGAGCACCAATAATAAATAAATCGTTTATTTCTTAGAATAGTTTTTTATTATAATTTAAAATAAATTTGTCAAAAAAATATTCCAAAATTAAAAAAAAATGCTGAAACGAAAAATCGGCAAAAATGAAAAATATCACCATAAATAAAATAAAATGCTAAATTATCACCAAAAGTAAAATAGTCGAAAGACTAAAAAAAATCGTCAAAAATCTAAAAAATCGTCAAAAGGAAAAAAACGTAAATAAAAAAAAATCTCAAAAAACCAAAAAAATCTACCAAAAGAAACAATCCCAGTAACTGAAGCTTTTGTCTGCGGGACAAAAATGCATTTTCAGTAAAATTTTATTTGATTTAGTATCTAAGTTGATGGAACTTGACATTGATTCACTAATTTTTTTAATTGAACGAAATGGCATAAAAAAACATGTTTTCTGCAATAATTGATTCATTGGGAACAAAATTTTATTTATATATGATTTAATTCAATCATGATGATGCTTGTCAAAATATATTAGACTGCAACATGTTAAAAGTTTTCTTAAAGCTTTCTGTTTAAATATTTAGTGATTCTCAATTACTTTGCAGGATTATTAATATACATATATGTAAGATCTTTTTTAAGTTTTAAAGAAATTTGTTGAAGGTCTTGTGATAAAACTCCACAAATTCCTCAATAGTCACAAGCACATATATACTTATATTTATTATAAAGCAAGTAATGTCTCAAAAAATCAATCGGCTTATTTATAAGTAAGTGCATTTAATTTTTTACAATTCTCAAATAGTTAATAAGCAGAATTTAATTTAATGGCCTGTTTCTATATAACAAGTCAGTACTCAGGCAAGTGGCGAGTACGTAACAAATTGAGTTTTTGTAGTACAATTGTCAAGCTTACGTCATATTTGGTAGCACTTTTTTGTATTTTTAATTTCTTTATCGCCATGGTATACAATTTGGTATTTGAGTTAATATTTTCCCCTACTAAAAGCATTAATGAATGGTAGCCCTAGGAGAAAATCATACAAAATAAATTAATATAAAATATAAGGTCAGTTCGATTATTTTTGAAACAAAATCGAGTAAGTGATTAAATCCTGAGAATTTTTGCTAGAAAGCATTAAAGAATGTTTGAATAGTTAATATGTAATAATTTGTTTTCACAAATTATAAAAACTTATTAAAATTTGGCTGAAACAAGTCAAAAAGCTTTTGTACACAAACATAAAACATAAAAAGAAGAATTTTATTCACTAATTATCATACATATGTACATATATGGTCAGATGGTTACTAATTTAATTAATTTAATTTAATGGAAATACTCCTAATATCCTTGTTTTGAATGTATCTAAGTTCAAGATAAGAATAATGGATAAAAAGGTTTTACATTGAAATTTAAAATATTGGTTAGTTAAGTAAAACTTAAGGGTGTAATATCTTTCAATATATTTAAAATGTGGTAAAATGTATTGGAGACATAAAAATATATTTCATATGCATAAAACCGGTATAAACTCTTTTTTTAAATATGGTAAGCACCATATAAGAAATAAATGACAAATTTACTGAAAAATAAAATTCACAAAAAAGAAAATTGTAATCGCTATTTTGGGCAAGCAATTATTCAGACTAAATTTACTATCTCAAGAATATGTGTAAGCGAACGAAATTCAATATAATACCGCGAAGTTCTGCAAAAAGTTTCAGATACTAGAACAAACCTATTACTACTTTTCTTGAACAAATTTGTGTGAACAAAATTGAAAATAAAATTATGATGAAAATATATGGAATATAATATGAGAATGCTTAGATATATACTTACATTTTCAAGAATACTTAAATTAATTGATTGTGTGGACATTAGATTTCTTCTTTAATAAATGATTTCTGATTGCCTGTATTTGACATTAACTACAATTGGAATTGCTATATAGAAACAACAAATTAAAAAATTTATTACGTTTTTAATCAAAAAAAAATTTACACTTGTTTTATGGAACCCTAAATCTAATTTTTGTACTCATATGAACAAAATTTTTGAGTTACTTGTCATGCAGAAACATGGCATAGGAAGAATTTTTAATAAATTTCTTTCAATATACATATTTAATAAGTGAGTTTTGAGTTATTTAATTCAATCATAAGATTAATTAATTTTTGTTTTACCTTTAAGTGATCTTTTGATTCATCTAAAAACACACTTTAATTTAAATCTATACCCATGTTATAAAATGTTATAAAATATTAATGCGTTCTTTAGTCAAAATTTGTGTGGAAATTATTTTCACGTACACTTCAAGATAAAACTCTTTTTTTTTTGCATGGGGGGTTTATGTTTGTACGTTTATAAGAAGTAGCCTATGGAACCTTCCGAACCTATCCTTAAAACTTTTATTATAGTTTCAGCAGAGGCCTATTAAAGCTTTTTTCATAAGAAAAACAGAAACCTTTAACGTGGACATGGTATTCGCCGTCCAGTACATCTGTGAACCCTCCAGCCCATTTTTTTACCCCTCCGTCGTCTGACAGAATACAAAAGAAACATTTTTTGTTTGTTACACTTTAACGGCAAACACATAGATAGATTTTCTTCTAGAAAATACATGCAATGTCTATATAATTTTAGATGTAGGAGCAATAGGGGTAGGGCTCAATATTTCCCCTCTAAAACTATCCAACCAGTTTTTAAGATTTGGGATATAGATGCTGTAGTTGTTAGTCATAGATACGCCTACGACTAAAAAACTACACAGAAATAATAAGGCAAGAATTATTTTCAATAAAACCATGTTATTGAATAAAATTTTTAATTTCAATAATATTTATCATTAACTTGAATATTACTATTATCAATACGGGGCATTTTAAAATATCACTTAATTCATAGCTGGACACTGAGAGAAAAGCGGGAGATATGTATTCACGTATGTGTATTCATTTGTATTATAAGCCGATTGATGTTCGGCACTGGTGCCAGTTTGAACAGCCTGGAATTAATTCAGAGCTGCCCACAGAGATATACCCGAGAGAAATGTATAAGCGTATGTGTATTCATTTGTATAAAAAGTTGATTGATGTTTGGCACTCCGGTGCCAGTTTGAACAGCCTGGTTTTAATTTCATTTGTTTGTGTTGGTGTTTATCTTGCTTGTTGATTGAATCAACGCGGACATGTGCTATTGTTGTTGTTCATTTTAATTGCTCGTGTTGTGGTCGTATGAATCCCCACAAACAAGCGAAAAATGTCGTGGCTAATTTTTTTTTTTTTTTGCTCAACAAAGTTGTTTTTTAGTTATATCAAAGCAATGCGCACATATGGAAGAAACATAAGAAATCATGCTTTGCGTGTATTCATTATTTGCGTATACAATAATGATTTGCTCTTTAGCTGAGTGGTAAGTACGTTAGTTTACGAGTATTAGTCAAGAGATTGTCAGTTCGACTCACCCAAACACATTTAGTTTTAATCGCATACCAGCAAAAACAAACAAAAAGGGCTTGAAAAATATGATATTCATCCACAAATAACCAAAGCCAAATCTGTTTTCAGTTATCTGATTTTTTCACTAAAACGTACTTCGGATTACTGAAATTTTTTACATTTAGGCGCACTGCTTAAAATTACTACAATATAATAGAAAAATACAATAAATTACTTAAGAGCGAAAAGTACATATACATTTTGCCATTTAGTTTTTTAACGGACACAACATGCACAATTTTTTCAGCCTTAAGTTATGCAATCGATTTTTAATAAATAAATTTTTCATTATTTATTTTTTCACTAAAGCGAAATAAGTTTCATACAAAACGTAGTTATGGACTTGCTTTTGGTTTTAAGTAATATGATATTTTCAGTAAAGCGATCTTTCGCTAAAGCAAAGTAAATAAGACTAGCTGCGCTTAAAATCAGTGAGGGGATTTGTATCGCTTTCGGTAATTCGATTTTTTCAGTAAAGAGTTTTGCGCTAAAGCGGATTCGACAGAATGAAAATAAAATTTCAGGCAACAACTTTATTATTTGATTCATTAAATTTCTTTATTGACTTAAATTTTAAATAAACAAGCATACAATTTTATTTATCAATAATGCAAAAATTGTCATCACAGAAAATTCAAAAGATTTTTTTATTAATTCAACGATTTTCGTATTTAAATATCAAAATTATTTTTTTCGGTGTAGGATTAAGAGCGGGAGGAGAGGTGTGCAATGTATATCTCTCCGAAACTATGAAAGTGATTTTTATTGCATTAAAAACCTAGGTAAGAACATTGAAAAACTAATTACACTTTACAATGCTTTCTCAGTACAACGACAGTTCTGGTTTTTTAAATAAGTTTTTGTTTTTACAACTCTCGTATTCTATTTCAATTTAAAAGATTTTGTAATTCATAACAACTTAAACAGTTAAGGGAACGATTACTTGAAAAATAAACGTGAAGGAAAAACTGCCTTAGATATAGCATACTGTTCTCCTTTGCCAATGAATTTCACTTTCCTTACTAAGTTCAATTCTATAAGAAAATTTCAATAATTTTAATACAAAAATTATATAGTGAAGAAAAATTAATAAATTATATAATTCTTTATTTAAGCATAACAAACTACATATTTCATTATACTCGCATCCCTGTAGTTTACACATAGATTCCTTGCTATTCAATACATATTAATGATGAAGCATTAAATAACATTAAAGATAGAAGCAGAAAAAATAAAAAAAAATTTTAAGGAAAATAATTGGACAGTGTAACTTCATATCAGGATCCATTAAGTGCTATAAAAACTATATTTCTTACTTTAATTTTGCATATCTATAATATTTTAAAACTAAAATAGAGTAAGCTTTGTTTACTTAAAATTAAAATCATCCTGGAACAAACTACTCAATTTCATCTAAAATTTTCTACTGAATTTTGTAACTCCTTGCATGTGCTTAAGGATAAAGCAATTCAATATCATTAAAATGTAAGAAAGGCGAAATCCAAAATAAGAAGATATAAAAAAAGATACGAGTACTAAACGAAAAGAACACCATAACAACATTCGCATAATAAAATTTTGCAGACACATAAATCTTTGATACACAAATAAACTGATTAAAATTTATGTGCAACTGATTATTCCTTTTTAAAAAGGATTCAATTTCTTAAAAGCAACACATACTATAAAAACAACGATAAAATTCAAGGAAATCATAATACCCCATGCACAAAATATAAATATCGAAAATTATGAACGTATACGAGTACTGTATTAGATACGTACAAATTTTTGTACATATAATTTGTGCGAATATATTGAGAGTGAGAGTTTGTTAAAGACGCATTAACCCGCCACAGCCCAAACACGTGACCAAACACACGCGCGTGTATGAATTCGTATCAATTGCTCTGGCTGGTATAACTGAAGGGTAGCAAACGTATAACTCTCAGTAACAGTTTTAATCAGATTGAATTTTTGGAGATTGTGACGTTTATATTGAAAGGTCAAACAAATTATGTGGTATCCAGCCATATAAATCTCTGCCACCCTTCATCATCATCACATTTCTCACTATGATTGTGTTATTTTGTTTCATTCGTCGTTTGTTTGTTGTTTAGTACTTTGCATATGTTAAATGTTATTGTTTCCCAACTGGTTACCATGACGCTAAATCCATCCACTGGGTTGGTTGCCTTTCGAAACAGTTTTTCTTTTCTTACTACATATTCTTGTGAAATTGTACAACAAAACAAACTATGAAAATGAAAACCACTTCAAACTTTAGTACTTCATTAAACGCGTGTCTACTGTTAGGAAGCGCGTATGTTTGAATTTTAACAATACCAAAGAAAAATAGAAATAAATTCTGAAAACAATATGAAAGCACAAATTTCAACGGATGTGGGCATAGACGCCTTTTGCTTGTTTGGATCTATCAGTCAGAATGTTAAGGAGTGCAATTTTTTATATGAACAAAATTAAAGTTTTTAAAAGGTATTTTTAAAAAAACTCTCTTAGCAAGGGTAACTTTTGGAAAAAATACATTTTGAAAATATACATACATATACATATGTACGTTTTGTGGAAAGTACGTCTCATAAAACTGTTCACAAATAAAAAGTACTTTTAGAAAAAATACTTTTAGTAAAAAATTTTTTAAAAAAAGTACACGACAGCACCTTTTAAAAAAAATTCTTTTAGAAAAAGTACCTTTTAAAAAAAGTACCTTTAGAAAAAGTACCTTTAGTAACGTACGCTTTAAGCAACTGCGTTTTAAAAAGAATACGTTTTAAAAATGTACCTTTTCAAAAAAGTACTTATTTGAACAAATACATTTTACAAAACGTACACTTTAGCAAAATTATCTTTTAGAAAAAGCATATTTGAGAAAAACTCCGTTTAACTAAACGTACCTTTAAAAAAAATTAGCTTTTGGTCAAGCACCTTTAGAAAAAGTATTTTTTGGAAAAATTTAATATGTATTTTTAGCAACTTTTGGAAAAAATACCTTCCAAAATGTACAATTTATGGAAAGTACTTTTTATAAAGATTTGTCCTCCAAAAAATAAACTACATTCAGAAGAACGTTTTGCAAAAAGTTTCTTCCAGAATAAGTACTTTTTATAAAGATAAGCTTTCAAAATTGTTTTTCTTTTAGAAAAAGTACTTTTAGAAAAAGTACCTTTAAGATATAGTTCCTATTAGATGCAGTATATTTTAGAAAAATTACCTCTTATAAAATTTCAAAATAAGTACCCCTATGAAAAAAGTGCCTTTTAGCAAAACTTGGTAAAAAATTATTTTTTTCAAAAATTATATCTTTAGAAAAAGTACATTTTATAAAAAGTACCTTTTAGATAAAACGCATTTTTAAAAAGATTCTTGTGGAAAAAGTACCTCTTGGGAAAGCACGTTTTAAAAAATTATGTTTTAAAAAAGGCACGCTTTAAAAACAGTAACTGTTTGCAAGAGTACTTTTTAAAACAAATACATTTAAAAAAACGTACACTTTAGCATAAGTATGTTTTAGAAAAAGGATATTTGTGAAAAAGTACCTCTAACAAAAAGTACATTTGAAAATAGCTTCTGGAAAAGTATTTTTATAAAAAGTACCTTTTGAAACCTTTTTATTTTAGAAATACTACTTTTAGAAAAAAAACTTTTTAAAAAAGTGTCTTTTAAAAAAATATTTTTAGAAAAAAATACCTTTTAAAACGTACATTTTAAAAAAATACCTTCGACATTTTAGAAAAAGTACCTTCAAGAAAGAGGTCCTTTTGGAAAAAGTCCTAATCAGATTAAGTGCCTTTGAGAAAAAGTATATTTTTGAAACAGTACCTTTTAGAAAAAGAATCTATTTAAAAAAGTACCTTTCAGGAAAAGAATATATGTATTTGAAAAATTACCTTTTAGAAACTTTAAAAAAGTATCTGTTAGGAAAGCATTTTCTTGATAGTTTACGTTTTAGAAAAATTATGTTTTTTTAAAGTACTTTTTGGAAAAATTAGCTTTTAGAGAAAGTACCCTTTAGAATATGTAATCATTGGAAAAGTACCTTTTAAATAAATTAGGCATTCAATAAAGTGCCTTTTATAAAATGCATCTTTGAAAAAGTACATTTTATAAAATGTATCTCTAAAGAAAATTACATTGAGAAAAATAAACTTTTAGATATATTAAGTATCTTTTAAAAAAATTATTCAAACAGCATCTAGTAGAAGAAGTACCTTAAGAAAAAGTAGGTATCTTCCAGAAAAACTCTTTTAAAAAATACATATTGAAAAATTAAATTAAAAAATTCACCTTTTAGAAAAAGTACCTGTTAAAAAGTAACTTTTATAAAAATTACCTTTCAAATAAAAAGTATTAAAAATTATTATTATTTTAGAAACTATCTTTTGAAACAAGTATCTTTACAGAAAGTACTTTTTTGGACAATTTATTTTTTTAAGAACTAAATTTTTAAAAAAGCACTTTCGCAAAAATAAACGTGTAAAAGAGTACATTTAAAAGAAGAAAAAACGTTTGGAAATTGTTTCTTTTAGAGGAAGTCCCTTTTGGAAAAGTACCGTTTTGAAATAAGTGCATTTTTGCTTTTTTGTAAAAGTACCTTTGCAAAAAAGTTCTTTTAAATAAAAATTACCACTTCAAAAAAGTACCTTTTCAAAGAAAAAAAGGTCTTTTCAAAGGAAGTACCTCCAAGAAAATTCGTCGTAAAAGAGAGCATTTAGAAAAAGTCCTTTTACAAAAAATGCCTTTTTTGAAAAAAGTTCTTTTAGAAAAATTCAAGAGAATATTCTAACATTTTGGTTAAATTATTAATATTCGGAAGAGAGAAAATACTATCTATTTGAAGAACTCGCGAAAATAATCAAAAATTGTTGTTATTGCTTTTGCTTTAGCTTTTGCAAAAGAAATCATTCTTTTAAGAATTTATTACAAAATAACTCATCTTCACTATTTCTTTTTTATATTTTTTTTATCTGTAGCCTTATGAAAGTGTGTGTTTATTTATATGTTTAAGTGTTTTTCAGCTGCCGACCAACCCTTTTCCTTTTCGCAAACATGGTTGTTACTTTTTTTTTGGCTGCTGTAAGTAATTGTGCTTCGTATAATCCTTAAAGGCAAATTTGAAATTGATATTGCTGTTGGGCATCGTTTCTTTAGACACTAGTGGCGAACCGATGTCGCTATTTGTTTCCGTTTATTCATTTCAACTTTTTCTGGTTGCTGCAATACAACAGCTGAATTAAGTGAAGTTGTATGGGGAAATGAAATACATTTAAAGAAACGTATGTATGTATGTACTCGTACAACTCAATGCCGAGCAGGAAATGAATGGGGTCTAAAGTAAAATTTTTATCTGAGGTTTTTGTTTTCTGTTACTCGTTTTTCTTTTATGCAATTTGTTTAATTTTTTTTCGCCAGTTCTTAGTTTCTTTTGCTGATTTTTTTTTTGTTGCACTTACAAACATAAAGTGGGTCTATATATATACACACATATATATTATTTTTGCTAGTGTTTTAAAAAAAGATTTTTCATTTCTTGGTTTTCTAGCATTTCCAAGGCTGGTTGGGGTTTTGGTTCCTCATGTTCGTTTCGTTTACGACCATGATTTATTGAATTGTATAAATAGCAATGAAAGCAATACAATCATTGGTTTTGTTTGGGCCGCTTTTATAATTGTTGTTATTGTTGTTATTGCTCATTTTTCTTGAGGGTCCCTGCAGCATATTTAAGTGAAAGAGTCCATTTTTTTGGGTGCTTTTATTACTGGGTCTAAAAATTTCTATTGTATGATTATTCGCGTTTTTATTGCAGTATGTACAGTCTTAGAGAAAAGTCAAACTACTTTACAGCTAATAGCAATTAATCGCATATATTTTAATCGTAATCGCAATTATAAAAATTTGTATTATTTGCAAGCTCTAGTAGTAAGTAACAATTTATAGAGATAAAGGAAATTATGCTCATTACATCCCTTATATACTTGTTTAATTTGTTTAAAAAATCTTAGTTTTGAAAAGATTTCCTGTACAAGGCCGTTAATGTACGAGTATTTTACAATTCAAAACAATACCAACCTGTTCAAAAAATTATGCCTAAATTCCACAAATGCTTAATACATTTATTTGTTTTTTATTTGTGCTGTGTGTAAATACTTTTGCTTAAGACTGTAAGAACAACATCAAGTTGCTGCCTTGAGTGTTTGAGGCTGTTTATCAACTTTTGTTGTTGCTATTGTTGTTGCTGTTTTTGTTGTTGTGCTCTTATTTTCATAATATTTTGTGCTCGCTGAGTGTAAAATGTCGTGTAAAATTACTTTACGCTTTTGTTATGCATGTATGAATTACACCAAACAAACGAGCAGTACTCCCCAGAGCTTATAAATCACAAATACATTTTCCATAACCTTAACCCCAAAAAAAAGAGAAGAATAATGAATACGACAACAATAATCTTGAATAAGCAAACGAATGGTTTTTCAAAAAAAAAAAAAGAGAAAAAAAAACATAAGAAAAGGTCCATTTATGAAAAACCATTATATACAGAAGTGTCCAGTAGTAAGGGAACTGTTGAAGGAAGAAGTCTGAGCACAGTTTGGATTTGAAATCCCCAAAAATGCATTTAATTCGTGAGAAATTTCCTTGCTTTTACAGAAAGCAGAAATTTTCGGAAAATGTACAATGTATTCGCCAGACTTTTCGATGCGACAAGTATCAAATCTTTTACTTGTTCCAGCTTAATATATGTATTTTTCACATTTAAAATACGTCGAGTTCATAACTGACTCTCGGAATTACTGATGATCAACAAAAGGATGAGAATATTCGTACTTCCTGTATAAATAATATTTAATATTGCAATTGGCTGATTTCAGTACCAAAAAACTTCTAGTGCGGCTGTATTCTGAAAGTTTTTGATTAAATTCCTAACAAGCAACCTCAAAATACCAGACACGCAAACTGCTATCAAACTGCTATATTTAAGGAATTTTTGTACATATGAGGAGTCGCAGAAAAAAACGTTGACTTTTTGATTACTTCAAAATGTATGAAAACTATATTGCTGCTGACTATTAGGCAGATTTTTGTTATGTAGGGATACAATAGGAAGTCACTACATAACAATAATCTGTTTAATAGTCAGCAGCAATATAGTTTTCCAACATTTTGAAATAATGTAAAAGTCACGTTTTATGCTGCGACTGCTCATATAATTGAGAATTCTCAAGATAATGATCAATTGTTTCCAAGAGACCTTACATTGCAGGCCCAGGCACATATAATCCGTCCTACGGTACATCGTCGCCTCAGAATTGGTTTAGCGAATGCGCTAAGACGTTGCAGTGATAAAAAGGTTTGCATAAAGTTTTTTTCAAAATATACCTGATGGATTTATTTTGTATTTCCACCACTGTTTCAGACACATGTTTTGAAAAAAAAAATAAAAATTTTGTGAACTTTCATGAACGAAGTTACAAGTTAATATTACTTTACTTTATTGCAAGTGGAAAATACGCTTTGTATACAGCAAAGCAATATTTATTAAACCTTGAGTTGGAGCATGTTTGTTGGAAATTTTTTTACATCTGACTGACAGAAGCATTAGACGACTGAAGTTGATATATTACAACACCGAAATAAGTACGTTTTTTAACTATCTAATAATAATTATGTACATACAATATTAAAAGCGTTGCATAATATTACAATATGTTAACTTCAAATTTTCGAATTTAAAGAAAAAATCTTAAAAATTGCTGAACTTTTTCCGGCGCAAGGAAACATTTTTGTGGCGCAGCAAATTATTTTGAAAAGTGCGCCTACATTGGTTTGTGCAAAATATTTACAGAGAGAGAGAGAGAGAGAGAGAGAGCGATACCAAAAAAAACAGAGACTATTGCTAGGAACCAGGGACATCATTCAGAATTTTAAAATTGTACTTTCTTGACAGTAATTGTTCAAAGAGATTTTTTTAGTTTAAATAGCATATTTTGGTTTATTTTTACTAAAGTAATTGACTTTGGTCTGGCAAATTTTGCGGAAGTTGAGGTGTCAAAGCATATGCTTACACCTGTTTCAGTTAAAATTCTAAATACACAAGTTAATAGCAAATTTAGAAGAAAAATAATTTTTTTATTTGTCGCTGCGTTTTGCTTTCACTGTTTTTAAGTGAGAAAAATATGAATTTCATGGTTCAAAAGTGAAAATTGATATATGCAATCGTTTGATACTTAGATGTACTAAATTAGTCATTGGTGTACTGTTGTACTTTCCGAGTTTGAATAGTACCAAAAAGGATCAATTGAACCAACTTTGCCTTCCCTGCCAGGAACGCAACTGGGACGAGCGATGAATTTCGTCCACTTTGACGAATTCGTCAATAAGAGCTAGCTGCGTAAATTCGTCGTGTGAAGCACAACAACATCGAATTTTTTCAGCGAATTCAAGTTTGCTGTTATGTATACAAAGACAGAGAGAAACACAGAAATTTTTTTTCGTCGTTAGTCGGCGTACAAAATAGAAATAAATCTATCTCATAGTTCGTCGCGGTATTGTGTTCCAATGTGCTTATGCACAAAATGCTTCTGAAGCATATACATAGGTTTGCGACCGAGTATTATAAATTTTCTATAAAACAACAATTTTTTACAGACATGCACAATTACATGTAAGTCGAAAAATGTACATGTCAGATGTAAAAAACACATCGTGTACGACGGTACACATCATTGAAACGCCCTAGGATTGCCGGTAACTTTTTTCCACTAAGTGCTCTTCTTGGTCTGGCCAGACCAGAGTGCAAAAAGCTAAAAAACCCAATTAAATAAAAAGTAAATAAGAATATTTTTTATTAAACAAATATTTATTTTTCAAACTATACGAATTTGTTATATAAATTTATTATATTTTTATACTATTCTAAATGACAATCGTCGCAAATGTAGTTTCTATTTTCTTTAGCATGATGCAGGCACATTGCTTTTCCACATTTACCGCAGCTAAAACGAGTTTTGCGTTTTCTTTTCGTTGTTAAATTGCACCTAACGCATAATGGCCGGTAATTTTTTGAGGAGGGTTGGAAATTGTACTGTTTCCAACTGTGATGGGGTTAAATCTTCAGAGGATTTTTGTGGTTGGCCTGAAAATTTTATTTTTAATATTATATTTTTATACGTATGTATTTATAAGGGTTATTCTTACGTAAACATTAAATTTCGCCAAAGCATTTCTGATGTGTGAAAAACGCATAACATAGGATTTGGTAATCCATTTGAGGGAGCACCAGCTGATTCACTAATTCGACAAGAAATCGGCGACGACGATTTGTTTGTTTTAGATTTACCATGTCCTTATAAATCAAAAATGAAGCTAAGCCAAATATGTCCTATATATTGTAAAACATGGCCATTGACCAGCAGGTGGTTCCTTGTTTGCAGCTTTATTATTATAACATCTGGTCCATTGTGTCAACTCTAGCTTTATTTCGATTATAATCAATAATTTGGTTGAGTTTTTAGCAGCGTCTAGTTGCTCTACCTGGCTCGTCTTCCGCTGTTATATTTTCTTCGATGGTATTTGTATAACCCTACGTCTCCACTAGCCATCGACTTACACATGACATGATAATGACGCCTGCAGAGCAACTGTGAAAAATTCATCAGCTTCCTTGTTGTGGTAAACACGTGCCATGTCCATGTCCAGGCATATGAAAGTATTTTCGAGTAGTTCAGTAGAGATACAATATTTACCAAATTTGCTCCGTCTCTTTTCTTTGTATTGCAAATTGTTGCGAACGGTGAATCTCATGGCGAAAATTCTTGCTCAGACATATGATCGGGCATTGATGTCAGAACATGGACAAAAGTCAGACAAGAGCGGTCTATATTAGCCATTTGCCATGTCCGAAATGATGCCCATACCAGGTTCATGGCTAGTGGAGACCGCTAGTAATAATCTGTTGATAACAGTAAAATAGCTTTATGTAATGTTTATAAATTAGTCTGCCTACCCGGTTATGCCGGCGCTAATGAACGCCACTGGCTCTAATAAAACTTAGGCAGATTTTATGCCAGAGCAAGTGTATGCTCTTAAATTTAAATTCAAGCAGTTGAATGCTTTTAAATAAAACAGCCGATTTAAAGGCTAAGCTAAAATTGATTTTTATTACAAAAATTTCTTTCTTTTATACCTAATTAACGGAATCCTTAAAACTAGAATAATACAATAATATTTAATAATTGTTGCTTTACAAAAACGGGTAGTTATTTGTTGTAACAAGTATTATTTATTATTATTATTGTTTTGAGTTAAAATTGAGTGACATTCCTATGGGAAAGTGCACATACTAAATTGTGATATTAGGGTGACCATAGGGGTACACTACACCCTACCCCTTAAGAAAAATTTTACAATTTTATGTTTCTTAAAATTCAAAAATTTTTTTTTTTTTTTTTTTTTTTTTTTTTTTTTTATAGATATATATATAATTTTACAATTATAACCAATATTTTATACTAATATTTTTTTAAATTATTATTATGTATTTCTTTTAACTTACTTCCTAGATCTATGACAGAGTTTACTCCTTTAGTTTGTACTATTCTATATGGACCATGGTATGGTGGTTGATTCTTTTTCCTATTAAAGGTTTTTACTAAGACCATATCTCCTACATTCAAATTTAACGGATTAAATTTTACACATTGTTCAATGCGTTTCTTTTTTGATATCTCCAGTAACTCTTTTGCTTTTTGCAACGAAAATTTTAATCTAGCTTTCAATTCTTTCGAATAATTATCTATATTATAGATTGGTTCAAAATTCAATAAGTTTTCATTAGGCAAGTTTGGTAATCTACCGAATATTAACTCGTATGGAGTGTAGTTTGTGTCTATATGCGGTGTTGTGTTATACGCAAAACAGAAATAAGGTATCCAATGGTCCCATTCATTATCTTTACAGAAGCCTAAGAGAAATTCATTCAGTACCCTATGACTTCTTTCAACTGATCCAAGAGTTTCATGGTGGTATGGAGTGCTGAAAATCTGTTTTATTTCCAGTAGCTTACATACTTCCGCCATTAACTCGTTTACGAACTCGGTACCTCTATCTGACTTAAGAACTTTGCAGTGCCCGTATCTTAAAATCAAGTTTTCTACAAGAGCCTTTGCAACGGTCTTAGCATCCTTCGTCTCAATGGGGCATGCAATAATATACTTTGTTAAATCGCACTGTATTGTTAGTATGTATCTAAAATTATTTGAGAATCTAAGGGGACCCACCGTGTCTATTGACACTGTTTCGAAACTAGTCCCTGGCGTATCGGTTAGTGTTAGCTTTTCTTTGGTGTGTTTCGTTTGCTTGTTAATTTTGCATTCTTTACAATTTAATATATGCTGCTTAATCATCCTACCCATATTCTTCCATATGTATTTTTGTTTAAGTTTTAGCGTCGTTTTCCTGACACCTAAGTGTCCTCCTATAGTTGAACTATGGTACTCATTAATGAGAGTATCCTGTACTTTCCTATCATATACCCTTACTGGTTCTTTATATATTAGTATTCTTAAATTTGTTTTATTTTTACCTCTTAATGCGTTGAACGTGTCTTTAAACTGTTCCTTTGTTACTAATTTGAAAATTTCATCATGAGCATTTAATGCTAGCTCTTTTACATTTATTGATAGTAATTTCAATAGTAGCTTCTCCAAATACAGCTTTGTGTTTATTGGATTATCACCACATCTCACTACAACTTCTAAATCACTTGCTACAATTTGAGGTGTTTTAATTTTACTCATTATTTCAAACCTGAGTTTTTTCATCGATTTAATGTCTGAGATTGAAGTACATTCCCAAATAAAAAGTTGATCAGGCTCTTTACTGGAGATGCCACCTCTATGCTCGACATCTTTTTGTGCATCATGTTTATTTTTCATGTTTCTAGTCATCACTAATATATCATTACGCTTTTGTAAATTTTCGGTAGGGATTAACGTTTTTAATGCTTCGCTGTCCAATACTATCCTTGACAACGCATCTGCATTGCTATTCATTTTACCTTTCTTATACGATATTTCGAAATCGTAGTCACATAAATCCAACCTAATTCTAGTCATTTTTGATGATGGATTTTTGTGAGAAAATAACGATACCAAGGGTCTATGGTCTGTCACTACGTAGAATTTTCTACCATAAAGGTACGGACGGAAAAAGTTTATAGCCCAATGTATAGCTAACAGCTCTTTTTCTATAACTGGCTTGTTTATATCATGCTTACTCAACGATTTGCTCGCATACGATATGGGCATATCTGACCCAATTTCACCTTGTGATAGGACTGCTCCAAGTGCATAATTAGATGCATCGGTAGTTAATATAAACGGTTTCCTAAAATCAGGATATTGGAGTATTGGTGGATTGATTAATTTTGATTTTAATGTTTCAAAAGACTTTTGACAACCTTCGTCCCACCTAAAAACAGTATTTTTTTTTAACAGTTTATTTAAATTTCTAGCTATTTCAGCAAAGTTTTTAACGAAACGCCTGTAGTAATTACAGAACGCTACGAAACGTCTGACTTCATCTACATTTTTGGGAACTGGATAGTTTTCTATTACTTCGTGTTTAGCAGGGTCGGTACGTATACCCTTATCAGTTATAAGGTGACCTAGATAAACTACTTCTGTTTTCAAAAAACGACATTTACACGTATTTAGTTTTAAATTATACTGCCTCAATTTTTCAAAGACTTTTATCAAGTTCTCGTGATGGTGTTGAATACTACAACCAAAAACAATAATGTCATCGACATACAAAAACGCTTCTGCATCTAAGCCGCTCAATGCAATTGTAAGCATCCTTTGAAAACTATTTGACGATATCTTCAGTCCAAAGGGTAACCGAGTAAATTGAAAATGACCATTCCTGGTAGAAAACGATGTAATCGGTCTTGATTCTTTATCCAAACCGATTTGATGAAATGAACTGGTCATATCCAGTGTAGAAAAATATTTTGCCCTACCTAATTTGTCTAGGACATCTTCGATTCTTGTTAGAGGAAACTTGTCGCTTACTATTTTTTCATTTACTTTCCGGAAATCAACTACTAATCTCCATTTCTTCGTGTCATTTGCTGATTTTTTCGGTATTACCAATAATGGAGAATTGTAAGGACTCACAGATGGTTCAATGATACCATCTTCTAACAATTTATTTACCTGTTTGTTTATTTCGCTCATTTGTGACTCAGGTAGTCTATAAGGTTTTATGTAAACAGGTGAAGAATCTGTCATCTGAATGTTTTGACTATAAAAATTATTTGTTGTTAATTTGTCACCATCAAGGTGGAATACATCATTATATTCTGTAACTATGTTTTTTAAGGACTGCCTAGCTAATGGATCTATAGATTCGATATTTAAATCTTCTAAAACTTTTTGTACTCTGCCTTTACTTGTATTGATATTGTTGCCGCAATTATATATATTGTAATTTGATAATGGCTTCGTTTCTAACTTCAAATCTTTCAAAACTACATCTTTGTCAGTTGTATTCAACAATTTTATGTGTTGTAGTCCTATTGATGGTATAATGCTATTCCCTACAAAAATTCCCGGACATAATTCTTTGTTCAAAACAATGCTTTCCTGACTTATACATATGTTGACTGGTGTTATCAGTTCTGAGCGTGCTGGTATACATATTTCAGTTTTATAAACGCGTTTTGGGGTAATCGGTAAAATAACTTCTTCATCAGCTATATTGAAGGTTAAAGTGTATGTTTCAAAATCAATTTTGCATTTATATCTTTCTAAAAAGTCTCTACCAATGATTCCATTAGTATTGATTGGAAAATTATCTTCAACTATGTGAAATTTGTGTGTTATCGGCTTATTATCGAATTCTAAAGTTAGATATGCGGTGCCAAGACTTTCAATCGTATCTAAAGTAATACCACTTAGTGATGATATGTTACGTTCATTTATGTTTTCTATATTACCTCGCTTGCAAATAGAAATATCTGCTCCAGTGTCTACCAAAAACTTAAGCTCTTTATTTATGGTACTGCAAGTTATTGTTATCGAATTATCAGTGTTATTTGAAATTTTGAAACATTTTTGCCCTCCTGGATAACAATCTTTGCTATCCGGCGCTATTAGTTTCCCTGGTTATGTCTGCCATTACTGGGTCTATACGACGAATTGTTCCTGTTATTATTATTTCTATATGAGGAATTCATATTATTATCATTACTTCTTGTTGCAAAGTTTCTATTCGCATTATTACTACTATTTCTGTACCTATTATTGCTATTGTTACTATTGCTGTCGCCATATCTATTGCGATTGTAATTAGCATTATTATTATACAATCCATTATTATAATTGTTGCTATTTCTGTTACTATTTTGGTTTGGGTATCCCTGACCTCTGTACCCTGTATAATCCCCATACACTCTTTGCGAATTGTACATACGTTCATTATCACGCCTATTAATTCTAAAAATACTATTATCATTTGTTTGCATATTTCTTTCCACTGTAATACATTTCTCTACAGCTTCACTGAGAGTTTTTGGACTACTTGCTACCAATATATTTTTATATTCCTCATTAACACCTTTTATAAACACATTTAAGGCCATATTTTCACTCATTTTAGATATTGCGTTTTTTGTTTCCTGCGATGGATTTGCTATTGCCTTAAGTTCAAAATTGCTCAATTGTTCTGACAACAATGCAACTTTCTCTCTAAAGGCTGATATACTCAAATTTCCTTGCCTTATTGATCCTAATTCACTTAAGACTTGTTGCAGAGTTCTTGGGTTCGGGTACGCATCAACCAACAACTTCTTCAATTCATTAAACGTAGTAGGTCTGTTGGAACGTCCCAAAACACTCCTGACATTTGCAGCTAATTTAAAGTTATAGACATACTTTATGAATATCTCTCGGTCTTCTGTTCTTAAAATATCATGCAATAACTCTGTTTGCACTATAAAGTCTTCTAACACCTCATATGAACCTTTAAAAACGTTAAGGTTTTTGCCCACAACTCCAATATCGAATTGTGCCATATTAATAATTTCCCTTGCAACACTTGCGTCCGAATTATCTGTTAAATCTGTACTTTCTTTAGTACTTATATTTTTCACTAAGTTCAACACTATTGTGTATAATTCATTAAATTTGATTATAAACGATTTGGTCCCTTCTTCCTGCAAACGACTACAAATATTGTCAATTTCTAATTTAATTTCAATTAAGCGCGATAATTTTTCAATTTTATAGTTAGAGGAGTAAATTCTGTCTTTGCTCTTTTTTATGTTCTTTTCTAATTTTTCTAATTCAATATAATATTGTTTTAATTCTTCCATCTAAAATTATATTAATTTATGTCTATTAAAAGTTAAGCAGTTGTGCGATTTCAAATCATAACTTATGTTATAACATATATTATGGCAAAAATATGTGAATCAAATAGGTAACACTGAACTTTTTTTTTTTGGTAAACTTTACAACACTACTAATTCTTCCGATTTGGTAGCACTTATTTCTCAACATCTGTGATTGACATTTGTGTTCTTATTAGTGCTTCTTCGCGTTATCTTTTATTACATTAGTAATTTTGTTATAGTTTTCTTTTCTAAAAAAAAAAATGCTGACTTGCTGCGCGCTGCTTGTAAAAATTAATGTTTTTGTGTGTTTATTTATAAGCAAATTTATATATTCATGAAATTAAATATAAAAATAATAGTGTTTTATTATTTTGGTTTGCGGTGTTCCGCCATCTGCTCCTCCAGTGCAATAATCTAATCCTCTATCATCAGTGGCTTTGGGCCTGCCTTCAACGGTGTGGCCGTATATGAGGGAGCTTGTTGGTCCTTGCCTGCAGGTTTGTATTCCTCTACAGGGACATCTTTGTTATTATTTGGCAGGATCGCCATGTAATGTTTATAAATTAGTCTGCCTACCCGGTTATGCCGGCGCTAATGAACGCCACTGGCTCTAATAAAACTTAGGCAGATTTTATGCCAGAGCAAGTGTATGCTCTTAAATTTAAATTCAAGCAGTTGAATGCTTTTAAATAAAACAGCCGATTTAAAGGCTAAGCTAAAATTGATTTTTATTACAAAAATTTCTTTCTTTTATACCTAATTAACGGAATCCTTAAAACTAGAATAATACAATAATATTTAATAATTGTTGCTTTACAAAAACGGGTAGTTATTTGTTGTAACAAGTATTATTTATTATTATTATTGTTTTGAGTTAAAATTGAGTGACATTCCTATGGGAAAGTGCACATACTAAATTGTGATATTAGGGTGACCATAGGGGTACACTACATTTACTTGTTTTGGTATATAGGAACAAATGGCATATTTATTTTCATAGTAACCAAATAACCAAATAACCAATAACAACACACATATGTATAATTTAATTTTTCAGCCACAACGTTTTTTTTACTTTGCAAAAACACATTCAAAAATCAAAAACGACTCATATATAATACTTTGTAGTCTAGCCAGACCAAGAGGGTAATTTAATATACCTTCACATAAAAATTGTACCAAGCCCCACAAATTTGCTCCGATCAATTCCAGATTAGTTTCATTCGATTCAGCACATATTATTTATAGAATTCAGTTACCTGCTTTTTTGATTTTTTTCTTATATATGAAAGATATTGCAAGCAGAAAATAAATTTGGTCTGGCCAGACCAAGAGGGTAATCCTAGGGTTATGTAGGTTCATTAATTTGTAGGGTTCCGTACACCAAAGGTGAAAAAAGGAACCCTATTGTTTTCGTTACGCTGTCCCTTCGTCCGTCACACGGTATTTTCTCAGGACCATAAGAGCTACGGACCTGAAATTTGGACAGTGTATGTAGAACCTTGGCCACTACAACAAAAAATACATTAGAAATAAAAATTAAAGGGTGTTTTAAAATGAGCAACGAAAAATGTTAAAGTCCCATGTAATATACATACAATTGTATATACATATGTATATTGACACTTGAAATTTGTAAAATTAGTGTATTTTTATATAGACTACAACAATAAACTTTAAAATATTAAAAAATTTTAATTAAAGGGTGGTCCATCAGTTAATGCAATTTTGACTATGTAATTTTGACAAATTGCTATATCTTGGAGACCGTAAGAGGTAAACTCTTGAAATTTTCAAAAACGGTAAAACCAAAAAATCCGAAAATTATAAAATCGCCAAACCGAAAAAAATCGCCAAAACCTGAAAAAAATCGCCAAAAATTTAAAAAAAATCGCCAAATCGAAAAAATCGACAAAATTTAAACAAAAAATCTAGCACTAAAATAAATCGCCAAATTCGAAAAAAAATCATTTAAATGAAAAAAAAAATCGCCAATATGAAAAAAACGCCAAAAACCGAAAAAAATCGCCAAAACGCGAAAAATGCGCCAAAACCAGAATAATTGTTTTTGTGAAAAAAAAATCGTCAAAATGAAAAAAATCGCCAAAATTAAAAAAAAATCACCAAATTAAAAAAAAAATCGCCAAAACGAAAAAAATCGCCAAAAATTTAAAATAACCGCCAAAAAACGAAAAATCCTCAAAACGAAAAAAGTGCCATAACTAAATAAATCGCCAAAATTAAAAAAAAATCGCCAAAAAAACCCCCGAAATAATAAAAATTGCCAAAATTATATAAACTTCAAAAACCAAAAAAAAATCGCCAAAACGTGAAAAAAAGTGTCAAAACTCAGAGAGCACCAATAAATTCAAAAAACCCCCAAACTAAAAAAAACGCTTAAAACCGAAAAAACTCAAAAACGAAAAAAATGCCAAAACTATAGTTTATATTGTTCGTATTGAATTACATATCTCGTGCCTCTACGGAACCCTTCGTGCGCGGGTCAAAGTCGCACTTCACTGAATTTATTTTATTAGCTATTTTACTACGCTTTCAAAATAAGCATCACGCATGATATCTACACTGACAAAAAATTATTTTAATTTGAGTAAAAAAACTCCAAAATTTTTCTTTCGAAATTTTTTTTCAAATAAAAAAAAACGTTACAATAATTAGGTACATTTTCAAAAATAAATACATACAGAACATAAGGCACTAAAATCTGGTGGAAAGTTTTTTAAGCAATTCCAAGATTTTTAATATTGCTTGAAAAAAAATTGTTTTGAAATAACTTTCCATTTTGTTAATTTATTGAAATTCATTTTCTTTCATTATGATGAGATACAAAATATGCTTTTTCAATGGTTTTATATAAAACAGAAGAAGCAAGTTCTTTGGAGATATTTGCCCTATAGAATGTATGAAAAACTGTAAGTCCGAACTTTAAAGGTACACCAAATATTCCACGTACAATGTTTGTTCTTTATTTCTATAATGAAACTTACAATGCAGTGCCACAGTTTGTGCTTCCCTTCCTATCCTGCTAACATTTCAAATAGCAATAAAAACAAAACAAAGTTTATGGCAAGTCTTCTGATTTTTAAATGTTCCCTAATTTCTTTTACTTTTTCCCTTAGTTGGCGTTTTCGGTGATTTCTATTTTCCTTTGAAAACTGATGACTTAATGAGTTTAAAATTATTGTCTTATTTTGTTTAGACAATTTAATAAATTATAAAGTTTTCGTATCCTTTTTTTTATTTTAAATAATTCCTTTTGATAACATATTTAATTCTTTATTTATTTTGTTTGTAACTGCTCAAAATAAAATTAAAAAACTTTTAAATATCAGCAAAAAGTTATTAAAGAGGGATAAAATTGTAATATTTTCTTGGAAAATTCTAGGAGTTTAATATGTTATTTATTGTTATATAAATGTTTAGGTATTTTCAAAGGCAAATGTCTTGAAATAAAAGTTTTTACTCATTTTAAAAATTCTTTTTAATGCCAACACCATCACATACTGTTGTGTTAAGAAGAATTTTATGAGGCTACTTGCAGCATTCTCGAATATTTTTCGCAAAACAATTCTAAGCAAAACAACTGTATTAATAATACTTTTATTTTAAATTGAATGTAGGCGTTAAAATAATATAATAACTACACATTTGTTATGGACTGGGGCCATATCACTTTTAAGCCCAATAATAAACTATAAAATAAGATAATCTCCAGAAGTCACGAAATATTGAAAATTTGGCTTTTCTCTAATGATTTTAAATACGCTTGTCATTACAAAAAATTCTCGTTTATAATTCCTAATCAGCGAATTGGAAGTTTTGGTAAGAAAAACTTCAAAAAAGAATTGTTTTATTATTAATTATTTTCAGCAACTCTTATTGCTAAACCCTTTAAAATAAGCATTTTATTTTCATTTGTACATTTCTCAGTAATGTTTTTGTTTGTTGTTTATTGTCTATTAACTTTTTAAAATATTGATAATGTTGGTTTTTTCATCTAAGTTTCTTGGCTGTGTGTAATGTTGCGGAATATTAGTTATTTTCTTTTGGAAATGGTTTGCTTTTCCAGCTCATATTTTATTTGTTTTCATTTCCTTAAAAAATCAACCGCACACAAAAAATACTATTTTTCTTTAGATATTTTTTTCTCTCTTGTTTGCTGCTTTTCTTTTAGCCTGTATAGACGTTAAACGTTTTCTAAATTATGTTGTTTATGTTGCATTGATGATGTTAAAGCAGAACAAAAAAATATTAAAAAAAAATAACGTATAATAATGTTGTTGCACATTTATGTTGCAAGTAGCAAGCTATAAACCAAAGGCCAAAGAAAGGCATAGAAAAAAATCTGTAGTGGAAATTGTATTTATTAAATTTGAGTTATTTTTATAAAAAATTTTGCAGCTGCCTTTGCCTCAATTCCTCGGTATAGTTTTTTGGCTTCTTGTTGTTTTGTAAGAATTTATAACCGTCAGATACATTTTATTTTAAAGCAAAACAAACAATTTCATAAGTTATTAAAGTAAGCACACACAGTCTGAAAAAAAAATTTATATAATAATTAAATTATAAAGAATGATCCAAGTAGAGATACTTTTTTCAATAGCCTTTTTTTGACAAACCACGTGTGAGTCTTGTCAAGCTGTAATGTTATTTTTGTTTAGTATTGCTTGGCATTTCATAATGGATGCCTGAACAACAACATCACTTCGCTCTATGGGGTCTTGAAAACTTTCAAGAAGATCCGACGCTTTTGAGGCAAATTTTGTTTAGCGATGAGGCCCATTTCTAGCTCAATGGGTATGTAAATGTAAACAAACAAAATTGCCGCACTTGGGACGAAGAGCAACCTGAAGAGATTCAAGAACTGCCACTTCAGCTAGAAAAAACAACGGTGAAGTCATCGGTTCATATTTTTTTAAAAATGATGCCGGTGAGAACGTAACCGTGGATGGCGACCGTTATAGTGCCGTGATAACCGACTATTCAATGCCTGAAATTGAAGCTCGTGACATTTGGTTTCAGCCAGATGGCGCCACTTCCCATACAACGCATCAATCAATATATTTATTGAGAAAACATTTCGGTGAGCACATAATTTCACGTTTTGGGCCGGTCGATTGGCCACCAAGAGCGTTTGATATCACACAGTTAGACCTTTTCCTGTAAAGTCTAAAGCTTATGTGGACAAACCCGCTTCGATTCAGGCCTTGAGGGAAAATATCACGCGTGTCATTCGCCAGTTACCAGTCGAAATGCTCGAATGAGTCATTGAAAATTGGACTCAACGGGTGGAACATCTGCGACTTAGCAACGGCCAACATTTGATAGACATAATCTTCAAAAAGTAAATGACAAACAATGTTCTTTCAAATGATAATAAATATTCTGCATTAAATTTGAATTTTTTTTTTTTTTTTTTTATAAAAGTATATAACCTCGAAATGGATCACCCATTATTATGGTAGCGGTTACTGGCGTTAAAGTGAAGTAATTGAAGTCAATGAATTTTCTCGCCCTTAGAAAATATTTATTGAAGTATTTTTGTTGAAAATTTATTGATAAGGGGTTATTCTTATATAACAATATGCAATTTTCGAAGATATATCTTCCCCCCCCCCCTTAATAAAGCTTTTTGCAAAATTTTCAATTAACATTTTCTAAACCGTAACAAATCCATAACCCCCAGACCCCACCCTGCACATTATCGGAAAAAATAAACAATATTTGACGCCTTTCTTTCATTGATGAAATAATTTTTCAAAATAGGTTTAGAGTTTTTGGCATGAAAGCGTCAATAACAAACTCACTTTCACGTCTATAATATTAAGTAAAGACTTACTTTAGTTTATTTATGTAGCAAAATTTATCAGCTACTCTGTATTAATTTCATCAATATTTTTCTTATCTATTCAGAAATTTAAATTGACTGCTTCCCTTTTACTTGATTTGCATAAATAAGTTATCTTATTTAGTTTAAGATTTACCAGGCGAACTTCTTTTCCTCATGAATACTCGTATCTATAAAAATTATTTATAAAAAAACTTTTTATACTGTATAAAGAAGAATGTTAATTTAATTCATTAAGTAAACTCTTCACGAATTGTGGATTAAAAATTGATTTACAAACCTTCTGCAGCAAACATCTAAGAAAAATATTTTAAAATTTGAACGGCAAATGTAGCTTACTTCATAAATATTGTAAACGTGTTCTAAGCAAAAAACCTTCATAAACAACAGTACAGATTGATAAGGAAATGAGTAGAAAAAAAAATAAAAATATAACACTTATAAATACGATAATTTATGGCATCTAATCATACACCTTTAGAGCAATGCCTCCTATTCCATGACTGACAGTGACCTTAAGCTGGCAAACACTTTATCTATTCTTACTACTTTAACACACTTACGTCCAATCTTGTATTTTTTTTTTTGTTCAACACAGCATCACAGGAAATTTTGCAAGATTGTTGAAGAATCATACGTATCAGCACTGCACAAAATGATTTTCTGCTGCTCTATATCATCTATTAATAATTTGTTTCTATTGCTTAAATACGTGGGTGTGCTGTGGGTGTATGTTTATGTGTGTGTGTTCTTGTGTAGAGCAGTCGCTTTTGTGTCTTTATTATATGGCTTTAGGTTTTATGTTTAAGCATTCGAGATTGCACAACTAGATCAATTTTAATGTGGTTACTTGGCTTAAATAAATTTATATATTCTTGCACTAAATAATTTATTTTCCAGAATTTTCTAAATGTATTAGGAGTTTGTTTCTGCTGGTAATTTTATTTTTTGGTTAAGGATTTTTTTTAACTTATTTCAAAAAACTAATTACAAATCATACCACTGTCGATGAGAAAAATATATACATATATAACAAATTTAAAATTAAAACGAATAAAGTAAGAAATGTTATGTATCGATAACAGAGAAAAACATAAATAAAGCCAAACCGTGTGCACACATTTACCTCAGCAGTTGGAATAGAAGAAGAGGAAGCGGAAGTATATAAATTTAAACAGCCACATGCAGAGCAAAAGAAAAACCCCTAAAGCAAATTCTATTTTGTATTTTAGAATGCTGGCTTTCCTCTGGCACATTATACTTCTATTGAATTGTTAAGAAATACTTATCAAAATAATAATAAAAAGAAACTTCAGCTGACAGCTTCCTGCCAATCAAGCCTCTAATATTTTATGATTCCCAAAAATAAATGTTAATCAGCTTAATAGATTAAAGCAAATGATACCAAGAAGTTGTGCTTTTCAAAGAAGATCTGTACACCTACTGCATAGGGAATAATAAAAAAGTTATTGTGTCGGTGGATTGAAACAATTTACAGATATTATAAAGCAATTAAATTATACCAAAAACAGGAAAATTGGGTGCCGTGGAAACTGAAGTCAACAATCAGAGTTTTTATATGAGACGAAATTTTTACTGCATTAAATAGCTATATTTTGCCAATAAATAAATTTACTATTTTAAAATCAATGTTTAAAAAAAGTTGTTCTGCAAATATTTTTGATAAAACTACTTTTCCAAGAAGTGCAATTAAAATAATAATTTTACTTGTTTTGTTTAGAAAATCACATCAATTAATAACAATATTTCATTCTATAATAAAATTAAAAGCTTATTTTACCAACTTATTTAAACATCAATTAATATTAAAAAGTAATTTTTCCATAAAAAATTAATTAAAAACGACATTGATACTTAAATATACACTTATTCCTCGATTTGATGGAGGCACAAAAATCAAATTACAAGGAATCAAAATAAGAAAATTTGCCGAAGGAGACATACCTCTTAAATGTATTTTGATGTCCCGACTTTTGATCCGAAGAGCCAAATTTTCTTGATATTAATCCGAAGGGTAAAATTTTGAAAATTTTGGAAGGCCAACTCACCTCTGCCAGTAGCACACCCCCAGAAACCACCCCTGGGGTGTTCCTCATACAAACATTAGTGATATTTTGAAATGTTTTTCCTTGTAATTTATGCGATATTTAAATCGACCTGCCCTAATTTACACGATACTTTTTTTACACAAAATCACATTTAAACGATTATTTTGGTTTTCGTATAAATTGAGAGATTTACGAAATAACTCGATTTACATGATTTTTTATGTGTTTTATTGAATATTTTTGTCTCTAATATGACCTTCGAGTCAGTTCTTACCATATTTGTTAAAACAATCTGTTCTCACAGCAATTTTTAAAACTAAATCTATTTCTAATAACTAAGATTCATGTGGCAACACTGAAAAATACATATATATTTTTTTAATAAAATCAATTTTTTACGCGATTCTGCCTTTATTTTTGATTTAAACGATTTTTCATACAAAAATTTTAAATTTCGATTTACATGACTTTCTGATCAACGTATCTTTAGTCTAAATCGAGAAATAGGTGTATGTAGTTTTGGTCAAATTGGCCCTAGCCAATTTAGCGATTTTTTTGGTTTTTGGCATTATTTTTAATCTGGTGCTTTTTAAATTTTGGCGATTTATTTTATTTTGGTGTTTTTTTAATTTTGGCGATTTTTTTTCATGTAGGCAATATTTTTTTTTTGGTTTTGGCGATTTTTTTCGTTTTTTGCCGTTTTTATTTCTTTGTGGCAATATTTTTAGTCTTGACACTTTTTTCTCGTTTTGGAATTTTTTTTTAATTTTGGCGATTTTTTTCGTTCTGGCGGTTTTTTTATTTTGACGATTTTTTTTCATTTAGGTGACTTTTTTTATTTTTTGGTGATTCTTCTTCATATAGGCAATTTTTTTTTGGTTTTTAGGGTTTTTTTAATTTTGGCGATTTTTGTTCATATAAGCAATTTTTTTTGTTGTGGCGATTTTTGCGGTTTTTGGGGTTTTTTCATTGTGAGAATTTTTTTTTAGTTTTGACACGTTTTTCTCGTTTTGGCGATTTATTTCGGTTTTTGGGTTTTTTTTTAATTATAGCGACTTTTTTCATTTTGGCAATTTTTTTCGTTTTGGCGATTTTTTTAAATTTTTGGTGATTTTATAATTTTCGGATTTCCGTTTTTGAAAATTTCAAGAGTTTAACTCTTACGGTTTCCAAGATATAGCAATTTGTCAAAATTACATAATCAAAATTGCATTAACTGATGGACCACCCTTTAATTTAAATTTTTTTTAATTTTAGTGTTAATTGTTGTAGCCTATATAAAGATACACTAATTTTACAAATTTCAAGTGTCAATATACATATGTACACACGTACATACAATTGTATGTATATTACATGGGATTTTAAAAGTTTTCTTCACTCGTTTTGGACCACCCTTTATTATTTCACTTTTATATACTTGTTGTTGTAGCGACTAAAGATCTACATGCTCTGTCCAAATTTCAGACTCATAGCTTTTACCGTTCCTGAGAAAATAACCTTCTTCCTAAAACATGAAATATGTTTAATTAAAAAAAAAAAAAAGTTTTCCAACCCTGGAAACGTTTTTTTAATTTATTAAATTTTTAAAATATTTTTTTAATTATAAATACCAATTTTATTCATACCGAAGTATAAAATAAGTTAATTTAATAAAAAAAAGTAATAAAAACTTGTTTTCGGTAGTTATTTTCTATGGGAAAATAGAGTTTGAGTTTTCCAGCTCTAAAACCGTCAGCTCGATTTTGCTGATTTTCAATAGCAAAATTTTTCGGCCAATTTCTGACACACCAGTCCAAGAACGAAGTCTCTAGCTGGTCTGGAAGCTTGGGAAACCCGATTTCACGTACAGACAGACGGGCAGACGGACATCGCTTGTTCGTCTTCCCTATGCATAAGGATCCACAGTATATATACTTTATGTGTCGCTTATTAATATTGTAGAAACTACAAACGGAATGACAAACCTATATATACCCTTTTACCATTTTTTGGTAAAGGGTATAAAAATAGTTAGTTACAGAATAACCAGCAATATTTTTACATTAATTTTTTTTTAAAGAAAAGTGACACTCAGGCAATGAATGCTTACTAGTATTACTATAGGTTACCCTTAGAAAAGGACTAGTGATAGAGAAAACAGGTGGTGAAGCAAGAGATAGAGGAAAGCTTCATTATTTTAGAACTCTTTTTTTACGTTCTTTATAATGCAGGGTTGCAGCGCCTCTGGTGTCAATGAGGCGTATTAAATTACTAAAATGTGTTTAGCAGCCATTTTATTTTGTTATTTTATATCGTCGATGATTCTGCTTCACAATACCGACTCTTCTTATTCATTGTTGCATTAACTATTCTCCATACCTTGTGCTTTATAAAGCATTTGTATATGTTTTTTTCCTCTTTACTAAATAAAACATTTTTCATTTCCTTTGCTGAAACTATGACCAAAAAAGCTGTTAATTTATTTATAGACTCATTTTATGTTTAATAATTTGTTTATTACTTTTTTTCCACCTAAACTTTATGGCGACCACAATTTAGAACTTTAAATGCATAAAATCATATTTCCTTAATTCTATTGAATTTGCTATATGCATGTTTCCTGTATTAATTTTCTATCGAATTTGATTGAGTATTTTTTGTGGTTAAGTGAGGAAAAAAAACCAGATCAGCGTAATTTCTTTAATACGGGTATTCAGTTTTAACAGTAATAACAAAATGTAAAGCAGATAAAAAATATGCTGACTGTAGAAATGTAAATAGCTGAATGCCAGTTCCAGGAGTAATTCCTCTTTGGGCTGAGATGTGACGTTGTTTTGACGTTGTTTTTTAGGGTAGAATATGCCTCTTAGTGCGTATCGCGTCGTTGAAATCACATCAAGACGACAGTAAATATTTATTGTCGACATTTCGACAAAAAAAAACTTTTTAATTTTGAAAATTGTTTTTTTAGTCCCCGAAAATAATATTTGGTCTACGATTTCTTGCTAATTGGCCTTTACAAAATTTTATTATTTTTTTTTAGTCGATGGCCACGCACTAGCTACTAAAGCTAGTGCGTGTACCCTTCTTATATTGTTATTTTATTTATCTATAAAATCAATATTAATAAATAAACAAATATACACATATTTTTTTTAATTTTCCAGTTGTTGGAGAATATGACTAATTAGACCCCCGAAATATTAAATTATGTTTTAACAAATATTCTAAAAATTTATTTATAAAAGTTAAATATTTGTTTTTTGAAAACATATCATCCTTGCACAATTTTAAATAAAAATGCAAAAAAATTTTTTAAAGCCTGATTAGCGCCATCTAACGGCGGTGATTTTAAGCAACTGAAGGTTTGTCGCGAATAACGTTGTAAATGACAAAATAATAATGTTTTAGGAGAACAAATAAACGTCTTTCGAAAAGCTAATATTTTCTTTATATTTTTTTAGCGTATTAAATATAATGTTATATAGGGTGTCACATAAATCAATGTCACATTTTCAGAAACTAATTAATTATGCAAATTAGATTCAAAATATGTGTGCATAATTACGTAAGCTACATTCTTATTCTGCCCTTATTCATTTATTTATGTGAAGACAGAACATTTTTTTCTTCTGTTAACAGTAAAGCTGAAAAAAAATACTGAGCACAGCTTTGAAAATTTAATACGCCATATTGACACCAGAGGCGCTGCAATTATTCTCTATCTCAATTTGATTTGCTTTTTTTTGGCACTTGTACCACTTTGCTGTTAATCCCCTAAATATCTGTTGAATTGCATACAAACATCTGATTATATAACAATTTAAATTTCATAAACCTTAACAGTTTAAAGTGAATATATTTCAATAGAATTTCAAACTAATATTTCAGTTTATTTATGCTTGCAAATTCTTATTTATGCTCGTATGAGTTGCGGTTTTGCTATTTAAACAAATTTTTTATTGATTTACTTATTTAATACGAAAAAAAATATTTTTTAATTTTTTACTAATTGATTGCAATGTGTTGTTGTGGCTTCTGACAAACAACAACAAAACTTTAAATTTATATTAGTTTATGGAGAATTTTTTTTTTCTATGAAAAATTGTGGTTAAAATTATGTCACTTAAATAAAGTCGTTCAATAAATAATGAAAAGAAAAAAATTTCAAATTGTTTATCTATGCAGGAAAGCAAATTTCATAAAGCCTTGACATAATGAGACCTCACGTTTCACTTTTTAAGTGTTTCATAAGAATTTATGTATTTATTATATTTATTTCATGTTCTTTAGAAAAAGCATACAGTGAGAGAGAAAATTATGTGCACTCACAAAAATTATCATATAGTTTTGTACACACCGCCCTTCGCTACTACCGATTGAATTATTTAGTGAGGTCTTCGGACGTGATCACTGTAACGCCACGTGTGTTACGGATGTTTCGCAAAAGTTGACCGAACTTGATTATTTAGAGGAAGTAAAATTCGTAACAAGTCGTTGAACGGCCCAACGTAGAGATTGAAAAACATCAGCTGCTGGCTCACTGAATGAGCTCTTATCCCTTATATTCTTCCTTTAGTCATTTTTTAGCATTTAATTAACGCGAAGACTTCAAGTTCTTTATTCAATAACTTTAGTACTTATCGGTCAGTTCAAATAATTTTCATAATTTTTTGTAGCAACATACTTCAAGCCAATTTTCAATGTCCAAGCTTCTGAACCGTATAAAAGAATGGATCAGTCATCAGCATTTTAGAAATCTTACTTTGAGATTGATATTCATATTATGACTTAAATAAGGTTCTAGATATTTTATTATGAAATTAATAGCTAAAACTAACGATGTCGATGAGACACTTTAATTCCTTAACTTATATTAAAAATAATTTTTAATACAAGTTGTGTAATTTTTTTATTGATACGATTATCGTGGGACAGGCTGTTAATTTTCTTGTCCCATTCCATGTTCTTATTTATCGAGCAACCCAAATATTTAAAATCTGAAACTCATTCTTTAAAATTTGTTTTTGATTAATATGGATAAAATCGGTTAGCTTACTTATGGTCATGAGCATGGTTTTATCAACATTATTGTTTAGCCCGGGTATCCTACTGTGAAGACTGCGTGCAAGTTGGCTGACTTCCAACAAAGTTTAGTAGTGTTTCATAACGTTACCGCAGTAAGGACCTCACAGACTCAATATTATCTTTTCGCATGAGGGCCATCCTAATTACACATACACACATGAGCGCCACATAATTAGTCGTATAAATTAAACAATCACATAAATTCATCTGAATAGAAACATATGCCGTCACACATATGTACTTACATATGAACTCGCAAAGATATAAATTCATGCAAAATTTAAACCGGAAGTCACTTGTCACTGCCAACAACTCGCTTTTTGAACATTTGAAAAACATTTTGTTAATTTATATGCGTAAAACTCTCTAGAGTGGCAACAAAAAACAACAAGAAAATAACATGAATTAGTGTTAAATGTCGCATCTTGCAATGCAAACAAATAAGCGAATAAGCGTAAGCAAATTATTCTTACGTAGGAATGTGGATTTCAGCCAAAAGCTTACACACACTTTACTGTGAATTGAATGCCAAGCAGAAGAAAGCGACATTTTTACTAACAACAAACTGAGTAATGCTTAGATTAGATATCAAAAAATAAATAAATTACAACATGTGCTTCCCAGCTAATTTTAAACGACGTAGAAGTGAGTGGCATTGAAATGTTATTTAGTCGTAGTTCTTACTCCATCATTTTAAACACACAAATGAAAATAAAGTGTTCAGGAAATATTTTCCTTTTAGCGTTTACACATGTTACAATCATATGAAATGTAATTTCACTTTGTACGTACGGTTGTGAGTTAATTGAATTTCTAAATAAATAAAAAAAATAATCTTTAATGCGCCTAAAAGTATGCACTACATATATTTTCATGCAAGAGTAGTAACTTTAGAAGGCTTCTGTCTCATACTGTCGTAGCTGGACAATAAAGTGTTATAATAATTGTAAGGGAAGATCTAAAATTCAATTTTAGATATTCCCCCTTATGCAAAACAATTGGTAAACTTAAAGTTGGTTTAACAAACGAATTTTATATGGCAAAACCGGTTTTAATGCATGCTTTAACTTTAACAATCGTTTTTACATAAGAGCATTATGTTCAACGTGTTGTCAAAGATTTACATTCCAATCTAACGAGTTAAAATTTTATCTCCACTTTTGTGTTTGATTTTACTTTACCTATATTTGCCGCAGTAAACAACACACAAACATTTGCTCCAACTAAATTTTCTTATTCAGCAAGAAAACAATTAGACTCCTCACTTTTTGGACTTAACAAAAGCTTAAACAACGTATTTTTCGTCATATTTACGATCGTAAATACTTGATTTTCATCATAAAAATTCAGTTCGAAAATTATGTTGCTTAAGCTTTTTTGGCGGTTATGACACGACATGTTCCTAAAAAATAATCAGAATGGATTAAGCAAAAGCAAAGGTAGAGGAGTTAACAATATGGGCAAATGTGTAGGGGAATATGAGGGGAAGAAATATATTATCTCTAGCGTTATATGGATAATAATCCGAATCTCCAGTTAACTTCAACAGCTGAGAGAACAACTAGCAGTGAAGCAAATAAAGACTAATTTGTTTCCAATCAGTGCAATAGAAAGTTTATTCGCGCTCAAGAAGAAAGAGACTATTCTGAAGGAAAAAGCAAAATGGAATTGTATGTTAAAAAATATACCAGCTACAAAAGCTTGAAAGGAATGATAAATTTGTATATATATTTTCATATACAAGTTTCACGAATTGCTCTCATGCATGTCTTTTATGTAGTTAAGGAATAACTTGTGGAAACTACTTATGGATTTTGTACAGAAACTATTATCATTACCTATTTCTTTTTAAATAGACGTTAAGCAGCTCTAGACCAAAGAAAAGGTCTCAAGTCATCGTAACTATTTCCTTAGTGCGATCAGGCTGAGGATGTGTTGTCTGCCTTTCGAGAGTTTTTAGTGTAGCTCCGACTTGTTGACTAGTTTGCCACGGATAACCGTGTAATTTTGCGATTCTTTTGTGCAATTTTATTGACCAGCACGTTGCTACTTCCTATTTGAATATTTTTTTCTAAGTGTAAAAAAATATTTTACGATCATATTAAAAATTTTAAATCGATATCGCAAGACATGGAGAAACTATATCGGATTAAAACATATATCCCTGTAGGCCATTGTATACATAAGGATATAACTTGTCTATAAGTTTGTGTATGTTTATACATATTCCTTAAATTACGCAGCACACACGACTATTTATGAGTAAAATTTTTACACTATATCAGCTACACTCATACGCATTAATAAAAATCAAATACTGCGAGTATTTATTCGACTATACATGAGTATATACGAGTACAAGAGTATTTTGTCTGCACACACTTTAAGCTTTAGTGTTGACAGAAAAGTGAATTGGCAAAATGCTAAAATTACATAGATTTTCAGCTGACTCCACAACAAGGATGGAAAGTTCTCATATAATTGTTATCAACTGAGCTAAAAACGTTTCTAAATGTGTTCAAAACATTTATAGCTTAATATTTAAATTCTATAAAATATCATTTAATTAATGATTTTTATGTGAAAACTTTTCAAAAAATATTTAAGCAATAATAGTTAATGTTTAAGGATTGTAATTATTCTAAATATTGCGCAGAGAGATTAATATTTTCAATAATCCAAAGCGGGTGTGTACGATGAATAATTACTCTGAGTACCGTGCTTATATTTATTTTGTCCGAATTAATATTCATACTCTAAGTATAAGCACTCATACTCTAAGTATAAGTATGAGAGATATATAATACACACAATGAATGGGCATATGGGTTTCTCTTTTTCTAGCTGTATAGTATTTAAGTTTTTCACATAAATGCAGTGAAGAGATATTTTTGTTTGTACGAATCGGCTGTAGTTATATGCAGCTATTTGGATCCAAATATCTGAACGTACGAATTGTTTGTGCTGCCGTTATGAGTATATGCAGTTGCTAAAATTAATAATAATAAATGCCTTAGAATATATTTCTGTGGCAGTGCTTGCACACAGAATTAATTAATTAATCATTTCATGTTAATTCAACATGATTTACAGTAACCTTCAAGAAAATTTCTTCTTTAGAAAAAGCTGTATTTTAAGATTTATCAGTGTGTGTGTTAATAGAAAGACACAGAGGAATACCCATAATGAATTTGACGGTCTTATATTTGTTACTTCCAACAAAATGCGTTCATTTTTGGCTGTTGTAATTTTTGTGTAAAGGTAGTGGTATCTGATTCACCAACTTTGTTCAAGAGAACTCTTGCAGATTGAAAAAGCTTTAGTAATATTATAAGTATGTCTCTAAAGACTATTTTGTAGGCTTAAATTAGCTTCAATTATTTTAAATTCTTAATTAATATAACACTTCAATTAATTTTAAACTACCTTGACTTTAAGCCTTTTCCCTATAACTACTCAATGTACAAAAATCTTATAAGTCGTTTTAGTTTATTACACAATGAATTTTGGTCTCAATATTGTAATCTTCTAGAAAATTTATGAAGTACTTATATTCATGCATTAAATGAAAATGTGCTCAAGCTAACAGGAGTAAACCGTATTTAGTGAAAAATTATAAAAAAAAAACCAAGTAAGCACATTAAATACTACGAATATTATCCCTAAGTTTTTAATTTGACGAAAGAAATTTTCATACACAATAGAGTGAGCATTTATTTCCGTTACACATAAAATATTTCTTTGTATTAAGTTTCTTGAATTCTAAAACCATTCAAAGGCACTTAAATAAAAATAAATTACTTAAGAGATATTTAAGCAAACGCATACGCAGCACACGCATACAAGGAATTAAGCTAATTTTCATTGATTCGCAAAGGTTGGTGGAGCTCATGCACATACACATGTACACACACACAAATACACCCATATATGAGAGAATTTACCTAAATTGTGTAACAAACATGCCCTAAGGATTCTAAGCTTAGATTTCTTTTGAGACTAAAGACAGCAAGCAGAAGCAAGATAATTCTTTTTCCTGAGCACTTGTAACATCTTTCTACTTTTTGACGCTCTTAAGTTTATCCTTTAAATAAATGCATGGATTATTTTCAGCGACATTTGTGTTCAGTTATACTGTTAGATTTCTCTCTCTCTCTCTCCCTCTTTCCCCCTCACACTATCTATCTTTTTCTATTTTTCTGGAATTGTTTGTTGTGTGCTAAATTTAAATCAAACCTAATTGTAACGTGGAACATTTTTGAATTTGTCAGATATTTAAGTTTAAAAGCTGTAAGTGAATACTCATGTGTGTACGTAGACGATTTCAGGCATTACGCTTAAATTCACATTGTCTTAATACTCGTATGAGAATTTACAGCTTATACCGTTTTTGACATTTTGTAGGACGATTGCTGTCAAATATGTTTGTGTGCATTATTTAATAAGTTATGCTCCCAAGGTAACATAACTTATTAAATAACTTAATAATATAATAATTTTAAATAAAGTATTTGGCACGGCGAAACAAAGCTCCATTTTCAGAATGCAATTAGTGAAATGAAATAAAGCTTTCTAATATAAACAAAAATAAAATATATTTGGCCATTTTGAAAACTTTGAATTGACTTCATCCAGTTAGGTTTTTTATATCATTTATGTTTTTGCAACATGGCCAGTAGATACACTTGTTGCCCATTCTAAAATTTAATATCTGATACCTTCCTTTTAAGTAAATCCTGAAAAAAATACATATATTAAAAGTATATTAACAAAATATTAAAATCTATATCCGGAGTTTTTATTCAGAGCTATTGTTGATAATGCACTAAAAATTATACGGAAAAATTGTGATATAAAATTTAGTTTCAGTAAATACTTTGTACTATTTCATTGGCCCTAAAAAATATACATGCACACAAACACATAAGCCAATGAAGACGAAAAAAGCAAACAACAAAAATATTAATAATAATTTTTGACTTATTTGGAAATATACAACCACACAAGCGCATAAGCCAGTTCAGATGAAAATACTCCAACAACAACAACTTAAATGCTTTGCCACACATTACATTACCAACGTACATACACACAAACCAACCATTGCATATTCATATGATTTGCTAGATGTTGCTAATTTCCCTAGAATAAATGAATGCCTAAAACCAGTTTTTATAATATACTGTAATTGAAAAAAAATGTAAACTATGTATTCCTGAAAAGTTTTTCGATTTTGTTCAGCAAATTCATGGAAACTATATAAAACATATGATTTTCCTCTAATTTATGATTGTTATATGCATATATACATGTATATATACATACCACAAAGCTTCGTATGACTAATGAGTGCCCATGTTAATACTTAAACCATATTTTCATATCAAGCTTTAAAAAATATAAAAAACACCCTGAGTAAGGATTTTCCTAAAATATAAAACATGTTTAGTAAAAAAAAATTAAATTATTTACTTACTTTTTTTAGCAAAAAAGTTTCAATTATCAATCCTGGAACCATATTCTTGAATTTTTTTTTTTTATTTTTAATACTAATATATTTGTTTTTTAGTATATAAAATGTGTCAAATTAATTTTAGTTTTATATACCAAAAAAGTTTAAATTTTCCAACTCTAGAGCTGTATTTTGTATTTTTCTAATTTTGAATACCAAACTTTTCTTTTTACTGCAAATACATAATGTAGTTAAGGAAAATGAAAAAAATTAAATAGACCTAGTTACTTGTATAAACCACAAAAAGTGTGAATTTTCCAACTCTAAATTTATCCTTTGAGATTTTTCTTATTTCCTATTCTAATCTGTTTCTTTTAAAATTATAAAATATGTATGTGTAATTCATAGAGAAAAAGGCAAAAATATTGTTTAGTAGGTTTATTTAATATACCATAAAAGTTAAGATTTTCCAACCCTGGAATCGTCTTTTTGATTTATTTTGATTTTATTATTAATGTTACTTTAATAAAAAAAATATATAAAAATTCCTTTAAGCTAGTTAATATAATATGTGTAGCAAAAAATAAAGTTTTCCAGCTCTGAAACAAACTTCGATTTTGTTGATTTTTGATTCCAATACATCTTGAAACATTTCTGACAGATCAAGTTAAGCCCGAGGTCTTTAGCTTTTCTGCGAGCTTCGGAAAACTCATCTCGCGTTCAGATACTCGGATCTTTTTCTTTAATTACATAACTACGAATCCACAGCAACAAAGTATTTAAAAGTTTAAAATGTAAATAAAGAAACAAAAAATTAGTTTAGTACGTTAGTTTTATGTAAAATAAAAAAAATATCCAGCCCCAAAACTGTCGTTTTTACATTTACTGATTTTAAATACGCATATATCTACGAAAAATTCTAACACATCAGTCTAAGACAGCTACGTCCAAGCCATATGCGCAATGTGCAAACTTTTATAAAGAGCTTTTTGTGCTTTCACACAGACGAAAGTACAACATCCACAACAACAACACAACAGACAGCAATGCTTGCTGTTACTTTGCAAGGAAGTAAGAACAAATTTTAGATCTTTCAAAGCTGTTTACCTCAAATGCAAATATCAGTGTATGTGTGTTTGGACGTCTGAAATGTTTAGTCTGTAAATTTTTTAGGGGTTTGCAGAATAATAATTTGAAGTACAGGCAGACGGACAACGCTTATTCGAGTACAATATTCAAAAGAACTCATAATATATGTATATATGCTTTATGTAAATATTGCGGAATTTTAAAATTCTTGTTCATTTTAAAAATAAATTTAAACAGGATTTTAACCAATATAATAATAAAACCTAACATTCTTCTTTTATACTCAGTTCAATTCCTTAATTATGAATTATTTTGTAGTTCACACAATTTATCTTGAAAAAAAAAATCAGCAAAAGAGAGAAAAAATTGTAAACATATAATTGCTGATTATTTACAAATCACCATATAAACATACATAAAAAACACAAATTAAAACACATTAAACACAAATGTTGTCAGGAAAAAGTCATTAAGTTCAACACTAGCACCACCAACAATACAGTTAATATTCTCCTCTCGCAACCCTCCCTTGGCCAAAACAATACACACCATCAAGGCAAAAAGCATTTGCTTCAATTATTAACAAAGCGATGACTGACTGCAGTCATCAAAGGTGCAAATGGTTGTTTCAAGGATTAAAACAACAGCAATAAAAACAAGCAGGTCAACAAAAACACATTTACGAAATTAATGTAAATAAAAAACAAAACTATTTGAGCGGACATAATGACACAATATTTGAATGAAGAAAAAACAACCACAAACAACAAACAATGTACAACAACACAAAATGGGCATTATGTTAGATCAATAAAGACTGATATATATGTCGTCCAACCTGGCAAAATGTAGACGCAGACCGGAAATATTATAACGTATTAGCAGCGCTAATTAACGTTTTCTGATTGAAAAGGGAAAACACTGCAGATACAAGACTTTGAGGTGAATATTAGCTAAAAGCAAATAAATCAATAATTATGATTATGTATATCAGATTATCATTGGCATATATTGATTATTTTTTTTCATTCATTCATTACATTATACTGCTGCTAATACATTAGAAAACTTTACAGTAAATTTCGCTTAATTGACTTTTAAGAAAAGCTTGATTTTAATAACAGTTGGGCTAGGCAATCTCTCTGTAGAAGCTTTTACTTGAGTAATCTAAATCGACTCAACTCAGATCAATTAAGCGGGAAGTACTGTATTTTAAATAAAGTGGTTCTAGTTTTTAAGGACCAAAACGATTGTCAGTAAACTTAAAAGTAGTTAAAATTATTTTAATATATACCAAATGAAAGTTTTATCATATTAATTTTTTGGAACAGGCTTTTTTTAAAAATTATATTTTCCAATATGTTTGCCTATTAAACTGTCACATGCCACATGGTATATGAGCTGTTATTTGCCTTGAGGTTGGTGGCTATTTTATCGTTAACAGACTAAGGCCACAAAAGCGATTACAACAATTTTTTCAAGAGCAATGGTTCTCTTTTTTAATGTTATGTGTTTTTTAGCTTAAAAAAACTGGCGTCCTGTAAAACGAAGTCGACTAATTAGAGATTTATTGGAAACTACATATATTTCAATGGTTAATACTTATATACAAAAAGGGAGTCCTTCTATTAAGAAGTACCTACATATATATCAGTCTATAGTATTGTTATGCAAATGTACATGAACAAACCTAATACAAATGTTTTGAATGACAATTTTTTCCATAAAATCATTTGTCAACAATAATGATGATGCAGATATTACCTGAAGAAAAAAATTCATTAGCATACAAACAAACAAGACGATGTTAAAGTAAACATTCAAACTATAAAAATAAATATGCAATCACACAAACACCTAAGCCAATGGAGACGAAATATGCAAACAGTAATAACTATAATATTATATTATCTGCTTATTAAGCAATATACAAACGCAGCAGCAGATAAGAGAATACAGACGCCAGACATAACCAAGTTGGCTAATTTGTGGCAGAAGAAAAATCGGCATTTGTCATGCACCATGTTTTTCGATTATAGTTGTTTTTTAAGACAATCTAACAGAAACCGTACTCAAACAATCGGCAAAAAAAAAGCTAATCAACTGCTCATGCATAAAAAATTGTTGGTGGATATTGTCTGCAAGCTAGTTTTGCAACGTTCAATATAAAAGTGTATCATTAATGAAAGTGTCAATTCTATTCACTCTTGTTGTCATGTTTGAACTTGGCAGCCATTTGTGCGAAAATGTCCTCAATGATCTGTCTGAACTAGTGCCTCAATGATCTGTCTGAACAGGTCCTCCATGCATTAATATTATCGCGCATCTGCCTTGCAAGATGTCTTAAAGACATGACTAACTGGGCAATGACAATAGCTACACCCTAATGTGCTTCATAGTCAGCCAAACTGGCGCCAAAGTGCCGAACTTCAATTGGCTTCTTATACACGAATACATTTCTCTCGGAGGCCAGCAATGATGTACATACCAAACAAATGAACAGAAACACGAACTAATAACATAATCGAAATCGAGTATCGAGAGTCCATTTAACGTGCTGCAATATTGCCTTTTCGTGGATAATTTCCCGAATTGGGTATAATTTTTACTGTCGTAGGTAGAGCATGGGTGGCTTATCTCTTTTATGTACAGATAAATTTTTAATTTTGCTTGTGGTAGCACTTATGTGCTATTAATTTCTTTTCAAAACTTTACATTAGGTAGAAAAAAATGTGAAACATGCGCAAAACGAGTAACCATGTTTAGACGTCAGAGTCAGTTTACTTGAGACAGAAAATATTCTTTAACAGTTGAAGTTTAAAGTTATCGTGACATTCTCGCAGTCTATTAATTTAAAATTGTGTTTTTAAAAACACTCTCTCTCAACATCGGTGTTGAGTAGTAAAGTATTCTCATTTCATAATAATTATTTTCAAATATATTATAATTTTACAGTTGAAAATTTTAATTTAAACGCAAATATTTTAACCTATAAAAAAACGTTAAAAACCTAACAATATTATGAAAACTAGAACCGAAGGATTATCATTTGCACATTTTCTTCTATCGATGGCCTGCTAACAAAATTAAAATAACTTAAGCTCAGAGAGACAGGAGAATATCTAAGTCTTCGACAAACTGATATTACAAGTGATCACAATGACTCCTGCAATACTCCGCTAGATGGACTTTCATTAGTCTGTAGTATTAGTCTTTTCAAAATTTCAATCTACTCATATGATTTCAAGTAAGTCTTCTCGGGAAAATTTGTTTCTACATAGCTTTATAATAGGCAGAAAAAAAAATTATAAATTACATATACAAATTATTTTGGTAACCACCCCCTGGTGCACAGTAGATTTTAGCATTTCAAACGCTGAACACCATAAACAAAAGCAATATTATGTTCTAGCTAGAATTTTTATTAAGGTTCAAAAGTCACAATCGCGCTTATGAATGATGTCCCAGAGATAGAAACAGAAAACAGACAAAATTAAAAAAATGTAGCGTAACATGTTTTTAACACGAAATATGTTGTTACATAATAAAAGTCAAATGAAATTAATTACAGCACAAAAATGCGTCCTTATGTCATTTGGTTAAAATAAAGACTGATTTCTTTATTCATTCAAGTCCAAGAGAAACGTTTATTTTTATGTCCTTTTTTCACCGCTGTCTGCCCGCAATCATAAAATATGATTGTAATATTGAGAGGTAGACAATTTTATTTAGTCCCTTTTACATTAGAGGTTGGGCAAAAGAAATTTTGCTTTTGAGGTGGTTGAAGCAGAAAGTTGTTTCTTCACGGTGTCAAACTTTGTCACATTTTGTCAGCATAATTACTCGTAGTATACGAATGATTATAAAAACAACAACAATGGTGAACATATAAAAAAGAAAGTATATTAAATTATTAGATTATTATGCTCTTATATTTATTAAATATTTATTATACATTTATTTTATATCAAGAACACAATTCGTGTACACAATTCGTTTAGGATGGTAGGGGGGGGGGGGGGAGAGGAGAGTAGAAAAAATAAGTCATAAAATATTTGCAAGTTGTTATTTTAAATAAATTGTGAGTCCTTTTTTAAAAAGTCATGGCACTCTATTGACAAATGAATTAAATTCAAAGATATTAAATTTTCAAGAAAATTTAATATATTACGCAGCATTTATGTTGCAGCTTGAATCTACCAATTCTTCGAAAGATATTTCATTATCTAAAAATGTTATTAAGTTACCCAGCAAAAAATTACACATTACCATCAGAACTACTTGCCATATAATGACTTACTTTTCTGATTACCAAATTTCATTACTCGCTTACAAATCACATTACCTAAAATTAAAAAAAAACGATATACAAGTTGCTAAATGAGAAGAATGATTTTTTTGGATTAAATAGATTACGTGAACAAGTTGCAAAATAAAAAAGGTAAGTACTTCCCAAGAATCGATTATTTTGGTCTCAGCCTTGTTAAAATCATTAAGTTGGTAATGTAGTAGGGAAGTGCTTGCACCAAAAATGCTTGACTACAAGTCCGATTACCTTTTTTGAAATTTTTTGCTGGGTATTGATAAATATCCCAAAAGATGCTTAATTTGCAGCAAGTTTTTTTATTATTGAAAAATTTTTAACATCAAGCTACAAAAATCATGGCAAATTTGCGAAGCCAGGTTCCTTTAATGTTTTTAAAAGCATGCGGAAGCTCTCGCGAGTTTTGATATTCGTAAGGTTAGGTTAGGGTACTCTGGGTGGTCAAAGGCCTTGCATAGACCAGGATTGATCCTTAGCGATACCAGGAGATGACAAGAAATCTGTAAGTAATGGCAATTTAGTTCGTGGTGCCTGTATCGAAGGACTCCTACACAGATTAAATAAACCTGAGCAATTTACACAGTTACATTCCCGACAATGGCACAGTAAATTTTCTAGTATCTCAATTACATATTTTATATTTTCTGCAGGTACCCTCAAGTATTTGTCATATTTTTACGGCATACCAAGCGGTCCAGAAGTGTCTGCTTAATCCCCCACTAGAAGTCTACACTTGCTTCTGGTTAGTAATAAAAGGAATTTAGTCGATTATTTACAAGTTTTCGTCGCACGCTACCCTTCTTCCGCTTCTTTCTTCATTTAAGAGTGTATGAATAATTTCAGCTATTGAATTGGTTTCCCGACATATACCATTTTCTCCACCGGTAATTAAATTACCTTTTTGGCCAGTGTATCGGCCATTTTGTATCCCTCAATTCCCATGTGTCCCTGGACCCAAAATATATCTAACATATTTAGTTATTTGCTCGAACACATGGAGTAGTTGCAGTCTGCAAATTGTTTGTTCCAATTTATTTTATGCAAAAAGTGAAAAATTAAAATTCACACCACTAATTTAAAATACCACTTATAACAAGATTCTTTAGATAAAATTTCTGTTCAAATATGAAAATGTGTCTTCAGATCACTTATTCGTTTGATTTTCTTTGTACTTTGTGTAAAAATTTTTTTGAATGAAACAATTTTTTAATTTTAATTAAATTATTAGAAATTTTTGCATTTGAACTTACAAATTTCTTTGTAGGCCCTGAATTGAATAAATTAATATTTGATCATATCACATGCTTTGAATGAGAATGAGAATTTTTAAGTTAGTGAAATTTTAATACGGTTGTGGTAACATTTCTTCTATGTTCCTAATGATAATTATGATGTACCCTTATGACTAAATGTATTTGCATTTTATTTTCCATTTAAATTTTATTATAATTTTCTCTTAGCTCTGCTAAACCGAATTTTAATATGTACATACATGTGTCTTCTTAGCACCTGCAGGCTCTTGTAAACTTTTCAACATTTTGTTATAATTTTTAATGTTAAAGCATTAAAAATGTTTCTGCTTGAAATTCATCAAAAATTAAAATATTACTTTTGTAAGTTTGTAACTATATGTTGCAGGTGGAAATCAACATAATACATACATATAGTTATCCTAAAATGCAAATTCATATTTTTTATGTTGCATAAAGCAACCAGGGAGCTCAAGAGACACACAAATGTATGATGCTTTTTAATCTCCTGGAATTTTCATTTAAGATTTCGGTTAAATCTAGGAAAATACATTAAATAGTTAGGATCACTTCAACCGATATTATCCATGACTCAGCTGAATATTGCTATCAATAGGTGCGAAAATGGAAGCATACAAACTTTTTTCACATTGGAATTTTATAAACTTGGATAACAAAGGGCGAAAAAAGAAGGTACATGCCTGCTGAGTGTTCAGCACGTTATTGGGTCATTATAATAAGCAAAGAATTCAAATCATCAGATGAAAAAAAACAATAATTTTCTTATCATTTTTTTCTCAAAAATTCAAGTTTTCTTAGGTTAATCAAGTATGCATATATTTATATAATTTCAACGTAAAATCTACTTAAACAAGGTTAATCTAATCTTTTTCGGCAATAGTTTTGTTTCATATGTGTTTCATGTTAATCTAACATGATTTATAGTAATTAGCAAAGAAAATGTTTCCTAAACTTAAGCGTGACTAAAAATTATTTCTGATTAAAAATCACTAAAGTTCAATTAAAATCTACAAATGTCACAGTTTCAGAATGCTGGAAAGCCAAATAAACTGTAGAATGCAACAACAAAGTAACATAAAGCCACTACAATAATACTTACATGCATGTACCGATGGTACATCGAATAAGTAAAAGTAATTAATGTGATGATCGTAAAAGATAAGTAAGAATAGTTAAAGGTAAATCAATTGTATACACAACAATCGTTTCTCATATTCCGTTTCATTGAAACTTTAAGTAAAATAGTTGATGTTAATAAGAATCTCTAGATGGTACATCGAATAAGTAAAAGTAATTAATGTGATGATTGTAAAAGATAAGTAAGAATAGTTAAAGGTAAATCAATTGTATACACAACAATCGTTTCTCATATTCCGTTTCATTGAAACTTTAAGTTAAATAGCTGATGCTAATAAGAATCTCTACGCAAGTAGATAGACTAGGGTGCTGATGAAGTGCATAGCTGTACAGAAAAGTATTAGTATTTCCCCCAGCTTAAAGTATAAGTTTAATATTTCTTCTCTTCTTTAGAAACTCACATTAATTTATAAAAATATTTCATTTAATAAGAATTGAAATTACTGAACTTAAGCCTGACTAAAAATTATTGCTGATTGAAAATTCTTCCTTTTGAAATAAATTTATTTCATGTTGATTTAACATTTACGTGCTGCTAAGGTCAAACCGAAGAATCATGTTGAAACAAAGTTGTTTCAAGTTAGATCAACATGAAATTAATTTTAGGTAGTAATTGTGTTTTATTAATTATTTAACTTACGTGTGGTTGACATAGACATCAGAAAAATTTTTATATATAAATTAATTTTACAAAATACTTTTACTTGACTCCAGGATGCGAAGCTGCCAAGCACAATAGTGTATTGCAGCTATAAACAAAACAAATAAACACCAACACACTCAAACAACATATTATTTCTTGTAAATTTAATGTGATTTGAATGAATTTAAATCAAACTGTTGATTTTACATTGGTATTTTTTTTTGTGTGTATATATTAGAAAATTTCAAAAGTATCATTTTAAATATTTTTTGAGTTTTTGTCGTTCAAAAAACTAGGAATGCGTACATCTAAAAATAAAAAACACGTACATACATATACAAAAACATTAATTAATTTTAAACCGAATACATAAACTATTTTTATACAAATTTTTCATATTACGCAGCACAAACGACTGTGTGAGTTGCAATCCCACGCATGAGCATAAAAATACTCTGGATATTAATCGGCTATACTTGCGTATGCACAGCTCCTTTTTACACACGCACATAAATCATATTTTCAAACAGCCGCACATTTTTCATATGATTAATTAATATACCAAGTATCGTACGTATTTTTTTGCCCGATTAAATATCCATAGCCTGAGTATAAGCATATTTAGACTGAAGGTATGAGATAGGTTCAATGTGTTTGGTGAGCATGTGTCTTTTTTAGTTGTAGCCTTCCTTAGTATTTTAAATAACCAAAGTAGAGCAACTCCTTGTTTGTTGGAATTGGCAATAGTCATAGTTGGTTGAGAAAAAAAATATGCGGCTACGAATTGTTTGCGCTACAAACTTATGTATGTTTTTTTAAATAGTTATTGTCATTTTCTGATATATTTGTCAGTAGAACATGAACTAATCGTGCTATATCTTTTAGCTCACATTATCCTATTGTAATAAAAAGAAAACATTTTTTAGCCAGAAGTCTTATAATCTGATAATATAACATTTCTAAAATCTTACAAACAATCAGTTCATTTCATTCAATTTAAGAATTCTGGTGACCCTGTTTAACTTGTTGTAAAATGGAACAACAGCTTAAAAATTCAAATGATAATTTTGCAAACAGAAAAAAAAATAAAAATCATAATAATAATGCTAAATATGCATCTAACGAATGAATTTATGCAAATCTGCGGAAAATCTATCTATTATTCTAACAAGTTTCTAAAAGCATTTGTATACAGTCTATCACATACTCGTAGAGGTCATAAATGTGAGTGCATATACCCAGCAAACAATATAGAGCAAACAAAATTGCACTTGGTAAAAGAAAGAAAAGACAGATCTTAATTTGCACCCCAAAATCATTTCTGATATAATGAACAAAAAATATCAAGTTTTTACTTGACTGCGCGGCGCAAAGAAGGATATTGTGTTTATCAGCCGATGTATGTATGTAATATGTAAGTGTGTTCCTTTGCCGCAGGCCGACTTTTATTATATTTAAGTTAATCGATTTGTCTTAATAACAGTAGTCAAAATTCATTGGACAGAACTATGTTATCTGGCCAGCATACCTCTATTAATGTTAGCAGCCCTCTTATGGTGTAATTCCCTGGAGCCAAAACAAAATTTGTACGCTAAAATTTTGAAAAATTTTAAAATTTATGCGATGACATGAAACAATTGACATTTTTAAGTGTTAAGCTATAATGTTCTTTGAGCAAATGAGCGATGTGTATATTTGAATTGGGACAAACATTTCTTTTGTTTGTGGGACAGACAGGCCGTTGGTTTGCTGGGATCTTTAATTTTTTTGTGAACGTATGAATATGAATACGCAAGAAACCCTTTTAAACCCTTTGCAAAATCAACAAGAGTTTGTTTTATTATTTAAATCTATATTAAATAAAACGATTTATTTTATTTCGTTATAAGCCAAAAAAACAAACATACAGTATTATTGAGGATTTTTTACATCAAACTCCCTGTAAGTTTACTGTCTGCCCTTCCCCTTTAACCAGCTGCCAGTCTGATATATTTTAAGTAAATATTTTTGCCAGTCATCATTTTACCTTTTCTTTTTTTTTTCTTTTTACAAATTTTTGCCATTCACTCCATTATTTGGTTTTTCATAAACAATATCTATTTTCTATTACAATAATATTGCGTGTCAGTTTGGAGTTGATGAGAAAGATGACGATGATGATGAGGACGATGATGGTTTAGTTTTATCATAAAACTATCACAAATGGTCGGTTATATCTGTTATATTCATTTTTTATTTTTTACCCAATCATTCATTCGTTCAATTCATTGATGTATTAAGAGTTCATAGTCAAAGTAAAGAGCTGAGTTTGAGTGTATGTTGGATACCATGAGTTGCTGTTACTTGATACCATTGTAGTATATTATTTCCTGCAGCATTTTAAAATTATTTACCTTTATTCGTTTATTTTTTTATACCCTTTAACAGTGCTAATTCTAAGAGTATTTGCGGGTTTGCAATTTTTGAGCCTTTTTTTTTAAAAAAACTTGATTTTTGGAAAACTTTTTATGAAAAATTGATTTTAAAGCAAATTTAATGTATGAGTGACGAATATTTAAACTGAACTAGTGTAACATCAGAGCGCTCTGTTTCGTTGCGTACCAAAATAATCCGCAAAGTAAAATTACCAATAAAGTGGCTAGTAAGAACAGCTTCGAAATTTAATACGCCTCATTGACACCAGAGGCGCTGCAATAGTGCATTATTAAAAACGTACAAAAAAGCCAAATTGTGAAAGAATGAAGCTTTGCTATATCTCTTCTTTCACCACCTGTTATTCTCTATCACTATTCCTTACTTAAAGCAGGTAACACCTGGTTATAATAGTACGCATTCATTGCCTAAGTGTTATTTCTCATTAAAAAAATTTTAATTTTTCCTACAGTTTAGAAAAAGGTTAGGTAATATGAGCACCATGTGAAATTATAATCCACAAGCAGTGTCAAAAAATATTCAGAAAAAAACTTGCTTATAGTAGAGCCCTGCAAAAGACCACTTACAAAAACTCTTAAGACATGTTTTACTGCAGCGAAGTCTTCAAAAACAAACGTTGGCAAGATTTGTATTTGTTTCAGTTAACTATTGCAGGTGTAGGAGTAAAGAAGAAAATACTTTGTGACGGAAGAATTTGTGATGGTTACTTCTTCATACGCATGGGCGCGTATACAAGCGTCATGCATGTACATACGCACACAGTTTGTACATACGAACGCACACATGCATTAATATTAGTTGTGTGCGCTTGCTTAAAAAACCACCCTCAAATACATAAAAACTTACCATCTACATCTTATACACACACTCAAACGTACAATATCCAAAATAGCAAGCATACACGCATCAACACTACTTCTTTTGAGTGATGTTTCCAAACAAGAAGTCTTCGCGACATCGCTTGTAAACACTCATATACACGAACATCAATACATCCATCGTGCCTCGCTTATTAAACGATAGCATTTAATATGGGTTTACTATAATACATGCCACAAGAATAAATCTAAAAAACAAGACGTATTTACATTTCAAGACTGTTTACTTAGTCCTCTAGCTTCTATCTATTATGATTTATGGATGGCCCTTTGAACCGGACCATAGCTATGCTTAGTCTTCAATCTACATGACGCTGCAACTGAATTTTTACCCGCTTACATTTTAAGCACTGCACCTATAGATGCAACATCAATTTTTATTATGATGGTAACAACAATTTACTCTTAATACCTGGTAAGTATGGAACTAAAAGGCATTCCAATAGGGTCTTGCAAACTTTCAAAAATCGCACTTCTTGCATTAAGTTTTTAAATTTTAACTTTTGCAAGAATACAACATACAGATGTCATATCTTACAGAATTTTTTCTACTCTTTATTATCGGAAGTATAAAAATTGTTTCATTAATATAATTCTAGTTTAACCTAAAGTGAGCGATAAGTTAAGGCCAAGTTTATCCTACCAAGTAAATTAAATTAAATTTTGTAATAATTAACAACTTTTTGTACGTCCAATAAAATGCAACTTTTATTTCAAGTATTTTATTTTGCTTGCTTTATATCAAAGCTAAAGGTATTTCGAGTTCGTTGCAGCCTGCAAAAGTCTACTGACACTTTATTCATATATTTTTTATTCTTAACATTTTTATTAAAAAATTTTAATCGATTTCAAAACGTATTTGTGCTAAATCATGGAAAATTCTTAAGAGGTGGTCTAAAATATATAATTCAACCCACTGCCAGCCAACATGTGTTGTGTTGCACGAGCATTTAATAGTTTTTAGGGTTGTGTTTAATTTACTTTAATTTAAAATAAATGCACTAATAGAAAACACAATTTATCATTTTTTAATTTAATTCAAAAGATGCAAGTAAAACGGGAAATGTACCAGGAATATGTCGTAGAACAAATTATGATAAATGATCATAAAAGAGTATAACTAATGAAAAGGGGAGGGTAGTAATTTACACCGGGGTAAGACACAAAAAATAAAACATTTCCAAAACGTTTAGTGCAAAGACAAAAAAATTTTAAAAAATTTTGGTCCTTTTGCAAATGAGCAAAATCGAAACAATTAATTTTTGAGAGACAAACACTTCAACAGAACATTTAGGGTAGGTTTGTCTATGTCGTTAACGTTCGACTTGAAACAAAAGCAAAATTTAAAAATTTTCTATATTTTTTTGTTAAATGTTAAATTAAATTATAAAAAATTAAGATTTAAATTATTTTAAATTAAAATTTAATTTATAATGATTTTTATAAAGCGGAGTATCTAAATAATATTTAAGGTTACTGTGGCTGCAGCGCTAAGCGCTATGAGTTCAGGTTTTAAGTCTTGCCCAGGAAGCCATCTTTATATACATACATATAACAGACAAGCATTTTCCTGATGCCCATGCAAATACACATTTTAATAAATTCAAATTGTTTAAAACTTGAAAAAGCTTTTCATTCAAAATGGTTTTTCGTATTATTACAGTATCGAAATCACTTTGTTTCAACTTGAAATAACACTATTGGAATGTTAAATCAACATTAAATAAAGTCATTTCAAAAGAAAGAATTTCCTTTGGAGATTGCTACAAATCATGTTGAATTAACATGAATCACATACTCGTATGAAGCAAATCTAATATTTTTAAATTTTAAACTAACATTGGTTTCGTAGATTTTTATATGAAATTTCTCTTTTACTACAACATAATAGATAACTAAAAAAAGTTAGTGATACAGAATTTAAATTGAAATTTTCAACTTAAAATGTTTCTGTTTTAAACAGTTCGGTGTTGAAATCATTATTTGTATGAAATTATTACATATGATGAAAGACGACTGGTTACGCCATGTTATTAACTCCAGAACTACATTTTTGAAATATTATTAACTAGCATTAAAGTAGCGTTATGGACGTTTGAATAGCCCTGCTTATGTAGAGTTCTTATTCCTTAAGAGCCTTAAAGAAACCCTGCAACAATTTATCCATTATGACCTGCCAATGACACAACAGAATTTTCTGAAATAAAACATGCATTGCCATTATTACTTTTTTTCTTGCTGCTCTTACCCTTTTCAAACTTACAATTTAGCAGTATGTAGAATGTTAAAAGCATCAAAAGAAGTTACACAAAAATATTTAAAAAAAAAGAATTAAAATAAAATATGAAAATAGAAAAGCAACTAAACAATATTCACAAGAGTTGTCTTAATATTTTTCTATTGTAGATTCCATAAAATTTTATAAATTGTTAGAAAAAAGAGAAGAAAAGCCCACAAAAGTTTAAACATTAACAATAATACCAGAGCAGCATTAAAAAAGGGAAGAAAAAAATTTATTAAAAACAACTGTCGTCTGTCGTAAGTAAGAGAAAAATCACTCAACTGCATTAATAAAAAGAAATATAAAATAGAAATACTGGTATTTTATTGTTTATAAATGATAAATTAGAAGTAGAAAAGTAATATTTTGTTGCTAAATGTCTCGTTGACAGACAAAGTGTATTTGTAACATTAAAAAAATAACTTTGAATACCACAATTCTGCAACAACTTTCTTTCTATTGAGCGAGCGGACAATATGTTTGTTTTGGGAAAACATTTAAAGTTGAACAATATATTTTGATTGATTCATTTATTCGGAAAAAAAATATTTTCAGATTTAAGGCCATTTGTATCAGCTGTTGTAGGAAAATTCAAGTGATAAAGGCATAGATACTGGTCACTGAACTGCACCTGCTTCAGCGGATACTAATCCTAATGTAATATTATAGCGGCATTGTGTAGCAGAATCATCGGCGAAGTAAAATAACCAATAAAATGGCTATTAAACACAAAATTTAAAATTTAATACGTATCATTGACACCAGAGGCGCTGCAACACTGCATTATTAGAAAAAAATAAAAACAACATCTGTCTTGCCTAAAAAAGGGATAATAAAAATTTCAAATCTATGTTAAGGTAATGTTTTTAGTCTGATAAAAAAAAGTCATATACAAATTGAAAATGGAAATTTTAAATGAACTAAATTTTTACAGCCTTATTCATAAAAAGTATTTCTGTTTAATAAGAGGTTTATGAAGAAATTTTCTAAGGAAATTTGATTAATAAACCTTTTTTAAAATCAAAATATATTTTATGAATTAGGCCTTAATATTTAAGAAAAAATTTGATGCCAAAAGAACAATTAAGTCAAAAAATTTAAGCAATTTAAATAAAAAATTTAGAAAAACTCCATTTTTGACCGTTTTTTAAAAAAAAAATTTTGCTTATTATTTTTCAATTATAATTTAACATTGTAAAACTAATTGTATTTGAAATATTTTAAGATCTTATAGTAAAAAATTTTTTTGAAGGCAAAAATAAGATATGCAGGAAATATAAAGAAAGTCAAGTATGTTAATGATAAAAGCCTAAAATTAAAAAATAATTTCACTCACAATATTTAAAAAAAAATTTAATCAAGTCGAACACCGAAAATATAACTTTTAAAAAAACTGCACAACGGCAACATTGATTTAGTTACAGCGTTGGGTTACTTTTAATTTTTTTTTGCAGCAGATGCAATTTTGGATGTCTAAACATCTATACGCTAGGGGGTAAAAATCTTTTTCACAATACAATCACAAATATTGATTAAGATCGTAAAGCGTTATCAAATCGGTGTGAGCTATGTATGCATGAGTGTATTAGTGTAATCATACGAACAAGAAGTACAGAGAAACTTAACAGCTGCATAGAAATACGCTCAGCGGAATTTGAAAGCATACTTTCAGGAGCAATGTTAATTTTAATAGAAATTGCTTGTGAAGTGTAATAGTGTTGCCAGTTGGGATAATAAATAATAAATTTTGTTAAAAAGTTGAAAAATATAAAATAAATAAAATATATATAAACTTTTAAATAAAAGAGCGTTTTAAATGTCAAATATTTGTCTCTATAAAGAATTTATAATTTTAGATTCTAACATATCTTCATTACGTACTGTTGCCTTATACTGAAGCTGGTGCACGACAATTGGATAAAGTTATACATCTCATGCCAATTATTATGGGTAAAGATTTTAATAAAAATTTTGCAAACCCACTATCGCATGCTTTATCAATATGTTTATTTGACGTTTTCCACTTGCATATGGGCAATTCTCCACAAGCCCCCCACAACTAATAATTCCACTACTATAGATGCAGTTTTCCATAGATTTTTAAATACAGTAGAGTAAAAAATTTATATATCTTATTTTAGTTAGCATAAGCCAATATTAAAAAAATTTCATTACTTGATGTTTACACATCTATCTCTCCTGTGATCGGACTCATACTCCTTTATTTTTAAGAATGAATGTTACAGTTTGAAACTAGATGTTTTACCAAAGCTATTGAGTTGAAATAAAGTTAATAATTACATTTAATTAATAGTTTTTAAAGAGATTTAATGGTTTGTAACACATATGTAAGACGGGATGGAAAATGGTTAATATTAATAATTATTAAAAAAAATTTAAGAAGAGAGTTTTCTTAGAACACCTGGTTATAGATATGCTGCTTTATTACAAAAAGCAAATTTTATGTGTGAAATAACAGTGCTATAAATTTATATTATATGGGACCTTGTCTATGAAAATGTGGCTTATGACTCAAAACGAACAACTAACGAGAAACTGACGAAATTTTAACAAACGAATCCTTAACAGCTTATTTCTCGAAATTTTGTTTTTGAGTCATAAGTAACATTTTCATGGACCGGGTCACATATGATGATGTCAAATTATCGGCAAATATTTTGAAATGTTTTCATTTATTTCCAATTATTTTCTTTCTAGCAGCGCACGATTAAATGAATGTATTGTTTTGTGGTCAGTGATGGCTGTTGTTTGGCCGGCTTACATCCAATCGGCTGTATTCCCTAGTTTGTGTTCATGGGCAAAAACAAAACAGATTCAAATTGTGCAATCGCTCTCATTCAAAGAACGAAATAAGACAACATCAAGCAATTTGTTTCGTTTATTCTCGTACTCTGTTTTTAAGTATAAAGAAATCAAAAGAAAAGTAAATTTAAAACTATAATTGAGTCAATTATTTTTGTTACAAAAATCACCTATTAACTCCTGTAACGCGCAATAAATAGCATAGCTATAACATTATAGAAAATATTACAAAGGAAGTTTTGGTTCGAAATTTTTATTGTTAAAGGAATCAGATCGTTTCGAAATAAACCTGTTTTTTATTTTGAATGTAGAGATGGCGAACAAAAGTAGACATGTCCTAAGTACATGATTTTTTTTTAAATTTTTTTTCGGGTTCTCTAAGTACACATCTATTATGTCACGAAATATTTTCATTCAAAATTAATTCCTACCTTAAAAAAATAGAGAAAACTAATTTTTCCTTGCCAAGTCTCTATCGAAGTAGTTCAGTTATTTGCCTATTCAGTAAAAAAAAACAGTTAACGGGACTAGTCTGGTTTTGTGGGCCAGTTCTACAAATATCGAGTTTAAGGCATTTATTCTCAAATTTCAAAGCTTCACCTTAAGATATGATATGTTTTTAAATATTTTCAGAAATATCATCTGAGCCTTGCGAAGAAAAATAAAAATACAGCAAATACAATGAAAATCCCATTTTTGGGATTTTTCGAAATTTCTTTGGGAATTACCGGGAACTAATCTTTTCATTAATTATATCATTTTAAAATCAAGTGGGAGTTTTCAGGCGAAAATATTGTTAAATTAAATTTTTATAGCTTTCTATTTTTCAAGATGATAATGTTAAGAGGTTTTACTGTAAGCAGATGCTGGTAATTCAAACACATATATGAATATATATTTTTTTATTTCAGACAAAAGACTTTCTCCCCTTTTATAACATAGTTTTGGTAGTGCTCATTAAGTAATTGACAAGGGATTATTGCTCATGGCACAAACAAAGACCAATGGAACCCAAAGGACTATATTCTATTATTCGGAAGCCTGGTCAATGTGCATGTGATGTCAGGAGCTTAGAAGCAAAACTAATCAGGGATATTTTTCCCGGCGAAAAATTCCGCTAATAGCAAGTAAAAGTGAAAACAAAAATTTCTAATTGGAAAAGGGAGAAATTCCACGCGGAATTTTATTCATGATAGCCCTGAATATATTTTAATATGTTAATTTGTGGCCATTTACCAAAAGCCCGATGGAAATTTAATGATAGCAGAAGCTACACCAATGTATACAGGTTCCACTTTATTTTTCTTAATACATACATAAAATTTTTTATTTTTTTATCTAAGCAAATGTCTTATTTTGTTCCTTAATTGCAGTCATCTTTCATTTGCTATTTCCTTAACGCTTGTTATTCGCAAGAGTAGTTCTTAAACAAAATGCTAAGACTTTTCATAATGTTTTTGTCTGCGAAAAAAGAAACTCTCTTTTATTTTTCCGGAATAACAAAAACTTAATAAACACCATGATAAATAATGAAATTTAATGTGACAAACATAAACGTGAACTAAGTATTTGCAACACAAAAAATTTTCATGAAACTTAAAACAATAGAAAAAGTAGAATAAAAATAAGTAAAATAATAGCAAACAAAAATTACACAAATGTAGCAAAAACAAATATAAATAATGAATAAAACTTGTATAAAATAAAATTATGATAAAGTTTTTGACCACAAAAAGTTATAAAAAAAAAAAGATTTACACTTGCACTCACGACAGGAGGATAAAATATGAGGGAAAATTATAAACAGTGAACAAAAAAGGACAATCATTTCGGAAATGAATTAAATTTTATTTTAATTAAGCATAAATTGTATTTGGGTATTACAATCCCATTTAAGTTTTGTATTCGTTCCGCTTTTAAATATCACGTGGGGTGGGTAATATCACGCTTGGGGTGCTTCCACTTCAACTAGGGCATTTGGGTCATTGATTAAAGAAAAATGTAGTCAAAGTTGAAATACCACAACCACAAGAAGGGGTATTAATTCGCAGCAAGAAAAAAGAACTTAATAAGTAAACTATTATTATTATAAAAACAAAAACAAAAAAATATTTAATTATTTTATCTAATTTTTCGACCTTTTTTATATATTCAATTAAACTATTTTTTTGAGCTTTAGGTCTTGTATTATTTGTTTTTTTATTTAATCAATATTTCGTTAACCTTCGGTTAACTTCTTTTAAGGAGAAAAGAAAAAAGAAAAATACTAAATATTAAAAAACAAAAAACAATAAATCCTGAAGAAGTTAACCGAAGGTTAACGAAATATTGATTAAATAAAAAAACAATTAATACCAGACCTAAAGCTCAAAAAAATAGTTTAATTCAAAAAAATATTTGCTAATTAATATTTTCAAGTAAACATGTAACAGATTCAATTAAATTTTTTTGAATTGCTTTAAGCGACTTAGGATTATTAAACTTATTCCCAACCAGAAACAAGCCCTTTAAAAACACCTTTAAAGTATTTAAATGATAAAAATTATTTTAAATTTTTAATGACAAAATAATCTTACTAATATTTTATTTCAAGAAAGAAAAATAAGAAATAACCCCCACAATGCAAATAACAAATAAAAAAAAAAAACTTCAAAGGAAAAAATAGGAAAACATAGCAAAACGGAAATAAAACAAGAAAGTTTAAAATGACAACAAAGTTAAAAATAAAAAGATATATTACAAAAAAACCAAAATATAAGAAAAAGTTGTTTTCCTCTAAAAAAAAAACAGAGTCAAGGCTAAAAAAAAAAGATTTTTTATCAAAATTTTCTTTTATTTTATTTTAAAAATATTGCAAAAATTTTCTTGAAGCAAAGCAAAACAGCTTTCAAAAGGTCATGTGTTGTACAAAAATAAAACAGAACAGCAGACAAAATAAAATGTGTAATTCTTTGTCATAAATTCAAATACATAAATAAATTTTATTATACGTAACATGCTTAAGAATTTTGCAATAAGCAAGAAAAATTTGACCTTATACCCTTTTCTTTGGCTCTGGAATTTCTTAACAGACAAAAAATTCTTTTAAGACAGAAAGTCACCACGTGTGGTTGGGGGGGGGTGTATAAGAATAAAAGAATTATGTCTCATTTTATTACGACGTCTGGTAAGGAAATATGATACGCATCAATACACACCTACATTCTCCTTAACGTTGTGATAAAACTTATAGAAGAGGAAGTCTATAGTTAAGAAAAAACTTAGGCAACAAATTTCTGCTACAAAGCAAAAAAATATATTTTTTTTGCAGTTAACAATTAAGTTTGTTTTAGTCTGTAAATTTAATAACATTAGGGGTTCAATAATTATTTAATTAAAAAATAACAGCCCTTTATAAAAATTATTATGGCTTTATATAGGCTTTTTAAGAAAAACTTTATATGAAAATTTGATTTAAAAAACCTTTATAAAGGCTTAATAAATTCTACAAATAATGTTGTTAGTTTTTAAGTAACTATTTGTTTATTATTTGTATGTGTAAAAATTAGTAAAAACTACCAAATTTTTGGTTAATTTGATACATGTATGCAGTTCCAAAATTAACTTCAAGAACAAAACGAAAATAGTGAACTCCTAAATTGATATCAACATCATTGGATCGTGTTAGTAACTAAATTATTACCGATTTTAAGGTATCCGCCATATTGAATTTCAAATGATGTAATTTTTAGGGTTCCACACATCTATCTGTCCGTCTGTCTGTCTGTCTGTCTGTCTGTCTGTCTGTCTGTTTGTCTTTCATAGGCTGTTTCCTAGAGAACCTGAATCTAGGTAGTGCGTTTAAGAAATTTGTGTATTTCTTAAAATTATTTTAATAAAAACTTGGTGTGTATTAATTTTTTCAGTGTAAAGCACACCTTTTTCATTTGATAATTTCTTTAAATAGAGAATAGCTTATTAAACATTACTAAACTTCCGTCGTTTGGACCTCGACTCGTTTTTCACGTTAGTGCTTCTTACGCCTTTTAAATATTAAAGTTACGCTTTTCAGTGCTTTTTTGAAATTTTGATTTCCTTTTAGAGTTAAAAAATTTTAGTTAGTAAATGAAATTTTAAATTAGAGCATACTTTATGTACCTTTCAAAAAAAAAATTTTTGTTCTTTAAATTAAATAAAATAAATATTCAATATGTATTTTTTAAATGGATTTTTAGCAACTGGAACTGTCACACAAAAATCTTTATAACTCAAAAATCGCACAAATGCGCAAATAGATATTCTGGGATTAATTAGCTAATATCTTATATTTTAAGAGCATGAAAGCATTTTTTTCTGCACTCATCCGCAAAGTTGTTGAAACTAAATGTATATACCAAAAATACCACATTTTTAGAGCAATTTAATTTTTTTTAATATTTCTAAAAAATTTAGCTTAACAAAAATTACTTTTTAAATGCGCATTTACCTTAACTTGTCGGTTCCATTATAAAACTTTTAGAAGTCTTAACAAAAACTATAATCACTTTAAATATCAAAATTTTCAATATTAATCAATGCGCTTAAAAACCATTAAAATTTTGAACTTTAAACACACACTACAAATAACGGAAACTACCAAGAACTTTTATTTTTACAATTGGTGATGTAGAATTTTATCTTTTTTCATATGGTACGAAATACTGTTGTGAAAGTTAAAGTTCATTTTTTGAATTAATCGCCACTAGTGAAGGCTTTCACCCCACAGTGCGTTGTTCCGGTCAGACTTAACTTTTTCTTTAAAGATAAAATTGTGCTATGATTGCCATAGTGTGCTAAGAGACAATTGAATTTTTTAGGGAAAAGTGTGATATAACACAATGGACTTATCTATAAGAAACTTATTAAGTGAGTGACGCAGTCGGCTTTCACATAAGAACAGTGTTAAGTTGCTAAAGTTTTTAATACCTAAGTAGACTTGTATCATTGAAATAAATTAATTAAAAAAGGTATGAAGTTATTTCCAACATTCCTAAACATTCTAGTAGTTATTTTTTTTCATTTTACAGAGCCAAAAACAATCTCTTTAAATTTTTTTTAAATTGCTTATAACAGATTTAAACGTTGGTATATTTGTCGTTTTTTGTTTTTATTTTCTTCCGATTAATACTAAAGAAAATGTTTGCATACCTATCAAAAGCTTTATTGAATACAAATTCCTTTCTAAATTTACCATTATGCTTAAAGTAAGCTTCTCATTAATCCTTTTCACTATATGCTAACACAAAAATGAATTCGAGTAGATTTGTTTTATATTTGCTGGAGCAAAATTTTTGCATTTTAATTGTCACTTACATACAATTTGCAGCCAAAAAAAAAAAATTTTGTGTTAAGCTCGTTTGCAATTTTAATTTAATCAAAATTGTTTTTTTTTCTCTCTCTCTCTCTCTAAATGTTTGTACATACGCATTTGTTTGTTTTGCATAATAAATTGTGATATGATCTTTTTCTTGAGTCCTTTTAATATTTTCGTTTAAGCAACATTCATATGTAACACAAAATGGCCAATGTCTTATATATATTGTCTGTCTTCGAAAATCTTCTATTGAGCAGACTATTGGCAATGCATGTGTGTGCATGTGCATAAATAGTTAGCAAAGAAGTAGGAGAATGAAAATTAAATATTGTTTTGTAATAAAATTTGTATGAAATTGAAAAATAATCCCATTTATGGGTTTAAATGCATGAAGTAAATTTTTGTCTTGTGAAGCAAAGGGAAGCATGTACTTCAGAGTTCCAGATTGTTGAAAAGATATTTAAGCAAATGACTAAATTTTAGCAAGTATGACCCTCGTATGTATATAAAAAAGCTTTTTTTTTGTATTTAAAGCCTTTACCAAATATTTGTTTAGGTAAAAGATTTTGAAAATTGGAATTAAATTATTAAACAAAAAATGTTTGGCAAAGACTTACATTTTCTGCCTTTAACAAAAAGCTCTGAAAAATCAGTTGAAGTTTATCATTTAAAAATACTTAGTAAATGAATTATAAGTATGTATATAAAAGTTACCTTTTTGAAGTTTTATGCAAATATCATCATATCTGTAAGGAATATGGGAAAAAGAAGAGAAAATAAATATATTATAAAAATTGTATAATAATAATAACAATTTAAGTAAATGGTTTTGTGTTTGCCTTACAAGCCAACCAAATCTTTTTATCAATAAAATAACAAACAAAATGTTTATCAAAATTGTTCTATAAAATACTAATCATCAAAAATATGTAATTTAACTAAATCAATTAAACTTTTGTTTAAAATTTTAATTTATTAATCAATTTAATCGGTACAATCAAGGTTTTGATTTTCTTTTTCAATTACAAATGTTGGTTGGAAAAATATTATTTTTGAATACTGAAATCAGTTGATATTTCAGAAAATTTAAATCTTAAGTCTCCTAGAAAATTTATTTTTTTCTCGTAGTCAAATATTTTATGTGACATACGCAATACGGCTGATTATCTTTACAAAATGCAATCGTTATGGAACCAAAATTTTAAATTCAATGATGCAAGAAAAAGTACTACAAAACAGAGTTTTGTTATCATGTAACTAAAAGGGGCAATAAAAACTACAGCTTAGTGATGCCACAGTTTGTCTGCGATGTATTTCCACCCCGTAGTGCTGACCAGCGATGCCAACTTAGCTATTTTAGAGCTAAATTTAGCTCTTTTTGATTGCTTCTAACTCAAAATTTTTCGCTTTAGCTCTTTTTTAATGAAAAGAGCTAACAAAGCTCTTTTCAATTGTGGAAACGGCGCGTTTGGCACTTTTTCGATCTTATAGTAAATTTTCCCGCCTTAACCCTATTGTTTCTGCTTTGGGCATTTACATTTTTGGCAACTATGTTTTTTCAAATGCAGATACTTTTTTTCGCAATTATGTAAGATACATATATTTATGTATTTAGGTACTTCAAATTGTAAAACCCCGTTTTTATTATAAACTGTTCGTTTCGGAGTAATTAGTAAATTTTCCACAAATTATTGAAATGGATTCTTACTGCCAAAAATATAGGAAAGCTTGGAAATCAAATCCCGCGTTTAAAAAAATGGATTAAACCAACAAAAGATCCTTCTAAAGCTAACTCTTTTTGAAAATGATTGTTCTTATTTTGTAACTTAACGTATATACAAGTATATGTAAATGTGTATGGTTATATTGTTAATGCAGATAAATATTTGCATTAATTGCTGTGAAATGGTTTTATTTTAAATTATTATTTTTTTTTTTATTTTTTCTTACTATTATTTTTATTAATGTAAAAAAATCTTGAAGTGCAAACTGAATAATAAATATGTACATTCATAGATTTAAAACGGAAAATTTTGAGTTTTTAAATTTAGCTCTTTTTAGCTCTTTTTGGCTACTCAGTTGGCTCGTTTTGCCTTTGAATTGTTGGCATCACTGGTGCTGACTCCTATCCTCAGCACGATCATCACCGTCGCAATGATGAAGCCTTATCTTACATAAGTGGTTTACAAGTTGTCGACATCTAATGGCTGAAGTTCGAAAATCAACAACATGAACGATTTTACTGCAGCCTGGAAAGATTATGGTCGGTACTTCTAATTGCTACTCACCCCCTTGCAAATTTCCCTTTATCACTACTATATTGATCACTACTATATTGATGTTTGATGTTTTCGTATTTCTTATTGTATTTGAATCTGTTTTAATAGATCTTTTCCGAAACTCTCCAACAAGAACTTGAGATACCCTCGAGATTTGTTTTTTCTTCGACATTTTACCACTAAACTCTCCTGGTACATGAATACTCATGTTCTGTTGAATTCTGATATCGTTTGGACACAGTTCTATGCCATTATCTATGTTATCTGACTTTAAACAATATGGCCGACTATTTATTAGGTGCAGAATACTGTACAGAATACTGTACAGAATACTGTACGTAATGTTTCATCAGTAGGATCGCAATCAACAGACAGCACTGCCTAAGTTTGGAGCCACCAAAATTTGGAGCGTTAGCTTCCTGCTATTAAATTTAATTTAATTTTATATTAATTTCCAATCGTCTCGATTTATTTGCTACTGATGATTTAAACTACCGTTCGTCAAGCGGTTTGAGTGGCTCCAATAATGCTCGTGCCACTTCACGTAAATTATTGATGTTATCTGACCAGATTACCTTTATTTCCCCTTTTCGTGCCATCATTCTTCTAAGCGCCATAATACAAGAGTCCGTCTTTAAAGTGTGAGCTATTTTTATGTGTATGGCTCTCGCAGTGAGGCAAGTGAGTAATACACCATAGCATTTCCGAAGATACTTTGTATAGTTACCACTTGTGATTCGCCCATCTTTATTATATTTAAATATATATCAAGATGAAAAGTCCACAAAATTCTTCTTAAATTTATTTAATTGAATAAATCATTTTGTTAGATTATTTGTTACGTAGTATTTTTTTCCACTTAAAATTAAATTAAACAATTTAGTTTGATGTCTTTAATATAGTGACATATTTTATTTTAAGTATACCAAACACTGTGATACCGTTTTTGTCAAATTTCACAATTCTTAGAGCTTCTTTTTTTCTGAAAGCTTGATTTCGTACGTCTGATAATTTTAAAGGAACAAACTGCACTACAAACCAGCTAAGCTTCATCATCAGCGTTCTTGTGTTTGGTCCACTGGGTGTGGTATAAGCTTCAACTCTATGTACTGTATGTATGAGTATTTTGCAATGCTAATGGAATATGTGAATTGCTTTGACTCATCGTTTTCTAAATTACTGTAGTTAAAGCTCATGTTATTTATAGACCTGCATGCATTTGAAATCTCTTTGTCAAATTTGGACTGAAAGGTTGGCAAAGTTTAAGAATATATTGTGTTTCCAAAAGCATAAAATATTTTACTTCCTATTGCCAAAGAGTACCGAACTCACTAGGAAAATTTGTGGTCTTCTATTAATGAAATGACTTAAATTTAATAATTTACTCGGTAACAACTTTCCAACGACTGTTTGCACTTTCTTATCTGATAAACAAAAGTTAATAATTCACTTTGTATATATTTTGTGTGCTTATGTGTAAATTTTTGATAACAATAAGTAAGAATTATATTATGGTTTAATTAATTGAAGCATCTTTTAGTCATATATAAACATTAAATTACATCCCCACAGTCTCTCTCTCTCACAAACACACACACACACACACACACTCATACATAAACACACATTTACACACTTGACTTTATAAACATTTGTTAATTTACAAATGCATGCTTACACTCCAGTCAAATTTTCGATTAATTAAGGCAAAACTAATTTAATTTTTGTAAAATGAAAAGCAACTGCACTTAACTTAACTCCGACTTAAAACTAGGTTCGGTTTTGAAAAATATTTTCAAACACGCATAAATTTTAATTTCTTTTCACAAATGAGGCATAAGAAATTTTATTTCTTCTTTCAACTGGACCCTAATGTATGTTCACTAAACATAGAATATTTATTAAGATATATTGGTATAGGAATTCATGCCTGTTTACAACAAATCTTCTTAATCATAAATAAACAGCTTCTGATAAAATTTCATCTGCTTTTCTATAACGAGAAGCAGGTGGAAGTTTTCTAAGCAGGCCTTTTTAAAGGCTGTCGTAGAAATGTTTGTATACTCTCTTAAACTGCATTAGACTAAAAAAACACCCTCGCATAAGGCCCCTAGATCATTTACTCTTAAAACTCGACTGTCAAATCACTCTGGAACCAGTTCCATAAATATATTTTGATATTAACTTTAGCTTAAGTTGTATTTAAACTTTTGATATATGAGTCCCCCTGTAGTTGAGTGGGCAGTGTGCCAGCCTGTCATAGGTTGTCAGTCCGAAACCCAAAAATTCTCTACCTAAAAATAATACAATCATTGCAGTTAAATGTGGGAATGACATGTTTATATAGTTTATATTATTCTAAACCGCTTAGGTTCTCATAAAATGCATAGAAAGTATCATTTAACCCCATCTTTGGCCATTCCATTGCAAAAGTATCTGGCCTCTATCACTTAGCAGTCAGTTACGTGACTAGTATTGTACCGCTTACCACAGGGATATTAATTATTTTAATCATTAGAGTCCTTTCGAAATATGATTGTAGATATTTTTGGTTTACATTTCCCATAGTGCAAGTTGTTTAAATCAGATCTAAAAACATATAAATTTGTAATTAAATTATGTTAGAATATACTATTTACCACAAACTTTCTAACTAGAAATTTTGGTGAAGGGTATAAAAAAGGCGTAGAATGGACATTCTGGTGGTGCATTGCCTCCCCTCCAAGAATTGATGTTGCCCCCCCCCCCACCAAAAAATTATTAATAAATTAAGTAAAGTGCGACTTTGACCCGCACATGAAGGGTTCCGTACGGACACGAGATATGTAATTCCATACGAACTTTAGCCTATATAAAATATAGTTCAGGCATTTTTTCATTTTTGACGTTTTTTTTAATTTTGGCGGTTTTTTCCTATTTTGGCGTTTTTTATATATATGCTTTTTTTGATTTTGGCGATTTTTTCGGTTTTTCGAGTTTTAAAAATGTTTTTTCTTTTTGGCGATTTTATTTCGGTTTTTGGCGTTTTTTTATTTTTTTGCGATATTTTTGTTTTGGCGATTTTTTTTTTAAATTTGACGATTTTCGTTTTTTGGCGTTTCTTCATTTTGGCGGCTTTTTTCATTCAGGCACTTTTTTAGTTTTGACACCTTTTTTCTCATTTTGGCGATTTTTTTCGGTTTTTGACGTTTTTTCAATTAGGCGATTTTTTTTAATTTTAGTGATTATTTTCATATTAACCATTATTATGTTACTGGGGCCTTTTTCGCGTTTTGGCGACTTTTTTCGGATTTTGGCGCTTTTTTCATTTTGGCAATTTTTTTAATTTGGACGATTTTTTCGAATTTTGCGACTTATTTTTGTGCTAGAATTTTTTTTTTAATTTTGCCGATTTTTTTCTTTTTGGCGATTTTTTTTAATTTTTGGCGATTTTTTTTTTGGTTTCGTGATTTTATAATTTTCAGATTTTTTAGTTTTAGAGTTTTTGAAAATTTCAAGAGTTTACCTCTTACGTTTTCCAAGATACAGCAAGTTGTCAAAATTACATAGTCAAAATTGTATTAACTGACGGACCACCAATAGGGTTCCTTTTTCACCTTTGGTGTACGGAACCTTAAAAATTGCATGTTACTATTTTTTTATTAGAACTCATAAAAATCACCAGTCATAATATGCCCCTATCCGTAGAAAAATTTTTTAGCTACGCCAATGACTACAAATGAGGCCATCGTCCTACTAAAGCGTCTGTATGTTAAAGAATTCAGGAAAAAGTATCCCTCACCCGGCGAATGCTAGAGTCGTACCCCAGCTACATATATATAAATGCACTTCTATTCAGCAAATAAGGCTTCATGGAAGGCCTCTTTACTAGTCCCATTTAACTAATAGCTATTTACATATCATACTTACACACAAACATATATACATTTAAAACACTATCCTTGTTTGCCTATTTGTGGCATTTACGAGCCAGGATGCGTGCCTCTCTATGTAAGTGTGTGTAAGAGTGTTTAGGTTTGCATTCGCTTGTATGTCTAAATAAATAAGATGGTATTGAAATCCAAGTGTATGCTAATAATATTGATGTTGTTCAATATATTAATGAAAATCTAAGGAATGAATTAATGGATGTGAATCGGTGCTGCAATTACAAAATGAAGAATGGGAGAATTGTTCATTTGATATTTGGAACTAATGTGATTTAATTATTTGTACCTTTAATGAACAAAACAGAAGATCGAAATTGACAAAAACTGCATTTACACCAAGTAAATTTTAAATTGTTTATAACATTTGTAGCATGAAAAATTTTCTAGTTAGGAAACGTTTCTTGAACTCTTCGGAATACGAAGAACCATACCTTAAGTTCACAATTTCAGAATTTAATTAATGATTTCTGAGAAGTTACAAATTTTGTTAACGTTTCGTTGAAGTCTCACTTATGGCTCAGGTTTTACACTAGGGTAAGTTCTTGAAACTCATGTTGCAGCGTAGGAAGATTGGAATAGAGTAGTAAGTCAAGCACAGTCCATTTTGAGTTGTTTGTAGCTGCCATTGCACCGCTTATAATATGGTTCGAAGGACCATAAGTAAATTGTAAAAGCTAGCTACTATTTTTGTCTCTATACATTAGCCCTGGTCTATAAAATACAATCCTTCAAACCTAAATATATATAAATAAACATATACAGAGTGTCTGATAGCAGATTTATATTTTTAAACTTAAAAAAACCTAATAATTGACACAAATTTTTATTAAGAGTATTGAGCGATAGAAAGAAAATGCGGATTTTATTTTTTAAAAAGTATATCATCCAGATGTCGAGTTGAATACACTGTTGAAAACATAGCCTTGTGTTCTGCACCACACGCTGCAGTAAACTTGTTACAATTGAGCTGATTTTATGAAGAAAATTTTCCTTTAAAACCACAAGATATTGGAGATTGTCATTATAAACCCTCTTCATGAAGTAGCCTTACCAAAAAAACAACCAAGGGAGAAAAAACCAAGGGTGGCCACGGGAGCGACTGATTATTTTTTGGGGGAAATTTTCCCGAATTAAATTCATCGAAGCTCTGTGTGTATCTGCACTCGCCCCCTCCTGTTCAAACCACGTGTGTGAAGAGTACGATAGATGAGCTCACAGGTTTGGCAAAAAAGAATTCCGTAATAATTTTCACCGTTGACATTAGTCGCCTGGCTTCGAGAATTTTCGAAAAAAATGTCTTCCAATTATCTCATGCGTGGATAAGGCACACTAAGCAATTACCTTGGGCAATGCAATGATTTTTGATATTCCAATTGAGTGTTGCGGGTTCTTGAAGACCAGTAATGGCAGTTTTGCTTGTTGACATAGCCGTTTAAGTTACAATGCGTCTCGTCGCTTAAAAAAATGGGACTTACAGCGCGAAAACGCTCCAGCATCGTTCCACAAAAATTCTTGCTTAAATCAAATTCACTTTTTTTCATTTCTTGAACGATTTGAATTTTAAAAAGATGGAGCTGCAGATCCTTATTTAAAATTTCATGAAGTTCATGGAAGTCCCGGATTAAAAAAACGCGGACTTTAACATAAACTACTTGCAACCAGTTCAAAGTTTATAGGAGTCCTTGAAGATTCAGTGAGCCCTGCCCATGGGGAATTCATAGCCGAAGCAGCTGCGTAGAATCTCTGCACAAAATTGTTGACGAGCAATTATGTAAGAATCATTACTCTTAAAAAATATCTCCACAGACACTTTGCTCATTTGTAGTTCAGATTGTAGTCAGAGATTGGCTTAGGAAAAAATAAATAAATATACTCTGATTTTTTTATTTATAGATATTTTTCGTTAACTTTCCCTTGTAGTAAAGTTTTTCGTTAAACTTTTTTTAACATAAAATAGCTTAGAAAATTCATTTGATTTTACACTTTCTTACCAACTATGAATAAAATAAGGTCAAAATTAACGCTGAAGTTCATTTTAAATCTTCATAGATTTCCAAAGTTTAATTTTAATTTTGGGATGTCAAGTTTCAATAAACTTATAGTAGTATTTTTGTGACAAATATTTATAAAGAACTTCCTTCTAAGCCCTAAAATATGTAGGCCACTAAACCATTTTTGTTTAAGCCATAAAGAAACTAAATAACATTTGCAAATGCCTTTGGTGTGGTACAGCGAAAAATCAAAAAAAAGTCTGGTTGTTACGGTTTAATCCAGAACTGCTTTCAAACTTATTATTTGATTATAATTAAAGCTTAAATTCCTTCACATTCCACTACGCTGAAATTATGTCAAAATAATGTTGAGTTTCCTGGAACAAATATAAAGCCATGAAAAACATATATGTATTTATTTACACATGTGTGCAACATGTATGTAATCCTTTTGTTTTAATCTCTAGGATATTTGTGGCCTTCATTAGTGGTTTAAAAGGGTTAAGTCTTTTCAGCGAAACAAGATATTACACAGATAAGATGTATCCTCATTAACCAATTGTCGCTGAAATTTAGCTAAAGCACCCTCATTAATGAAACAATTTCAATTAAACTCACACATACATAGATAATAATAACTTCTATGTTACACACATGTGCAGACAACCGAATATTCGTGGGGCTAGTTTTAAAGCCATTTACGACAAACATATCAAGTGTGTATGTATGCAAGTATGTGTATGCCTTCAAATATTTTGACAGCGTAGAAATTTCGAAATTAAACTATCAAAACTTTGAAACCAAAATGACAATCATTATTGTGTTAAAATAATCTCATACATTTGATCGAAGGAACATACAATATCATACATACAAGCACGTAAAAGTTAACGGTAGGAAATTTATTCGGTGCGACTGAAAAAAATAATCTGATTGTAAAGTCAGCTGATGAGCAAAGATGTCGGCAATGCTGTACACATATCCTACTAACCTTAGACAGATATTTTGTCTTAACAAGCCAAAAACAGTAATTTTGTGAGAAATTTTGCTATTATTATTATTTTTAAATGCCATAAGAACTCCGAAGTAGATTAAAGCTTCAGTTAGACGTGTCATAACTATAACCATACAAACAGCTGTTCGAACCAAACTAATGGCCAACACTATTTTTGATTATAGGTTATTCGCTGCAACCATAGTTAGAAACCAACTGAATTTTGGTTGTGGCTATGGTACGTCTAATTTAAGTTTAAGGCTAAAACTAAAGTCAATTATTCTCCATGATTAAAGATTATAAATTTCATCAAGTTACCTTCAAACAACTTCGGCGTCTGTTCTTGTTTATCTCAGGTTCTACATAACTTGGTCTTAGAGATGCCAATAATAAATTGATGTCAGTAAACCACCCAGGTTAATAATTTAAAGAAATTTTTATCCATTACCACTAACCTTTGGAATTTATTTTGCGGTAATCGCATTAATTAAATCTGAGTGAAGGACTTTCATATGGCGAGCAGATTCCTCCATCCGAGCTCAGGAGTTATTCTACTTTTTGACATATGCTGGTGCAATCCCCAATGACGGTTTCGGTCCTGTCAGCCCCTCAGTTTAATATCGAGGCAGCCAGCATATCGACAGTTTATTTTGAGTGCCAAGCTTATTTGAGAATGTAACACAATGCATGACACACAACACCCAACCTTATCTCATTAGGGATAAAAGTCTTGAGTTCTGCCTGTTTATCAAACATCCAGCAGATACGAATATCCCTACCTTTTTTTCTCGAGAATTTCCTAAAATGTGGTAAAGGTTCAACAGAGTTCCACCTGGAACATCATAGAGTTTTCACACATATGAATGTCTTTTTGGAAGTTATGACCTGTTATGTTATTTCTCTGCCGATTTATTGTTCTGCCCCCCTATCATCACTTATTGGTTTGTGAATCAGAACATATCAGCATCTTTTTGCCCTTGAATGTGGTTTATTCAGCCTTTGGTTTCTTTCAGTTGGAACGTTAAATATATTGTTCAAGATGTTGGCTGTATTTGTTGGCTGTATTTGTTCAGTAATACTAATGTAATCATCGTTTTTAAAATGCCCTAGTATGCCCATGTGCAAAATAGTATCTCTTGTTCTTGTTATGAAAATGTCTGGTAGCCGAAGTGATCTCATATGTGTCTCCTCCACTATTTTAATGTATAAAGGACATATATAGGCCAAGTTCTCATTAGCCTGGTGATTTAAATACAAACAAGATGATGAACCTTCCCGAGTAGTATTCTACTAGTGACTATTCAAGTTTTTGACCAGCAAACTAGGGCAGCGTATTGGTTATTTTATTGTGGTAAAATATATCATATGTGGTTTGAGTTCCTACATTTTCTAGGTAGCAATCGGCAGGCCCGATTGACTTGTCAAAAATGATGCCACGGCATCGGAGATCCTGATAATTAAACCATTTAAGCTTGATGTTACAATGATTGCTTTGTCAGATTAATTGACGTCCCCACTTTATTTGCATCATTTGTCAGTTAAATTAAGAGGTTTTTGCAGCCTTTCCGATGTGGTTCCATGCCTGCATACTACCACAGCTAAAGTAAGATCAGCGGCGTAATCATATTTTCAGAAGCCTAGATTTCGGAGTTGTTCAAGCTTTTCATCGATGTTGGCTTAACACAACCAACCATGAGAATAATGTTCCTAGATACAGTTTATAATATTCGAAAACTTTTTTCTATCAAAAGCATTACCAAATGCACCGTTTGACGTATTACCGAAGTCTCGCTAAACGTTTATAAGAACACAAGTGATATTCGTTTAGATCCTAGAGGTTTTGTATGACAGTTGTTAAGTGATGTATGGCTGTTATTATTGGTTTCCCGCCTGGCAAAAAAAAATTGGAACTAGTGTATAGACTACACTGTACAGTTTCACAATCACCAAAAACGATTTCGGAATAATTGGTTTAAATCAGCTTCATCCAAGCCACTTGCACAGTGTGCAAACTTTTACAAAAGAACTTTTGTGCTTTAACCAAAAAACAAAAACAAATTTAAGAGCTTTCAAAGCTGTTTTCCTTAAATCCAAATATCAAAGCATGTGTGTTTGGATGTAGCTGGTTTAAGCAATAAGACTTCGCTATTCGCTATGCCAATAGGCTTCTTTTTGATATCAATCCAAAATTCTTAGTAAAAATACCCCAGAATTATTAACACCAAAAATTGTTGCGAAGCTTTTTCCTATTTATTAACAAATTCTGAGATTTAAGAATAGTCACATTTCCTACAGGTATTTATCATTTTCCAAACACATATTTGATTTAAATTAAAAGTTAAAAGCCTTTCAAACATTTAATGGGAGTTTTAATTATTTTAGTACAATACCCATTTTAATTGGGGCTAAAACGTTAATTATTCTTTGCTGTTATTTTTTTTTGGATTAAATATAATTTTTGTTCTAACTGATGTACATTTTGGATATTAAATAGTTTTATAATTAAATTGAAAAGGTTTGCTAAACAATGGCTGGGAAAATTTACGTTTATTATTTTATGACAATGACTTTGCTGGAGTTGGAAAAATAATTTTATATTGAAATTTTAGCCAACGAAGTCATTTAGCACATGTGCTGCTGCTGTGGTAATAATTGTAGTTTCATTCATAAATTAACAAATTTGATAAAATTTTCGTATTGTTAAAAATCTCATCACAGCATGTTATTTCTTCTGGTCTTTCTTGTGAATTTTGATGGTGTTAGTATTACTTGTAAATTCGGTCTGAGGCTTTGGTAGAAGAAAAGAAGCATAGTGAGAGGCAGTCACGGTTTGCAAAGGACACCAAAAAAAATTAAGAAATTAATAAAAGGAATGAGGCTGTTATACGAGCATCATACTGAAGGTTCACAAACTTCTTTATTGGAAGTTAATTTTAGTTATGTTATTATTTTTCTTTATATAAGCAAATCTTATAAATTTTTAGAACTTCCTTTTGATTTTATTGCAGAGAAACATCGCCAGAAACTCTATTGAAACTGGTTCTGTAGCATTTGTTGCTGTCTCATTGACGTCTAAGTAAAAGAGGGTAATAACACGTGTGCATATTCTCAATACAACTGTGCTACGAAAAGCACTTGTCTGATATAAGGAAAAATTGGTAGGCGTTACTGCTACGAACATGAAGTGAGTTTGAAAGACTTCTTATCCTGTTAATCTACAAAATAATAAAAACAATATTGGAAAATAAGTAAGGTAAATTCGTTAGAACTTACGATCGCTAAAATAAGGTTTATCTGCGGGTTACCTATTTGGAAGAAGAATGGGTAAAGTTCTTCGTACTACACTTCTAAGTAACTAACTTTTAAATTTTGTTCGTACGGTATCGTAACGTGTTCTCAGGTTAAGTTGAAACGTTGATTACTTCCTTATGCCAACTATTATATGATCTGAGTGAGAATCATACCTTGTATTTGCATGTTGTGACTTGTTCTTAATCAGTGCTTGTGTTTCAATGTGTGTGTGTGATACTTTTATATTCTAGTTTGTGTATATGTCGCTATGCCTCGGTATACGATAAAAGCTACCCGATGCTAAAACTCAGAAGACATTCTTGGTGGAGGCCTTTTATACAAACGAGTTAAAGGATGATACACATTTCACACTCCCTTCTATAAGAAGGGAGAAGAGAAGGAGTAACATGTTTTGTGTTTTTACCAAAGCAAAAGCAAAATCCTTTAGTTTGAAGGCCTTCCAGAATTCCTGGTGAAAGAAGCAAAAACAGAAGGCCTGACTCGGAATGACAACGCGTGTAAAAAAGATATGAATATGGAATGGGGTGAGCAGGCCTTCTACATCCAAAAGAAGAAGTACAGAGGCCTTCTAAAAGGCATCCTCACTCCTTATAGTTCCCGTTGGCTTAGTGCACTTCTTTACAAATAAAAGTGAAAAGTATGCAGTAATAAGTAAGAGAATTTTCACTTCTTTTCCAAAAAAAAAACTGTAAGTATTTGTAATGTCCGCCATATTACAATAAAAATCGAGATTTGTATTTTTCAGCCTTTGCTCTGTCTGTGCTACACTTAAAAGCTTGTGATAAATACTTTATGAAAAGTAGTCCATATTGCAAAGCACGACTTTCCATAGAACGGGAGCGTTCATAGTTATTGTATGTATACAGTGTGTACCCAAGATCATTCCTTAACATCAGCGACTAACTCGATTCTTGGGCCAGAACTACACATATGAACACTGGTATTTTTAAAGAATTACAGACCTTGGTGTAAGTCTATATTGGAATGATCTGTCATTCTTTAAAAATACCAGTGTCATACTTTTCAGTGCTCGTCCAAGAATCAAGTAAGTCACTCGCATTAAGCATGTGTAAGCTTATATAAAAAGTAATATTAACACAAATGAAATAAGCGGACAATACTTAAAAAATGATTAAAAAAATACTCTTTCCACAAGGGAAAGCAAGTCAAGTAAATCCTTAACATTTCCATAACCCAATAATATGACAATTATGTGGAATTGAAAATCTTATTTTAACTTAATTTTAATATTCATGCAATATCCATGCCTACATGTTTAATCGTAAGTAGCAAAAGTCCTGCATTGCACAGATTCTCTCCTGTTTCTATAAAGCCTCTATTTATAAATATACAGTTTAACAGCAATTGCAGAGACAGCAGCAGCAGCAGCATCAGTGCATGCAGCACTGGCAAATGCCACACAAATAAAGGGTGTAAAAATAATATAATAAAATAATGTGCAACGTCGTGAAATGTCAACGACGGATATAAAATGAATTTTCACGGATTTACGGATAATAAAATAAAAATACTCTTCCTGTTTTCTTTTAAATGCTGAACGAAAATACAGACACTTTTACACACACATGCACAGACATAAATTTAAGCAATTATTGTTGCCAGCTTCTTCAGTCTGAAGGACCATAGACTGGTTGCTTGGCTGGCTGGGCTGGCTGGGCTGGCTGGGCTGGCTGGGCTGGCTGGGCTAGCTGGGCTGCTTGGCTAACTATAATCATTATGAGCATTAGTTCATGTTGTTGCCATAGTCGTTGTTGTTTATATTGTTGTGTTTAACTTTAATGAGCTGACTATTGTCCTTTATTGTTTTATTATTGTTTTATTAGCAATTTATGAGATTGTGGGTAGTTTTTTTTTTCATCTTAATGGCAAATTCGTTTAGTTTTATTATTTTGTTATGACAAATGCTGTTAGCACATAATTTTGTGTTTTGCACACACAGCTTATTTGTGTTACCTTTTATATACTTTTTAGGATGTCTTTACACTTAGATAAGCTACTTTAGAGCTTTGATTTCCAGAGCTCTAAATTTTTCAATATCTATTTCATATTGTATGCCAGATAAAAATAAAATAGTATATGACAGATGCCATTTAACTTTCAGCTGTTGCAATCAAACCACAAACAAAGCCAAGCTATCAAATTTTCTCTTTAACTTTTGTAGTAAAGTTATCACTGAAACATAAGAAAACTAAGCTAACTAAACTAAATTAAAGGGTATTCTACCAGTTAATGTACTTTTAACCACTTGCTGTAGCTTGGAAACCATAAGAGGCAAAGTCCCAAAATAAGAAACTCGAAATGCAAAATTTCCAAAATGAAAAAAGCGCTTAAATGAAAATTAGCACCGAAAATAAAATTAATCGCAATAAAATCACCAAAAGTAAAAAATATCATCAAAAAACTAAAGCAAAAATCGTTAAAAACTGAAAAAATCACCAAAAATGAAAAAAAGGCCTAAACAACCGAACAAATAAAAATCGCCTAAATGAAAAAAGCTCCAAAGCAAAAAAATCGCTAAAACTTAAAATACGTATTGTAAAAATAACAAACAAAATCGTCAAAACCGAAAAATGTCGCCAAAACGAAAAAAGCGTTTCAATTAAAGAAATCGCTAATATAAAAAAACAAGCGAAAAAAATCACCAAAAACTGACAACCGACGTACCTTCGCCCATTTTTTAAATGCAAGATTGTGCGTAAGTGGCAAACTCCACGAAATTCAAAATCTCCAAAATGGAAAAAAGCGCTTAAATGAAAAATAGAACCAAAAATAAAATAAATCGCGAAAAAATCATCAAAAGTAAAAATGATCACCAAAAAACTAAGGCAAAAATTGCCAAAAGTAAAAAAAAACCGCCAAAACTAAAAAAGCGCCAAATTAAAAAAAAGCGCTAAAATCAAAAAACAACCAAAAACTAAAATCCCCAAAATCTACAAAAAATCTCCCAAATAAAAAAAGCTCCAACACTAAAAAATTATCGCTAAAACTTAAAATACGTATTGTAAAAAAAAACAAAATAGTCAGAACCAAAAATGTTGCAGTAACGAAAAAAAAGCGGCCCAATTAAAAAAATCAAAAAACAATCAGAAAACAATCAAACAAAATCACCAAAAACTGAAAAAAGTCGCAACATTTAAATAATCTCTTAAACTTAAAATACGTACTTTAAAAAACAAAAAATTTCATCAAAAAACAAAAAAATCTCCGAAAATCGAAAAACTTGCCAAAATAATTCTTCGTGCCAAAACAAAAGCCGACTTCAATGCAAAGATCTGATAGAAGTAAGTAAGTCAAATATAAAATTAAATTTTAATGGGCGTACCTACGCTCATTTTTTAAATGCAAGAATGTGTGTTTTTAAGGGCTTGGGTGGTGTTAAGTTTTTTTTTAATAAAATAATAAATTTTAATTATTATTTTATTATTATTATTTATTATTATTATTTTAATATATTATAATAAATTTTAATGGGCGTAACTCCACCCATATTCTTAACTTTCAATTTATCTAGTTACAAGAATCAAAAGTGTTTTATAGGTTTCGCTGCAATCAAATAAGTAGAATATCATAAAATTATATTTAAAAATTTGTGGGCGTATCGCCGCCCACTTTTATTTTACAATTAAACCAATCGGAAGCTATACCCTCGCAGACAACAATAAAAATTTACAATCGGTCTAAAATGTACCGAGTTATAAAGCTCCACACCTAGAAACAAAACAAGAGACGAATTGTTGTTTTGAAGTCCGTTAAAAAAGAAACAAGCACCATACAGAACTCTTAAAGTGAGAGTCAAATTCGAGCTTTACTGATTTTATTTTAAACTTATTTTTTAAATAACTAAGCAACAAGCGTATTTCGTTTTTCAAATTTTATTTTATTTGATTCTTTTTAACTAATTACTTCATATATTTATATGCATACATATGTATGTATATGAGATTGAAACTTTTAAAAAGCCTAATCAGCTTTGAATCCATTTATTTCATTTGGCAAAATTTAGCCTTTGTAAAACTTTAACTTTTAGGCTTTACCATAAGCAAGCCTTCGCATGTATAATTTTTGTTTGTGGTTCAAACCGAAAGTCCTTCTAAATGCACACATACACATATTTTATAAAACCAATTAAAATAAATAAATTTATATACATATACATACTCGTATGTGCAAAAGAGTTCGTAAACAAAATTTTCTTATTTATAAAAAAAAACTTTTACTCAAATTATAAAAGAACAATAATATAAAAGAACAAGAGAAACAAACTTTTGAATTAATCCCATAAATACAAAAATTTGTTTGTTGTTGTTACCCTGACTTAACAAGCATATCCACAACAACAACAACAGCAAAAACAAGAAATAAAACCAATCAAAGGGCAATCAATTATTATTGCACAATTCAACAAATAACTAAATAAAAACAACAACAAAAAAAACGAAAGTTTTAACCCTCAATAACCAAAACCAAGCAAGAGCCAAACTAATTCATGTTCCACTACATACACACATTTTCCATTGAGCGACTAACACACACACACACATAAAAGTTAAACTTTAGGTTTTCTGCATATTCACACACACAAAAACGCATAATAACAATGAGGAAAATTAAAACAATAAAATAAAACAAAATCTCTTTGCTCCAAACTGAAATAAAATAAATGTTATAGATATTTATTCTATGCCACCTAAACAATTAGGTTATAATTCTACAAACAAATGCAAACATTCACATGAACATATGTACATGCATATGCATGCAAAGATTTAAACAAATACAGTTACACAAAATCCTTTCAAACATACACACACACACACACACTCACAATTCCAATACTTCAAATTACAAACAACTTTTAATTGCTTTAAGAAAATCTCAAATGTTTGAGTTTGAGTTTAAGTGATTAGTGCAAATAAATGATACTTTAAAAGTACATATTTAGTTTCAGTATTAAGTTTACAATGGGAGTATAGAAATTAGTGAAAGTGTGCCAGGATGTGCAAGTGGTCTTAAAGAATTAAGCATTCCAAGCCAATAAAGCCATTAATTAAATAAGAGATCTTGATATGGAAATTGTTCAATGGTATGGAAATTTTTAGTGGTAAATTTCGTTAAAGGACTGATAAAGGACAAAATATTGTTCATTTGCTATAACATGGACATAACTTTAAAAAAATTCAACTTCTTAAAAAGGGAGTTTAAAGTTTTCAATTTAGACAAAACTTAATGGAATAAGAAAATTTTCATTTTCTGTAAATAGTAAATAAATTCAGTGAAGTGCGACTGACTTTGACTCGCGCAGGAAGGGTTCCATACGGACAAAAGATTTAGCCTATATAAAATATTAGTTTTGACATTATATGTATATCTTTTTTGGGTTGTTTTCGGTCTTGAGGGATTTTTTTTTAGTTTTGGAGTTTTTTCGGTTTTAGTTTTTTTTTAGTTTTGGCACTTTTATTCTCTTTTTGGCAATTTTTTTTCAATTTAAGCGATTTTTTTGGTTTTTTTTCATTTTGGCGATTTTTTTAGTTTTTACACTTTTTTCTAGTTTTGGCGATTTTTTTCAGTTTTTTGCGTTTTTGTTAATTGTGCCGATTATTTTTTAATTTGGCGATTTTTTTTTAATTTTCGCAATTTTTTTTTAATTTTGGCGATTTTTGTTTTATATAAAATTTTTTTTAGTTTTGGCGCATTTTTCGCATTTTGGAAATTTTTTCGGTTTTTGCGTTTTTTTTCATTTTGGCGATTTTTTCATTTGGGCGATTTTTTGGAATTTGGCGATTTATTTTAGTGCTACAAAATTTTTTTTTTAATTTTAATAATTTTTTTCGTTATGGCGTTTTTTTAATTTTTGGCAATTTTTTCCGGTTTGGCGATTTTATAGTTTTACCATTTTTGAAAATTTCAAGAGTTTGCCTTTTTCGGTTTCCAAGATACAGCAAGTTGTCAAAATTACAAAGTCAAAATTACATAAACTGATAGAACAAACTTTAATTTAAATTTTTTTAAATTTTAATTCTAATTGTTGTAGTCTGTATAAAAATGCACTAATTTTACAAATTTCAAGCGTCAATATACATACATATGTACATACAATTGTATGTATGGGATTTTAATATTTATCGTTGCTCATTTTTGAACACCCTTTAATTTTTAACTCTAATTTTTTTATTTTTTTGTAGCGGCTAATACATACTCTGTAGAAATTTCAGGTACGCAACTCTTACGGTTGCTGAGAAAATAGCCTGTGACGGGCAGACGGACAGCGTAGCGAAAGGGCAAGATACGACTATAAGGATTAATTCTTAATAAATTTTTTTTTTAGTTATTACATTATTAGTGTAAATGACTGCTAAGTTTTTAAGCACTTTGATTTTTTTACAATGACTTTCCAAAATGAAGTTTTCATCAGATATCAACATGGCATTTTTAGTGCCTTTATATGTATGTGGATGTATGGATATCTGCCCCTCCTATGTTATATATTTCTTATATCGAGTTTATGAAATCAAAAAAAAAGGTTTAAGAAACTTTTGGAAGAAAGAGTATAGAAGTATGTACATAATTTTTATCTAAAACAACAGCACAACGTCTACCCTTTTTTTAAATAAGATTCAATAAGAAGTTTTTTTGGCTCTACCTAAAAATTTACATTTTTGGACATGCGCTTTTAATTTGAAAAGCACAGAGTAGTGTCCTTGATTCATTGGCTTCCTTAGAAATATTATGGGTTTGTTGGTTCGAAGGACCATAAGCTGGTTGCATGTACAGTTTCACCGCGCTACTTTTCTGCAGCTAAATATTGCCTTTGATTTCTCTACACTTCGTTAAGACTAAAACAAAATATCCTTGTAAGTAAATTGTTAAAAATTTTGTGGAAAATATTATTGTAATAATTTTTTTTTCCTCTTTTATTAAAATAAACCGATTACAATTAAAGAGCTTTTTCAAAAAAAAAATCAGGATTACAAACAATCTAAACAATATTAATGCTATTACTTCCATTTTTTGCTGTTTCATGGCTGATGTTGGGCTTTTCATAAATAATATTTGTACCATTAAAATAATTGTTATTGAACTTTACCAATGATTACTGCCTCTTGCCACGATTTTATAGAAGTGATTTTATTTTATATTGTTTTTATTTATATAATTTTTTTTTCTTTTTAAAATTTTTAAATCCCATTGCGTTTATTACTGTAATCGAAAGAACAAACTTTTTTAATGGCCTTAAATGTTCAAATGATTAAATAAATACAAAAAAAATATAAAAAGAATGTAACCAATACTTGTATTTTTTTTTACAAATAAAAATGTAAGGAAATAAATTTAAGTCCTGTAGCTGTTGTTGTTGTTGTTGTTACTGCCCGTATTGTAATTGAGGCACACACACAAACACACAAAAGGCCATCAATTTTTGATTAATGACTTTTTAAATTTTTAGCCGCTGCAAAATCGCACAAGCCAGTGGAATGGGAGGGAAACACGAAAAGGTAGAAAAAGGACAACTAAGAAAACCGAAAAATAAAAATGTAGCAAATATTTTTATTTATGACAATCATTTATCACAACAGGCTCAAGCTAAACGTTTGGCCATTATCCTTTTTTTTTTGTGTACAACAAAAATGTGTGTTTCTGCGAACGTTGTGGTAAACTAAGCATAGGGACGGATTTAATTTCACACTCATGAAAAATATTTAGTTTGCAAGATTTTAATGCTTTCGAATCCTTTTCTACTTGAACAAAACCATTAAAAATCGTACAATTGGAATATTTTCTTTCAAAACAATTCCATTTTCTACCTAAATGGAAAGTACAAGACATATTATATATCAGCTGATATTTTGTTTATACGAACTATTTATTTGACAGTTACTTCTTTGCTTTGCTTGATACTTAAAAATTGTTGACAATTAATTTTTAAAAACGCAAAGACAATTTAAAATTCAACATGTAAATTCTACACAATGTTTTTGCTAAAAAACAAAACAAAACGAAAACATGGATTAAAGTTTTAAGATGTAGAGTAAACATGAACATGAGTGACAGTTTAGCTCAAATTTTACATTGATCGATAGTGTGAACACGAACTTCGTCAGTCAACCACAGAATGTTTTTGAGGTTGAGTGACAGTCAGCGACCATATTGGCATTTGAGTGATAGTATGTACCAAAAAGCATCAGGCAAGAGATATTTTTGTAGCATAAGAAACACAAGATGGATGCGGAAAATTACTTTTTTTTAGGAAATTTACATAGTTTTATGAAATGCAAGGCTGTGTGTGATGTGAAAGACAAAATGTTAACACAAGAAAAATAAAAATAATAAATAAAAATAAATAATAAAATAAAATAATTTATTAAAAATTTTTTTTAGCAATAGTGCGCATCCACTTTGTGTTTTTTCTTTGTTTGTTGGTCCATATTTTTTCTTCAATGAAGGTTTGAGTGTCGAACATGATCGATAGTCTGAACAAATGAATTTTTTACTGTCACTCATGCTCGATAATGTGTATGCCACTTAAGGCTCAGTTAGCCAACTGTAATGTAAAGTAACTGCAACGTAAGAAACAGCTGATTAATATTTTTATATGAAAAGTAGGTTATGTTACATAACATCTCTATAACCATTTTCATTACTTTTCACATAACAATATTGATTAGCTATTTCCTACTGTTGCAGTTACTTTACATTACAGTCGCTTCTACATTCTTCTCTCTCGATTCTACATTCATCTCTCTCTCTCTCTCTCTTGTAAATCTAATACCTAAAAAGTTTTTAATAAAAAATATTTAATGTTTGAACTGCTTTATTTTTTGAGTGTATAAATTAAGTTTTCTAATGGTACAGTTCTCTTAAAAGAAGAACCATAAAGGTGGTTTTTTTTTAATTCTTTGTTATTGATGTTATTGTTGCTTAATCTTGCCTTCTTTTTCTCCACATTAAAACATGCTTTAGGAGCTTAATTCAACCATATGTTTTGTTTTTGGTTGTTATTAAAACAAATCTTTTTAAGTACACATTATGTATTGAGGTCCTATTTATATCTTTGTTTACTACACAAGGACTACTATTTTTCTTTCAGCTTTAACATTGCACTTCCGTTGGCCACACATACTCGAATTTAACTTTTAAGTTCATTCAGTTTCACTTTCAGTTTTGCTGACATTGTTTATGTTCTTAGTTTCAACAAAAATTTACACCAGTTTCCCGTAGCACACATACGCATGAACACACATCCTAATACTTTAACATATAAATAGGCTGTACCTATAACCTTTTTTGAACAACATACACATCAAACTGATGAAATCTATGAATTTCGCTGTCAAAATATTTTTGTTTTTGTTTTGTTTGTAAAAGCATATGAGAACATATCCATACATACTTATTTACTTGTATGTTGATGTTTTTGATTGATACAGTTAAGTCCCAGCAAACATTTGTGTTGTTGTCGAAGAAACATAGAAGTATCATCCTCGAGATTCTGGTGTCTTTTTATTTTATCGAGAGCAAATTGCAGTTTAGTAGCTTTGGTTGAAGAAAAAAACACTTAAGGACAAATTTTGTAAATAAAAACGTTTTCTTCCGTTTTGAAATTTGTATGGAAAAATATTTTTTGAAACGAATTTTCGTTATTTTTCATACAAATTTGAAACGTTTAGAAACGAAATTTTTTACAAAATCTGCCTATTAATCAACAAAAAAAATATATTGATATCATACTTCAGAAATGGCATCTCGATTGCTTCGAAAGCATATATTACTAAAAAACTTCCCAATACCTTTGTGAAAAGCATGTTAGCTGTCTTTTTTCAAACATTATGTATTTAGTATTGTAAACAAGAATAATACTCAATTATTTTATTTTGAGATTTGCAGCTCTGACATGTTGAGTTGTTATTGTTTTTTTTTTTGAAATTTTGCAAACAAATATAAGACCAGGGATGCATTTTCGTCAAAAGTATTAATAATTGTATTATAGTCTGAGTGGCCCTTTAGTGCGTCTTTGTGTCAGTTTTTTTAGGGAAGTCACTGAACAGTACCGGCCTCAGCGGATACAAATCCTAATGAAACATCAGAAAAAACTAAGCACAGCTTTAAAATTTTAATGCGTTTCCTTGACATTCGAGTTTTCTTAACTTTAACGAAGCAATAAGATCTTGCACAAATTCTGAGTGTCTCTTAAAATTTTATTAATTAGATATGTATGTATAATAGCTGATCCGGTAAAAATTGTTCAGCCACACAAATTATTTCTAACGAATTGTAAAGGCCCAACTATAATATGAATAAGCGAACTTAAGCAACTGTGCGGTTACATATAAAACGTATGTGGCAAACTATAATGTACTTATGGAACTTTTCGTCAAGTTTCGTCAAATGTCATTTGTTTAAGCTAAGTCCCAAGCTCAACGCAAATTCCGTACGGAAAACACTGTTTGTGCATTTTTTAAACTCAAGCAAACAACATCAGAAAATATTCATTGATTTTAAATATTTTTTTCTTGTTTCTTTTTTAAACTCAGAAAAGAGAGCAAAACTTTTATTTTCATTCTTTGTTTTACAATACACATATACACATGAATTTGTTTATGTACATATGTATATTCAATTGTGAACAATACCTATATGTGCAGCTGTGGCTAAAGAATACTTAAGTGCATGTAAGTACATTGTGGGCACCTAAAAGTCACATCTGAATTGCTTAAGTATTTGACAGACTTATCGTTCAATTCTAGCATTAGCTTAAACCAGCTTATTTATATTATAGTTGGGCCTTTAGGGTGGAAAATAATAACTTGACGATATGATATATGAGTGATAAAGGCAGGGAGTGCTGTGAGCGATGATGGAATATAAAAAATAACTAACACCAAACTAAAATTAATTGTATTCATATTAAATCATAGCAAATTTTAAGACTCTTGCCACTATAGATTTCAAGGTTTAAGATTTTCATAATTACTTTGGGTTCCATGTGATTTAGGCTGAGTTTACATCTGGCATTTCCTGTGCGCCATGTGCCCAAAAATGGGAAAAGACTAATTACTAATGAAACCCCTATTGATTCAGACACGTATTTATTAAGTTTAACCGTTCCATACATAACTAAGGGACAATTTTATAGAATCCAACATTATTGGAAAGTATTAAAATCAATAAATACCTACATGTCTGAATCAAAAAGTTTATTATTAGTGATTACGCTTTTTTTTGGCAAATGGCATGGCTGCTTAAGTTAAAAAAATAATTTATAGAAAGACTATCACGTTTCGCTAAGTCTTTTCCTCTGAAATATGTACATATGTATGTATATTAAAGGTAAAAATTACATATGGCATACTAATTTAATTTTAACAAAGTGTATGTATGTATGTATGTATATCTTTGCATATACATATACATATGTATGTATGTGTATGGACTACATATAGATCTAACAGGGGTCCAGGGAAAATCTTACAACTCCATTATCACAATAATAATAAAGGGCTAATTGGTTTTGCTTAAAAACTGCCACAAAAACCACAGACCTACATACATGTGCATATAATTATGTACCTATGTACATAGATGTGTGTGTACATACCCTGCTGTTAGACCGGGGCCAAGTGACTTTATGTCAACACTAAACTTCTAGTCGTAGTTACATTGTCTACAATTTCTCTTCTATTCGTTAGTATAAAAGAAAGAGAGAAAAGAGACGTGCTGGATTTTGCATCAACTCGTCAATATACATACATAAGTTTTTATGTACGTAAGGAATAGAAATGTGCCAGTAAATGTATGGTTGGTATGTCTCCATTTTCCCATAAGAACTACGTAGTCACTACCTAGTCAGTTGTTATAGTTTTACTAGTAGATTTTCAATGACAGGCACGTGCTAAATGTCTATAGCACAAAGAATTTTAGAGAGTAGTACAAGGGTCAAATTACAGCATTCGATACGGTTCGGAATTTTAAAATATTTCCATACCTATAAACTCTATTGAAATATTTCGAAATTTCGTTCTATAACGAGTGTCGTAATTTGCCGCCTGGTAACAAAGTAAAAAGCGACTCAGTACATATTCACCGTCCGCATTTCCTTGAGGGTACTTGCAAAACAAATAAGCCAACATACCTACATACACACAAACATGCAACACTTGTTAGTAAATGCATACGAGATACACACTTATAAACAACAACAACTACACAACAACTTCTTGGAATCAAAACATTTCTCACACTTGTTCTCTCTTACCTTTGAAACACACAACTACTGAGTATACTATACACACGACCGCATGTACATAAATTTTAGCAACAACGATTAACGGTTATTAAGAAACGCACGACACTTTGACAAAACACTATAAATTTACATACATACATACATATGTAAATATATGTATACACATGCATACGTAAAATTATATAAATCCAGTCTGTTTTTACATTGAATTAAACACTATACAATTGTGTACATAAAAACATACATCCATATGTATGTATGTCTGTACTTATTAATATTATTAATAACTACATACATATGTAGGTAGGTAGGTATGTATGTATATAGACTTTTAAAATTTTAGTTTTATTTGACATTTATTACACATACATCTGTACATATATACATATTTAAGCACTATTCACACGCGCACTCGTTTCACTATGACCGATTGTTTCAATTAACGCGAGCAGACTGAAAGCACTTTCCAATAAGAAGATAATCTCAAGATTGCAATTACATGTGCTACAACAACAACAACAGTACTTTTTTATCTATTAAACTAATTCCACATTGCCTGGAAGTCAAGGTTAGAAAACAAAACAAGAGATGGGAATTTCACCAATATTAATTAATATTATTTTTAACTTTTGATCAATTGTATTAGCTTACAAAAAACTAGCTTTTTTATTTATTATTTTTTTCTTTATTGTAATTATGATTTGTTTTAGAAAAAACCTTGTTTATATGTTATGCAGTGAAAAAAATGGAAGTCATTCTAGTGGAACTACATTTTCATTGCTTGCAAAAAATCGATATTTTTAATTTATCGAGAGTGAGCAAAAAACCATGTAGAAGATTATTTTAGTCATACAAAACCTTGTAACTACTCCTCCATAGTGTTAGAAAATACTCACCAGAATTAAAAAAAAATTATTTTTTTAAGGAAATTTATGAAATAATTCTAGTCTAAAATTTAAAAGTTATTTGCTTAAATTTACATGAAAACACTGTTTCGGGCTTAAATTCGTATAAAAAGAAACGAATTTTTAAAATAGGCAACTATTTACCACTTTTCGTAAATGCAAATATCATCATAGAACACAAAAAAGGGAATTTTTCTTAATATCGCTTCCAATTCAGTGACCAGCAGCGTTGCCAACTTTTAAATTTCAAAAAGCTTTGAAACCACTAAAAAAGCGCGTAATTTAAGTAAAATTGCACTAAATTTTTAATTATTACAATATATTAAAAAAAAAATTGTTATACACAAATATGCATTTAAAAAATATAATAATCGGTTGACTTTGCAATACATTTTTAAAGCTATAAATTTGAGGCATCCGATGCAAATTTTAATTGTATAAGAAACAGTGAATTCTCAAATCAGTTTGACGAAGCCTTTTGTAGTTATTATAAAAAAAATTATGTTTAATCATTTTTCGTCAGGAAACAAACGTATTTTTCGAATTCAATGAAATTATAAATATCCGATAATTTCAACTGAAAACTCGATAATGGACTAGTTATATTTTCCCTAGACTAAACAAAATTTCGATTTTAAACTATACTTGAGTAAATACTTCTATTATGTCTTCGTGGCAAAACATTTTTTTATATTAATTATGATTTAAATGTTAAAGTTTAAGGGAAACTTGCCGCTTATTTCTTCCACCAAGCCTTGTACAAACTTGGTAGGTTTTTTAAAATGCTCGATTTAAGTTCAGAGCTTATTTTTTTATATACATGTACAATTTCCTCGAAAGAAAAAATAGGTGAGGAAATTTTTCTTCGAATTTTTGGTTTAGTGCCACCGACTCGAAACAAAAAGCACCGAAATGAATTTAAAAAAGCACTGAGCACTAACTTCAAAATTTTTCGCGTCCAAAATTTCGAAAAGCACTAAAAACGGTGCGAAAAGCACCGAGTTGACAACCCTGGTGACCAGGCATCGAAAAAGAGAGCTTCTTGCAATGACAACCCTATGTAAAAATCATTAGATCGGATCGAAATTTTCACTACTTCCAGATCGCAAACTCTACATTTTCATGACATTTTTGGAGTCTCTTTTTTTGCTGGCTAATAATTCTTATATTCGTCCGTTGCTGAAGGCTGGCATTACAATATTTTAGTTCTAGTTTACACTATGATAGTGTTATTGCTAAGATGATTACCAACATGCATAAAATCCAAAACTGCACTATGTTTTACTGACCAGACGGTGATAGCGATTGCATACGAGAAAAGGTTTTGATATAAATTTCGGTGATTATATGCTGGGATCTAGTGGTCTTCATAATACTTAGTATGTATATGTATTTCACCTAAATATATCGAGGGTTTATATTCAAAAAGTGCTATCTGCAATTCTTGAATATTTTATTAGACAAAATTAAACTGTTATTTTCTCGAAGTCCAAGAGCAATAACTGTATTTGATTAACATTTCTACTTAAAATTAAACTACTGAAATCCTTTTTTGTTCTACTGAACAACTCAAACATAAAAATTCCCATTTAAAAGACATCTCCATGAATAACGAAAAAAAAAAATAATATATGAAAGCAAAACGTTGATACCACAAGAACAATCATTTTAAAGTTGTAATCGTGTATTTTTGGTTGAATTTCATTTATGTCCTTCATTTATTGGCCCGCACATTGGTTCTCTCGTTCATTCATGCATTTACGTCTTGTCCACCAAAGGAAATAACATCAGCAGAAATGTATATTGATCAGATATTCATGTCATTTTTAAACATCTGTTTTTTTTTGATGAATGATGACTTTTGAAGTGTTCGTCGTCCAAGCGTCCGTCGTAGATAGCAAAAATTATTTTATAATTCAAAGTTTTATTTTCCATTTTTTTTTTAATAAAAATGCATTGCAAAACACTGAGAGAAATGTGATGGATGAGTTGAATATTTTTTTGTTGTTAAATTAAAAGGCTAAAAAGATAAAAGTTAAAGATAAAGTATTCTTGTCTATTAGTCGTTCGTGGTTAATTTCAGAGAAAATGGCGATTAACTGTGCAATTTAATACAATTTATGGTTTTTTGCGATGGAAAATGCTCATGTGTGCACATTTGCATTGTTCTGGGGAGAAAATATTTTCTAGGGCGTGCGGTAACTTTTCCTTAAGTCCTTATATAATAGACCAAATAAATTGATACAGTATTCACCATTGATTGTTTTACGCTTTTAAGGATAGTCAATGATGATTATTCCACGTGCATCCCAACAACCATTCGCCTTGGCTGACAAACCCACCTGAAAAACCCACCCTGGCTGACAAACACACCTTGGCCTTCTCTGGAGTCGATTCACCCCAAAAGATCCAGTGTTTTGACTGCTATTTGGTTTCTGTTGTATTGTGATGGATTCTCGTTTTGTTCACTGTTACCAAACGATTAAAAACTCATGTATCTTGCGGTAAAACAACGCCAAAAACAACTGCGAAGTTGTCAAAGGATGGTGAGCAATCGCGCAACCTATATTGTGTACAAACTTTCTCATGCCCAAGTTATCATTCTTAATTGAAACCGCTGAGCTATTTGAGATGCCTACGGCTTCCACAAATTCTATCATATCGCCGATCGAGCAATATCATATCGTGAATTTTTTTCTATTTTTTCTGGTGTAGAGACCTCAACCTCCCAGGGAGTCCAGAACGATTGCATCTTCATTGTACAACGAAATTCGGTAAACCACGTTTCTTATTATTAAAAGTTGATGCTTGTAGAGGCCGTTTGGAAATTTAGAAAATTCTACGGTATTTCTATGTTTAAACGGAATCAAATTTTTGTTGTTAGTGCTGTCTCGTACGAACAATACAAGAAGCAGTTAATGAGTCCAAAGAGTTTGGGATCTCTTCTAATAATATAAACGTAGAGTTTTAGCAACTTTTACCAAAGTCGAAAAGTTTGGAAAGCTGTGCATTTTATATTTTTTTTTTCAGTCGACTCCGCTTTACTGGAAATAACCGAAACACATATATTTCAGTTATCCGATTTTTTCTTTAAAACGTAGTTCGGATTACTTTATTTATTTATTTTTTTACTGTTAAGCGTACTGCTTAAAATCAGTACAATATAATAGAAATATACAATAAAGTACATAAAAGCGAAGAGGACAAATACGTTTTACGTTTAATTTTTTAACAGACAAGACATGCACATTTTTTTCACCTTTAAGCTATGCAATCGGTTTCTAATAAATAAATTTGTCATTGTTTATTTTTTCACAAAAGCAAAGTAAGTTTCACACAAAACGTAGTTGTGGGCTTGCTTTTGGTTTTCAGTAATACGATATTATCAGTAAAGGGATGTTTCTGTAAAGTGAAGTGAATATGACTAGCTGCGTTTCAAGCAAGTGCGGGGATTTGTATCGCTTTCAGTAATCCGATTTTTTTCAGTAAAGTGTGTAGCGCCAAAACGGATTCGATTGTATTATATAACAATTCAACTCCAATCTCATAAGAGATATTGATGCAGCCGAGGGCGATAAATGTAAAAGGAAACATATGATACGAAATAGTTTGGGAATCTGTGTCTAATATAAAGCTTTATACAGTTGGAAATCATAATAAGACCTTAGCAGGAATCTGCCAGAAAAACAATATTGACCAAGTGGATATATAGAGGCGGAACAATGTTGGGGGACCACTGTTTTTGTCGTATATGAGTAACTAAGGAAACAGTTTGTGGCAGCTCTGTTCTTAAGTGAACTGTATGATTTTTCAAGAACGATATTAAGTAAAGGTCTAAAGGGCTGTCCTACATATTGCTATGACTTTTCACCTAAAGATTGGTTAGGAGCTTTTCACGAAGATTTATATACTTCTCCTTACTAAAACTTTTTAAAACATTTCTGGGATAAATTTGTAAAAATAAATTCTTAGCCCCTCCCCTCCCCATCCAAGGACTGGAGCGTTATGTAATACGCGAACAGCCCCTTATTGTCTTATGAACATCAGGGTTGCATTTTATAAAGAGTACTTGGCACTATGTATAAATGGAGCTCCCTCTACAGCAAAGAGGGAGGAGGAAATCCCTGGAAACACAAAAATTTTTTATAGATCCTTTGGCATTTTTTTTCGCAAAATTTTTAGTAACAATGTATATTAAAATTATTGAGTGTAAAAAATTTTTAAAACAATTATAATCTGCATAGGGGCCGCAATTTTCCTTTTTATTTGTAGATTTTATCATACGCACCCTGCAGTGAGATAATGCAGTACTATTGGCAACGCTAGACCAGCTACACGCATTAAGGCTCACTTGGCCGACTGTAGTGGAATGTAACTGCAACAGTAGGAAACAGCTGGTCGGTATTGTTATTTAAAAATAATGTACAGATTCTTACACATCTATAACCATTTTCATTCCATTTCACATAACAATATCGATCAGCTGTTCCCTACTGTTGCAGTTACATTCCATTACAGTCGTTTAACTGAGCCTATTGAGAGAATACGCATTAGGTGATTTATTCTTTACAGGCATATAATGAATTATTCATTTGTTCCATAGCGAATTCATATCAACTTATTTCGATTTGCCACTCTGCAGAAGAAGTTGAAATTTATTTAAAGAAAAATTGTATATAAAAAAATTATTTGGGAACCTCTATCAAAGATAATTTTTGTGAGTTGCAGGAAATACTAAATTCGCTGAGGAGCTAAAAAAATATATAGCCACTTTCTTATAAGCCAGGAAATATGGGGTCATCTGTCTTACTTAACTAAAGCAAAGTCAACCAATTTAATTATAGTACTGCAGGTATAAAGAAATATTTCTTGAATTACATTAAATGTCATATAGAAAAACTTTCTTAATATTTTATAAAGCAAAACCTTTTAACATGAAACAACAATTTAATTTAAAAGCAAAATTTTGTTAAGTGCACAAAAAATCAAATTAACCTTCACTTTCAATTTTACGTTTTCCAATGTTTTTGACATTTCGAATGTGCTTCCGTTTAATGTGCTTTTTGTGTGGTGCTGTTTTAATACATTTTTCTTGTGTAATTTCTAGAGGACATTTCCTGTTGCCTAAGGTGCCAGTAGCACATGCTTGTATAACTCTTCGCTCGTGTTGCCGGAATTGATGTAAAAATCAATAAAAATCTCAAATTCATCATATTCGTAGATTATTGTTTATTTTATTTGTTTAACTTTTATAGCTGGAGTGTGTTTTATTTTTTATTTATCCCCACAACTTAACTTGATTTTGCGCTGGTTCTGGACCTTTTTTACTTACAGCCATGCGGTCAAGCATATCAGAAAATTACTTTGTATGAAGGGATGTGCTTGTGGGACAAGCAGTTGTATTACTTTTATGTTCAGCTTTTGATTTAAAATTTTTTTTTATGATGCGACTTCATGCATTCAATTTATCCCTCATCATGATTTTAACAGCTTAATTTAATTTTTAATTTTCATTCATTTTACGTGTGCTGAAAATCAAACGTATTACAGAAGGTAATTTGATTTTTTGTTGTTGTTGTTGCTATTTTTGGTTTCTTTCAGCTAATTATGTTTAAATCCAGGATATTTTTAAGTGGACATTGTTGCTGTGGTTGCGAATTTGTTGCCATACTTGTTAATCAATTCAAATTGAATTTAAATTTCAGTTGATAGATTATTTGCTATTGTGGTTTAAATATTTAATAATTTTGTATTATAACCATAGAAACCACAACTAACCAAAGTTAAAAAAAAAATAAAAAATTAAAATAAATAATAATTGTTGCTTTGAATATAAACAAACATACATATAAATGTATTTATATACATACATACTTACCAGGGAATATATTTACAAACATACGTTTGTTTTATTTATATATTGTGTAAAGTTAAACTAAAATAATAAATTTAGCTATTAAAATTAGATTTATTCAAGACATTAATTTGTTTTTCTATTTAATTTCCAAACATAAATTCCCCAAAGAATTTAATGCAATCCATAAGACTTAAATATTTATACCAATTGGCCGTAATTAATTGATTTCCTAAACTAATATTAAATATTCAATTTATATGCTTCTAGCAAATTTAATATACTATATGTTACGAATTGAGACAACATTAATAAGATGTATTGTATAAATAAAAGGAAAAATTTGATATATTAACAATATAAATACAAGTTTCACAAAGTTTGCTCCCTTAGGAAATACAAATATAAATTGCTTTTACTCAAGGCTGAGATTGAGAATTTAAATGAAGTTGCCAAAAAAATCCCCTTTCCACCTTTCAATAGTTATACCTAATAAAACCAAAATGTTTTAAAGTAAATGACCAAGGAAAAGTTTGCAATAAACTGAAATCAGTAATTCAATTAAACTATTTTTTTGAGCTTTAGGTCTGGTATTATTTGTGTTTTTATTTTATCAATATTTCGTTAACCTTCGGTTAACTTCTTCAGGATATATGTTTATTGTTTTTTGTTTTTTAATATTTAGTATTAGAAAAGAAAAAAGAAAAATACTAAATATTAAAAAACAAAAAACAATAAACATATATCGTGAAGAAGTTAACCGAAGGTTAACGAAATATTGATAAAATAAAAAGACAAATAATACCAGACCAAAAGCTCAAAAAAATAGTTTAATTGAATATATAAAAAAGGTCGAAAAATTAGATAAAATAATTTGAAATCAGTAATGGACAAACATCCGGCTTAAATTTATTTTCAATTATATTTTACCACAAAAAGTAAACGAAAATGCAAATAATGAAAAGCAAAAACTATAACCACAAATTAAGATAACATTTCTTCACAAAAAAAAATAATAATATGAGAGGCAATTGAACTTGTACTCGATTAATACAGCTTTAGAAAAAAAAAATTCAGCAGACAAAGTCTATTAAAGTGTTTTCAAAATTATTCCTACTAAAAAAAAGACAATCCCAAGGAGTCATGAAAATGTAAAATTAGCACTTCGGCAGTAGAGCAAGGTCAACGCCCCTTGTCAAGGCTGTTACTTAATAAAATAAGGGCTTTCGCAATGGGCAGTAAAAAGTGTACAAACGATGCAAATGAGTGTAAACATTTAAAATGTACACGTTTGCACAACGCAACAAAAAAATCTAAGTACAGATTTGTAATTTGTTTAATTTTACTTCGTTTGCCCTATATACGCAATAAGCCGGGAAACCAGATATATGGTCACTTATGTCTATCTATGTTATAAATTTCATCAAATTCGGGTCTGTGGATTAAGCCTGGTACTCGGTTCGAAGTTGTGAAAAACCTTGATTATTTCACGTGAAAAATTTGACATATACTAAATGTAGCCCAACTCGCATTTTTTTTTTATAAATTTCTCGCTTTTATTGCTTGAAAGTATGCAACATTGTTAATATTTCGTGTGAAAAAAGCACTGCTCATGTGGTTTCGCAGCTAAACTAAAACAATGCCAAGACTAATTTTGTATGGAAAGACATGATTTAACGTGTTTTTCACAACAACAACATAAGAGTACTAATTTTGCGAACTTATTTCGGAAATATTTCATACCAAATACTTTTATATGTAGTTTGACAGCATTTCGCACGAAATTGTGAACAGAGTACCAGGCTTTAGCCGTTAAAGTTCAACAAATAAACAATAAATTTACTTTCAAATTTATTATATTAGTTACCATAGACACCTCCAGCTATGAATGCCATGCCACTACTTATCCAAGTCACGAACCTTTAGCAAATAAAAACAAACCATGAAATTGCCAGTTCCCAAAAACTAGACAAAAAACTACTAAAATCCCAGGGATTTTCCTTCACCTCCCCGGGTAATTACACTCTAACTGAAAACCTAAAACATCCGCAGTAGCAGCATCATTATGGTATGTGGTTGTTACCAGTATTTGTAACAAGGGAGCAAATGACGGCACTCGTTATCGAACGAAATTACTAAAACTTTCAAAAGATTTTATATGGAAATATTTTAAAATTTTGAACAGTACTGAATACCGTAATTAGCCCCCAGTACTCCCTAGTATATTTTTATATTCAAAAAATGTTTGTTTTACATAAGGAACCTACGTTCCAAAAAAAAATTCTAAAAATATGCGTGTAGCACTAAAATAGGCAAAAATATGCCCTATTGCGTAAAATATGCAAAAATATGCAGTAACAACGTGACGCCAAAAATGCATAAAAACTTCTTGAACATAATAAATACCGTATCCTCGCACTAATATGTCACAAAAGAAAAAATATGTACTTACATATATGTGATTTCTCTGGTAATAAGTAAATAACAACTTTTAAAATATTTTCATTTATAAGAAAGAAAAAATTAAATTTTAATCGAACTACCTTGTGGTGGCTATAGCTCACGAATCACTTCAGTATGAACATTCAGGGGGAGCAAAAGCTTGGCGGCACTTCTACGATAATCGCTCAGAGCAAATAATAAGCAAAACTCAAAAGAACATCTCACGATGGATGATAAGTAGACATACTACATAGTTAGCAGGGTCTTTCCTGTCTACTACTGGATATAGAAGAGACAGTTTTTCAACTGCTCTTTGAATGTCTATTACAATGCGACATAAACTTCTTGACAGACATGTACATCAGAGCTGTGATGGATATAAATAGGATCTAATAGATGTAAGGCAGACCTTTCTTCTTAAGGAATTTGTTTTTTGTTTACTTTTAAATTTTTTAATACATTCTGTTTTTTTTTTAAGTAAAATTTTAAAACAGCAACATATATTGAAAACTTTCTCTTTCCACCAAATGAACATATATCAATTTCTTTTCAAAACCAAAACAATTTTTTGTGTTTAAGGCCAAATTTTGTAATTAGAAACGTTTTTTTCGTTTTGAAATTTGTATGAAAAAAATATTTTTTGAAACGAATTTTTGTTATTTTTCAGAAAAATTTGAAACGTTTAGAAACAAAATTTTTTTACAAAATCTGCCTATAAATTATAATAAAAAAACTTTGTGCTTACTTTTTCGTAGCACTGTTTTTCGAAATCTTTCACCAATACAGCTGCGAAACATTTTTGGGCTTCCTGGCATTGCATTTAGTATTGGTCCGCTCACCTTTTTCATAGATTAGCACTCGCCTGGGTAGTGTGGTATTAATCAAAACCACAATCATCGTGAAACCCTTAAATATAAGAATAAATCTATATTTTAAATAGATACATTGATTATTGAAGGTTTAGCTGGGCCCTATGCTCATTTAATTGTTGGGAGAACCTTTACCCAAAAATTTCTTAGGTCAACTAGAGATTTTATGTTAAACATAGAAATTTATAAGAATAAATACTATTGAGGAAAATGCAACACTGATGTTATCAGCTGTTATTAAAAAACTTATAAAATAACCATTAGATCAAAGATGTATTTTCCTCAAATGTATTAATAGATACTTGCACTATGGTATGAAACGGCCTTACAGCTCTTATTTTCAATAATAAATTGATGCAGGTTATCCTTTTGCAATGTTAGTGTGTGTATAAAAATGTCAATTGTTTGCTCCTAAGTAAAACTAAAAGCTTCAGGTCAAATAAAGTGTCAGAATTTCGACCAGTCATTTGATTAGTTTTGTATCAGCTTTTTCCCCGCTAAGGAAACAAAAAAAAAGGTTTAGGAAATGCCAAAAAAATATTCGTACTTTATTTACTTACGTACATGTGTACATCCCCACCATATCATTTATGGTCAGTTATGGTCAGCCTCATCATCACACAGCTACGAGATCTTTAATAACCAACCATGACACATAAAATGAATGTGTAATGCGAGGGGTCGGTTGGAGACACGTACATAATATATCCACACTTTTTCCTAGAGGACAGACAGACTACTATTTTTCCCCTGTTCTTTTCTTTTTTTTTTCTTTTTTGGACGCGCCAGTCTATCCAGAATGTTAAATTGATTGCAGTAACACGTTTTTTATGTGATTAAATTTTTTTTGTCTGTTTGTGGGTGGATGTTTGCACTTAATGCCAAAATGATAGTTGTAAAATATTTTATGTAATTTACGCAACATATTCACAGTTTTATTGACTTCGGTCTTCACAAGAACTCTTATGAATTAATGACTGAATAAATATATACATACATAGATACATATATATGTGTGTATATAGCAAATATTAGCGTAACATGTGTTAGTGTGGGTGGTGCCTGGACTTCCTTCGTTCACCATTAAATTAATACTGATAAATTATTGTGATTAAAACTTATCATAACAATTTTTATGTACACATATGGACACTAATGTGGACATGTACATATCTGCCATATTTATGGTAATAAAATATTATTTATTTTTATTTTTATTGGATGTGTTATATTACATGGATTTTGCTACGGCCTTACAAGGCCTAACAAATGTGGCAATTAGCAGGTAATAATAATGATAAGAATAGTTAAAGCTTTGGTATAACAGTATGTATAAAATATAAAATTTAAGAAAATCCTAACTAAACATATAGTTTTTATTTTTTATGATATATTTAATTCAAATAATTTAACAACAAATTCAGAGGAAGAGCCATTGCGAGCCATTGTATATACACAGAGAAAATAGCGTTATAAAATAATAAATTTCTGGTGTCAATTCTCATACAGCGAATTAAACTTGTATCGAACTCTTTCAGTTACTTGTTTTATACAAAATCCTATGGTTATTGTCTAAGATGTACTACTGCATGATAGAATTTGGTCGAACTCATTCACTAGTTAATTTTTGGCACAAATCAATGATCAAACCCATTTAAATTACATAGTGAACGAGTTCGACCCAAGTCTACTGCATGAGTTCGACACAAATCTACTTGACGATGAACTAGACTTGGACCGAACTCGTTCGAACTAAATTAAATTACATAAGTTGGGTCATAAGTTTGTGTCTTAAATGACCTGCTGAATGAGTTTGATGTAGACTTGGGTTGAACTCGTTCACTAGTTCATTTTTGCCACAAACCAATGATCAAACCCATGTAATTTAAATGGGTTTGATCATTGGTTTGTGGCAAAAATGAACTAGTGAACGAGTTCGACCCAAATCTAGTTTGATGCAAGTCTACGTTAAATATCATTGTAGAAGAACTGAATTATGAGCTTGCATAGAAATCTTTTAGTAGTTTCTAATTAACTTTAGTGGAAGTCATTCAGTCAGTCATTTTTGGCACAAAACTATGATCGAAAACATTTAAATTGCTTGTGTTTGATCATTGGTTTGTGGCAAAAATTACCGACTGCATGAGTTCGACCCAAGTCTACTAAATTATATGGGTTTGATTACTAGACTTAGTTCGAACTTGTCCACTACTTCATTTTGGCACAAACCAAAGCTTAATGTGTAGTTTCTACAATGCAAGCAAGCGATTTGTCTAGAAAAAATATAAAGGGTCCGCCAGATAACTTTTTCTTTTGAAATGCTATAAAAAAATACTGAAACTTTGGCTGTGTGGTCCTGTTGAAACCAAATGTTGCCAATATCCTCCTTTAAATTTTTGTGATCAAAAACTCGTTCAACATGGCCTGATAACGATCGCCATTGACTGTAACGGTCACTCCTTTTCGAAATTATACCTCTGGACCAAAATCCGCACCAAACAGTGACTCGTTTTGGGTGCGTCGGCTTTTCAATGTATGCGTGCGGGGTTTTTGTACCCCAAATGCGACAATTTTGCTTGCTTACATACCCGCCAAGATAAAAATGAGCTTCATCTGACAAGATGATTTTTTTTGGCAAAAACGGCATCTTCTGCAAGTCAATCGCAGGCCCACTTAGTGAAGCGAAAATGTATTGGATGGTCAGTTGGCTAGTTTTGCGGAAGGATAAAACTAATTACCTGTCAAATCAGACATGAGCTAAGTGCTACCGTTCACAAAATTAACACTAGTTGAAAAAAAACGTTAGATGGCGGCAAAGCATTAAAAAATTTGTGAGTGATTCCTCTACAAATTTTCTAGACAAGCCGCTTGCTTGCATTGTGGAAACTACACATAAAACCATTTAAACTCCATGGGTTTGATCACAATTTTGTGCAAAAAATAACTGTGAACGACTTCGACTAGAGTTGCGTCGCACAGCTCTTTTTGAACTAATTTGAGAGGGTTTGAATCAAAAGTTGTTTTAAACCCATTTAATTTATATTTAGAGTTGTATCCAACAGTTTTTCTTTTTGGAACTAGTTCAGTCTGTTGGACACAAGTCCGGTCAAAAACATCGATGTAAATTAAATAGGTTTGAAAGAACTTTTGATTCGAACGCTCTCAAACTAGTTCAAAAACAACTGTTGGACACAACTTTATTTACATTGATGCGTCCAACAGAACAAACTACTCAACAGCTGTTGGACACATCTCTAAGTTCGACCCAAGTCTAGTCGATACAAATCTGAAACATCATCTTGCAGCATTATTCTTGTTTACAAATGTATACATTAGACTTGTATCGAACTTATTGAGTAGCTTATTTCTTGGCATAAGCCAATGATAAAACCATGTAATTTAAATAAGTTTGATCATAGATTTTTGTTAAGAACGAGCTATTTAAGAGTTCGATACAAGCATAGTGTACAAATAAAAAAAGCAATGTGAGCCCGATCACAGGGGAGGCTTAACTAAAATAAGAAATATACATTTTTGACTCTACTGTATTTAAAAATCTATTGAAAACTGCCTCTATAGTAGTGGAATTATTAGTTGTGGGGGCTTGCAGAGAACTGCTCATGTGCAAGTGGAAAACGTCAAATAAAAATTTTGATAAAGCTTGCGACTGTGGGTTTGCAAAATTTGTATTAAAATCTCCACCCATAATAATTGGCATGAGATGGAGATTGTTACCAAATTGTCGTTCACCAGCTTCAGTGTAAGGCAACAGTACGTAATGAAGATATGTTATAACATAATATTATAAATTCTTCATAAAGACTGCTATATATATTTTAAACAATTATTTGACATTTAAAACGCTCTTTTATTTAAAAGTTTATATTTATTTTATATTTTTCAACTTAAAAAAAAAATTATCCCCACTGGCAACACTATTACACTTCACAAGCAAGTTTTATTAAAATTAACATTGCTCCTGAAGGTATGCTTTAAAATTCAGCTGATTGTATTTCTACGCAGCTGTTAAATTTATCTGTACTTCTTGCTCGTATGATTACACTAATACACTCATAAATAGTTCACACCGATTTGAAATTTGTGATTGTATTGTGAATAAGATTTTTACCTCCAAAACACATCAAACGTTTTCGCAAAATTACCAAGATTTTACGTTAATTAACCAACAATGAACATAAGTTCTTAGTTTATTTTTATTTTTGCTTTCTTTTTACAAAATCTTAATATTTAATCAACCAAAAATTAAGGCTTTAGCAAAATAAAACTGCGAAAATAAAAGCCATTTTCTTTCGTAGGAAACCAAAGACCATGAGTATAATCCAACATTTATTCGAATTGTTTGTCAACTGTTGGGCTGGAGTAAATAAAAAAAAACGAAACGAAATAAAAAACACAAAAACATTTGCAAAATGTTAATACGATTAATCTGAAGGTAAAACATAAAATCACTCAAGCGTGTATTAACAATTGCAGTAATAACATTAAGTAACAGCAAAAAAAAAATACAAGCATATAAAGACGAGTAACGATAAAACATCAACAGCAACAAAGTTCATCAAATAATAAAAAAAATCAAACAAAACAAAACAACAGCAAAATTGCAATAAATGCAACTTTTTAAGCGGATCACTTTGCACTTTAAACTAAACGTATGTATGTATGTATGTGCGTATTATGGCTGTGCGAACATTGTTTGAATGGCGGATCTGCTGTATTTGTATGTGTATGTTGGTACCTGCATTTTATGTTAGTGTATGTTTTTGTGTGTGTGTGTGCGTGTGCGTTTGGCCGTATGCATTTAGCACTCTACTCTGGGCTAATAGTCCAGCAAACAAACAAACAAACAAACACATCCTCATCAGACCGAAGCAAATCCAAATGGACGATTAACAGGGTGCCAATGATGCCAATGAAATGTTAAAACTATTTTTTTTTTAAACTTGATGTTCTTATTGTGTATTTATTTAACTGCTGGTTTTGCTTTTGTAGTGGTTGTTTTTTGTTTTGTATTTACTTAATCGTGTTACCTTCCTTTCAATGAGTTTTTGTTTCTGTGCTGCTCTCACTCTCTTTTAAGTTTTTGCCATTTTCATTTCTTTTGTCTTTTGTCAATAAATGGCAACTTGCGTTGCGGTTTTTTGACCAAACGAAATTGGTCAAAGTGCATTTGTAAATAAACGTTATACAAATATAAACAAATAAACACATACACTTAAGCAGAGTTACATGTACGACATGTATTTGAGAGAGTATGGACGATAAGGGGTTGCAGGAATTGTTTAACTTTTTAAATTTAAGTAAGCCCAGCAAACAAAAAAAGTTTACACAAGTTACAAGGCGATCCTGTCCAACGAACTCAAAAATTTTCCCAACGAAGCCAGCACCCCAGCCAAGACTAGCAAACAGGGTGATGGAAGTGATTAAGCTGTGTTTATTAGCCATTTATAGGTTCTTTTACTTCGTCGATGATACTGCTAGACAGCGAAGGATTGCGCTCTGATGTTACATTAGGATTAGTATCTGCTTAAGTCGGTATAGTTCAGTGACCAGTGATAAAGGACACTAATACACATCATAAAAATGCTTGGTGTTGTTTTTTAATTACTAATGGATATCGGCCTCGAACTTAGGAACTTCGGTTTTGTAGTCGACGTGCTAGCCACTTCTACCAAGGTCAGCGGCTCTCAATAGAAGAGTCAGAAGGACGGAATAATAGCCTTTTTAATAAGCAGATCAAAATTTGCATTTCAAACGAAAACACTAGATCTTGCTGACTTCTAGGAATTTTATACTTTTGCTGGGTATTTCTGCCCTGCAAGTACGGATTCACACTTCGCAGATACGCATCAAATATCTATTTGTACTGGTGCCCCTTTTCGTCAGCATTAAACGAAATATTTGTTAAATTTGGCAGTTCTAGGATCTCTGTGGGTGTCCGCATCTTTTTTTTTTTTTGCCCAACACCGAACTGTATGCGTGCTTAATTGTTCGTGTGTTTGGAATACTTGTATTGCAAATTCTATTGTGTAAATAAGTTAGTGGCAATTGCCGAACATTTGCACAAACATTAAAGTACAAATAAACAAAGATTTGCAATAAACAAATACATTTACACTTTACACAAACACAAATACACACCAGCACACATACTGGCACTCACATGCAGTTTTTCACTTGTGGTTTTTCACAAAAGAAAATGAGTGAGGAAAAAAAAGATGTGTAAAAAAAGAAAATAAAACTAACACACACACTTACACAAGTATTTGACGAAAGAAAATAAAACCAGCTGTTGATGATATTTGAGCAAATAATTTATACAGTTTATGTGGGAGTTTCTTCCTTTGGTTGTTTGTTTGTTGGCATGTTTTTGCTATTGCAGCGTTAACAAAATTTTTAATGCTTCATTGAGTGATTCGATTAAAAAGTGTTTTTATTTATTTCTGTCTTGGTTTCTGCCAAATGTTTGTTATTTGTTGACATTTGGTTTTTTTCTCTGCATCCCTTTTGTTTCGATTATTTTAGTGATCACGTGGGTTTACAAGAAATTTTGCATATTGCTGCATGGAAAGGGGGGGGGCAGAATTAAGGATATAAGCGGTTTAATTTAATGCATAAAAAAAGAATTTTTATTATTGGCAGCTGTATTAAAGATTTTTAAAATTAAGGAAGCGGACAGTTGTTAGAACGTATGCATGAGAACATGGGTGGGTTGGTAGGCCACGAAATCAACTTAGATAGAGCTTATTTTAATTAAAATGCCCTAGTTTAAGTGGCCTTGAATGTCATGTGATGCAGTAACCTGATAAAATGTTTTTTTCTTTTGTGCATGAAACAACAAAATTTTTAAATTTTTTTAATTGTTTTCCAAGCTTTAACCAACATGTGATACAAAAGTTTTTAGATTAGAGAATGAAATAATTTTCGTATTGCGCCAAAGCCGTTTCCACAGGAAATCAGTTAAAATTTTACTTCTCAAAATAAAATTTTCTTAAAACTGATAATTTTTTGACAAATTTTAAAAATAACGCCCTAAATGAAGTAAACTTTTAAACTAAAATATTATTGCTTAACATGCATTAAAACGTTAAAGTATTACATGTGTAATTTACACTAAGCATTTTTATGTGAAATTGTAGAAGAAAAGAAAATAAAAAAAAAATTGCCAGAAATCCTTCAAAGATTCATCCTTCGTAATTTTTTATGTGTGTACATATATAAATCTTCTCTATCGTTGTAATTAGCAAATGAAAAAAATTCAGAAAATTTCATTTAAAAATTGCATAATATAAACATCTAGGGGGTAAAAATCTTTTTCACAATACAATCACAAATTTAGAGTAAGATTGTATAGCGTTATCAAATCGGTGTGAGCTATGTATGCATGAGTGTATTAGTGTAATCATACGAACAAGAAGTACAGATAAACTTACCAGCTGCATAGAACCACACTCAACCGAATTTTAAGGCATACCTTCAGGAGCAATGTTAATTTTAATAGAAATTGCTTGTGTAGTGTTGCCAAGTCGGGATTATTTTGTTAAAAAGTTAAAATATATAAAATATATAAAATATATAAAATAAATAAATAAATGTCACATATTTGTTTGAAATATATATAGCAGTCTTTATAAAGAATTTATAATATTATATTATAACATATCTTCATTACATACTGTTGCCCTACACGACAATTGGCTAACAATCTCCATCTCATGCCAGTTGTTATGGGTGGAGATTTCAATACAAATTTTGCAAACCCACAGTCGCAAGCTTTATCAAAATTTTTATTTGACGTTTGCATATGAGCAATTCTCCACAAACCCCCATAACTAATAACTCTATTACTATAGATGAAGTTTTCCATAGATTTTTAAATACAGTAGAGTCAAAAATTTATATATGTATCTTATTTTAGTTACCATAAGTATAAATTAAAAAAAAATTTCATTGCTAGATGTTTACACATCTCAGCTGTGATCGGACTTACATTGCTTTTTTTATTTATATTGGAGTGAGAAATTAAAAAAAAATTATATGTATTAAATCAGCAAGTGAAAAGTTTGTTCATAAAAAAGAATAAATAAACTTGAGCAATGGCTAACAAGTCCCTTGACTGCTAAATATGTACATAAGCTTGCATAAAAATCATGAAAACAATGTTTAATATAAATAATACAGAATAAAAATATAATAAGTAATAACAAAATAAAATTTACCTCATTTATATATATTTCGTTATAAACATGTTGCTTACATTTTAATCTTCAGAGCGTCCTAAACTTTATTATTGTATAAAACTTTATAATACAGTTTGAACTGCACTGGAATATTTAATAATTTATTATCATTAGTACACTTAAGTAACGAAGTACATTTTGACATGCACTGGATGATTTAAAACATGACTATCTTTAGAACACTTAAACAAGACAGTAAAAACAGAAGATCCAAACATAAAATTTATATAATAGTTTGGAAGATTAAATAAACAATACTTTTTTGAGCAAAACTATTTTTTTAAGAATAAAGAAAATCAATTATTTTAAACCCACACATGCATGCATTTATCTCAAAGGTTTTAGAAGTAGTGCAAAAAAAGCACTTTATATAGCTTTTACTCATTTATTTCATATGTACATACATATATTTATATATCTACATATATAAACTAAATATGTTTCTCGGATATAAAAGCTTATCTTTGGTGTAAGATCAAAGAATAATACAAATAAAACAACAAAAATCCGTTTCCACTAAAAGCTGAGAGATTGTGGAAATCAAGTTCCACAACTGCAAATTTAAAGAGAACAAGAAGTAGTGGAAGTAAAGATAATTACTGCCAGTGGATTAGTTGTTATTTATCTTTATGTGTGTATACCTTTAGATACATTTAAAATGCAGTTTTATGTGAATTTTTATCTTTTGTTAAACTTATTAAAATATTAAATGAAACACTTGAGAAAATATTAAAAAAATAATTAACTTGCCATAAAGGAGAAAGGAAAATATGAAAGTTATAATTTTACTTGTTAAAACACTTAAATATCACTTTAATATACGATTCTTTAATTAAAAACTTTTATTTAAAAACACTTTCCCAAACACTGAAGAATACACAACTGTTTTAAAGTAACTCCTGGAACAAACTGATTAAAAAGATGAGAGTGATTTTATGCGAAGCTGTAAGGCAGCAGGTTGTGAATTCTAAGTACCAAAAGCTCAAATACATAAAACATGATCTTATTTCGTATTAATACAAAAAACCTGGTAAGAAAATTATTAAAAAAAAAATTAAAAAATTATTTAATGACAGATACAATTTTTTTGTAAACTTCAATTATTCTTCAAATGGACAATAAGTTTAAAATAAAATCATAATCTTCAGAAGTTTTTTAATTAAATATTGAATTATATTGGAGCAAATTTTATAAGAAAAAATTGTGAACTCTTTTGGAGTGCTTAAAAAAATTTAAAGAAAGAACTATTGTCGAGTTCAATATCAATTTTGCAGATATATAAACAACTTTTTTTAGTATATTATATAAGCTCGATTGCATACAAGATGCGTAATACTCATAATATAAGCATCAGGATCCTTAGATCGTAAAATAATCTTTTGTTTTTCAGGCTGAGCCAACGCATACAAAAATTGCCGTCGAAGTCCCTGTTTACTTTTAATTGCGCATTATGAAAATGGCCGTTAAAGCTTTATTAAACATTTAACTGAGTCAATTATACCTTAGTTTAAAATTTTGATATTGAAAAGTTTAAATGACGCAATTACATTTTCAAAGGGTTTTTTTAATAAATCTGTTAAGTGGAGAATTTTTTTGTTGTACATGCAAAGAAAAAATATGGTTAAGGTAACCATAATCAAACAGCAACATACTATGATTGAATTATGTGGTTGCAGTTAAACCATATTATTGTCAATAGAAAAACAAACTCTTAATAATAGTATCATTATCTGAGTTAATAGCAATATTATCAACAAAAACAATGAACTTTGTTACGCCTAATCTTATTATTGTAACTATGACTACACTATTGTTAGATGTGACTAAAGTATAATTGAGACTCACCATACCATGTTCTTGTATCATAATAATATTGTTAAATACGACAACAGTATTATTTAATATAATAATAATATTTTGTTTTTCAATCATATATTTATTGGTGAATCTTTTATTTAAAACAGCTGTGCGTTAAATTCGAAATAAAAATAAACTAATGCTGTTGAAATTAAATGTTTATATAGAAATGTAAACTTACATATGTGTGTATACTCGAAATACAGACACGTCTGTATAAACAGATATACATATATACCTGTGTATATGTTTTTATTTATCTACACTTTTGTTTGTTTGCATTTAATCTATTTATTTAACACGACGCGTGCAATGCCGATAGCTTACAAACGAAACACTGAACTGACAGAAGAGGTGTTTCTGAAAAATATTTTTTTTAAACTTAACATAGAATGGTTTTGAATAACATTATATTGTTATTTACATTATATTATTTTTAAATAATAACAATAACTAGACCACACATTTGTTTCTGAGAACATAATATTGTTGTCTCAACCATTCTACAACCATATCTTTTCTTCGCGTGTAGGTCGTGTATAAACTCGAATTAAGTATTATTTAAATTTTTTGTTAGTAAAACTAAGAAACAGGGTTTTTTTGAATTTATTTTTTGCAAATAAATTAATGCAATAGTATGGTTTGTTTGCTCTGGAAAATGTTTTTTTTTACTTTTGTTCAAATGCAAAACGATCAACTTTATTGCTCTTAATATAAAATATTTAAGTGAAATTCTTAACCAAATTTAACATACAGCGCCATTGGCTATTTTATTTTGTATAATTATTATCCTAAAGCTAACTAAAGAATTTCCAATTAAAGTATCATCACACACGAAAACACAAAAATTCAGATTAAAAATAAATGTACATGACAAATGCTGGGGGGTCAGAAAAAATATAATATTTTTCATGTTCCAAAAATAAGCGCAACATCAAAATAAACAATTTGTTATGACACTCAGGCAGCCACTCAAGCAAAGCCGCTGTTACAGCAACAATGATAATAAAAATAACAATAGCAATAATAACATTAATAATAACATATTAGCGCAAATAAGCCCAAAGATAATTTCACTTGCGCAAAAATAAATCTAAACTACCCAAAATATTCCATTCAAATAGCAAAACAAAAACACCCTTGACTTTTAATAAAATCAAAACAAATTTTTACCAAATAACTTCCAAAAAATAACAATAATAATAAAAATAAATAAAAAAAAGGACATTAGACATGGAAATCAAAACAAATACCACACGCTAAGAAGGATGAAATAAAACAGACAATCGATAAATTTATTGGCTTTTATCACTGTTGTCAAAACATAAATAATTTATGTTTACTTAAACCGTTGCCGGGCTACTGGTGCTAGAGCTGGATCGGGTGGCGGTGGTGGTCCCTGAAGAATAGACAGACATATACAAGCAAACAATTGCTGTTGTTAAAATTACACCATGCAAATATTGGGAATGCCAACACCTATTACAAGCAGCTGAAATGCAATTGTGTGGACACATACCAGAATGTAACACACAAACAACAATTATTGCCACTAACAGAGATTTTGAGGGTGAATTTTATTTCTTCGTTTGCTTTGTTTTCTGTAGATTTTCTTTTTTTTTTGCACTCATATTGCAAATTGCAATGATACGGGTTGTTTTACAAGCAGCCTTAGATTTCTAGAGGATTCCTATTAAATGCAATTTGTAGAGGATTATTGCAGCAATATTAAGGTAGGTAGGTAGGTAGGTTAAAGCCAGACATAGTGTTAATGTTCATTTTGATTTTGTGTCCGCAGATAAAGGTCTGAATGGAGATTTGATTTCATTCTACAGCAAATATAAAGAAGAAATGCTTGTTAAAAATTTCCTTTTTCAATGCTTTCAGGACAAAAATAATGTTTTAAAATTGTGCACATTGGTTTTTAGTGCTGTTAGGTTAGAATTCGCATTTATTTAATAATGTTATGAAATTTTACGTGAACTGACCTAATATCAATGCTTTCCCTAAAAATTTTGGTACACAAAGAGAATGATCCCTTAATTAGTAGCTTAGTTAATATTCAAAGCATAACAAACAACTATAATTTTATACGTTCTACATATGTGACGCGAAAAATAGAAAGGGACCTAAGGGTAAAAACTGGTTTTGTTCAGGAGAGCAATTTTAAAGATTTAAATACGTGTATCTTTGGTGTATTTCAATTTCATAAAACGCGCATATCTCTTGGGGTAGGGGGAACACTTTTGGGGCATGGGATCGGTCTCATTCGATGCCCAGAACATCTGAACACATAAAAAAAATTAAAATTGATTTTTTTACCTTTAGGTCCTTTTCTCTATGCGCTGTCACATATGAAGAAATATACAACACATAAGCCAATGGGGATGAAAGACACAAACAACAACAACAGCTATAGTGCTTACAGAATTTTATCTACTGACAAGGCTTATACACACCAACGAATAAAAACGAATTAAAGCCCGAACTAAAGATGTGATCGGAAGCTAATATTTGAATAGATGTTGACTGTGCTGCGAATTTCTGGATGTTGTTAACATTGATCTGGAATCCTTATGTTAACTACAACAAAAGAAAATGCGTTCCGACAATGGCTAACAATGCCTCTGACTCCTAAATATGTGTCAGTGTTGTCAACCAAAATGCCTTAAAATTTCAAAAAAGCTAAAATATATTAGAAAATCAATTAAGTAATAATAAAAAAAATGTTGACAAGTGTTTTTCCTATTTCATCAAAGTAAATTTAAAATTTGTAGATAGGGATATTTGTAAGTATTTCTAGTTGAATATGTTAATATAAAAACGGTTTAGCTCGATTTGAAATTATAACGGATAAGGGCTTTTCTGTATTATGGTAGCGATATACATATAGCGATATATACATATGTACATACATATATAGCGTTTTTATGTGCAAAGAAAACTGAAAGATTATAAACAAAACAGTTTTTAAACTATATGGCAACTATGGTATGTATGTACGTTTGAAAAAGAAGTTTTCTTCGAAATCACAAAAATATATTTTTTATCAAAAACGAATTTCAAGAAAATTATTAGAATATATTTTTCCCACATAATAATAATAATAATTATTATAATAAGTAAGCTAAATAAACAAATTGTATTCAATAAGTAATAAATAATAAAATTTTACCTTACTCGTATAGCATGCTTATCAGCTTCAATCTTCAGAGCATCTTAAACTTTGTATTTATATCAAAGGCTCGAACGCAGTTTTAAAAGCACTGGCTGATGTAATTGTTTATTGCATTTAGTATTCTTAAACAAAATACTAATGCAGAAGATCCAAGTATAACACTTATGTATGTATATAACAGTTTAGACGATTAAAAAAAAGTTTATGATCAATTTATAAAGAAAATCAATATTTTAAAACCACTATGTACGTTTTATTTTAAAAGTTTTAAAAGTACTGCAAAACAGCACTTTGTATAGCTCTTAAACATTAGCTTACTATAAAAAATAGAAACTTTTCCCGCATATAAAACCTCATCTTTGGTGTAAGATCAAAGAATAATAAGAACAAAACAACAAAATCCGTTTCCACTAAAAGCTGAGAGAATGTGAAAATTAAGTTCCACAACTGGAAACTGAAAGCACTCTTATATGAGGAGAGCAATAAGTCGTGGAAACAAAAGATAACTACTCCCAGTGGATTATTTGATGTTTATCTTTATGTATGTATACAATTAGATACATTTAACATGCAGTTTTAAAAAATTTTTAATTTGTTTAAACATATTAAAATATCAAATGAAACACAAGAACTTAGGAATATGTGAAAGAAATAATTAATTAATTAACTTGCCATAAAGGAGAAAGTAAAATATTGTAGTTATAATTTTATTTGTTAGAACACTTAAATATCACTTTTATATACAATACTTTAATTAAAAACTTTTGTTTAAAACACTTTCCCAAGCACTGAAGAAGGCACAACCGTTTTAAAGCAACACCTGGAACAAACTGACCAAAAAGATGAGAGTGATTTTATGCGAAGCTGGAAACATCAGGTTTTGAAAGTTCATATGTACACTTAAAACATTATCTAATTTTGTAGTTTTGCAAGAAAGCTTGTAAACAAATATTGGAATATTTTATATAGCAAATTTTAAAATAAAGAAATTTAGTAACAAGTAAAATAATTTTCTTATTAAATTTAAATTGTTTTTCAAATTGACGGTTATGTTCAGTAATGTTGATTGAATATTGGGCGCATTCATAAGACGTAGCTGTTGAGCTCAACTGTTGTGAAACTTTTGGCAACTGTTTGGCCCAACAGTTACTTCTTAGAAACCGCCTGATGGATGGATGTACTGCAAAATGAACAGCTGATGAATGTAAACAATTGAAAAGTAATAAAAGAAAAATAATTTAGATTGGCTAAATAAATTAGTTTAGCTAAAATGTATGTACGATACAGAATATTTAATGAAGCCAGCCGCCCAGGAATCTTCTATTTTTACAATAAAATTTGCTCCGCAAAATAAACATTCTGTGTTTGCACAACACTGTAATAAAAAGAAAGACCTGTGCCTACAGTATTTATATTCTAACGCTAAGCCGCCATGTGATCAAGAAATCTTTAAACGCAATAGTGAATTAAATATGCAATACATAATATAAATAGACAGCATAATAAACATACATATGTTTGATGAAATTAGTAATTTAATTTTATTCCTTAATTTCGTTCCTTTATCGTATTTTAAATGTAAGATTTAACAAATATTTGCAGCCGCCACCTAACAAAGCGGCGATGCATTATAGTATAAACAGCATAAGTCTTTTCGATCAGCTGTTCAGGCTGAGTACAACATGTTGACTATACTTAGCGAAAAAGTTTTCATATGGAAAAAATGGCAGCAATTACTCAACTGTTGAGTGGACCGAAACTACTCAACTATGCGTTTCTAAAACAAAAACACTCAACTGATGCGCAACAGTTACGTCTTATGAATGCGACCATTGAATTAGCATAGAGTAAGTTTTATAAAAGAGAGGCCTATTTTTTATTGCTTGCAACAAAATTTTATTCTCTCTCTTATCAATTTCAGTACCAAGTTTTCAGATATATAAACAACTTTTTTTATTATATTAAAAAACGTTGATTCGGTACATGAAAAATAAGAATTAGAGTCCTTAGGCCGTAACTTTTGTATTTTAAAGCAGAGTCCATGCAATGAATGTCAAATCTGTCAAAGTTGCAAGCACCGAAAAGTTAAAACAAATGATAAGGAGGAAATCAATATTTTTTTTTTGCAAAGGAATAGAAAAAATGAAGTAAGATTTTTACATTAAGAAGATATGACTAATATATATATTTTTAAACTGCTTGAAACTATTTGTGCCCCTTGTGTTAAATTTTTCTTTTAACCACTTTACATTAAATTTTTTGGAGTTTTCAAAGCAAAATCGATTTTTCTTCCTGTTTCGACAATAAACGTAGATAGTAAGAAATTAAAAAACTAAATTTTAAAAAAAGAATATATTGTGAAAATAGCTATAGAAACTATAGATTATAATTTTTTGTTTTATTATATTAAAGATACTTCTATTACTTCTATTACATATTATATACATACATATATATGTATATGTACATGTATATAGTTTGGTGCTATAATTAGTAAACCAGTGGATTTTGTAAAAGAATTCGAAACATTAAAAAGCAGAACGAAAATCAAAAGTTGTAAAGCAATTTTTAAAACTTTTAAAAGTCAAACTTTTTGGTTCGAAAAAAGCAATTAAGAAAACTTTTCATATTGAATATATTTTTCTTCATGAAATAATAATTTCTAACGGATTTTTTGGAATGTATCATTACTTATAATTAAATTATAATACATATATATTAAAAATAGGGACTAGAATTGTAGTTTAAGTCTAGTGATGTGCTGCTTGAGCAGTAACGAAATACATGTAGACGTGCTTTACCAACAACAAATAAATATTTTAAATTCGTATGTCTTTTGTCGCACTTTTAATTAAAATAAGAAACTAACATACTATTTTTCTAGCTTTATTTTTAAAAAATTAAATAAATTTTTTAATATTATTGCTTAATTTTTTAGAAATGCCTGATTTGTCACTCGAGCAAACAAAACATGAATAATTCTAAAGTGAAAATAGCCAAGGAGCCAAATTGCAGAATTACACAGAAGTTGTTGTGTAAAATTGGGTGATTTTTTATGGATTTTTGGTAATTGGGTAATTTAACTTAATTGTTAGATATATAAATATTTGCTTATAACAATTGTCAAGCTTTCGGGCAGTAATGAAACATCCAAAAATGTTGTTTCCTTGTTTATCGTTTTTTTAATCTATTTTTTCTTAAATATTTTGGTTTAATTGGGCAGTACTCTTTAAATGTTATATGTATCATTATAATGAATTACAGACAAATATCACTAGTTTACAGCCAAAAAATACCAAGAACGCCACATGTCTAGATAAGTTAATTGGGACCTCCTGAACACGAATATCGCTGTTATTTTTTTTCCTAAGTACCGTTTTTTAGATAACGGTACTTTTGTGTTTTTCGGTGCATGGTCCCACTCAAACCCTTGTGGAGCCCAACCAAAAAGTCCGATCAAAATAAATGGCATATCGTTGGAAAGCTACTTGCATGTATTTTCCGTCGATATGCTGGAAATTTCTATCTGACATGAAATGGCTGAGTTATGGCACCTCAAAGTTCAAAATTTGCCTATTTTTTACGTTTGTTTCAAAAATTTTCATTTTTATTTCGTTTTTTTTCTACGTTATAGTAAAGATCTGGAATGTTTTATTTTTTTACCAAATAGTTTATTTAATTACCAACATTTTAAGCGTAATTTAAAAAAAAATTGGTGAAAAATAAAGTTTTTATTAAGGATTTTGTGGAACGACAATATTTTCATTTTCATTGCTCACACACTATATTCGGCGTCCAACAGTAAAAATTTAAATTAAAATGTCGAGCGACTTGAACTTTTGCGTTTTTTTTCTGTCTTACATACTTATATAAATGCAAACATAACATATACATACATATATGCACGTTTGTCAACTGCATTTCAAGAATTTTCCATAAGAAAAATTTTACAAACACTTCTTTATATCTATCCCTATTTTTTTTCATTTCATTACCTACCAACAAACACATGCACATTAAACATAAAACACCATAAAATGTGGGAAACTTTTAATAGAATTAAAAATCCATTAGCCATAATTAGCAAATCAATAAAAAATAACTACCTACTTCTCACAAAAATAAAAAACGTACATACAACAAAAACAATATTGTTTTGTTCCCTAGGCAAGTAGGTACATCATACATAAGTAATTGCAATCCCCTTTATTTACACATGTTCTTACATGATTTGCAAATACTCGTTGTACAACATGAAAGGCACATAAAATATGCAGTACTTGCTTTTTCATGATCAGTTTGACTTTGTACATGCAAAAAATAAAATGTGTTCAATCGATCCCAACGAATTTTGTTATGTTTGTGGTGTTCTTGTGAAAAAGAAATCACAACATTTGATGCGAAAAATGAATACGAAAAATTTATCTGAAGCGTATAAGAAGTATTTCGGCTTCCGACCTGCGTCTCTCGATAAGCCGTGGACACCGAATAATGCATGTAACAACTGCCGAACAATATTAAATAAAATTGGTAAGGGTCAAGAGTGTTTCTTCACATTTGGAAAGCCAATGCAATGGAGAAACCAGATCAACCATACAACAGATTGTTATTTCTGTTTAACGGAAAAGGCTATCGGACGTAGAATTGAACCAGTTTATCCAGTTGTTAGCTCGGTGACGCTGCCAGTGCCGCACTCAGTATCGTGCCCCAAACCGCAGCTGATTGAAGCGGGTCCCACAGAAATACGAAAAAGAACAATAAAAAATGATTCATCAGATGAGTGCAGTGAACCAGAAATGCAATCAAATAAGAAACCCCATTTACTTACTCAGGCCGAGCTTAATGATTTGTGCCGAGATTTGTATTTGACGAAATCGAAATCTGAATTACTTGCATCACGATTGCAACAGTGGGGATATTGTGCTCCTGAGACACGTGTTACATATTACCGTGATCGCAGCAAAGAACTTGCACTTTTGTTCGCATAAACGGCAAACTTTTGTTTTTGTGCCAACATATGTGGTCTTTTCTATGCTCTCCAACAAAATTATGACCCAGAGGAATGGCGTCTTTTTCTGGATGGAGGCAAGGATAGTTTGAAGGCAGTCTTGCTTCATAAAGGGAATACGAAACCATCAATTCCAATCGGATTCCAACCAGGAAATGGAAGAAATCGAGAGACGTTACAAAGGCTGGTGGGATGAACAAATGATGGCGGACTATTGTTGGTTCCTCATTCGCGAAGATCCATCAAAAAAAAACGCAAAAGTTCAAGTCGCTCGACATTTTAATTTAAATTTTTACTGTTGGACGCCGAATATAGTGTGTGAGCAATGAAAATGAAAATATTGTCGTTCCACAAAATCCTTAATAAAAACTTTATTTTTCACCAATTTTTTTTTAAATTACGCTTAAAATGTTGGTAATTAAATAAACTATTTGGTAAAAAAATAAAACATTCCAGATCTTTACTATAACGTAGAAAAAAAAACGAAATAAAAATGAAAAATTTTGAAACAAACGTAAAAAATAGGCAAATTTTGAACTTTGAGGTGCCATAACTCAGCCATTTCATGTCAGATAGAAATTTCCAGCATATCGACGGAAAATACATGCAAGTAGCTTTCCAACGATATGCCATTTATTTTGATCGGACTTTTTGGTTGGGCTCCACAAGGGTTTGAGTGGGACCATGCACCGAAAAACACAAATGTACCGTTATCTAAAAAACGGTACTTAGGAAAAAAAAATAACAGCGATATTCGTGTTCAGGAGGTCCCAATTAACTTATCTAGACATGTGGCGTTCTTGGTATTTTTCCAAATTAAAAATTTGTAAAGCTGTGTATTTAACTTTTTTTTTTTTGGTTTTGTGGGTAATTTTGTTTAGGCTGCATGAATTAAAGCCTGAATAAAATCGACGAAAACAATGAAATCAGCAAATGAACAATAATGCAATTAATTAAAAAATTTCAAACTTAAAGATAACACAAGCTCCAAAAATTTTACCTTTGAGGTTGGCGCAACATCGTTTTCGCATTCTAAGTCCTAGTTTACGCTATGCAAAGTCTTGTTGCTAAGCTGACTAACAAACTAATCAGCATAGTGTAAACTATGACTAAAGTATTGTAATGCCTGGTGGCCTTCGAAATAGTATAGGAATTATTATTTAATAACATATCACCACGGTTTTGAATTAAACAAAACATGACCAAAAGAAAAACTAATATGTAATAAGTTAGTTTTATTAAAAGCTAATACAATTGATCATAATTTAAAAATAATTATAATTAATAGTGGCGAAACTCCCATGTCTGACAGTGATTTCCAGGTGACTTACATATGTGGAATTAGTTTAATAGATAAAAAGTGCTGTTATTGTTGTAGCACATGTAATTGCAATCTTGAGATTATCTTCTTATTGGAAAGTTCTTTCAGTCTGCTCGCGTTAATTGAAACAATCGGTCGTGGTGAAACGAGTGCGCGTGTGAATAGTTCTTAATAAAAGTGTTTAAATATAATAATATATTTAATAATGTAAATAAAACTGCATACATGATAAATTATTTAAAATTGTAAAATATATACTATAATTTAATAATAATAAAACATACCTGTAGTGTTTAATGAAATAAAAATGTATGGAGGTAAATATGTATATGTACGTACATATGTACATACATACATATATAAATGTGTATAATAAGACTGTCGTGCGTTTCTTATTAACCGTTAATCGATTATGTTAAAAATACGTACATACAACATATGTATGAATGGCTGGTAGTGTGTATTGTAGGAACACTTGTTGTGTTTAACAAAGGTAAGAGACAACATGTGCATGAAATATTTTGACTACAAGTCCAGTTGTGTAGTTGTTGTTGTTTATAATTGTGTATCTCTTATGCATTAACATACTAACAAGTGGTTGTATGAATGTATTTATGCATGTGCCTTAGTTTTTCGCAAGTATGTAAAATGTACATACATACATACATACCTAGTACATGTATGTTTGTATGTACATATATTTATATCTGTGCTTTTTTTTGTTTGTTTCTAAACAAAGCAAAAGTCTTTAGCCCTTTATTATTATATGTATGTATGTATTTATGCACAATTATTACAAACATACTGTGGAATTTGATTGGCACATTTTGCATATGTACGTACATATGTATGTATGTATGTATGCAGTTCTGTTAGGTATAAAGAATATTTTGCTGAGATAAATTGTATTAAAAGCAGAGATAATAAATGAGAAAACCAATTTCGTACCAATTAGATTTTAAAATTGTACTTTTTCGACGCCAATGGTACCAAACTCGGTTTTTTGTTTAAATTTTTTTCTATTATATTTAAAGAACATATCGCTCATTTTATAACACAAGTTTAAAGTTTTCAATTTACAAAAAAACTTAATGAAAAAAGAAAATTTTGTGTTTGTTAAAAAAAAGAAAGTGGTTTTTCTTTGAACATAGTGGAAGAGGCAGTAAATACATATCTCAAGTAGAAATGCCTTAACTAAAATGTAATATTCCTTCTGTAATATTTTTGTACAACTCATTGTAAAAGCGTTTTTTTATACCTACAATAAATAAAAGAAATAAATAATAATAAATAAATTTTTGTGACGAGGTGTAGGTATTTGTGTGAAAAAACATACGAGTTAGAGCCTTTCAATAAGTCTTTTGTTTGTTTTAGAATTTCGAGTCTTCGTTTTGATTATGAAAATATTCTTTCCACATTCGCTGATGAGTATGGAATTGACAATATTATCCTGATAACTTTTTGAAGCTAAGGCAACATTAGTTCATCCAATTAATTCTTCAAAGCGCGAAACTTGTTATTTATAGTATCATATTTTCCATTTTCTTTTGGGATGTTTTTAATAAGTAAGCTACTATACTACTAACATTTTTGGAAGTGAATTTTGTTAGCCAGTTTAAAATTTCACCATGAAAAGTAACTTTATTTAATTTCGCAAAAGGTTATATATTTCTGTTTAACATTTCTTTTAAAATCCGTAACTATATACATATGTACATATGTAGGCATGAAGCATACATAGCTTCATTTAATTCCACCACTTAAACGATGTATAAGGGCATTTCTTGAGATCACGAACATACGTTCGTACGCTTTTAATGTACAAAAAATATAGAAAACAAAATTTTTGCAAGAATTTTTTATGCGATTTGATAGCATTTTGGAAGCTCTATGTTTAGTGCAAAAGATGTATTTCATCGAATTTAAGTTTTCATATTAATAGTTATAAACATGTTTATACGAACGTGCGCAAAAAGAACTCAACTTTGGCTGACAGTAGTGAAATGTAAAAATCTGCGAAATGGAACAGAATAATGAAAAGTGATTAGTTTATTTTATGTAGGTCTCTATCAAGTATATGTATATATATAGTATTACACAATAAAATATCTCTAGTGGTTTTGTTTAATTGGCTTAATTGCCGGTTGCGAACGTACGAGTTGCAAACGAACGATTTTTCCACATGTTTTTTTTTATTATTATCACCATTCCATTTCATTATTATCCTTTCCATTTTCGAATTTTTTTTTGTTCTCCTTTCTTTGGTAAAAGAGAGATTTGAAGAAAGAGTGCAAACATAACATGTTTTTTTCATGCAAAATAATTATACATACATATGTATATAAAAATGTCTTTTTTTTAAGAACAAACACAACCCGCAAAGCGATTAGCTTGTCTGCGGAAAACACCCAGAGAATATGGTGGGAATCGAACCCACGACCTCTGGACTGAGAGGCGAGCATCGCTACCACTCAGCCACAGGGGCTTACAAGTAGCTTAAAAAGAAAATATAAAATTTTGCAGCTTTCAGTTCAATTTCCCTAAGCAAAAAATGAGCTTTGCTATTGAACCATTCTATTAAATAAACATAGACTTTTTTATAATTATAAACAATAAAATTCGATGATAATCAACATTTAATTTTTCCATCCTGGTAGACCATTGGGGGGAAATTACCATATGTTATTAATTTAGCAACTTTCTTATTTCTTATAAATTTTAAATTAATACAACAGATAAAATAAATATAAATCAAGAAAATGTAATTCACATCTAAAAAGTTAGTCGCTTTTAACAACAAATCAAATCCTCCACTTTTCTGTCAAACTGGATATACTTTAAGTTTAAATAACCGCTATTTACTTTTTGTATGAACATTTCCGAAATAGTACCAAATGAGTCACGGGGCTACCAACGTACTGTTTAGGTTTGAAATGTACCTAAAAAAGTACAATTGTACCAATTATAGGACTTATTTAGATAAAAATAAATTTGTTTTACAAAACGTTTAACAAAAAAATTTCCAGTTTGAATTTTGCTTACGATTTATTTAATATAATATATTTATAATACGATCATTTCTCATATTCTAATTTCATTAAAAAAAATTATGTTAAATACTGATCTTAACAACAATGTTTGCTAAAGTCTATAGATATGCTCAGGACGCTTTGTGGCGGCATAGAAATATGTCCACATTTTATCTTTTTTAGAATATCTTATTAATTAATAAAAATAATTTATTCTAAAAGAATTGAAAATACTGAATAATACCGATTAAGAATTTATTCCTGAGTAAATTAATTTTTGTTTAATGTCGAGTATACACGATACTTCAAATCTTACAAATATGAAATTAGTAACGTCTATCATGCTGTCGTACTTATAAAGTATACTTTGCAGTATGAAGATAAAAAATTTTTGATTTTTGTGGGCGGAGCTTCGCTAGGTACGATAATAAGTATTGTGTATCATGCTGTTGTACAGCAAAATTTGATTTATGAGGATCTCATTTAGAAAACGCAGTGTTTCTGAGGCTTAAGTTTAAAAAGAAGCTTTATGTAGCGGATATTTTAATTAAAAAAGATATAAAAAATTATTTTAACCATTCTCTACAACATGCCCTTTAGTTTTTGCATTATTTTTTTATTGTTTTCAACTGCATAATTCATTCATCCGCGTGTATATTGCCGTAAAAATATTTTTTCAAATGAAATAGATTGATTTGTAGTAACGTGTATCTGAAAACCTGTACTACAACTCATACAAGTCCTATTTATTAGGTCTATGGAACTCTACAAAAACACAGCAATACAAAAAACAACTTTGTGCTTAAGTTGTCAGAAACACACACAAACATGAACTATAGTATATGGTGCAAACAACTTTTGACAGCTTAAACACGAAAACACAGAATATCATCAGGACGATTGCATTGACCTGATAAATAGACCTTGAACTCATACTGCGCTAAGTACGAAATTAAGTATCGTGTATAACCTGCATAATACATTACATTCAAATCTGGTTATGTCCTGTAAAAAAATAGATCACAGGTATCTTTCAGACTTGTAAATGTGCTATTACAAGCGATTTTTTTTATATTTACTGAAAAAACTGTTGCATAGAAAGAAGTTTCTAGATTTGCAGTTAAATTAATTTTGTGATATTTGATATCGATTTTAGCATTTCAAATTAAATTTTATTGTACTATTCATGTTATTTTTTGTGGTCATTCACCCCACTAAATTTGTTTGCATAATAGAATTATTTTTGAATGATACTTTCTATTGCATTTAATTCTTCTTATTTTTATTTAAAAAAAAAATACAAAATGTTTCATAGAATTACATACATGCATACATGTAGATTCTACATTGTAGAATATGAAAATATAAATGACAATTCAAAACATGTGAAAAACAAACTAAAAAGAGGATTAGACTTACAATAAACTATCTGGGTCTGCCCTTCCGTGTTCTAGTCAGTCTTTGTGTCACAAAAATGTATATATATATTTTTTTTTGTGTATATATGTATGTTTGTATAATTTCTCTTATTTTATTATGTTTTATTCTGTTATTTTTTTTATTTTATTGTAAATTTTTTGATGGCTTCTTTAACTGGGTGTGAATTTTATTGTTATTTATCATGCTAAACACATTTTATTCAGTTAGTTCCTTGCTTTGGATAATACATTTTAATATGTTTTCTTTATTGCAACATAAGCATAAGTAAAAAAAAACTATTTTTGCAGCAAATAAGTTTAAAGTTTTTAATTAATATACAACTCAATGAAGATATAAAAAATGTGCTTTCATAAGACGTGAGTGTATAAGCCATTTGTATAATTTTTTTTTATAAAATAAAAAAAAATACCAATGTAAAATCACCATGCAAAAATGTAGATTGGAAATCATATTAAATTTGTTAAAGAATAATATGTTCTTTGATTGTGTTGGTGGTTATTTGGGTGTGAGTAAGTAGCCGACAAACTTCGCATTAACAGAAAAAATTTTCTGCTGCTGCTTAAGGTCGTTTCAGACTATAATACAAGTATTAATACTTTTGTTGAAGATGCAGCTTTGACATGTTGAGTTGGTATTGTTTTTTGAAATTTTTTAAACAAATATAAGACCAGGGATGCATTTTCGTCAAAAGTATGAATACTTATATTATAGTCTGAAACAGCATTTAGTAGGCATTTTACTAGTCATGTACTTCGAGCCTACGTAGCAGGCTCGGTTCTTGCCGGACACTCTATCTGTGTATATAGACAAGCTAAGGTAGCTAAGCAGTTTGTTTGTGCGATTTTTTTTTGAACTACAGTTGAATTCGCTTTAGCGCAACAAGTTTAACTGAAAAAAATCGGATAACTGAAAGCGATACAAATCCCCGCACTGATTTTAAGCGCAGCTGGTCTCTTATTCACTTCGCTTTAGCGAAACATTGCTTTACTGAAAATATCGTATTACTGAAAACCAAAAGCAGGCCCACAATTAATTTTTGCATGAAACTTACTTCGCTTTAGTGAAAAAATAAACAATGACACATTTATTTATTAGAAATCGACTGCATAGCTAAAGGGTGAAAAAATTTTGCATGTTTTGTCCGTTAAAAAAATTAGATGGAAAAATGTATTTGTCCTTTTCGCTCTTACGTACTTTATTATATTTTTCTATTATAATGTACTGATTTTAAGCAGTACGCTTAACTGTAACAAATTTCAGTAATCCGAACTACGTTTTAGGGAAAAAATTGGATAACTGAAAAAAATTGGGGTTCGGCTATTTCCAGTAAAGCGGAGTGGACTATATAACCTTAATTTCAAATAAATTTGTTTATTAAATTATGTGGAATTGAAATTAATTTTATTTTGGTATTTATTTAGTTTGTATGAATGTAAGAATATTTCAGGTCGCTACACGCAATGATTTCCAGTTTATATATTGGCCGTGGAAATCAATACATACAACATACACATATTTTACTAATGCCCTGCACCAATATACAATAAAAGGAGTACTTTAGTCAGATTCATGTTGCTTCAACTTGAAATAACTTTGATTCAACATGGTTTTTGATGTTATTTCACTATAAAATTGACTTTATTTCAACTGGAAATAAGTTTGATTTGACATGACTCTTCATTTTGATTCAACTGTACTGGAATATTAAAAAAACATGAATTAAAGTTATTTCAAATAGAAATTTCATGTTGAATTAACATGAAACAGTATTAAATCAACCTTGTTTTTATTGAAGTAATTTTAGCTTATATTATTAATATTTCTTAATATACATATTGAAAAAGTTATTAAAATTGGAAAATATAAATATTTTTTTAGTTGTTACATAAGTAAAAGACCCACTGTGCAAATTGCTAAATGCCTTATTCTTAATAAATAGTTTTGAATTATTTTTTATGACTATTAAAGTAAGAATATAAATACATTTTCAGTTTTCATGAACAAAATTCTAGTTTATCGATTTTAAGTTATTGAAGAAAATATGAAAATTTTGAATCCATGGTTGTTTTGTTTTCTTACTTAAAAACGGAGAATCTAAAGAAGGGGGTGGGTGGCGTATGTGAAATGACGAGTTAACATCATGCTCACGTGAGATGGCTTGATATGTGAGCCACGCAGTGCCCTCCTATTGCTTTTGGTGTCCACATTATCTAATTCTGACCAAAGAAAGCTGGTTATAATCGAATTGTTGTATTAGGGATCGCACAATGGCCGAAGCACGTGGAACACTGCCCGAGCAGAAAAAAACATTTTATCATTAGCACGTGTTGTTGAAGGTTATATCCATCTTTGCTGAATAAATGACAGCAAATTTGATGTGGCTTCAACAATATGGCCGCTACAAACTGCCAAAGTTCTGTCCCCTCTCACAAGATCTACATCTTATAGCGAATATAATTATTTTTCCATTCCAATGTTAAGTAACAAATTGAATTAACTTTAAATCTAGTTATGGGAATGGATCGATTTGCGTCAATAAATCTTCCACACTTTTTTTAATTTTCCTAGCTTAATTCCAAATGTAAAAAAAATTGAAGCAGCTTAAAAACGAAGAAGACAAATTATTATTTAATTTGATTTTTTTTGTGAATCATACAAATTCACCCTCTGTCTGAGTTTATAATCCCTATGAAAAATTTCAATTAATTTTCTTCTTTACAATTTGTTTTTTTTTCGTGTGCTGCTGTTCCAAAAATATTTATGCAAGTTGCTACATGACTGTTACATATTTATATTGTTAACTTGGCAACCAGAATTTTCCGTCGGTAAACTACTTTTTCTTTACTTTTTTTTTTTTTTTTTTTTTGCTTTCTGTAACTGTATTTTTGTATCGTTGTGTGTCAATGGTATGGACCAAACGACATTGTGTAAGAGTTTGTATTGTATTTTATACAAAGAGTTTACAATTGGACTGGCGAGTTTTTATTTTGAAATGCTTTCATTTTTTTTAAGGGAGATTAAGTCCTTAATATTTTGACATTTCATATTTTTGCTGACGTGTGTTGGATATTATTTTTTATTTCTTTTGCCTGGTATTTGATTTTTATGCTCCTCACTTCCTTTAACAGACATACATAAATACATTTATATTTATATATGGCTGTATGCACATATTTTATTTGTGTGTGAAGGAGGATTAATATTTTTCTCGTTTTTTTTCTATTTTAAGAAATTTAAGTTTTAAAGATTCTATTGTTAGCACGTACATTTTAAATTTATATTAAACAAATTCAATCATTGAGTTCAATGAATTTTTAAAACGATAATTAATAATAAAGCTATTTAATATCTCATTAGTTGAAATGCAAATTCACTTAACTACACTTTTTTAAATTTTATAGAAGACCAAAAAACAACTAAACAAAACTATTCAAGGCAGTGAAGCAAAGTGTTTTTATTTTTATTATTAATTCAGGAGATTTTTATAATAAAAGCTTAAAAACTTTTAGAGACATATATATATATAATATCAAATGAGATTTTGACTTTTTTATTAATTACGTGGTTTCGGATTTCAGCTGAAGTTATATAACATGAAACAACATTAGTTTTTAGATTAAATTAACAAAAATTCAATTATGCTTATAAAACTTGCTAAATTCTATTTGGAAATGTTTTCGAGAAACTTTCTAATAATTTTCTAGCTGAAATATTATTACATATATAATTTTTCTTAAAGCCTTTCCTGTTCCTAATAAAAACTTTTGAATTACAAGTTATATTTTCCCTATTTCTGACTGGTTAAATCCTTATAAAAACATATAGTGTGTGTGTGTGTGTTTGTGTATTTTTCATGCCTTCAGGGTGTTCGTTACACTTTCACTATCGTTTGGCGAATGACACAAATAAATTTTTGTGTAACCCTTAAAAAGGACTTCGTTCAACTCGCCTGGAGTTTAATAAATTTTCTACATTGTTGAATGAAATTTCAACTCACTAACTAACTAACACGCCTGAGTATGCAAGACAGAAATGAAATGTTTCAGCAACATTTGCTCTCTTGTGAAAACTCACCACTTTTTTTATTATGTTTACTCCGAAATGTTGCTAAAGGTTATTATCCATTTTGAATAAGAGTACAGTTTTTAAGAGTTTTAATTTAAAATAAAAATATTAAAAGGGAGCAGTTTGCCAACTAATTTTCCACGAAGTTGGTCCATTAAAATTTATTTTTAGAGATTTTTAGGGCGAATTTGATTTTGTGTTTGCATTTAATGCTCTACATAATTTTAATAAAGTTTGACATTCAATATGTATACAAATGACTTTTATGTCCAATGTTTTATTGAATTTAGGTGAAGAGTGCAAACATCCTGGCCACAAAATATACAGTTAAAACGATGCGTATTGTTGAAAAGGTTTTCACAAGTGTGTGGCTGTTTGTAAATAAATAATTGATGTTTAACACACTTTGAAGTTCATGTACTTTATTGTTGAATTTTTAAAACTTAAATTTTTTTTTGTTAATAAGAAAAAGGTTAAAAGCCGGCGAACTATATCAAAATTGGTATCATTCGACAGTCGATCACAGTCAGGTTTTTTTATTTTTTTTTAATTACTAATTGACATGTATGTTACTTAATATTTGTTTATTTATTTACATGATATTAAACTTATAAAAAGATAAGACTAATATAATTCTACACAAAAGGTTACACGATTAAAGCCCGGTACGGAGTTCTTACAGAATTTCACGTTTGTAAATTTACATTTATTTTTACACGGAAAAATATTCGTGTAGGCTTTTTTGGAGAATTATGTTTGCATACACAAAAATTCATTTATTTTTTTTTTCAATTAAAAACACACAAAAACACTAAAAATTATTTACAATTTGATGAAAATTAGAAATGTCAAAAATTCCGTGACCAAACAATTGTTTGAACATTAATTTTTGTTTCAGTTGACAGAAAAAAGTCTCCACTTATAAAGGGTGTCCCAACAAGAGTGCCAGCTTTAAATTTTAAATATTAAAAAAAATCGTTAAACTTTATTATATCGTAAAGTAGATATAATGAAGTTATGTGTGGAACAACATATCGGGCAGATGGTCGCCGCGGCTTTGTTGGCACACACGCGATCTTTTAATTAAATTTTCAATGACCATTTTGCATAAATGCTGCGGTATTTCATTAATGCAGCGTCCAATTTCCTCTTTTAAGGCTTGAGTCGTAGTCGGTTTATTCGCGTAAGCCACCGACTTCAAAAAACTCCAAAAAAAAGTCTAATGGTGTTAAATCGCACGATGTAGGCGGCAAATTCTGGTCTGCAAAACGCGAAATAACACGACCGGGAAATGAATGATGCAGCAATTGAATTGTTTCTCTGGCTGTATGACATGTGGCTTCAGTTCAGTCAATTGAACTTTGTTTGCATGAAGATGCAAATCTTTCGTCAAAATTCGCTGCATAGTAGATTTGGAGACACCAAATTGCTGAGCTCGGTGTCGTCGATGTAGTTTGAGGTGGACGGAGTTTGAGTAACATCATCACGTACAGCTGCGACATTTTCGGTCGATCGACCTGGTCAAAGGAGCGTCGTTGTCTTTACATCCCTAACAGACCCAGTCTCGGCAAATTTATCCATTAATCTCCTTACAGTTGACTCTTTTGGAGCATTATTGTGACCGCAAATTGATCGAAATTTGCGAACTGTAGCTGCAAACTTTTCACCATTTTGGTAAAACAATTTCATAATGAGAATGCGTTGTTCAAACGTGTAGCGCTACATTTTTACTAACCTCGTACCTTCTACTAGAAAACAATAACAATTGTTCAAATGTCAAACAATGACACTTCGAATGGCGCCAAATTTAAATCTTGCGTTCTTGTTGGGACACCTTTTATTTATAACATCCCTAAAATAGACAATAAATTTAAAAAATTCTGTGTGTTTTTCTTTTGAAGCTCCGTACTAGCAAATGGAAATTCTTTTATGAAATTTACAAACCTGAATTTCCATAATTTTTTTTAGATAGAGTTTGTATCCTGAACCTTAAATTCCGTATGAATGCCGTACCAGGCTTTACTTTGAAATTCAAATTAGTAGGTATAATAAAAATTATAAATCAATGAAAAACTTAATGGGTAGTATGAATAAAAAAAGTATTTGCTTTTTACTTAAAAATTTGTTTTAAAACCCCAAATTTTTATGTGTTTTTTTTTGTTTTTTTGAATAAATTTTTAAGTAAAAAGCAAATACTTTTTTTATTCATACGACCTAATATTTAATTTTTCTACATTTATGTTGCTAATTTTTTTATGTTTTAATTTTTTACATCCTACATTTTGCTACGCTATTTTTCGTCATGCAAGATTTTAATAAAATTTTTTTAACAACCTCAAGAAAATGTTCGCCACCCCCTTGAAATATTCTAATAAAAAAACTTCACTTTTATTCACCATATGCTGCCAGTAAAAGAACTAAACATATAATAAGAGATTTTGAAAGAGAATATTTCCCTCTTCATTTATAAGCTGAAATATAACAGTACAGCGAATTCAACTCAATATATTTATATGCTCTTGCTGTAAGACAAACGAAAATAGTTAACGATCAAAATATTTATATTAAAGGGTAACAATCACATACACGGGCGGGCTGACACTGTAATAAACTCCCCAAAAAAGAGCATAAAATAAACGAGGGCTCAAAACAAAACGAAAGCAACTTGTGGTAGTTTGTTGTAGAATTGTGCATGAATACTTTAAGGTACACTCTCCTTGCAACACAATCTCACAACCGCACTCATACATATTCTAACGGCGAAAGCTAAAGCAGGAAAACGATGTCATTGAGCAAGCAACATGAGTAAATTTGTAAACCGAATACAATTTAACAGAGCAAAAACGTTTAGTTGAAAGTAGACTTTTCGGCTAAGTTGACGTGTTTCGTAACAACGTGCGGAAACGGATTCTGAATAGAAATCAGTTTTTCTGCCTTAAAATTCATAAAAAAAATTAAGCAAATTAGGAAAATAAATAATTTAAAACTTCCGTAACAAAAAGTGGAAAAAAATTTTTATTAATTAAATATATATATTAGAAATAAATCATAGTGTGTATATTTCGGCACAAAAATCTATAGTGTTTACCATATAATAATAAACATAACAACTAAAAGTAAAGCATACAAACAGGATTATGTACAAACAAAAAATTAAAGCAAATTCTTAGGCAAAATATAAAACAAACATAACTAACGAAAATACTGTTCTAAAGCCAAAAGAAAATAAAAAATATTTCGATATTAAAAATAAATGTCTAAACAATATTTCCAAAAATAATTTGTTTCAACACTTTTCCTTAGCTCACAATGTTTTTTCAAGCTTTGCAAAACAAATTTACACCTTACTTTTACAGTTGTGAATGAATAAGTGTTTCTTAACCAAACATAAAGGAAAGAAATAATAAAAAAAATATAAAAACATATTCAAATAAAAACTAGTGAAGAGTAAAAATAAACCAGCCTGAAAAAGGCAATCTTTTTCATTTAAGTTCTACAAATCCTGCCAGGAATTACACGAAAAGAAGAAAAATAGGCAGAAAAGCAAATCAACATAATTATAAAAAAAACCATAACAAGAAGAAAAATAACCTAAACGAAAATCTCCAACTAAATAAAACAGTTTTTCGTTTGCGGCCTAGAAATTTATTTTTACTATTTTCGGGTGATTTTTCGGTGAAATTAGTGTTTGAATTGTGTGTTTATGTTTCACTCTCAGAGGATACTTAACTAAAACCACAAACAAATATCTGCTAAATTCAATTTAACAGTCGAACTTGGAATCCAACTTGGCTGGCTCTGCGAACAATTCAAAAGTAAGCAAAAATTGTCTTTTACTTCTTTTATTAGTTTAGGTTTTGTTAAAATTACTTCTCCCCAACACAATGCGTACAAACAAACGATTTGTTTTAGTGTACCATATTATAAGGGCTTAAATAAGCTGCTGTATGTTTGTTTGTATGTGTATATATATATATAAGTATGTATGTATTACTTATTTATGGGGGGAAAAATCGAATAAGCATGAACAACAGCTTAAAAGATTCGTTACGGAAAATTATATTTTAAGGCGCCTCTCTCAATATATTTATTTTGGTATGCAAACATTTTTGTTGCTCCTAAAAGTAGGCATCAAAAATTTATTTTTAAATGTCTTTTTGCTTTTAGAAATTTTTATTGAAATATATTATTTCATCCCTTTATATTTATTTGATGATTAAAAGCTCTTAAATTTAACATTTTTAAATTTTAATTTTTTTTTATTTTTAAATTTCCGAATTTTTAGATTCAAAATTTATTTTTGGAAATAATATTTATATAGATTTTTTTCAAAAAAAAAACATTCAAAATGTTTATTCAGGGGTATAGTATATGGAAAATCCATGCATATTTCACTGTTGCTAATGCAGTTCATCAGAGATCTTTAAACTAAAAAAAATCTTAGAGCAACTACAGCTTTTATGTTAAACTTTGATGAAACCAAATGAGAAGTCTAACATTAACTCTTTAAGAAATCATGCATTTTTATTTTCTAACTTTGTCATTACTACGAAGGCTGATTTTTTTTTAAATTCTAACTACAAATGACATTTCTTCTTCTTTTGTTCTAGGAGAGATATATACGGCGCTGTTCTGTAGACCGAATCCGAGTAAATTTCTCGTTTTCAAAAAATTAATAATGATCCTGCATACGTGTTTGAAATCATACACTATAATTTTATTTCAGTTATGATACTTGAAAATCCATATACACAGAGAAAACAGATTCGTAGAGACAACCGAATTTGTGGCCAATCGAATTTTGGCGGATGCACCAACTACATAGAATTCTGGTATAACGACTGCAATTTTCTTGTGGTACCGCCATATTTTAATTATAACCCTTAACCAAATAGTTGCAGCAACAGAAATTTTTTTTAACAGTATTGAATTTCAAATAACATTATTCGTGCTACCGAAATTATGGTTAGTTTAACTAAAACAATATCATAATTGGTTCCTGTGAAAGAAAAATTAGCATTCCTTACTGAAATAAAAATAAAAATACATAATTTAAGAAATTTATTATTTGACATATTGTCATAAGTTTATTTTAATAGAAATTTATTTCCTGGTGGTGAGGCAAGTCAACTACACATTTTAATCAGCCACAAACCTGTTACCTTATGCACAGATTTTCATAAACTATTTGAGAATTCATAAATCATAATACCTTTGAAAATCACAAAAGTTAATTTTTAATTTGCTGGTACAAACTATGATAGTAAACTCAACCTCGTAGTCAGTTGCAGCAACTGATAAAAAGTGTTTATTTTTACCTTAATATAGAACGACAATTTTTTTGTTACCAAAACCAAAAGTTGATCGTAAAATCCAATTCGACAATATTTTATTCGGTTGTGTTAACCAATAAGTTAATTAGTCATGACAAAAGCATACGCTCGGTTGATGCAATCAATTTAAGAATTGTCAGGATAATATATTTGTTGCAATTATGCCCTTATGGCAATGAACATGGATTATTTTTTGGATTAAGAGAAAATTAATAGCGTGAACTGAAATATAGTTTATGCAAATGGTATTTTATTGGTATAACAATTTCTCAACCAATCTTTTTTCTGGGTGTAATAAGAAAATAAAAAAAGAAAAATATTTCTATTGTCGGAGTTAGTTTTTTAAAATCGTGCGATTTGAAATCGATCGGTTTACAGAACAGTCCCCATAAACTTTGGTTGAGTTTTGCATGACAACCGGTCTTATCCTATTTGAACTCTATATTGAAAAGGTAGTGCAGGGCTAGGGTAATACGGTACCTACGCAATGTAAAATTGTATTTTTATGGTTGATACTGGAATAACAAAATTGTTAAATTAATCGTATAACCATACAGTCTTATTTATAAAACTTATTAATGCTTTAAAAAGGTTTTTTAGAACAAATTTTCATAAAAATCTTTCTCAAAAAGTCTTCATAAAGCCTTAATAATTTTTATAAATAAGGCTGTAGATATTTTCCATGCAGTTATAATATACATATGGGCATTTCTCTCAGAAGGTCTACCGAGACGAAAAATTTAAAAGTTCTTGAGATATATGTTTTGGAAATTTTGAAAGAAAAATAATCAAATTTAATAAATCTGCAAACGTTTTGCATTTTTTCATTACTCATTTGGAGATATTCATGTCCAAAGTCAAGCAAGTGAAACTTTTTTTTTAATTTTTTTTTTTTTAATTTAATTGAAGAGCAACTTTTATTTTGCCAAATATTTTTAGCGCTAATCCTTGTAGATTGAGTTTTTTCTCCTAGATCTCCGTAAGGATATCACGAGTTAGAAAGTAATGCAAACGATTCAATGCGATGAAAAGTTGTTATAAAATTTTGCTTTGCCTTTTCGTTAATTTAATGTCCCGTACGACATTTAAAAACACCCTTTTTGTATCAATACATTGAAACTGCTTGAAGAAAGTTCATAAAGTAATGATTACAAACAGACATTTTTACTGCAATTAAAATTAAAAAAAAATTTTTTAAAATAAAAAGAATTGCGCTTGTGTGAAATTTAAAAGTTTTAAAAAATTGTTTTCTTTAAAACTTATTATTTTTGGAATAGCATTCATAATTCAATGAATAAAAACAGTGAGAATTGCAAACGGTACATAAAACTATAAATTAAAAAGCCGAGAAAGATCGCGTACCGCTATGAAAAAGTCAAAAGCTTTAGCTGAAGCAAAAAAAGAAGTTTTTCAAGAGAAAAAGTGGTATTAGCGTATTCTTAAATGGCAAAGTCAAACAACCTTACACACAAAAAAGTAATATGAATGATTTATTTTTAGTATCAATTAAAAAAATTAATTAAATTTTCACCTATAAACAATTTAAGTTTTTCCATTCAAAGTAATTAATACAATTAAAAATTTAATCAATACAATTAAATTCGTAATTGAAAAAATTAATTGGTAAATACTTTTTTCTGTGTATTATACCCGATGCATTTTATTTTTCTCAAGGGACTAAAATGCATTTTATACCATCCGATGATATTGAGAAGTACTCTTCGTAGTATAACTTAAACGAAGAGTAGAAAAACGTAAAAATTATACCATACATATCTAAATAGCACTTCTTATGTTGCAAAGGTCAGGAAGTGAAAGCAGCTAAAAGTGCATATTCCAAAAAAAAGACTATAATTAATGTACCCAATACTATTCGTATTTAGTTTTGCCTATTCTATGAAATATATTTATTATTTCACCTCATTCTGCATTTACCTTTAAGTCCGTCGTTATGTTAAAATCAACACATTGAATACCTCTATTTTATTTAATTTTGCATTCATAATTTCCCAAAAAAGGCCCCAAAAAATATTTGAACATCATGATGAGACGAATATAATTGAATTTAAATAAGAAAAAAGTAATTAATAAAATTCTTTTAGTAAAATCTATCCCATTTTAAGAAACATTGACTCACCTCATTCTTAAACTACCCAGTGAAAAAAAAAAGTCATTCTAGCGGAAGTACATTTTCATTGCTTCAAAACCTTTTAACTCCTCCATAGTGTTAGAAAATACTCACCAGAATTTAAAAAAAAATTTATTTTTTTTAAAGAAATTTATGAACTATTTTTAGTCTAAAATTTAAAAGTTATTTGCTTAAATTTAAATGAAAACACTGTTTCGGGCTTAAATTCGTATAAAAAGAAACGAATTGTTAAAAAAGGCAACTATTTGCCATTTTTTCTAGATGAAAATATTATCATAGAACACAAAAAAAGGAATTTTTCTTAATATCGCTTCCAATTCAGTGACCAGGCATCGAAAAAGAGAACTTCTTGCAATGACAACCCTATGTAGAAATCATTAGATCGGATCGAAATTTGCACTACTTCTGCATCGTAAACTCTACATTTTCATGACTTTTTTGGAGTCTCTTTTTTTACTGGGTAGTCACGTTATTTTTTGTCTCAGGTTTCGCTGAAATAACTCTTTTAATTGTTCGCTACAAAACCTACTACTATATTTTAAACTTAAAATCGGTTATAATAGGATTTAGTACCATCAATAGAGCTAATCAGGCGCCATAACTTAGGATAATAATCAAAACAAAAATATATTTTAGTTAATAATTTATTATTCTTCGAACCTAATTTGTTTCTATATTTAACAGGCTAAAGTTAGTATCTCCTTGTACGCTAAAATAAATGTGATAATTATTAATAAACAAATAACATCAAAGTTAGTTGTAAATATTCTGACAACAACACATAGTTGAACGGAACAGCTAGCCGTTTTCGAAGGCCACTAAACCCTCATCATCAGCGTTCTCCTCTCTTTTATTTTGATCTCTTTTTCACTTTAAATGCGTACGACTGTCCCGTACGACAGTACGGAATTGCCCATATGTATAATATAATATAATTTTATTTAAAATTTGTATCTAATTTTTTTTCTTTAATTAAAATTTCGTTTATAATATTCATAAATAAGAACGTTATCTAACAAGGTCCCATAGAGAAGTAACTCGTTTTTCATCAAATTGAGGGAATGTCTTTAACAAAAATACGTTGTTAAACTTAAAAAAGTTTCTAAAACCACGAAATGAAACTTAAGCTTTTTTTAAGCTATTGGGACAGTTATTCATTACTGGACTTTGATGTCAGATAGGTTATTATTTTTTTATGTAAATCATCTATTCATGTCTTCTCTGCCAGTCTACAGGCTGATGACTTCTTTTCCATATCCTGTGAATTTTTTTATTAACGTGGTAAATATTCCTGATGTTTACCTTTTTTTTTTTGCTCCCTTGCGTTTAATTTTATTTTTCCCACCATTTCTCTATAATAAATGTTGTTTCGTAGCAGTAAGTTTGATGCCTTCATTCATTGTGGTTTGTTTATTTGTACTTTCTGACTTGGGAAAATTAGAAAACAGTTTACATATTTTCTTGCTTCATAATTATGTTCTTTATTCTGCCTACTGCTAATGATGGTGATGATAATTATCAACACCATCAGTTTATGTTCTATTATTTGCTTTAGATAATTGCCTTGAATGTATGAGTGTTTATTTGTGTTAATTGCTTCTTTATGCGGGATTGTTTATGAGGTGAATGATTAACAAATTGTTGTTATTTGTATAATATTTATAAGGTTGATAGTGAAAGGAAGAAATAAATTCTGGAAATTGCTATTTTATCTTTAAGGGAAAGTGTTTAACATAAAAGGTTTGCCTTAAATTGAAATAGGAATTATGAGTCTTGTAATAGTTTTAGCAAATTATAAAACAATTTTGCATGAATGAATGGCCCAGTTCACTAATATTTGTAATATCTTATAGAAAATTTAAGTAAATATCTACAGTCGACTCCGCTTTACTGGAAATAACCAAAATACATTTTTTTTGGTTATGCGATTTTTTCTGTAAAACGTTGTGCGGATTACTGAAATTTGTTACAGTTAAGCATTAAACACATTCACCACAGCAAGCTACCGACTACCAAATGTCAAGGATAGAATACACATGTTTATATGACAGTGATTCTTTTTAAGACAGCAAGGCAAAATGGCGGCAGGTTGTTGTCTGTGCTGATTTTGTCATTGTAGTCCAATTAAACTAATTTCTATTTCTTTAGCTGCAATGAGAAAATTCAGTGTTTCCACTACAATACAAAATGATATGATGAATGATGAATGATATCGCATAATTATTTCATATTATTAAACATAAACAATATCCAAAAATTGATGTAAAGCATAAATTGGTTAATTTTTATACCTTTACGTCATATAAGTACATTTTGAAAGAGTATTCTAATTTTTATAAATGCGAAATATATGAAGGTGGCAATACTGAACTATGTATTTATACTTAAATATGAGGTGCATATGGTGCTGCTGCCTACAAAATAATTAAGTAGCTGGCTACGAGCCAAAAAATGCCTTAGCGGCATTTGAAGTCGTGCATTTGTGTAGCCTGCTGTGGTGAATGTGTTTAATGCATTAAGCGTACTGCTTAAAATCAGTACAATATAATAGAAAAATACAATAAAGTACGTAAGAGCGAAAAGGACAAATACATTTTGCCATTTAATTTTTTAACGGACAAAACATGCACAATACTTTCAGCCTTAAGTTATGTAATCGATTTCTAATAAATAAATTTGTTATTGTTTATTTTTACACTAATGTGAAGTAAGTTTTATACAAAACGTAGCTGTGGGCTTAAGTTTGGTTTTTAGTAATACGATATTTTCAGTAAAGCGATGTTTCGCTAAAGCGAAGTGAATAAGACTAGATGCGCTTAAAATCAATGCGGAGATTTGTGTCGCTTTCGGTACTCCGATTATTTTTCAGTAACGCGTGTTGCACTAAAGCGAATTCGACTTTTCTATATATGTGTCTTTTTTTACACCACAGAAAATAATTAATATATATAGAAAATAAATTAGGAAAAATAATTTTTCTTTAAGCTGTTGTGATTCTTTGTAGTTTATTAAATATCTTTTAAATTATTTTTAACTTCATAAATCTCATTTTTTTTAATATAATTTTCTTAAAACAAAATTTTCGAGTTTCTTTAATAGAAATGAAATGCCTTTTATCGTTTTTAACCACCAATAGACAAAACTTCTTTATGTTAAGGAAAATAACTTAAAAATGTTTTTTTACTTTTATTAAATTGTTCTCTTCTTTGCATTTACCTGATTGATATTTTTAATGATGCCACAGTAATTGATAAGGGATTTTCATATTTTAACCTTTTTTTTGCAAATAAAATGGTTTGCTATTTATGATTGATGTATTATTTATTTAACATTGAAGAAAAACCTTTAAGTGTATATCAAAAAGACTTTTAAAATTAAATAAAAAATTGCTTAAACAAAAATTTTCACTTTATTTCGTTGTTAGTTTTTTAATACAATAGCATTGACGTTTTCCTTTTTAATGTTGAAGCATTTGATATTGAACTGTTGACAGTTTTAATGTCATTAACATTAACAAAAACAGCAATCTATATCATTGTCACTTTTCTTTAAATATTTTCCTCAATTCTTAAGACAGTTTTTCTCTGCAGCTATTCTCTTCACTTCTTTTATATTTTTTCTTATTTTATATGGGAAAACTTTATTTGTTAAAAGAGCAGCACGAATAACAAATTTCTATTTAATGAAAAGTTGAATGCCTTTAGGTGGAAATAAACTATATGATATTTTATAGGAAATGTCCTTTTAACTTTTGTTTTCAAATGAAAATCAGAGTATGTCGTAATTGAAGGGTTCTTTATGTATTTTGTTAGTTATTTGAATGTTAAATTCTAATGAAACTAATTACAAAATATTTCAACAGATTTCTTTCTCATATTCACACACATAAATATGTCTGTTATAATGACGAAAAAGCGCTCAAGTCATATTTTACTGTTTTTCAGGAGAGTACTTTGAAGCTTTCAAGTCGATTTTCAGAAACTTGTTTTTTTTACAGTTAAATTGGAAAATTCTCTGTTAATTTTTATTTTTTTTAAGCAAGCATAGTTTTGCACACTATAATTAATACATTAAAGTTGAAATATATCTAAATGTAACCCAAATTAAGCTGTTCTTCTAAATGAGATTATAAGTCTAAAAACGATAAGTCACAAATCAAAGTGCTATAACTTCCTGAAACATTACAAAAAATAACTAGTGTTTTTATGGGAATTTTCACAATTTAAGTTTAAAATTTGTTAACGTTTGTTAGTAATGGTAAAGTAAGAAAATAAAAAACATGTTGATTATTGAGTTCTTGTTTCAACTTTGTTATTGGTTGTTGAGCTTCTCATTTGTTTAAATGAAAGTTTATAACACAATAACTCTAGTTGTTCTAAGAAGCTTTGGGTAAAGGTTCCCTGATGATCTGCATTAGCAACAGTGAAATGCGCATAGGATCCAGCTAAACCCCTCAATAATCAATTTCAATGTATTTTAATGAAAAAATATTTTACTGAATAAGTAAAATAATAATTTTGGGATTATTAGTGCGTTAACAAATTTTAAACTTAAATTACAAAAAATAATTGAGATTTTGACCAGGTATATCTTCAAATATGCAGACTACGAAGATACCATTAACTAAACAGCAGCTCATCTTGACTTAAGCACTTTAACCTTTTTGCCACAGATATAAGTATTTCCTTTTTTTTGGAAGTTTCTGAAAAAGCTTTTTTTATAATGCGTTTAAAATATAACGAAGCCCTTATCGACGCAATGTATCAATTTTCGTCGTCTAAGTGCAATAAAGTTATAAATAAAATTAATATTAATTAATAATTATTACTTATGACTATGTTGTAGTGATGCAACGAAAATACGAACAATGCACTATGGAAAATTTTACCAATTTTGTGGCCCAAAGTAACTACACTTAAACGGTAGGACCGATTGAAATGATTTTTCGCAACCAACCTCCGAAAGGCTCCCTTCCAACGCTTTTAAGGCGTTTATAATTTAATCTCACGAATAAAATATTGGATCACTCGTGCTCACATTCTCACACGTGTGACAGTTTTTGACTTATGTCATATTCGTCTTGACTAAATCACATACTATGAAAAATTATATAAAATTATCTTTATCTCTGTTTTTCTGTTCATCTTTGTCATTTAAATTTTTTTAAATAAACTTATTATCGGAAATTTTATAAATTTTATGGCCATAATTGCAGACAAACGGCAGGAATCAAAATTTGAAACCGTTCCTCTTGCCTTTAAAATTTTTATGACTTAATCTGACAAAGAAAATAATAAGTATGACTTCCGCTCACGTGACAAGCGTGACACATTTTGACTAATATTAATGACCTTCAACGTTATTTAAATTTTTTTTTATATTTTTAAAAACTATAAATTTTTTATTATGAAAACATCTGCTTACTTTCAATCGTTATTTGAAGTCTCACGCGAAACATTGGATAAAGTGACAGTAAATCCAAATTGTCGAAAAAAAAATTTAAAACGAGTTATTTGCTTTCTTGCTCTTTTATACTAAATCTAAACAAATATTTTTTTACTCACGCCCTTGTATTTTCATGCGTGAGAATTTTTAAATAATCTTTTTTGAAATCTTTTAATTTAGTTTAAGTATGCACTAAATAAGCTTTTTTTAAACTTCATTTAAGAAAAAAACTATTTTCGATTTCTTCCCCGTACAGCAAAAATTTTGTATTAGTTTTAGTAGAAAAATTGGTTTGTTTTTAAATTCCAGTTCGAAAGAAAATCGATAGGATTAGAGAGGTGTATGCTGTCGTAAAGCAGTGAACCCCATGCCATAACACAATTGTGGACAACAAAATCACACGTGCATATGCTTATGCTCTTTCATTAAGTTGTCACTGAGAAATCGACATATGAAGTTGCGGACGCATGCACGAATTTTTCCCTAGTTTCTTGTTTAATTTTTTTGAGTACAACTAACGAAATTAAAGTTCATACGTAATAAATTAATACAGCAGAAACAATTTTTTTTATGAAATCAAAAAAGTATTATGTGATAAAAAAATGCTTTAAGCAATATTCAATGAATTTTATGTTATTAAAAATTTAAAAATAGTCGGAAGGATAGTTTAAAGAGGCATTTTAATAGTTTTCACAGAGCTGTAATTAAATTTAATTTGGAATTTATACACAAGATTGTTGTATAGATTACAAAGTGAAACAAGTTTTAATGAAATCAAAATACATGGGACGTCTCGCTATTTTTTTTAAGGTATTTTCGAGTGCAACAATAATCTGTATATGAAATTTTCCAAACACCTCCAAAATCTTGAGTAGTTAATGGTAAAAATCCGGATAAAAAAAAATACAAAACGTTTCTTTAAGTTTAACTTTATTTTACTGCAATTTTTCGCACCAATACAAACATACATATTTTATTTTGCGTATCAATGCCTTAAGGCCACTTAAATAATTTCGATTAAAGGTGACGTTGGCTGAAGTAGTTAGCACATTGAATACAAAACCGAAGGTCGTATGTTCGAGTTCGATATTAAATAACAACATTACGCATTTTTCTGATGTGCATTAGGGCCCATTGTATCAGTTACTGTGGGAAAGTTCAAGTGATGAAGGCATAGTCAAATTCTCAAACTAAATTCAAAAAAGTTTTATTGAATGAAAAACATATTTTTCTAACTGAAAAATTTTACTAGAATTCATGAAACTAAAAAAAAAAATATATATAAACAGACGTTTAACTTGTTATATTTTTTTGAAAATTTCCCATAGTGCATTGCTCGGATAGTTTGATCTCGTCTGTGTTATATATGCAGGGTCTAACAATTTCGAAGTTATGAACAGTGCTGCCACAACCAAAAAATTTTTACAACCAAAATTCGCTTTAAAAGTTACCAAATGAGAAAATATATTACCAAATTTTAATATGTAGTATTTTTATTAAATAACACCCCAACAAAAAAAGATACTCCAAAAAAGCCATGCAAAAGTAGAGTTTGCTATCAGGAAGTAGTGAAAATTTTGATCCGTTCTAATGATTTTTACATAGGGTTGTCATTGAAAGAACTTCTCTTTTTCGATGCATAGAAAACCTTGTAACTCCTCCATAGTTTTAGAAAATACTCACCAAAATTAAAAAAATCTATTTTTTTAAAGATATTTATGAAGTAATTTTAGTTTAAAATTTAAAAATTATTTGCTTAAATTAACATGAAATCACTAATTCGGGCTTAAATTCGTATAAAAAGACTATTTACCATTTTTCCTGGATAAAAATATTATCATAGAACAAAAAAAAGGGACGGGAAAAATTAATGCAAATTTATAGATAAGGTGTTCCTTTATTAAAGCCCATGAATCTATTAATGAAAAACATGAATTTGAACTAAATATCGTCAAGTTTTCAACTTGGAGTCTTCTGAGGGTTACGCACTTTTCTTGGGAAGGAGGAAATGCGGGCGGACAAAAGTGGTCACCTATTATGGACCACATAGTACTCTAAAAACGTGCATACTCAGAATTATTGGAAGTTCGAGTTTTCAGGAGATTTTCGAAAAACTTTAAATTTGTACAACTAATTTAGTTTTTCCAAGATGTGACCACTTTTTTTTAGGGCGATACGGGCGATACGTGGTCACCTCCTATGGAGGTAGTACAGAGTTGTGACCATTTTTAAATTAAACGTTGTTGACAGTGCTGTAAAAGAAAAGTATTGTAAACAAGTAAGTAGCAATCAAGGCGAATTCATAACAGGTGGCTGCACTAGCGATTTTAGTCACAGCTGTTTTATTTTCAGTTGCCTTGTTAGCAATACTAAAAATTGAAGAACATAAAAGCTTAAAAAGTATAACATAAAAATATGTACATTTGTATCATTATTTTGGCAAAAAATAACCAAAATGAGAAAAAAATATTCACATCTCCACATTAAAGAAAAAAAAACCACTTTTGGTTAGAAATAACCAAAAACGGCAGCCCAGGTTATGAAGTCAAAATTTTACTGCTATTCTGTCACTCTTAAAATTAGTTATTGGAGAGCTAATGATATTGTACGATTTCATCACGTCGATGCAAAATCAGCAAATATCTTTAATACATATAACTGTTTTTAACTGTGATTTTGTGAATAATTTTATCTCTTTCGAGTTTTCTATTATGCCGTCCCCAGTCAGCATTCATTTTCAATGCCTCGCCTGTGGCTTAAGGAAAATTAATGAAAAGATAAAAAAAAATATTCCAACAAATAGCAATTTTTAAATTGCAATTATTCTCAATTTAAATTATACGTATGACTACGCCTAAATGTAGGCCATATTCTCATACATTTCGATACTTTATATACATACATACACACATATACTATATGTATGTATGGGTATCTACCCACACATCCTTATTTTGCAGTGCCTATGCAAAACAAAGAAGCGTTTAATGCAAGACAGCATATGCAATTTTTAATTTAATCATAATTCGCTGAAAGTGAATAAAAAATTAATGGCGCTCTCGCTTCATGCTATTTATAATTTCTCATTGCCATGTATGTATGTATGTGTGTGTAAGCATTTCGAATGGAATAGTTTCTTTTTTCAATTACAAAAGTCTGCTCCATGCTTCAACTACACACATAACAACAACAACAACAATAACAACAGCAGCAGCAATAATTATAGACAAACTCACACACACACTTTTAAATGTTGTATAACAACAATGTATTTGATAATAAAGCAGAACAAAGTCATATGAAAAATAGACCATGTCAATGTCTTTAACACTCATTCTACTCCGACAAGGAATATTCATTTATTTAGACACACGCTCGCACTTTATTTCTTTCATATTTTCTGAAAATGGAATATTTTTCTGGCACCGTCATCGTTCCGATAAAGTTTGTTGTCAATGATAATGAAAAGAGTGATAAAACTTTTTTGTGTTTTTTTGTTGTTGTTGTTGTTGTTGATGAACTAAAATAAACTAGTCCTCTTTAGTTTCCTAATTTTACTTGAAAACTTTAAGGCATAAAAAATAAGTTTATGTAATTTTATTGAAGTGACTAAGTAAAAGTTAAACAAGTAAGAGTGCTAAAGTTGGCTGTGGCGAATCTGAAATACTCTACGCCAACGTAAGTATGTAATATATGCATACATGCATAAATGCTTTATTTATTTATATATGGGCATTTCTTTCAGAAGGTCTACCGAGACGAAAAAATTAAAAGTTCTTGAAATTTTTTTTGTTGCAAATTTTGAAAGAAGAACAATCAAATTTAATAAATCTGCAAAAGTTTTGCATTTAGTCATTACTCATTTCGAGATATTCATGTTCAAAGTACAGCAAGTGAAACTTTTTTTAAAATCTTTTTTTTATTTGAAGAGCAACTTTTATTTTAAAAAATACTCTTAGCGCTAAACGTTATAGATTAAGTTTTTCTCTTTTAGATCTCCGTAAGGATATCAGGAGTTAGAAAGTAATGCATAAGATTTAATGTGATGAAAAATTATTATAAAATTTTACTTTGCATTTCCGTTAATTTAATGTCCCGTACGACATTGAAAAATACCGTTTTGTATCAATACATTGAAACTGCTTGAAGAAAGTTCATCAAGTAATGATTACAAACAGAAATTTTTATTGGAATTGAAATACAAAATAAATATGTTGAAAATAAGTAGAATTGCAAACTAGGCGCCTGTGCAAAGTTTGTTCCGTAAGACACCGCTACTGTGAAATTTAAAAGTATTAAAAAAATTGTTTTCTTTAATAACTAATTATTTTTGGAAGAGAATTCTATAACTCAATTATTTAAATCAAGATGAATAAAAACAGGGAGAATTGCACACGGTACTGAAAAAATTTAAAGAAAATTAAAATAAATTGCAAAACTATAAATTAAAAAGTCGAAAAAGATCGCGTAAGTCTAGGAAAAAGTCAAAAGCTTTAGCTGAAGCAATTAAAGAAGTTTTTGAATAGAAAAAGCAGTGTGAACGTATACTTAAAAGGCTAAATCATAAAAACCTTATTATACTTGATGCATTTTCTTTTGATCAAGGTATTAAAATGTATTTTATATACCATCCGATGATATTAAGAAATAGTATTCGTTGTATAACTTGAACGAAAAGTAGTAAAACGTAAAATTTATACCATACATATCTAAATTGCACTTCTTATGTTGCAAAGGTCAGGAAGTGAAAGCAGCTTAATTTGCATGTTCCAAAAAAAACTATTATTAATGCACCCAATACTATTCGTATTTAATTTTGTCTATCTTGTGAAATATATTTATTTTTTCATCTCATTCTGCATTTCCCTTTAAGTTCGTCGTTATATTGAATACCTCTATTTTATTTAATTTGTTATTCACAATTTCGCAAAAAAAGCACCAGAAAATATTTGAACATGCATACATATATATAATTAAATAATATAATTAAATTTAAATAAGAAAAAAGTTATTAATAAGGGTTTTCATGAGACTGCTCAAAAGCCTCGCAAACTGTGCAATTGTGCATTTTTACAATCTCGTAAATAAAATGTCAAAAATTGTATAGAAATTTATTTACACAAACCTGTTAATTTTGCCCAACATTTTCAACTCGTATACTTAAGCTGTGCAATTTTGCATTTTGTAAGCATCAACTTCTTGCTTTTTTGGACTTCTTTAGTCTTTTTTAGACATAAATACACACATTTTTAATTTTAGAAATATGTTTTTTAATTAAAAATTACTTTAAATTTTATTATTTTATTTTTATTTAATAATTTTTTGACGTTTGTTTCAAATTTACATTAGTTATTTGCACAAAAGATTAAAAGGGGCGTCATGAAACAAATCTCGCAAGTTTGCCCAATTGCACAAATCGCAATTTTAAGAGTTCTCATGAGAACCCTTTATATTTTTTTTAAGTAAAATCTAGCCCATTTTTAGAAACATTGACTCACCTCATTCCAAAAATTAGTCACATTAATTTATTGTTTCAGGTTTCGCTGAAATAAGCATTTTAATTGTTTGCTACAAAACTTACTTCCTTTTTTGTCTCGTACGACATTCTTACTTTTTTGCAATTATTTTTAAAACTTAAAATTGTTTATAATTGGATTTAGTACCATCAATAGAGCTAATCAGGGGCCATAACTTAGGCTAATAAGCAAAACAAAAATCTATTTCAATTTGATATCTTTTCCACTTTAAATGCGTACGATTGTCCCATACCACAGTATGGAATTGCCCATATATACCCCTGAATACTTTTGGAGAAAATAAAGAATTTTTTTCATTATTCTTCTGCGTATTCATAGTCAAAAAAGTATAATTTAAGATTTTAAAAGCTGTATTACCACACAAAATATTGGTTTCAAACTACATTTTTTTACTATGAATATGAGTCTCTGTTTTTAAAATAATTGAAGAAAAATTAATTAAAAAGGACTTTAAGAGAGTTTAGCCCTTCCTGTTGGCAATTTATACACTCACATACAAAGCAACTTAAACACGCATAAAAATAAATTAATTAGTATTATCAGCCGTTAACATGTCAATACCGACACCGAAAACTAAACAAAATAATTATCTACAATAATACTAAAGTAATTTTTAGCCTTAAAACATACGCAAGCAATCTAAAATAGTTATAATAAAAACTATTCTGTCACATATTAAAAGATTCCTCTTCATATTTTGGCTGCATTTTCTACGAAAGTGGTTCAGAGTGCACCGTTTTGCATTAAGCCAGCGTTGCCATATATATCTTTTTAGCTTTAAATTAAGACCAGACAAAATCCAACAGAACCTCAACTAATATACTCAAAGTGCCCAATATCATATTTGCTTACCATTCACCAAAAATGGTAAAATACCTATATATAGGTTTGTTATTTCGTATTCTGGGTTCTTATGAACATGAATGACGATTAAGCAATATGCGTCTGTCTCTCCGTCTGTCAGTCTGATGTACGTAAAATCGGGTTTCCGGTGCTCCCAAAAAAAAGCTTGAGACTTCTCGGCCTTAAACTGATGTGTTAGAAATGGTCCAAACTAGATTGGTATTAATAATCACCAAAATCGACCAGATGGTTGCAGAGCTGGAATACTTAAACATTATGTTGCCATATAAAAGTAACTAGCTAAAACTAATTTCTCTATTTTTTTAAATTATTTTGTTTATCAGAATGAAGAAAATTGTTATTGAAAACAAAAAAAAAGTTTCCAGGGTTGGAAAACTTTAACTTTTTTCTTAATCAAAAGGCACTTACTAAAACAAATTTTTCCTTTTTCTCTATAAATTAAACACATCTTATATTCTAAAAAGAAAGAGAGATTGGTGTAGCAAAACAACAAAAATCAAAAGGGATGATTTCAGGGTTGGGAAACTCACGATTTTTGTGATATATAAAAGTAACTAGATCTAATTAATTTTTTTCCCTTTTCTTTAGAAATAATATATTTTTTTATGTTTTGAAAAGAAAAGTTTGGTGTAGAAAATTATAAAAATAAGAAGCACAGCTCCAGAGATGAAAACTTTTAACTCTTTTTCTGGATATTAAAGTAACTAAATGAAACTATTTTTAATTACTCTTTTTCTTTGTTCACTTAACATACTTTATATATTTTGTAAAGAACTATACTGGCAAAATGAATTAGAAAAATATAAAAACGTCATTCCAGGGTTGGAAAACTAAATTTATATAAAACTAACTAGCTGAAAATAATTTGTTCTTTTTCTTATTATAAGTGACACTATGCTTCAAAAATAAGATGTTTTCTAAACTAATTTAGGGTTCGTGATATGGCATTTATTTATTTTTTCTTAAGAAGCGTTTTCGAGATATTCTTGAAAGACATGTTTTTTTTGCAGTTTACAAAGATATTTCCAAATATCTTGAGGACTTTGAGCAAGTTTTAGACCGTCGGAAAGATATGTTGTTTTTATCATATTTTATATATTTACAGTGTATTGATCGGATAAAAATTCATTCATGCATTAGATTTAAAAAAATTTCAATAAGTTATTTTAAGTTGCGCCATTAAGCAAAAAAAAATCTAAAATTTATTCAAAACCTGTATTTTATAAAAAATTTTGTAGCCACCTTACTAATTGCAAAAGTATTATCATAAGGCAAAAAAATAAAAAGTTACGTTATATTTACTTAAAATATCCATGATGGGTGACTACTTTAAAAAAAATTTAAAATTTAGTGAAAGCAACCGAAAATTCAAATTCAAATATATTGTAACTTTTTATTTTTTTGCCGCATGTTTTAAAAAGAAATAGCTGGGCATAAAAATTAGGAAAATAAAAAAACATAGCTACACACCTGGAAAACTTAATTTTTTTCTGGTATTTAAAACTAATTAAATAAAACTAATTGTTTCTTTGGTAATTAAATATACTCTGTATTTTAGAAATAAATAAATTAGTATTAGAAATTAAAGAAACCAAAATTATACACTCAGGTTGGAAATTGAAAAAAAAAATCATGTTGGTGAGAAAATAACAAAAATTTGGCTTAAAGAGCTTTACGAACTTTAGTCTGATCAAATCATAAAAATATAGAAACAAAAATATATATTTTTTTCTGTTAAACATATATTATATTTTTAGAAGATCTTTACACAATATTTTTTTTTTATATTTCTTAAATTTTTATATAGATAAAATAAAATAAATTAAAAGTGAGGTCACTTACTAAAAATTGCTCTAAAGCAAAAAACTATAATTTTTTTCACAAAACAAATATGTCTCTATGTACTTATTTATGTATCTGTATGTATACGTACGTCGGTGAAGGGTATATAAGATTCGGCAAAGCTGAATATAGTACTCTCACTTGTTTTGTTTTTAGTTTTTATATAAAAATTTAATACATCTTATATTTTCGTGATTTTACTGCATGAACTTGCTGCTTGTTTTTGTTTTTTAAACAAAACACTTTCTGAGTATTTCTGAAAAGCATTTACGAGCCTTATTTTTTATTCAGAACAGCAGTCGAAGAAGAATCAGCTTGGTGAAACAATCTTCCACATGTTGACTGGATATAGTCATATATGATTTAAATCAATTGTTTAATTTTTTATACATAGTATGTACGTATTTGTATAGTATGTGCATGTAAATATATAATGTGAAGAAGGCATAAACAAACCTGCTGGTTGTGACATTTTATCTCTTTTTATTTTATTATTAAATTGTTTTCTGTACCATAAACAAAAATTTGCATAATAAATACAATGTGCGTATGTGATAGAGATCTGCGTAAACAGTCTTAAAATGTAAATACGTTTTGTTTTTAAAATGTATTCTCATTGCATGTATTATACTAAACCAATAATAAATGCTGTCGTATTATAAGCAAAGTAGGATGGATGTATTTGTGTACGTGTATATGAGTGTTAAGAAGCCATGACGCCAAGACTTTTTGTTCATAGCAAACATTCAACAGAAGTAGTGTTGATGCGTGTATGCTTGTTATTTTGCATATTGTACGTTTGTGTGTGTGTGTAAGATGTAGATGGTAAGCTATTCATCCTTATTGTTGTCAACTTCGACGTCACTTTAAGACAATACCAAAGTATTAGGGCTGGTGCACTTGTTGTCGAAAAAAACTGACTCTAGTTGGCAGGTTTATGCTATTTTCATGACTTTAGGGAACAGAAATATGTTGTCAGTAGCACAAAATTGATTTCGAGAGTGAGTTATCAAGCCCCAATTTTTTGGTATTGTTTTAAAGTGACGTCGATGTCGACAACTGGAATAGGGCGATTATGTGTTTAAGGTAGGCTTTTTTTAAATCAAGCGCACACAACTAATGTCAATGCATGTGTTCGTAGTTGTATGTGCACAGAAAAATTAAAAAGTATACACACAACTTATGTAAGTATATATGTTTGTATATGCATGTCATTTGTTTACGCGTCCCTGCGTAGAAAGAAGCACAAGCATCACAAATTATTTAGCCTCGATCTATTTTCTTCCTTACTTCTATACCTGCAATAAGTTATTTTAATGTATTGCCAACAGTGTTGTTAAGCGTTTGTTTAATAACATTTCCCTGTAGTTAAACATTTTAAAAATCCCTTGTCTTAAAAGATCTTGTAAGAGGTCTTGTGCAGGTCTTTAGTATGCGACTATGTACATCTGTACCCTGCGGGGAAAAGAAGTGGTTTCTTACTCCTTCTAGAAGGCGCGCTGCATTCCATACTTATGTATATCTTTTTAACACTTGTTGTAATTGAGGGCTAGGCCTCCTGATCTTGCTTCTTTTACCAGATATTCTGAAATGACTTTAAATTAATAGATTGTACTCTTGCTTCAATAAGAAAACAAAACAAAAAATGTTACTCCATATCTTCTTTCTTCTCATAGAATGGTTGAAAGAATAGAGATTTTTTAGGACTTAGATAAGAATAGTAATTGAATAAAAAAATTCTGTACTTCTTCTGAGTTTTCTCACTGGGTAGGTTAAGGTCTTATTCACTCTCGCACAACCAGCACGTATGTATGTATGCACGTTTGTATATGGGTTATTTAAAGATCTTATTTTAATGATTTTATAACAAATTCCTTATGGCCTACTGACTCCCTGTGTCTATTATGTATGAACCTTTATTCAAAGTCCTTTTATAATTTGAATTTATTTCAGTTTTATTTTACGACCATGATACACTACTCAACGAAAATCGGATTAAGTTGTTAGCATTGATTGATTTTTGCTTTCATTTTACTTAATTTTGTTGCTTTTAAAAGGCAAGCAATGGAAAGGATGTTCCAGTGATTGTTTAATCTATTGATGATAGATTTTATAAACGAAACTATATTAAAAGACAATTTGAACGCTATATAATATAAATGTTAGAAGTATAAGTGTGAGTGTTTATGTATGTGTGTGTGTGTGTATGTGTGCTTGTGTGTGCAAATGGCAGAAGGAGTCTCTCTGTGTTTATGTTTTAAGATTTAATACTGTTTAAAAAACTTGTTGAAAAGCATTAAAGGCTTATGATAAATTCTTGTTTATTTTGTAATAATATCCTTGCTAACGAACCATAGTTGTGAGCCTTTGGATATGCTGTTGATTAATGTTAAATGTTTAATCTCAAAGTAGGCCAACATTAATTTAATACATAAATTTGTTTGTTAATCATGTTTTAAACTAGACAAACAATAATACATTCATGTATATGAAGTTTAATAGAATTAAATGCCTAAAATCTTCTTAGGAAATATATTCTTGATGTTGTTGTTGTTGTGCATAGGCTTACTGGAAGTTTATGTTTTTGAATATTTTACAGATATAGTTTAACTTTACTGATGCATGTTTGTCGATTTAAGTTTGTTAAGGTTTTGCTAGTGTAAAGAAAAGCAAAAATAAAATTTCTATGAATACAGTCAAGAACAGGTTAAAGTTTGTTGCTAATTTTATATAGATTAAATGGAAATTAACAAAAACAAAAACAGTTATTCATAAGTAATATCATTTTCTTCTCCATAAAAATCATAATCATCATTTGAATTGAAAAGCATAAGATAATCTCTCTACTTGAGATTTATTTTGAAAAAAATATAGAATATTTTAATAAGTAATAATAATTTGTTAAAGGGGCTTAACTTCAGTATTATCAATTCTTATAGCATGGAATATTTTTATTTAATGTAATTTTCTAAAGAAGACAAGAAAAATTAAACTAGAAAATCAATTTAAAAGCAAAAATTTTATTTCAAACAAAGTTTTAATTGAAAAATAATTGGGATTAATTTTTTCTGTATAAGCAAAGCATATGTTTCTATCGAAACAGTTTTATTGAATATTAAACAAAACTAGAAAGGAATTTATTTTCCGAAACAAATTACTTTAATTAAATTTTCGACAGTAAAAAAATTTATATTTATTTTATATCTTTATATATATAATTCTACTTTACTTGTATATTTCACTGAACTCCTCCAAATCGGCTAAATCAATTTGAATAGATTTATTTGATGGCGTTTAGGTGGCGCCCTGGATGGTTTAAATTTACAAATCAGCCGGGTAGATGGCACTGCAGTCTTATCTAGGTTATTTATCTATACTGCAACAAAACAGCTGGATTGACTTGAATGAATTTTTTTGTATGCATTCAAGGGTAAGACAAGGTTTGCCGCGCTCAGATAGTATTTATATAAATTATATTTTATTCAATATATTTTAATATGGCACTTACATTGTCTAGATCTAGTGGCTATATCTAGTTGCATTTAAGTAGATACCCCATACGTACGTTGATTACAAAATCGAAGCTCCTGGCTTCGAGCTTGGTGTCCGACAGTCATTAACTAACAACACAACGCATTTTTTTGATGTGCATTAGTGTCCCTTGGATCAGTTGTTATAGGAAACTTCAACTGATGAAGGCATAATATACATTAGTCATTAAACTACATCAGCTTCAGATGATAATAAAACCAATTGTGTAGCAAAATCATCGGCGAAGTTAAATTGCCAATTAAAGAGCCACTAAGCACAGCTTTGAAAATTTAATGCACCTTATTGACACCAGAGGCGCTGCAAAACTGCAGTATATGTATGTTGTAAAGGCGAGTAAAAAATAGATTCATATAATATATTCATATTATATATATATATGTATATATAGAAGGTAAGTGAATTAGCTACGCCATACAACATTTTATATTGTAGGTGTGTGAATGAGCTAACTTGACACTTGTTCTATACTGAAGAAGGTGTTTGAATTGGCTATGCTGCTGTTGTATTTTTATATATTAGAAAATGTTCAGTTAATGGGGTTTGTCTTGGATAAGAATTGGTAATATATATAAAACAAAACTTGGTGTAAATGAAATAGATTTTTATAAATATCTTAATTGAAATCTACTAGATTTTAAGCAAGTGTAAATGGCCTGTTGATTTTTTAAAATCGACTCGATCGATTTTTTATTACGACAGTTAAAGATAATTTTGTGAATATTTAAGCAAATATTAAAGTAAATTTCTGCACAGTTTTATGAGCGCCCTCCTTCGTCGGTATTGTGTAGCAGAATCATCGCCGAAGTAAAATAACGAATAAACATGGCTACTAAACACAGCTTCAAATATTAAATTGCGCCTCATTGAAACCAGAGGCGGTGCAACTCTGCATTATAACGTGCAAAACGTAGAGTTGTAAAAGAAAAGAAGCTTTCCTCTATCTCTTCCTTCACCACCTGCATTCTCTATCATTATCCCTTTCCCTTTCCTAACAGAACGTAACACCTATAAGTGGTAGTAGGCATTCATTGCCTGAGTGTCACTTCTCTTTGTTAAAAAAAAAAAGATTAGTTCATTGTTTTTAACAGTACAAATGAGAAGAAGCAAAATTGCATGATTTGAATTGGCAAAGGTTGAATATTATTGCTTCATAAAAAATTTCTCAACATATTTATTAATAATATTATTTTCACTGCTGTTACTGAGAAGCAATTTTGTATGAAAAATTTTGTTTAATATCAATAGATCTTATTATCTCTGGTTTTAATGCAACTAGCCTAAAATTCGTAAATTCGAAAAATGCAAATTCTAAAAGAGCAAATTGAATATCAGAACAATTGTAATTATATTAATTATACCGTTTTGCTATATCGCATACAAATTTATTGAAAGTTCTTTTGTAATGAAAGCTTAGGTGCTAATTTTGTAAACCGCAATGTCAAGCGTTGATAAATTTTATATGGAAAAATTTAAATTACAAAATCAAAATACATATAAAATCTGTCAACGCTTAGCGTCGAGTCTTACAAAATAAGGCCCTTAAAATGTTGAAAAAAATACTTTGCAAGAAATCAAAATTATGTTTTTATCATATACCAAAGTAATCATTGAATTTTACTTTCAATGTTTTTTCTTGCTTTGAGTATTTTCTATGTTTTAGTATTAATAAAAACTCACACTTAAAAGACGTTTTGTATCTTGGTTTTTCATTACAAAGATACTAATCTAATTTTTTCAACAAAATAAAGTTTTCTATAACTTATTTACAACAGTCTTGCCATTGTCATTAGCGTACCTATAAATTTTTTCTAGGGGGGAGTCATAGTGATTGGTGATTTTTGTGAGTAATATTAAAATAAATCATTACATGCAATTTTTGATAATTCATGTTGAGGGGGGGGGGCAAAAGCAAATTTTCTAATTTGCATGTATATATTTATAATAACTTGGTTATTTTCTTGCTCTCAATTACATTTGGTCAATTCATAAAATGTTCTGTTATGTCATAATGTTTTAAATTATTTCAGTATAAATTTTTTTTTGCTTAAAAAGCAATTTATTGCATTATGAAAATATAAAACAATAGAACACTTTGTGAATTGGTGATTATGGGACGATAAAAACACCTTGATTAAAATAACAGTTTTTTTAATTTTTTATTTCAAAGCTTATGAATTTTATTTACTAATTTTCTAGTTCATTCGATTTAAATTTCAGTATAATATTTATTATTTAGTCTTTCATATCAGATTATCAAAAAAATCATTTATAACAGTAAAATCCTCTTCCTTTATGAATTTTGTTGTTGTTGTAAATGTCACACAAAAAAAAATAGAAGAAACATTCTATAAATCCCACAAAATTTTAACTATAAACAAATAATTTTTTTCTTCTATTTTTTTTTATTAGAAATAAATTGCCAAAAATGTAAATTGTAACAGTTGTTACCAGATGAAATATACAATGTTTTCAGAATTGTTTTATTTGTTGTACATATTTACTGGTTATTATTGTTATCCTTGTTATTGCTGGTAGTAGAGAATCTTTTGGTTTTTTTTAATGGCAGTTTACAGCTAAATTGCATAAACATGTTTTGTGGTTGCAAACATGTTTTACAGATGTTTGCAAATAAAAAAAAAGAAACGATTGTGGGAAATGAAAGTAATATAAAAAATGAAATAATACATACATACATACAAATATTAAAATATTTATATGTCACCATAATATTAAAAATATGTGTATGTATGTATTAGAAATATTCTATTTATTTTGAATTGACCATAAAGTGTTTAAATGCTAAAACTATTTATTAATAAGTGGGGTAATTGAGGTTGATACATTTTGGTTAATTAAATAAAAAATTATTGCGCATATACTATTCTGTTTGTTAGTACCTGAAAGTAGGCAATCCTTTATCCTTTTCCTGTATCTTTTTATCTTTAAAGGCACAATAATAAAAAAAGAGAAATTCTATAGTCTTATTGTTAGTGCAAATAAAATAGAAAATTTAAATTTTATATTTGTTAAGAATTTTCTATAAGCTGTTCGAACGCTGAAGGTATTTATTAATAACTGAAATAATTGTGGTTGATATTTGGGTTAATTTATAAATTACATTCAGTGCTATTTATCATTTCCTAAAAGTAGGCAATTGATTATTTTTTATTTGCATATTAATGCTTAGTTAGTTAGTTAGTTAGTTTTATTGAGACTTCATTTTTTCATATTACAGAGTTGTTGCAACATACATTTTGTGAAAACTTAAAAATATAAAGTATTATTTTAATAACATAACTTTGTTTCGAATATGCTTCGTGCTTATGAAAATTAAATGAAAATTGTTTAGTTTTTAAATAAATTTAATATAGCTAAAACAGTGTTTGCTCCCGGCACTTGTCATTGCTAGTAAAGTTTTATTTACAATAAATAAACTTAATATTAAAAAAAAACTTAAAACTAAATCCTAAACTAAAGACTAAGACTACGACTTAACAAATTAAAAAAAAAAAAACAAAATAATAATATGAACAAATTAAATTACCCTCTGTGAATACCGGGAGTACTATTTAAATAAAAGTTTTGAGCAACAAAACCATTGAAATCTTCTTGCAAAATCCCAATGCAAGAAATATATTGCGTATTTGACCAACTGAAAGCTTGCTCAGTAAATAAAATATCTTGAATAACGTTGCCTTCAAAGCAGGAAAATTTTTCAACAAAACCTTTTAGCAGCTCAAAAGCATACTGAGATAATGGCGTTAATTTGGCATTATCATAAATAAATTTATTTGAAAATCTTTTCTTTAAGTATTGGTAATTCCTTTCTATGCACTTTCGCCCAATATGCCGTTCGAAAATTTCCATTTTCCTCATAATTGTCTTTGATATGCTGAACCATATTGGAAATGCATAGAGAAGAATTGGTCTAATACTAACTTTATACAGAAGTAGTTTTGGCGTCGTGCTATTCATTTCTTAATTACTTAAAAGTATATATATATATATATATATATATAGAAACTCCCCAGCGGGAAAGTCAGAAGAAGAAGATTTTTTTTCAATTATTATTCTTATCTACCTGTTGAAGAATGCTCTATGAAAAGCCTTGACTCTTTTGCATAAAACATCAAATGCACATTCCACATTTCCTTTTATGGGAAGAGAGAAGAGAAGGTTTAACATTTTTTGTTTGCCAATGCAGAAGCAAAATCCATTCATTTGAAGACCTTTCAGAAGCTCTGGCAAAAGAATTGAGAATAGATAGTCTTCCCGTAATGAGCGTGGCGTTGTCTGAAGTAGTTAGCACGTTTACAACAAAGCCGAAGGTCCTGGGTTCAATCCCTGTGTCCAACATTCATAAAAAATCAACACCACTCATTTTTCTGATTTCCATTAGTGTCCCTTTGTGTCAGTTGTAGTAGGAAAGTTGAAGTGATGAAGGCATAGTTACTGGTCACTAAACTATACCATACCGACTTCAGAAGATACTAATCCTAATGTAACATCAGACCGCTATCCTTCATCGGTGTTGTGTAGCCCATAATAATTGGCATGAGATGGAGATTTTTACCCAATTGAAGATAATGAAGTAATGAATATATGTTATAATATAATATTATAAATTTTTTTATAAAGAGTTTTAAACAAATATTTAACATTTAAAACGCTCTTTTGTTTAAAAGCTTATATTTATTATTTGTTCATTAATAATTATCACATGTAATTTGGCTTAAAAAGCGTTGCGAACGTTAGCCTGTTCAAATCATAAATATAGAAACAAATTAAGTTCGAAAAATAATGATTAAAATTAACTAATATTTATTTTATTTATTTAATTTTTTTCAACAAAATTATCCCCACTAACCACACTATTACACTTCCAAAGAATTTTCTATTAAAATTAACATTGTGCGTGAAGGTATGCTTTAAAATTTGAATGATTGTATTTCTATTCAGCTGTTAAGCTGTTCAGAGCGCTCTCTTTTGTCGATATTGTGTAGCGGAATCATCGGCGAAATAAAATAACGAATAAAAATGGCCGCTAAGCACAGTTTCAAAAATTTAATGCTCCTCATTGAAACCAGAGGCGCTGTAACTCTGCATTTTAATGTGCAAAACGTAGAGTTGTAAAAGAAAGAAGCTTCCCTCTATCTATTCCTTCACCACCTATCTTCTCTATCACTATTCCTTTCCTAAAAGAAGGTAACACTTTAAGTAGTAGTAGGCATTCAATGCTTATATATTACAGCTCTTTAAAAAAAAAAGATACGAGAATGAAAAAGGATATAGGAGGCCTTCTAGAAGGCACACTTACCCCTTCTTTCCCCGCTGGACCTTAACATAATAATCAGTGTAGAAGTTAATAAAATCTTGTACCCTAAGGGCCTTATTATTTAATTAATTTTTAAAAGATTAAAACGTAACAACGTTGTATTTTTCTCTAAAACAGCAACATAAAATTAAGAAAATAAAACTAATGTGCAAATATAGCAGTCTACACTTGTCTACGTAGAATGACACCGTTTCCCTGAACAACCATTTAACTTCGTGTATAACACAATCTATATTTTTGAGAAATATTTTTTTGCGACTTAGCAAAATATAATTTTATGATTTATATTCATCCAAAGCAACTTGCTTGTTTGTCTCTCGTGAAAATAAATTATTTTCAGACATATGCTCTTTTTTTATGAAAATTACAAAAATCATGCTGCACGTTCTTCACCATGAGCAATTAGTTTAAATCGCTGATATGCTTGTCAACTTTTTAATAAATACAACAGTATGCTGTCAAGGGAGTAATCATTAATATTCAAATACACGTAAATAATTTTAATGTTTAATTAGTGTTAAGTTTTTCTATTTTGCTGCTTATTCCTTCGCAAGTTTAATTTACTGCTCACCTTTAGAGGAATTACTTTTGGCTGTCATTTCATAAAATACTCAAACAAGCAGTAAATGAGCAAATATTACAAAGAAATATGAAATAAGAGTAAGCTCCTTGACTTAATTTAACCCCCCCCCCCCCCCCGCCCACTCCCTAAAGTTTATCTTAAGTTTCCTGCAGAGAATTCAAATTAATATTTAAATTTGTTTTGCTACGTGTTTCGCTGTATTTATTTCCCAGGCACAGTTTAAAGTTACACTCTGCTTTGAATATTTTATGAATTATTATTTTAATTTATTAAACTTAAATACTGAAGCTAAAATTTTGTATTTTATGTGTTTCTGTTTTATGACTTGAAAGATTTTTTTTGGAGTGTTGTTTGCAAGTACGAGTAATTTGAATTAATAATGCAATAATTTGTTTTATTTATGGGCAAACTTTAAAAGAATTTCTCATGAAGTTTCTTAGGGCTTGTTTTCACAACTTATCAATTGCTAAATTTAAAACATTATTGGGATATGTATATGTATAAGGAGCTAACAATCAGTTGTGTATCACTTTGTGGGGTTTTAGCTTAAGTTACTAAAATGCTGCTAATGCGAAAGCTTTTCTCAAGTTTTTGGGAGCTTTTTAAATAATTTGTTTCATAGGAATCTAAAAATTAATTAAACTTTTCCAGCAAAGAAAAAAAACTTTTAACAAAAATTTAAATGATTTTATTTATTATTTATATATTAATATTGATATTATAGATAAATACAATAACAATATAAAGGAGGGGTAGAAGCACTAGCTAATAAGGCCATCGGCTAATTAAATCCTCTTATAAATAAAGATTTTCTGCAATTAATGTTGTAAGTGATAAAAAATAATTATTTTCTTGAAAAGAAAAAAATACGACTTTCAAAGGCATGATTATTTTCTTTGTTAGTTTTTTTTTGCTTATCAAAATTAATGGTGATTAACATTAGCCTTTCTTACACTTATCGATTACTTTCGACAGTTCCCAAATTTCGCAAATTTTTGCCAAAAAAAAGGAGAACATTTCCCATAGTTCCTCGCAGTAAAATTATAATTGGCGCCCCTTAAAGTATGCACAGAATATAAGATGTGCTCACGAGCTTTTTTGGGCTCGCGAACAAAAAGTAGAAAAGCTTCATGCATTCTGCTTTATTTGCGTTGCGATATGAAGTCTCTACGATATATTTTCATATTTATTTGTACAACCTTTACTTTAAATTTAATTTTTCATTTCCAAATACAGATTTTACGGAGTTAATTTGCTATCAAAGTATAAAAAGCAGTCAAAGATATAAAAAGAAATAGCAACATTTTAATTAAGTTTTGAAAAATTTAATCATAATTAATAATGTTTAATATAGTAAAGAACTCTTCACAGAACATGTCATATACAGTTCTGTATATGATTTCATTTATATATACATATACATATGTTTATATATTTGTAAAAATAAATACAAATAACAAATTATGGTGATTGAATTAATTGCATGCCCTACTGCTGGCAAAAGTCGTAACATCAATCAGATGTTACGGTTCTAAGTAGAAATATTGAAAAAAAATATTAATGTAAAAATCTAGCAGATCTTAGTACTTACGAGATTTTTTGTCCTAAAAAAAACCTTTAACCGAGAAATTTTCAAAACTACAACAAAACAACTGCAATGCAGCAAATTCAGACACCTTTTTCAGCAGACCGTAGCTAATTCATTCATCTGTTTTATAGATACTCGTGTATTGCACAGGGTACGGGAAATAACGGAAACCCAATTTTCAGTTATCCGATTTTTTCTTTGAAACGTAATTCGGATTACTGAAGTTTGTTACAGTTAAGCGTACTGCTTAAAATCAGTACAATATAATAGAATAATAAAACAAAGTACGTGTAATAGCGAAAAGAAAAAATATATTTTGCAATTTCATTTTTAACGGACAAAACATGCACAATTTAGTCAGCCTTCACTTATGCAATCGATTTCTAATAAATAAATTTGTCATTGTTTATTTTTTCACTAAATTGAAGAATTGAAGTAAGTGTAGGCTTGCTTCTGGTTTTCAGTAATACGATATTTTCAGTAAAGCGATGTTTCGCTAAAGCGAAGTGGATAAGACCAGCTGCGCTTAAAATCAGTGTGGGGATTTGTATCGGTTTCAGTAATCCTACTTTTTTTTACAAAAGCGTGGTGCGCTAAAGCATATTTGACTGCACTAAATTTTGATTAGATTTCCTACAAATCCACTGGCATAATAGATTTCCTTTTGTATGGAAAATCTAGTAAAAACAATTAGATTTAGCTTGATATCTCGTAAGTACTAGATTTTGAGGCAATGAGTAAAGTGAATAAAAAAAACATTTGCTTAAAGTAAAAACAAATGCTTTTTTCTGTTTTCTGTTTTTAAACCTAAAATATGTAGGTATTTGTTGTTTTTTAAAAAAAGTTTTAAGCAAAAAGCAAAAGCTTTTTTATATGCCCTCTTTCTGATATCTACTAGATTTATGCCCATTATTTCTACAGGTAATTTACCTAAGGTTTTTACCTACGAGTTTGTCTTATAAAATTTAACTTACCCGATATCTTATCTTTACACTAATGGATATCTATGGCTAAAAATAACAGGCACTAAGGGTAGATTTTGTAAATAAAAAATATTTTTTCGTTTTGGAATTGGTATGACAAACTCTAATGTCGAATTATATTTTCCAGATTTTACCTGAATTCTCTAAATATGTTTGCTTTCTTAGACTTCTCACAAATATTTTTTTCCCAGGTTCTTAGATAAAAATTCTAGTTATATCTCTTACTTAAATTGTGTAAATTTACTTGGTTTCCCTCTTTAAGAAAATCCCTAGCAGGGGAAAAATTATGGCATTCGATTTTGATCTAATTTTCCATATAAACGCAATTAAAATTGAGTGAAAGTTTTTACAATATCGAATGCCGTAATTTCCTCTCAGGTTTTAAATTTTCAAACCGTGAATACACATACACATTGCTCCTTTATTACAACAAAAGAATAACTGGAAAAATTAGTTTTAAGTTTATAATTAACACGCAACCCTATGAAGATATAAAAATATTTTCTTTCTACAGGATTAACTGCCAGTTTATAGAAGACAAATAAAAATTCTCGTCTACTTATCTATAACGAAAACAAAAACAAACCACTTAAATTTGTTTTTGTTTTAAAAATAAGTAGACAGACGAGATAACTCAAAATTTTTTTTTAAGATATGTCCATTATGCAATAAAGCAACGATATATTTTGTTTTGATACCTCTGCTTCTGTCAGTCGTTAGAACCTGCTTATTCTTTTTTTTCGTGCGTTACACCATTTTTTTCGTTATCGGAAAAAAATTTAACAAATAACTATATGTACACAATATTGTTAATTTTTTATTAAATGCCTTTAATAAAGCAAACCAAAATATTTATGAATAAGCTTATGAAATTAATACTCATAGATTTAACATGGATTTAAATATTTCATTTATTTAAATACTTTGGTTTGGTTTTCATTTCATTTTGCGCATTTGTCTATAGTAATCTTTTATTCACGTATTTATTCATTCAGACACTTGCTTGCAATACAATAATAATTTTTATAGAATTTTGTGCATTTTATTACACACAAAACATGTTTATGGCTAAGTTATAAATTTAAAAAAAAAACAAAAAATCATATGCAAGTGGAAAACGTCAAATAAAAATTTTGATAAAGCTTGTGACTATGGGTTTGCCAAATTTGTATTTAAATCTCCACCCATAATAATTGGCATGAGATGGAGGTTGTTACCCTATTGTCATGCAGCAGCTTCAGTGTAAGGCAACGTAGTACGTAATGAAGATATGTTATAACATAATATTATAAATTCTTTATAAAGACCGCTATATATATTTTAAACAAATATTTGACATTTAAAACGCTTTTTTATTTAAAAGTTTATATTTATTTTATTTATTTTATATTTTTCAAATTTTTAACAAAATTATCCCCACTAACAACACTATTACACTTCACAAAAAATTTCTATTAAAACTAACATTGCTCCTGAAGGTATGCTTTAAAAGTCGGCTAAGTGTGTTTCTATACAGCTGTTAATTTTGTCTGTACTTCTTGTTCGTACGATTACACTAATACACTTATATATAGCTCACACCGATTTGATAACGCTTTACGATTTTAATCAAAATTTTAATCAAAAATTTGTATTGTGAGAAAGGTTTTTACCCCTTAGCGTATACATATCTACACATCAAAAAGTAAGTACTTCACAAGAATCGATTATTTTAGTCTCACGCCTTGGTAAAATCCTTGGTAAATAAAATTCAAAATTTCTTAATACGACTTGTTATTAAAGGAAATACTTTTATATGTAGATATTTCTACTTTGTCGTGATTGCAAGAGTTTTAACGAAGTATTGCATCAAAGATAAAAAAATTGACGTTTTGAAAATTTGCCCCTCATTTATTTCCATTTTTCCATAATTGACAACCTTAATTTGTTTTAATGCTCTTTGCAACTATTTGGCAAAAGAAGACTCACCTCTTTTACCTTAAACAATTTATGGGTTCATATATCAAATAGAAAGAATAAAAATTTACATAAGTAAAAAAGTCTCAGGGCCTGTCCCGGGATGTCGGCAGAAAACATTCGACCGATTTAAATTATAAAACAGTATTCTTGTTACAAAAGCACCCGGTTTCAAACATACTTTAATTTTAATTTTTGAGTACAAATATTATTTTTTCTAAAGAAAAAGTTTATTCTCTTTATTTGATTTCATATTATGCTAGTTGCACTTACTGCTACACAGAAAAAAGTATTCACCAATTAATATTTTCAATTAAGAATTTAATTGTATTAATTACATTTTTAATTGTATAAATTAATTTGAGTGAAAGAACTTAATTGATATTATCAAATAGTTTATAGGTGAAAATTTAATTAAATTTTTAATTGTTATTACAAATATTTTAATTCATATTACAAAATCATTCATATTACTTTTTTGTGTGTAGTTCAAAATTAAGTTTTTAACAGTAGGTATCAAAAACTTTTTGATTTTCATGAAAAAATAATGGGCCTTATTACGGTTGTCGAATTTTTAGATTCGACTTCAACTTGCTGTACTAGATTAAACAAACATACAAAATTTTTCTTTAATCTGGTAAAAACTCTCGAAGTCGACTAGAAAAATTCGAGAACCGTAATAAGGCAAAAATCATTAACACTAAAATCAATAATAAATTTACAACATAATAATTTTAGGACCCAAAACATTATAAACAAAAATTCCTAAAAAAAATTAATACACATACATATGTATATATGTATGTATAGTATATATAAATGTATATTTAATTTAAAACTTTACATATATTTATCTTTTATTTTTTTTTAATGAAACCAAAACTAACCACATAATTTGTTTGTTAGCCGGATCCAACTTTAAACAATATCCGCAATTTTTTCCTCAACATTTTACTTAAACTTAATATCCCCTTACCTTTATGAAACTAAATTAAATCTATTCTATTTATGGGTTAACGAAGAGAACGTGACCAAAATATTGAATAATAATTATGATTCATAAAATAAAATGTAAACGAAATAGTGCTGATGGGACGACGAGACTAACATAAAATTTAATAAAAAACCTTAAATGAGATTTAAACTTTTATATAATACAATAGTAAATACGAGCTCACTTTTTCTTAAATTGCCAAATAAATTTTTAACAAATGAGGCAATAATATTTTTTAACGACTAAAGTTTTAAAAGAATTAAAGCATTTAAGGCATGTAAGAGATTTTTAACTTTTCTTGTGTACAAAAAAACTTCTAATATTTTAAATAGTTATAACCTACATATATAACATTTATAACTAAAACCAATTTTAACATCAACAACATTTATAACAACTATAACAATTATAACATTAAAAATACTTAGATTATTTTTAATATTTACAGGATTTATAACATTTATGACATTTATAACACTTATAACATTTATGTATATTATTTATAAAAATTTTAGTATTTGCTTGCATATATTGTTTTAAATTACAAGGGTCTCAAACTCTGGCGTATATAATAAGTGATTAAAGAAGAGGCACCACTTTTTATTATGACAATAAGACCCGCAAAATATGCCTTAATGGACTATATCATTCATAAATAATATTTATTACAAGGATGGATCAATAAGTCCGTGACTTTTTGAACTTCCCTCGCAGTTATATGAAATGCAACACTGTTTCCATAAATCTAATAGACTACTGTCAAATTTTGAACAAGTGTCGTTATTTACTTTGCGTTTAACATACAACCTCGTGTATTTTTCTTAACATGGAAAAAATGAATTTCGAGCGCTCATTAAATATTATTTTTTGTGAAAAAAAAAATCCGTCAATCAAACCAAGAAAAGCTCCATAAATAATATAAGGACTCTGCACCATCGATTTAAATTTTAAAAAAGTGATTTACTAACCTTCGTTCTGGTCACAGAAGTAAAAATGACGCTGAACGTTTTGGACGGCCAATGAAGATCAGTCAGTACAGCCGAAAATGTCAAAAAAATTCACGATATGGTGTTTTCCGATCGAAGAGTAAAAGTGTGTGAGATTGTTAATGCCACATTCATTCCACATGGCCTAGTGGTTTCTATTTTGAATGATTAAATGGGTTTAAAAAAGCGTTTGCTCACAATTGACCACAAAAGCATGTGCAGTTTTCCATGGCAAAAATCCATGAATTAGGCTTCAAATTGCTCTTTCATCTGCCCTATTCTCAAGATTTAGCCCCTAGTGACTACCTCCTTTTTCCAAACCTAAAGAAATGGCTCTATGGAAAGGAATTTAGTTCCAACGATGAAATTATTAACCAAACTGTAATGTCTTTGCTGAAGGTCTAACAATGACAAAACACCGTAAAAGAAACTTTATTGAGATTATTTAAGTTACAAAACTACACTTGTTGCTCAGCTAATATTACTGTTAACTTAAAAGAGAAATCTTTTATCATAAAGAAAGATAGTATTACCATTGAGCAGAATAAGTACTTAATTAATATCTAACACAAACAAATGCCTTTTTAAGGACCTAGAAAAATCCAATTTTTTGGAAGCGATAAAAAAACTGAAGCGTATTGATTTAAAACGAGATTATGTTGTTTTGCAAAAAAACTGTGTTTCATTCAAAAAGTCATGAATTTATTGATCCTCCCTCGTATTTATAGTTAATTAGTTTGTTCTGGTAAATGAAATTTATGAAAAAAAGTTGAGAAATAGTGGTTTTTATTTTATTTTAATAAATAATTTGATTTAAATTAATTCAATAATGCATTTATTTATCTCAGCATTATGCATTCATGCACAGGTCAAGCAAAACAAATGCCATTATGTTGATGCGAAATAATTGACTGAAAATTGACAAACTAACTGTCAGCAACAATATTGGACAAACCAAGACACATCCTTTTCATAATTAACTTGATGAATTTTCATCAGGCATGGGATTATGAACATCTTTTAGTCGTAGCGATTAATGTAGAAAATAAACTATATTCATTCGCCTTCTTATTATGTACATGTACGTGAGGGTAGTTAAAAACTGAAAACGATCAGTATTACATATTCTTGAACTGTTTCCAAACTTTGTAAAAACTTAAAATTAACATTCAGGCTTTTAAGTCTACATGTGACCATATCAAAAGCTAAGGACACTAAAATAAAAAAATGATAACATACTATTTAGCGCTATAAGAATAAGATAGTTAAAATATGACGAGTGAATATTTCATAACATATCTAAAGTTACATGCGCACATACATACTCGTGTGTATATATTGAGAAAAACAGTCGAATCCGCTTTAGCGCAACACGCAAAATCGGATTACGGAAAGCGATTTAAATATCCGCACTGTTTTTAAACGCAGCTAGTCTTATTCACTTCGCTTTAGCAAAACATCGCTTTGCTAAAAATATCGTATTACTGAAAACCAAAACCAAGCCCACAACTGTGATTTTTATGAAACTTGCTTCGCTTTAGTGAAAAAATAAACAATGACAAATTCATTTATTGGAAATCGATTGCATAGTTTAAGGCTGAAAAAGTTGTGCATGTTTTGTCCGTTAAAAATTAAATGGCAAATACATTTTTGTCCTTTTCGGTCTTACGTACTTTATTTTATTTTTCTATTATATTGTACTGATTTTAAGCAGTACGCTTAACTGTAAAAAATTTCAGTAATCCGAACTACGTTTTAAAGAAAAAATCGGATAACTGAAAAAAATAGGATTTTGGTTATTTCCGGTAAAGCGGAGTCGACTTTACTCGCAATCAGAAGACGGTTCAACTCTGGTAGCTCGTTTTCATTTCACTAGCAATAGTCGTTCCTTTATCCATTAATATCTCTCTCAAATAATCTCAATTCACGATGGTTTACAAATACCTTAATTGAAATGATAAATGAAACAGTTGTATGTCAATTCCAAATTACCAACAACAACAAATAGCAAATAACAACATTAAGCTTAAAGTTGTCATTATAGTAAAATAATAAAATAAAGTCAACATGAAATAAAATAAATTATGTAAATAAAATTTGCAAATAAACAAATAAAGTTGGAATAAAACAGCCAAAGGAACACCAAAAAAAAATAAACCATAACGAAAAAAAAGCATTTAAATAAATGTTGTTTGTTGCGCTTGTCATGACTCGGTGACAGTTGACAAATTGCTTGAGTAAATATCCAAACAGGAAATTAAGGTACACACTGCAAGAAGATAATAAGGGAAAACAGTCTGGCGCAAATACATAAAATAATCGTTTACCAAATCAAACAAGCGCTACAAAAATTTTTTGTTTTGTGTTTAATACTTAAAGACATGGATCATGGAGAGATTCGAAATTATAATTGAACAAAAATATGTAACTGATAGTGACTTTCTTCTGTTAGTTTACCAAACATGAATATATATACAACGTGAAAATTAATTGTAAGAGTAAGCAATTTTCATGCAAATACATTTACATACATATTTGCAGACATAACATATGTATATGTATATGGGCATTTCCCTTAGAAAGTCTACCGAGATGAAAAAATTGTTGAAAATTTTGAAAGAAAAACAATAAAATTTAATAAAAATACAAAAGTGTTGCATTTATTCATTACTCCTTTTAAGATATTCATGTCCAAAGTCAAGCAAGTGAAACTTTTTTTTTAATTTAAAGAGCAACTTTTGTTTTGAAAAATATTCTTAGCGCTAATCGTTATAGATTGCGTTTTTCTCTCTCAGATCTCCGTAAGGATATCAGGAGTTAGAAAGTAATGCATACGATTTAATGTGATGAAAAATTGTTATAAAATTTTATTTTGCATTTCCGTTAATTTAATGTCCCGTACGACATTGAAAAACACCCTTTTTGTATCATTACATCGAAACTGCTTGAAGAAAGTTCAGCAAATAATGATTACAAACAGACATTTTTATTGCAATTAAAATTAAAAAAAAATACTTTGAAAATAAAAAGAATTGCAAACTAGGCGCCAATGCAAAATTTGTCCCGTACGACAGACATATCGCTTGTGTGAAATTTAAAAGTATTAAAAAAATATTTTCTTTAATAACTAATTATTTTTGGAAGAGCTTTCTATAATTCAATTATTTAAATAAAAATAAATAAAAACAGCGATAATTGCAAACGGTATAGAGATAAATTAAAAGAAAATTAAATTCAATTGCAAAACTATAAATTTAAAAGCAGAGAAAGATCGCGCAAAGCCAGGAAAAAGTCAAAAGCTTTAGCTGAAGCAAATAAAGAAGGTTTTGAAGAGAAAAAGCGATATGAACATATACTTAAAGGGCAAAGTCAAAAAACCTTATTATATTCGATGCATTTTCTTTTTATTAAGGAATTTAGCTAAATGCATTTTATACCATCCGATTTCATTGAGAAGTAGTCTTCGTTGTATAACTTGGACGAAAAGTAAAAAATTTAAAAATTATATCACACATATCTAAATTGGACTTCTTCTGTTGCAAAGGTCAGAAAGTGAAAGCAGCTAAAACTGCATATTCAAAAAAAAAAAAAATAATAATATAAATAATGTACCCAACACTATTCGTATTTAATTTTGGCTATTTTGTGCAATATACATATATATTATTTCAGCTCATTCTGCATTTCCCTTTAAGTTTGTCGTTATGTTAAATTAAAAACACATTGAATACCTCTATTTTATTTAATTTTTTATTCATAATTTCCCAAAAAAGCACCAGAAAATATTTTAACATCATTGTGGAACAAAATGCTCCGTACGAATATAATTAAATTTAGATAAGAAAAAAGCTTTTAATATTTTTCTTAGTAAAACTTAGCCCATTTTAAAAAACATTAACTCACCTCATTCTAAGATTAGTCACATTAATTTATTGTTTCAGGTTTCGCTGAAATAAGCATTTTAATTGTTTGCTACAAACTATACTTCCTTTTTTGTCTCGTGCGACATTCTTAGTTTTTTTTTTTGCAATTATCTTTAAAACTTAAAATTGGTTATAATTGTATTAAGCACCATCATTAGAGCTAATCAGGGGCCATAACTTAGGATAATAATCAAAACAAAAATCTATTTTAAATTGATCTCTTTTCCACTTTAAATGCGTACGACTGTCCCATACGACAGTATGGAATTGCCCTTATATATATAAAAATATATGTATGTATGTTTGTGGGTATTTACATGTTCAGTTTTAAAAATGTTGTATGCGTTATAAACGTTATAAATATTATAAGTCCTATAAATGTTATAAATGTTACACATTTTATAAACTTTATAAATGTTATAAATGTATGTTTAAAACGTTTTAAATGTTATAAATACTATTGATGTTATAAATGTTATATTTGTAGTTAATCTTATATGTATGTAAATATTTTTATTATTATAATGAAATTATAGTGACTATAGTTCGTGGTGTATCCCTTCTATTTCTTTTTATCAATTTCTTTTAGCCTTCTTTTAAAATATATATTAAGAAAACACAACACAGGCTTTTGAATAAAATATGGCTCCTAGAAGATAGAAAAAAAACCCTTTCTTAAGGGTATTAAAAGCACATAAAACGCCATAAAAGCCATAAATATTTATTTATCTTTCGGCCTCTTCTTCACCAAATATTAACCAAATAAAAGCAAGAACTTCATACAAGGAATGGCCGCTTTCAGCATATTGTCGTATTATGTGCATGAGTATATGCTCGGCAGCACAAAGCCTTTGTAATCCCGTGGGAAATATTAATTTGGTTTGGCACATTTGCTGAAGTTTTTTTTTGCTCATTCTCCTTCTTTTATGTAATTATCATGCATTTTTCTTTTATACACATTTTGAAGTACACACTTTTCTATTAATAATGTGCCTGAAAATTTTTGTATTGTGCTGAAAATATTTTATTGCCCCTTAAGGATATAAAATAAAAATGAAAAATATTTCGTTTTCTGGTTACTTGAATAAAATTTATGCTTTATGTTTGTTTTAAGAATATTAAAATTTTTATTTAAGTATATAAAACTTTTTTTTCCTAATCAATTACAAAGTATTTTAGAGATAAATGAGGGAAAGGACGTCGTTATTGCTTACATTATTTTTAAAGGATAATTAATTGAAAGTTACTTGTGACTTGAAATGTAATGAAGCCAAAATGAGAATTGTAATTTATATAAATTATGACTCATTTATTATGATGGGATAATAAACAAAAAATGCAATTTGCTTTTAAGCATTGTTAATGTATAAGGTGTGAAGTATCATGGAATTAAATTTTTAAGTAATGACAAAAAATAAATAAATAAAAATGCCCAAAAAAATGAGTAATTGCTAACATTATTGACTGATGCGAGTTTGTTATGTATAATTTACTTATCTAAATATGCCTCAAAGTCTAATATCAATAATGCCAAAGAAGATAGCAAAATATCATAATTTATTTTCATTTAAACAATATTCCAAAAAGAAATGTTTTATGTAGTCAACTCCTGAAATAAAATTCATATATTTGTGTTAAGCCTTTAACTATTAAATAAATAATCAAAAATAATAAATTTATTCTTTCTTTAAAAGAACTATTGACGTTTGTGACGTGCAAGAACTTTTATTTTATGTTGTAATATTTCATATATGTAAATTTGCAAATTTGGTAAAAAAAATAATATTTGATATTAATTTATCACTGAAACATAATTTTCTTGGGATATGTACATATGATGCAATTACTTTGAATTACTTGAAAAAATAATATATTACTTTAATCTTGTTGGGAATTATAGACATTATTTCATAATTTACGCATCCACTCAAAGAAACTCTTAAAACGCCTTAATTGAATATAACAATCTTAAGAATTTTGCAGACAAATGAATACTCAAAGTTCATATACATTATGTACGTTTCCAAATATGTATAAAACTTCAATAGTAGAAAAAAAAGAAAAAAATAAGCCTAAAAGTATGCTTTTATAAGATAATTTTATTTTATAGCATTTTCAGGATTTTTACCCACAAACAAACTGCAAATACAAGGCCAAACAAACATACAACAACGACATTTAGTGAAACGGAAATAAAAACTCTACTCCCATACATATTTATAGCACAAAGTAAAATAAACAAATAAAATATATTATTATGTAAGAGAAATTAAAGCGAGAGCATTAAAGCTAAAACATTATAGAAGAATGGTTGTAAAACAAACAAAGAAATAAACAGAATATTATCATAGGCTATCATTGTTTGAAATAATATCTCGGAGTTTCTGCTCATTTTAAGAAGGCAGCTTCTTAGCATTTAGTTATCAGAAACAACGTCCCAAAGCGAAAGAGGGAAATATATGAAATTTTTGTTTCTGTAAAATTTCATCTTTAATAAGCATTTGTAACATGTATAAGATTTATAACATTTATAACGTTTGTAGCATTTACAACATTCATAACATACGTCGAATCCGCTTTAGCGCAACACGCTTTACTGAAAAAATCTTATTACCGAAAGCGATACAAATCCCCGCACTGATTTAAAGCGCAGCTAGTATTATTAACTTCGTTTTAGCGAAACATCGCTTTACTGAAAATATCCTATAACTGAAAACCAAAAGCAAGCCCATAACTACGTTTTGTATGAAATTTACTTAGCTTTAGTGAAAAAATAAACAATGACAAACTTGTTTATTAAAAATCGATTGCATAACTAAAGGCTGAAAAAATTTTGCATGTTCTCTCCGTTAAAAAACTAAATATCAAAATGTATTTGTCCTTTTCGCTCTTACGTACTTTATTGTATTTTTCTATTTTATTGTACTGATTTTAAGCAGTACGTAATAAATTTCAGTAATCCGAACTACGTTTTAGAAAAAAAAATCGGATAATTGACAAATTTTGGGTGTAATTCTTTCTAGTAAAGCAGTGTATAAGAATTATAAAATTTCTAATATTTTTAACATTAACAAAATATTTAAGAAATTTATTATTCGACATATTGTCATAATTATATTTTAATCTAAAATTTATTTGCTGGTGGTTCAGCTTTATCTATATGCATTGCATTGTTGCTGTAACAAATCATCAGGAGACTTCAAAATGTAGGGTTGAAGTCTACTGATGATTTGTTACGGCAACAATGAAATGCATATAGACAAAGTTGAACCACCAGCAAATAAATTTCAAATTAAAAAAATATCTAGAATTTTTTTTTATTTGTAACATTTATATATCTTAAACTCACTGAAACTACTATTATATCTTAAAGATAATAAAGCCTTAAGCTATATACAGACGGTTGTCAGTAGTGCGATTCAGTAACTTTTAATGATCCGACAATCGTAATGTTTGTCTAAACATTTTATCGCTTGAAATAACGTATGTGTGATTCTGAAACTTTTTTCTAACGATAGGACTCAGCTGATAGTTTCTGTGGATTTTTTGACGATAAAATTAACAGCACATAAATTATTGTCGTTTAAATAACGACACAGCTGACATTAATTTACAGCGAATATCGTTAAAAATGTTAGTGAATAGCAAATTCAATACATTTGCGTTATAATTATTTTAACGATGCCATCATCGTTAAAAAAAAACTTAGTGAATCGCACTACAGATCTTACAATATTGCCAGTAAAATGTTCTCAAAATTTGTTACAACCGTGTGAATTGGCAGATATCGTTGCCAGAAAAAGCATTGTCAGTTCATTGCAAGACTAGCAGCTGACAATAAATTGTCAGACATTTTACAATCGTGTGAACACATTGTAAAATTATTACCAGATAATTGTCAGACATTTTAATATTGTCAGATATGCGAAGTTCATGCATCTGATAATGGCGTCATTGTAAGAGAATTCTTTCTATGGACACCACTGCACACAATTGATTTTAAAGAAGAAATTTACATAATAAAATATATGCAGACAACATCATTGCAATTGCTTTTTTATGGTCCATAATAAATTATATTTTCACTTTTTACATATAACACAACTGCAAACGATTGATATTTAACAATTTCTAACAAATTCTTTGAGTCTGGCAACTAAGGTGAAACCGGTTTTCGAATAGTTCGGATATTTGAAATTATGAAAAACCCAGTTTCAATTTTCAATTAATTTAAACCCGTCAACCGTTTTTTTTTAAACAAGAAAATTGTTATACAAAAACTTTGATTTTAAACTGCTTTATGAAATAAAAAGAGTTAACCAAAAATGTTTAAGAGAGATGTAGATGAGCCAGCACTGAGAGACTTCTTTCGGACATTGCTTGACCTTTTCCACAACCACTACTTTGTGGCCACAACACTCAAAGAACTGTCACAATGCTAATGTCATCTAAAATATACAATTTAATTTAATGAAATATTCAAATTATGTCTACAAATGTACCATGTGTTTAATTACTAGACCTGAGCACGAGCCATTTGCTTGCTTAATTTTCTTAATGTACATTATGAATAAAATTCCGCGAGTAATTTTTTTCCGTGAAACAATTCCAACTAATTACAAGTAATAGGGAAAAAAACAATTTTAATTGGAAAAGGGAGAAATTTCGCACGGAATTTTATTCACAATTGATCTGTATATAATTGTTCTCTATCTTTAGTGCTTTTGATTTTATAAGAACACTAAAACTGTTATTAATTTTTATCAGAAGCAATCTACCAAGCAAAGGCATTAGTTATTGTAGTGTCGAGCCTTATTTCCCTATGTGTATGTGTTGAAGCAAAAACAAAACAATAAAAATATAGCACACTTGACACAACTGTCTATTCAACTGTGATGCAATGGTTTAGTGTGTTTTTTGTTTCCTTGTTCTCTATTTTTGTTTTACACTCAATTACGATCATCACTATAAACAATATTCGCTTTTGAAAAACACAATACTGTGCACTTTTTCATGGCTTGTGCTCAGTTCTATTACTTACGTTTCAGACTTAAAGATGTTTTTAATTATATCCATATGTACCCTGTCTATATATAAAATTTCTTATAAATGCAGCAATACAAACAAATATTTTTGGTCTGCGGTGGATAACCTAACTCTATATAAAATATGAAGCAGAATGTCAACAAAACTAAAAAAAACTCCAATTTAATTGGCTTCTGCTACCTCATACAATAATTTCCGTTTTGTTTCATATTTCGGTAAGTGTTGACATACTAAAAAAAACGCCTACAACTTTTACACAAAAAAAATACTTAAAAAACTAACCCGTTTTTCTAAGTCTTAAAACAGTAAAAATTTATTTTAATGCAAAATATACAAATCGAAAAGTATTCGACTCAGTGGGGTTTCAAATTGTAAAAAACCGGACTATTCGACATTCGAAAAATAAAAATATTGAAAAAAAACCGACAACCGTATTGGGGAAAAAACCGGGTTTTAAAACCGGTTGAAAAACCGAGTCGATCACCCTACTGGCAGCGCATAAGAACACATCTGACCATTTTTGCATATGACAACCGTGTGAACTGACAATTTTTTGTGCTGACGATTTTGTCAGATGAATTTATTGTCATACAACTGTCTGGCAATAAGTTGTAAGATTTTCTGACAACCGTGTGAACTGAAAATATTCCTTGTGCTGGCAATTTAAGATTGCCAGTACATTGTCAGCACATTGCCAGATCTGACAATCGTGTGTACAAAGCTTTAGGCTTCTAAAGCTTTAATAAGTATATGGGTAAGCAGTCTCATGTCCCTTGCTATTTCTACCCTATTTTTATAAAGTAACCTCATAAATTATTTTTATATAAAAGCCATATGAAGAAGTTTAGTTTAACGCAAATTTTCTAAGCAGCGCAGTTGAAGCTGCTACCATTCATACGAGTATTTATTTATACATCTGCTAAGTGGCACGTATGATAAATATTAATTAAAATAATAATGCCCTGGTGTCTCATAATATGAAAACTTTAATTAAAATCTTCAAGATACATATACCAAAAATTTATGGAAGTTCTGAAAAAGAGAGAAAAAAAACTTTGCAGCATGTTTTTTTGTATTGTCAAAGAAAAAATTTCTTACAACTTTTTAATAAGAAGATAACATACACTTGCCTACATTTACATACGAATGAAATCTATTTTTCCATCTTTTATCTTTTCTTATTAAAGACTGAGAAGAAAGCAAAACTCCTTTACGGATTTTGCTGATAGAAGAGATTATAAAAATTTTCCAAATGAATTGATTTGCTTCATATGTATGTATGCATGTGTTGATGTTGTTTCACAAAAAACTAATAATAATTTCTTTAAACTCCCTTAAAGAAGGCATAATTTTTGTGATTGTATTTGGAAAGAAACTTTTTCTATTTCTCCTCTGCGACTCCTTCCTTTGGTTCATGTAATTCATCCTTACGCTTTTAGCATTCTTATGCCTGGTTAACCCAGACAATGACAAAAAGTTCAACTGTTATTGAAAGAAGTTTGTTGCAGAACTCCTACACAAGTGTGCTGCCTTTAGACATGTTACATATTAATTTTTGTCTTTTTTGTTGTAGTTCTAAGGTGGATTCATCAAATGAGGAATATTTTTTTAAACTTGAACTTTTTTTCATGTGCGCCTTTATGTGTGTGTGTGTGAGAGAGAGCTTTTTTCTTTTTATTTTTTGCAATTATGAATGCAAGGGGTGGGGTTATCAATTACCTTTCCTTTTTTCATTTGTCTTTACTAATAAAGAACAAATATAAATCCTTAAAAAACACCTTGCCACTGCTCTTTATTTTCGAACAACGAGGAGCCGAGCCATCCTTTAAATTTACAAGCTTTAAAGAAAAGTTGTTGTTGTTTTTTATCTTTTCCTATTGTATACTTTCTATTTGCTTGTACATATAACCAAAGAACTCTGAGGTTTGTTGAAACAAAAGTTGGGTTTTTTTTTGCTTTTGGCCTGGGAGGTTGTAACCATGTCTCTGTATGTCATCTTCTCAAGTATACTTTCATTGATGTCAAGTAGTATTTTAATGGAAGAGTCGTCAGTCGTCAGTCTTTTGTTATTAATCATCATGTGAAAATAACAAAAACAACAATTTGCTTTTATCTGTAAATGATGAGGTTTATATTGAATAGAAGCAACAAAAAAAAACTAAGTATTCTTATTATAAGATAGATGAATAAAGTTTGAAAAGTGTTTAAAAATTAATGAATGAGGTTATGAGCATATGATATAAGCAAAACGTATATATGTGTACACAGATACTTACACATACATACACACCAACCAAGAGTATATGTAAATTTTTAATTAATAAACTACAAACAAAGTTTATTTAATTTTTTTATTTTTAATATTACAACGCAATTTTTAATTCTATTGTAATTTAATATGATGAAATTAGTAACAAAGGCGTTATCTTTTGATATAAAACGGAGACAAGAATGGAAGGAGCTCTAAGTTTCATATTGTCTGAAAGCAAATATGAGTAAAACATTTTAGTTTTCTTAGACGTCTATTTATTGGATTTCATTAAATAACTTTTGAGGGAAAATTAAATTACTCAAATATTTATTTCTTCTCTTTGCAGGTACGTATTCAACGAGTAATTTTTATTTGATCGGGGTAAGTTAGTTTTGTCTGTTTCAATTCATGAATAAGGATAAATAAATAAATACATTTAAAACTTTAATTAAAAAAAATAATAAAATATTAACAACTACCTTTTAACTGTGGATCCACTCGCGTTGATCTGTTAAAAAGATACATAACAACCGCTTTGAAAGTGGTTAAACAATCAAAGCAGAAACGAAAATTACCCCAACCAGCCAAAAAAATTTATTTTTTAGAAAAAATCCGTGACAAATATAAAAAACCGTTTCCGAACCGAATATAAAATATCCCATATTTGATAATGATAATGCAGCTTTCTATTGGTGAACGAATCTTAAAACAACCAAACTTACTTTCACATTTATAATATTAAGTAAGGAAATGAATTAAGCAAAAACGTTTCAGTTCTAAGCAATCATAGTAGGGTTTCTAGTTTCACGGACTTTTTCAATTCCCGGGAAATGAGAAGTAAAATTTTTTTATTCTCGGTAGTTTCCGAAATTTAAAAACCATATGAATTTAATTAAATGACCTCAATAAAAAATATAATTTTATGAAAAAACAAACAACATTTAAATTAATAACAAAAATTTTATATTTTAAGAACCCCCGACGTATGGACCAGACGGCTGAACCAATTTTCTTCAAGTATAGGCGTGAAGATATTAGCTCAAATACCCTTTCAAACGAAAAACCAAATCAGGTTCAGCAGAATACATCTAGAAAAGAATTGATATCTTTTATCGATTTTGTACCTCTCAATCAAGTCGCCTTTAAAACAGAAAAACTAAATCAAAATCGGTCTAGTCACTTGGTCTGAACGTGAACTCATACAGACACACAAGTACACGGATATACACTACAAACTTATAACACCCTTTTTTTGTCGGAGTTTAAAAACAAAACAATTTTATTAAATAAGTTCATATACTTTGAGTTATGGCATAGATGGAAAGTTCATCTATATCTGCTAATCTAAATGCTACTCGCATTTCCTACAAAGACTTTTAAGATTGATAATATTTCGTAACGCTAGCGGTTGTTGGAGCCACCTCGAAAACCACTATTACCACTGCTTCCATGCTCATATTATACATCAACACAGACTTGCATTTTGAAGTAATAGGACAACGACAGCAATTAAAAAAAATTCTAAAACGTAAATATTAAATTCCCAAAAACTTCCGTTGAATATTTCCCGGGAAACTTTAAATTTAAAAAATAATTTGTTAGAAAAGTAATTTTTTTGAGAGGCGCCCTTTCTAAAATCATACTTACTTTCTAAAATCATACTTACGAAACGTACTAAAAAATCGTACTTATAAATCATACTCTAAAGAGATACTTTTAAAATAACGTACTTTTCCAAAAAATTAACTTTTCTGAGAAGGTGCTTTTTAAAAAGCAGCTCCACTTTTCTAAAAACTTACTGTTCTAAAAATATACCCTGTCAAAAGATACTTTTACAAAAAGCTATGTACTTTTCCAGAAATGATCTTTAAAAAAAAAGATATTCTTAACAAAACGTATTTTTTGCGAAAAAAACATACTTTTAAAGAAATATACTTTTTTAAAAAAATACTTTAACAAAATTGTAGTTTTTAAAAAAAGGTGTTTTAAAAAAATGTACTTCTCTTAAAACTTACTTTTCTAAAAATGTACTGTTTTAAAAGGTACTTTTATACAAAGATAGCTTTTTCGAAAAATGTACTTTACTAAGAAGGTACTTTTGTCGAAAGGCACTTTTTAAATAAGATACTCTTTTAAAAAGGTATTTTTTTAAGAAGGTACTTCTCAAAAAATTTACTTCTAAAGAAATGTACTTTTTAAAAATTTATTTGTATAACAAGGTACTTTTCTGAAAAAGATTTTTTGAATAAGGTACTTTTTTAAGAAAGGTACTTTTCTAAGAAATTTACTCGATTAAAAGGTACCATTCTAAAAAGTTGATTTTCTTAAAAGGGATTTTTTAGAACATCTACTTTTCTAAAAAGGTACTTTTCCAAAAAGATACCTTAAAAAGGGCATTTTCTAAAAATATACTTTAAAAAAGGTACATTTCCAAAAATGTATTCTTCTAAGCAAGTACTTTCTAGAAGTGTAGTTTTCTAGAAAAGCAATTTTCGAGAAATGTACTTTTCAAATACATATATATTTTTCTAGGAAGGTACTTTTCAAAAAGAGGTATTTCTTAAAAAAGTTGATTGTTTAAGAAGGTAATTTTCTAAAAATTTAATTTTTTAAGGGGCCATTCCCATATTATGTAACGCACTTTTTAATTTTCGAAAACGTAAAAAATCCTAGCCAACTGCCCTCCTTCTTGATCGTTACATAATATGTGAACAGCCCCAAAGCGATGTTTCTCAAATAAATAGCAAGGTTTATTTAACTAGTCCTTGAATTTTTTTAATGCCCCTAATCTTAACTACAACGAAAACACTGCTTCTGTCAACATCCAAATTTTTTCAAGCTGCAGCAAATGCAAATTTACATAAAACTAATCACGTGATTGGTCCCAAAGTGGTAGTGAACAGCCCGAGTGTAAACACTCTGTATTAAACGGACCAGCCCCTTTTACAAGGGCATGGCCTAATTTGGCGTTAATTGATACGAGTACTTTGTGTGCCCATAATGAATTAGTCACCGAACTATATTTTAGGGACCTCATCGGTGTGAAATAATATAGTGTATATGTCAATGTTATTCCGACATTTAACTGTAATAATTGACAAATTAAGAATATTTTTATTATTACAATTATAATTATATATTATTTTTAAGCAGAAAAATTTTTGTTTTCTATTCAAAGTGACAAACTCCAGCATGAGAGACTAGCACGCTATTCGCTGGACTACAGGGGAAGTCATATTTCAAAAGTTCAAGTGCCAGTTAAGCTAAAGTTAATATCCAAATTTAGTTACGGAACCAGTTCCAAAGTGATGGTCTAATTGAAGGGAACATATAATATACATATATATATATAAAATAATATTAATATATTTGTACTATTTGATATACAATAATTATATTTTTTTTTCACCATACACACTAGTCCCTACTTTGGGAAACACTCTTCTTTTCTTAAGTCGTAATACGAGTACGTTTGGATCATTTGTCAATAAATTTTCTGCAAAATATGTACTTGCAATCCCCTTAGATTTTAAATTTACTTATATCAAATTTCTTTTCAAAAATGCAGTTAAATCTTTTAGTTTTACTTTAACAAGCGAATAACAGAGGTTTTATAAATGGCAGTTGCCAGAGTGCATAAATTAAACACATCCTTAAACAAACAATTACAAATATTTAAAATAAAATTCCATTTTTTCTTGCAGCTGAGTACAAGAGGCTTATTACACGTACTTACACAACTATGTAGCTGCGGAAATGCGAGCACACACACACACACACACACACACACACACACATTTATAAAAACTTAGTTTTATATGAAATGCGTTCTTTGCGTCCTTTTTTTTCTCGTCTGCAAGTGAATGAATGCGTTACTATGATACAACATATCTTATCTTCGTTCGCTACCATTTTAATCTTTCGTGAGTCTTGTTTGTTTAGTTTTTTTAGTTACAATGTCACACAAAATGTTGTCATTACACGTTCACATTCATGTACTTAATGTTGTTTGACTAGGATCGTGTTCAGCATGTTTTAGTTACAAATTTTAAATAATCTTGCATACAGACATACATACTTACGTACTCGTATACCCTTATACTAAACATGTGCCAGAGTCGACAATAAAGTGTTGGGATGTGATAAAAAACAGGGAAATACTAAAAACTAACTAATAATAAAAATATTTATTGCATAACTGATTATGTAAGTTATACTAAGCGCTGATGTTTTTCGCTTATTTTCCTATTTAAATTTAAAATAAAAGTGTCCTAGGATGCGTAAGTTCTAATAAATCACTGTGAGTTTAAATGCTGGTTTAGCTGCCTTAAACTGAAATTTATTTGTAGTTTAAACTCAACAGCAGTAAATCAGGGCATTATGTTTTATGTGTTTCTTAAATAATATTTTGGCAGCCCTAGAATAAATGTGAAAAACAGCTGCTTTTAACCTGCAGGTATCAGCTCTTTGCACAACCGATAAGGCAAAAAAGTTAAAAAAAAAAATAAATAAATAAAAGATTGCCAAACTTTACTGAGACAGAAATTAATTTTAAGCTTTTTTTTACTAAATAGAAAAGTATAAAGGAATAATATAGTGTAAGAAAACAGATCCTAAAAAAATTTTTGAGTTATTAATGCAAAATAATTTGTCATTTCCTATTTTATTTTATGCAAAAATTAAAACAAAATCACCAAAAATTAAAAGTTCATCCAAAAACTATAAAAATCACCAGAAAACAACAAAAAAAGTTACAAAAACCGAAACAAATCGCCATAAATACAAAATCGATAAAATCAAAAATTAGTATTGTAAAATACAAAAACAAAATCATCAAAACGAAAAAGGCACCAAAACTAAGAAAATCACTAAAATTACAAATATTTATTCCATAAATAAAAACAAAGCCAACAACACTAAAACTAATGACGAAAACAAAAAAAAACGCCAAAATTAAAAAAAGCGATAATACCTAAAAATTGTCAAAAGCTGAAAAAATCGCCAAAACTAAAAAGCGCTAAACTAAAAAAATCGCTACAACTAAAATAGGTAATATAAAAAACAAAAGCAAAAATTGTAGGAAAAAAACTGCGACGAAAAAAACACTTCAAAAAGGATGATATAAAAAATCGACAAAAATCCTAAAAAATTGGCAGAGCGGAAAAAATCGCCAAAAAAGCAACAAGCGCCGCACAGGGTAGTATTTGATTCAAAAAGCTGGCCAACATTGTTTTTTTAGTTTAGGTTGCTTGTGTAAAGTTATTCAGTGCCCACAGATTAAAATTGGCTGAAACCTGAAAAATTAGAAAAATCGGAAAAAAGGGGAAAAAACTTTCCCTCCCACCTCTGAAAAATTAAATTTTTTTCTTAACCTTTTTTTATAATTTTGTTTAGCAAATTCAACTTTTAACGTCCGCCAAAGTTCAAAACCCAAAACTTGGACCCAGTAGACCGTAAGATGTCATTTTTGTCCAGCCTTATTTTAATAACATAAAATCCAATAACCAAAGCCCCTGAACTGTCAAAGTTTCAAGGCAATGGAGCTGCCACGAAGACAAAACTATGGCCAGCCAATAAAATTATGTACATCTCAGAATATTCAATGAAAGCTGCTAAAATTTATAAAAGGTTAAAATATAAATTGCGATTGAATTAAAATCACTGATTCGCTAAAAAAAACTGTTGAATTATTTGTGATAATGATTTTTTAATATATTTAAGCATATGCCTGCCTGATTTAGCAATACACGTTTGAAAATTGTTTTCTAGGCCAAAATTCGATAAATCGTTTGAATAGATTTTTAGCGCTAGACATTTATCTTCACGAAATCACGTGGAATTGTGCACGTCTTTAATATATTAATTTTTTTTCTTAGTGCGTACGCTTAAGTGTTTGAAGAATACAGAACATTTTTCAAGCTTATTTTGCAAAAGTTTCATTAAATTATTTTCTCTCTTTTGCTCTCTGTTGCATGTTTGCATTTTGTGATGCTAAATTAAAATAATATAATAAATTTTGTTTAACAAGAAGATACGTTGTGTATTACAAATATGATTAAAATTAAAAAAAAATATATATAATTTGTTTTTCTTTTTCATCCGTACCTCCGGGGTAAATGTATAAATTTTTATGCAATTTTTTTTCTTTTTGCTAATTTGTTTGATATTTTTAACACCTCTCCACCACAGGCTGTTGTGTCATTTACTATGTACATGTTCTTATTTGAATAATCTGTATCCCTGTAAATGCAAAATTACAGAAATTTTTTTTATAACATACAACAAAATAAATTAAAGTAGACAGATATGTGGACATTTCATCTTTAATGATGCAAATTGTTTAATATACTTTTTTTAAGGGGAATGAAACCCACGACTTGTGGACTATAAGTCCACAACTAATATGTAGAAGTCGCTACCGCTCAACCACAGAGGTTGTCATTCTTTTGGTCACTCTTCCTTCCAACAGGAAAATAAAAAATTGTATTACAAAAAAAATTCCATAAGCAACCCTACACTAACAGTTTTATATGCCTATTACCTAAAATTTAAATTCGTTTGCTTTGTTCTTTTCTCTTTATATTTTTGTCATATAATAATTTTGCAGATATCTTTCATGTGTGTAACAATAATCAGTCGTAGAAAAGGATTCATGTGAAAAAGATAAACCATACAAAAGTACACAAACTAAATACACAAATGATAACTAGGATTTGAAATGAAAAATTACTACCATGATGGCCAGAAATTTATAGAATATTTATGCATTTTGCAAAACTCTGCAATTTTGTGCTTGCACGTTTTGTTTTGTTTTTTTGGTTCACTTACACATATTCTTAAAATGTTTATGCCTTCTTCTGTTGTTATGGTTGTATGTACATCGGAGAACAGAATGAGACCATTCGCATTTGCTAACAATTCATTAATTCATTGCTTTGGCATGCATTTATTCGACAACAGTAACAAATGTTATTGCTATGATACAGTTAATTGCTTTTTGTTGATTGCTCATACGCACTCTATTAGTACAATGCCGATATAACAAAAGCAGCGAAATGATATAATGCAGCATGAAAGAATGGATTTCTTTCATACCATCCACTCAGTATTCGCTGATCTTTTGTATATCACTTTTAAATAACAAGTTTATTTTAAGTGATTTTAATGGTTTTAAGTAAAAAAAATGTAGTGTGCAAAAAATGCTGTTAGAAAAGAAAAAAAAATACAAAAAGTGAAATTTGGAAAATGTAAAATAGATCTGAAATTGTATTTTTTCATATAAAATATATATATGGTGTTTTATGAAGACTAATGTAAGACTTTTATACGAGCAGAAAGTACAAAGATTACGTTGTGGTCAATCACAATAAAAAGCATTGGCACCATTCACTGAGTATTCGTTGATTTTGAGAAGACCAGTGATATATAAAACAAGCAACGCTTGCAATAAAATTCACCACACTGATCTCTTTCGATTGTGACATGCGTTGTTTCTTTCAAATGTTGTGGATTGACAACAATATGCAGGTTTTTTGTGATTGCATTCGAAACAACAAAATAAGGCATTCAATCTGCTCTCTGATGTACATAAATTGAAGTGTGTGTGTGTTTGTGTAATATTAACCCAGCAAACATAAAGATTTTGATATCACCTTAAGAATAAATTGAAAGGCAAATTGGTAGCGAAGATTTCTTAGCCAGCATATGTAAATCTTAAATTGAATATCTAAAACTGAAACGATTTTCTCAAATGATATCTTTTTCTTAAGCTTTAAAATAATAAAAAGTATTTTTCTTGATTTAAATAATCCTAAAAAAAATAAAAAATTATATAAATGCAAATTGCTTTAAGCTTGCGAAATGCTAGAAAATATAAAAATTATGTATAACAAGTTTTTCTTAATTGTTCTTTTACAATATCTTTTTTTTTGGTTTTTTCATTCTTAATACTTAAGATATTAAAAAAGTTTATATATACGCCTTATGTTAGGTTTGAAAAACACTAAAGAATATAAAAAGTATTGAAGGTATTTCTATAACGTTATTGCACTGAGCTAAAGAACTTTCAAATAAAATATTAAGAAATGTAATTTATCTTAGACTTATAAAAAAACTAATATTCAAACATAATTTGTGGAGGACCATAATAAAAAGAAACAATTCCACTTTTCGAGTTTTCTGATTTTAAAATCTATGTTAAAATTTTCATAAGACATATCAAAGGTCAACAGATAAAAACTAAATATTCACATCAGAATGCAACAATTCCATTAGATATTCTCTTCAGGTTAATTACAGTTATTCGTTTATTCAAAAAAAATTTCAAGCTTGAGAAATGCTCGAGAATTGAATTAGATATGTATGTTTATTTTTGCTTCTTCGGAAGCCTTAACTATGTAAATTATTTCTGAATCTTTAAAATGCTAATGTTTTGGATTTTTATTTTGTGCTTAATCGTAAGCTTATGATAATCATTCTTTAAAGAATTAAAAAATTTTATATCTGCAATTTACTATTAGCTAGCAAACAGCTAGAGAATCCCAACAAATATTGAAAATGCTTTTTAAAAATTTTAGTTTTTTTTAAATCTTTAATTTTTTAAGAAATTTATTATTCGACATATTGTCATAATTATATTTCAATTTGAAATTTATTTGCTGGTGGTTCAGCTTGGTCTATATACGCATTTCATTGTTGCTGTAACAAATCATCAGTAGACTTCAACCACACATTTTGTTTGAGTTTCAAAGCCTACTAAGCTTATTTTGTCTTTGTGATTTTCAAAAAATATTATTATTCTATGAATTCTCATATAGTTTTTGAAAGTCTGTGCATAAAGTAAGAGGTTTGTGACTGTTCAAAATGTGTGGTTGAAGTCTACTGATGATTTGTTACAGCAACAATGAAATGCGTATATAGACCAAGCTGAACCACCAGCAAATAAATTTCAAATTTAAATCTTTAATCATTAAATTATTTTAAATAATAACTTTTTTATTAAGCTCAAAGTCTTTTTCCCCCTTAGAGACTTATTGGAAAAATATTTAAAACAATATAATAATATTTAATTTTTTTTAACAAAATTAAACTCAGCCCTTGGCAAAGGCGTATCAAAATATTGTTAATAAACAAATATTGTTAGTTTTGTGTTCGTTATATAATAAAAGTAAAAAAAAGTAACAAAAGTCATTGATATATGTGTTTGAAAAGAACTAGAGAATTTAATTTTGCAGAAAAAAATTAATTGTTCTTATTTTTCATATATTTCTGTTCAAGCCTCTAAGAGTAAAATACAAAATATATACAAAGTACTTTTGGGTTTGCAAAAATCTTGCGAATGTTAAGTTTTATTTTAGTTTTTTTTTAAGTCGAAGTTTTATTGTGTATTTATCTTAGCCTCAAGAACTAAAAAACTATTTTTATTATATGTTTTGGGTTTTAAAAACTCCAAAAGAAAAGCACAGTTTAATAAGCACAGTTGACTTAATAAAATTAGTGCTTTTCAAATAAATTTTCTACTAAAGTCGAATGTGTAGCTTGCGGAGACAGGCAAATATACTGATTTATTTATATTTCTAATTATACAAAATTAATGCTAGAAAATCACAGTTTTTTTTATTTAATAAGAAAATTAATTCTTTTCATATAAATTTTATATTCAAGTCGAAAGTGACGGTTGTGGAAAATGGGAATCAGACTGATTTTTTTATTTATCTTATAAAAGAAAATAATATATTTAAACAAATAAATTGCATTCAATGTAAGTTTGAGAAACGTTAGAAAAATACGTTAGTATTTTTTTAGGTTTGAGAAACACTAGAGATTGGATAACTTTAATTATTTTCTGCTTAAAACTTTTTGAGGATTTTTAGGTTTCAGCAAATCCAAAATTTTGCTTAAGCTTTCTTAATGATAAACTAAATTATTTTAGCAAAATATTATAACTTATTTGCCACTTAGTTTTTTTTGTATGCTTGTTCAATTGAAAAATTAAATAACTGTATTGGAACTTTGATGTAGCCTTACAAGAAAGAACTTCGGGAGGGTTAAAAAATGCTTGAGGAGGGGCTTGCAAAAGGATTGAGAAAGGCTCGAGAAAGGCTTGAAAATATTTTGAAAGTATATAGTTTTGAATTTTTCCTGTAGAGCTTTATGAAAAAGATTTATTGAGGAAAAATTAAGCTTTATCAATTTTTTTTCAAAATATTTTTGATTATCTCCACAATCATTTAAATTTTTGTTCATTGGACTTATTTGTAAATATGATGTATACAGCTCATACATACTTGACAATAAATTAAAGCAACCAACTTTATTATTATTTTTCTATGTACTACTGCACTACATACATCATACGTTTAACAGATCTGTGTACACGAATTAATTCGTAAAACTACCTCAGTTACTTGTTAGCCCTTGTCTTTTTTTAAGTGCACACATTTTATCTAATATTTGTAAGCGTGTGTGTTTGTGTGTGTGTCTGCACTTGTTTGTTCGTATTTAAATAATGTTGACATGTTATGGATATATGAATCCTTTTTACTTCATTTATTTTTTCTTCCTTTTCGGTTTTACTTTATTTCCTTTTTTTTTTAGAAAATAATGTTGACGATAATGACAAACAAGCAAACAACAGATTCCTTTGTCAGGCTGCATGAGATTTTTTTTGTTCTTTTTTCTCTTGCTATTTATTTTTTTCATAATTTTGCATAAATAGCAGCGTTTGCATAAATGCTTTTAATACTTTTTTTATTTTTATTGCAACCACTGCATGTTCTTGCATTTCATATTTTACGGTAGGGACGTGCTGCATTTGTATGTTTGTGTACACGTAAGTGCGTGTGCGAGGGTGTGTGTGTGTGCTTATATTTGTGTTGAGCTTCCCAGGATGCTTAAGAGATAATCCATTTCGGCATAATAAATAAGGCAGTAATTGCAAACTGTGAAGAATGTTTATACATACATGTGTACATACAGAGAACCCAATACACACACTACTAAGCTTACATACATACATACATACATACAGTGTGTACATGTGCATTGATATTTTCATACTTCAGCATAAAGTAACTACATTTATGCTTACAAAACATTAAAGTATCATAATATTCCCTAAAGTTTTCCAAAGATTTTCTAATGTTTGACTAAACTTTGGAAAAAATTATTTTTTTTCTCTCTCTCTCTCTCTCTCTCTCTCTACTTCCCCATGCAACAACTTGGGCACAGGCATTAAACGTACTGATTGTTGTTTAAGTAGGTATGAATTTTTAAAAAGTTCGGAAGTATTAGAGACACAGTGTAAGAAAATTTCTCGAGGAACATTCATTGCCAATATTACTAATATGCTTTTGTAACAAGGTAAGTCTATTAGAGCTGATTGTGCAGCACATCTGTCAAAATTGGTATTAAATAACAATAAGGATGCAGTAATAAAACCCTAAAAGTAAAGCAGCAAACACACCTGTACATATTAACACAGAATTTAAACATAAAATTGTTTAATGAAATTTCTTAAAATCAGAGAAATTAAAGTTTGTTGAATTACTCCTAGCGGAGGCAATGAGAAAGCGCCAAAAAATATTTGCATATTTGCTTTGTATCCGTTTTTTCTTATGGTAGACTTAAAGTAGACTTACTAAATGTACTAGTAGTACACTTATAGCGAACTAAAAGTAGTCATATATTAGCCTTATTTTAGACTTATATAAGATTTAAGGTAGATTTATAGTAGACTTATAATAAACTTACAGCAGACTTAAGGAAAACTTTTCGTAGGCTTATAGTTGAATTATTGGGAAGTTTTTTTTAACGATAATTACCATCATCTGCACTTATAATATACTTAAATATAGTGCTAACAAACACATATTTGGATCATTCATATTAATTCAAAATACATAATTAACATTTATAATCAAAAAATGTTTCTTTTCTTTTTGAGGCAACTTTATTTCATGTTGATTTAACACTCCAGTACTTTTAAATTAAAACGAAGAATAATATATAATCAAGATTTTTTTCGAGTTGAAACAACTTATATTTGATTCTACAATAACAAGAAGAACCATGTTTAATCAGAGTTATTTCACGTTGAAACAACATGAATTTAATTTATAGTCTGTTTCCACAAGTCAGGCATGAGTCGCGTGTAGATAATTTTTTGGAAAATCACTCAAAAAATTTGTGATTTTCTTATAAATATTCTACTCAAGCCGACCGTTCGTATCGTGGAAACAGAGGGTTAATAATGTAGTCATTATATTTTATTAACTATTTAACTTATATGAATGTGTGTATTGGAACAGGCATCAGGAAAATTGTTTGGGTGTTGCTTGAAGTTGTTTTACCCAGTCAAGATGTAAACTTCAAATTATATCACCTCCTGGTCAATGCGTTTACTGCAGCTGGAACCTTAAATATTTTTTTTGGTGCACAACCTAATAAATATCAACATTAATTTCATTTTAATTCAACATGACTTAATGGATAATTTAACATAAAATATATTAGAAATTAAAGTTCTGGTTATTTTTATTTTTTATTTAAACAACACCAGAGGCTTTGGCAGGTATCGACAACGTACAACGTTCCAATTACTAGACTAGTATACTGCCTGCTAGCTAACATTACGATCGCAAATGATTGATTTTGGTAAAAAAAAATTAAGTTCGAACAATTTTACTAATAACTTTAATATGATTTTCAATAAAAATTTTTGCTTGGGGATTGTACAATGATAATTTTTTTATTTGTGTATTGTCTTACAGTGTAATAATTATAAAAACAAAACGTAGCAGCTCTTGTGTGTGCTGGCAAATATGTATAATAAATTTTTTTTTATATTTTTTTGGTTTTATAATCCTTCTCATAAAGCATTGATGAACATTTTTGTAGAACATATTACATGCAGAAAGATTTATGAACAATACTTCTCGTGTCTCTTTTTTTTGGGAATATAGCCTCAATGAAATATTTAAGTGCTTTTTACATAATGAACAAAACTGTATCAAAATCATATCTTTTTTTCACTTTGCTAGAATTTCGAGCAGTATTCATTAATTTCAAATAATTTTTAGTTGAAATAACTTTCAAAAATTTTTATTTACTTCTTGTTGGATATTATTTTTGTTATTTGCTTTGAATACATACATACACACATATGTAAGGTTTTTCTCCGCAAAGATTATGTTTTTCTCTTAAATTATTACACGCAGAAAAATTTCAGCTTCAAATCTACGTAAATAATGTCAATTTAATATTTTTCGGCAATAATGTTGCTTTATATGTGTTTCATGTTAATGTTGCATGTTAATTTGTACACAAAATTTTTCCTTTTGAAACAACTTTATTTCAGTTGATTTAGCATTTTTAGGTACAGTTGAAATCAAAATGAAGAATCCTGTTCAATCAAAGTTATTTCAAGTTATAACAAAATGAATTTAATTTAATTTTAGTAATTGTATTTTATTAATTATTTAACTCACGTGTGTTTGGCACAAACATCAGAAAAATGTGTCTTTGTATATAAAATGACCTCTCCAGCCATGATTTGAACTCGGAACTCATCGAGTAGTAGTCAATGCACTTACCCTTGGAGCCACAATAACTTTAAATATTTTTTAGATATACACTAAGTATGCATAAAATTTTAATTCAACATTATTTAATGAATAATTTAACATACAATTTATTTGAAGTTTTATTTGAAAGACTTACAAACTACTTTGCCTTGTATCTAGGATTCGAACCTGTGATTCTCCAAGACAAGATAATACTGCACTACCTACCAGCCAGCAGCAGTTTGTCGGTTGCTTACAAGCATCAAAAAAAGTAACAACAATACAAATACAAGTCACACAACTAAGCACAAAAGTGTATTGCAGCTATTAACAAAGCAAATAAACACCAACACACTTTTCAAACAACAAATTGTTTCTTATAAATTTAAATCAAAATTTTTGCATGGTGATATTACATTTTTTTTCTGTGTGTACATGCACTTGCTTAGTAGTCAAATACTGTTGCAGACATTTTGCTTATTAGCATTATAGTGTGTTATAAAATTCTGTAATATTTTTTTTTTGATTTGTAATATTTTATATTCATATTTGAAGTTGTGTGGTAAACTAAGGCTCTTACAATTATCAAGCAAATATTTCTCTTCAGAAACAGAAATAGAATGCATCATTAATTCCATTAGACAAGTTTTTAAATTTCTTTTTCTCTATTTGCAAATTTATAGTTGAATAAAGTTTTACTTGTTTTAATATATATATATTTTTTTCTATTTTATATTGATATAATATTATGTTTGCATTTCGTTTGTGAATGTTTGTAAGTAAAAATATATTCCACAATATGCATGTTCAAATCTGTGCATTATATCATACATGATACTTGTAGAATGAAATTAAACGAAATAGAAAACAAAACAGTTTTTTATATAAACTACTAAACATTAAAGTTCTAAATATATTTTGATTTAAAATAGTTTTATTAAGCAGTTTCTATACAAAATTTTGCTGTGAAGCCTTTGCAAAAAAAATTTGTATGACTGAGGCAGTAAATATTGTGCCAAATAGTTAAACTTTTACCCCATTTTCATCCATCTATTTTGAATTTTTCATACAAAATTTTTCTAAAATGGATTTCAAATTCATTTAATTTTGTTTATGAATATAATGTTAGGCTATAGTTGCGTTGAAGAAATAAAGTGATCGGTTATGGCACATCTTAAAACATACAGACATACAAATTTCATATTAAAATCTGTGAAAACAAGTTTAAATTATAATTTCTCGGTGCACAGTGGGTGCTTTTGCAAAATAAAAGGCAATAAATCTTGAACTTCTAAACGAATTAATGGATAAGCAACTTCGAACATCTTTCGAAAAAGACTAAAAATTTATAACGCATGTTTTGATACCTTCGTGACTTCAACACGGGAGAAGTTACAGTGGGCCAAAGTTGACCACCTGGAGCTCAAAAAAAATCTGATTTTTAAAAATTATACAATTTTTATGGGATAAAGCATTTTGAGCTAGTTAGGGTAAATATAAATAATTTTATTACAAGTGTTTCCGTATCTCTCAAAACTTACAAGATATTATGACTCAATACAAAAAAAAATTTTTTGCTTTGCTTTTTTATTATTTCGTACATAAATTTTTTTTAGCCTGTTACTCTGTTCACAATTTCGTGCGAAATGCTTAATTTTTTGGAAAATATTTTAATATTTGTTTTCATGAAATCATAAGAAATTTTACATAAAAACGGCATTTAAAAAAATTATTTGTTTAGTCTGAGAGGGTATAATACCCAATTGGTCACATTGCAAAAAAGTGGGCGGGAGTACGACCAGAATTTTTTTTATTTGATTTTATGTTATTCTGCTTATTTGATTGCTGCGCGAAACCTAGGAAACACCTTTGGATCTTGTAACTACATAATTTTAAAGATGAAAAATGGGTGGGGCTGCGCCCATTAAAATTTTTTTATTTTTTATTTCACGTGGTTCTACTTAACCGATTTTCACGAAACTTACCACGAACCTAAAATAGACACAATATTCCATTACAAAAAATTGGCGGAGCCACGCCCATTGGTCTTTAAGACTTTATTTTAAGTGGTTCTACTCTAGTAATTTTTACTAAATTTAACACACAGCTTGAGCTCTGGAAAACACACACTCTTCCCATGGGTGGGACGTGCCCATTAAAATTTAAGTTAAATTTTACGTAATTCTTAATAAATAGATTTTAAGGTTTTTTAAAGAGTTTACTTCTAGTTTCGTCCTATAAATTCCTTTTGAAAATTTTCTATATGATTTATGCATTAAAGTCGGTTTTTTTTGGTAGAATTATGTAAAAAACTTTTCTTAAAACATGCACTTTTTAACCACAAAGCGCTTAAGGCAATACATTAATAATGTGCTTAGAGCTATTTAGTTTGTATTTTGGTAACGTATCGTAAAATATCCGAAAATAATCAATTTCAAAAAAAAAATTTTGCGCTTAAACGCTTATAAGAAAATGGGACGGTAGATTCTTAAAATTCCAACTAAAACATTTAAATATGTAGATAGTTTTAAAAATTTTTAATTTAAATTAAAGGGATATTTTTCATAATTGTGAATATACGTGCTGATTTTTTTTTAAAGTAAAAATTTGGATGCGGTGCTAATTTTGCTTTAATTATGTTTCATGTTAATTCAACATGGTTTAGAGTAACCTTCAAAAAAAATTATCATAGGTGGCGATTATACCTGAGATTCTAACCAATTAAGTTACGTTAAATAAAGCTAGACTAGAATAAGTTTGGTGATGTTAGATTACATTATGTTAGGTTAACGTTACATTATGTTATGATTAGTTAGATTAATATAACTTATGTAAAGTTATATTAATTAAGGTTAGGTCATGCGATCTTAAGGCCCAACTATAATGTGAATAAGCGAACTTAAGCAACTGTGCGGTTGCATATAAAACGTATGTGGCAAACTATAATGTACTTATGGAACTTTTCGTCAAATGTCATTTGCTTAAGCTAAGTGCCAAACTGCACGCACATTCCGTACGGAAAACACGGTTTGTGTATTTTTTTAAACTCAAGCAAACAGCATCAGAAAATATTCATTAATTTTAAATATTTTTTTATTCTTTCCTATTTTAAACTCAGAAAAGAAAGCAAAACTTTTATTTTCATTCTTTGTTTTACAATACACATACATATACACGCATACACATGAGTTTATTTATGTATGTTCATTGTTGTAATTTTTAGTAGGCAAAACAAATAAAACAAGTAATAAAGTGGTGGGTACAATTATATGTGCATTTTTAATAGATTAGGACATTCCAACAAGTTAATTTGATTGAATTGCATTCAATTAGTAGTTATAAGAAGAAACAAAATTAAAAAAAAAAATTGTGAACAATGCCTATATGTGCAGCTGTGGCTAAAGAATACTTAAGTGCATGTAAGTACATTGTGGCCACCTAGAAGTCACATCTGAATTGCTTAAGTATTTGACAGACTTATCGTTCAATTCTGGCATTAGCTTAAGCCAGCTTATTTTAATATTATAGTTGGGCCTTTAGGCTAAATAAGTCTCGTTTAAGTTAAGTTAGGCTATATTAGGTTATGTTAGGCTAAGCCATTTCATCTTAAGTTACCTTAGGTTCCGTTAAATTAGTTAAATTTAATTAATGAAGACAAAACTTAAATGTTTGTCCTAAAAATCTTTCTTTAGGAAAATACAAAAGAGTTTTATTGCCAAAAATAGAATCAATAAAATATATGTTTGTATATGTGTGAGTATATGTACCTTAGTTTCTATTTAATATTATTTGATTTTAACAAAATATTTAGTCATACGTAAAATATTTGTGAATTCAATAATCGATAGTAGCATAAAGACCAATGCGTATATAAACAACTGTACGAAGAATGTTTATATAAATTTTAATGCCTGAATGGGATATTGTTGCCATTATGCTCACTCAAATATATGAAAAAGAAACAAGCTGCTTTCTATTAAGGTCATAAGTCAGTTCGATTTTAAGATACACAATTAAATGCATGAAGGTAACATTTTGCTAAAAATATTTTATTAAATATTGTGTATGTTTTTACCAAGCAACACATAAAGTAAATATTTTATTTTTTTAATAATTGAGAGAAATTAAAGTGCAGTCTATTGGAAGGCAATCTGTATAAAACTATTATTTTATTAAAATTTAAATTGCTTCTCAAACATATAAAAATAAAATATTTAAAATATTTTGTAGTTTAAGATGAATTTTAAAAGTAATTTGCTAAAACCCCAAACAAAACAAAGTAATAGAATTAGCAAAATGTTTAATTTATACTACAAAATAAAAAACTTCTTCTTCTAAGTTAATTAAATTTAAGAGATTTTTTTTTCGAAACAAAAACTTAATTAATTTTAAACAAGCTTGTTTTCAGGCGTAGTATAATTTTTGATATTTATTTATTTAAAATAAATATACTGAGAAGCTTAAATATTGATTTTCTAATTTTTTATTTTACAATATTTATTTATTTCAATTAACTTAATATTAAAAAAAACTTTTCCCTCTTGGTTTTTATTGGGTTTGCCTGTCTGTCTGTCTTTCGGTCCAGGTGTTCATTTGAATGTTGTTAGTCATTTACATACATTCACCATAAATTACATTAAAACTTTTAAGCATACGAAAATTAATTTATTGCTGGAGAAATAAATGGAAATTTTCTAAGTTTGTTTTAAAATCAATTTAAAAAAAAGAAATATATTTTTTTGCTCGTAAAATTAGGCTAGAAACTTATTCTAAAGAAAATTTCATATCTCTAATGATTTAAAAAATAATAACTTATTTAAAAACAAATTTTATTTATTTGATTTTCAATAATTAAATTAAGAGCTTAACTAAACATACTTGCTACCTATGCAAGCATTATTTTCATTCTGACCCCAAAAGCATGCTTAACGTTTAATTTAATTAGGTTTAACCTTCTAACCTTCAACACTTAACTAATCAGCTCCTGTTAAAAATATTTTTTATTCATAGAGTTTTTTTATGCACAAGTGATAATAAAATAATTTTATGGCTTTTTAACGAAACTGGGTAATTTAAATTTTTATGCAACACAAAAAATAAAAAAAACTATGGGCAACTTTAAAGTGAAAAATATAAAATAAAATTCATGTAATTTATATAAACTAAAATGAAATTGACATGAATTGTAGCTACACGACATACAAAGCAGGTGAAGTTTTTCTAACAATCTAGAAGTGCACAGTGGGACGGCTTTATATGTATGAGGAATAGCCCTAGATTGTCATTATTAAGTAAGTTGAGGAAACATTTAATTTGATCAAAATAAATTTTTTCGCATAAAACTGCTTGTATACAAGAAAGAGGCCCAGAATAGAATCAGACGCATGCTGAGTTTCATAAAAATTAGTCACGCCTACAAGCCACTGCCCAATGCCCATGCCATCCAAATCGGTTGTTTTCATATAAAATTTTACCTATCCAAGCAGAAGTCTTAAAATTAGGTATCTACATAAAATTTCTGGAATAAAAAAATACTGAATTTCGTCAATATTCGTCACGCCTATAGCACACGCCCAAAGCCAAAATTTTTCCTATCCAAGGAAAAGATTTCAAATTTGTTACATAATTCATCAAAGTGAGCCTCGCCTAAAGCCCATCGTGTGCGAGGAATTTTGGTCTCCATAATGGAATATCTTAACTTCTTTTGAAAAAATTTTCAATATAAAAAAACTTATTCAGTTTTTTTTGGCGATTTTTTTTTAGTTTTTGACGTTTGTTCTTAGTTTTTGCAGTTTTGACGTTTTTTTAGTGTTAACGATTTTTTCGGTGTTTTGCGATTTATTTTAGTTTGAGGGTTTTGTTTTTAGTTTAAGCGATTTTTTTACTTTTGGCGATTTTTAATTTTGGAGGTTTTTTTTTAATTTCTGGTGTTATTTTAAATTTGGTGTTTGTTTTTGTTTGTTTTGGCGATTTTTTCGATTTGTTTTGGTTTTAGCGTTTTTGTGTTGTTTTGGTGCTTTTTTCGTTTTGACGATTTTTTTTTTTGGTTTTTTTTGGTATTGTCGTTTTTTTATTTAAAGTTTTTGAACCTTTTACTTTTAACGTTTTTGAACATTTAAAGAGTTTGCCTCTTACGGTTTCCGAGATACAGTAAGTTACCAAAATAACATTGTAAAAATTACATTAACCATAAATTATTAATTAAGTTAAACATTCCCCAACAAAACTGTATCATTTGGGTTTAAAAATTAAGTAGCCAGAATATGGGGCTTTTGACTCCAAAATCCCACTGAGGAGCGTACAGGTTATATAAGCTAAAAAGTTGTTTACTTTTAAATAACACTACCGCTTAGTTTAAATAATTTAAAAAAATGTTCTGTGTAGAAATATTATATAAATTATTTGCAATACAGTGTTGGCAACAAATGCCTGTACCATAAACTTTAACAAAAGCAACTAAACCATGGGGAAATTGTTGTTTAAAATACCACAAAAACTTTCAGTTGTAAGTTACGGCCAAAAGTTACTCATATAAAAGCAAATTATTTATGGTAGAGTTAAGGTATATTGAAAGTGAATTAGGTTGAAAACTGAAATTTATAACAAAAAAAAAACATATTTCCCCTATTTTAAATGACTGCCATGCTAATAGTGTAATATATATTTCTTTTTTTCTTTCTTTTAAGGTTTTTAACTGCACAGCCAAATGTTTGGAAAAAGTTAATCATTAAAAAAAATATATGTTAATAATAAAAAAAAAAAAAAGTTATGAAAAGAAGTGAAATGCTGACCCAAAATGTGTTAAGCAAAAACTTTTTATTGCAATAAATAATTTAAAAATATTAAAATAAAAGTAATAAAACAAATAATAAAAAAATTACGGCCCCCTAAAATAATTTTTAAAAATGGAGCATTTTAGTTTTGTGAGATAAAATTACATAAAATTAAAGTTTTTGGTTTAATTAAAAAAGAATTTCATGCTTAATAAATTCATTTATTTGCAAAACTAGTAATTTAAAAAATAACTCTGCTAAAGTTGAGTGCAACCAGTGTTATTTCTTTAAACATTTATTAAATAATAATAATATTTATTAAATAATAATAAGGTTGGGCTTTAATTTTCTTTTGAATTAATACAAGTGAGCAAAATTGTAAATTAACTTTCATAAAATTTCACTAAATTACACAATAATGCCTTTAACTAATTGCAACAACTATAATAAACATTATTATTATGGCTCTTCTTACACGGAAGATGAAGATAATAAAACACCAGCAGCAGCATTAAAACAACTACCACCAACAGCTACAATTCTAACAGCAACAACCACCAGCAACACTTCTATTAAAATGAATGCAAAAAAAACTATTCTCACTAATGAAACACAACATAGATACGCATTAGCAACAACAGCAACACCAACACCAACACCAACACCAACTAAATGCTCATTATTGTCGTTGACAACACCATCGTTGTCAACACCCTTAGCTACAGCAACAGCATTAATAACATCAGCAGTTGCTAAAGCAGCAACAACACCATTAACAACGTCTTTAGGAACAACTTCATCATCGTTGTCCTTGCCATCATTTGCATCTTCGTCTGCCTATTCGCTTGCGCATTCTGTTGCAGTTTATCCACAAATGAAAAAGTATTGCCGACGTTTTTCATTTGTAATTGGCCTCGTTTGTTTATTACACTCATGTCTATTGTGGAACACCGCTGCAGCTGCCATCTCAAATCGAGGTAAGTTTGTATTTGTGCTTGTTTTACTACTTCATTACACTATTTTTTTTAATAAAGTTTTGTCGAAAAAGTATAAAGTGTTACTTGCTTTAAAGAAAAAAAAAAGAAAAATAGGAAGAAGTGCAAATGGTAAAAAATAATAAATAATTGATGGTAGAGACAGGGATTGCGTGCCGTAAAATTAGTTGCTTGGTTCTGTTAAGCAACAAGGAGAAAATTTGTTTGTGTGATAATTTTGCCAGCCACAAAAAATTTATGTTGTTTTTTTTCATAAAGAAGTATAAATATCAGCCAAGTTGCAAGGCCATTTGTCTGGGCTTAGCAAATATTTAGCACAGTTTGTGGATGGTAATTAATATAGAAAATGAAAGGTTTTTTTAAGCCATAAAACATTTGTGCAAAACTGAAATTAAGTGTTTGTTCTATAAAAATGTTGCTCGTATAATTTCACCTAACCTCAATTTACAATACATTTGCCCAAATCAGCGTAAGCACTAAGTACTAATCAAAACGCTTCTGATTTAGACACTTGTTTACGAGTATTAAAAGATGCCAATTTCAATTCAAGGAATAATTTAGAGTGATTTGTGTGGATTTTTTTTTTGTAAATCCCAAGTCAAGTAAGCAATCTGCAATTGTTAAAGTTGTGTTAACTAATTAAAAAAAAATAGGATGTTATATGTCCTCCACAGTCGTCATGACAAACTCCTGCATAATTTTGGATCTTAAAGCGATAACAAATGGGGTAATTTCACTAGTACCTAAAAGCTATAGAAGAAAATTAGTAAGCAGAGGATGAAAAAGTATCGTTTCAAGCACTTTTTGAGTATTAGCCGTCAAAAAACAATGAATGCTTTTACAGATAAAAATAAGAAACACTTTTCATATGAAAACATACGCTTTAATTTTAAACCGAATAGGTATAACTATTAAAACCCAACAAATACGCTTATACACATTTTTAAATAATGCAGCACAAATGCTTTTAACTTAAATTTATAGACAACATAATCTAAAATCATCATAAAAATACTCTGACTATTCATCAACTAAATATGCGTATATACAGGGCTATAAAGCATGCTTTCAAACAGCTACACGCACACACACCAATATTTCACATTCCATTTTATACACACAAATGTATTTATACGGTGGTGAATTATGAATAAATATCCCAAGTATCGTGAGCCTTTTTTGTTTGTCCGACTAATATGTAGTTTCCACAATGCAAACTAATAAAGGAATCACTTACAAAATTGTTGTGATTGTTTATATGTTTTTTCTATACAAGTAGTTTTCTTGCATTGTGGAAACTGCACGTACATATCAATAGTCTGAGTATAAGAATATTCCGCATATAATTATAACAGAGCATCAATACGCTTGATTCGCATGTGGCTTTTTATTTTTAGTTGTAGTCCATTTTAGTTTTTCGTATAAAAGAACTAGAAAACACTTGTGTGTTGCAATCGGCTAATAGCGAAGTTACTTGAGAGAAAATATTTGAGCGTAAGAATTATATGCGCAACAGCTTTGATTATATTCACTTACTAAAATTAAGACTATTTAATTAAGTCCTTTTTTTAGGGTTCCGTTCAGCAAAGGTGAAAAATGGAACCCTATTGTTTTCGCTACGCTGTCCGTCTGTCCGTCTGTCCGTCACACGGTATTTTCTCAGGAACCGTAAGAGCTACGGACCTGAAATTTGGACAGAGTACGTAGAACCTTGGCCACTACAACAACAAATACATGAGAATTAGAAATTAAAGGGTGCTCCAAAACGAGCGACGAAAAATGTTAAAATCTCATGTAATATACATACAATTGTATGTACATATATATATTGACACTTGAAATTTGTAATATTAGTGTATTTTTATATTGACTACAACAATAAACATTAAAATATTAAAAAATTTAAATTAAAGGGTGGTCCATCAGTTAATGCAATTTTGACTATGTAATTTTGACAAATTGCTATATCTTGGAGACCGTAAGAGGTAAACTCTTGAAATTTTCAAAAACGGTAAAACTAAAAAATCCGAAAATTATAAAATCGCCAAACCAAAAAAAATTGCCAAAACCTGAAAAAAATCGCCAAAAATTAAAAAAAAAATCGCCAAATCGAAAAAAATCGACAAAATTAAAAAAAAAATTCTAGCACTAAAATAAATCGCCAAATTCGAAAAAATCGTTTAAATGAAAAAATTGCCAATATGAAAAAAACGCCAAAAACCGAAAAAAAACGCCAAAACGCAAAAAATGCGCCAAAACCAAAATAATTGTTTATGTGAAAAAAATCGCCCAAATGAAAAAAAAATCGCCAAAAATAAAAAATCGCCAAATTTAAAAAAAAATCGCCAAAAACCGAAAAAAGTCCTCAAAACGAAAAAAAAATGCCAAAACTAAAAAAAATCGCCAAAACCAAAAAAAAATCACCTATATGAAAAAACGCCAATATTAAAAAAAATCGCCAAAATAAAAAATCGCCAAAATTAAAAAAACTTCAAAAACGAAAAAAAAAATCGCCAAAGCGTGAAAAAAAGTGCCAAAACTCAGAAAGCGCCAATAAATTCAAAAAACCCCCAAACTAAAAAAACGCTTAAAACCGAAAAAACCCAAAAACGAAAAAAATCCCAAAACTATAGTTCATTTGCTCGTATTGAATCACATATCTCGTGCCCGTACGGAACCCTTCGTGCTCGCGTCAAAGTCGCACTTCACTGAATTTATTTAATGTCATTTTCTGATGACGTCAGCATATGATAAGAGACTATTTAATTTATTCATTTATTTCACTAAACATAAAGATATATAACCAGGTACACTCGTCGCCACCTTATTGACAACTAAACGCGAGAGCGTTAAAATATATGTTTAGCGAATTTATCTTGGAAATAGGAACCGCAAACATAAACTAATAAAATCATGTAAATCATATTTATGTATTATTCAATATATATTTTTTCTATTAATTCACTTGAATCGACAATGTAACATTGATTATTCAGTAAATTTGGTGCCAACGGCTCTTTTATCGCAAATACCAAATTACACTGTACAACAAGAAAAAAATAAATTCAGTAAGGTGGGACTTTAACTCGCACATTAATAATCAAAAATATTACCTGATGTAGAATTCTTGTTTTACATTTTTAGTACCCGGTAAAGTTCTTTTCGGTTTTTATTTATGGCCTTTTTCCGTTTTTGCGATTTTTTGGTTTACATCGTTGTTTAAATTTTGTAATTTTTTCTTCGTTTTGACGATTTTTCCAGTTTTTGACGATTAATTTTAGTTCTAGAGATTTTTTTTTAGTTTTGGCGCTTCTTTTGTTTTTGGTGATTTTTTTGTTAAATTTTTTTAATTCTGACGATTTTTTGGCTTTTAACGATTTATTTTAGTATTTAAGAAATTTATTATTTGACATATTATCATATTAATATTTCTGAATTCTCAAACAGATTATGAAAGTCTGTGCATAAGATAAGAGGTTTGCGACTGTTTAGAAAATGTGGTTGAAGTCTGCTGATGAGTAGGTAAAGCACCAATGAAATATATAGACAATGCTTAACCACCAAAAAAAAAATTGAAGATTTATTTTATGTTTAGAATTTCTTTTAAGTTCTGGCGATTATACCGTTTTCGCGATTTTTTTTTCGTTTTTTTTAAACGATAAAACAAAAAAATCCAAAATTAAAAAAATCGCAAAAAAAAAGGTCGCCAAAACGAAAAAAAATCGCCGAGAACCGAAAAAAATCGTGTGTACATATTTTTTACCTAAAATCGTTTAATATTTTTTGTGCCAATGTTGCTCAACACGGCACGAACCGACCACGCACAAATTCGACAAATTCTGCGACCAACACTTCGTGTTGAGTTATGCATGTTCGTATTACAAAAACAAAACGCGACACGTGCCCACCTCTACTAGAGATTAAACTTTAGCTCCAGAAATAAGTAAAAATCTGAAATACTTTTAACGGTTAATTTCATGATTTCTTTTATTCATAGAATGTGTCCGGCATTTTTTTAATGAAAATTTTTCAAGTTTTATGTTTGATCATACGAGGAATTTTTTTTTTAAATGTTAACACTCGAACTCTCTTCTGTGTGGAACTTTTTTACTTCGTACTTGCAAAACGTTTAATGGTTAATGTCGTTAGTATTATAAGCAGCCCATTTATTCATAGCATGTGATTGATAGTTTTATATAAAAGCTCTAAGGTCTTGAGTAAAATATTACGAGAAAAATTTTTAAAGAAAATTTTAAATCTCTGTCTCATCCCATGTGGGTCTTTTTTGCAGTGTGGGTAAAAATTTTTTAGGGGTTATTATCGTGCTTAGTCCATTTCTTTTAATCATAGAATTTAGTTCGCAGTTTGAAAAAAAAAATTTTAAATTTGTTTGGAAGATAATACGAGGAAAATTTTGGAAGAACATTTTAACCCTCGATGGGGTATTTTTTTGCGCCTGTTGCAAAAGAGGTCGAGTAAGTATTCTAAAAATGAGATGTAGGGAATAAAATTGTTCATAAAAATATTCAACATAAAATTCTCAATTCCGTCGTGAGAACCTTGTTCTTTTTGGAAAAACCATTATTTTGTTGCACACTGTTATTGTACTATTCATTAGGAAATGGTTTTATTACCCTGATGATATGCATATGCTTATTTGTTTTAGGTTTGTGAAAATCTAAATGAATAATTATAACTATTTATTTGTTTGCTAAGGCACATGTACGCAAATGGATTACAAAAAATTTTTCATTAACAATATTTGCTAAAATTTCAACAGCCAATTAGAGAATTTTTGAAGCATATGTAATGAATTTGTTTTGATATTTTTATAAATTTTTGTGTCAGTAAACAGCTGTAAGGCGAAAGTAATAAATAATAACTGTCCTATACAATTTGATGTAACAGTGATATTGAAATTGTATGGCAAATATTCAATAATATTGTTATTAAGGCAATAAAATAAACAAAGTTTTATTAGGTTGTAGAAAAAAGCGAAAATAATAAATTAAAGCTAAATTTAGTTTTAAAAATTATTAAATTTTAAATGCGTTCACCTATAAAGAAAAGGTTTTGTTTTGTATTTAATTAAAAAAAATTAAATATTTTTATTAAAATAAGATAAATTAAAATTTTCAAAACTAAATACTAAAATTCACAAAAGTCTAATAACATAAAAAATCACAGTTTTTCCTTACTAAAAAAATTACTAACTAACTAATCTAACCAAATAAAAATAATTATAAAAATTATACATACGAGTATATTAAATTTAATTGAACTATAACGAGTTTTTATAAGGAATAATTTCTTACTCTGCTTTAGGTATTTTCGATTCCTATTGCATGAAATATTTTTAGTAACTAATGTGATTTTCTAAAGAAGAGAAGTAATATTGAACTAGACTATTTTTGATATTCGATTTCATTAAAAATTCATGTTAAATAGCCAATGTTAATATTCATAACAATTTCTACCAGAGTAGATGTATATGGGTGCTAATGATGTGCGTGACTGCGCCGAAAAATCCTGGTATTTCACCCAACTAAAAAGTCAAGTTAATTTATTTCTCTTCTTTAGAAAATCAGTCAATCAATCAATCAAAAATTTTCTTTGACGAAAATAATAAATCCATGTTTGTTAAATCAAACACTTATAAATTTTTTCTGTGTATTAAAGGAAAATTTGTGTGGATTATTGTGAACCTTTTCATAACATTGTTGCGGGTTTCCTTATAAAACAAATCAATACATTTAATTCTTGTAACATACCCTAGACTGTGGCAACTAATCAAATTATGTTGCCTACTTTCGGGCTATTGCAAATTTTATTTTATTGCTTTATTAAACTCGTTTACTTAATAAATAATAATAATAAAAAAAATTCAGTTATCAAATAAAAACCCTTTTAATAAATTTTCAGACCTCAATAAACGCAACAATTTATGTTTTTTTTTTTGTTAAATAAAATAAAAAGCAATTTTGTACATAAACCTATAAATACAAATCATATTCTTTTATAGACTGCAGCTTCAATTCAATTGAAGTATTTTTCAGTTAAACTTGTTTATATCATCTCAAAGCAATGGCTGTGTTTTGTATCGAATTCATTCAATGTATCCATAAAACATGAGTTGTAAAGTAAAACATATGTATTGTAAAATGTTTTATATGGAAAAAATAATTTCATATTTATATGGAATATGGTTGTTGTTGTAGCATAAATGTAAGAGTTATTTCTGTTTTTATATTTTTTATTACTTCTTCTTCTTCGTTGGCAGTAAGATTTTAAGTGATTTCACTTGAATTTCGCAGAAATAAAAACAATAACAATACATATGTGTACATATTATACAATTGATCAAGTGTGTAGGTATTTAAATATATGTATATGTGTACATATATGTTTATGTGTGTATGTGTAAGTACAACAAACAAATAAATTGAAAACATTCATAAAATAAACGTGCCTTTTTGCCAGCAGGAAGGAACTAAAGAAAAACGAAACCAAAACCCAAACATGTAAAGGGAATTTCAACAGTATCACCAGCATCATTCATATCATCAACTCATTCATGTTTGGAGGAAAAACAACAAATTTGCAATATATAAAAAAATAAACTAGTTGTATTTTGCTCATGGCCATAAAAAAATACCACTGAAAATAATAAAAATATTTCCCCAGTATCAACGCTATAAAAAGCAAACTAAAATACAAATATTTTTGTAATGTATTAAAACATTTATTTTCATCAGGCTTTGCGGCATCAAAAAACTCTGCAAAGAAGCGGTGAGTGAAAACAATTTTATATAAAACAAACTACTGAAATTATGTGCATAACAAAATAACAGACGCAAAATATGTAAAAATATCCCACATGTATTTGCACACAAAATACCAACTTTTGCAAGAGTTATTCTCTATAAAGTTTAACAATATTCTGTTTCCGTTCCTTTACACCCACACGTGCACACGCACTATTATTTATACATATTTATGTGTGTGTGAGTGTGTGTGTGTGTGTATTCTCCGGCCCAGGAAACAAATCAAAAAACGCGTAACTTGAAATCTGTTGCCTGAATTAAGGCTGCAGGGAGTTATTCCTTATGCTGTGTGTGTGTGTGTGTTCACACACCGTCATTGCTATTGTTGTTTAAATTATTTTTGTATTTGTATTTGTTTTTGTTTATTTATTTTTTTGTTTGTTTCACAACAGCTGTGATTTTGTAATTCAGCCTCAATTCAGCCTTTTTAGATTGTTTAGTTTTGTGTGATTTTGTTTGAAATATTCATTGATATGGATGTTATTTTTATTTTATTCCATTTCCACTAAGGCTATAAATCAATCTTTCGTCATGTACATACATATATTATAAAACAAAAGCAGCATATAAAAATTTAGGTTATACAATTTTTATAACTTAAAAAAATACAAACGAATTGATGACCTCCTTTTTTAGGATCTCAGTTGTATAATGATAAATTACACAGAAAAAAATATTCACCAATTAATATTTTCAATTGAAAATTTTTAACTTCTATAACTAACTTAAATTTAAAAATTTAATTGATGTTATCAAATTATTTCCAGGTGAAAATTTAATTATTATTTATTTATTTATTTGATATTAAAATTATATAAAATAAAACATTAATTTATACATTGCAAAGCACTGGCTGCCAAGGACATCGGCTAAAAATTTAATTAATATTACAAAATTAAAATTGATATTACAAAATTTGTCATATTACTTTTGTTCTGTGTATGTATACGGCAGACATAAAAATGTTCAAAAGTAAATGAAAAAAGTATTTTTAACTTCTTGATTTTCACAAAATTTTCGAAATTCTATATTTCATCATGTTATGATATTTTGAGGTCCTGGGGATCATATACTGATGCGTTTATTTTCATATGCATGCATGTGCGTGTATGTGTGTGAGTGTGTATGTAAACCTCACAAAACTTAAGAATGAATGAACGAATCAGAAACAAATTTGCCGCATTCGAAAGATTTTGAGCTCACTTAGATTTTGAAATAAAGGGTGGACAACCTTGAGTTTAGCAAGTAAATTTGGCTGTCGAATGATGAAATGCCAAGAATGGAATGGTCGGTATTCCTTTGACTTTTATTTAGTAAAAAAATGGGAAATTTAACCATTAAACACTAAACTCTTGAACAAATAATTTTAATTTGAAAAACCGGACAAATAACTGACGCTCTGACTGATGAAATTTGACACTGTATTGACGAAATAAGCGAAGCTTTGTTGCTGTTTTTGAACCACATCAAAATTTTGTGAAAAGAGCGGACGTCTACCGACGTGCTAGAGGTGAACATTTGCCCAACCAATATTAAATATTAAACAAATTTAAAATATTATTTTTTTTTACATTGGCATCAATACAATTGATTTTGTCAAAAAAATATGTTCTCAAGCCAATTTAGTTTTTAATCATAAATTTGCCCACCCTCTATACCCAGCAAAAAATTTGCTTCAGAAAAGCAGGTTTTTACTATTATAAAATAAAAGAAGCGCTGTCAAACCTGCTGATATCGCTGCTGATTTTTGTATGGCGAGTTCTCGGTTTGGAGCACTACATTTTTGCTCGCTATTAAATCACTTTTTCTGTAGCTTGCTTCATATACGTTCACTGCTTTTTAACAAGCTCGTATTTTACAGCGAAGTATGATGCGTTTTATTGCCCTACTGCTTCAAAAAAAAATAAATTTTTTTACTGGGTAGTTAATCGATTGATGGTAGATTTCAAAAATTTTACAACACAAAATTATTCCAAAGTGTGTTTTTTTAAATAAATTGTATGTCCAAATTCTGTTCTACGTTTGCATCGTCTTGTCTTCGGACGAAAAAAGCCGTAGTTGTGATTCCTTAAAACAATTATTATTTATTATCTATGCTAAAAGGTTCTTGTACAATTGAATTTGTCAAAAAAATATGTTCTCAAACCAATTTAGTTCTTAATCTTAAATTTGCCCACCCTTTATAGTTAATCGATTGATGGTAGATTTAAAAAATTTTACAACACAAAATTTTTCCAAAATGTTTTTTTTTTCAATAAATTTTATGCCCAAATTCTGTTTGACGATTGTATCGTCTTGTCTACGGACGATTCTTTAAAACAGTTGTTATTTATTGTTTATGCTAGAAGTTTCATGTATTTGCTTTATGATTTTGTTCCAAACATTATATCCAACGCATATTTTTTCATTTATTTTTCAAACTATTGTATTTTTTTTTTAATTTAATTTTTAATTTTTAAAGACATGGTAATAATATTTTTATTTTTCATTATCAAAGACAAGAACTATTTTTGAAGAAAATAATTTAGATAATTCAAAAACAAGAACTCAAAAGTATTTTCAAGCGAAAACGCCCTGAATCAACGCATTTAAATTACTAAACCTAATCAGCTCTTAATTTCAAAATTATATTTGTCAATTGCAAAATTAACAAAGAAAAAAAACGTTGGATTCTAAAAACTTTAAAAGTCTTTGCTAGATAGATTTTTGATGCTCACTATTTTATTTAGAATTCGAAAGTTTATTGGAGTTTACGTGAATTGGACCAAGATCTGTAAAATGGTGCGAGAGATATCGCTGTGAAAAATTAGCGAAAAAAGGTTTGTGTATTTTATTACTATGTAATTTCTCGGCAACTCAATTTTCTATGCTCATTAATTGTTTTAATCTAAAAAATTGGTGATAAGTTTCAGGAATGACCTGCAAGATCAACCTTTTGCAATATATTTTTTTAGCAATGCATTCTCCTGCTACCAACTAAGTTTTGTATACAATACAAGATTAACAATTCTCGAATTCCATTACACTAAATATTCATGCTAAACCGGCTGCTAAGTTTATAAGTTATCTGCGTCCAAATACATGGACATGAGTACTGATATAAGAACGTGGTGGCTCAGAAAACTCTACACTTCCCTAACTAGTCTAAATTGATTTTCCTTATTACGTGTGTCATGTTACGACTGTTACTACGACGACTTTGTACAAGACCGAAGAACATTGCAACATTTTTTCTTTAATCTAGCATAAAATCATGCTAGACGTAGTGAAAATACGACACCCGTAATAAGGCCCATTAAAAATATTTTCATTTTGATTAGAGCACTTTTTATATTTTACACAGATATAATTTTCGGTATATTACATTAGGTTTTCAATATCTTTCGTTCCTGGCTTTAAAATACCCTTTAATTTTTAACTAATCTAGCGGCCAAAGTCAGATCGATAGTTCTTATTGTTCTCATGAAAAAAGCCTGTGGCAGACTGACGAAAAATAGGTCATTGTGGAGAAAACAATAGATCTCCTTTTCACCTTTGGTGTAAGGAACCCTTAAAATTGATTTTTCGTTGTTCATTGGCATAAAATATATATATAAATATATGGCAGAGTTCCTCATGATAATCTCGTAGCCAAAAATTATTCTCTTGTCTCAGTCGTATTTCTTGCATAAGACTGTAGGCATCTAAACCGGGTGACTATATAAAATTTTGCATGAATATTCGGATATGAAAAAGCGGCATGTATAACAATACAGCACATACCAAAGAGAAATCGAAACTGATTTCTTTGAATATGCATACAGCAAAGAAAACTAAGGTATTTTATCGGTCAACAAGGTTACGGCCGTTATGACCGCTTTAGCGGCGTGTCTGTACACATTTAATAGCTTTTTTTTAAATCACAGATGTGTTTTATTGATTTATCAATATCAAATATCTGGCTGAAGAATTTAATATTTTTCTGTGAGATATTTTTAATTGGAAAAACTTTATGTTTGCGTTTATTGGAATTGAACATGAAGCCAAGACGACTAAGTTGCTTCTTTCATTATCTCGAAATAGGTAAAACGATTACCAGCAAATATTAATTAGAGCTTTTAAATATATTCAATATTTATTTAAAGCAAAAACGACCTTATATTGTACATCTCATTTTGCCAATATTTTTCAATAAAGCAACGGGAATACCTCAACGTATTATTTCTCAAAAGAGCAGTTATCTCTAACTGATATGACAAACAATATGATATTATTTTGCAAAAAAAAAACACTCATGGTTTATCAATGAAAATGAGAGGAAAGAAATAAATATAAAGTTGCTGCTACTCGTAGTTTTAGTCGGTAACATATTGATATATGAAATCTACAAATGGAAATTGAAAATATCATATTACCAGGAGATTTGTGGGAATATTACTGGATATGTTTGCATATGTATAACAAAATAATCACACAGCCACACACAAACAAACAAATATGCATATACAGTAGTCATATGGATAATGGCACCGAATTTTATAGCATACAATCAGGCAAAATCGAAAAAAAAACATACAACCAAAAACCTTTAGCGTATCAATGAATGTAAATGAACGAATTCGAAGTGGGTAGAGCTTTTAAGCCATGATATCCTGCAAAATTGAAAAAAATTGCAATAATTCATTCTATGTGAGCAAGACAGCGTATATTTGTATTTAACGATGTACTAAAGTTACATAAATAAAATAGTATCACATGGTTTTCTTGGTTTTATTGGATTCTTTTTGCTTGTGTATTTTTTTTTTTGCTTTTGTTTTTTATCTATAGCACATGAGAGCACATTTTATTTTATCCCACTGGGTATTGTTGTGTGATTGTTTTGTGTATTTCTGTAATTTTATTCTTTCGTTCACATGTGTATCTGTCTAAATCTTTTTGTTTTTTTTTTCTAGGCTATCATAAATAATCCAAATTTTTGTAAAACAATTTATATACTCGTAGTTATAGGGCAATAGTTAGATGGAGCAAATATTTATAAAATCACATATTTTTTTAAATAGCCTCACTTTCATATTTTGCTGCTTTAGAGATATAATGAGTGCTGCCCGTAGATTATTGGCATAACATTTTTTTATATACATATCTTGCAATTTGACATCCTATTTCCAAAATCATTTAGGGCCAAACCCACGATATCGACAACGTTCGATTTGTCGCACAATTACATTCAAAACCAAAAAAAATTTAATATTTTGTTGTTGTTTCAAATGTAAGTGTGCGACAAGTCGAACGTTGTCGATATCGTGAGTGAGGCCCTTATATTTATTTTCTTTGGTAATATCAAAATTTGGCAGTATGTATAAAATTAAATTCTTTTCACATTGCATAATCTTCAACTGTTAAAAATTTACTTAAAAAAATCTTAACAACCAAAAATTTAACTTAACTTTCTGTGTAGGAAAAAGCTGTGAAATTTATTTTAAATTAATATTGAAAATATCGTTTAGACCGATAAAATAAAGACAGATAGGCAGATTTTCTAAAAAATTTCGTTTCTAAACGTTTCAAATTTTATGAAAAATAACGAAAATTCGTTTTAAAAAATATTTTTTCCATACAAATTTCAAAACGAAAAAAACGTTTGTATTTACAAAATTTGGCCCTGAATCTGTACAATTTTAAGGACTTTATTCAATTAATATAATATATAATCTAAAATTAATTTAAAAATAAAAAAACTATATATCTTTCTTGTCTTGTAATAATTTCAATATTTTATTTTATTTATTTCTTACTGAAGAAACGAGATACTGAAAGAAATTTAATTACTGAAAGCACTGATTTTAAGCGCAGCTAGTCTTATTCACTTCGCTTTAGCGAAACATTGCTTTACTGAAAAAATCGTAATACTGAAAACCAAAAGCAAGCCCACAGCTATGTTTTGTGTTAAACTTACTTCGCTTTAGTGAAAAAATAAACAATGACAAATTTTTTTATCGGAAATCGATTGCATAACTTAAGGCTGAAAAAATTGTGCTTGTTTTGTCTGTTAAAGTATTAAATGGCAAAACGTATTTGTCCTTTTCGCTCTTACGTACTTTATTGTATTTTTCTATTATATTATTAATTTTAAGCAGTACGCGTAACTGTAACGAATTTCAGTAATCCGAGCTAAGTTTTAGAGAAAAAATCATATAATTGAAAAAAATGGGTGTATTTCCAGTTAAGCGGAGTCGATAAAAATAATCAACTAAAAACCTTAAATTCTTAAATTCTTCTTGTTGAAAAAATTTGGTTTCTAAAGCCTTGTGCGGAGTTAAATTAAATTTCTGATTCTCATACATATTGTATGTAAAAAAATACTGAAATTCGGGTTGGTAAATTTCATAAAGAAATTTTCATTTATTATATTATTATTTATTTAGAGAGACTTCATTTTTTCTACAAATTTTCATTTGCTTGTACTGACTTTCAAAAGAAAAATATACGAAATTTTTTAAATTTGTTGCCTATCTTGAGGATTTATAAATATAAGTGGAAACTTTTTTCTGTCAACTCAAACAAAAATTAATGTTCAAACAATTGTTTGGTTACGGAATTTTTTTATATTTCTAATTTTCATCAAATTGTGAATAATTTTTAGTGTTGTTTTGTGTTTTTAATTGAAAAATAAATGAATTTGTGTGTATGCAAACATATTTCTCCGTGTAGAAATAAATGTAAATTTTTATTTCAAATGTTTATGAACATTATTTATGGACAAATTTCAATTAAATAAACCTGAAAATGCTAGCATACTCTTAAGAGAAAGAAGAACAATAATATCTTGTATACCATTACCTGTAAAATTTTTTATACATATATTCACATAAGAAATATATCTATAGAAAGAATATTAAAACCTTGCGGCTAGCTTCTTTAGAACGTTGTACCATACTAGTGAGTTCCCAGTGTGTTAGGAGGTTGCTAGCTAAAGTTACGTCAATATCTAAAAAACGAGAAGCTAATAACCCGGAAAATTATCGCCCAATCGCAATATTTTCTGCACTTTCTAAAATTATGGAAAGTATGGTGAATTTTCATCTTGTAAGGCAGTATGACCTTCGTAGAGGCCGCTCTATGAGAGACCTACGTGCCCTGCTCTCGGAGAAATGCTGTAATATAGTCCACCATTTTGGCTAAAGTAAGGTGGTGGCTCTAGATATCTCCAAGGTATTTGATAGAATGTGGCATGGTGCACTTTTGTCAAAATGAATTGAACTTGGTGCCGGTGATGGAGTTTCCTGAGGGATTGCACTATAATATATGTTATAGATGGGATGTTATTGAGTTAAATTCAGGGATACCGCAATGTTCCGTTCTTTCACCAACTCAATTTCTTATTTTTCTAAATGACCTTCTATGTCAAACTTTCAATCCATTCTTTCTCATTCAGCAATAGACCAAAAATTCCGAAACTTGAGGCCATGCGACAAAATATGAATGAGACTTTGAACAATGACTGTGCAAAAAATTTCTCAATGGGGTCATGCAAAAATGGTCGATTTTAACGCCCGCCAGACCCAATGCTGTTTGATTACTCATAAATTTATGACCGAAAAATCTGCTGGTTCTGGAACAAGGGTAATATTAAGGAATCAGAAATCAAAAGCGGTTGATGTTCTTGGCATAAATGTTTAGTGTGATGTTGGAGGATTCAACACATTTTTGAATCCTCACATCAGTGAAGTGCGACTTTGACCCGCGCACGAAGGGTTCCGTACGGGGACGAGATATGTAATTCAATACGAACAATATAAACTATAGTTTTGGCATTTTTCTCGTTTTTGGGTTTTTTCGGTTTAGAGCGTTTTTTTTTTGTAGTTTGGGGGTTTTTGAATTTATTGGCACTTTTTTCACGTTTTGGAGGTTTTTTTTTGGTTTTTGAAGTTTTTTTAATTTTGGCGATTTTTATTATTTTGGCGTTTTTTTTATTTTGGCGATTTTTTTTTAATTTTGGCGTTTTTTTCATATAGGTGATTTTTTTTGGTTTTGGCGATTTTTTTAGTTTTGGCACTTTTTTCGTTTTGAGGATTTTTTTCGGTTTTTGGCGTTTATTTGAAATTTTGGCGATTTTTTTTTCATTTCGGCGATTTTTTTTCACATAAACAATTATTTTGGTTTTTGCGCATTTTTCGCGTTTTGGCGATTTTTTTCGGTTTTTGGCGTTTTTTTATATTGGCGATTTTTTTTTCATTTAAACGACTTTTTCGAATTTGGCGAGTTATTTTAGTGTTATAAATTTTTTTTAATTTGGTAGATTTTTTTAATTTTTGCGATTTTTTTTAATTTTTGGCGATTTTTTCAGGTTTTGGCGATTTTTTTCGGTTTGGCGATTTTATAATTTTCGGATTTTTTGGATTTACCGTTTTTGAAAATTTCAAGAGTTTACCTCTTACGGTCTCCAAGATATAGCAATTTGTCAAAATTACGTAGTCAAAATTGCATTAACTGATGAACCACCCTTTAATTTAAATTTTTTTTAATTATTATAATGTTAATTGTTGTAGTCTATATAAAAATACACTAATTTTACAAATTTCAAGTGTCAATATACATATGTACATACAATTGTATGTATATTACATGGGATTTTAAAATTTTTCGTCGCTCGTTTTGGAGCACCCTTTAATTTTTAATTTTCATGTATTTGTTGTTGTAGTGGCCAAGGTTCTACACACTCTGTCCAAATTTCAGGTCCGTAGCGCCTACGCTTCCTGAGAAAATACCGTGTGACGGACAGACGGACAGCGTAGGGAAAACAATAGGGTCCTTTTTTCACCTTTGGTGTACGGAACCCTAAATAGGAGAAGCTATTAACCCGGAAAATTATCGCCCAATCGCAATATTTTCTGCACTTTCAAAAATTATGGAAAGTATGGTGAATTTTCATCTTGTAAGGCAGTATGACCTTCGTAGAGGCCGCTCTATGAGAGAACTACGTGCCCTGCTCTCGGAGAAATACTGTAATATAGTCCACCATTTTGGCTAAAGTAAGGTGGTGGCGGTGGTGGTAGATATCTCCAAGGCATTTGATAGAATGTGGCATAGTGCACTTTTGTCAAAATGAATTGAACTTGGTGTCGGTGATGGAGTTTCCTCAGGGACTGCACTATAAGATATGTTATAGATGGGATGTTATTGAGTTAAATTCAGGGATACCGCAATGTTCCGTTCTTTCACCAACTATATTCCTTATTTTTCTAAATGACCTTCTATGTCAAACTTTCAATCTTAACAATTATTTCGCGGACGGCCGCAGCATTTTCCTTTCTTTTCCATTCAGCAATAGACTAAACCTTCCGACGCTTGAGGCCATGCGACAAAATATGAATGAGACTTTGAACTATGACTGTGCAAAAAATTTCTCAATGGGGTCATGCAAAAATGTTAGATTTTAACGCCCGCCAGACCCAATGCTGTTTGATTACTCATAAATTTATGACCGAAAAATCTGCTGGTTCTGGAACAAGGGTAATATTAAGGAATCAGAAATCAAAAGCGGTTGATGTTCTTGGCATAAATGTTTAGTGTGATGTTGCAGGATTCAACACATTTTTAAAGTCTCAAAAAAGGCATTGAATTGTCTCGGATTTTTCAAAAGGTGCAACCGATATTTCATCCCATCTGATCTCTTTATTATTTACACCACTTGTATCCGCCCGGAAATGGAAAAAAACTTTCATGTATGGTGCTAATCAACCGCGTACAGGAGAGGACCAAGAAGCTCATATTTGACATTAGGGTATCCAACTTTATTGATTCCTTGGAGCATCGATATGGGGTTAGTTAAGGTAAGGTAAGCAGAGCGTTAGTAAAAAAGGGTTAAATTTAGAGTCCAGCGCATTTGGGTCCAATGCAATGATACCTTTGTGATACCTGTGAGTTGAAGAGAATGTAGTCAGATAGGGTCATAGAAAAGGGATAGTGATGTAGAAGACAAGTGGTTAAGGAACAGATAGAGGAAAGCTGTATTTTTTTACAAATCTGGTTTTTTGCCAGCTTCTTCATAATGCAGTATTGCAGCACCTCTGTTGTCAAATGAGGCTGTATTAAGTAGTCATTTTATAGGTTATTTTATTTCGTGGTTGATTCCGCTACACAACAAAAGAGGGCGCTCTGATGTTACATTAAGATGATTATGACCAGTGCCTTATGCCTGCATTACTAGAACTTTTACTACAACAACTGATACAAAGGACACTAACGCACATCAAAAAAATACGTGGTGTTGTGGTTTAATGACTGCTGGAGACGGGGCTTGAACCCAATACCTTCTGTTCAACGTGCTAACTACATAAGCCAATGCCACCCTCGAGCATCAATGTAATGTGGGATACATTTCATTGTTCTATCACTACTACAATTAAATATAATACGGGGGAAGATCTGGTCCAAAGACCGGGACTGCGACACCTGGATGGATGGATCTCTTGTACCATAGATCTATGAGTTAAATTAATTCAATCTCTGTATGACTTTCCTTATGAAGGTCAGTACAGATATTTGAGAAGCTCGTCTTATATCATGTGAACACAAAAACTCAGAATGAAAAACACGCCTTCCACTGTCACACAATACGATACACTCACAAAGAATGTGTGCCGTCGTCTCGTCATCTTCCAAGCACATGCAACACAAAGGTGAACAAACTTGGTTACTTTTCCGCCGATGATATTTCAATCCAGTGACCAGACAGAAAACCAGTAACAAGCCGTAAATTATTCCTGTTGAAGTTCAGGATGCCATTATAAGTAAATGGCTGCATCAAAGCTTTGGCCTGCCTTAAGCCAGAAGAAGACAGCTAAACCTTATTAGTGGTCGAAGTGAAATCTTCTTTAATCAGAGACATTACAGTCGACCGACTTACGCCTCAAAACGGCTGTGGCTTGTTCCTGAAAACTGTACAGTTTTACGCCCTGCACATGCTTCATCCACAACTTTTTATGGTCGATTGGCCAATAAATTACACTACGTCTTACAGAGAGAATTCCGTACTGTTTGTATGTGGAACAAACTACCTGCGGAAGTCTTTCCTGTTATTTTCAGCGGGAAAAAGTTTAAATCGCCAGACACTAATCTATCCTTCTCCCCCTTAACCTATTTTACGAGTTCGAGCACAACGAATTATATCAGTAGGGGTTATCCTCTGAGTGCTGGTCCTAAAAAAAAAAATTTATATATTTTTTAAACTTTCATGCAGATCTGTCTGTGAACATTTTTAAATAAATTTAATTTTTATTATAAATTTTTGTTTTATTTCAAGTAAGTTTAATAAATATTTATTTAAATGCCTTTTTACTTACACATTTGTTCTGTCTGACCTTTGCTTGTGTTAACTAACAAATTACATGAAGTTTGAAGATACAAAGCTTGTAAAATACTAGATAAAAGAATAATGTGCACGAACTTAGAAAAAAATAAAATAAGTTTTGTGGACTTGAATTAATTATGAAGAGCAATTTGTAATGAAATGAAAATAGTTCTATTTTCATTATTACTTGAATTAATTTGAAAAGTAAAAGCTAAAGAAAATTAGATTTTTTTCAAATGACTTTGAAAGTTCAATGTAACCTTCAATAGTTCCAACTAAGTTAATATGGCTAAAAGACTCATACATAACAAAACACATGTATGTATATGTGCAATATTAGTTACGTCACCTTTGGTGCTTAAAAATGTAGCGAACATCCTCAATTTTTTTTTCGATACCTCCTCCTACAACCTGTATAATGTGAACTATTTTTAATAATGCATGATGGATGACCCAGGAAATATATAAAAAATTCGTCTGTTAATTAAAAAATCTTTACATTTATATTTAATTTGTATAGCAAACAAAAAATGGCATACTAAAAAAAATCAAGGCAAAATACTATTCCTACAACGATTATAATTATAGAACAAACACCAGAGTTTTTGATTTATTATTCTACGCCCAAAATATGACATTAAAAAATTACTTTTCATTTGTAAGTAAATAATAATTATTTTATTTTATGGCATAGACGTCTTCGTTTGACATTAATTTCAATTTATTTACTTGATAATATAACAACTTGTTTAATGGCGCTAAATAATTAAATACTTATTTATTAGCGGGAGAAGGACATTTTTCTCATAACAAATGTTTTTTGTTTCGAATGTAATTTGGGTATTTAATTCTACCCTTTTTCCGTATTTAGTATTTTACTAATTACTGCCTCAATTAAAATAATAATAATAATAAAAGGTCTATATTAATTTTTAATATTTAATAACTGAAAAATATAAAATTGTTCTAAATTCATGTTTATAAGAATTCATTCTTGTCTTACAGCTGGTGGTATATATTTAAAATTAATGAAATATTGTAACCAAAAAAATAAAATAAAATACAATAACATGACATTCTTTATACATTAATATTTATTATTTTATTTATTTATTACTTGTTTCCTCAAACTGTTAACAATAATAGTCTACAAATTCTATTAGTAGTTTTATATTTAGCCCGACATCAGATCCTTTGATTTAGGTGTTTGTTTTTAATTGCAGTTAGACAATTATACATACCATCTTGTGAACCATAACTGAACAATATTACTTACGCAGTACAATTCCGGGCTCTATAATTTTTAAGCTAGAAAACGGCTAATCCTTGTGATACGACAGCCAAAGGAGAAATCCGACGATTTCTTTATAATTTTAGTTTTAAATCTTTAATCTTTTAGCAATTTTATTCTAGTTGTATACGTGAAATCGGTTTTCCAAAGCTCCCAGAAAATCAAGAGACGTCGGTCACAGACTGGTGTGTCAGAAATGGTCTAAAATAGAATGCTGTTGAAAATCAGTAAAATCAAACAGACGATTTCAGAGCTGGCAAGTGCAAACTTTTTTATCTCTTTTTTTGTAATTTAAACCTATTTTATGTATCTGTTAGAGTTAAATTGGTATTAAAAATCAAAATAAATTCGAGAGACAATTTCAGGGTTGGAAAATTTAATATTTTTTTAGTATATAACAGTAACTTATTAAATAATTTTTTTTGTATTTTTATATTTATAGAGAAATATTTTGCCAGAAAACCAGAAACCAGAAAAACTTAAGGGATGATTCCAGGGGTTGGAAAATAAGTTTTTTTTTTATATAAAACTAAGCAGATCAATGTAATTTATTTTTTAGAAATTAAAAAAAATATGTTTTTGAAAGATTTGTTTAGTATACAAAATTTGAAAAATAAAAAATACAGCTCCAGAGCTGGAAAGCTTAATTTTTTTGGTATTTAAAGGAAAAATTTATTAATTTTAATTTTTTATTAATGGCCTGTTTCACAATAACAACACGAAACTTTCGACTGAAAATTTATATTGAAAACAATAATAAAATATGAAAATTTGTTTTTGTTTTCAATACAAATAGTAAGTCGAAAGTTGTGTGTCATTATTGTGAAACAGGCCATAACTATATTTTATATATTAGAAGGGCCTTTACTAAATTTGTATATGAAAATTTAATTTACGTATAAACAATGGCTTTGAAATTGTTTTTGCTCGTGGTTCAGATTTGTCTATATGCATTTCATTGTTTTATTAACACTAAACTTCTGCACAAGACCACTTTCAAGAACTTTTAAGACATGCTACTACAGCTAAATCTTTAAAAAGAAACGATAAACAACACTGTTGACAAGACATTTGTTTCTAGTTATTGCAGGTATAGGAGTAAAGAAGAAAATACTTCGTTACGGAAGAATTTGTGATGTTTGCATTTTTATACGCTTGGGCGCGTATGCAAACATCATGCATGTACATAAAAAAATACACAAAAATTTTGTGTGTATGCTCTTTTATTTTCCTGCGCACATACAAACGCACACATGCATTGACATTAGTTGTATGCGCTTACGATTTATATCTTACACTCATACTCAAAACTACAATATGCACATTAACAAGCACACACGCATCAACACTACTTCTTTTAGTGTTTGTTACGAACAAAAAGTGTTCGCGACATCGGTTATTAAAACTCATATACACGAACATCAATCCATCCATATTGCTTCGCATTTATTATTGGTTAAGAATAATACATGCCGCGAGAATACATTAAACAAAAGATGGATTTACATTTCAAGACTGTTTACGCAGGCCTCTATTGGACACATGGTTTCTTGGGCAAATTTCTCATCATTTTGTGTAAATTACGTTTTCGCTATACGATTTTTCCAAAGAAAAAAATCGACCTGCCTTAATGTATATACTCCATACGTACTTCGGCACAGCCGAATAAAGCATTATTGCTTGTTGCTTTATACATTTCTTTTTACATACTTCTTACAACTACAATTGGAGCTGAAAAAAGTTAGCCAATGTAGCAATGGTAAATTAAGCATATAAAAAACATATTGAGTATTGGGTTCTTGTTTCAATTTTGATATGATATTTGTTGAGCTTCTTATTTGTTTAAATGAAAGTTTATTATGTTAAACTTTAGTTTTTGTAAGCAACTTTTGGGTAAAGGTTCCCTTGTGATCTGCATTAGCTCATAGGATCCAGATAAACTCCTAAACAATCAATTTCAATGTATTTTTAATAATTAATATTTTACTAAAAAAGTAAAAAAATAATTTGGGATTATTAGTGTATTAATGTTGAATTAAATTTTTGTTTGCCTTTTTTTTTTTTAAAGAGGTACCGTTTTTGTTATGAACTTTAATGGTTTTTATTTTATTCTGTTAATATTCAAAAACTGCTTTTTTCCGATGGTCGTGAAGTTTTTGCTGTGGATAAAATATTTAAAAAGATATGGCCTACTAAAAACAAAAATGCATTGAGTATAATTATCTCACAAAAATGTATATGGTTATATAAATTCAAAAAAGGCGTAAGTTATATTTAATATATTTTACAGAAGACACAAAATATATTTATTACACTTTTAAGTGTATTTAGTTCTTAGTAGTCTTTTGAATTTCGTTAATATTTTTGTTATTTATGAGCAAACGCGGATAAAAATATTATGGTTAGATAATTTTGAAATTTTTGTAAGTTCACCTAAGTAGTTCTGTTGTATGCTTGTATCCAGCTTTTTAATTTATTCATATATACGTATGTATATGACAGCTTCGTCTTAACAAATTTTATTTATAATGCAGGCTCCTACTATTTGTTTTTTAATAAATAAATGACAGCAAACTTTTTCTATTTTTTTTTTCTTCTCTTAATATAAACGGAAATAACTAGTTTTTACTTTTGTTGAATTCATTTGCTGCTGATAGTAGAATTAGTTCTACAATACATGCTTGCTATGGAAACGTGCATAGAGTCACACACATATTCAAACAAATGCAAACATAATCCACTGTTATGAGTATAAAAAGTTTAATGAAACAGGAAATGCTATATTTTAATTTTAATCCCAAGAAAAAAATATAAACTTTTACTATTTTCTTTGTTAAAAAATTAAAAAAATATAAATATATGATACGCAAAAGTTTGTATGTAGACAGGAGTTTGAATGCATCACATCAGCTTTCTTTCAAAGCTCATAAAATTTAAATGAAACCATCCTTTAGGTATACATTTGAGTTTGCTTACTTCTTTTTTCTTTTTTTTATATTAATTTCGTTCTACATCTTAATTGTTTAATGTTGCCAGCATCATAAAGAATTATAGCTGCATTTTTCTCCTAACGCTCTTTTAGGATCTCTAGTGTTTTTGTTATCACTGCAAGCGAATTCACTGTTACGTGCTTGGGTTTCCTTTCATATATTTTTCAGTTACTCGCTGTGTTTTTAAGCGCAACGTGGCGTATGAAAAGTATTTATTGTCTAAAAGTTGACAATGAAAGAATAATTGTTCACCAAAAAAAGGAAAAAAGAAATGAACGCACAAGAAATGCTAACAGCTGCATATGAAGAATATAAGTGAAGCAAAGTGGTAGGCAAAATAACAAAAACAAAAAAAAGACTTCTTAAATGCAATACAATGCAATAATACAACAATAGTAATTCTATACATAAGCAAACAGGAAACGCTAAAGTTGAAACAATAGAGCAGACTAGAGCAGTGGAGTAGAAAAAAGTTAAACACTTGCATCCTTACCTGTTTCCTCTTCTTTTTTTATTTTGTGAATGTGTGTACACACATGAATATACTATTTTGCTATGTGTGTATGTTAATATTGCTATCCTATTCATTTATTCACTCACAACACTCACTCACTCACTCATCTTTGCACACTTATGCGCTTAAATATAGTTTTAGTTAACAAAGGGCAGCAATGATGTTGGTAACATTGTAACGTTTTAATGCAAAGACTTAAAAAGAAAGTAAACAGAAACACAGGAAAAGCGGAAAATTAAAAAATAAAAATGGCATTTTTTTCATATTATTATTATTATTAACGTTAGAGCTTAGAAAAAAATCATGCACAAGGAAAACTGCAGGGATTTTTTTCCCTCGTCAAACCTTAACCGCGTATTTGTGGCGGTAAAACGTGTACAGAGATTTTAAATTTACATTGGCAACTGTGCATGTTCTGAGAACTTCTAAGTCCTGTGTTCTAGTTTGTATATGTTTTTCTAACAGCAGCATGTTTAGCCATGTTGTGGGTTGAGTCAGTGTGCATGTTTGGTTTTACAGCTTATTTCCTGTTACTTCTATCAGCAGTTGTGTGCGAATAATTAGCATTTATTAGACTTGTTGTTGGTTTCGATGTTTTCTAAGAAGAATTTTGACTCACTTAATAATTATTTAATGATTGAAAGCAGCTTAAAATTTAAATAGTCTTTTGTAATATATAATATTAACAAAAGAAATTTCAGACTTAGTAAAATTATATTACACCAGCTGGAACGTTCCCGTGCAATATTTTTACTACCAAATACAGTATGAAAAATATAATATTTCATTGTCTAATTTAAAAAAGTATATACATTGTTGAAATTATGTCGGAATTTTTACTAAATTAGACTGTAGCACGTTTTGTGTCCTGTAGTTTCCGATAGTCCTCTCCATTACCTTATTTCCCTTTAATTACTAGTTTTAAAAAAATTACTAAAGACTTTTGTCTAATTTAAAATATATATTTTAACAAGTAAAAACTTAAAAAATAAAAAAACTCGATGCGACCAAATTTAAACCGTTAAATGTTATAAATGATCATTCGAAAAAAATCATAACATAAACCCAAATATGATTTTCAAGTACCTGCAGAATGATACCAATTTTGATAAAGTTCACCAACTTTTTATATATTTCTCTAAACACAAAATGGCGTCTGGTGGCGGCTACCATATTAATTTTTAATTAATTATTAATTAATTAAAACAAATCGATTGTTGCAAGTCTTATTGCTAAATTGATTAGTTTGTCAGGAGAGGGACGAGGGGAATAAAACAGTTTCTGATCCCCTGGTCTCTCTTTCCCATAAACTAATCATTTTACCAATAAGACTTGCATTAAAGTAAGTTGTACACGAAATTTTATTGCTTAACAGTGGTCGGCTAGTATTTAACGGATCTGTATTAAACACTATGGTTTGTGTCTCGGGTTATAAGTTACTCTGTAGTACAGTGAAAAATCCAAAAGGTCTTGGCAGTATAGCTTCAACTTCATTAAATAAACCTTATAAGCATTTTATGCACAAAAAAAATTATTTCTTCGTACACTTTTTTTTTGCAAAAAGTAAGGAAAACATTTTTTTTTCACTTTTTTCATAATAATTAACAGGAATTCATTTTTTCCTAACATTATTTGGCAAAGTTGTAACTACGGTAAAACTGGACAACTTTTATTAACAAATCATATCTAGGCACACTAATATTTTATACAGGCCACTCTTTGCCTCAAAAATTGTAGTTGGACCCAGTTCTAGTATGAATGTGTGTCACCGTCTTTAAGAAAGAGTTAGAGGACAGACGGTGAAGTATTAAGCTATTAAATTTAACTTATTTTACAACACTGCAGTTGTGCATTTTCTTAATTTTAATGCCATCATTGCAACGCAACAAGCCATTTGGTTAGTTGTTTTTTTTATTCGCCGACGATGTATTGCTGCAAATATTGAAAAAGAAGGACTCTGTGATACCTATCATTATAGAAGCTAGTCCATATAAAAATAAAATTTTTTATTGCCACTACAGCCACTTTAAGAGAGCAGCCAGTCTAGGAGTAAAAGAATTTTATATAAATAAAAAGAAATTAAGCTACAATACGAAGTACGAGTGTATTGGTTTGATAATAAAAGTGATAAGGCAAAACACGTATTAGATAATAGCTTAACAAAATGGTTTTATACAATTTTAAGGACTTATTTCAGTATATATTAATTGGCACTTTAAAATGAAATAGAATACGAGAGTTGTTCTCCTTTAGTTTAACAAAACTAGAATTTATTATTACTTTAACTTCGCTTAGCCTAAAAATTAAACAAAAATATACATATATTGAAAACCTTCCAAAAATATATATAAGAAACAAGCTGGTTTTTGCTTTCTCTAGCAATAACTTTAAAAATTCCACAGCATCTATCAGATAAGGATTTGGTAAAGAAGAGTCTCTCATGATATCCTTTTTATTCGCCTTCAGTATCGCAATGTTCAAAATTGTCATTTTATATAAAGTGTGATGTTGTACAAACAAATTGTGATACTCAGCTCGTCCGATCAGGAAGGCTTTGAAGAGTTAACTAAGACTGCACTATTTCTCTAAGCAATATGTTAATCTGCCACTCTGGCAATAACAATTTTTCATATCATTTGTTTTTCTTTCTCCATAATATATATTTTGTTACTCATTAAACTTAAAACAAATCTTACGTTTATTTTGTTGCAGCTCGTTAAGTTTTTGTTTTAGTTTAATGGAGGGGGGGGGGGGGGGGAAGAAACTAATTTTTTCTCGTTCCAATTTTTGCACTTTGTGCAACAACAATAACCCATTTTTTATCCCTCTTTTTTATATACTTTAACCAAGATTAAATATGAGAATTTAAAAAAAATCGCAGCTATAAATTTTTTTTCTTACCATAATTATTTTAAATTTTTTTCCTTCTTTGCTGACGTTTGGTTTGCACAATGAATGAGTTTTGCGTATTAGTATTTTTCTTCATTCTTTTTTAAATGTTCTACTTTAGTGGCCAGCACCATATTTCAGTTACGGTTTTATGGATTTTCTGCTCATTTTTGCTTTTAAAATAGATGGTTTCCACTAAATCCTTGGAGGGCTAAAAAGGAAAAGAAAAAAAAGTTAAATGTTTATTTTACAGATTTTAAAAAACAATTAGAAATGTTGGTGGAAATTTGTTGTTATGAAAATAAAGAAATAGGTTTAAATAATTTGTCCTGTAACTTTAAATAAAATTTTTGTGAATATTTATATTAAGCTCTCGATAAATTGCTAAACTAAATATTTCATGTAAAGCCGGTAGTAACAATTTCTAATAAGGGAACTTCCATAGTTCTGTATAAAGAAATCCAAGGCGGGCTTACCCGCAAAAAGAAGTCATGGCAACTGGTTTTTGGAATGCACATGCTATAATCCATATTGTTACCTTCATGCTTACGTATTATATCAATTTAATAAGGAAATAATAAAAAACTGGACTATACAAGTTTCCATTACCAAAATAAAGGTATAGCGCTTCAAGGCATTGTTCCTTCATGGGGCATCCATTATCCAAACTTTGCCCTGTTCCCAAACCTGAAGAAATTATTCTGCAGAAAGGTAATTTAACATGCATTTCATTTTGATGCTCAGCAACAAAAACTGATGCATGTAAAATTTGACTATGGCAATGATAGAAAAGTTGATACAATCGTAGTTTTTTTTTTTTTGATAGCATATAACGTTCAAAACCCTTCCTACTATTTTATAAGTCTAAAATAATCCTAGTATTGTATGTCCATACCAACTAAGTTAACTTTTTTTTATATTTTACAATATTTCATAAAACTTAACATTGCAAAACTATTTAGCGTCCCAAATCAAACATCCTTTTGGCACTGTAGCGCGTGCACTTATATCGTGATATTATGTAATTTATTTATTTATACCCAAGCACAGTGGCTGAAAATCGTTTTTCATTGGCCAAAAGTCTAATTTTTTTTGTCACCGATTTTTAAAATTTTTACGCCTTTTTGTAGCTAATATATCCAGATTAAGGTAGCCAAAAACTTAGGTCAAACTATTGATAATTGTGGGCGTGGCATGCTGTCAAACTCAACCGTTTTTTTAATTTCAGAAAAAGGTGTTTTTCTTTTGTTTTTTATCAAAAATAAATGGTTACTACTCGCAAGCTATCATCGATAACGGCCTGCGGTCTTTTTTATAATGTTGGTAGGACTATAGTCTTTAGTTGTTGTAAGTGGTCACAGCTCTAGCGTTTAATATTACGGGCGTTATGAAATATTTATGAAACTACTATATTTTTCTCAAATTTAAATTTTAGTGGAATAGAACTTCTAGGGAACAAAAGGGAACAAGAAACGTATACCACCAGGAGAAAGGTGAAAGTGTCCTTTTTAACGCTATATATACTTTTGCACCCGTGACGACCCGTGGGTAGAACACTTTTTTCATTTTAATGAAATTACTCTAAAAAAAATTCAAATTAATTTAAACAGCCCTATAAGTACTCGTATACAATAGTGTCTTAAATTTTCACTTTTTTGCCTAAAAGTTTGTTTTTTTTTACTTTAGACTACGTAAAACGAAAAAAATTAAATATAATACCTGCGAAAGGGTTTAATGGCTTTGTTTTGATCAGCAAAAAATAAGTCATAAAATTATCACAATAGGTTCTACAGTAAACATATGATCTCTTTTTGAATTTACCTGTTATCAAATGTTAGGGTCAACCAAAGTCATAAACATTTTTATAACAATAATGGCGACATTAAACCACTAAAGATAAAAAACAACCCCATATTGGCGAGATACTAATCAGTTTTACCTGATATTAAGGTCTGAATAACATGTGCAGTTTTGTTCAATTTAAGCACTACCTGCTATGAAATTGAAGATCAATGTGTGAATAACATGTATCTAAAAATGTATAAAACTACGGATTCCATAAGGGATTACTCAGTAATAAGTTAATCCTTTAATTGTACGGATAAAATATAACAAATAAAAATATTCAGATAAATATGGAGAGCTTCAGTTATAAAGAACTGGCCGAAGAGTATTTTAGAAACAAAAACCAGGAAGATGTTCTTCGTTACGTTAAAATAAAATTAAACTTAAATTCGTGTAGCACCGAAATGCAAGAGCAATTATCTAATTTCGTCAAAGCACTAAAAAAACGCTACAAAGAAGTTAGCTACAGTAAACAAAACTTTTATATAAAAAGTGCAAACTGGTTAGAAGGCCAACTTACTGTCGCTGCAGAAACAGCAAAGCAAGATAAGGCTGGAAGACCACGCAAATCATTAATGGGCAACTGCAGTGATAGATCTAAGAGGCGGAAACTTAAAGATTTTAACGATGCAATTGGTTGTACAAATATAAAAGAATCTTTCCTACATCAATTACGATCACAGAACCAATTATCAAAAGTGGATATCATTAAAGAAGTTGTTAAAGCTAGTCCAGTGAGAACAAAACGGATTCTTAAAAGTATACCAACTCCGAGTGATGCAATACAGTACACAAATGAGGAGGCATTAGCATTATTTCTGGATTTGAAATTAACAAAACAGCAATATATTAAGCTCAGACTGCGTGCGATTGAAAAAGGGTCAAATATGTATCCAGCATATCATGATCAAATTTGACAGCAAAAAATAATAAATTTTTCTGTAGTAATAGCAATATTTTTAGATAATATTATTAAAGTTTTTTTTTTAAGTGCAACTATTCTTTGAGTGTAAACAAAATTGCAAATTAGACAGCAAAAAATTTTTAATTTTTCTGTAATAATAGCAAAATCGTTGATTTTACTATTTTTTTTTAGTGTAAAATTTTTTTTGAGTGTAACATTAAATAAATTCCATTATTACAAAACATATTTATAATTATTACTAATTTCCATATATTAAATTTTTTAATAAATAAAAAAATAATAAACCCATATTTCACTCTAAAAGTTAAAAAAATTCAAAAGTTCAACTTTGAGCTAGAATTCCTTAAAAAGTCCTCAATCAATTTTAATGTAATTAAAACTGAGTCAAACTGAACTAAATATCTATCCACTAAAATAAAAATTACTTCAATATTTTGATCAGTTCAAAAGTTACAGAATTTTGGCCAATGAAAAACGATTTTCAGCCACTGTGCCAAGGAGTTTTTCGATTTTGTTCAGCAGAGAGAAACGCTTTCAGGGCAATGAAATGGAAAATGTTCCTCAATTAAATTTTGTTGTTATGATTTTTTTAGCGATATGTTTTATGTTATTTCCATTTACGAAAAATAAATAACAACTCGTTGTAAGCGGTCAACATATGACCCTCGATTTGAAACATAATTGTGCTGAGAGCATAATAAGCAACATAACACAAAGCTACGTAAGACTAATTAGCAACCATTTTTATGGTTAAATTGGATTTTCATATCAAAATTTAATAAATGTAAAAAAACTCTTGAGTAAACATCTTCCAGTAATTAATTTATTTAAAGAGAAAAAATTATAATTTTTAGTTTAAATTTTCCAACCGTGGAACTAATACTTACTTATTTCTTCGTAAATACCAAAAATGTTTAATTAATTTACAAAGATGAAAAATTTGTTTTATTTAGTTACTTTTATATACTGAAAATAAGTTTAAGTTTTCCAAACCTGGAACTATATTTTTCACGTTTTAGATTTTGAATACTAATTTATTGCAATATTAAATTTAATTAATTAACAAAGAAAAAAAGACTTTTTTATTTAGTTACTTTTATATAACAAAAGAGTTTAAGTTTTCCAGCTCTGAAGCTGTGTTTTTATTTTTCTAATTTGTACACCACACTATTTCTTTCTAAAAGATAAAATATATTTATATTTATGATTTGAAAAGGCTAAAGATCGTACCGCTTTGTAAGCCAAATTACATGTGATAATTATTAATGTACAAATAACACCAAAGTTAATTGTAAATATTCTGACAAACGCGTAGTAGAATAGAACAACTTGCTGTTTTCGAAGGCCACTAAACCTTCATCGTCAGTGTGGTGCTAGTTTATGTAGATATCTGCTTTGCAAATGGAATATGTAAATTATTTTGGTTTCATAATTTTTATTAAGTTACTTTTTTTCAACAAATAAAAGTTAAAGTTTTCCAACCCTGGAACTAATATTTATTTAATTCTTCTTAAATATAAAATATACTTAATTAACAAAGATACAAATTTTGTTTTATTTAGTTATTTTTATATACCACAGAAATTTAAATTTTCCAACCCTGCAACTATATTTTTGATTTTTCTGACTTTTAATACCAATTTATTTCAACATAAAATATTGTTAGTTAACACAGAAAAAAGATTGGTTTTATTTAGTTATTTTTAAATACCAAAAACAATTTTAAAATTTTTCAGCTCTGGTGGAGCTGTGATTTTGATTTTTTTTAATATTTTAAATCAAACATTGGCTTTCTAGTTACAGGTATATGCCAAAAAAAAAGTATAAATTTTCCAACCGTGGAATTATACTTTAAATTTAAATTTTCCTGCTCTGGAGCTGTATTTTTTATTTCTGTATTTTTATATAATATCTAAAACATAAAACAAGAATTAAATAAAAAAAACCTTTTTTTACAAAGATTAAGATTAGCTTTATATCATAGTAATATTGCATTTTCATCCGATTTATGTATTAAAATATTTAATTTGCAATGAAAGTGCTTTTGTATTCCAAAATATTGTAAATTTTCTAACCCTGGAATCATGCTTTAAGATTTTTCCGATTTCTTATACCAATCGTTGTATTTCTTAAAAAAAAAAATTCATTTTAGTAGTTGACTTTTATAAACCAATCAAAAGTTAAAGTTTTCCAACCCTGGAATGAACATATCAATATATTTTCCTTTAAAATAAATAAAATAAAATAAAATAAATAAAAATTTTTTAGTAGTCTATTTTTTATATACTAAAAAGTCTAAATTTCCCAACCCTGGAAGGATCTTTTAGATTTGTTTTGATTTTCAATACCAATAGAGTTCTTACTGAAATTTAAAATAGCTTTATTTAATAACAGAACCAAAATTAATTTTAGCTCGTTACTTCTATATGCCAAAAAACATGTTCAAGTTTTCCAGCTCTGCAGGAGTCTTTTGTTATTTTGCTGATATTCAATACCAATTTTGTTTCATTTCTGAAACACCAGTTCAAAATAAAAAAGTCTCTAGATTTTCTGGGAGCTTCGGTAACCCCATTTGACGTACATCGATTGTTCGATAAACACCCAGAATATACATATATACTTCATAAGTCTTATATTAATATTGTGAAAATTATATACAGAATGACAAATCTATGTATATATATATATATATATATATATATATATATATATATATATATGAATATATATGTATGCATGTATATTATTTACAACAAAATTGACATAATCTTCCTTTTTTGATACGGTTTACAAAACATGCGAAGCATAAAAAATTTAATATTATGGTGACCTTCCCTAGAACTAAAAGGCCTTGAATAAACCCACGAGAACTCTACGATATATTGAACTACATACATTTGTACATATGTTTGAATATGTGGCATTAGATTTTCTATAAAAATTACATAAATTTTATGCATACATGTGTGCGTACGTATGTATGTGTGTACATGCAATAGTAATTTGCAGGGTTGAGCAATCGGAAACACTACATCTACCTGTGTACATGTGAATTTCACACAATATTTATTCAAAATCTTTTTTTTTTGTTAACATTATTCCAATGTGTATGTGACACATACACACAATCACTTCTGTTTGTTTAAAGGTAACAGAGGGCGTCGATAGTTTACTGAGAGTTTATGGCATCAGGAAAAAAACCATTTGATTGTTACTATTGTTATAGTTTGGTTGCAAATGTTGTTGGAAGAGGAAACAGCGCACAAAAATAATAAAGTAAGTAGTATGAATGTGAGGCTTGGCGATCAAGGATCCCATACATTTTTGGGATCATGCCTACGCTACAGTCGGCATTTTAAGTTAGTTGATTGGTACGCTACACAAAGAGAGTGTAGTGTTGTTTCCATCCCTGGAAAAAGTGTATTTCTTGGCGCGTTAAGATTTGTGGTTTTTATATTTTAATAATATTTCTTGGCGCGTTAAGATTTGTGGTTTTATAATTTCTTTGTATTCGCTTCGTCCGTGGGTGGTCAAGTTAATTGTTTGAAATTGTGTGTGAGTAATGAGATTCGGCAACTGGGCTGGCACGACTTGGCTTGGCTTGGGTTGGCTTGGCTTGGCTTGGCTTGGCTTGCCTGGGTTTGGCCGGGGTTTGGTCGGGGTTTGGGCGGGGGTTTGGGCGGGGGGTTTGGCTGGGGTTGGTTAGGATTTGTATACTAATTTTGTATGAGAAAAGTAACAACGATGATATAAGTGCTACCCTATTGTATTGTTGTTCTGTTGTTAAAAGTTCTGTTGTGGTTTTTTCTTTTTCGTTGATATGTATGAATGTGTGTTTGAAACAGTTGATTTAATTAAGTTGTTTGAATACAAAAGCTTGATCCTAACCATACACAACAAAGTTGATAAGAAATAAAAACCTCAAAAATAAATATACTATTACATATATATATTTTATTTATTAATGTGCTTGAAATTTTTTAAAAGTTCTGTTGTGGTTTTTTCATTGATATGTATGAATGTGTTTGGTATAAAAACTTGTAGGTACACATACCTTTTTCTATATAAATGAGGTTTGTTTACAGCTAATAAAATAATTCTTAGTTTAAAAGTTCTTTCTAACGCACTCACGTAATAAGTTCTAAAAAGAAAGCAACGTAAAAAAATGAACGATAGATTTATTTGTGAATTTTGTAAAAAATTATTTACATTGAATAATAATTTAAGACGTCATATTCAACGGTTTCATAATGGTCCTTCCTCATCGTTTAAGTGTACGACCTGCAAAAAACATTTCTCAGATAGAGAGGAATGGCACCGACACACACACACTGAAACAGAAGGTAATAACAATGGTGAAAATATAAATATTTTTTGTGATGATTGTGAAAAAGTTATTCTAAGAAAAAAGTGGTCTTATCATAAAAGAACAAATGAACATAAATATAATTGTTCTAAGAGATCAGATAAAGATGATGATGTTGATAATTTAAAACGTATAAAATCTTCATTCAGCAATCGTATTGCAACATATTTGATTGAAAATGAGAATGAAAATGAGTTAATACCTGAGAGTTTTCTAGCTTCAATCAGAGAAAAGGTGATAAGATTATTATGTAAGCATATACAAGAACATGATAACATAAAATTCAACATTGAGTTGTTCGCTGAATACATATTGATAAAGGAAGATAATGATGATGATGTTGATAATTCATCTATGATTGATATAAAGTCACATCAGACTAAAATGATTATTCTTGAAATGTATTCAACAAGAGAACATATCCTTAATATTTACAATGAACAATGTGATGTTATAGTGAAAAAGATGAGTGAATTCCAGGAGCGAGATAGTGGTTGGACATTGATTCGAATTATGCATTTGGAAGTGAATATTAACCAATACAAGTGTATAAAAGGCACGAACTATATTCCACTACCACGCTCAATACTGAGGAAGTTTGCCTGTATTAATGTTCAAAATAACGATGAGTATTGTTTTAAATGGGCTCTAATATCAGCATTGAATCCAGTTGTTTTAAATTCAAATAGATGTACATCATACAAAATAATCAATATTGAAGATGAAGTACTTGTGTTGGAAAACGGGATTGTTTTAAATTTTAAAAACTTGAGTTTTCCACTTCAGATTAATGCAATCAAAATCTTTGAAGCCAATAACAGTGATATTAGTATTAACGTGTTTGGTCTAGATGAGGATAATAAAGTAATCGGTCCATATTATTTTACACAAAAGGAAAAATCTAATCATATCAACTTGTTGTTGCTTGAGGACGTTGAAAAATCACATTATATATGGATTAAAAATATTTCAAGGTAAATACATATTTTATACTTTTTAACAAAAAAGTATACTAATTAATTTTTTATTTTTATATTTAACTTTTAACAGATTAATTAGAAGCCAATTAACATCCCATAAAAATAAAGTCTATATATGCAATGGCTGTTTAATACATTTTCATGAGGAATCATCGTTGATTAAACATAAAAAAGAATGTAATAGGGTAGTGACGTATATGCCCGACTCAGAAAACAGTAAGCTTAGATTTATGAATTTTAAAAAGCAAATGAATGTGCCTTTTGTTGGCTATGCTGATTTCGAGTGTATACTTGAATCAGTTAATATACAAAATTCATCTAATGTAAAATCAGTACAAAAACATATTCCATTTGCTTATAGCTATTACATTAAGTGTTCTTATAATTCAGATTTAGATATTTTTAGAATTTACAGTGGTGTTGATGCACCACAACATTTTTTTAAAAGTTTAGTTCATGATATTTTATCTATTTACACTAGACATCTGAGTGTTGTTAAACCAATGAACCCCTTAACACCCCTTCAACAGATGCAACATTATGAATGCAAGACTTGTCATATTTGTTCTAGACCTTTAACTAATGAGAATAAAGTAGCTGATCATTGTCATCTAACTGGTCAATATAGGGGTGCAGCCCATAACCAGTGTAATTTAGAATATCAAATTTCAAATTTCATCCCTATATTTTTCCATAATCTCTCGGCATATGATTGTCATCTGTTTGTAAGACAGCTTTCAACAATTGAAGGTGATATAAATATAATACCTTCAAATAAGGAGATTTATGTATCCATATCAAAGAGAATTACAGTCAATGAAAAAGCTACATTTGAGTTACGTTTTCTCGATTCATTTAGGTTTATGCCATCGAGTATATCAAAGCTAGCCAGTTATTTGTCCGACAGTGATTTATCGACAGTAAAGTCAAGCTATCCAAATCCTGAAGAATTCAATTTGATGAGACGTAAGGGAGTCTTTCCGTATGACTATTTAGATTCAATTAATCGACTTGATGAAATTCAATTACCACCTCGTTCAGAATTCTTCAATAAATTAAGTAATGAGTCATGTAGTGTAGAGGATTATGAACATGCGGAAAAAGTATGGTCAACATTTAAATGTGTAACATTAAAGGATTATTTGCTTTTATACCTAAAAGTAGATGTTCTTTTACTTTGTGACATATTTGAAAATTTCCGTAAAGTTTGTGTAAGCATATATAATTTAGATCCATGTCAATATTATACCACTCCAGGTCTATCCTGGGATGCAATGCTAAAAACAACCGAAATAGAATTAGAGTTGTTGACAGATATTAATATCTACAATTTTGTTCTTCAAGGTATAAGGGGTGGTATTGTACAGTGTTCTAATCGACATTCAGTAGCTAATAATAAATATATTAGTGAATATGATTCTAGCAAAGAATCAAATTATCTAATATATTTAGATGTTAATAACTTATATGGTTATGCAATGTCACAATACCTACCCTATAAGAATTTCAAATGGGTTGAGAATTTCGAAAATTTCAACGTTAATAATATAGCAGAAGATTCACCATTGGGATATATATTAGAAGTGGATCTAGAATATCCATCTATGCTGCATGACTATCATAATGATTTACCATTTTGTTCTGAAAATAAGAAAATCGAAATCATGAAACAAAAGAAACTAATAACTGATCTAAATAATAAAACCAACTATATAATACATTATCGTAATTTGCAGCAGTGTATACAGCATGGATTAATTTTAAAGAAAATATATAGAATTCTTCAATTTAATCAATTGGATTGGTTAAAAAAATATATTGATTTAAATAATCATCATAGGACTCTGGCTAAAAATTCATTTGAAGAAAATTTTTTTAAATTGCTAAATAATGCGGTATATGGAAAGACTATGGAAAACGTCGACAAGAGGAAAGATATTAAAATAGTATGTCAATGGGAGAGTAGGGGTAAACGTTTAGGAGCTAGGGCTCTTATAGCTAAACCAAATTTTCATAGTTCACTTCAGATTCATGATAATATGCATGTCATTCAAATGAAAAGAATTAAATCTGTGTACAATAAACCTATTTATATTGGATTTTCTGTTTTAGAAATATCTAAATGGAAAATGTATAATTTTCACTATGATTACATAAAACCAAAATATTGTGAAAACATAAAACTCAATTATATGGATACTGATTCCTTTATTTACGATATTAAAACAGATGACCTATACAGTGATATTAAAGGCGATATAAATACTCATTTTGATACGTCTGCATATCCGATAGATAATGTCTACAATATCCCACTTCTCAATAAGAAAGTTTTAGGCATGATGAAGGATGAGTGTAATGGTAAAGTTATTAAAGAATTCATTGGTTTAAGAGCAAAAATGTACTCAGTTAAAAAAGATGGAGAAGAAAAAGAAATTAAAAAAATTAAAGGGGTTAAGCAGTGTATCACTAACAAATTGAGTATAGATGATTTTAGAAAATGTTTGCTAGATAAAAAATTATATTATGATTCCATGTATGTGTTTAGATCTAAGGTTCACAACATTTATACTCAACATATTAGTAAATTATCGTTAAGCTATTTAGATGATAAGAGATTTATAAGAGATAATGGTATTAATACTTATGCATGGGGACATTATAGAATACCATCATCATCATCATCATCAAATTTAACTTTGTATAGTGATATTATGCGAGATGATGATGATGATGATGATCAAACTTTTTCCTAGATGTAAATATATAGATTAAGAAGTTGATGGGAATTTATAAATGTAAATGAATTAATAATAAAGAATAAAATAAAACAAAAAATTTTTACTTTTTATTTTAAATTATATTTATTATATAGAAATACTATATTATTATTATTAACATCATAAAAGCTTTATCATTCAAAGTAAGGGGGGGTTCGGTTTTTGCTTAAAGTGAAGTCGTGGTAATTTGTTTCAATTTAAAACAGTTTTCAAAATGAATACCATTAAACTAATACATTACAATCAAGTGTAGGAGTAATTATAATGTTTTTACTATATAACAAAAAAATAACAAACAAACAAATCTCTAATTTAAAAGTATATCTAAACTCAGAGTCATATCCATATGACGATTTAAATAATCGTTTTGAAAATGGTCAGTATTCTATGCTATATAATATGTATGCAAAATTTCAACAAAGCTTTTACATGCGAGAACCTGAACCATTGCTAGATGTTAACGATTACAAGTCTTACGCACCGCTTATTGTTGTTGATGTTTCACATCAAAATGAAACTGTTAAAATTGGACCTATTGATGTACGAATTGAATTTGATACTGAAGCAAACAAACCAATTCCAGAAAAAACATCAGCATACTGTTTAGTTATTCATGATCGCTTAATCGAATACTCACCTCTAACAAGCGAAATTAGAAAAATTATTTAATTATAATATTTCTTTTAAAATTTTTAATAAATGAAAAAAAATTTTTTATATATATATAAATAAAACAAGATCTTTTTAATTCTTAACCGATGTATTTTATTAAAACATTTATAGTTTCTTTTTACTTTAGTTTCGAAAACAAAAATTTTAAACATAAATGACCACAATTTATTGTATTAAAATTTTGATATCTATCATAATTATAACTAATGTTTTTTCCTAAATATTTTATTAATTGTTTTGGTGGCTGCAAATTGCCAAAGCTATCAAAATATTCGATTTGATTGTTGTTTTTCCAGTATGCTACCCAATGTGTGCCAGGTCCCTTTGAAGTATCCAGATTGATTATTCCACATTCTTTTTTAAATGGTTTGCTTGGAAGAGTGTTGCACATAAACACACCTCTAAAATTTGGAATATGTTTTGCATATTTTCTCAAGTCTACATCAGAAAGGGCTCTTTTAGGTAGCTTCATTAAAAATTTTGTTGATAAGGTTTTAAATATAATCCAAGTCCTTTTTTATATGGTTTTAAGAACATGCCTTTTCCCATCGCAATGGCTTCCATTGTATTATTGTGTCGTTTTGCTTCAGTCAGCTGTTCCTTTCCATTTTTAACTGCATTGATTGCTTTTGTAATACCAGATACACCACCAGCTAAACCACCAAGTGCACCCAGTGCAGCAAATATAGGGGCAAGCGGAAGAAAACCTCCAGATTTTGGTAACGGTATTATTCGAGGTGTTTTTATTAACGATTTTTTCTTCCCCTTGAAAATATTGTTTACAACTTTTCGTGAAATCTTTATAGCATCCTTCAAGTTTTCACTTTTTTTTATATTCTTTCTTGCACTTTTCAATGCATGTCTAAATAGTTGATGTTTATTTACTGAAGACAATCTTTTAGTTTTACTAATAACGTTACCCATACCGAATTTTGTTTTTGCTTTCATTGCAGTAGCAACAAACCAAGCGTTTGATTTTTCACCCAAACTACTATCGCTTGCTTTGACCCTTTGCCAAGCCTTTTCAGTTAAAATTCTATCAGCAATATGTCTTTTCTCTAAATCTTTATTGTTTGAGTATGCTATATCATGCTCTCTGCAAGCAGTATCCAATGGATTGATTCCTTGATCACCTCTAGCTAAACGTTTCTTTAATTTTGTACCAGGTCCGCAAAATTGATAACCGGGTAGATGAAGTTCAATGGGAAGTTTATTAATTATTTTATTTAGAAAACCTTTACCAATGAAGGATGGATGGCGACTGAATAACTTTTTATAAATGATAGTCATATCTATTGATACTTTATCGATTAAAGATTGAAATCAAATTGATTGAAAACAAATAAAAGAGACTGGTTTATATATTATGTTATCATTAGATTTCAGAATGCGTTTTTTTAAACAACATAAAAGGATTGATGTAAAGAATATTGAATCAAAGCTCGATTCATCAAATAAAATTCGTCATAGTTCATTACTACCGAATTCTATTCGAGCTCTTATTGTGGGTCCATCAAATTGCGGAAAAACAAATGTTATGATCAGTCTTATTGAAAGTCCTCATGGATTGAAATTTAAAAATATTTACTTATATTCAAAGTCAACACAACAACCGAAATATAAGTACTTAGAAAGTCTAATTAAACCCATTAAGGAGATAAATTTTTCATCATTTTCCAATAATGATGATGTTCTATCGCCAGACGAAGTTAAACCAAATTCAGTATTTATATTCGACGATATAGCTTGTGAGAAACAAAATCATGTACGTGCCTACTTCTGTATGGGTCGTCATAAAGATATTGATAGTTTTTATTTATGTCAAACTTATACACGTATACCAAAACACTTGATTCGCGATAATGCAAATATGATTATAATTTTTAAACAGGATGTAATGAATATTAAGCATATTTACAATGATCATGTTGGTTCTGATATGACTTTAAAAACATTTCATAAGTTATGTGCCGAGTGTTGGAAAGAAAAATATGGTTTTCTAGTTATTAACAAAGATGATCCTATGAATAATGGTCGATATAGAAAAGGTTTCGATATATTTATAAAGCTATAAAAGAAATATTACAGATATTTTAAAATCAGTACAAGATTAATTATTAAACTAATAGCTTCTCAAATATTAAACCGCTAACTGCTAAACTGATCTGTTTTGAATCTGTTTCTAATTCAATCTATAAATATGAACACAAATCTAGTTAATAATCTTATTAAAACTCGAAATATTTTAAAAAAGAAATATAAGAATATTTTGCTTGGAGAAATTGCAAATGATGAATTGTTGGCAAAGACATTTAAACCAATATCAAAACCATTAAAAGAATTAGTCCAATCAACTAATAGTAACATTATAAAACATGAAAAAGATCCGGATAACTCTTTTAAACATGATCTTGAGAATAATAAAGTTGCCTTCAGTACACCATATAAAAAGAGTAAGCTTGATTATAACACGTTTTCTCCAAACTTTAATAACAAGAAAATCGAGAAAAGTTCAAACACGTTTCAATCATTTGATGATGAAAATGATCATGATGACCATGATGATGATGATGATGATGATAATAATGATAATGTTGATAATGAGGATGGTAACAATGATGATGATAACACCATTGCAATACATCCCAATCAAAGTATTCAATATAATTTATCAAAAGTTAACTTAAATATATATGATAAAACCTATGGTCCTCATAAGGATAAAAATCAAATATGGAGACTGGGTAATGAACCCATCGCTTTCAATTCAACCAATATTACTGTAGGTAATTTAAAATGGCCCTTCACATCAGGCTTATATGAATTGTTAGTTTATAAGAAACCAATCAGTTATAATAAAACAGATTTAAATAATTATAAACAAATATTGGAGATGACTAATGTCCATAAACGAAATAACAGTATTAATGGTCAGATTAAAGGAAATCGTTCAATTAAATATACAACGATTATTAAAAACCTATTTAAACAACAACAACAGAAAATTCATAAGGGAAAAGGTTTAATGAAATTGAATAGAAAAAAGCATAATTATGTTTATTGGGATGATCCTAATGAATTGGTTGATAGATTGCGTCTTTTGATTTCATCAACAACAGCTGGTCACTCAAATCATAATAATGAAATTGTATCAATTATTGAGGAATTGAGAGAAGCAAAAATTATTATATAAATAGACTTAAAAATGTACAAACAATTCATATTCATAAAATGCCTATCGATAAGTTTGGACATTATATTGAAAAATCTGCAAGATACCAAAATCAACATTTCAAGATTCATTTGGATAGTGATCGTAATTTCAACTTTAACTTGCGGAGAATAAAAAATATTGCTAGTCCTGTATTGGAAAACGATGCCGTAAACAAAATTTACATGAAAACTTATTTAAGTGAAATAAAGAAACAATTGGATACAATGTACATGGAGAGAATTAAGGGAATGGAGGATCGTTTTAACGAAATAATACAACAACAAAACGTGCTGATTACAGAAAAATTTGATAATGTAGAAACACGTTTAAGTAAATTAATACATGATCAAAGCATAATACAAAATAATCTCAATCAATCACTAAGAGAAATGACATCATTATTTAATTACAAAATTGATTCAGTTGAAGAACGTCTAAATGAAAAAACGAAGCTCATTATAAAACATTAAAACATAGATATGTAAATCGTTTTTGATTTAAATTCAATATCAGCAGCATTTAAATTGATGTAATCTGTAAGATAGACGTTAGAAATGGAGCGACAAGAAGTGGTTCAGGAGCTTCATAAGCAAGCACGTAGAAATTTCATTCGACGTCGAGTGGTGATCAAGGGAATTGATGATCTTTGGCAAGCAGATCTTGTTGAAATGGGTGCTTACTCAAAATATAACAAAGGCTATAGATTTATTTTAACAGTTATAGATACATTTTCAAAGTTTGCTTGGGCTGTACCCGTAAAATCTAAAAGTAGTGAAGATATAACCAATGCTATGCAATCTATTTTTTCGCTAAAGAGAATTCCAAAAAACTTGCAAACCGATAATGGTAAAGAGTTCTATAATAAAATATTTCAAAACTTGATGATAAAACATAATATCAACCACTATTCTACATATAGTATAATGAAAGCGTCTATTGTAGAACGATTTAATAGAACTCTAAAAGGAATGATGTGGAAAAATTTTAGTCTACAAGGAAATTATCAATGGATACATATATGTAAGGATTTAATTAATCAATATAATAATAAAAAGCATAGAACAATTGGAATGACACCAAAGTCTGTTAACACAGAAAATGAAAGTTCTATACTAAAACAAGTCTATAATCATCCCAAAATATATAAATTTGGTAAACTAAAAGTTGGAGATCACGTTCGAATTAGCAAATATAAACATATTTTTTCAAAAGGATATACTCCAAACTGGACAACTGAAATTTTTAAAATTCGTACTTTACGGAACACAAACCCCAGTACTTATTTATTGGAAGACTATCAAAGGAATCCGATTGTTGGTGGATTCTATGAACATGAACTATTAAAGACACATTTTCCAAATACATACTTGATTGAAAATGTTATTAAAACTAAGGGGCACCAGGCGTACGTAAAATGGTTGGGATTTTCCAATCAACATAATTCTTGGATCAATAAAGATGAACTTCAGTAATATTATATATATATATATATATATATATACTTCAATATGAGATTTATTTTTTTACTATTTTTTATTATATTATAAAATTTTCAAACAAATTAACAAATAAAATATACATATATACATAAATAGTATTGTTTTGATTTTTATTTCTAATCAACTTTGTTGTGTATGGTTAGAGTCAAGCTTTTGTATTCAAACAATTTAATTAAATCAACTGTTTCAAACACATTCATATACATCAATGAAAAAAAAAAACTACAACAGAAACCGAATCTGATTACACACAATTTTAAAAACTTGTAGCTACATACCAAACACATTCGTACATATCAACGAAAAAAAAAAAACCACAACAGAACTTTTAACAACAGAACAACAATACAATAGGGTAGCACTTATATCATCGTTGTTACTTTTCTCATACAAAATTAGTATACAAATCCTAACCAACCCCAGCCAAACCCCCGCCCAAACCCCCGCCCAAACCCCGACCAAACCCCGGCCAAACCCAGGCAAGCCAAGCCAAGCCAAGCCAAGCCAAGCCAAGCCAACCCAAGCCAAGCCAAGTCGTGCCAGCCCAGTTGCCGAATCTCATTACTCACACACAATTTCAAACAATTAACTTGACCACCCACGGACGAAGCGAATACAAAGAAATTATAAAACCACAAATCTTAACGCGCCAAGAAATATTATTAAAATATAAAAACCACAAATCTTAACGCGCCAAGAAATACACTTTTTCCAGGGATGGAAACAACACTACACTCTCTTTGTGTAGCGTACCAATCAACTAACTTAAAATGCCGACTGTAGCGTAGGCATGATCCCAAAAATGTATGGGATCCTTGATCGCCAAGCCTCACATTCATACTACTAAAGTATAACTTTATCTAACGCAAAATGTATGCTTAATACTGGCATACATTTGCACTTTCGGCCATAAATATTGTGGGTATTAAATTAACATTTCTTATTACATATTTTTATTTAGTAAAAGTATAATAAATATTTTAGTTAATGTTCTTATGTTACTCGTATATTTACCAATAAAACATGTTTTATTACTTTTCTTAAGTTCTCGTTTAGTTTTTATTTTATTATGGAAATTGTAGAAATAAATAAAAATCTTATCAAAAGGAAAATTTGTTGTTACCTTTTTGTGACAAATAGAACACTTATGATAGTGAGTTATTAGCGAAAAGTTTTAGTAAAAAAATGTTAAAATATACAAACTTAAGGAACATAAACAAAGTTTTAATAGCTAATTCTGGCAGATGATTCAAAAACAGTTATCTATACTTTTATCAGCATTTTGAATTTATTTTAAAATATGGTCAGAGCTTTTATTCTTTTTCACTTTATAACAATCAAATGACAGAGAAAGCTATGGTATCTTAAAATTTTAGGTGTAAGATAAGTTCTGTATTTTTAAATAAAATCTTACGTGTAGCACTTTAACACTCTAATTTCTCTCAGTGTAGGTAATGTTAGTCCCTTTCCCAAATAAAGGCGAAAACTGGTTTATAACAGGCAAAAATATTCTACAAACACATTTGTCATACAATTCTATTAAAAATCGTTAAGTGCACCCAAGATAAAAATTAAGCCTAAATACCAAAAGTCAGTCGTAATTTGAAATGAATTTTACAGTTTATTTCATACTTTATTCACTTTTTCATTTTAGAGTGTGTTCCGAAGATTTGTAAAAAATGTTGCGGAGGATATTTTTGTAAAATAATTTAGTCTTCTGGCTATAAGTACCCGCATCACACATCCGATATGTATGTTGTCTAGTACATGTTTTCCAAAAAGTTTATGTCACGTCGTAAGCAATGCTGGGTATTCAGCGAATAAGAGCATCCCTTTCTTTTTCCTGGCAGCTGCTAGCGAAAATATTGCGAGAGAACCCTGCCTACTATGGTGCTATCCGCTATGGTGCAGTGGCCCGCCAATATCATGAGATGTCCCTCTAAGCCCTTTTTGCGCTACCCTCTGATGTGATTAATAAAGCGTATTATTGCTTTATTGGTGAAAATGACCAGGCAAGAAAATTTATATTTTTGAGATGGTTTGAGATTTTTGTTATGTCAAATATTTCCAGTAGATGTGAATGGGTATACGAAAAAATTTTGTGTATGGTGTCTATCAAAGAGAATTCATACGAGGAGATTTCCATTTGCAACTCTGCAAAAAATGCATATATATATATATATATATATATATATTTGCTAGCACACACTTTTAGTCATAAAATATCCTAACGAAATTAACAGCTGATCACCATTTCTTGAAGCTAGATCAGCTTGTGTAAATTCGCTTTAATGTATATTTGTCCAGTTATGGGGTTGCTCAATTGTTGCCATTTTTAAAATTTTATTTTTTGTTTAATTATTGTTTTGAACTTAAAAATAATACAAAATAAATTAAAATGTTGGAATATGATTCTAATATAAGATCACATGATGGTTTTAAAAAATTATCTGTATATGAAAATAAATTTGTATGTGCAAAACTGGAAATTACCAATTTGTAATAAATTATTTTAAATTTCGACAAGTTTTTATAGTTCCGTATACCAGAGGTGAAAAGGAACACTATGTGTCTGTGTGTCCGCCTAACACAGGCTGGTTTCTTAAGAATCGTAAGACGTACGAACCTGAAAGTTTCACAGAATATGGAACGCTTTGGCCGCTACAACAAGAAATATATGACAGTTAAAAATTAAAAAGTTTTCTCAAGCGAGAAATTTCTATTTCTGGTGAAACAGCAAGGAATTTAACACATGGTTGTCATAGGATGGAAGTGATCCAAAAAACTAAATGGTATGCGATTAAAAGTTTGATATTATCAACTGCCTTAGAATATTAAGTTCAGTACCATTAGTATCTAATGAAATAGTTCAAATTTTTTTTGCTAGTATGTAATAACAGAAAATTATATATAAACACTTGAAATTTTCAAAGTTAGTATATTTTTATGCAGGCTACACCAAGTCAGTAAGTAAAAAAATAAAATTAAAGGGTATTCTATGAGTTAATGTTATTTTGAATATGTTATTTTAACAACTGTATCTTGGAAATCGTGAAAATAAAACTCTTGAAACTTTCAAAAACCCTACACTAAAAAAAAAGACATGTTCTATTATTAAGAAATTTTTTTTCCTAAGTTCAAGTAAGAAAAATTTCTAATATGTAGTTTCTACAAGTGAGGCAGACGACTCGTCTAGAAAATTTGTATGAAAATCACTCAAGAATATGAGTGCTTTCCATATAAATTTTATACTCAAGTCGTCCGTCTAGTTTGTAGAAACAGGGGGTAAGATTAAGTAATTTTTTACAAAAATCTAGTAAAAATTATCTAATATGAGTAAAAAATAAAAAGTTCATGTCCAGAAAAATAGTTCATAAAAATACACAATAAATTTCTCAAATGTCAGGAAATGTTTACTGACTTAGAGGAAATATTTACTAAGAGTAAGAAAATGGTTATAAACTGAAGGAAATTTTATATTAAGGACTAGTCAATTTCGTCTTAAATCAAAAAATAAACTTTAGGAAATGATTACTCCTGATTAGTTCATGAAATTTGACTTACTTAAAAGATGTAAAAAGGTATACTAAATTTTAGGGAAATATTTCACAGTTTTAAGTATTTTTTCTTTGAATTATGGAAATTGTTATTGATTTGCATTTAGCAAAACATCTAAGTAAATTTTTCATATTTTCGAGGAATATTTGAACCTGAAATTAATTTTTTTGTAAATAAAATAAAATTTTAAAACTTAATAATTTCAATACTTATTCAGGCTGCCTTGTTAGGCAATTGGTTAGAGTGGTTGTCTATCAATCAGAAGGTTGCTGGTTCAATACTTGGCTCCTCTCAAGGAATTTGTATGTATGTGTGGTAAATTATAATATAATTAAGATTATAATATGAAGATATAATAAATAACATATCCTTTGGCATAGAATTTAATTAAAAATAAAACTAAGTTCCAGAATTAAAGACAAAAAAAATTGAAAAATTTACTAAATTTGAGATCAAAGACGAAAAAATTTGTTTGCAAAGCTCCGAATTTTATTTAAAAATTTTACTTAATTTTAGGGAAATTTTTACTAAAATATGAAAATATAATTACTTTGAACTAGTTCATTAATGAACTAGAAATTTAGTAAATATTTTACTGACTTCAAATAAAAAACAGCTTTGGCGCCATACGACAACTTTTTTTTATTCAAATTTAGAAAATTTTCCTAACTTTTAGTTAATTTTTTTTTTGAGTGTAAAACTAAAATAATCCCAGAATTAGAAAAAATACCAAAATGAAAACTCGCCAAAATAAAAATCGCTTATATAAAAAATATCACCAAAAATGAAATAATTAGCTAAAATTCAAAAAAAAATTACTGAAAGTAAAAATACCGCCATAAAACTAAAACAAAGTCGTCACAAGACGAGAAAAAAGCACCAACACGAAAAAATCACCAAAACTAAAAAACGCCATAAGTAAAAAAATCGCTAAGCTAAAAAACACAAAAATAAGGCCAAATGTAAAAAAATTGCCAAACGAAAAAAATGTTCCAACTAAAAAAATCAGCAAAACGAAATTAAGCACCAAAAAATTTTAAAAATCGTCAAAACTAAAAAAATCGTCGAGAACTGAAAAAATCATACAAACGAAAAAAAACGTCATAACCAAACAAAAAAGCACCAAAACTAAATAAATTGTTTAAGCTTAAAAACACCCTAAAATGAAAAAATATCTCAAAATTAAAAAATCGCTAAAAGCTTAAAAAGTCGGCAGCAAAAAATTAACACTACAACCAAAAAAAAACTTCCAAATTTAAAAAAAATGCTGAAACGAAAAATTGCCAAGATAAAAAGCTCTTAAATGGAAAATATCAGCAGAAATATAATAAGTGGCTGAAATGCCAAAAAAGTTACTAAAACTAAAAAAAAATCGTTCAAACAAAAAAAAAATCCGAAAAACTAAAAAAAATTTTATATTTCATTGACATCAGCTTGTTGTACAATACTAAAAAGGTGAAAAAAATGTGGGTTTCTTTTATATAGATTTAAAATTTCTGCATCTGCTGAAAATTTGAAATTGTACTGTGGATTAGAGTTGAGCGATATTTTGAAACCTGTTCTTTTTTCACAGCGATTGAAAAATCACTAATCACAACTGTGACTGAATTTATCAAGTAACAGGTTTTGGAAATATAGTTCTTTTATACAAACTGTGATTGTTCTTATATGCTTAATTAACATTAGATAAGGCTACTACATGTATTTTTTTTACCTTCAGCTTTTGTCTATAAAAAAATCGTCAACTCGTGTCAAATCGTCTTTTCTGGCAACTATGTACATCTCACATGTTCATATTTGCAATTTTTGTCTCTCTGCCTCTTATACGAAAATCTCAATATTTGGACGGGATTTGGATTGCTAATTGTTTGTTCTTGTCGCTCTTCTTATTAGTGTTTATCAAAATACCAATACTAATAAAGACTTTTAAAGCAGAAAAGCTAAAATGAGTTAAACTGTGATCACAGTCACAGTTTAATTTCACTGCTGCTCTTCTCTTCTCTTATTAGATTTTTTCAAAATAACAGAACTGCTACAAACAAAATACTGCTAAACTGTAATCACAGTGACAGTTTAAAAGAACAGCGATTTAGAAATAACATTCACAAGGAGCAACATTATTGAAAAATCGCATTATCGCTCATCACTACTGTGGATATATTTTACATTTAGTCAGTACTAAATAAATAATCAAGTCGTAAGTATTCCTGCTGTAAATTCCACTACACCAAGCATCACGCTTATGTTTCCATTATATTTCAACACTGTGTAGAATATCCATGTGTTTTATTGAATATTTTATTCATTTAAATATTTTCCTAATTCCATTTAATCGTTAACCTTTCAATATGCAGATTTAGCAAAATCAATTTTTTCATGCCTCCCTTAACATATGCAATTAAAAATATTCACTTTTCACCTACTCCAATGACCTTTACTTGCACTTTTGCACACGTGTCGTTACACTTGAAGGAACTTGTACACGAAAAATGTTGTTGTTTTGCTTTTACTGGTTCAAAACAAATTCTGATCAGCAATTAAACTAAACTCTACATCCGTTTTGTGTACATAGTTTCTAGTTTCCAGCAATAATATTTGTTTTTTGTTGTTGTTATTGTTGTTGTTGTTTTTGTTGTTATTGTTGTTGTTGTTGTTGAAATTTTAGCAAGTTTATTTTTGCAGTGAACTTTTATTCAATTATACACTGCAAGCAAAATGAATTAATTTGAAAAACTTTTTTGCAATTTTATTAAAGGGGCTGGTGGGAAGGTAACCTTTATATAACCACTAAAATAATAAATGTTGAATGAATGGAAATAGTGCAGTTTTTGCACGTTTTTGCAATTAAAAACAATAATAATAGTACTCGTATCAATAACAAAGTTCACTTCAGCAGTTGTAGTTATGAAACTATTGTTGTTAAAAACCAAATTCCGGGTTTGTTTTTTTTTGCTTTAAATTAAATACTTTTTTTAGTTAAAATTTTTTTCGAGTTTTGTTGTTTTCCATATACATATTAATAATTTAAAAGGGTAAATATATATATATATATATATTTAATTAAAATATTTCAGCAAAAAACGAATTTTTTGCTTGCTAAGCAAAAAGTTTTAACCAGAAAACTATAATAAACATTTGATTAATTGCCAGGTAGTATGTTTGTTTTTTTTGCCAATGTTGGCTTAATTCAAATTGTTAAAAAAAACACACGAAATGTAATTAATTTTACTTGCAATTGGGTCAATAGAGCTGTACAAAAATCACAACAGCTTAAAGTATGCTTTGAATTTAGTGAAAGCGAGTTATTTGCATTTTTTTTCACTGCAATTTTAATTACAAAAAATATTTGTGTATCAAAAACTGCTACGAAAATTACATATATTTTAAATTAAATTGACTTGTTTTAATTAAATATTTAATTGCTAAAAAATGTAATTCTGTTACATTTACATATACAACTATTTGCATTAAAATATAGTAAAGTCATTGGATTCCATATCAGTTAAAATTATTTACAGTTAAAAATAAACTATGGAATATTAAACCAAAAATTACGCAATATTCTACAAAGTATTTCATTAATTGTTTGAAATATAGGAAAGTTCTGTATACAAAAAAATAACATCGCTACCTTAATATAAAAAGGTTCTAACTTGTTTTTTTAACCCAGATTTTTGCATTTCTTCAATATATTAGATAGTCTCTATATTATATTTTATTTTCTGCTTAAAAAACTCTTTATTAGAGTTTATCCAAAAAATTCTTGAGAAAAGCTAAAAACTCTAAAAAAATATTATTGAGAATTACATACTCAAAACCTCAAAAAATCTTTTTTTTCGCAAGAATCATTTTTATTTTTCTGAAATAATTATCTTAAGCATAGTACTCTGTTCAAAATTGTGAAAATTTTTTATCAACATCGATTAATTCCTACGAACAATTTGATATGCAAATAATATTAACTGGCGCCTGAAACTATGCTAAAGTTTCTTATGTTTGTAGGGACATCCCATATGTTGGCTGTAAATTCCATACGACACAAGTGACATTCTACTTATTCCGTATGAAAACTTAAAAAGTTGAGTATACATATACATCAAATGTTTTTCCCAAGATAAACAGAGTACTATTTCTGCAATATTTTTTCCATATATATTTCATGTAAATTTTAAACAGAGTTCCAGGCTTTAGGCACAAATAAATGCATTCTATAACAATACACATTTCTCATTTAAGTGAGGCGGCCTTCAAGAAGTGCCATCCCTTCTGCTAGTACTTCTCAGAACACTTACAATTAAATTTAATGTTAGTTGTTCTTTAAAAATAAACAAATACAATTTGGATTCTTGAAAAATAAAAGCGTTGGCCTAATCAAAACCAAATATAAAAATTTTTCATATTAATACATTACAGACGTAGTAACGTCTATAAATATACCCCAAGTATACTTTTTATATTCAAAGTCATGATCTCATTTATTCTCTCCTTCCAGTAAAAAGTTTCACATTTTTTACTTTTAACTTTCGTATAAAAATCTCATAAGTATCTCTTGTAATGTTTTATAAAATGTATAAACTTTCATCTTATTAACATTAATTGTGAATAGCGAAACTATTCCTATTAAATACATAAGTATAAACTTATTTTTTAATTTTAATAATCTTTTGCCTTCTTATCATAATTCAAATTAATTTCCCAACTTTTGTCATTAGACAAAGCTAAAGAACCATTAAACCCCAATTGTTACCGCGTGATAGTTAAACTCCCTGCTGAATCGTTTTTAAAATTGACAAACATTAAACAGAGATAAAATCTTTTTGTGTGCCTAAGAGCCAGCAACAAATTTCTAACTTTAATTAGCGACAACAAAATACAATTAAATGGATCTTGTTTCCCATTCCTTTTGGATAAACATACAATAAGGCCATTTTGTTTTAAAGGAAATGTAATAAATGTATTGAAGAAACTATCTGAAGTAATTTATAATCTCAAGAATTTAAAGTTTTTTTTAAATTTATTGCATTCAATATACATTGCATTCAATAAACAAACAAATCATATTTTTAAAAATATATATAAATACGAATTTTAATAAATAGTATTTAATAAGTATATTATATTAGCAGCACTATATATAACAAAATAGAAATAAGTTTCAACAATGAAATTAGCATGGACGACAAACTGCCGCCGTATGGCATTGCTTTTCTCAATATAATTATTCTCATATGACATATTGAAGTCGGCAGCTTGCTGTGTTGAAAGTGTTTAATGTTTTAGTGAGTTTGTGGCTGAAAGCCAAAGGAGAATAAGTGCCAAAACTTTATTGTAAAAAAATGTTTTAGACTTACATATGCATTAACACATTCACCACAGCAGGCTACACAAATACACGACTTCAAATGCCGCTAGTAGCATTTGTCGCCTCGTAGCCAGCTACTTAATTATTTTGGAGATGGCGCACAGTGAGAAAACGCTGGCATTAAATACAAAGAGTTATTGTGGAGCTTTGAAATTTTGCACAGGTTATTTTTGAGACAATTCCAGTTTCTTAAAAAAAAAATTAAGAAAATTCAATTCAACCTTCAAATTTGATATTACAGCTTGCACTATCAATTTAAATTAAAAATTATGCAACTATCTAACCCAAAGTCAAATTTTCAATCAAATGTATAATGTAAATAAAATAATAATAAGCAATAAGTGAATAGTTGTAAACAATTAAAAAAATAAATTTAAAAAGTTGTAAACATGCTATTGCATACTAACATGCGTATAGCGACATAATGTGCGCGTCGCGTATTTTTTGTAGTTTTTTGTACATTTAAAGTACTTTTGCAAACTTTTGCTGTATGTCCTTTACTTCAAATTAAAGCTGAGACTTTAATCTCTCATTTGATATAAGTCGGCATCTAGGGCGAGGGGCTGCTCTATATTTCCTAGTCCATTGAAAATGAAAAATGTTCAATTTTTACACCACAATTCTGTTGTTAAAAAATTTTTTGTTTGTGTTTTTTGTTAAATTTCTTCTTTCACCTACTCATTCCACAACAACTAAATCAATTAAAAAAATTATTTAAAGTTATATTTATTATTTATTTTTTTTATTAATAAGCTTTTGAATATTAAATATTGAACTAACATATTTCAAGCGCGTTGGCGTACCTCAACTTTGACTTGCTCTAGACAAAAAAGTAATGAAGTTATGAGAATGAAATTTCAGGGAATTGTTACCTGTTTGTTATCTGTTAATATACTGTGAAAATTTCATCCAAATTGGACGACACGTCAAAAACCATTTTGTGCCGCGATTACTATACGGCTGTCTCACTGTGCGGCGGCAGCACCATCTGCACCTCATATTTAAATATAAATAGAAAGTTCAGTATTGACACCTTCAAATATTTCGCATTTATAAAAATTAAATTACTCTTTCGAAATGTACTTATAAATATAAAGTACTAACATTATAAAAATGAATCAATTAATGCTTTACGTCAATTTTTGGATATTGTTTCTGTTAAATAATATAAAATACTTGTACGATATCATTAATTCAACATTTTGTATTATACTGGTAACGCTGACATTTTTTAATTGTAGCCAAAGAAATAGAAATTAGTTGAATTGGACTACAACGACAAAAAGAGCATAGGCAACAACGCCCTGTTGTCTGCCGTTTTCAAAAGAATCACCCTCATGTATTCTATCCTTGATAATTTGTAGTCGGTAGTTTTTTGTGGTGAATGTGTTTAATGCATTAGCAATTAAAACATATACTAATATTTGGCACTCTACAAAAACTAAGACGTCCAGCTGTGCTCTTATAAATAAGAATTTTACTACTAATAGGAAATCAAAATTTTAAGCTTCAATACTCAAAAATTTCTTTTATTCACTTGCCAACTCCACAGTAGCATAGCTACAAAAACATTCTTAAGCGAGTTTTTTTTTGTATTTTCCAAAAAATTTTCTTTGTGTAGACAAGAAATAGCCCTTTCATAAATAAACCATTAATTCAACCCACACCACACTCCCTTTTTTCTTCATATCTCACATTCAAAAATCAATACCCCACGCTTCCATATAATTTCCATACAATATCAATATAATATTTTTAAATGGTTTAATTTTTATGTTAAAGAATTTAATATTTCTGTTCTATACTATTTGAAGCTTAGAAAAATTTATTCATGCATTATTAACTAGTTATTGGAATATGATGATTACCCAAACAACAAACACAGATAACTTATACAATACTATAAAAAAAGATTCGATTATATATATAAAAATTCAGTTCAAAAAAGAAAGCAAACCAAAAAAAGATCGGCAAATCCATTGATTAGTGAAGAGATTATTAAATATTGTGACATACGGGATAAACTTTTCAAAAAATGGCGAAAAAATCGCAATAACAGTTTATATGAAAATGAATTCAAAACTTTTAGAAACTTTTTGAATAGAAAAATAATTTTTGAAAAAAATAAGTATTTTAAAAATAAATTTATAGAAAACAGATATAACATGCGGGAAACGTGGCAAATAATTAATGAAATAATTGGTAAAAAATCAAATAACATTGATAGTTTCATAATGCGAAGTTTTAGAAACGAAGATCTAAGCACCGTTTTAGATAAATTTGCATCAAATTTTATTGGCAATGTAAAAAACCTATTACACAACTGTAATATCACAACAATTGAAAATAATGAAAGCACGTTACAAAATACCATATACGTTGAACAGACAAACGAGCAAGAAATTTTCGGCATATTAAATTCTCTCAATGAAAGAAAAGGACCAGGTATAGACAAAATTAGACCGAAAGATATTAAAATAAATGCTGCTTACCTAACACCTATTTTGACAAAACTCATAAATTTAAGCATTGAAAACGCCACAGTTCCAGAATTGTTAAAAACGTCTATAGTAAGGCCAATTTATAAGAGCGGAACACAATCAGATATAAACAACTATAGACCAATTGCTATTCTTCCTGTCATTGAAAAAGTTCTTGAAGAAATTTTGGTTAGAAGGCTCAGCGGTTTTCTACGGAAATACAAAGTAATACACAGGAATCAGTACGGCTTCCAAAAAGGTAAGAATATTAACCAGCTATTAGGAAATTTCTCTAATTATGTGAACGGATGCCTAAGTAAACATATGCACGTATTGGCGCTGTTTATAGACTTCAGTAAAGCATTCGACACTCTCTCCCACAACAATATTATTCGTGTGTTAGAAAGAAATGGCATAAGAGGCAGAATCCTGAATTGGTTTAAATGTTATTTAGAATGTAGAAAATACTGCGTTAAAATAAACAACAGACTCAGCAACGAAATTACTTATGACTGTGGAGTGCCACAAGGGTCTAAGTTGGGGCCAATTTTATACATAATATATGCGAACGACATGCTGAGGTTCCTAAAAGAATGCGAAACTTTTGCGTACGCAGATGATACTGCTATTATTGTGGCAGATAATAATATTTCAAATGCTACAACAAAAATGCAAAATAAACTGGATATAGCAACAAAGTGGTGTCACGACAACGGACTAATAATCAATGCTCAGAAAACAAAAATTATGCATATCAAGCCGCGTCATCTACCCAATGTACAAGTAAAGTTAACATTTCATAGCACTGATTGTCTGCATGCCAAAGCAACCAACAGGATAGGCTATAGTGATATATGCTCAACAATAATAGAGAAAGTCGAAAGTTACAAATATCTTGGCGTATACGTAGATAGTAATTTTAAGTGGAAAACACACATAGAAAATTTACAAAAAAAAATCAGAAAAACTTCATATATGATTTACCATTTAAGCAATTGTGCACCATATAGTATTCTACGACAAGCATACTTTTCCCTAACAGAGTCGTACCTTCGACATGGCATAACAGCGTGGGGAAGCGTAAAATATAGCAGCACATTACAAAAAACACAAAATCGTATATTGAAAATCCTGTGGAAAAGGACCAACGTAATTACCAACACAATAACACAAAGAAACAACAACAACAATGTCAACACAAACAACAACAACATGAACACAAATAGCTACAACAGAGTCAACAACATCAATAATAACATCAACACCAACAACGTCAACACTAACAACATGAACTACAGCGTCAGCAACAACTTCAATGATATAAGCAACAACATTATAAACAACAGCAACTTGAACTTGAATAATAACATTCACAACAACAACAATAATAATAACAGCTACAACAGCAACAACAGCTTTAACAGAAGAGTAATCAACATAAACAACATTAGTATTAACATAAGCACCAACAACGTCAACAGCAACAATATGAACTACAGTGTCAACAACAACGTCAACAATATCAACAACAACGTTATGAACAACAACAATTTTAACTTGAACAACAACATTCACAACAACAATAACAATAGCACCGTTACCAACTACAACACCAACAATATTGCCAAAAACTTGCAGATTTTGAATGTTAAGAATATATATTACACAACGATAATAAAAGAATTTTTCAAAGACAATAGATTTTTGCAACCAATTGACCACATTTACAACACCAGGAGACGTGCGGAAGGCAGATTTAAAATTAACCACCTCAAAAATGAATATGGGAGAAACACATTATCTGTAATGTTGCCCACAATACTAAATAAAATCCCTATTAATATAATACAGACATCCAATCAATTTAAACGAAACCATCTAATCAAGAAATATTTAATTAATCTTCAATAATCAATCCTTTGTTTAATTAAAATTCGTTACATTAACTTCATTGTTAATAATATTTTTATTATCAATTTTAACCTGCTATTTATTTCGTTTTTATTTTTATTTTTATTTACCACTGTTTTTCTGTTTATTAAATATTTATTAAATATATATTTGGAAATGAATTTTAGGAGGAAAAAGTTAAAGTTATAAAATATTAACTTTATACTTATTTAATGTACATATTTATATAGAAATAATCTTTAGTTAAGATTGCAATACAGTGATAATTAGTAATAATTTTTCTGCAGACAAGCTTTTAAGCTTTGCGGAACTTATTCTAGTAAGAATTGTATGAAAATTATTGAAATAAAACTTATAACTTATATTAACAAAAAAAAAAAAAAAAAAAAAAAAAAAAAAAAAAAAAAAAAAATTATATTCATATTAAATATTGATATTAATTATTAGTTTTTTCTCTTCAGTCTTTAAATATCTGTGTGTAGCACGTGCTTTAAAATTTTCTGTAAAAGGGATTCGTAAATTGTATAATATTTATAAAAGTTATAAAGGCTTTAGTAAGGTTTTTTAAAACAAATTTTCATACAAAATATTCTTAAAAAGTCTTTATAAAGCGTTAATAATTTTTATAAATAAGGCTCTAAGTATTTAAATGAAAATATTGCTTTAAAGGGTTTTATAATTTTGTTACTTAAATTTTATGGAAATTAAATAAAGTGACTGTTAAAAATTATTTTAAGAACAAATTAATATAATATATAATATTATATAATTTTTTGCTGCTAAATATTTATGAAATAGGTAAGGAAAAAGTCGTTTAAGCGAAAAAAGAACCGAAACTAAAAAAAACAACTGAAAAAATCGCAAAAAAAACGAAAAAAACGCAAAAAGAAAAAAATTGCTAAACCAAAGGACAATGAAAAAATTGCTGAAAACACCAAAATTAAAAAAATCGCTAGAACTAAAAACACTACAAAAAAATTGAAAAAATTACAAAAATGAAAAAAATTGCTAAAGCTTGTAAAAATATAATTTGTAAAAGAACAAAAAAACATCACCAATAAAATGAAAAAAAAGACAAAACAAAAAAAGAGTCAATGTTAAAAAATCGCTAAAACTAAAAAAAATTTCCAAAACGAAATAAGCGGCGTACATAAACCTTCTTGTACGCATTTTACTAAATTTATTTTGTTCTAGGGAAGGACATATAATACCAAAAAAATTTTAAATTATTATATCACAACCATCGCGATGTATCGTTTCCCTCCAGTGACCCTCTTTTTAAATTTTTCAATTATTTTAATTTAATGTTTGGCAAATTTATATCTAGTAATTTTTATAAAATTCCCTTGAAAATTTCTAACAAATGAGCGAACATTTTGCTGATAAGCATTTCAATTACCTTGACATGACACACAATTAAATTGAACAGCACAGCACAGTACAGCACAGCAGAAGGTGAAATAAATAATACAAATGAAAAAAAGTGCAAACCTTAAAATCTTTATTATACACAAATGCAAATTATTATTATTATTATTTTGCTGTAGAATGATACTATAATAGTGACCACAAAACGTTGTATTCAGCCATTAAAGTAAACCACAATGAAGCTCTAAAAACCATACCAAGAATACAAAAGAGATTGAACATTAAAAAAAAAGTTAGAAATAATTTTTTTATAATCTTATATTTCTATTTACAGTGAACTCGCGATAATATCAACTAAGTCAAACCAAGCTAGTTCAATTATGTGAACAACTTTTATAAATAAGGCCGTTAAAATTTAGCAAATAAAATGGCCAATGGCCCTTTAACCTAAATTAACGACACTACCATAGAACTTACTAACTATATAAGTACCCTGCAGGATACGTGGGGTAAAGTGTCCCCATGTCACCACTTTTGTCGACTATATTAGTGTTATTGTGAATAGATCGTCTACATATTAATATTGTTTCGGTTTTGTACAAAATAATTTTTCAGATATACACAACTATGCGTCCTCTTAATGTTTTATTGGTTTGTTGAAAATAAAAGTTGCGTCATGAAAAATTCAAGTGTTTATAAAAATTAGTTAGAAAAAAAATTCAAATGTTAACACCTAAAAAATGTAAAAACTAAACATTTTTTAGTGAAAATGTCAATTATGGTAATTTTTTTGAAACTGTGGAAGATTTTCAGATCCATACGTATGTCTTTGACTTTACTAATTCAGCAAAATGCACAATTTCAATTATTCAGTACAGTTTTACTATGGACATTTCCTACAGAGTATTTATATCGTCAATAGTAAGTCGCTACAATCTTACTATTGACATTTTCCACATATGGTCCTACAAGAACTACGTAGTCAGTATTGACATAGTCTACTGGTAGATTTCGTAGGGCAAGCCTGTGTTAAATGTCAATAGTAGATACCATTAATTGGTGTATAATTTGTCAGTAGTACTGGTGACATCGTCAATAGGTAGTCAGTATAATTTTACAATTGACGTTTTCTGCAGGGTAATTACTAATATGATTGACAAATTTCATTACTAGCTTTCAAATCACATTACATAAAATTTAATTGATAAAATAATGATTCCTTTAGCTTTGAAAGATAGCGCTTTATTAAAATCATTAAGTTGGTAATCCAGTAGGAAAGAACTTCCACCAAAAGTGCTTAATTCTAACCCCGATTATTTATTCTTAATTTTTTGCTCTTTAGTTGAATTTTGACCTGAAAGGGCAAAAAATAACTTAGATAATAAGTGTAACAAGTGGCCCCCATTGTATCACATTTTGCATTACTGAGTCATACATAAGTGTGCAACAGTAAAGTGAGTGGGTCATTATTGCTGTAGAGCGTCGGCAGAGTGAGTGTTGTGTGCATACCGGAAGAGAGAGGGATACTACTTTAAGAGCAGATCAGCCAGTTTGGTGCGACTTTTACATACAACAGTGGAGTAGACGTCTTGGCAACCAGCGTTGTCAACTTTTAAATTTCAAAAAGCACTGAAACCACTAAAAAAGCGCGTAATTTAAGTAAAAAAGCACTAAATTTTTAATTATTATCATATATTAAAAAAAAATTGTTATACACAAATATGCATATAAAAAATATAATAATCGGTTGACTGTGCAATACATTTTTAAAGCTATAAACTTGAGGCATCCGATACACATTTTAATTGTATAAGAATCAGTGAATTCTCAAATCAGTTTCATGAAGCCTTTTGTAGTTATTATAAAAAAATTTAATGTTTAATAATTTTTCGTCAGGAAATAAACGTATTTTTCGAATTATTATAAATTATAAATATCCGATAATTCTCAACTGAAAACTCGATAGTGGATTCGTTATATTTTCCCTAGACTAGACAAAATTACGATATTAAACTATACTTGGGTAAATACTTTTATTATGTCTTCTTTGTTGCGTGGCAAAACATTTTTTATATTAATTATGATTTAAATGTTAAAGTTTAAGGGAAACATGGCGCTTATTTCTTCCACCAAGCCTTGTACAAACTTGGTAGAATTTTTTTAAATGCTCCATTTAAGTTCAGAGCTTATTTTTTTATATATATATATATGTACATTTCCTCGAAAGAAAAAATAGATGAGGAAATTTTTCTTCGAATTTTTGGTTTAGTTCCACCGGCTCGAAACAAAAAGCACCGACATGAATTTAAAAAAGCACTGAGCACTAACTTCAAAATTTTTCGCGTCGAAAATTTCAAAAAGCACTAAAAACGGTGCGAAAAGCACCGAGTTGACAACGCTGTTGGCAACCAGTTGTAATTTAAGTTGTGTGTGTGTATTTAAGCTTTAATTCATTTGAAAATCTTCTATAGAAAAGCATTTTTAAAGGGTAAAAACGTAACAATATTATCGCGATTTCACTGTTAACTCTTACACATATATACATAAATATATTTAATATATTTTCAAAACTACTTGCATATACATATAAAGATGTATTTTTCATTTTTTCTCAGTTTAAAATAAAATAAAAGACTTAAAGTCAATTCTGAGGTGAAGTAAAGCTGTCTTTTTTATGAACAAATAGTACAATTTACAAACACGTTATCAAGGACACACCAATAAACACTTTAGCATACAGACAAGCGCTCATGCTTACACAGGATACAATACCACTTGCATACACACATACATAAGTATAAATTATTACCACCGCAATAAATACATATACACACACACATACGCCAATATATAAGTATGTATATATATTGTTTATATAAATAACTTTTGTTTTATACTACGAGTAAATGTCTTCATTTCTTAAAGTGTGCTTCAAATATCTATAAGTTTGTAATATCAATTGAGTTGTATGTGTGTGTGCGTATTTGTACAGGGTGGCCCAGAAAGACCGAAGTGGTGTGAAATCCTTATAACTTTTTATTTAAGACATATTTTTTTAGTTTTTTGTTTTTTAAATACATTAAATTTATAGGGAATATTTTAAGATTAGTTATTAAAAATTATATCCCGCAAGTGGTGGCCATTTTCTGCTTCGCACAAATGTGCTCTTTCCAACACATTTTCAATGACCTTTCGCAAAACTTCCGGTGTTATGTTGTTAATTTCGTCTGGAATATTGGTTTTTAATTCCTCAATAGTCCTAGGCTTATTAACATAAACTTTCCCTTTTAAATAACTCCAAAGGAAACAGTCTGGAGCGGTTAAATCCGGGGAACGCGGAGGCCAATTAAAATTGCTTCTACGCGAAATTATTTTTTCACCAAAGATGTCGCGTAAAAGAGCCATTGTGGCCCTGGAAGTGTGCGCTGTGGGTCCATCCTGTTGGAACCATATTTGCGGATGGTTTTCCACGGTTGGCTTTACCAAATTTTCCAACATGGCCTGATATCGATCACCATTGATGGAAATGGCGACACCTCGTTCATTTTAAAAAAAATATGGGCCAATGATCCTTTCTGAAGAAACACCGCACCAAACAGTACACTTAACTGGGTGCAATTGTCGTTGATGAAGTACTCTCGGGTTTTCAATATCCCATATCCTAAAGTTTTGTTTGTTAACGAGGCTTCGTCACTCATAACTAAGTTATGAATAATGGAAATGGAAAGAACACATTTGTGCGAAGCAGAAAATGTCCACCACTTGCGGGATATCATTTTTAATAACTAATTTAAAAATATTCCCTATAAATTTACTGCATTTAAAAAACAAAAAATTAAAAAAATATGTCTTAAATAAAAAGTTATAAGGAATTCACACCACTTCGGTCTTTCTGGGCCACCCTGTATTTGTTGCTTGTAATAGCGAGAAATCAATGAAGTTGAAGAAATAATATTCATATTCCTGATAACAAACATGAGGTTAAAAGAAAAAGAAAAATAAAGCTTTCTTATAAGAGTATTTATGCTTTCATAAAACAGGGCAATTTTACATCGTACATATAGCAGCCATTACAGAGCTAATATTCATGTTATTCTTGTTACACATTTACATATGTACTTCATTTTTATGTCAGTGTATAAGTATGTTAGTCTTGACATTATAATCTATTAAAATATGTATCTCCTTCCACACAATGTCTATCGCGTTTTATTGTAGTCGTACAAGATAAATACAAGTGTCATATGAATAGACAACTAAGCCATGGAAGTAAACGAACAGCCAGACATACCGACAGGTTCGTTGTATTCACACTAATACACACCTGCAGGCATACATGCACACACACACACACACACACACACATATATACATATATACCATTAGCTAATTTGAGTGTTCTTCCTTACCTAAGACGATTGAACGTTGTCGAGTGGTTATATGGTTGGCAAAAGGATATTTGAATATACATATTTGCTGAATCTATAGTCATAGGTATCTTTGCATTATATTGAATTCATTAACACCACTAATGCAAATAAGTTCTTGCAAGACAAAACCCACAGCACAATATCATATTAAAATATATAAAAAGAAGTTCAATTCAAAGTTTTTCGGCAATGATTTTGTTTTGTATGTGTTTCATGTTAATTCAACATGCTTAACAGTAATTTGTAAAGAAAATTTTTCCTTTTGAAATAACTTTATTTCATGTTGATTTAACATTCCAGTACCGTCAAAATCAAAATGAAGATTGATTTTGAATCGAAGTTATTTTATGTTGAAACAAGGTTTACTTGCTGCTGAAATAAGACGAAGAACCATGTTGAATCAAAGGTTATTTTATTTTGAAACAACATGAATTTACTGTAATCTAGTCATTTTATTTAACTAATTGCACTATCTATTTGACACTGAAAAGTTAACTGACACATGGTACTTGAGATATAGTATATTATTAGTGCGCATATATAATTTAGATTCAGTTACATAAAACAAGTATATCTAAATTTTTTTTAAATATTTGGTGCTTAGTTTTGAAGTTGGTTTAATCGTTTTTAAAAGCTTAATTTTAAAATTTTTAGTTTAATTTTATAAGAGCGTGATCATGCCCACTTTTATAAAGTTTTTAACATAATTTAACATCGCTTTTTCACAGCCAAGTTTCATGAAAATCGTAAAAGTAGAAGCACGTATAATATTTTATATTTATTGAACAGGTAATCGCCAACTTCTTTGAGCACAAAATTAAGTCTTTCTAAGCGCCAAAATTGTTTGCTTAATTTTGCGGCAGTCTGAGGAGTAGAAGTAGATATAATTTAATACTAACTTTCCATGGGCGTGAAACCGCCCACTTATAAATGCAATACTGAGCCTTTTTTAGAGTTCCAACTGTACGCCAACTTTCGCAAAACTTGATCAAATAGAAGCACGTGAAATCTATAATTAAGTTTGGGCGTGACCCTGCTCACTTTTTTTAATTGCAACATTAAGTCTTTTTTTAGAACTCAAAGTCTGCACAAAGTTTCTTAAAAATCAGTTAATTAGAGACACGTAAAGCATAATAATAAAGTTTAGTGGGCATGACACTGCCCAGTTTTTGAAGTTAAGATTGAGTGTTTTTAAGAGCAAAGGATTCGTGTCAAGTTTCGTAAAAAGCGGTTGAATAGAAACACGTGAAATATTAATATTAAGTTTTAATGGGCGTGGCTCCACCCATTTTTCCAACATCCAGATTCATGCAACTGCTAAATTTTGTATCAATCGAATAAGGAAAATTATCATAAAATAAAAGAAAAAATTGGTGGGCGTGTTTGAGCCTGCTTTTTTAATAACGTGACCAAATGCAGACCTTACCCTCTCCGACAATCATAAAAAATATGAATTTAAAAAACTTATTTGTTGATTATTTAGCTTAGCTATATGCATTTCGTTGGAGCTGCAGCGACACATATTATTTTTTTAATTTGCATTACTTTTTTTGACACGCTTTTAACAAAAATAAAAAATTCAAATATATAAAAAAATATTTAAAAAAATTAAACATACCGACTTTGTTTGAAGTCGGTCAAAGAGCGACTTAAGGAGCAAGCAAACATTATAAAATAATAATAAAATAATAATATTTACACTGAAAACTCTTCTGTTTTGCATATTATATCACCTTGTAGCTGCACTTTTCCAACCTTTTCTACACCCAGAAAAATTTCAACTTAAAATCTAATTAATCTTATATTTTTCGGCAATTATTTTGCTTTATATGTGTTTCATGTTAATTTAACATAATTTATAGTAATTGTCAAAGAAATTTTTTCCTTCTGAAATAACTTTATTTCACGTTGAATTAACATCAAAATGAAGAATCATGTTTGAATGAAAGTTATTTCAAGTTAGATCACATGAATTTAATTTAATGTAGTAATTGTTTTTTGTTTATTATTTAACTCACGTTTGGTTGACACAGACATCAGAAAAATTTTTGTATATAGATTAAATTAAATTGGCTTCCCCGGCCAAGATTTGAATTCGAAACTTATCGCGTGGTAGTCAACATGCTTACACCTGCAGCCACAACAACTATAAATATTCTTAAAATACTTACTATATATGTCTATATCATTTAACGTACAACTTGTTTAAAAACTTTTAGTTTTAATTTAAAAAAAATGCTTTGACTTGAAAATTTTAAGTTAAAAAAATATACAAAATACTTGGCTTGACTCCAAGATTCGAACCTGAGATCCTCCGATTGCAAGACTAGAACACTGCCTACCAGCCAGCAGTACTTTGTCGGCTGTTTACATAAATAAAACAACAACAACAATACAAAAACAACTTACACAACACAACTAAGCACAAAAGTGTATTGCAGCTATGAACAAAGCGAACAAACACCACCACACTCAAACAACATATTATTTCTTGTAAATTTAATGTGTTTTGAATGAATTTAAATCAACCTTTTGGAATGGTGATTTAACATTGGTATTTTTTCTGTGTGTACTTACGTGGTGTGCATAAGGATCGCCATAGTGTTACATTTGCGCACACACTCATTTTTTATTTTGTGCTATGAGACAAAAAAAAAACTTAAAAACTTAAATTTTATTATTAGTTATTCGAATAGTAGTATTAAATAATATTAATATTATATTAAAAAGAAATGGTTTTGAAATTGTCTCTGTAACACCAAATAGTTATAATCAATTAAAATCAATAAGGCATAATTTAATGAAATAATTATTTACTATTTAGTCATAAATAAAACAAACAAGTGGTCACCAAATTTTTCTGTTACTTTCTTTCGATTTTTGTTAATATTGTCTATTAGCCAAAAAAAGAAAATAATATTCGGTTCTAACTGCTATCAAATTCCAATTAATTTTTCTACTTTCTACATGATAATATTTATGTTGTCAAACTAATATTTTTTGACAATCAAGGACTGTCCTGCAGGTCCTAGTTAATTAAATTACCAAATATGTTCTTTCTACATTCACAACTTTTCCTGTTAATGGTAAACAAACTTCACTTTGATTATACAAATATAAATAAATGATGAAGGACTTTTCCCTTATTCTTGTATGTGGTTTATATTTTCATATAAAAAAAATAAGTTTGTTTAAAAGCAAAACTCAATTTTCTTTTATACAAGCCACAATGACCACAAGCATGAATGAATGGTTGTTGCAACCTCGAACTATGGGGATAGCAAATAAAAGCAATTGATTGATTTATTTAATTTGACATTTCAAAGCTTACAGCAAAAAAAAAACTTTTTTATGTTTATTAATAATAATTAAAATGAAATGTGTACAACATTTTTTTAGCAAATCAATAAATTATATATAAAAGCAATACATAGTTAAGTAATAAGTACACAAAGTTTTAGAAGGAATAAATTAGGATAAATCAAAGTAAATTTTCTAAGAAAAATTTTTAACGCGTGCTTATCCAAAAATGCTTTATATTGCATTTAATTCTGAGCAATATCTAATACTTGCGAAATTTTGGGAAAATCTGTAGATGTGTGTATCCATTCTGCTGACTCAAAAAATAGTAAAAGTTATGAAATTCCGTATTAGAAAGAGAAATATATATATATAATGAAATAATAATAATGTTTTAAACTATTATTTAAGTATAATACTGCTTTAAAAAAATTATAATTATAAGAATCTATGTAAGAACCCTCTGTGCTTTGCTGCCAAACAATCTGAGTGAATCGTTTCCATAAGCAAAACAATTGTTGAAAATCGGTACACAAATAACATTTACCAAATGCAAAAGGAATTTTGAAAATTGGTGCACAAACGAATAAGTATTATGATAATCCATTTTTTTTGGCAGAACATTCATAAAGTCCCCTGCCCCCCCCCCCCCAATAATTAAAATAATTTTGAACATTTTGAAAATTGGTCAACAAATAACTAAATTACTACATCATCAATTGTTAGTGCGGGCACCAAGTCGTTTCGCACTTAAAAAAAATTAGTGGATCTTTACCATATGAAAGAGTAATTTTGGAAATTTGTCCACATATGTCGAAGTTATTTGATATTCACTATTTTAAGGCGATACATTTTCTTCCACACGTCCTCCCTCCCTGCTTTTAACAATATAAAAAATCGACCACTCCGATATGAAAAAAATTTTTGAACATTATTCCGGAAATAGCCATGATTATAAAAAACCCTGTTAAAACTATTTGAAAGGAGTAAAATAATTTCAAAAAGTGGGCCTAAGAGCTGGCGGGGTTGAATAAAAGTAGCCTTTAGTTCATTCCAGCGTCCCAGTTGAATATTTTGAAAATTTCCTAAAGATTGATTCAAAGGTCTGGTATCCTATAAGGTACAAGCAAACATACATTCCAACAACAATTCACGTATTCCATTTGCAAGAAAGTTTCGTATATAAGGCAGAAATCTACATCAACTGACACCACACACAGTGGAACAACACAGAAGAACGCTGATGATGAAGGATTAGTGGCCTTCGAAAACGGCTGGCTGTTCCGTTCAACTATGTGTTGTCAGAATATTTACAACTCACTTTGATGTTATTTGTTCATTAATAATTATCACATGTTTTTTGGCTTAAAAAAGCGATACAAACTTTAGCCCGTTCAAATAAATCATACATACATTCCGTTTTATATACATATATATGGGCAATTCCACGGAATGTCACACACGGTGACCAATGAATTAAGTTTGTGGTTAGATTTTTTTTCTATAACAAAAAGGTATAGCTACTAACGCTCTTCAAATATGCACAAATAAATAAACAAACACTTCAATTTTCTTTGAAATAAAAGCGTAATTGATTGGTCATCATACGTGATATTCTGTCACGAAGTACAGTACTTATTTGACATTCAATCTTTAATCTATTACAAATTATTACTTTTTTGGCTTACTTCTATATCGACATCTTGATAGCTTGAATCAAGTTTAATTTTTCTTGTAGTCTATAGAAAATCACATTAGTTAATTAAAATATTTATTTTTATAACAATTTAAAATATATGATTATGGTTTACGTGGCTGCCTACTACATGCAGGCATTCAAGTAGAATCTATATTATTTCTTTTTTAAAAATTGATGATTATAATTTCCTAATTTTTTTTCTTTATTTGTCTATTTCTAGGTAAGCATTATCAAATATATTAAAATAACTTGAAAATATTTGGTAAGTTTTTATAAAAAAAATATATATATAACAAACATTATTTTGGTAATTTTTTGGGAACTGTTACAATTAAGTTTAAATATTTTTTTAACGCAATAATAATCCCAAATAATTTTTTAATCTTAATTAGTAATATATTTTTTATCAAAAATATATTGAAATTGTTTATTGATTGGTTAGCTGAATCCCATGCTTACTTCAATATTGATAATGCCAATATTAATTATAGAGTTATTGCTTCAACTATAATATTATTTGAAATTCTCATTTGTTTTGACAAAAATTTAACATAATATCTTTAGTTGTTCTTTAAAGTGGAGTATTAAATATTTATTTTCAATATATTTTACAATCTTTATGGTATTACTTTCTATATCATCATTAAAGCGCCTCTAGTGTGAACTACACACAAAAGACTTTTATATTAAAATCTCCGAAAACAAAGTTAATTTAACATTTTTCAGTAATGATTATGCTTCATAAGTCTTTCATGTTAATTCAACATGATTTACGGTAATCTTCAAAGAAAATTTTTACTCTTGAATAATAATATTCCAGTACTATTAAATTAAAATGAAAAATCATGTTGAATCAAAGTTGTTTAAACGGGATTATGATTTTGAAATATTAGGATGAACCATGTTGAATCAAAGTTATTTCATGTAAATAATCTGTTTTGTTAAGTGACAGTACTCATATATGGCGCCATAACTTTCAAAAAGGCTTAAGTGACATTATTTGAGAACATAATTTTTTTTGGCGGTAATAGATTATTTGCGATTGCAAGTAGTCGATTTTCTCTTTAAAAATTTAAGTTCGAAAATTATTTCACTTAAATTTTTTTTGGCAGTTATGGAACGATATGTGCCCTTTATTATAAAATAATATAACTCGAGGTTGTATTGTGGTGAGCCTAATTACGAGTGTTGTATTTCGAGTTTCGTAGTAGAAGTCATAAATACGACACCCGTAATAAGGCCCATTAATACGATATGTAAAAATTTTACATATTAAACGTTATTAATACGACGAATTTGTACTAGACTAAAGAACATTGCAACAGTTTTTCTTTAACTTACCACAAAATCGTCGTAGACGTAGTGGAAATACCACACTCTTAATTAAGCCCATTATCATAGATTTTATAATAAACTTAAAAAAATTGTACATAAAACCCTCGTACTTCCCACCTTTAGAGCTTTTAAATTGAAAAACATAAAAAATATTACAAAATTAATTCAAAATTAGATTTATAGTTGATGACATTCTGCAGCAGACCATTTTAAACTACAAAAAAAATATGCACAAAAATAAAAACGAAATTGAAAAATATAACAACAACGAAACATACATACGTCCTTATTATAAATGCATAGAATAATAACAGAATAACAACACACATCAAACCCACCAAACACTAAAAGCAGCAAGAAATTTCCAACATTTCCCTACAAACAGGGCGTTACAAAAAGTGCTCTCATTTCAATTGTACTTTATTTAATAAGCAGCAGATACATTGTTTTAAACAAAAAAAAAATTCTTAGCATTCCCTACAATTTCCTGTTGCAATATTAAACATTATAATGAGACTCATACCTTCACCAGGACAAAAAATTTTACAATACAGATGAGAAAAATATGCAAATGTATGTATTACAAAAATGACTGTCTGTGTATTAAACTAAAAGAGGAAAAAGTGTAATATTGCTGTCAAGGATTCTTTTTTTTATACATATTTGTTTTGACAGACGAATGAATGTTGGGTACGAGTGTAAATGGAAATTGACATAAAACGTGGCAAGAATTGAAGGAGCAGAACATTATTAACAATACAAATGAACATTAAAACAAATTTATTTATACAATATGTATAAAAATAATGTGACAAAGGATGGGAAGCAGTCAAATTTGAGTTTAGGTCTTATTTTAGGTAAAGGTTTTGTAGTAAAAAAAAATTAAATTAATACTTCTATAAAGAAAATATCTTATGAGTTAGGTTCTCAAAATATGAAAGGTATTTTAAGTAATAAAGATTAATTATCCTAAACGTTTTTGGAATTATTAAAAGAATATTTTAAAGATATTTGGTAAAAGTAAGTTTTTGTTAATTCGTACAGGAAATATTTATTAAAGGATTGTGAGCTTAAAATTATAAAATTCCTCAACTATGCTAAAAATCGAAATTGAAGTTTATTTACAGACGAATTTCATACTAAAATCTATAAAAAAAGGCTCATTTAACATTTTTTGGCAATGGTTTTCCTTCATATTTGTTTCATGTTAATTCAACATGATTTACAGTAATCATAAAAGGAAATGGTTTCTTTTGAAATCCCTCTATTTCATTAGATTTATTATTATTGTTGTTCAAACTTCATTTGTTTCTCTATTAATGTATTGATTAGGCCAAGGTTCATATCGCCTTGTAAGCTAAATTACATATAATAATTATTAAAGAACAAATAACAGCAAACAATAAATATATATATTTATTTATTTATTTATTGAACATATTAATGCAAAGTAAATTTGCATAATATGGTGTTGCACAAATATGGGCGGAGTAACGTAGACCATATGCCCAAGATGGTATTAACAGTATTTTATAAGGTTTTGTGACTGACTGTACACGACCTATGCCTTCACATAGGAAGTAGGCAACGTGGTTGTTAAAGAAATTCCACAAAGAACCGCAAGATTATACGGTTATCCGTGGCAGATCAGTCAACCAGTGCGAGCGAGACGAAAAACTCTCGAAGGCCAAACAACACACACAAGCCTGACCGCACTTAAGAAATAATTACGATGACGCGAGAGATGTTCCCCGACCCAGAGCTGCTTAACGACTGTTGTAAATATATATAGTAAGTTCCTTTAACTCAAATTAAAGCATAGAACGCCATAAATATTACCAAAGTTAATTGTAAATATTCTGACAAGCACTTAGTAGAACGGAACAAATAGCTGTTTTCGAAGGCCAATACACTTTTATCATCAGCGTTCTTTGTGTTTGGTCCGCTGTGTTTAGTGTGGTGTTTGCTTTATATACGCGATTGTGATTGCAAATGGAATATGTTAATTGTTTTGATGCAATTTGCTGAAAGCTATTTTATTATTGAAATATTATCTCTAAATTTACAACAGTCTTGTCATTATCATGTTAATTTAAAATACCAGTAAAGATAAATTACAGTGAAGAATCAAGTTGAATCAAAGTAATTTCACGTTGAAACCACATGAATTTAATTTGATGCCTTAATTTTATATTATTAATTATTTAACTTACGTAATTGTGGGTGTTCGCGGCACAGGCATGAGAAAAACTTATGAAGTATAGTTTGCTTCCCCAGCCAAGATCTGAACTCAAACTTAACGCGTGCTAGTAATTGCGCTTGACGCAGTAGCTAAAAGAACCTTAAGTTAAGATATATAAATACTATCATAAATTATATATTAATTCAACATGATTTTATTGATCATTTAACATAAAATTTATTTAAAAATAAAGTTGTATAAAAAGTTATATACAAATAATTCTGCAAAAAATAAAACGACTTCAATGGAAAGATCTAATAAAACATTATCGAAGAAAATTTATGGGATATAAAATTCAATTTTAATGGGCGTGCCTCCACCCATTTTTTAAATGCAAGATTTTTGGGTGTTTCAGAGCTCAGGGTGTGTGATAAGTTTTGTAAAAATCGGTACAGTAGAACTACTTTAAATAAAATATTAAATTTTAATAGGCGTGACTCCGCCCATTTTTTCTTGAGCTCAAGGAGTATTGGAAAGTTTCGTAAATATCGGTTGAGTAAAACCACGCGAAATATACTAATCAATTTTAATGGGCATAGACCCGCCCATTTTTTCAACTTGAACCAAAAGTGTTTGCTAGGTTTCGCAGCAATCAAATAAGTATAATATCATAAAATCAAATAAAAAGCCCAAGTTTTTCTGCAATCGGAGAAATAAGATGCTCTACCCTCTCAGACAATAAAAAACATTTTACATTGGGTCTAATATGAACCGACTTACAGTGTCTACTCCGCTTTACTGGATATAACCAAAACCCAATTTTTTCTCTAAATCATTGTTCGGATTAGTGAGATTTGTTACAGTTAAGCGAACTGCTTATAATTGACAATATACAATATAATAGAAAGATACAATAAAATGCGTAAGAGTGAAAAGGACAAATACATTTTGTATTTAATATTAAAACCGACAAAACATGCACGATTTTTTCAGCCTTAAGTTATGCAATCGATTGCTAATAAATAAATTTAACATTGTTTATTTTTTCACTAAAACGAAGTAAGTTTCATACAAAACGTAGTTGTGGGCTTGCTTTTGCTTTTCAATAATACGATATTTTCAGTAAAGCGATGTTTCGCTTAAGCGAAGTGAGTAAGACTAGCTGTGTTTAAAATCAGTGCGGGGATTTGTATCGCTTTCAGTAATCCAATTTTTTTCAGTAAAGTGTGTTGCACTAAAGCGGATTCGACTATATATGTATAAAGTAGCACTGCCAAAAAAAAAAAAAAATTGAGACGAATTGATTACATCCTTTTTTTTTGAAGTCGGTTAAAAATAGAAAAAAAACTAGAAACCACTTTTCCTGATCTTAGAATATAGAACCTGCAATCCTCCGACTAAAAGACTATTTATATTGATATTTCTTCTTTGTGCTTCAACTTTTTTTTTGAGATTTGTAAGATTATTTTTCTGATTTTTCCCATTTTATACAAGTTAAAAGGACAGTCCTGAGATCAGAATTGTCATTAATATAAGTTTATTTATAAATGTATGTGGTGTATTTTTGTGGAAAAGCATTAAGGAAAAGTATGTGTTTTTATAACACTTTTATTGTCTCTGGAAAACAATAAAAGCAACCAAAAGAATAAATGAGCAAAAAACAAAATTTTTTTTTATTGTTATAGTGATTACAAACGGATGTGCTCTGGTAAAATGCCACTGTACGGAAATTATGGAAAATAGCACAGGCAGCAGGAAAAACGAAACCTTTGCACTCTGCACGGAAGCCACAGCAAAAGAGCTCCAACAGCAAATGGAGCTAAGGAAAAGGCCAGGCAGTAAAAATAATAATGTTTTTGTACGAAGGAGTCATATAAACACCAAAAAATATGTTTGTACAAATGCAAGTAATGAAAACAAAAAAAATGTTTTATTACTACGCCAAATTGTATTTAAAACGTTTACAAAATACAACAACACTTGTAGAAAAAAATAGGAGAAATGAAATGAAACAAAATGTGCTGCGCCATTTTTTTAAATTATGGGTTTTGAGTTCAGTTCAAAATGAGATTTAAATTACTTGTTATTGTTCTTGTGGTTAAGTATATAATAACTGGTGCTTAACTTATGCCCTTTGCCACCACGTAATTTTAAATATGATAATTTTTTTTTAATAATAATAACACCCCATTCATATGTATATACAATTGGGTATTAAAGGTGCTTTCGTGATTGCTATTATTTTCTAATTATTGCTTATGAAAAATATATTTCATGGCAATTGAAAAAAATACTTGTTTCAAGGGCCTGATAAGTGGAGGAAAAATTATTTTTGAACAGTTTGCTTTATAGGTATGAAAGTAGAAAATGATTTTAATGACTCTCTTATGACACATTTATTAAAGGTTTTTCTATTCTTTGAGATACGAGTACTTATTAAGGTCCTAAAATAAATAAATAGTACTTTAGCTTATTATATTTTTTAGTGTTACTTTGGGAATTGTTACAATTTTAATTTCACATTTATTATCGCACTAATAACCCCATATTATTATTTGACTTATTCAGTAAAATATTTTTATTTTTTTATTTTTTATACTCGTCACCTAAAATATTTAGGCTATGTAAAGGTTTGTCACTCCATGTGCAAATTCCACAATATTCATATCAGACCTCATATGGTATATTCAATCTGGGTCCCTATAAATAGTTAATTTGCATAAAGGTTTTTCGGGGCCACCAAAAAAAAAAGGTGGAGCCTTTGGTGTAATTCGGTGTTTCATTTTGTAATTTTGCTTTCTATGTGTTTCATGTTAATTTAACATGATTTACAGTAATTTGTGTGAAATTCTACCTATTGAAGTAACTTTATTTAATGTTGATTAAATATTTCACTATTGTTAAATCAAAATGAAGACTCTTAATGAATCAACGTTGTATAAGCTTGATTTATGCGAATTTTTACAAATAGAAAAATTTCCTTTGGCGCAGCTATAAATTTTTTCTGGGGGTCGAAAGGGAATTTTCATGAATAATATAAGAACAAACAATTACAATTGAGGGTGGCTGTGGCTGATTGACTAAAGTATTTAGCAGGTTGACTACAAAACCCAAAGTCCTGCAGTTTTCTGATGTGCATTAGTAAACCTTTGTATCAGTTCAAGTGATGGAAGCATAGACACTGGTCACTGAACTACAACAGCTTTAGTGGATACTAGTTCTAAAGTAATATTAGAGCGCCCTCTTTTATCGGAATTGCGTAGCAGAATCATTAGCAAAATAAAAAAACCACCACTTATGGCTACTTAATACAGCTAGAAAAATTTAATACTCCTCATTGATACCAGAGGCGCTGCAGCACTGCATTATTAGAAAAGTGCCTGAGTGTTACTTTTCTGTAAAAAAAAGAACAACAATTATATAAAATTTTTTGAAATCCTAGGGGGCAACAGAAAGTCTTTGGTAGGAAGGCAATGTAGCTGCCAGAATTTCCTTTCTACACGTATGAAAATTCTATATTAAAAACTACGAAAACAAGGCCAATTTAAAATTTTTATGTAGTAATCTTGATTCATATATGTTTCATGTTAATTTAACATGATAAACAACAACCTTTAAATAAATGTTTTTTTTATAAAATAAATTATAAAGAAATTATAAAGTTAAATTTTGTAAACAATTTTATTTCTAAATGTTTAAAATTTGTATAAAAACAAAAATTCTTTTGACAACATATTTTTTCCATATAAATCTCAAAATGGAAAATCCTTTTTTCCATTTCCATTCTTCCAGTAATGTTACATCAAAATGAAAAATCATGCTTAGTAAAAGTTTTTACAAGTTGAAACAATATGAATGTGATACTGAAATAGCACAAAGAACCACGTTGAATCAAAGTTATTTCAAGTTGAAAAAAGATGAATTTTGTTTAATATACGCAATGCATTAGGCTGTGCAGCTATAATAGTTTTAGTTAATAATTTCTTTGTTTTAATAAATTTTAACACTATGCGAGGTCGTACTGTATTTCATATAAATCACATTTTAATTGCCAAAAATAAGAAAAAATCCAGCATACTTTGAGCTGGGATACTTTTTACTTTATATTTGTTGTTTTCTTTATAATTTATTGAAATACAGAATTTTTTAAATTCCAGCTAAAAACCACAACAAAATCAGAAACAACAAGAATCACTTCTTTAATTTAGAAAATAATGAATTGTATTTATTTTACATATATTTATTTTATTTTGTGTATTAAAGTTATGAATGCAATTTCCGTAAAAGTGTCAACAATATAATACAAGGAGGAAAGGAAAAAAAAAATTTTAAAGCGTACACTTGTATCCTCGTTTTACTTGTCATATATTTTCAAAAACACACACACACGCTTACCCACACACACACATATATAAGTATATTGCTTAAAAAAAGTTCATAATAAAACAAAATCAAGAAAACACTTGTCTCTACACATGCTTGTTTTTGTGTACGTTATTACTTATGAACTGTTTTCCTCAACTCATCTGAGTGCTATGGGGTTTTCTTCTTCTCTTACATATATATACATATATCTTGTTATTGCCTTCTTTCATTTTCTATAAACTACAAATAAACTTTATTTCAACATGAAAGTTTTTTCCATCTTATAAATAAAGAAATTTTATTTATTTTTTTTTACACTGACTGCTTATCAGTTATTTTACACCGTTTACAAAAAAATAATTAATTGTTTGTGACAAAATAAAATTACAATGGAATCTTAAATTATAAATAAAGGGTATCTTGAGAGTGACTTCCCAACTTTGATGTGGACACAAATGAAATGTGAATTCAATAGTATTGACGATACGTGCATAAAGCTTACGCAATATTCAATATTCCGCATAAGCACTCTGTGGGCCTGGAGGGGATGTAAACTGGGCATTGGGGTGCGCGCCATCAATTAAAGTCACGACAGACAGTTGTACGTTTCTACATATATTCCAGCCATATGTTATTCATTGGCCTTTCAAATGAACAAGATAAAGTACATTTTAACCCTCTTACTTCTGTTATAATTGGCTTTGAGCCTTTTTCGTGAAAATGAGTCAAAGAAGGATCCCAAAACGGAGATATAATGTACTGATACTGCAAAAGAGCTTCGGATTCATCTTGAGTCCTCTTAGCCCATTATTCACGATCAATCGACTTCATCGACTAGAGTCTTATTATACAATTATTCAAGATTAATCGCCTACATCTCGAATCCATTCTTCTCTTAATTCAAGATCTACTGACCTTATATTTAAACCTGTTAGGCAACTAATCAAAATCAACCAACTTCATTTTGAATCCCTTCTTGTTTTATTTCAAGATCTACCAAATTCATTTGGAACCTTGTTAAACGATTATTCAAGATCAACCGAGTTCATCGTGAAGCAAATTTTCTTTTAATTCAAGATCTACTGACTTCATTCTGAACCTTATTAGGTAATTATTTTAGATTAACCAACTTCGTCTTGAATTCCTGTTTCTTTTACTGCCAGATCTACTGAGTTCATCTGCAGCTTTATTGAACGATTATTCAAGATCTACCAACTACATTGTGAATCAGTTTCTTTATTATTTCAAAATCAACCCACTTCATATTGAATTACTACTTCATTTACTTAAAAATCTACTGAATTTATCTGGAATCCATTCTTTTTAAGATTTACCGAACATATGTTGAAACTAAAAAGTTAGCTTTTTCAAGATCGACCGAAAATTTCTTAAATCGTTGAATATCGAATGTAATTCGAACCACTTTATTCCGAGAGCCACCGAATTTCAACGCAACGAAACACATCCTGTAGTTTTAAGGTATTCTAAGTATTAAAAGTTACCTTGAAATAAGGCTTTTTGTATTTTATTAACACCTGAGAAAGCGAATCTTTTATTTTAAAGGAACTGAAAGGAAGTTATTTAGGGCTTTAACACAACAATTGCCAGAATACCATGATTTTAAATTCACTCTTTTTAATACAAGATTGCCCTTCTTAGCTGCTGCCAATTCCCTTTTTATACTTGTCTTAACTCTTTGTAACTTAACATCGTTAAACTAATTTTATATAAAATATTTCAAGAGCTTGTAGTATAAGTAAAAAATAATTGTTCAAGGATTTTTTTTTAAATTTAATTTTTTGTGGCGAAAATGGGTTAAGAAAGAAATATACAGATCGTTAAATTAAAAAATAGTTTGACTAACAAAATATTTTAGATATAAAAACAATAATTGATTTGGTTATTTACAAAATTTACTGAAGTAGAATGCCAAAAATATAACTTTTGAAAAAATTGCACAATGGCAAAATTGATTTAGTAAAAGCCTAGGTCTACTTTAAATCTGTTCTGCTGTAGTAGATTCAATATTTTATTAAAAATGAAATATAAAGTTTGAAAGTGAATATTGTAAAAAAGTTATTGAATTGAAATAAAATTAATAATTACATTTAATTAATAGTTTTTATAAAGATTTAATGGTTTGTAACATATCTGTAACACGGAGTAGTAAAGGGTTAAGATAACTGGAAAATGCTGGCAACATCAAGAAACGTTCAGTACATGCAACAAATTTTGTACTGTAGTGCTTCGCAGTTAAAACTTATTTTTTTTGTGTTTATGTCTAGGATCTACTATTCTACACAATAATTCTTGTTGATACTGGCAGCCCTGTGATGTAGAGCCGCCCTTAGCGGCTGTCCAGTGTTGTATTCTGTTTTATTTGCTAAATTTTATTCTGCAATTTAATTTTGTAATAATATCAATTGAAATTTTATAAAAGTTTAATGTTACATCATCACGAATTAATTCTAGCTTGTCACAAAAAATCATTAACATTTTTAATTTCTTTCATATAAATCAGCTGGAAAATGGTGTTTCCAAAAAAATTCCATTTCCTTATCCTGCAGTCCTACGCTTAAAACGTTTATGTCATTCTTGTTATACTGTGTCACTAACAACACGAACATGCTTGACTTTAACTGGAAACTGCACAAAAATTTTCCAAACTTTAAATGATAGAAAAAAAACTTAAAAAACTTTTTATATTTTTATGAGTAACAAACAAAATGAAATTTTGTATAAGCCAGGAAAAAATTTAGCAAGTACACGAAAAAGAAAGTTATGTAATTTAAAAAAAAAACATTTCAAAAAAGTCAGTTCTTTATAAAAAAAGCAAGAAATCAGGGTTTAAAACCTGCAGGTAACTTTGAGGTATAAATAAAAATCCAAAGATCTTTTCAACAAACTTTATGGCTGGCAAACGTGTTACTCATACAAAAAGCAAAAAAAAAAAAAAGAATAAAAAAAAATTAACTGAAGCTGAAGCACACATACATAAAAAGGGAAAATATTTCAAAATTTCTTTTAAATTTTTATGCAAAATTTAATGCACAACCAATAAAAGAAACCAGCAGGCTTTGCTTGTAAACTAAACAATCTCTTGCTCTCTACTTTAGACTTTTTGTTTATTTTTCAAGTGTTTACACTGTACAATTCCTTATTGTTTGAGTGTTAAACTAATGTTAGTTTTGCAAGTACGTTGCGTAAAAAGACTGTGTCAAATTATCTGAACAGTATAAGTTTTATTTTTTTTTCAAGCAAAACATCAACACGCAATGTTTGGGAAAGAAAAAAATCTAAAGAAAAGTTTTCTTTCTTTGAAGCCCGTATAAAATTTTTTTCCTACTTGTGAAAAAGTCATGTCAACGTGAGGTTTGATGCATGTTTTTGTAAAAGTTTTAGTTGCTTAGAGTCAAGCTGAATATTAAAAGAGAAAAGAAAATTATTGACTGTTTTTAAGGAAAAAAAATAAAGAAAAATTTAGCATAGTTAAGGGCTTGAATATTGTAGTAAAAGTGCTGCATATTTAAAGGAGCATTTAAATTTATTTATTTTGTTCAAAATTTAATTAAGTATGGTAATGAGTTTTTCTCATCAATATTTACTTATGAATAATAGTGCTCTTAAAAATTTAATATTTGAAATATGGTCTGTTCGGCTGTTGTTGAACGCAAATATTTAATTCTCCATTAAATCAATTTGTTGAAGCATAAATTATCACATTTTTATTATTTATGGCCCAAAACAAACAAACTCAATAATTTAATAATCAAGAGGAGGAGGAGGAGAATAAAAAATTAAATTTCATAAATAAATAAAAAAAAATATTTACTAAAATGAAAATTTAAATTTGTAAAATATTTGTACGCATAGAACTCATATAAATTCATATAAAAGGGAAGTATTGCCTGTCAAAATTTTTAAGATTTTGCTAGCTAGACGCTCAAGTTAGTACATCTCTTTGCACGAGTTTGAAAACATTATTAGCAAAAATTTTTGCTTATTAATATATTTTTATATATCCTGCTGTTACTGTTTATATTTTTCTTAATCAAATAAACATAAAAGTCTGCTAAGTCATCATGAACCTTCTATGATGAGATAAAATCAAACAAGATTTTGTTTTTCATTTAATCAATATTTGCCTATTTTTTCTAGCTAATGAATTTTTTTGTTTTATACTAACAAAAAACATATGGTGCTAATTAAGGCACCAAGAGGTTGTACATTATTTTGTCTTTAGCTTTACGTAGAGTTAAGTTTTTTTTTTCAAATGCCTAAGCAAATTGCTTTGTAAACACTTCAACACTTGTTTGTAGAGAAAAGGGCAAGAAATTGAGAATACTTGAGAGTCTTAGCGAAATTTATTGAATTTTTATGACACCTCACTCCCTAAATTAAATATTGAAATTGTGTTTGTTTGCCTACACAAAATATTTACTGTTGTACTCTACAAGTATGTTGCCTTACGAAAAATAAATTTAAAGCTCAGTATAACAAATAATCCATTTGATGAATTCGGGCGCAATTTTTTATACTAAATACCTTCTCGTTATAAAGCATGTTTTTCAGGGTTCCGTAATCCAAAGGTGAAAAAAGGAACCATATTGTTTTCGCTGCGCTGTCTGTCTGTCCGCCTGTGCGCCTGTACGTCTGTACGTCTGTCCGTCACACGGTATTTCCTCAGGAGCCGTAAGAGCTACGGACCTGAAATTTGGTAAGAGTATGTAGAACCTTTGCCGCTACAACAACAAATACATGAGAATTAAAAATTAAAGGGTGTTCAAAAACGAGCAACGAAAAATTTTGAAAATCCCATGTAATATACATATTATTGTATGTACTTATGTATATTGAAACTTGAAATTTGTAAAATTTGTAAAATTTGTGTATTTTTGTATAGACTACGACAATTAACAGTAAAATTTAAAAAAATTTAAATTAAATGGTGATCCATAATTTTGACAACTTGCTATATCTTGGGAACCATAAGAGGTAATTGAAATGAAATTTTCAAAAACGGTAAAACTAAAAAATATGAAAATTATAAAATCGCAAAACCAAAAAAAATCGCCAAAAATACAAAAAAAAAACGCCAAAACGAAAAAAATCGCCAAAATTAAAAAAAAAATTCTAACATTAAAATAAGTCGCAAAATTCGAAAAAATCGTCCAAATGAAAAAAATGGCCAAAATAAAAAAAGCCGAAAAAAATCGCCAAAATAAGAAAAAAAATTGTCAAAACTAAAAAAGCGCCTAAATGAATAAAGTCGCCAAAATGAAGAAACGCCAAAAACCGAAAATTGCCAAAATTAAAAAAAAAACGCCAAAATGAAAAAGTCGCCAAAAAATAAAAAAAACGCCAAAAACTGAAAAAATCGCCAAAACGAGAAAAAAATTTCAAACAAAAAAAATCACCAAGAAATGGAAAAAATCGAGAGACGTCATAAAGGCTGGTTTTTTAATTTTAATTTTAATTTAAATTTTTTGAATTTACACCGAATATAGTGTGTGAGCAATGAAAATTAAAATATTGTCGTTCCACAAAATCCTTAACAAAAACCTTATTTTTCATAAATTTTTTTTTTCAAATTACGCTTAAAATGTTGATAATTAAATAAACTATTTGATAAAAAAATAAATCATTCCAGATTTTTACTATAACGTAGAGAAAAAACGATATAAAAATTAAAATTTTTTAAATAAACGTAAAAAATAGGCAAATTTTAAACTTGGAGGTGCCATAACTCAGCCATTTCTTCAGTCAGATAGAAATTTGCAGCATATCGACGGAAAAGGCATTTAATTACCTTTTCAACGATATGCCATTTATTACGATCGGACTTTTCGGTTGGGCTCCACAAGGGTTTGATTGGGACTATACACCGAAAAGGACAAAAGTACCGTTATCTAAAAAACGATACTTAGCAAAAAAAAAAATTACAGCGTTTTTCCTATTCAGAAAGTCGTAATAAACTGATCGAGGCATGTGGCGTTCTTGGTATTTTTTGGCTGTAAACCAGTGTTATTATTTAAACCTGTGACGCTCTATACAAAACATCCTTTATGGTCTACGTTACTCCGCCCATATTTGTGCAACACCATATTATGCAAATTTACTTTGCATTAATATGTTTAATAAATAAATAAATAAATAAATAAATAATTAGTTAAACATATATTTGAGTAAACATTTAATTTATTAAGAGCCTCTTTCTTTCATTCAAAAAAATTAATGAAAAACAATTTTTATATGCAAATTGATATTTAAATACAATTAATTAAATAGGCCCTTAGAATTTAATTTAAAACGTAATTAATTTTTTGTAAAAGAAAATTAAAAAATAAATTTAAGGAATTTGTTTTTGAATTAAAAAAAATCTCTTTCAAATGTTTCGGAGGACCAATGATCGAAAGTGAGACCATAGAGACAGGGAAAAAGTTGTATGTAAACAAATCCTACGAATACATTTGCGTTTGAGATAGATTTTTCGTGATACATAAGATCCTAAGAAAATATAATATTTATAAATTAATTATATAGTAAATTTAGCTATTTTGCAAATAGTTACAGAATATTGTGTAATGTTGTCACTTCTTATGCCACAATAGAAATCAAAAGACTTTTAATTTTATCCTATTAATTAATTCATATGCCAATATAATATGAAAAACATGCAATTTTATTGCACAATATTAATTATTGCGCAATTTAATCTTCTAGCAGAGCATGGTGCTTTCCCAGTCAAGGTATCAGATAAGCCCAAAAAGCAATACTAAAGATGTTAAATTTCTACAGATTATAAAACGGAATATTAATTCTTAATGGTCATTGAAAAAAATCAAGAAGGAAGGTTTATATCATAGCCACTCAAAAATTTAATTTGTAAGCCCATGGGCTTGCGCAGTCGACGTTATGGTGACACACGTATACGTCAGCTACTTCGGACAAAGTATGTGTGATGTTGTGTGCACATAAGAACAACAAACACGCATAAAAAGCAGAAAGAACATACACATGCTCAAAAGCGCTCAGTCACGTTTGGGGCGCTCTAATGCCTAATGCTGGGACCAAAGCAACTTTTTGTGATCAAAAAGCGCGATACTTACGCTAAATCACCCTCTAGGAAGACGGCTTCAATGGCTTCTTACTTTGAGAAAAGATAGCTAGTTCTTGCTTTGGCTTTTTATGATTTTTATTTTACTTGCCATTATAAACATGAATTAATAAACGTTCTTTAAAACGTTCTTAAAACACTGCAGCAATTTTGTAAATACATATCTATTTATTTCCGCTTTTAAGGCTGAATTTCAACAACATGAACTTGTGAAATGCTTTACAAAGTATTTCATTGATTTTTCTTCAAACGTTTATTTCCGAAAACCTTTTAGGTAAGAATATTTTGGCCTTTACAGCAACTCAATGTATTAAAAATTAGAATTGCGTGACTGTTTTTAAAATTTTCCTCTTCAGGCTGATGTATTTTTCGCTCTAATTTGTAAACAAATTCAAGTGCTGCCTTAAAACTTGAGAAAAAGTCTTAGCAGAACTTAAACTTCAGCAAAATTTCAATTGAAACCTAAAAAAGAAACAGAAAGCTTTTGAAACCTTTTGTTAAGGCTAAAATTAACATAAATCTGCCATAAAACAAAACGGCACAGACTTCTATACAAATTTTTAAAGTAGTAAAAGTATATTCAATAAATGTTGTAGCAAAACCTCTAATAAAACAGAAATACAATTTTCCATAGACTAAGTGTTATTACAAAAGAAAAAAAAAAGCTGCAAAAAATCTAATAAATAACACCAACAACCCAAACATGCCTTATAAGCATAAATTTTCCAAATAAAAAATTTAACCTCCAAAGAGAAATAAAAAACAGAAAACGACTAATAACTGCAAATAATAGATTTTTGTTACAGAAGCAAATTGCCAGCAGTAGAAATAACAAAAAAAAGAAAACACATGTTGGGATTTTTGTTAGAACACCGCACGCAGTGTGTTTGTAAGAAATTTGTCTATAGTGTGGCATTAAAGCTTTAGGTATTAGATATATTACAAACATATACCCTGTTTTTGTAACATCATAAAATAAAATCAACTTACTTCAGCACTTGCTAGTTTATAGGCCAAAATTGCTATTTCTTCCTTTCATTTCGCTTCTTAAAAATTTTCATTAACTTTTGTGAAAAGAAAGGATTTTCTGGCAAATTTGTACACACATAAATTTTATAGAAACAATAATGCTTTCTATATTCAATAAATATTTTACTGATTTCCTTTTCTATATGTGTGTGAATGGAAAGTTTTATTTTTTTAGGAAATTTATAGAAAACGCACCGTTTGGAATTTTATAACATCAACACATTGTAAATTATGTGAAGCAAAAGAAATAAATTTCATCAATATATCTCAAAGAAAGTTAAATTTGGCCTGTATAAAAAATATTTGTTAGTCCTAATTTACACTGTGCAAGTCTTATTGCTAAGCTAATTAGTTTGTTAGGAAAACGAGACGAGGGGAAAAAACGGTCCTGTTCCCCTCGTTTCTCTTTCCCAAAAACTAATCAACTTAACAATAAGACTTGCATAGTGTAAATTAGGACTGATTGTTTTCTCTGAAAATCAGTTTCCGTTTAATGCAGCTGCTTATCCAGGATATAATTTCGAATTAACGCCTTAAATAATTGCGGTTCTAAAGAACGCATTTTCCGAGTGAATCATTTCTCAAAATGATCAAATAGATTGAGTATCAATCCCCTTATTGTGATTGACGTCGCTGACGTCACATCAAGACTACAGTAAATATTGTCACTTGTCTACTCTTTATCGGTTCTTATTGACAATCCCTTACTAATTTCTAAAGCTTTGTAAGTTTATGTAGCATGTTAGTTAATTCTTGTTGACAAAGAGTAGACACGTGACAACTTTTACTGTCGTCTTGATGTGACGTCGACGACGCAATTCGCAATAAGGGGGAATATCATAAAATTATTAAAGCGACTGATTTCACACGAATTTTAAAAAAATTTAGTTTATTTCAGATCTTAATGGTTTGATGGCCTAAGAATCTATTCTGACTATTTTATCGATGATGTTTCTGGACATGTGTGTATCTGTTTGTGTGTGTGCCCAGATTTTATTGTCTGAAGCGATCATATAAAATAACATTTTACTATTTCAAATAATCCAAGTGATGCTTTTGCGACTAATTTCTAATGACTGCTGGACGAGTGTATCGTGGGTTGTGTATTTCAGCGAGCATAAGATGATTGTTAGTATTTAGGCAATGATCGTAAGGACTCTTCTAAATTAAGATATTTTTTGCGAGTGATTTTAATTATTGGTAAAAGAGTGATTTGTGTGTTACTTTAGAATCGTCATTTAAGTATTCTGACGATTGTTTCAAACCACTATTTCCTTAAGTAAAGAAAGTTTTTGCAGGTCTTTTTAATGACTGCAGGACGAACAAATCAAATTGGTTGTTCCTTTTGGTTAACTTTACCAATTGTTGTCCCAACTGCATTTGTTTCTATATTTATGATTTGAACGGGCAAAAGTTCGTATCGCTTTTAAAGCCAAATCACATATGATAATTATTAATGAACAAATAACACCAAAGTTAGTTGTAAATATTCTGAAAACACATAGTTGAACGGAACAACTAGCCGTTTTTGAGGGCCACTAAACACTCATCATTAGCGTTCTTTTGTGTTTGGTCCACTTTGTGTGATATCAGTTTATGTAGATTTCTGATTTTTATACGCAGCTTTTATGCAAATGGAATATGTGAATTGTTTTGATTCATCGTATTTCAATTTGCTATAAGCTTTTTTTGTAATAAAAGCTCAATTTTACCATCTCTAAATTTACAACAGTCTTGCCATTGTCCTTTGTTCTTTACTAATTAAACGCATGTTAGTTAAATTTTTGTTTTTGTTTTTTTTTTCAAACAAAAATTAATGATTTAATTTTGTACTTAATCAAAATTGCTGCTAAAGGGTTTAACAAATACCAAATAATAAAATAAAATATTTATACACAAAAAGTTAAACAATAATATACACTCATGGAAAATAAAAGGCTTTTAGCATTTCTAAAAAAAAATTGTGGTTAAGTTAATTATTATTTGGGGAAATCAAAGAAAAACTTAAAACGAGTTTTTTTATCATCGTAATAATTTTAAGTGGCAGTCAACAAAATTTAATAAATTACAAAAATGAAAGCAAACGTATACGGGCAAGTGCTTAAGAAATTTAAACAAGCTCTTAAAATGTTTCTTTATTTTCTTATTCATATTATTTTCAATTGCTTTTTAAGACAAAGAAATTTGAAAATCATGCGAACGTATGTAAGTATATGTATGTAACACAGTGCCTTGCTTGACATGCAAATACGCATCGGAAATATTTTTTTCAAAGATGTCAAGAGATACAATAAGGATAATAATAATGCATTTTATAAGAATTTTTTTAAATTATAAGACAAATTATTGTACGTATCATTCCATTATTTCCAAAAAAAGCTTAGGCGACACAAGGATCTAATTTGCTAAAATTTTATAAGAAAGGATATTTTTATTAGAAGAATATATTGCTATTATTTGATGATAAGCTTAGAATAGGATCTAAGTTGTGAAGTAAAGGATGTAGTTGTGTTTTTGTGTGATTCTAAGAATAGTGAATCTTAAAGAAAACTAAATTTTTATTAAAAGGATATATGAAAAAATTCGTATCCTTGCTACATGTGCGAAAATATTTTGCTTGAGATTACTAACGTATTAAGGATTATGTTAGTGTTGCCAATATGTAAATTTTATTGATTTTTTTGATGATAAGCGTGGGGTAGTATCTGGTTTTTCAAATAAAGGATATACAGGAAGTAAGAATGTCCTGAAAGTGATAACAATAAAATTGGCCAAATATCTTCACCATATGATTTTAGAAATATTCTAATATTCTTAATGAGTTGTGGCCATAATTGTAGCTGCTATAAGGTTATTCAAATAAAGGATATATGGGCAGCACTGGTATCCTTGCACCGATTGCTATGAAATTTGGCAGAGAGAACCCCACTATATAATATCGTCCAATTTCGCATTCTGACAATAATTGCAGCTTAACAGGATTTTTTTATTAAAGATATGTGGTAGGTGGGCATGTCCTTGTTCCAATATCTATGAAATTTTTATCTTCTTTATAGTTTCAATCAATTGTGCATTCTAACAACTAACCGCAGTTTAAATATTTTTTTTTTAATTTAAGGATGTATGGGAAGCAGACATGTCGTTGTTTCAATATCCATGAAATGTAGCGTAGAGTTTTGTTATATCATATAATAGATACTTGCCGGTATTCGTTGCATATTTATATAAAAATTAAATTTTTTTAAAGGTGTATGAAAAATAGTTTCGTCCTTTAACTGGTTTTATTAATACTTAATTTTTTTATTTGAAATCAGTCTTATTTTCATAAAACCATATTTAACTACAATAACTTATCTAATTTGGCCGATTTTTGTATAGAAACAGCTTACTGTGCCAATAGGTTTTATTGGCTTAAGAAAGCAATTGTTATGCTAAAGTAGAAATATTGAGGACTATTGTCTGCACAAATTTCTTTATATGTATGTAGACAGCAAAAAATAAAAAAATATTTATGTGACATAAACAGTTTAGAGAAACATATAATAAACTTTTATGAAAACAAAACAACCCACACAACGATTCAAGTGGTTTTAAATGCATGACAGGATTTGCTTATAAATGATGTGTGTGGTTGATATAAAATAAAGATTTTTATTCTCTTATTTCATAAGTAACTTAAGCAAATAAAATTTTGTATTTTTTTAAATTATGCCTGCAAAAGGAAACACAAAGAAAAAACTCCCACGCATAAATTCGTGTATGGAATCGTGCATTCGTGTGTATAACTAGTATGTTCTCACAGGAATGAGTTTTCATATTATTATTATATGTATGTATGTATGTATGTCTGTATATATGTATATCAATATATATTTTTTTAAGTAAGATGAATTAACGACAACATAACACATGTAAATTATGACATTTCCTTTTGTTATACAATTGCCGGCATGTAAAATTGATGGGAAAAGTTTTATTTCTTGTTGCTATAAACATGCGCGCTGACAGTGATTTCTTGAATTTTTTTTCATTTCTTATCGTTTGCTGTATGAGCTTTTCATCAACAACTTTCGGTATCGTCTCTTGTCTGCCATTGTTATGCAGAATGTTTTTTGCTTTAATATGACTGAAACCCAGAAAAATATAATTTACATAAGTAAAGATATCAAATTAACTTGATTTTTTTTTCAAAGGACTATTTGACAACTTGGTTAATTAGGTATAATGGAGTCAGGAAATTAAAAGCAGCAGGAGCCATATATTGTTGCTATTTTATATATAAAAATGTTAAAGAAATTGTTAAATTTGTCTACTTAGAGCGTATTTCACCAATTTTATTTCAATATCAATTTATATTTTAAAGTTGTATTTCATATATGTGACTTTCACGGAAAAGAGACTTAGTGTGTCTGAAAACGGCAACTTGGGAAAATCGATAAAAGTAGAAAAACATTTAAATTTTATTTTTTAAATACATTATTCTCAAATCTTTATTTTCACACACTAATTCCTTTTTCTCGGAGAAGGTCACATGTATGTGTATATATGTATATGTAATTTTTTCAATTAAAAACGAGTTTTAAATATGAATTGATATTTAAATTTTGAAATAATTCAAAAAGCTAAGTGTAAACGATATATATTTCATGCCAATGTATTTGCAATATAAGGCCCGTTCAGAGATGTCGAAATAATGCTAAGCTTACATGAAGAATTTTTGCGTATTCTTGCTTAAGCAACATCTATGTGCCTTTGACTTCTGCTTAAGAAATTTATCAGTAGACTTCAGCTAACAAATTTGTTAACAAAGCAAAAAAAAATTTTATATGTCTATAGAAAATCTCACAAAAAATTATTGAGAATTACGTAAAGAAATATAATAATTTAAAAAGCTTCAAACAAAAATATCCCCACAAAAATTTTTATTTGATTCCGAGTCTTTTGTAATTTTCCGTAAGATTCCTAATCTAATTAATTATCGCATGACTATTTAGATACCAAAGGTAGTAAAAAACAATCGAGTCCTTAAAAAAAAAGCTTTAAGCTTTTATTTTCTACGTAATTGTACAATTCAATGAATGGGTTATGTCAAAGCAAGCAGATAAGTTAAACCTCAAACGCGTTGCTTGCATTCTTTGTTTTCGGAAAGCTAAAGAAAAAATTTTCTTGCGGAACGAACGAAGAACAAAGCTCATTTTGGAAACAGAAAAAAGACTGTATGCGGTCCCTTCTCTTAAACATATTAATGACCTTGAAAAGTAAAATTTTTCTGAGTAAGTACATTTACTTGGTAAAGGTTTCTTGGACATTCTCTTTTTTACCTTTGAAATGCACAAAATTTAAAGAAAATAATTCCAAAAGTTTCACATATAAAAACAAAATTTTTTATCCTCATGAGTCTTTAATATGAAGTTCAAAAATAACAAATGGAATGAAAAGATGATACACATCCGCCCTGTAATCAAAAGCATAACAACAGCTAAAGAAAATTAAATTTTACAAACCATCTCAAGGACACAACATACACATTCCCACACTGACTGTGTCAGGCTTTATCAAAATTAACTTTAATTAATTATAACAAAACATGAATGCGTTTCTTTGTTAAGCTTGAAATGTGAGCAAGAAGAAAGCAAATGTTTTTAAGGGAGCAAAGCAAAATTCTGAGTGTCTTTAATTATTTTAAAACATATAAAATTTAATACAAAGAAACCATTCCAACCTCTTAAGACAAGCTGTAAAAAAAATTAGAATAGAACGCAATTACGTATTTGCTTAATTGAATATAAAGAAATGGATTTTTCTAATTAGCGTGGGCCACTTTGAGGCACTTTGCTTGTTATATCAAGGACTGCTATTTTATCAGAAGCGCATTAAAGTTGCACTTCACCACATATCGAAAGAAGCTGATTTATATAATTTAGTTCTCTCTTATTTATTTTTCTTAATTTCTTTTTTTTTAATAGAAATTATTAATTATATGTAAAAAATTATTTGAATGCAGAAAGCAGAATAAAAAATTAAATCTTTGCTGATATCTTAAATAAAATCTTTGTATCAAATTCTTTAGTTGAAAAATACACGTATTGAATGAATGAATGAAAATATTTTCTTTCACAAAACTAATTTGTACACTAAAACAATACCAATCAATAAAAATTAATACGTAAATATTTTGATTGGAAATCAAATTTTTATAGTTCATGCTAAAATCTTGGCCGATGAAGGATACATATCATAGAATAGAATAGGGGGAATGAAGGCTTGGACCAAAGACCGGCACTGGGACACCTGATAAATCTTGGTATGACTCTCCTTATCAAAGGCAGCACAGATATTCAAAAATATCATCTGAATACAAAAATTCAGAATAAAAATAATGTCTTCTACTGTTACACAAGACAATACCTTCGCAAGGAATGTTATACATTGTCTCGTCATATTCAAAGAATAAGCGAGACAAGAGTGAACAAACTTGGTTACCTTTTGATAGAGGATAGTTCAGTCCAAAGTGATCAAAACAAGCTGCGAACTATTTCTGTTAAGGTTCAGGATGTCATTATATGATGTTTTGGCCTGCCTTAGACTTCTTCTGAAGTCAGCCACATATGCGTAGCAGTCGAAGTGTCATGTCTTTTGATTAGAGATTTCTTTTTATAATGAATCAGAGCACTCGTAAATCTGCCTAGAACAGAGTATCCATAAAAAAGGGACTTAAGAGCTGCCTGACTATCACAAAAATAGCTTTATGCGCATGTCCAATACTCCTATTTAAATTAATGTCAACAAATTTGGTGATTGTCTTAATCTCTGACTGAAATACCGTGGGACATTTGTCCAAGGACAAATACATTTTTACGTTGGACCCAACAACTCCAACAGCAACTATATCCTCCCTTTTAAATCTATCCTTAACCCAAACATAAGCTTCTGGAATCCAGCGCGAGACTGTTTACGTCTCTGGGAGCGATTGTGTGTGAAGGACACATACATTTCCTGATGCCAACACACATAATCAAATTAGCTAAATAATTAATAAAAAATAAAAAAATAACAGCATTAAATGACATTCATTTTATTTCAACTTGAATTAATTTTGATTCAACATGATACTTCATTTTGATTTTTAAATACTTGAATAGTGGTAATTTCTTAAATAAAATTTTTCTTTGAAGGTTACTGTTAATCATTTTGAATCAACATGAATCTAAACATTAAATTAAATTCATATTATTTCAGCTTGAAATAACTTTGATTTAACATGATTCTTAATTTTCAGTTGACAGCAACAGTCGTAGTATATTTAAGCAAGATGCAATATAATAATTTCAAAAGGAAACATTTTCTTTGAAAGTTACTGTAAATCATGTCGAATTAACATGAACAATGTACATGTAAAGCAAAATCACTACCGAAAAATTTTAAACTTACCTTATTTTTCTAGATTTTAGTAGGCAATTTTTCTGTGATATTTAAACTTCATACGTACATTAAGCCCACTTCTTTGACGGTTGTTATATAAGATTCTGCAAGGCCGAAAAAAATGGGAAAGATTTTTATTAATCGGACAGTTCAACGTGGCATTAATTGACTATTTTACGTAGAGTTGATTTTAATATACATACATATAATATAAAATATCATCAGCTGTGCAGGGTTTAAAATGAATCAAATGTAGCATTAAGTATGACGTTACTCATCAAAGACTTTTTCTGTGAAATATTTTTTTATATAACATCTCTATTTCATTTGTGGGAGTAATAATCCCTGTTACTTACTGGTTTCATAAAAGCTTACAACGACTTAATATAAATAACCCTTTAATAACAAATTTGTTCAATGGAAAAATAAAGAAAAGCTGCTTAAATATGTGTAGATTTTTGGATATCAAAGCGTAGGCTGTTTTGTTTGATCTCCTGTTGATTTTCCTGTCTAATTAATTTTAAATAGCTGGAAGCAGTGCGTGTAAATGAATAATATGAAATGGCTTTAACATTCATAAAAGAGGCAATTGAATTTTCGTTCTTGTTTACCATGAATTGAATATTAAAACAGAATATCTCATTTTATGAATACATACATATACTTGTGAAAAGTTAGCTCAATTTCAGTTTAATTTCATAGAATTTTAGAAATAAGGGAAATATTAATATCTTTTATTTCTTTTTTAAATCTCTTTCTTTCACGCACATAAAAATATACAAAAGGAAAGTGAAATTAATACCTGTTACAGAAAAAAATACCTATATTCAAATATGCCAACAAATAGCATTTTTTATTTAAGGCAAAGGAAAAATCTAGAAAAAAGTATCATGTAACAATATTAAATAAAAAATATAATCAAATTTCTTGAAATATTTTTTAAAAATGCCGAAAACTATGCCGCACAAAAGACTTAGTTTGTATGTTAAATATAAACATCCTTACAAAGGAGAGCATGAATAATACCACACACATACGCATGTATAAAGTTTTCCTTCACTGAAGACATATTGCTTATTTATATAGAAAATTTTATCAACCCCAGCATTGTCGGCAAACAGATTTTTTTTTTCAAGCCATTAACTATTAAAAAGTTGCAAAGCATCACAACAAAGAAATAAATGTATACGAGCACCTTAAAAGGCTTGTAAGATTAGAAATTTCAAAATGAAAAGCAAAACAAACAAAAAGTCGTAAACTAAACTTAAGCAAGTTAACTAGTTTTCAAAAGGCTTGCTTCACTTTCCAATGTTTGTTTGTTTTGTATTATAGCGTTTTAGTACATTATGTTCATATTGTTCTTTTTATTTACTATTAAAAAGAGTTTAGTGTACAAATTGATTTACAACTTAAACTTATACAAACAAATTACTTTTATGTTTTTTCTTTCTTTTAAGTTAAGTTTAGCTCTTTAGGTCAGTGTTGCCAGTTTAGAGCACTTATAAACGATTCGGGGATTAGTTCGGGAAAAATGGGAAGAAAAAGTAACTCAAAAAATTTAAGTAATTTACTTTTGAGTTTTTTGTTTGCTTCTTGTATGCAAAAAGCTTAAGTATACCAATTTCTTCAGCAATGAATTTTATAAACATTACATTAAACGCTATTTAACCCTCCGATGTTCGGTGCCATATGATACCCTAAGTGTAGCATAAGGGTCTGGCCAGACCCATGAAAATAACATTCGAAATATTGTTTTAGAAATATTATTTATTAATTTAATTCATTTAATATATGTACATTACAAAGAACAATTGGGTTTGCAATTATGTAATTGCATAGAATGTTCGTTTAGGCATATAGATCGATTACATCTGCTGCAGTTATATCGAGTTTTACGTCGTTTTTTTTTTAAGAAGAAGCGCAAAGATAGCATGATGAACGTTTTGAGGCTACTTGAGCATATATTTGTGGCTGTGCTGACCCTGATGTAGAAGGGGAAGAGTCCATTAACTAAAAATAGTGAAATAATTATGTATAAATTAGTAAATATAGAAACATAAATACACATATCTATATAGATAGATTTTTTCACATACGTATATGCATATATATATATATATATATGCATTTTTATAAATTTATGTAAAGTATACTCACATCGATATTAAAAAGATTCATTGCTTGCTTTATGCGAGCAAACCTTCAAACTAATGGGTTAGTCGCCCGTTCCGTCATATGTGGAATAACCAGCTGCCGAGCCAATTCGATAACAAATGAGCGTCGTTTGTCACTTTGCTTTGCTGGACTCAACTCGTCGTAGATGATGAATGAGACCAAACCGGCTAAATCCAGCATATTGTAAAACATTGCCAGTGGCCAACGATTTGTCGAACGCTTACAAGAATATCCAGTCAACATCTGATCCATTGTGTCTACGCCCGATTTAAACTTATTGTAGTCCAAAATTTGATCCGGCTTGAATCTTTTTAATGCATCGGTGTCGTGAAGGTAATGAACGGTGGACAACATGAGCACTGGCTTTTTCGGCTTTGCCATACAAGAACACAGAGCGATATTATTATTGTGATAACAAAATATAGTGCTATTAACATCACGTTTATGGTCCAGCAATTCAGGTGGAATGAAGGTATTGCTCTTCCTTACGGTACCCACGAACGCCACATTACGATGCATCAACATTTCTGCCAGGTTATATGTTGAAAAAAAGTTGTCAGCATAAACTGTCCTATCGCTGTGCATGTATTTTTCATCAATTTCATGACGAGTCGTTCGCCTTGATTCGTTTCTCGCTGGCCACCTGGTGGTTTTCCCGTATACATTATGGCTTTTCTATTAGTTTCCCGCACAATAATACTAATGATTTCGGGGGACAATAACGACTTCAAGATAGCTCCATGATTCGGTGATGTCCCTCGAAATTTCCCTTTACGGGTAAAAGTTGGCACATTATTAGAGCGAGGCCTCACAGATGGTGGTGGATTTGAATTCCATATCTTACCGTCTTTTGAGCGATACGTATGATCCTGAATACTGGATGTGCTGGCTGATGAATTTGTGGATGAAGCTTGAAGTGAAACGGTGGCCACAGTTTCTGTACACAAATCCTTAACGTCATCATGGTTTTCATCAACGAACTCTAGTTCAATTTCCTCTTCAATGTCGGATGCCTAATAAGTCATCGCCAGTCTCGAATGGATCGAGCTCCTGTCACATAAGTTGCTCATCTTGTGCCTCAAGTCGCTTCCATTCTTCAGGACTATCATTTCCTGCACTTAATTTATGAAGCAAACGAATCATCATATCATCTTCATAGATGCCTTCTTGCTCCATTTTACTGAAATATTAATAATAATAACTCGCACTAAAGACTTTAAAAACACGTGTTCACTCTGAATTCTAAGCATCAACTAAAATATGTGATATATCCCTCTGCCGTTGTAAAAGTTTTATTGTTTTCTTATAACGGTGATACAAATAACATGAAAATTTTTTTTGGGTCTACTCAGACCCATGTGTGCTTAACTGGCGAAAGTACTTAAAATTGGGTTTTCCACCACAAATACAATAAAATTTGTAATTTTACCGTTTCATTGTGTTTGGCACAATATATTTGAGGAAGTCGTGGACTGGGGTAGCTCAACAATTAAAAAAAAAACATAATGCATGCATTTTAAAATCGATTTGGTCTGGCCAGACCCATATGAACATCGAAGGGTTAAAGATCTTCTTTATATGTACACAATATGAAATAAATATTAACAGAAATATTTTTCTAAATATATAGGAGGGTGGCGAGGAGTGCTCGTAGAATGTTGAAATTTGGCACAGAGCACTTTTTATTATTTCAATTAAGAATAAAATAAAGTTTCATCAAAATTGGTCAAGCCAACTACCCGCCGCCCATAGAAACCAAAATTTATTTTTGGCCAAAAGTTTTTGAAATTTGCCACAGAGCCGTTTATTACCTAAATTAAGAGCAACCTTTTTTTCTTCCAAGGAAGTTTGTAAGCACGGCACATTACAGAACAAATTTTATTCTATCATATTTTTTAAACCATATAAGCGAACTTTATAATTTTTTTTTAAATACGCAGAAAAAGCTATAATTGAGTAAAATCACTATTTAAACCAGAGCAATAAAATTATCTTACGTACAAACACTATAGAAGTGCGTTAACAGTTTTCAATATTTTGGACCAAAATTTTCATGTGACTTTACTTCATTATTTCCAAGACAAATAAACGTTTTTTTTTTGGATAAAAATTATGGATTCTTCATACTGAATCGTTTTTTTTTTCAAAACTGCATTTACATTTCTAAATTTTATGTGTTGAAAAAAATTACTTATTGCATGAAAAATCCCACTGTGTGTTTAGTTAGTACGTTTACTACAAAACCAGCCCGGTTCTGACAATGATTAAATAAATCATCTCGTATTTTTCTGATGAACATTAGTGTCTCTTTGTATAAGTTGTTATAGGAAAGTGATGAAGGTATAGACACTGGTCAGTGAACTACACCTGCTTCAGTGGATACTAATCTTAATATAACATCAGAGTGTCCTCATTCGTCGTTATTGTGTAACATTATCATCGGCGAAGTAAAATAACTACTAAACACAGATTTAAAGTTTAATTCGCCTCATTTACCCCAGGGGCGCTGTGAGACAGCATTATTGAAAACGTGTAAAAAGTATAGTTGTAAAAGAATGAAGCTTTCCTCTATCTCTTTTTTCACCACCTGCCTTCTCTTTTACTTTCCCATTCCTAAGGCAGTTTATTACCAGGTGCTGTAATAGTAGTAGGTATTCATTGCCTTAATGCTGCTTCTCTTAAAAAAAATATAGTTAATACTAATACCGTATTAACAGCTGCACAAAATTTAGCTGATTTTAATTAGAATTATTATGAAAATCTTTACCGTTTGCACCAATGTGTTTTGACATTTATTAAGATGTTTGTTATCCAAAACAAATCCATTAAATAAAAATTTTCTAAAACTCCAACCAAAAAACTGCAATGTAGCCAATTCACACACCTTTTTCTGTGCACAGGTGGACTTTTTAGTAAAAGTTTGTGAAAACGTATATTTGTATTGCTAAGTTCTAGTAAATTTTGAAAAAATCTAGTGGCGAAGTAGATTTTGTTTTTTCTGGGAAATTTTCTAGATTTTGCCCGATTTCGGAATATGTAAAATAAGTAAATCAGTAGATATGTGCATGATTAGTAAAGAACAAACGACAATGGTAAGTCTGTTGTAAGCTAGAAATGATAAATTTGAGCTTTCATCACCAAAAAGCTTTCAACAAATTGGAGTAGGCTAAATCAAAATAATTCACTTATTCTATTTGCAATGAAAAAAAAAATAGGAATATATGTCTTCAATTTACATTAACTGACACTAGACGCGGTAACCAAAACACAAGAACGCTGATAAGAAAGGTATGGTGGCCTCCAAAAACAGCATGTTGTTCAGTTCTGCTAGTGTTTGTCATTTGGTGTGTAGGTTCATCTAATGTATAGATCCACTAAGAGGGAATTCTTAAAATTTTTAATGCTCTTTATACCTCGGGAATTTCATTAGATCGACTAAAAATTCCCAAATTAGAAAAACTGTACTTTTAGGGGCTAAAAGGCAATTAAAACTGAATTTTGGTACATTTTCTTGCATTTGACACATCTTTTAAAGTATTGAACACAGCAGAAAACTTTCTAGTGCGTTATTTTTTTCTGTACATAATTTCGAATGAGATTTAGTGCTTTTTGAAAATTTTGAATTATAAGAGGTAAAATCGCACCCGTTTTGTGTACTTTTTTTGTTAATGACATACATGTAAAAATAATTTACTTTGACCTCCTACCGCTCAGTAGAAGCTAGGATTATACTTTTTTGTGTCGGAAACTACATTAGATAGACTAAAAACTCTAAAAGCATAAAAATCCCAGTAAAAAAAGAGACTCCAAAAAAGTCATGAAAATGTAGAGTTTGTGATCTGGAAGTAGTGAAAATTTTGATCCGATCTAATGATTTTTTCATAGGGTGGTCACTGAATTGGAAGCGATATTAAGAAAAATTCCATTTTTTGTGTTCTATGATAATATTTTCATCTAGAAAAAAATGGTAAATAGTTGTCTTTTTTAACAATTCGTTTCTTTTTATACGAATTTAAGCCCGAAACAGTGTTTTCATGTAAATTTAAGCAAATAACTTTTAAATTTTAGACTAAAATTAGTTTATATATTTCTTTAAAAAAATAATTTTTTTTTAATTCTGGTGAGTATTTTCTAACACTATGGAGGAGTTATAAGGTTTTGTATGACTAAAATAAGCTTCTGCATGGTTTTTTGCTCATTCTCGGCAAATTAAAAATATCGATTTCTTGGAAGCAATGAAAATGTAGTTCCACTAGAATGACTTCCATTTTTTTTTCACTGAGATGCTGCTAAAAAATTACTTTTTCAAAATGTGTACTTTTTAGGTTTAAAAAGGGGATAAAAAGTGAATTTTGGTACCTTTTTTGCACTCGACAAATCTTCTAAATGATTGATTGTAGCAGCAAGGTTCTTGGCGCGTTTTTTTCTACTAAACAGAATTTGGAATAATTATTGGCACATTCTGAATATTCCTACTTAAAAGGGGTAAAGTCTTACGTATTTTCCGTACCTTTTTGTTAATGATAATTTATGTATGACTTATGTACATCTAAAAATAATTAACCATGGCTTCCTATCGCATAGTAAAAGCTGGGATAACAAAAGGTATGTTTTTTCGAAGGGCCCAAGGATTGGTACCTTTTAAAGGGTACATGCGGGTAAATAGGATGCTAAAAATTTTAAATTCGGAAAGATTTCATACATATTGAAACATTTAAAATTTGAATTAAATATTATTATTTAATATAGTGTATTCTTGAACACTTTTCGAAAAAAGTACCTTTTAGAAATTGGTCCTTTTTTGAAAAAGTACTTTTAAAAAAAGGAAACTTTTTGAAAAAGGTTGTTCTTGGAAAAAGTACTTTTTCGAAAAAGTACTTTTTTGGATGAGGTACTTTTCTGAAAAATATACTTTCGCTTTTGCGTCCAACTAACACAATCGTTTTTGAAAATTCTTACACCAATGACAAGCTATATTGCTACCGCCGAAGTCTTATTATTTCTTATTCGGCTTGGAACCGGATTTTTAAATAAAAGATTAAAGTATAGTTTTCAAAATATCAGATCAACTCGATAGTAGCCGCGGGTAGAAGCTAGTCTCAGATACATACCTTAGCCTAATAGAATATTTAACACAAAAATACATAAATTCGAACTAACTAGTTTAACGCAGCAAACTGCATGCAACATTCCATAATGAAACCTCAGTCTTAAATTACTGTTTTTTTATATTTTCCCTTGATTTCACTATTTATTTCATAGACAACAGAAGCGAATTAACCGCATTTTTATGGAAATATGAGTATCTTTATTATGGAATTTTAATGAACCTTATTACATTTTCATCGTTCTTTTAATTTTTTGATACTTTCTTATTAAGCAACTAAATGGAGCCTTAATATTTTCGTTTTTTCTTCCATATAAAATCTCCTCAACGGATAATTGCTTTATTTCTTTCAATTCTTTTTATATCCAATGAAACCCAATCACGTATATTGCTTAAAAATGATTTTTATAAGGATTAAAAAAAATTTACAGAAAGAAAATAAGAATACAATGAATTTGTTAAACAAGCAAATAAATGATAAGCAGGAGTTATTTGGTTTAAGGGTGGCATTAAATGAAGCACGAAGTTTTGTGGAGCTACAAATATATGGATGTATATGATGCCACCAACATGAAAATTAAGATCGAAAAAAAAACGTTAAGCATTTTTTATTTCTTAAGCTAAAATTGTTATTTGTATAATATTGCCTACACTAAAGGAACAATATGCATTAAAAATCTTTATTATCAAATATAAGAAAATATAAAATTAGTGCTCCTTAAATTAATAACTTGTAATGATGGTAAACATAAAAGTTTATATCAAATAATTTTATAATGAGACATTTTTAGATTTAATTGAACTTAAGTGAATTTTAATCAGAAATAATTTCTTATTCGGGCTTAAGTTCAGTAATTTCAATTCTTATTACTTACATGCATGTACCGACGGTACATCGAATAAGTAAAAATGATTAGTGTTATGATCGTTAAAGACAAGCAAGAATAGTTAAGCATACTTAGGTAGAGTAATTTAACTTCGTGCTAACCTAAATAGAAAATGAAAAAAAAATGCAAAAAACAGAAAATTAAAAGTGATACTTATAAATGTGTTTACCAAAGGTAAATCAATTGTATACACAACAATCGTTTCTCATATTCCGTTTCATTGTAAATTGAAGTTAAATAGCTGATGTTAATAAGCATCTCTGACCAAGTAGATAGACTAGGGTGCTGAAGTGATGAAGTGCGTGGCTGCACAGAAAAGTATCGGTATTTCCCCCAGCTTAAAGTCTAAGTATAATTTTTCTTCTCTTCTTTAGAAACTTACATTAATTAATAAAAATATTTCATTCAATAAGAATTGAAATTACTGAACTTAAGCCCGAATAAGAAATTATTTCTTTTATAATTTTATAATTTCATAGATTATATATAAAATGATTACAAACCAATTTATTTAGATATATTTATGCAGTCAAAAACGCAAATAATCAGGCCTGTCACAGAAACCAAATTATTTTTAAATGATTTCAATTCCGTAACTAGGTTCTTCTCAAAAACGAAAAACGAAGAATTTGCTCGAAATGAAACCACTTTAGTTTTATTGCACGGAATTGTAATTTTCTTTATGTGAAAGTACACAAAACCTGTTTGAAACAACTTAATTCCAACAAAGAAATTTTTTTTTTTCAATTATTTATTTAAAAATTGTTTGTATTATTTAATTTTTGTACATATTTAAGATATTTTCTCAAATCTTAAGGAAAAAATGCATCATCATAAAAACCGAAATATTCTATTCTGTCAAATAAAAACTAACTTAAACTTTGACACATGCTCAACGTTTGGATATGAAAGTGCATCTGAAGCAATTTTTCCACAAAGTCTTGACCGTTCTGGGCATCCAAAACTGCAGTTGTTGCAAATACAGACATTTCGTGTATAATTTTTTTAAACTTGGTTCACTTCCCAATATTGCCACATTCATATTGAAAACAATCAAATTGACGTTTTTTGTGGAATGAACAATCGATCGAAAGCGGGAGAAGGTAAAAGAAAATCGATCGAAATGAAAATTCGTAATCAAAACAATTTCGATAGATTTCTGTGACAGCCCTAAATGACTAGATATGTATGCCCTTTTGGATGGAATATTTCTTACTAAATTAGTCGGGTGGCCAACTAAATACAGTGTGTCCGCCGGGAAATTAAACTACTTTGTTTGTTTATAATTGTTTTGGTCTTGTGGTAGAAGCTCTTGTGTCAACTAAATCTTAAAAGGAAGCAAATGCAAATCCCTGTGCAAAATTGTGGCCAAAGTTGTTTTTTTTTAAGATCAAACTCTTGAGCACGGCGTCGAATTGAGGTTGATTTATTGTTTTGAACACTTTCTTGAGTAGTAGTAATGTTTTCAGCTGATATTGCAATATGTTGTGGTCCATGCTTGGGTCTATCACTTACAGATCGTATTTCTTCAAAATCATTCACTACACGATAAATAGTGCGGTTTGTTGGTACGTTATTTCTAAAAAAATTTACTTATCTTTCTCATCGTCACAGTAATCGATGATGGGTTTTTTATAAAATTTTTTAACGGTGAAAACACGTTTATTCATCGAATATTTTTCAATCCATAATAAATTTGCTTACTTGTCTATTTTAAGACTGGAAAATATGTACTGTCAAGACTAATGTTTACCAAAATGGCGGCAGAATAAAGTGTCAATGTATAATTAGACATATTTCAATGAAATGTGTTGTACAATGTACACTTAATTTGAAAACTAAAACTATACAATTTAAATATGTTTCATCAAATAATTATTTGCTTCTAAAACAAACTCGATTCAACATTATTGCTTCATTTTGATTTAACAATACTAGAGTATTAAATCAACATGAAATAAGGCTATTTCAAAAGGACAAATTTTCTTTAAATACAACTGTAAATCATTTTGAAATTACGTAAAACACATATGAAGAAAAATCATTGATCAACATTTTTATATGTATTAATCTTGTTTTCGTAAATTGTAATATGAAATTTTTCCATGTGATAATTTTACAAAACATCTTAAAGGACTGGCCCTTAAGTATTTTTTCCTAAGCTTCTTTGCCTTCTCTCGTGCAAGACTCAGGAGTTAAGTTAAGTTATTCTCAAGCCCATAAATTGGAATTTTAAAATGATTACAGAAGATTTGAGCCAAGTGGGTAAAGCCTTGCCCAAAATATTTCATTATTATTGTATCGCAATTAACCGATTATTGTATAATTTTACAATTACATACTTGTTTAGGAAATACTAATTTTTTTCCTTAAATTAACATAAGTTCTATAATACTTGTGTTATTTAGTGCTTTAAAAAGAGGGCATGATTTTTTAACTCACTTTTAGGGCCACGAGCAAAATTGCCCTCATTTAATTTTCTACCCTTTAAAACATTTTCGTATGGACCAAACATACAAAATGTAAATTTCAAGTTTCCTCACGTTTTTGTATTTAATATATTGGGATCCTTTTACTATTTCTTCTCCTGGTCCCTGCCATAAATTTGTTAAATTATTTTCATGTTTATTTCTTTTTCCTATTCTCCCAGTCAAACAAACCACAATTCTATTTGTTGTGGCTGGATGTCTGTTCGTGTACACTTTTTTTTTTCCTCTTCAGCTGTGGCAAAGTTTATTGAAAGTGAAAAGTCGATAAAGAGATAAAATATTTATGGGAAAAATTTTATAAAGTTATATTTTTATATTTCATTTAACCCTTTTTGCTGTTGTTCAGTTTAGTCAGTCAGCCACATGAAATTGCTTTTAATCCAGTAGAAAATGTTTTTGAAAATTGTTAGAACATTTACTATGTAAGTATATTATTAGTATGCTTGGGTGTTAACGTTCAAAATTGCTTGTATTGATCAACAAATTGTTGCCTTGCCTGACTTAAATGTATGTTAAAAAGATTGAGAAAATTATCATAATTGGCAAAATTTCATTTACCCAAGTGTTTTAATAATAGAAATCAATAAAGTTTAAAAGGGAAACAAATTTTTAGAATTAGGTTTTGTTTGCAACAGAAAATATATAATTTTATAAATATCTATTGTAGTTTTACCAAGATATAAATGCTAATATCATAATTTATATCTTTTTCATTGCAGGTAAGCCTTTATTAAATTAATTTACAATCATTTTATAGATGTAAGAGGTAAGTTGCATTACCACAGAATATTGTTATAATAAAGTGTTCTTTTCAATACAAAAAAACAGTGTGATTAAAGGGAAAGAAATGTAGGAAGCTCTAAAGCGAGCAACATAACATTTTGAATAGGATTTTAATATACATACGAGTATATGCAATTACATATAGAAACTTTAATTTTCAAAGTAAGTGTACGAGTATTTTTATGCAGACTACAACAATTAACACTGAAGCATTAAACACATTCACCACAGCAGGCTACATGGCTACACGACTACAAGTGCCGCAGGCAATAAATGTTGCCTGGTAGCCAGCTACTGAATCATTTTAAGGACGGCAGCAGCACCATAAATATATGTTTCAGTGGTGCCGCTATCAAATAGATATTTCACAATTATAAAAATAAAATAATTTATTCAAAAATATAAAAACAAATTAGTTTATTTCTTTATATTTTTTTTTGCGAATTTTACTATTTATATGTTTACTAATTTCATCACTACGTTTAGCAATTATTCGTTAATTTGCGATTTTTTTTCGTGTTTCTTTCCAAACTTTTTAAATTTTTAATGTCTTTTGCGATTTCCAATAAATATTAGCGCTTGCTTCCGATTTGGCAAATTTTTGCGATTTTTTGCAAAGTTCGCTATAAATGCAACTTTTTCTTTAATAGCAGTTTTGGTGATTTTTCATCAATAGTATGGCTTGTTTACAATTTTGCAACTTCTAGCGATTTTTTTTGCAAACTTCGCGATAAATGCGACTTTTTGCATGCTTTCAGGCTCCAAACAGTTTTGCCGATTTTTAAACAATATTAGACTTTGTTATCATACCGCTGTTAATATGTTTTTGCAAATTTTGGTATTTCCGCGGTTTTGGCCGAGTTTTTTGCATTCCTTAAAGTTTTAGCGATTTTCAATCATATTATTTCTTTTTTTTAATTTTGCAATTTTTCGCGATTTTTTGGAAAGTTCGCGATAAACCGGCTTTTTGCGTGTCTTTTAGCTTCCTAACAGTTTTGAAGATCTTAAAACATTATTAAACTTTGTCATCATTCCGCTATTAGAAACTTTTGCGAATTATTTCAATTTTCGCGAATTTTTTGCATTCCTTACAGTTTTATCGATTCCTAATCAAAATTAGCACTTTTTTTTTAATTAGAAATTTTTCGCGAATTGTCGCTTTTTCACTTTGCAAAAATATATTTACTTTTGCAATTAACATTAAATTTTTGTAAACTTCTTTTTTATTTTTCAATACAAAACATTTCTGGGCAATAATTGTTTAACATATTTGCTATACTGTCAACACTGTTTTTGGTTTGTAGCCATAAAAAATAGAAATTAGTTTAATTTGACTACAACGATAAATGTAGCACGGACAACAACCTGTAGCCTGTTGCCTTGCTGCCTTCAAAATATTCATTCTCATATAACCATGTGTATTCTATTTTTGCCATTTTGTAGCCGGTAGCTTGCTGTGGCGAATGTGTTTAATGCTTTAAATTTAAAAAAAAAATTTAAATAATGTGTATTCTATCAGTTAATATAATTTAAAGAACGTAAGAGTCAAATTCTTTAAATTTTCAAAAAGGATAAAGCTTAAAAAAACTAAGATTAAAAAAATGGAAAAATTACAAATCGTCAAAATGGGAAAATAAAAAATGTCATCAAATATAAACTAATCGCTAAAATGCAAAAAATTACCTAAAGTAAAAAGGCCAGCAAAAAAAATCGCCAAACGAAAAAATATTTGAAAAATTAAAGTATCTCTAGAACTAAGAACTCTCCGAAAAAAATCGCCAAAAACTGAAAAAAATCGTTAAAAACTGAAAAAATCGCAAAACGGAAAAAATTCACAAAAACTCAAAAAATTCCAAAACAAAAAAACGGCGCCAAAGCTAAAAAAAATGCTAAAATTGTAAAAAAAATTTTTGACAAATGTCAAAATTTTTTAAGATATTCTATTGTCTAGGCTAAAGGTCGTCTGTTATTACCAGGAAAACCATAAATATGCTCTAAAAAAGTGTTTTATGCGCATTCAATATGCACTAAAAACTTGGAAATAAGTATGCACTAAAAAGACAAAAATATGCTTTTAAAAATATTTTTTTTCATTTATTAATATTTTTAAGTTTTGAATTAAAAAACTCAAGAAACTTTTCAAATAAAATATTTGCTCAAATTTACAAATTTGTAAAAATTTTTACGATATTGTGAAGGCAACTAAATAAGCTTTTATACATTTACAACGTTCCTTAAACGTCTGTGGGGGGGCAGAATCCCTCATAAATAGCAAAACCAAATTTTTATTGTAACGAGCGTCCGTAATAAATGTGTAATACCCCTGCAAAAAAATTTTGTCACAATTGATCCAAACGTACTTGTTCTATAGCATGAGGAAATACGAGTGTTAAAAGTACGAAGTAGTGTATGGTGAAAAAAGGTATATTCTGTAAATTTTTGCATACTCACCATTTTCGGATGTACCGTCTTGACTTTTTGTCAATTTGATTGGGAATCGGTGTAGTATTATTATAGTAAACGGCACTGAACTATGTAGTTCGATGCGGTAGGATCCATAACCTATCAATCAATATAAATAGAATGTAAATTGTTCCCTACAATAATACCGCTACGCCACTCTGGAACCAGTCCCGTAACTATAGTTAGATATCAACCTAAGCTTAAAGAGTGTTTACACTTTAAAATATTAGTGCCCCTGTGGTCGAATGGACAATGTGTAAGTCTGTCATGGCGTAGGTTGTCGGTTCGAATTTCAAAAAATATCTGCTTAAAAAGAAAAATATAATTGCGTTTGTAACAATAAAAAAAAAAGTTTTCACAATTAAGTTTCGGTATGATCTTTTTAAATTTTGAAACATTTGTAAATTTTAATTGAACTTTAGTGATTTTTAATCAGAAATAATTTTTAGTCAGGCTTGTGTTCAGTAATTTCAATTCTTATTGAATGAAATATTTTTATTAATTAATGTGAGTTTCTAAAGAAGAGAAGAAAAATTAAACTTAGACTTTAAGCTGGGAGAAATACCGATACTTTCCTGTGCAGCCACGCACTTCATCAGCATCCTAGTCTATCTACATGGGTAGAGATTCTCATTAACATCAGCTACTTAACTTAAATTTTAAATTTTCAATTTCAATTTTTAAATTTTATATTATATTATTCTACACCGATAAGGTACCCATGAGATATTTCATTGAAAAGTCACAAGGTGCATACGAAGTATCAATTAACCCCTCCTAGGCCATCCTCATATAAAAGTGGCGGGTCCGCTTCATAGGAAGTTTTGCTTAAGTTCTATTTCCTGCAGCGATATAAGAAATATTTATATACTACATTCCCATAACATTTTAAATGAGATTAAGATTGCGAAAAGTAAACATAAAAATTTTGATCAACGCATACACTGAACCAAAAAGGTACATAAAAGCAATGAAAAAGTTCATTGTTTCAATGAACTTTTGTCTTAATTTTGACCTAAGACACAGGTACATTGAATCAATGAACTACCGTTCATTGAAAAATTTACATATTTTAAATCAATGTATAAGTTCATTGGCACAATGAAACAGTTCATTATTTTAATGAACTGCTGCATTGAGTTAAGCGAAACTATAATTTGAAGCAATGTACTAATACATTGTTTCAATGAACTTCTACATTGATTTAAATGCACTTATACGTTGACCCAATGAACGCATGCATTGTCTCAATGAACTTTTACATTGATTTTAATGCACCTATACGTTGGCCCAATGAACGCATGCATTGTCTCAATGAACTTTTATATTGATTTTAAGGAACCTATACGTTGACCCAATGAACGCATACATTGACTTTAATGCATCTATACGTTGACCCAATGAACGCATACATTGTCTCAATGAACTTTTACATAGAATTTAATGTACATTACATTGATTTTAGTGCACATAACCATGGCATTATTTATTAAAAATATTTTTGATTATAGGTTTATAAAACAAATTTCTTAACAAAATTTGAAATGTGTATAAGCCGTTGGTAAACCAAAAATATTTTTTATGAATAAGACTGTAAATATACATATACCTGTGATGCAAAAATGTTGCAGGAAAAGCCGTGTAAAAAATAATCGATATATGTTTATTTATTTTATTTATTTCTTTATATTTATTTATTAATAGTAAATAAATTTACAAATTATATATAAATCTATTTTGTTATTTAAGTGTAAAGTATTCTTATTTATTAAAATTCATTGTAAAAAAAGGATTGTCATACTTTTGTTGTCGATACATATGTATCTACTATTTTTCTCGCAGTTGCTCGGTTATTATGCTCACTTTTGAAGAAGTCTTGGTTGTAACTTTCATATCATAAAAATAATTTTCATTAAAATTCCAAAATTGCTCACAAGCTGAAGAAATCATCTGTGTGGAAGCAAGCGAGCAGATTGAAAAGAGAATTGAAGAGAACTGCTTCAAGAAAAACTGCCGAATCTAAAACAAGACTAACTACACAGAAAAATTATTCGTTTAAAATAAATAATAAATTATATTTACCATTATTGCTTTGCGAATCGTCCAAATCACTTAAAATATTTTTCATGGCCTTGTCCCGTAAGTTGTTTAGAAGGAACTCTTTTATCTTATCAAAATGTTCTGGCCAGTTCTCAAGAACGCCTGGACGATTGCCAAAAAGAATTTTTTTTTGAATTTTTTTTTTGAATTTTTCTTTACAATCAAAGCACATCATTTTTAATTACCAATTTTTTATTAAATCTATATTACACAAAATTATGAACACAAATAAGCAAACACAACATTCCTTCTTGAATGACATCATCAAACTAGTTATCTTTATGTTTCTCTTTGCTTTGCTTTTTTTTAGTTAATTCCCGTTAGAAAACAATGTATGAGTACATTGAGTTAATGAAAAAGTTCATTGAATCAAGATACTCATTCATTATAATTTTTTTGTACTCATCATTTATTTTGCTTTTACGCACTTTGTTATGCATGAGTTTCTATATCTAAAAATATGAATGTACTGGTACGTTGAGTCAAGGAACTAGTTCATTAAAATTTTTCATATTTATCTTTAATGAATGCTTTCAACGTACCGTTCATACGTACATTGAAGTTCATATTAAGTTTTACTGAATATTTTCATTGAAACAATGTATGATTACATTGAATCAACATATTTTTAGAAAAATATTAATGAATTTTCGTCAATGAATTTCATTCATTGAATTTATGAACAATAGTTTTTTCAGTGTAAGCTTGAAAGCATATTAAAATTAATAACTTCTATAAAATATCAAAATTGGCCCTAAAAGCTTAAAATATGCTTTAAGAATAAGAAAATGTGTTAAAAATATGCGAGTATGCCAAAATATGCCTTAAAAGATAAGATATGCAAAAATATGCGGAACCAAATCGATTCCAAAATTCATAAAAAGTTCTGAAACTGATAAATATATATTGTCCCCGCATTAATAGTACATTCAAGAAAAAATATGCAATTGCATATTTGCAGTTTCCTTGATTATACGAGTAACATATATAGTTTGTGTATGGAATTTAAATCTAACTAACTTATTGAGAAAAATTTAGGAGGATATATTCCATCGAAGTTTGGTCGAGATACTTTAAAGGATATGAAAAAATCTTGTTTTCAAAATCATAACTTTTGCATGGAATAAAGGCAACTAAAAGCATACACTAAATAATTTTTTAAAATTTCCCTTCATTCTAGATCAGATAAAGCAAATATTTATAGTAAGCTTGGTCGTAATTTAGAAAATACTGAAATTAAATCTGATTAAAAAACTATTCCTGACTAAATTTTGTTTTTAAATTTTAACTAAGTTCTTAGTTAGTTTAACCGATATTCACAGTTGAAAAGCCTAAGGCCAAAATAATTACAAATGGTAATATATTGCTAATGAGCTGATCATTTTATTTCAAATAAATTTTGTTTTTGTATTAATTTCAAATAAATTTTGTTTTTTAGGTGAATAAACTATTGGTCTGGTTAATCTAAACCGTCTTACTTGTAAATTTTTGCTGTCAGTGTAAAATGAAGATGGATGCTTCGCTTATCTAATGAATATGAGCAGTTTATAAAACTGAAACACTGTTATGATATGAAGGCCTGCTATCAACAGTAGTCTAACCCACAAAATTAAAAAAAAAAAAACATTAAAACATAATATTTACCTCTTGCCTCTCAGAGTCTCTTCAAAAAACGGAATAATCGCTAAAATTTCAAAGTTTAAAGCAAGTTTATTTTTAGTTTAAATTATTATTGTAACTTGAATATGCAAAGTACTTAATAAATAGTTGCTCAATTCATAGCACAAAAGCTTAACACAAAAAATAAAAGTTTTTAGTTAAAGCAGTAATAATAAATTTGTGTTATGGGTTTCATGAAGGATGATTTAACTAATTTTTTGCTCAATTCAACAAATATTCTCTAAATATAAAATAATAAGCAAACTTCGTCCAACCAATTTATGTTTTTAATTTTACTCTAAATAAAGGTTGTCATTGCTTTTCGACTCAGCAGGGGTTTTTGTTGATTAATTTAATAACTTTTGTTATAGTTGGAAAATACTAAATTAAAGTGTTATTGGAGTGTCTGGGTAGTCAAATTCTACATGTACTTAATATTTAATATTTAAAATTTTTTTTTTTATTTTAGGTTGTTCTGATGTGTTAAGGATGTTTACTTATAATTTTTGTACAAAGTTATCAGCCTGTATTAAATTCATTTATAAGTTAAAAGTACAACATTTGTTAAGAAATTAAATAATATGCAGCACTTTTGTAAGAAATTTTGGTTCTAGATTAAATAAATTCAGTGAAGTGCGACTTTGACCCGCGTACGAAGGGTTCCGTACGGGCACGAGATATGTAATTCAATACGAAAAATATAAACTATAGTTTTGGCATTTTTTTCGTTTTTGAGTTTTTTTCGGTTTTAAGCGTTTTTTTTTAGTTTGGGGGTTTTTTGAATTTATTGGCGCTTTCTGAGTTTTGGCACTTTTTTCACGTTTTGGCGACTATTTTTTGGTTTTTGAAGTTTTTTTAATTTTGGCGATTTTTATTATTTTGGCGTTTTTTTATTTTGGCGATTTTTTATTTTGGCGATTTTTTTAAATTTGGCGATTTTTTTCATTTTAGCGATTTTTTTTTTCACATAAACAATTATTTTGGTTTTGGCGCATTTTTCGCGTGTTGGCGATTTTTTTCGGTTTTTGGCGTTTGTTTTTATATTGGCGATTTTTTTCATTTAAACGATTTTTTCGAATTTGGCGATTTATTTTAGTGCTAGAACTTTTTTTTTAATTTTGTCGATTTTTTTCGATTTGGCGATTTTTTTTAAATTTTTGGCGATTTTTTTCAGGTTTTGGCGATTTTTTTCGGTTTGGCGATTTTATAGTTTTCGGATTATTTAGTTTTACCGTTTTTGAAAATTTCAAGAGTTTACCTCTTACGGTCTCCAAGATATAGCAATTTGTCAAAATTACATAGTCAAAATTGCATTAACTGATGGACCACCCTTTAATTAAAATTTTTTAATATTTTAATGTTTATTGTTGTAGTCTTTATAAAAATACACTAATTTTACAAATTTCAAGTGTCAATATACATATGTACATACAATTGTATGTATATTACATGAGATTTTAACATTTTTCGTCGCTCGTTTTGGAGCACCCTTTAATTTCTAATTCTCATGTATTTGTTGTTGTAGTGGCCAAGGTTCTAAATACTCTGTCGAAATTTCAGGTCCGTAGCTCTTACGGTTCCTGAGAAAATACCGTGTCACGGACAGACGGACAGACGGACAGCGTAGCGAAAACAATAGGGTTCCTTTTTTCACCTTTGGTGTACGGAACCCTAAAAATAGTAAATAAGAGCTCTCTTAAGTATTGGGACTCCAACAAATTTAATACCAAAAATTTGTTATCATGCATATTTATGTAAACAAGGTTCATTAAAAAAAATTTAGGTAATTTTAACCAACAATGACAATGAAAACTGCCCTAATCAATATAAGCTGTTCCAACAAGCATTTTCGGGCTGCCTACTTTTAGGCACGCACTTGGTTTCATTACAATAGCTTGTTTCCATAATTTCTAGATAATTTTTATGAAAAGCTCTAAAATTTTGAAGTGATCAATTTTGAACTCATGTTGACCGTCTGGTCTGTGGGAACAAGAATTTGTAACGGTTTTGTTATAATTCAATAAGTAATTAACAATATAAATGCTTTATTGTTGGTATCAACAAATATTTATACTACGTATTTATTCTCTTATTCAGTGGCCCTAAAACTTTCATGCAGCTAAATATGCTGAATGTTAATTTATTTTTTTTAATTAGTACTAATTATCCTCATTTTAATGTATAATAGACCAATTGCAAGTAAAAAATAAATACAAATGCGTGTCAGGCAATAAAAACTATTAAAATTATTTTGAAAACGTTGTATAATTTAAATTATACACAAGATTTTTTATAAAAAAAAATCTTAAAAAAAAACAACTATAAATAAAACTTAACATGAACACACATTTAATTAAAAGACAAACATTCAGTTACAATATTTATTACCCAAAAACTAAAGCAACTGTGCTTTTCAGGCCTTTTAGTGAAACGGTACAAGATAAAAAAAATCTACAAAAGAATATAAAAGATAAAAACTCAACTGTGGTGGCATGTTTTAATATTTGGCTGCCCTGAAAAAATAAAATAGAATTAAACCAAACAAACTCATTACAGACACGCAATTTTTGTTAAACAAAAAGACGTAGAAATGACCACACTTACATTCCATAATAAGCCTGTTACAAAAAAAAATTACATATAAATAATATGTATACAAGACAAACAACAGTAGTAAAAGGATATGCCGTAATAGGAAAAACAAACAAAAAAATAAAATTTTTATATTCTACAATTTGTGCCGAATCCTTAAGAGTGTCCTCTTGTTGGTTGCTATCTAATGATGATTATCGTAATTGTTAGACATTAAAAGTAATTACGCTTATGGACAACAGAATATTCTACACGCTCCAATGTCTCCGTTAGCAACAGTTCATTAGAAAAGAATTTAGGAACATTTCAAATCAAGAGTTGAAAGACAAACTAAAAGGCTGCGCAAATGTTTTGTTAACAAATATTGCTAAGCAATGCTTTAAGATTTCATTTAAAATGTTAACAACATTTTTTTGTACACTTACAGCCATTTCATGTTGCATTCTAGGTTATATATGTGTGTCTGGTCATTCAACCATGATGACACTAAATTATTTATTTCTAAGCTCTTTTCACATTTATTTGTTTTATGGCAAGAGAAAGTTAATTCAATTTATCAAACATGACTTGAGAAAGGAGCCAGCAAAAAAATTACTTGGAAAGACTGCCTTGTTTTACTTATGGATCACATCCTCGCAGATTAAAAAATTAGCAAATATTTTTTAATATTAAATTTAAAGTTAAGGGATATTCATTGTGGTTTGTTTAAATTTTATAAGATAGTGGATATTCACGAGCTAAGTTGCAGTCATTGACATGAAGAAAGAGGCACAGCTGAACATTTTTGCTAAATAATTTTCTCCAACTTCAAAAAGGTGCTGTTTGTGAGCCAGAACACTTGAGGCACATGTCTAAAATCGCGGAGGAAATGCTTTAACCACCAAAATTTGAAATTGAAGCGGAAACAATAAAGATACCACCTCAGTATGATCAAAAATTTTTTATTCTCTTTTAAGTATCGTCTTCATATAGTTTTTAATGGACCAGCTAACTGCGTCACAGCATAATTTTCTCATAAAAATATTTATTGTAATACACCACACTTTTCTTACCGAAAATTTTTACTGTATTACCGCACACTTTTCTTCTAGAAAATTTTGACTTTTTCATAACACACTATTCGAACATAAAAGTTCAATTATTTCACAGCACACTTTTGTTACAGAAAAGTTCGATTGTCCTACTTTCTTACGAAATTTTTCTATAAGAACAGTGTTGTGTTACACTATCAACCATATTTTCGAATAGAACAGCCCAGTGAAACAAATGGAAGTCATTCTAGTGGAACTACATTTTCATTGCTTCCAAAAAATCGATCATTTTAATTTGCCGAGAGTGAGCAAAAAACCATGTAGAAGCTTATTTTCGTCATACAAAACCTTGTAACTTCTCCATAGTGTTAGAAAAAACTCACCAGAATTTAAAAAAAAATAATTTTTTTTAAGGAAATTTATGAACTAATTTTAGTCTAACATTTAAAAGATGTTTACTTAAATTTACATGAAAGCACTGTTTCAGGCTTAAATTCGTATAAAAAGAAACGAATTTTTAAAAAAGGCAACTATTTACCATTTTTCCTAGATGAAAATATTATCAAAGAACACAAAAAAAGGGAATTTTTCTTAATATCGCTTCCAGTTCAGTGACCAGGCATCGAAAAAGATAACTTCTTGCAATGACAAGCCTATGCATAAATCATTAGATAGGATCGAAATTTTCACTACTTCCAGATCGCAAACTCTACATTTTCATGACTTATTTGGAGTCTCTTTTTTTTTTTGCTGGGAGCGTACTGTCTTTATTATACGACAAACATTTTTTCACTAAGCCAGCTATTTTTTCAAGAAAAAAAGGTGAGCTTTCACATATCCAGACAGTGCTCTCGTTCAGTCAGCCATCTTTCCTGTAAGAAAAATCTTCTATCGAGAAGTAAAGACTTATTTTACTTAATTTTATTTTATTTCATTTTATCTTTTTTTCATATTATTTTATTTTATTTTATTTTATTTTATTTAAATTTAATTTGTATTAGTTTAATTTAATTTATTTTAATTTGAAATTTATTTGCTGGTGGTTCAGCTTGGTCTATATGCATTACATTGTTGCTGAACCACCAGCAAATAAATTTCAAATTAATAATTATGACAATATGTTGAACAGTAAATTTCTTAAATGTTAATTTATTTTAGTTCATTTACGGCCTGTCCCACGATGTCACCAGAAATCGTTCGATCGAATACTTATATTGAAAACGAAAAAAAATTTTGTAATTTTATTGTTGTTTGCAATACAAGTTGTCGATCGAACGATTTCTGGTGACATCGTGGGACAGGCCGTTAATTTTATTTTATTTTGTTTTATTTTATTTTATTTTATTTTATTTTATTTTATTTTATTTTATTTTATTTTTTTATTTTATTTTATTTTATTTTATTTTATTTTATTTTATTTTATTTTATTTTAGTTTATTGTATTTTATTTTATTTTATTTTATTTTATTTTATTTTATTTTATTTTATTTTATTTTATTTTATTTAATTTAATTTAATTTAATTTAATTTAATTTAATTTAATTTAATTTAATTTAATTTAATTTAATTTAATTTAATTTAATTTAATTTAATTTAATTTAATTTAATTTAATTTAATTTAATTTAATTTAATTTAATTTAATTTAATTTAATTTAATTTAATTTAATTTAATTTAATTTAATTTAATTTAATTTAATTTAATTTAATTTAATTTAATTTAATTTAATTTAATTTAATTTAATTTAATTTAATTTAATTTAATTTAATTTAATTTAATTTAATTTAATTTAATTTAATTTAATTTAATTTAATTTAATTTAATTTAATTTAATTTAATTTAATTTAATTTAATTTAATTTAATTTAATTTAATTTAATTTAATTTAATTTAATTTAATTTAATTTAATTTAATTTAATTTAATTTAATTTAATTTAATTTAATTTAATTTAATTTAATTTAGATTAATTTAATTTAATTTAATTTAATTTAATTTAATTTAATTTAATTTAATTTAATTTAATTTAATTTAATTTAATTTAATTTAATTTAATTTAATTTAATTTAATTTAATTTAATTTTATTTTATTTTATTTATTTTAATTTATTTCTTTTTATTTTATTTTATTATATAAAAACGTTTTCACGAGAATTATTTTTAGGATGTGGCAGTGAATTCATGAACTTTCTCTACAAAAAATTTATCGTTTTGAAAAACATTAGGGGATATAAAATAGCAATTACCTACGAAGAATAAATCGATAACAATCTTTTATAAATTTTTCATTGATAACGATTTCCGATAAATTATTATCGTAAAAAATTTGCAAACAAATTTATTGTTTGAACTAAACTTATTTTGTTTTATTTCGTATTAAAAATAATATATTGTGCCCTACTTTTTTTTTCTACGAAATTAAACATTTTGACATGATTTACTATATAAAATAATTTTCGCATAATTAAAAACCTTTCTATAACTTTTAATATCACACAGCCACTGCTTGTTGAAAGCATGATTGTATGCAGTATCCTTGGCATTCATTTGAGTGAGCAAGAAGTCCTTTGAGATTTTCTTTATCTAAAGAACATTATCTTAATTGAGTAACTTAGTTACCGTTTGACACGCAAATCTGTACTACAACTAGTTTAATAAATGAAAGTGGAACTAAAAGTTAGGCGAAGCATGAAAGAGAAGAGCAAAAAAAATGGATGGAAAATAAGTCTAGCATTTGGTGAGGCAATCAATTATTTTCAGTGCGGAGGTTGTTTATTGTAAATAAAATAAACAACATTTTCTCAAGCGTGACTGTTTGGAGTGATGGTCAGAAAATATTCTTTTACTGAGCTTTATTAGGGGTGTCAAATTTTCGTTTTAATCTATTACGAATTCTCAAAAAAAAAAGTAAACACTAAAATTATAGTTAATTAATCAAGCGCTTTTTCCTTTTTATCACACATTTTTTATATCTCGAACAATTTTAAAACATTTTAAATTTTAATGAGTATGTTTAATGCTGGAACTCCTTATTCTAGAGCCGTTTTTACACTTTCAAGCGTAATATTTCATATATTTTTTTATTTTTGTAATTAATTATTTTGTGGAATATTTAAATTCATTTTATTGGCATGTAAATGTATCTTTTGCTCCTTTAAAAAAAGTTTTAAGCCTCTAACTCAAGATTTGGGGTCACTTGACTCCCCTTTTTCGGAATGATCCAAAAGGTCACAGACGTAAAAGATTTTCAGTAAAAAAGTTTTCCGTAAAATTTCTAATAAGAAAGTTGCATATCCTGCAACTACAATTCAAAGATTTCACTGAAAACTAGACATAGGATTAGAAAACATTGTTCTTTTTTTTTGAAGTTTTAGTTTTTTGTTAGCTTTAATATTATTGACCATGATTGGCTTACTCTATTACTTCAGGCTTTAGTTGTAGTTCTATTTTCTTCTTCTCCTTCTTGCTCAAGTATTTATGCTGCCTTCTTATACTTCATAAATAGAAAATAAAGAAAACTTTTTCAAAGTTATTACGTAGTTGTTGTTCATTATTTTTCTTTTGCATTGTATGTATCAACTAAATATTTGTTCAAAGGAAACTCGTTATATGTGAAGTATGTAGTATATAAAACTAGTTTTTCTATCTTTCTTTGTCTACTCTATTTCGAAGTGTGTAGGTTCTTTATTTGTCCATAAAGTTAAATACTCTTTTGGAAAGTCATAGAAACATTATTGAAATCCGTTTATATCTTATTGTTGTTATAGCTTTTGAGTACTTTATTTTTTTGTTTCCAAGTTATTGAACAACAGCAAAAAAAAAAAGATTGAATACTAATAAATACATATAAAGGAAAGAAAAGAAAAACAAAACTTGTCTCGAGTACTGTTGCTTATATTTTTCTTCTACAGAACATTAACAGAAGTTCAAAGTTTGTTTCGTTTTTAAAAAATACTCACAGGTTAACTAAAGCCCACCACCAATTACAATACTATATTAGATAACTAAACAATTTAACGTGAAATTAACAAAAAAAAAAACCAGGAAATCTTACATTGGCTGGGGAATTAAGAAAATGACACAAAAGTAAATTATTATGAACAAGAAAATTAAAATCTATTAGTTAAGCAAAAATCCTATTGTATCCTGGGAGATTTTATGTCATAATTTATATCACCAGTTAAGGCTTGAAAGCTTTAAGGGTAAAGTATTTATTACCGTCACGAAGAAAATAAAAATCTGTTTTTACGAAGTTGTCATCTATATATCTATTAAGTATTTGTCTCCAATGACCGTTTAATTAATTACACTAGACATCTAAAATAAATCAGACATATAGTGTTATACATATGTGATTACTACTTCTCACCTTACCAACAAGAAAAGTGTTTTAATTGAAGCCTCGCATGAGTTCTTGTTTAATTTTTATGTCAATTCTGTAGGGATACACTGCGAGGAATTTGTAACTAAACCTTTTTATTTTTTGTATATGCTTGCCAATGTTTTACAATTTCTGCACCGCAGGTGTATTGGGCATTTTTGCTTTTTACATAATTTGTTTGAGTTTTATGCACAGAAACAAATATTCCTACAATTAAAAACTTTAATTGAAAATAAGACTAAAGATCAATTAAAAATGTAATTGAATCAAACCTTGTAATTAATTAAAATATATAAACAAAACTTCGAAAGTTTAATTGATTCTTGGAATTATTTTCAATTAAAAAAATAAATTTTTGTGTGCAAAAATTTCATAAAAATAAATAAAAATATTAAGCAAAAAAAATTAATTTTTCAACTAACATTTCTTAAGGGTAATCAACCATTATCCCAGGTGTTAAAGCTTATGGCGGTGATTTTGTTATTTCAAAACAATGGCCATTGAATGTCATTAAAGAGCTGAAAAAATATAATCCAAAACTTTTGAGGGGCTCAAAAATTTCCCCGCAATTTAAAAAGAATTAAAAATTTTCAAGGATAAAAAGATATTGTTGCGATCCACCTTTTTATTATTTGTTTTTTTTAGTTTTTTTTTAAACATTATATATTTAAAAAAATTACTTTGACACTGACATAATACAAATATTTTCCATAAAAATATTTGGTAACCAAGAAGAATAAACTACAAATTAGTAACTAAACAACAAAATACAAAAGAAGAAGTATACACAAGACGTTATTCATTACGAGTGAAAGCCATAAGAACATAATTTGTGTTACACCGAAAACTTTATGAGAAATATACAACCACGCAAACATATACGCCAATCCAGACGAAAGATACCAACAACAGAAACTATTATGTTATGTTATTAAGAAATACACAAGCACACAAATGCACAGCAAAAAAAGTTCCAAAAATATTTAAAAAAACCCTATAGAAACTCAAACTCATTTGTAAGTACCTTCAAACTGGTTTTTTAATAACCACAACTGGTTGATTAAGTGACTTTTTTCCTTGTCGCCGGCTCACTATTTTAACATAGGCATGTCATAAGCAGTAGTCAATCGGCCATCTCTGCATGACTTTTAAATTGACTACTAACTACTTATTTTTCAACCACTCTGAAGTCACTTAATATCTAGTATAGTTAAATAAATATTTATGTAAATCTTCATACACATTTGTATATCATATACACACATACATATGTATATACTATATATAATGAATATATGTATGTATATTGATATATAGAAATAATTAGTATTTTTATATTTAAAACAAAAATACATGCATTCATACGAAAGTTTTTCCTGCTCATAGAAAATATTATACATATTAAGTATTGAAATTATTATTTTTTTTAACACAAACATTTGGCATTTGATTTCATGGCATGCTTCTTTTAATTTTTTTATTTTCTTTTAATTTACTTATTTTGTTTTTATTTATTTCTTACGTGTGCTTCTATTCAATATGTGATGAGATTTAAACCAATTTGTAGTCACTTGCAAAATAATTAATTTATAGCTAGTGTTTTTTGTCAATCGACTATTTTATTTACTACAGGGAAATAATTAAACAAAATTATGTATATACAAACAAAAAGAGGATAAAAAACACACACAGAATGACAATTATCCTTGAAAATAAAACTTCAGTCAACAACTTTTTTCTTTGATTCATTAAATTTCTTTATTGACTGCAAAAATATTTTTTTTTATTTTTTATATTTTTTTTATTACATTACAATTCTGGAAAAAATTAACTATAATATACAATAGTAGCAATATTTGGTGTGTTATATGTACATACATATATACAAAGTCCCATGGGCTCTCAAGTATAATTAATATATTTTCAATATTTGGTTTTTCCAATATAATATTAATTTACGTACTGCAGATGAAGAATATATATTTCTTTATTCTTTGTGATGGAAAACTTATAAAAAACCATGAATTTTGTGCTTAGACAGTTTATAAGATGGCCAAAGGGTAAAATGCGGGAAAAAATGGCTTAATGTGAGAGCCACTAAAATTTTTGAGTATTTGATTTTTGTGGTATCGTACTTAAAATTCGAACGATTAATTGCCTCATTACAGTTAACTGACTTTATATTGGCTCTTCTATAGTTATGGTAAAAAACTGGTATATCACTTACATTCTCTATGCAATTTGTTTTATCCAAATATAAAAATGTTTCAGGTGGTACGAAGCCATTTTGCAATGCGGTTTTTATATATTCTTCACTTGTATAGTACGGTGTAGAGTTGGGCATAGTTGTTCCTTTTGCGGATTGTTCTTTTTGATCCCAACAACAAAAAGAACTAGTTCGTTCTTTTCGTTCAGTTGTTCTTTTCGGTCAGTTGTGCAGTGAACAACAGATCAGAGATTACAAATACATGCATACATTGAATCCTCTTCAATGTTTTATGCGTTTGTTAATATTCTAAAGTAATTTCATTTCATTTATATATATATATGATTTATATTCGACACAACAAATTATTTCTTTTAATTGAGTAAAATTTTTTTTGCTTAGACGTATTTTCATTTGTGCTTTGTAGTCTTATTTTTTGTATGGTTTTAGTAAGTAAAAGGTAAAAATTAATATTTTTTAAATTTTTAAAATGAAATCCGTTTTCATTTTAAAACAAATTATAATCACTTTTTTAATTCTAATATTCTTTTTCACAATCTGTTTTTTAGTTCAATACTACAAATTATTTCTATTAATTTTGTAAAACTCAATTGTATATTTCACTAAGTATACATTTTCTTTTGTTTGTTTTGATTATTGTGCTAAAAATCTAATAGGCGCACTACATTTGTGTATTTTTAACAGTATGTAAACGAGAAACTATAATATTTTACTTGAAATCTTTTGCATGTGCATTGGCCAGGAACAGAGAATAAGATAAACAAAACAAAATAAAGACCAAAACTTAACGAACGAACAAAAAACGAAGAATACCAAGATATCAAAAAGTACCAAGAGAATAATAAAGACCAAAAGAACAAGAAAGACTAAAATAACAACAAAGACCAAAAAGGAACAACTAGTCTGAACTAGTTCACATCGTTCATTTATGGGAATAGTTCAATTGAACTAGTTCGTTATTTTTGAGCCCAACCCTAGTACGGTGCCATTATAAGGTTATTTTCCTTACATAACTTACATCTAAATATATTATTTCTAATTAAATTGATAATAAAATTGTCTATTCTTGAAATTTTAGATATGTTATACAATTATTTGTTTGATATTTATTTTACAACAATTGTCATCACAGAAGATCCATTAAAAGATTTTTTGTTATTGAATCAAATATCGTATTCAAATATCAAAATCATTATTTTTTTTTTGATGTACATAAGCTAATGCAGACGCCAGAAACAAATAACAACAACTATAATGCTTCTTCTCGAGTCTTGAATCGAAATCTCTCTGCCCGTCATTCAAACCACAAACTAACGAACAAACCCATGAATTGATAAAACTGACTGCTGCACGCACCTACCGGCTGTTTTGGCCTTTTTATATTAAACATAAAGATTGAAAAATATTTGAGCAATATTAAGAATTTTACAGAACACTCAATAGCCTTATAAAAAAATAAAAGCTTTCGAACTAGTTCATTAGCTTTTTTTTTTGCATTTAAATTATTTGGTTTAATACTCGTAATATATTTGTTTCTAAAATCATCTTTAGTTGCTATTCATTCTTTTGGTTTGTGTGTATGCAGGTTGAATATAGATCATCATTGTAAAAGCCAGACTTTGGTCGAACAATTTAGTGGGTTATTTAAGACACTAACCGTAGATCAAAGTTTTTAAGAGTTAGTTCATATTTGTGTCTGAAATGACAGACTGAACTAAACTTGGGCTTAACTTTCATTCAGTTGTTCTTTTTAGACTCAAAGCTATGGACAAACCCATTTAACTTAAATGGGGTTGGCCATCGGTCTGTATCAAAAGTTAATTATTTAACGAGTATTATTTAAGTTTATGATCCTGATCTGCAAGTCGAATGGATTTGAAATTGTACGATTTCAAAATAAATAAAAATCCTGCAGACTTGTTAAAAATCACACACAATAACTTTTTTTTCATATATTATATTTGAGAATCTATATAATATTATCGGATTAAGTTTTCTAAGATCGCAAGATTTCAAATCAGTTTGCTTTACACAAAAGGTCTGACCCCATCCTACCGGAAGTAATCACTTAATCGATAAATACTATCTTAGAAGTTGTTGAATGTGATGTGAATTTATAAATGTTGCTAAAATATTATGCAAGCTTTCTACTGAGTTGGTTTTTTTTCGAGTCAGTATAATTTACAGAATAGCATAGTTAACATCGTGGTATTACAGCTGTAAATTATTTAACTTGATTCGTTTAAAAACTTTTAACATAAGTGTTTAGTAAATAAACTTTATTTAATAAAGTGGTTTAATTTGATAATAATTGTATACGAAAGTTTTTATTTTATTGCAAATACATGAACCTACAAAGACAACGTTTTTAAAGGTAATAACGTAACAATTGGTGCCAGAAGTGGGGTTTGCAAAGGTTAAACTCAAAAATATATTGCATGCTCTTCGGTATTAAGTTCAATTGGTTGAAACACATTGTTAGAATTCTGTTTGGAATATATCGAGCCATAACCGCCAAAAAAAGCTTAACTGACAAATATTTTCGACCTAATTTTTTTTTTTTAGAAAATCGATTACATAGGTCAACAAAATGAAATTTATTGTGTAAAGTCAAAGGTTTCGTAGTCAATTTGCTTACACTAGGTACTGTGTATCAATCCCTCTAAATCAGTTTTTTTGAATTGGCTCTGTACCTCGAGATTTTCGTTTATTAAGAAAAAAGAGGATGCTGAATCACATAATTTGCATTTACTTGAGAAACAGTTCTTTGATTAAATAAAAAATACAAAATATACAAAAGGATAGGAAACAAATTGGCCTTTAAACTACGTCCCATTAATTTCTCAACAGTCTTATAGTTTTGAAGATATTTCGAAAGTTTTATACAAAAAAATTTATTTTTTCAAAAAAATTAAGAAAATCGTTTTTTAAAATACTCATTAAAATTTTAAACTGAAGAAAATTTTACATTTTATTATCAATTAAATTGTTTATCTTATTTTTCGACCTTTTTTATATGTTCAATGAAACAATTTTTTTAAGCTTTAGGTCAGTAAATTTCATAAATTTCTTTATATTTTTATTTTTATATCGATATTTCGTTAACCTTTGTTTAACTTCTTCAGGATTATTCTTGTTTTTATATTTTGATAATTAGTTTTCGTCTTTTTTTCTTTTCAATCACAAAGTTGTGATGCATTCATAAGTTATAAATAAAATGAGCCTAATTTATTAAAAATCATTTAATGAATTCTGAATTTATTCACAATTAAGTGATAGCATATATACTCGTATTACAGCTTTTTTTAATTATTATTTATTTTAAATTAAAGATAAAAATCTCGAGATACAGAGCTAATTCAAAAGAAGTAATTTATAGGCATTCGAGCTCAGTATCATATGCATGGAAATTTACTATCAAAGTACCGACCTTAAAAATCGTGTTGACCCGTGTTATTTACGATTTTGGTCAAAAAATTAAGTTGGAAAACTGTGTCGCTTAAACTTTTTTGGAACTATATACACTGCCTGCCACTTGAATAAGGAATCACATTTTTTTAGTTTAATTAAGTATATTTCCTAAACTAAAGTTCTGAAAAAATTAATTTTTTGCGCAACCAAATTTCAAAGTGTTGGCTTTAGTTTCCTGAAGAAATAAAAAATATACATATTTTGTTATACTAAAATTATGCATTTATTTAAAGACATGTATTTCTCTGGTACTTTTTTGTGTGCCATTTGAATAAGGAATATTTGAAAACTAAGCAAACTGTAATTTATCTTTAAATTTTAGGTTATAAAAATGAAAGTTATTATCTTCTAAGATTCAATTAGTAATGGGTACTACCACCATTTTTAGAAATAACATCAAAAATGCGATTTGGCATCGACTTGTATAATGACTCTAAGTAATTTAGCAATATTGAACTCCATGCTTCCGTTATTGCATCCTTTAAGGATTCTATTGTCTCAAATTGTTTTCCTCCTTCATAAACTTTTCTTGTAAGCCAACCCCAGACATTTTCCACTGGATTCAGGTCTGGTGAATATGGAGGCCAATCTAAAAGTTGAACACCTTGTTGATTAATCCATTGTTTTACTGCTCTGGCGGTATGAATCGGAGCGTTCTCGTGTTAGTACATCCAAGGTATGGGTCCAAAGAAATCATTAAATTTTGGAAATGCTTCCTCCAGAATGTTTTGGTAAGTCCTTGCACTCATTTTGTGGGATACGAAAACCAATTCAATGGTACCATAATACGAAATGGCACCCCATATCATAATTCCGCCCTCTCGGCTATGTCTGCGGCTCAAAAATAATTCCTCCTTATTTAGGTCATGGAAGTAATAGTTATAGCCGTCGGGACCATCAATATTGAACTTTTTTTCATCGGAAAATACAACTTTAAACCATTTGTCGGACCATGTCATTGTATTTTTGGCAAATTGTAGACGTTGTGATTTACGTGGGGTTTTTTTGCAGTTTTCGACGGACTATGTATGGACACGACTTTAAAATACGGTGCACTGTTCTTAGACTGGCCGTGACTCCACTTTTTTCACGTATTTTTGATACCGACATGGCAGAATTTGTTGGAATTCTAAGAATTTTTCGTCTTTCTTTTGGAGTTGTTGTCATATTCTTGCGCCCTGTCATGTTTTTTCCATATCTTTCTCTATTATTGTTTTCGGCTATTTGGACCGGATTCTGACCCTGAGATTTCAAAATCAGAATTTTTTCTTTATCAGAGTTATTAAGAGCCTTACCACGTCCCATTTTGAATAAAAACTGTTTAAAAATTAGCAAAATTTAAAAATTCTTCAGACGTTTATATTGAAATAAAATCAAATCATAGCTTACCTGATTAATATTAAAAGAATTCCTTATTCAAGTAACACAAGAAATAGTACCACAGAAATACATGTCTTTAAATAAATGCATAATTTTAGTATAACAAAATATGTATATTTCTTATTTCTTTAGGAAACTAAAGCCAACACTTTGAAATTTGGTTGCGCAAAAAATTAATTTTTTCTGAACTTTAGTTTAGGAGATATACTTAATTAAACTAAAAAAATGTGATTCCTTATTCAAGTTGCAGGCAGTGTACCTCTATGATTTTTATATCAAAATCCCTTTCTATGCATTTGGCTTATGTCTTTTATTATTATTTTAGTTGTCCACCAAATCACATCAATTGCTTGCATAGTTTAAGCAACGATGTATGTATGTATATATATTTATTTCCTTAATTTTCTTTAATAAAGAAATTTTAATTAAATTAAATATATGATACACAATTTAAGCAGCTTTAAATGAATTCTAACTTTTACAACTTTAAGGGTTGAAGTATCTTTAAATTTAAACTCCTTGTGCGAATTTTTTTTGTAGCAAAACTTCTGTACGAAAAGTGAAAAGCAAAATGTTTTAAATTGATGTGTAAGCATTTTATCAATTTGCTACAAAGACTGTGATAGACTTGTATATTTTCAATATACGCAATATAAGTCAACAACAGCCATTCAACAAAAAAAATAAATAAAATAAAATAAAAAAAAGCTCTTATAACTGTCAGCAAAGTTACAAAAGGAAACTACTTGTAGCACAATATAATTTTGAAGTAATGACATCTTAAAGAAAACTGCTTGCTCAAAAACTTTGTTATGAAATTCTTTTTTCGTTCGTTTTATTTTTCATACATTCTTTTTACTATTTGATAACAAAAGTTCAGGCCAAATATCATAAATCAATATTGAAGTAAGAGTAAGAGATACACTCAAATGTTCAGTGTATATTTATTAACTGAGAAAATAATGTTATTTTCTTTTTGTTGAAATGAGTATGTGTATGTATAAATATTTTAACTAAAATTTAATTTTAACCCCTCTCTGTGTATTGTTAATTTTTAGCTGAATTTCACAAACCATTATCATTTATCTACATTATTTGACAATTTCTTTTTTGGCAGCAAATAAATAACTGAAAATGAGAAAAAAATATATATACAAAATAATTTACAAGTGAACTTTAGTAGATAATACGAAACTAAAGCCAAGAAAACAATTTTATGTTTGCATAAGGCTTAGTAAATTATAGTAACTTGTAGGAAAAAAGTTTTGAAAGTAAATAAATGTAAACTCCAGTTTAAATGACTCTAAAACTCATTAAATAATTCAGCAGCAAAAAAATAAATAAATAAAGGAAGTTAAATTTGTATTTTTATATCTATCATAAAACACAATGTATACTTATTCAAGAAGTCATTAAAAATAAAAACTCTTTAATTTAAATCCGTATTTCCTTTAAATTAAAGCATACTTAAACTTGTTTAATTAACTGTTGTCTATGTTAAGGCTTAAGGGTTTGATATAAATGCTGCCTAAATAAAGGCCGAAGGAAACTTATTTAATAAAAGATAAAGTATAAACCAGCTATTTTCTACGTCTTAGTTAAAATATTAATTAATATTAAAGAAAAAAATTGTTATTATGCTTCCTGAAATTTTATGTAATTATGCTTTTCTTTGCTTTCTTTTGCTTGGGTTAAGGAGTCAAAACAATTTGTTGTCTACACATTGGCACCACGCAGCGAAGGATAAGTGAGATATACAAAATTACAAATTAACCCAGCATCCCAAATAGTTAAACCCTTTCTTTTTTAATATTTACTTAAACAAAATCTTTTTTCTTCCTCAAGCTACCAGAGATATTGATTAAGATGAAAATGCCTATGAAGTTTGTAATATATACTTTTTTTTTGTTATGAGATAGAAGAAAATTGTATAAGATATTTCAAATTGTGTGGAGTTTATATTAAATATTTTTTTTTCTTTCAAATTTAATTAACTGACTTCAAAGAAGTAGTAATTAAAATTAATCAAAAACTTAAATGGTCATTCGATATGGAAAATCATAATAGAAACCTACAGATGATTTCAAAATACTTGTCCAATGATACCCGTTTTAATATTGTTCGCCGACTTTTTCTTGATAACCTTAGAAAAAAACAAAAAATAGTAAAACATGCTCGATCTCCTTAAAAATTGTATTCAATTCGTAATATTTCCGTTTTTTTAAACTAATCTCAAAAAGAAAACAAATAATGTCACATACCCTAAGGCGCTAAAATCTGTTTATATATGTAAGCTTATAAGCTCCTAAAAGCAGGACTCATTATACTTTAAGATTTAATATACTTTACTTTAACTATTTGAGTGATTTCCTTAAGAATTGGTATTTCATTATTTGCCGTAAATTTTGCTGGTAGTATTGGTATGTGGCCCCTGCATAAATTTTAATCAACACAACACATATTTATTTTTTGCTTTCTTGCCTCATTTTCTTATTCCTTTTGCATACTTTATTTTAATATAAAACAAGGAAAATAACCAGGTAAAAATGTTAAAAATTTGCCTTTTTCTTTCTATTGGTGTTTTGCTACTTCAGCTGCTTTCAAATACAAAAGGGAGCAAAAAAAAAATAAAAACAGGTCAACTTATAAAAGCCAATTGAAAGAAATCTAATAAGAAAGACAACAATTTTTTTTCTTGCCTTAAATATTTTAATTAATCTAATATTAAGTTTTTTTTTAGAACACAAGATGTTTAAGATTGGCACACAGCCAAAAATATCCAGAAAGACGCAGTTTTAACTCCAGAAAAATATTATGACAGAGATTGCAGGATATTTTTTATATATTCGTATTTCAAAGAGTTTTTATAAGCGGTTAAACTGTTTTAATGACATTATTTAATAAATACAATTTTTGGCAGCATGGGTTTTTTTCTTTGAATAAAATTTTTGCTTAGCAAAAAATGGAAATAAATTTATTATTAAAAAATTCAAGACAGAATATTACCCTTAATTTAGCTGTGTTACATTTTTGGTAACTTTTTTTACTTTGAATTTGTTTAATTAGAATTTCCTGCCTCATAACAAACCAATTAGTGGCCTTTGGGAAATAAACAACTGTCAAATTATTCATTTATTTACAATTTCTTTTTGACTTGTTGTTACATTTGCCATGTCTTATTTGCTCTTGCTTTTCCTTAATTTGCCATTTACATTTTTTTTTAGCTGGCAAACTGTTTCCACTTTTCTTCGATTTTTTTGTAGCAATATTAGCAGTTTGTACTCATTTATAATTGAGATCGACAATTTACTAATGCTATTGGGGTTTTCTTTTACATATTTTTTTTTATCCAGAACACGTCTTGCCATTTTAAGTACAATTGATTTGGATTTTTTTGGGTTAAATTGTTTAGATAATATGTTTTGTTAAGTGATATTAAATATTCTGAGGAGATAACTGAAATAAGATAATTGAATTGTTTAATAGAAATAAATAAGCAAATTCAAATGAAATTATTGGGAGAAAAGAAAATTTAATAATTAAAAATCATAAGCATACCATGGGGCTGTAAGGAACAGAAACAAAGTGTAGCATATTAAATAGCTGAAATGTTAAAAAAAGCTGAGCTTGAGTTTCAAGATATCCAGCAGATCCCAATGGCCTTCTGAGGAAAAACTAAAGCAAAATTGCCATAAATAAATAAATTCAGCTTAAAACAGAGTTGAGAAGTCAAAGAGAGGCGCATCGAAGAAAATGAGATTAAATATGAAGGTAAAAATAAAAAAGTTTGAAAATTTAAATCTTATAGTCAACTTTAAACAGCTTAAAAAGTGTTGAGTTTTTTAACTTTGCAAAAAATTGTATACCATTTTGAAATAAGTTGAAAGCAAATAATGTTTTAAATATTTTTTATTGTGCAAATTTTTTTGTTGTTAAATTATAACTTTTTTTTTGAAAATGCTACAAAAAAATTACTGAAGCTTCTGCTGTGTGGCACGTAGCGCCGTCCTGCTGAAACCAAATGATGCTAATATCCTCCTCTTAAATTTTTGTTAACAAAAATTCGTTCAACATGGCCCAATAACGATCGCCATTGACTGTAACGGCCACTCCTTGCTAATTTTAGAAATTATGCCTCTGGACCAAAATCCGCACCAAACAGTGACTCGTTTTGGGCGCGTCGGCTTTTCAATGTATGCGCGCGGGTTTTCTGTGCCCCAAATGGGACAATTTTGCTTGTTTACATTTCCGCCAAGATCAAAATGAGCTCTATCTGAAAAGATGATTTTTTTTTGGCAAAATCGGAATCTTCTGTAAGTCGATCGCAGGCCCACTTAGCGAAGCGAAAACGCATTGGATGGTCAGTTGGCTCGTTCAGCGGAAGGATAAAACTAATTATCTGTTAAATCAGACATGAGATAAGTGTTACCATTCATTAAATAAGCACTAGTTGAAAAAAAAACGTTGAATGGTGGACCCTTTAATTTTTGGAAAATCTTCTATCGTGGCAACATTTGTGTAAAGGATGTCAAGACTTTTTAACTGGTTACTTAGGAAAAATTTCTTTATAGTAAAAAAAAAATATAAAAAAAAAATTTTAAAAATCTTGTAAACATTTTTGCTCATTTTCGACCAACGCTGGAGGTAGGATGCACTTGAAAAAATTTATAAAATTTATTTGCTTGGAAACAACTAAAATTTTTTTAATGGCCTGCCCCACAATGTCACCAGAAATCGTTCGGGTTGAATACTTACATTGAAAACAACAAAAAAATTTCCACTTTTATTGTTGTTTGCAGTAGAAGTTGTCAATCGAACGATTTCAATTGTGATCGTGGGACAGGCCATAAATGTTTAAAAATTTAAAAAAAAAATTAAAAAAAATTATAGAATAATTTTTCGCAACAAATTTAAATTTTAATAATTTTTTTTAAATTTGAAATTGAAAAATTGTTCTCCTCCTTCCTAATCGAAGACGCTTTTATTTCTCTTAAGTTTTGGCTAATACACCTTAATTTGGTCATACACAAGTGAAGTGCCTTTCTTGTCATATCCATACTTTTGATCAAAAAATTCTTACCACTCCATCTCTATTATTAATTATTAAAATCTTCCCTTGCTGCTACTGGCGTAAGATAAACTTTTTAGCTGCAATTAGCTTTTCTTGCATTTGATTTTAGTTTCTATTTCCAGCACTTGTTATTTGCTGAAGTCGAAACAAAATTTAATTGTTTATTGTTACTTTACAATTTCAATGAACTTGCGAAAAATTTTCCACTCTTCGACTTATGCACTGTGGCAATTATACTCTTGTGGCAGCAACATTAAACTTCTTGCAGCAAGAATTTCAAAAAACTTTTAATTTTGTTCTTATTGCTTGTTGCTTGAGCTAAAACATTTATGAATATTTTTGCAGAAGCAACTTATGAAAAAAAAGGAGTATAATTTTTGGCCACGATAAAAAAGAAATTAAAAAAAACAAAACAAAATAAGACATCATTTCATTTGCAGTAAATTATTTGAAGATTTTTCATAAGTTTTGTTTTTGTCAGCATAAAGTTTAGCTGCTGTTTTAAGACAAGCAAAAAAAAAATAAGACTCACCAGAAAAACTAAATTATATTTAATAGAAGAAATAATTATGCAACAACTTTCATTGTCTGAACTTTAGTGAACAGGAACAGTGTAAGCTCTTTATAGTTGTGTGAACTTTAAAGAATGTTTTTAAGTCTTAAAAAATTTTTAGTTATAGAAAAGAAATTAATTTATATTTATTTATAAAAAAAATTAATTTTTAATTCAAATAATAGCTTAATTTAATTTTTTTTTGAGCTTTACGTCTGACTTTATTTGTACTTTATTTGATCAATATTTCGTTGACCTTCGTTTTACTTCTTCAGGATATATGAATATTGTTTTTTGTGTTTAAACCAGACCTAAAGCCCCAAAAAATGTTTTATTAAATATATAAACAGGGCGAAAAATTAGATAAAAGTATTTAAATAATAGCTTTAAAATAGTATTCATGAACGATTGTTAAAGTTAAAGCATTCTTTGAGGCGGTCTTCTCACACAAAATTCCTGCATTAAGCCAACATTAAATTTAATAATTGTTTATGTAAACTCGGCTTTATTGTTTTTATTGTGAATATTATCATCCGGCATTCATGAATTTTTTCCAATTTTCTGTTGATTTTCAGAGTTCATCCTAAACCATAATTTTGAATTAACGTTATCTATCTGAACTGAGCACGAAGTGGTACAACATTTGCTTTCTAAAAGTTTGTAAATACTTATTAAATTATTTAGCAAAGTGAATGAAAGTATTGTGTCCGATATAGGCCTCCCATGAAAGCTTCAGTCAATATTATAAGATTAGCTTTAGGTGCTGCCTTATTCTACCAAATAAGGAAGAAATAAGGGGTGGACAGACCGAACGCAGAACAATTATCGTACACACATAAATAGGGTTATATTTGTTTTTGTGTCCTGAACTTTAAAACCTGCTGTTGTAATAGATTCCTGCTAAAATTATATTAAACATTTTGTGGTTGTGGGATGTTTAACGCCCTACGATCCTCTGTAGGATTTACATTATTATTTTTTAACCAACATCTGTATTAGAACGAACACAAAATGGTGTTCAAATAAGTCTAGCTGATTTTGAATTTGAAGCGAGACTAACAAGCAGCGATTAATGTTATAAACACAACTGAGACGAATGACGAATTTTCGGTTACGAATATTCGTCGTAAGAAATAGAATACATCTATGTATATGAAAATACACAAAACCAGTACGTTGGACGAAAGTTGCCGTGCATAACGAACTTGCGATAGACTTATTTCTATTTTGTACGCCAACGAATGACGAAAAAACTAATTTTTCACTCTCTTTCTCTCTCTGTCTTTGTACACACAACCAGAGTTGTCAGATTTTTTCCGACCTATTTCGCCAAATTAATTTTAAAAATCGTCACAAGTCGCCAAAAATCAGTTTTTTTTTCTAATTTTTCTTTATAAATATTTGATAATAAATTTGTTTTTATATAATGATGGTATCAAAATTTAGCAGAAAATTGCCAAAACTAGAAATAAAATCACCAAAAATTATTTTTTGTAAATTTTTCTTACCCAAATTCGAAACGCATTAATTAATATAAGAAAAATCATCAAAATCATAATGTTTTAAATTCTTGTAGACAAGTTTTGGTAGGATATATTATTGAACTACCACTCCTTCAACAAACTAATTTTCCTGAATTAGAAAAATTTTAAAGTTACATTTTGTTAAAAAAAACAGCCAACAGATTTATTTATCGCCAGAAAAATCGCCAACAAATCTATTTATCGCCAGTAAAATCACCGTGTCGGCAAACCAAAAATGTGAATGCCAAACAAGTTGAAAAATCGCCACGTTTGGCGAGAAATTGCGAAATCTGACAGCCCTGTACACAACAACCAACTTTATCAAATATGAGAGAGGAATTCGGTGAGGAAATTCGTCGTTATTGTGCTTTACGTGACGAATTTACGCAGCGAATGCTTATCGACGAATTCGTTGACGTGGACGAAATTCGTCGTTCGTCCCAGTTGTGCTTATGGCATTATTAATATAAATATTGATTTATAATATATAAGAATTTTTTACCTAAAAGTATGCTTTACAAAAATAACTTAAACTGATTATAACAGTTTTGCTCTATGCACACACACATAAACAAATACAAGTAATGTTAACGAGCATTGAATTTTATTGTCTTTTAACCATGAAACTTGAACAAATACATTTCATGGTAATAAATTATTACTAATAAATATAAAATATGCTTCAATATTTTTTATTTATATTTTATTTTTATTTCAAAGTCACATTAAGAGATAAGAAATTACATTAAAATATAGAGAATTATATATACAAATTTATAGATATCTTAAGCAATAACAAAACAATAAAATCATATATCTTAATAAAAACATTTAAAATTTAATAAGCTGCAAGAAAAATATTATTGACTCAAAAACTCAACTCTACTGCTGCTGCTGTAATCTCTGTTAACAATTGTTTTGTTAGTTTTGTTATAAAAATGTAAATTGCATAACTAAAATTTCTTACATTTACATAACAATTCAGTAGAAATAATCCTTAAAAACATGTTTGTTGTCTTTTGTAATATTTGTGCACTTGGAAGATTTAAGAAATAAAATTCCCAGACATGATTTTTTATATATATTTTTTCTTGTTTAAACGATAAGCTGTTGAGAGTAAGAAGTAAGAAATAATAAGAAAGAAAATCTCTTTTGGAACAATTGTTTTATGACACAAGTTTTATTTTTCCCTTATGTATTTAATATACTTATGCTTTCTTAACGATTATATTCGTCTGCCTTTTTGCTAAATGTAAGTGACACCTTGAGGCAATTGTTGTTGTTGTGTTGTTTTTTATATAAAAGATTTGTTTCTTACATTTCTTTCAGTCGACTTTTAATTGTGTACATTTAATTGTTAAGCTTGTTGTGTTTCTAATTTAATATTATTTTTTCTTTGACATTTCTTAGGAATACAATTTAATATAACATAAAGTAAATTCCCAGAAGTCTGTGTGGTCTAATGATGACAGTATGGGCTAGCCATGCCGTTTTAAAAGCATACATCAATTTTACTAAATTTAATTTGAAACTCTCATGTGATTTACCTTAATATTTCTTAAGAAGCTTATTATATGAAAATGCTACTCGCTTAAACTTCTAAGTGGATCTTAAAGCTCTTATATTCAAAATTGTACCCTATAATTTACAAAGGATATTTATAAACGGTTGTTAAGGCTAAGGTTTGTTTTTGTATGAGAATCCCGGATTAATGAAGGACGAAAAACAGCCGCAGTTGTGATTCTTTAAAACAATTACACTGTGCTAGTTCAAAAATGTAACAAGCGGGAGACATGGCGCGTAAACCTAATTCGAGTACGCTGAATTCAATGGTGCTAACGATTTTTGTAGATTAGCTCCTGTTTAAAAAATAATTAAGATTAAAAACTTGATTAAAAGCACATAAAATCCGAAATTTTCCTCAGTTTTCTACTATTCATTAATTTTTATAACAATTAAAAGAACATATTATGGATAAACATGCGTCCTAAGCACATTTTTGAAAAAAATAATAAAAAAATTTAAAAATTGTCCCAATTAAAAAAATTGCTTCAAAAAATTGACGCAAAAAATTCGAAAAAAAAATTAATTTTGGTTGATAAATGGTAGAAAACTAGGAAAATTTTTGATTTTTTGGTCGTTTTAACCAAGTTTCCAACTTTCCAATTATTTTTTAAACAAGAGCTAACCTAAAAAATCGTTAGCAACATTAGATTCAGCATATTCGAATAAGGTTTACCCACTAGGTCCCTTGTAGGCTTGTTTCAAAAAACAATTTTCAAATTCGAGAACAGTGTTATTATTTATTGTATATGCTAGAAGGTTCGTGTATTTGATTTATGATTTTGTTCCAAACATTATATCCAACACATATTTTTTCATATATTTTTCAAACTGTTGTATAATATTTTAATTAAATTTTTATGTTTTAAAAATATGATAATAATGGCGCATGTTCATAGTCAAAACAAAGTATACTTTAAGACTTTAAAACCAGTAGTTTGTATGGTAATACTGGTTTTAAATTATTTAATCACACCTTGTTTGGACTTTGAATATGCGCAAATATTTTTATTTTTCATTATCAAAGACAACAACCATTTTTGAAGAAACTAACAGACCTTTAATTATGAAAAGCTATACCGCTTAGACCAATTTTTTTTTTGATATTTATCGTGTATCCAAACCAAAACGCATTGGGTAAAGTGAATAAAAAATAAGCTTTTGCATTTTACTTAAAAATTTGTTTTAAAACCTAAAATATGTATGTGTTTTTTCTTTTTTTTTTAAACAAATTTTCAAGTAAAAAGCAAATGCTTATTTTTTATTCACTTTACCCATTACCTGAAAAACTTCCAAAACAACGACCTAATAACTGCAATATAGCTAGATCACGCAGCTTTTTAAGCTGATCGTAGCTAATTCAGTCATCTTTTTTTTTATAAATACATATGTCTTACCGGGTAGTTTAATATAAATAATATTATTAGATTTTAATTAGATTTCCTACACATATACTGACAAATCGGATTTTGTTTTGTATGGGAAATCTAGTAAAAAAAACAGCAAGATTTAGCTCGTATGTACTAGATTTTGAGATTGTGTAGATTCCCTTTTTGGAAAATACAAAAACCCAAGAACTAATAAGTATTTTCAAACAAAAACGTCCTAAATATTCTTACTGAATTGGGACAGTATTGTAAAGTACTTAAAACCAATGACGGCTTTTTGTTGTGTGTATTTTTAATATTTACTCATTCTGACACTTATTGCGAACATTTCCCAGCCGCTGTTAACTTATTGTCTTATCGCTGCTAGTAAGAATTCTTAAATAACCTTAAAATGGCAGCAGGATGCTGAAGTTTTTTTAGAGGCTTTGACCTGACTTTCTTTGTAATAATAATAGCGAAGAATAAGAAAGAAAACTCATCAGCAATATTAAAATCAACATTGTTATTAATATTATGATTGCTTTTATTTTTATTATTTTTATTTACCCGTATCACTTGCTCAACTAACGTGGCATCTTGTAGTCACCCACACACACGTACGCACCCTTACGCACACGCGAACGCACATACACACGCCTGCATATTTTAATGTTTATAAAAGCATTAATAATTTGTTCCGATCGAAATGTAGAATTGTTTAGGTTTGGGTTCCTTTTCTTTTCAATATGTTTCCTCTTTTATTCTTCATTCTACTTCCCATACATTATTATTGTATAAACAAAATTTCAGCACCTGCGGTGTTGGTAAATATTTAATTGAAACATTAAAGGGAATATAATTTTGTGTTGTTGTTGTTGTTGTTGTTGTTTCGCAACAGCACTACCTTTTCCAACTCCCCCATTTGAAAGCTGTGAAAAGAAATATATATTATGTGTTATTTTTCTTCTTGGAAATATTTTCCTTTTAGCACCTTGATCTCACCCCCCCCCCCCCCAAAACAAAACAAACACACAAAAACTCGGGACAAAGCTTTAAGGTTTTTTTCAATCATATATTTTTTAAATTTTTGTGCAAAGAACCTGGTGAAAGCTGGATTGTTGTTATATCATTATAATTTTCATATAGACTTGTTAACTTGTTGGTTTTGTTAGTAGCATTTAAAATTTTAAAATCAATATTCTTCCGGCATAAGACCCAATTTTCGCAATTGCTGATGATATGCTTATAAAAAAGTAATTATGTGAAGGAAGGCAACAATATTGTTATTGTATTGCTAAGTAGTAGTATTATAAGATGCGGTACAAACTCCAAATTTCTACGATAAATAAAAACAATTTGAGCTGCCTTCGAAGCTGAAAATATTTTATATTGATATATATTTAAATTTAATTGAAGTAGAATAAATTTTAATCAAGATTAATGTTTTAATCGTTTTGAGGTTCAGTATTGTAAATTTGTATGGAATGAATTATTTTTATGAAAGAGATAAAGAATAAAATTAGAATTCAGTGGAAGCAAATGCCGACATTTTTCTGTGCCTCCACGCACGTCATCTAATTAAGGTCTTAATCCTCCAAAAGGACGACCTGGAAGTTCAAGCAAAAGTTTCGGAAGTTTTGTAAATTTGTATCAAGGTTAATTAATCTAATAAACTATTTTTTTAAATTAATTAATTTAAGTGTTTAATAAATTATTTTAGTTTAATTTAAATAATAAATTTATACAATTATTTCATTTAAATAATTAATTAATTAATTTAAATAATTAACTAAATAATTTAAATAATTATTTCTTAATTTTAATTAATTAATTGATTAACTTAAATTAATTTAAATTATTTATTTACTCAATTATTTAGTTTAAATAATTAATTAATTATTTTAAATACTCAATGAAACTATTTTTTTAAGCTTTAGGTCAGTAAATTTTATAAATTTCTTTATATTTTTATTTTTATATCGATATTTCGTTAATCTTTGGTTAACTTCTTTAGGACCTTAAGCTTAAAAAAATAGTTTCATTGAACATATAAAAAAGGTCGAAAAATTAGATAAACAAATTATTTTAAATAATTAAAATTATTATTTTATTAATTAAATTAAATATGTAATTAATTTAAATACATAATTAATAAATTTAAATAATTAATTCATTCATATCAATAATTAATTATTGAAATAAATTTATTTATTAAATTAGTTTATTGAATAAAATTAATTAATTATTAGGTTTACTTATATTAATTAATTAAATTATTTTTATTTAATTTTTAATGTAGTTAATTATTGAATTAAATTTAGTTAAATTTAGTTTAATACTTAATTAAATTATTAAGTTAACTAATAAATGAATTTAATTAATTAATTAAATAATTAAATTTCTTTAATTTATTTTCCATTATTTTAATTTACTTTTTATTAATTTAATTAATTTTGTTAAATAATTATTTATTGTGTAAGTTAGTGAAAAAGTAAGTTGAATTTATTAAATAATTACTTTAATAAATAAATTTATTTAATTAATTTTAAATTAATTCATTTAATTTTTTATAGTAATTTATTCAGTATTATTAATTAATTGAATTAAACTAACAAAATAGTTAAATGAATTGAATAAATTAATTAATTTAGTTTAATTATAAATTAATAATAAGTATAAATTTTATTTATTAATATAAATTATTTGCTGGGTTTTGTATGAGTTTCAAAGCCTACCAAACTTATTTTGTCTTTGTGATTTTCAAAAATATTATTATTCTATGAATTCTCATATAGTTTTTGAAAGTCTGTGCATAAAGTAAGAGGTTTGTGACTGTTCAAAATTTGTGGTTGAAGTCTACTGATGATTTGGTTTAAGCGCCAATGATATACGTATATAGACCAAGCTAAACCACGAGCAAATAAATTTCAAATTAAAATATAATTATGACAATATGTCGAATAATAAACTTCTTAAATGTTAATTTATTAATTTTATAACATTTTTTTGAATTTTATAACAATGCAATTGATATAATTAAATTATTATATTAATCAAGAATTTTATATTTTATGAATTATTATATTAATTAAGAATTTTATATTTTATAAATTAATAATTGAAATTAACTAATTAACTTTATTTTCTTTAATTATTATGTATACATTTACATTTTTTAATTAACAAATTAATTAACTAATTAATACCTATTTGAGTGGTTTTAAAATTTTTAGAATTTATTTGCTTCGAGTCCTTTTTTTCTTGGAGCCTTAATATACTCTTTGAAATCAGAGATTTTGTTATATTAAACTTTAATTTAGCTTTTACTTAGATTTTTTTTAATAAATAAACAAAAATTTTTTGTTTAAAACATTTGAACACTTTGTATTTTTTCTAGCAACTCTATTTTTAGAAATACATCATCCCCTGTCTAGCTCTTCAAAGAAAATACTTGCAGTTAATTTTACTACCTTTCTGCTGATAAATAAAATTACGATGAGACAATTTAAATCTTATTATATGTATGTAACAAATTGTAATTTTATATGTCTATTAGGCAGCTCTTAAGCCAAAGTCGCAACACGTGTCGGTACTTTTAGCTTTATCAGCTGCTCATTTTGTTGTTCTTCACTTAAATTCCATCTGAAAGAAAATAAGGAATTAAACAAACAGGAGAGAAAAATAAAAATAGGATTAGGATAATGAGGAATAGACTGGCAATTTACTTTAAGTAAAAGAAATTGCCTTGAAACATAAAACACACACACACATTTATATACATACATACATAAATATACATATACAAACTTCTTTTAAGTATAAATTTAAGCTGTAGTATAACTTTTGATTTTTAAACGCTCACTTCAAATGCTAGCGGCTGCTAGATATGTATGTAAAAATTAATGAAATAATATATTTTTGGTAAAGACTTATTATTATTATTTTGCTTTTATGTTTCGTTTTTCGTTTTTCATTTGCTTATTCAGACGTTCTGTAGTATTCCAGCGTTGATATGGTTCTAATCTCGCCTCGAAATAAAAGTCACACTCTTGAAAGACTAGCAGCACTTTTTATGTTATTATTATAAATATAAAAAGTCTTGTTTACTAAAATTCTTTTTTATTCCTCTAAAAAGGTATAAAATTATTTTTAAAAATATTTACATATGGGCAGTTCCACATAATATCAGGTGCGATGTCACGTACAGTGACCAATCAGCTAAGCTTGCATTTCAGAGAAAATTTTATTTTTTCTTTATGTACTTTTGAGCGTAAGTACCTTTTTTATTAAAATATGGAAAAAAATCTAACCGCATTGATCTGAAACATAAGCTTAACTGCTCGGTCAACGTTTGTGACATCGTACGTGACATTCTGTGGAATAACCCATATGTATAATAACATTATAGGGACGGAAAGCTTGTATGTTTGTAGTAGATAAACTCCGGAACTACCAGTCTCATTTCTAAAATTCTTTCAGTAAAATAAAGAAAATAATCTCCCAACGGAGATTAGCTTACCAGCCATAAGATAAGATCGTGGGATAGTAAGATCCCATTATCCAGAAAATATACATATATTACTCTTTTAACAATAATCTGTTTAAGCAAGAGTTTTTGGGTGTGGTTGTCGCAGAGATTCTAGATAAGCATCTCGGATAGACTCACATAAGGATATAATGACTCATTCATTGCTAACCTCTAATACTTTTTATTTATTCAAGAAGGAGTATCAAGATTAAAAAAATATAGACTTCAGAGGTATCTCCAATTATATATAAATACAAAGCGTCACTCATAATGGCAAGAGCATTTTAGTAACAATAATTTAAATTTGAAAATAAAATTTTTAATTAAAACAGTATCTGTGACTTTTTGAATGATATTGATTGAATGTTGCTAGATTATTTCATTTTTGAACTTGTTTATTTAAATTTATTTATGAAATATAAAAAATCGTATTTTTTTATTTTAACGTGACAGTGAGTGACAATGGAACTAAATGTTTGTCGTGCATAATTGTGTGCAAAACAGAAACCTATTTAATTTCACTGCATGTAATTACGTAAGAGGAAATTTGTGCTCATCGCATATTGGTGTGAACATAAGTCAAATACAGTCACGCTCAATTAAATAAGTGAGTACATTATTATTGTAAATGTACGCAACTGTTAGTTAAAATTTACTGTCTTAATAGATTTTTTTTATAAAGTTTATATAAAATTACTGAATAAATATTAAAAAGTTTATTTCTTAATCTGACGTAAGACCGAATGACAATCGAACTAAATAGTTGTCATGAGCACGTGCGTGTAAAACTGAAACACATTGAACTTAATGCTGCGTAATCATTCAAGAGTTAATATGTTCTCATCTAAAATTTGCTTAACATTGAGTCAAAAAAAGTCATGCCAACCATGAGTGTCTAAATATATTCCCATCGTTAATGTGTCCGTGACCGTAAGTCAAAAAGAGACACGCAAAATTCTGTCGTGGTAGATTTCTCAAAATTTATATCAACTTTCATAAAATTTTGCTAAGTCTTGTAAAAATTTTTGCATAATTTCTTCAAATATTATTTGACAGGATCAAAAGTCCTTTTCAATAATAATATATCAATAATATAAAAAATTTAAAATTTTTTACTTTTTGGAATATGGGCGGTAGGCGTGTCCTTGACAGGATCAAAAGTCCTTTTCAATAATAATATATCAATAATATAAAAAATGGAAAAATTTTTAATTTTTGGAATATGGGCGGTAGGCGTGTCCTTGATAACACCATTTGACTTTAAAATTTTTCAAAAAACACTGTTTCTACATCAACTAAATATAAAAGAATTCAGTAAGGTGCGTTTTTAACTCACGCACTAAGGGTTACGTGGGGACACTACATATCGTCATATAAATTCAAAAAGGGCGTAACTTACAAAAAAGTTCAAAGTCGTATAACTATTTGATTAATTGTAATGTAATGATATAAAATTCATTTAACCAGTGTATTTTTAGCCGAGTATGTTAAAAAATATAAAATTTTTTAACGAAATTCAAAAGACTACTGAGAAAACTGAATGCACTGAAACTTATATCGTGTTTTGTTATTCTGTAAAATATTTGAAATGTAAGTTACTCCTCTTTTTGAATTTACATGATGATATGTAATTGTTGTATTTTAGTTTTGACGTTAATTTCTTTTTGGCGATTTTGTCAGTTTTTGGAAATGCTTTTAGTTTTTTGAATACCCTTGTACTTTTGGTGATTTTTTGACGATTTTTCTTTTCGGTATTTTTTAATTTCGGGACTTTTTAGTTTCGGCGTGCTTAAAAATTTCAAGAATTTGCTCTGACTATTTTCAAGACGCAGTAAATTGTCAAAATTACATAGTCAAAATTTTTTTATGAATGTTTTTTTATTTATTGTATCTCCATATATGAACTAACAATAAGTATTCAAATCTTAAATCTAACATATAATTAATAGGCCCGACCAACGCCAGACATAACTAAGTGATAGTTGTAAATAATACATAAGTGGTGATAAGCAAAAAAAAAAAAAATAAAAATTTTTCAAGCAACTTTATTCGGAGTGTTTAGTATTAGAGCCCTTGTATCTCTCTTTTTTAAGCGGATGTGTCCAGTAAAGTTCAAAATGTTACGAGCAAGCGGATTAGGATGTGACACGAGTTTAGTTAGATATTTGCCTGCGTATTTTGCAATTTCTTTAGTCACTAGTGGCATATTTAAATCACGATGCAAATTTGAATTCTTAATGTACCATGGAGCAGATGTTATTAACCTTAAAATTTTGTTTTGTCTTCGTTGAATTCTCTCTACATTGGAAGCAGAAGCAGTGCCCCATAACTGGATACCGTAACACCATATTGGCTTTAAAAGCGAATTGTATATTAAAAGTTTGCAGTCTAGGCTGAGTGTTGAATTTCTGCCAATCAGCCAATGTACCTGAGTTAATTTTAGTTTCATTTGAGTTAACTTATAGTCAATGTGATGTTTCCATGTAAGCCGTCGATCTAGGTGTATACCAAGATATTTCACATGTAAATGTTGAGGAACATCTTGATTATTAATCCGAATGGGGGAACAAGTATCTCTTCGTAAGGTAAATGTTATATGGACACACTTTTGTTCATTTACCTTAATTCTCCATAAGTTTAACCATAGTTCCATCTGGCTAATGTGTTCCTGGAGTTTTCGGGATGCCTCATCAGGGTTTTCGTGCATACTAAGGCAGGCGGTATCGTCGGCAAATGTAGAAGTGTGGATACTATTGCTCACAGGCATATCACAAGTATAAATCAAATATAAAAATGGCCCCAGTATACTCCCCTGTGGCACACCGGATGAGATAGTTTTAGGTATACTCATAAAGTGTCCTTCCACAACTATAAATTTTCGTGCAACAATGTAACTTTCCAAAAGATTTAGAATGTTTATCGGTAAGTATGTCTTCAATTCAAATGACTTAGAAAATTTCAAGTGTATTGCATTAGGATTTGAAAATTGTTCGTAGTGTCGAATTAGAACACGCTTTAACTCTTAACTTTCATTAATTTTTTGTTGTAGCGGCCAAAGTTTTATACATTCTGTGAAAATTTCAGTTTCATATCTTTTACTGTTCTCTAGAAAAAAAACAGGGTTGATTTGGACCAAAATAAAAAATATTATCAAGAAAATATAATTAAATCTACAAGCTTCTAAGGATTAATTAATTTGAATTGATTTTGAACGGTACAAAATAATGTAGCCGCTTTTTCCCCAAGTTTTTTTTTCCAAAAAAAAATTAAAGGTGGCAACGTTGAGTTGATTCAAAGAATACTTCTGCAAAATTACCGGTAGCGTAGGTTAATGTTTTCTGGGAAATACAAAGGAGTAAATGTTTTTGAAGAAACATATTTTTTATCTAGAAAATATATGTAGCAAATTTAAATTCTTCTGGTTTTTTGGGGCAGTAAGGATGGCTTATTTATATAAACTTACATTTATTCCTCCTTTACTTAATATAATGCTCGGTGCAATTCTCCAATTTAAAATTTTCATTCATGTAAAATGCCGATTAAAGTTCGTCACTCTAATGCCACTTTGGTCGGCTATATTCCCAGAACCATTCCTTATAATTTTTCCACAAAATTATATGAAACCTTCCCACTGTGTTTAAAAAGAGCTTTTAAGTTTATTCTTCAGCCAACATCAAAGTAAAATGTAAATGTGACTAAAAATTCAAGTAATAGGCAATTACAAGTTTCGTTACAACAGCAAACAGAAAAAAAATAACAACCACACCCTGGCTTTTCTTTTGAAACCCCATTATCTCTCTGCTTGTTTGCTATCAAGTCAATATTGAAAAGCGTCAAGTAAACAACAAAAATCTTTACATTAAATGACAACAACTCCTGCCTCGTTATCAAAAATTTGGTAAGCTCGTGACAAAAACAAGACGAGTTGTTACGGACAAAACCTCCTTTGCCCTGGTGATGATAACAATACTGTGGCAGTGATGGCGTTGATGATGATGATGTCTAGATTTTGGAATAAACATGCCAGCGTTGTTGTTGACTGTTCCAGCTTGTGCTCATTTGAATCGAAAACAATGAAGCAGATATAACTGGCTCGTGAAGTACTTTTCACATTGAATTGTAATTTTATATGGTTTAAATAATAGACCCATTTATTCTGTTATCTTTTGGTATTTTTTTATTTATGTTTTCTTTTTGTTTCATTCATATTGTTGGTGGTTTGCTTTAACTTGAATGCTTTTGAAGGAGCTGACATTATACAGGGGCCTTTTAAAGATTTTATATTAAATATATAATTTGTAGCAGCAATAAGGAATTTTTCTTGTTATTTGATTTTGGTTTGCCGAATTTGGTGTTTCTTTTTGTTGTGCAATGAAAAGGAAGAGAGAAATTTCGTTTAAATTTTTTGAGAGCCAACGGTGTTATTAATGCTTTGTTAGAGCAAAGTACATATTTGGAAAATATACAAATTGTTAAAAATTTCATTCCAACTTTCAATAGTGTGCATATTTAAATCAGCATGACTCTTTGGTTTGATGACAAATATTTCCATTTTATATATAATTCTTACTGCTTCACAACTAAATACATTTCATTGTAATAAAATGTTAGTAGGAAAAAATTCCTTCCACAATAAATTTATGTGACAAAAACAGTTTGCGCTTAAAATTTTCAATTTTCTTTAAGTGACTTGAAAAAAACTTCTCTAACTGCTTCGTTGGCCTTAGAAGCCTTGCAGAATAATCAATCGGTTTCATAAAGTTCTTCCTTATTTTTTATTTTTATTTTTTGCTCAGATTTATTTAAATCATCTGGCTGTAATGCTGAAACTTTTTTCTAACCTTATGTTCATGGATTACTTTTAGATAAAAGAGAAACTAACTTTTATTTCTTCAAACTTTGCTGCAGAATTTGTTTTTAATTAAGTTTACTGCAGTATCTAATGGAAGAATTTATGCACACAATTTTTTTTTTGGTCTTAAAAGAACAAACATATACTAGTACATATGCATGCTTAAGGTTTATTTTATTATCTAACATTTGAATATTTATTTTCTTTATAGTTCATTCAAGTTAGTTTTTCTGCTGAGGCGAAACAAAAAGAAAGAAATTCGTTGTTTGCTTTTAAAAAAAAACTTTATGCCGCAAAAAGTTTGAATACTTTTTTCTCTCTTATTGTTGCTTTGTGTTACTTGTGCTTCCTTCGCTTTAAATTTAAAGCAATTATTTTTGTTATTAGTTTTCTAAAAGTATGCTACAAATTTCCTCTAGCCGGCTAGTTGTGTAAGAGTAATTTTTACAAAATTTATTTAAAGCATACTTTTTCATTTAGAAGCAATAAAAAACCCTAAATACAATAGCACACAAATTCAAGAGAGTACAACAAAAAAAAACTTAAAGCATACTTTTAGGAATGCCACCATGGTTTTAGTTTTCGCCAGCAGCACTTACTCTTTTGCTTGCTAAATGTGCGAGTGTGTGTAACTATAAGTGAGTAAGCTCTCACTGTATTGGTGTTTTGGCTTACTTGAGTGTTTGGGTGAGTGTGTGTGTGTGTTTGTATTTGTACACTCTCTATGCTATTAACCTAGAAACCTTGCTTTCTATTTTCTAAAATTCATAGTATTTGTTTTAAATTTAGCGTACATAACAAGTTGAGTATTGCAGATACTGCCACAACAGCTCTTTAATAGATACAACCAACAAACTGGTACTTCTTTAGACGACTACACACAAAAAAAGAAGGAAAAAGAAGAAAAATTTAACAAAAAAAAAGAAAATTTTAGAAAAAAGCACCGCCAGCAGTAGCAGCAGCAGTGCATTATTGTCAATGTATTCCATCGATTTTAGTTTACGAGTATGTACGCTTGTGTGTTTGTGTGTTAACGTACATGTATAAGTGTCTAGTTCATAGAAACGTTCAGTTAAAGTAGATGCTCGTGTTTGGTATAACTAACGAAAAATAAAAAAAGAAAAAAATATACCCCAAAGACAAATTCTCAAGGTGTATTAAAAATGGAATCAATTTTAAGGGAGAAATTTATTGCATCCACTTTGTGATAAAGAAGCTAGGGGAGTATATTTTTTTTATTACAAATGCTTGTAAATTACAACAAAATTCATAATTTTACATTTGACTTGCATTTATAATAGATAATTTTTTATAGAGCTAAATTAAGGATATTTATTAAGAAACTTTTACCTTAAGTATAAAAGGGTACATAATTTAATTACACTTGAAAACCTTTTTAAGGAGATTTTAGGTCTACTAGAGCAGATAATTTTGATTGAACCCAGAAAGCAGGCAGCATTTAAGACTCTTCTTCCTGTAGTACGAACAAAATTTTTGTTATTATCCTGCTTGAAGATATGTTTAAGGAAATTTTATTTTTATGCACAAACTGCAAAGAAATTTATGCATTAAGCTGCATAATATAATAATAATAATCTTCATAACTCAAGGCAATATTTGATTTTTAAAATAAAAGTATATGCGAGAAGGAATCACATGCATACATCGTTTAATACGAAATTACCCCGTATACTATTGTATACCCCGCTTAAGGTACGTTGTACATTAAACCCCGCGTTATATTTTAAAATCAAATAAATTGAATACGTTTTATAACGAGTTAATACAATTTCTAATCCTTTTTTTTTGGTTATATTTTTGGCAATTTTCGAAATAAATATTTTACGAGAAAACATTTTGGTTTTATAAGCACTTAATGCGATTTCAACTTAGCCTTTTCGTATTTTTATATCCAATTAAATTTTTTTAAGAAAGGATATATGACAGCGATGAATATGCTTGCACCGATAGCAATGATATTATCCAAAAATCTTAGGAGGATATTTATGTATACATATACAACTATAAATTTTCGTTTCATTCTAATAATAAATTTTGTTAAAAGTTGATTGTTAACAAAAGGATATATAGGACGTATTAAGATCCTTGCACCGATTGCCATAAAAGGATTCTGAAATCTTAGGAAAATATATTTATAAGTTGCTAAGAGTTCTGTGGTTCATTCTGATCTCTGTTGTAGCAATAACTTAAATTTTTAAAAAAGGATATGCGAGCATGTTCTTGCACCCGCCGCATGTCCTTGCACCCACCGCAAGCATACATAGCTTTTAATTTTCGTTTCATTCTCGCGTATAAAAAAAAAGGACTCTAATGTCCTTCTACCGATTACTATTAAAAATTTTTAGAATTTTGGTAGCATGTAAGTACAAGTTCTAAATGAATTCTTTTGCTCATTCTGATCATAATTGCTGCTAAAACCTCATTATTTTAATAAAGGAAATATGAGAGATATGCATGTCCTTGCACAGATCGCCAAGAAATTTTCCAGAAATCTAAAAATCTTACCTAACTTTTAATTTTCATTCAGAAAATTATTCTTAAAAATGTATTGCTACAAAAGGATATGCAGGAGGTACTTAAGTCCTTGCACCGTTAACCATAAAAACTTAAATAAGACGTAGCAAATCAAATCTTAATTGTATAAGTAGTTTTATTTATGTATAACTCTCAAATCTCGCTTTATTCTAAGAGTAATTGTCATTTAAAATTTATTACTAAAAAAAGGATACATAGGAGCTACTCATATCTTTGCAGCGGTAACTTTTAAAAGTAACACAAGACTTAAGAGAATATATTTACGAGTTCTTGCGACATTTTTGGCGCCTTCAGATCGTAATTGCAGCTTAAACTTAATTTTTTAATTTTTAAAGGATATATGAGAGATATGCATGTCCTTGCACTGCAGGAAGAAAACTTAAAAAAAATCTTAATAGCCCTAATAGTTTTATTTATATGTAGCTCTTAATTATTTTTTTATTGTAATGGCAATTATCATTAAAAATTTATTGCCAAAAAAAAGGATATATAGGAGCTTCTTTTATCACCGCACCTATTACTATAAAAAGTTTCAGAAAACTTAGCAGAATATATTCATAAGTTCTTGTGATATTTGTTGCTCCCTCGGATTGTAATTGTAGCTAAAAATATATAATCTTAATCTAGATATGTATGGGAGAGTAATGGATGTCCTTGCAGCGCCCGCGGGGAAAAAATTTATAATTTTTATGTAAGCCTTGATGTTTGTTTTATACTGCTGGTAATTGGCGTTGGAAATATATCATTGAAAAAAGGATATATAGATGGTAGTTATGTCCTTGCACCAATTGATAAAAAAAATTTTACTGACTATAGCAGAATTTACTTACAAGTTCTAATGAATTTTTTGTTTTTTTAGAATAAGCCGAACTTAAATTTATTTTTCTAATAAAGGATTTATGAGAGATACACATATCCTCGCACCTATTGTTATCAAAATTCTCATAGAGCTTATCAGCATATTATTACAAGTTTTTACGAATTTTAGAGTTATTTTAATGGTAGTTGGACCTAAATGATTAGTGGCCGTCTCCAAAAAAAATTAATTTGAACTTCAAGTGTTATTTTGTCAAAATTAGTATAGAAATTTTGTCTTAACGTACAGTTCAATCTAAAGTATTTTTTTTGGATGCGGCTATAAATATTTAGAGCTATAAGGCTTTTGGTTAAATTTTTCAGACAGTTTTTTTGCATATTTAAAAAAGTTTTAATATATGATTGATCTTGTTTTAACAAAGACTTATTTTTGAAAATTAAACGTGTATTCGAATCTGACACATCTTTGTGCTGACTACAATGACTATTTTAAGAACACTTTCCACAAATTTTCTATAAGTTCTTGTGAATTTTAAGCTATTTTTCATTGTAATTTTTGGTAAAATTTAAATTTTTAAATAAAGGATATATGAGAAGTACCCTTGTTTTTTGCACGATTAGAATCAATCTTGTCTTAGAGCTTACTAGAATATTTCTACAAGTTTTTATGAACTGGCTAGTTATTATAATTGTAATTTTAGCTTGAATTGAATTATTTATATAAAGAATATGGTCAATACTTCTTACCATCTATTATAATAAAACTTTCCCAAATTCGTTAGTACACTTATAAAAACAATTAGTTATTTTTATTTGATTCCAAAGATAACATTAATTTTTATAATAAAGGATCTTGTTAATTTTGATTGTAATTTTTTTTGATTGTAATTTTAGCTAAAAGTTATATTTTTTATTAAAGCATATGTGAGAGGCACGCATGTCATTCTACCGCTTAAAATCAATCTTGTCCTAATGCTTTGCAGAATATTTCTTTAAGTTGTTCTGTATTTTTATGATTGAAGTTTTAATGAAATTTTTATTATGTACATAAATTATATATTCGATACTTCTTACCATCAATCGCAATAGAAGTTTTCTAATATAGTTATAAAAAAAATCATTTATTTCTGTTTGATTCCAAAGATAATTAAAGCTAAGTATTATTTTGAAAAGAAAGGATATATGCGAGGTGCGCATATCCTTCAATTGATTGTGATCAAACTTATCATACGCCTTTGTTGAATGTCCCAACAAATTGTTATGTACTTGCATTTTAACTAAAGTTTTATTATTTACATGAAGGACATAGTCAACTTAACGTTAATTGTAATAAAACATCCCAAACTTTTATAGTATATAATTAAAAATAATTACTTATATTTGTTCAATTCCAAAGATAATTAAGGCTAAAAATTAAATTTGAAAATAAGGGATACATGGGAGGTACTCCTATCCTTAAACTTATTGCAATCAAACCTGTTATAAGGCTCAGTAAAGTATTTTTGCAAGTTGTTATAAATTCCTTACTTACTCTGATTGTAATTTTAGCTAAAATAAATTTGTTTATATAGAGGATATATGAAATCTCTTAACGAATTGTGAAAAACCTGATTCAGAAATATTTTTAGTATACTTTTAAACAGAATTATTTAATTAATTAATTAATTAAACTTAATTTTGAAAATTAAGGATGTATGGGAGGTACACATGAGCTTGTTCTAATGTCAAAAAAAAATATTTTAGCGATATCCATATGGTCTTAAAAGTGTAGTTTAATAAGTAATTATTAATGTTTTTACAATTCTGCAAAAAAATCTTGCTTAGTAAAAAGGATATATGGGAGGTAGTCTTGTACTAATATCTATAGCAAAGAAAAATTTTGAGGGACCCTAACAATATTATTTTAAAAGAGTTTATGAACTTCGAGCTCATGCTGATCATAACTATACTTACATTAGTTTGAATGAAGGATATATGCGAAATATACTTGTCCTTGCTTTATTTGCAGTGAAATTATTACGATAGAGTATTATTCTGGTCTTGAAGTAATCAAATTTTCAACTTTAATGTCATTTTCCTTTTCAAATGAAATTTCCCAAATGACAAATTCCAAGCAAAAAATTATCATTTAAGAATATGAATAATTATTTTAAAACACATAATGATGCCTTTGACAATAAGTGATTTTCAAGTAGTTTTTTTTTTGTTAAACAAAATCCCTTATTTTGAACCTTAAACAAGAAACAAACAATGTTATAATTTTTTAAATCAAATCAAAAACATAATCATACGAAATTTTCCCTGTTGGCCACAAAACTAATTTATTTAACTTTTTAACTCATTTATAATTACAATGCGTGCGGCTTATTTTACTTAACTTGCAGGATAACCGCCATGAAGAAAACTGAAGGAAAACCAAATCTAAAGCATAATAAAAGGGGAAACAAGTAAAACTACAGCCATTTGTCAGATGTCAAGAAATGTGTGCTGGCTATAGAAATCATGAGTATTTGTTGTATAAAATATAATATGGCAAAAGTAGAAATCTGACATTAACAAAACCATACATAAAAGGTTTAAATAACAAAACTAATTTTTAAATGTTTCATGGAAAATAAAAATTATAACAACAGAGACCTACTTTTCTGTTGTTCATTTATAAGTTTTTATTTATGTTACATACCTAGAAAATAAAAACTTTATAATATGGTAGTTTTAATTTCCTTAACCAGCCTGCAGCTAATAAACAAATGACACGCGCCAATTAATAAAAAGAAATATTAAATGGTTTCGCATAAACTAAAGCGTAAAGCAAATATAAACTCACTCTGTGTTGTTGCTGTTTAAAGTTGTGATTTGTTTTGACACAGTGTGCGTATGTGTAAAAAGTATTAGAGTGTGTATGTGTGTATGTGTTTGCTGTGTCCTTGATACAATATTTTAGTTCACTTTTCTTGTGTATACAAGATTTCCGAGAAAAGCAATATTAATGTTTGCCATATCATAAGAGGGTGGTTCTAGTTTTTTCTATTATAAAGTTGTTATATTTTTCCAAGAATTTTTCTAGGTTTTAAAATTGCTATTTGTTTGGGAACATAAGTTGCTTTGCAAAGAAAAACATTTATTTTAATTATTTATTAATACATTTTTAATTTCCTGTTTTAAAAAAGTTGTTTAGTTTTTAACAAGAATTTTGCAAACTGTTTGAAGTCATCAATGTTTTAAAAGTTAAAAGACATAGATAAGTTAATTTAATTCTAGTGATTAACATACTGAGATGACACAGTTTAAAATAAAATAATTAGATTTTATTTTATATATTTTTAAACAGACTTTTTAATGTTGGAGAAATCTAATGACTATAAGAAAATGCTTTAAAAAATATCTAAGAAAATTAATTTTAAAATTTTTTAAAATTTGCAAAGGCTATCGATATAAATCGAAATTTGGCAACTTTGTGTTCCAATGTATTTTTAAATTAATTATTTTTGCAATGGCCTACAATTTTCAAATAAAAAAAGAGAATTTAACACTTTTAATGCGTGTGAAGATACATTTAAATTTTACTTAGCAGAGTCAAAAACCAAAAATCTTAGCACAGCCCATTTTGCAGTTGATGAAGCACTGTTAAGCATTAAACACATTCACTACAGCAGAATATGCGAATACAAGACTTCAAATGCCGCCTTGTAGCCGACTGCTTAATTTTTTTTTTGGAGATAGCAGCAGCTTCTTAAGCACCTGATGTTCAAGTATAAATATATATTTCATTGGTATATCCCTTTCATTCTTATTTTAAAACATATTGTCATTGGCAGGATTTTTAAAATATCTTTTAAAACTGAAATTTTCATTTACTAGATATTACGGCTGCAATACTAATTTAATTTAAATTGAATTACAACATTTACGATACTTTTATTTTCATTTAAAGACATTAAGAATGAAAAGCAAATAAGTTCATTTACTCTTATTTTTCGCTTGACTAATACACATTTTTACTTAAAACTTTATGCCTTTTTTCTTCTTCTTGTATTTTCAGGTAAGTTTATAACGGTCTGTCTGTCTGCATTTGCTGTTTAAGTTGTAACTGCGTTATCGTTCAAATTGTACAAGGCAAAAGGTATAATTAAAAAGTCATAAGGCGCACGTTCTCTACGTGAAACTTAAATAATTAGCTAAAGTGAGTTAAATACATACATACTACATTGTAGTTGCACTAATGATGGCTGTAAAAGAAATGTATATACATCGTCATAATATCAAATCAGCCAGAATTTTCACTGTCAAAGAGAAAGTGTAGCAGAGCGGGTAAGCAAATGAATTTTTCTAAGTGAAACAAGCAAGAAATATTCAATTACGAAAAAATTTGTGGACAACGGTGTAAATTTTCAGGGGCTACTTTCTTTTCAATTAATTCTTGTACACGCCATATTTATTTTAACATTTTTTTTAATACATTTAAGGCACATTGTTTAATTCCATGTTGTAATAATAATAGAAAAATTCCAGTGAAAGGATTTTATAGTTGAATATTGGTGTACAGGGTGTCTGCTAGCAGATTTATATTTTCAAACTTAAATAAAAGTCGTAATAATTGACACAAAGTTTTATGAAGAGCATTGAACTTTAGAATGGAAATGCTGTTTTTAGTTTTTAAAGGGTTTGTCATCCATATGTCTTCCATCGAGTTGAACACACTTTTCAAAACGGAGCCCTGTTTTCTGCGCCATACGCTGCAGTAAACTTGAATCAATCGAGCTGACTTCTCGAAGAATATTTTTTGATGTTTCAATCGAAGGTTGCAGGTTCTTGAAGACCAGTAATGGCAATTTGGATTGCTGACGTGGCAGTTTGAGTGAAAATGAACTTCATTGCTCCAAAAAAATGGAATTTACTATGCGAAAACTCTCCAACATCGTTTTAAAAAATTTATCATAAATTATAAAATAAATCAAAGTCACTTTCTTGAACGATTTGAATTTTAAAAGGATGGAACTTCAGATGCTTTGGAAGCCCCAGTGAGTCTCCTCATTGCCGTATTGAAAGTTGAGGATTTTCGCGTAAACTGCTTTCAACCAGTTCAATGTTTTCGGGACTTCTTGAAGACCGACTGGGCCCTGGCCATAGAACATTCCTAGCCGAAGCAGTTGCGCAGAATCTCTGCACCCATGAACGAATTAAATTTACACTTGGTGCTTCACGTATTCGGAAAAAATGTATCCACAGCATACGCGCGATGCTCACTTGAACACCAACCCTGCGCATCGTTTATTGCTTTTTGAAATAATTGTGCCCCTGTGGCTGAGTGTTAGCTATGCTGTCCTCTTAGGCCAGATGTCGTGGGCTCTATACCAGCCATCGACCCTGGCTTTTGTGTTTGTTTATAAAAAGAGCCACCAGACACCCTGTAGTTTACTCAATATGAAAGAATTTTTTTTCCGAAATATGTATCCCATTTTTGTAACTTGTGAGAAGTTCTCGCATCGAAAAAAATTAAATAATTCTATTGGTTGTCCTATTTGACACAGGGTTGCTCACATAAAAATTTGTACAAACTTACAAAAAGTATCAAAAAATACAGTTGTTTTCTTACCCACCCTGTGTTTTACAGGATGATAACAATTTTTTCGACTCGAAAAGTTCTCACGTTCCTTACAGAAACGAGGCACTGTTTTATAAAAATTTAATGATACAAAAATATTTTTTATGAAAACATTTTTAATGAATTACTTTATACAGGCTTCCGAGGTAAATTTGCTTTAAATAAAAGGTCGAACAGTTATTTGTATATATAAATATTTTTTTTTATGAATAAGCTCTATAATAAAGTTTTATATCCTAAAAACGGAACAGATTTTTCAATCTGAATTATTTTTTAAGCGGGAGCTTACTTAAAAAAATGTTTAGCACCATTGAATTCAGCTTACTCAAATTAGTTTAACTCGCCTAGTCCCCCGATTGTAAAATTTTTGAACTAGCACAGTGTTATTTGTATTGAAAACGACAACAAATATTCTATATATATGATTTGATTAGGGAAAAGTTCGTATCGTTTTGTGAGCTAAATTATGTGTTAAAATTATTAATGAACACATAACACCAACGTTAATTATAAATATACTGACAAGTATTTAGTAGAACGGAACCACTAGCTGTTTTCGAAGGCGTCGTTTGTGAGTAGATTTGTAGGCAATCAGATCAAAATCTAAAATAAATTTTTATTTTTACTACCCTGTAGAACATGTTTATTTAAAAAATTATTGAATTAGCTATGGCCTGCTTAAAAAGGTGGGTGAATTGGCTACATTGTAGTTGTTTGGTTATAGTTTTGGAAATTTTTGGTGAATGGGCCTTGGTTTTGATAAAAAAATTTTGGTAAATGTCAAAAAAATAATTGTTGTAATCGGTCTAGATTTTCATAAGAATTTTAATTAAATGTCCTATTACATCCAAATCTCGTAAGTACTGGATTTCGAGACAGTGTAAATACACTTTTAGATTTAAGTGTGCGTAAATTAATTATGTTGCAGTTGTTTGGTTGTAGGTTAGGAAAAATTTTCAGTCACTGGTTTTTGTTTTGGATAATAAATCCTATTAAGTGTCAAAAAAAGCTTATTAATGTAAACGGCATAGATTTGGTAAATATTTAAACTAAAATCTAATAGATTTTGTAGAAGTGAAAATGTCATATAAGTCTTTTCTTATTTTGATTCCCTATAAGTAAAAAGAAATATCAGAAAATTATCAGGCCTCTCCGTATTTTATATTTAATTATACTTTTAGTTAATATATGCCAAATGTTCTTTCGAGAGTATTGAAAATTTCATGTGAACTAAATTTTCCTTCTGATACAAAATATGGGTGAATATAAATTGATTTCAGTCACTGAACTCAATCATTATTCTCTATATGCTAATCTTAGCTGACGATTACCACTAACAGAAATTCATTCCATAAATTAAAATTTAACTTGAAACTAATAAAGTTATTAATTTTAAATAATGCTTGTTTTATACTGCTTACACACTTTATAACATATTCCATTTTTAACACTTCTTCTGGCATAAGTTTCGCATAGATTTGTCTTGTTTGCATAAATTTAGTTTCTACTTTTCTTGCAACTTTTTTTCTCATCTAAGTATCTTCAACTATTCATGGTGTTTGCATAGTTTATTTGCAGCTCAAATCGATTGAAATTGTAAATCACATTCAAGCTTTTGCTGGTAGTAGTTCTTTAGGAAGATGAAAGCAAATTACTAATATGTACATACATGCTACTGACATACTTTCATTTCCACTTGAGAAACTATCATTAGACTATACAATTTTCTATTATGTTATGCATTGATATGTACTTTATGTAGTACATATGTTTTTTGCATTTATATGTATATGTATGTATGTGTGGCTCTTGAATGTATGCATGTGCATAAATTTATGTAGAAATACAACAATAATGTTCAATAAGACTGTGTAGTCTGTATGTGTGTTGGTGTATAAATGACAAACAGCTTTTGATTTGATCAAATAAATTGATTTCATTACATTGCATCACAATTTATGCAATACGTTCAGCTTAAGTTTTACTCTTCACGCCATTCGTTATTTTCTTGTTTCATATTTTTTACACTTTTTTGTTGCAAATATAAGCAATATCGTAATAATTCCAAGTACAGTCAGTAGCAAAAAATCGAATATAAATTAATCATTGTAAAAAAATAAGTACATTCCGCAGCCTCCCAACTCTAGCTTTCGATAACGTCATTAGTTGGTGTTACAATTCGTTATTTTAGTTTTTTTATATGTACATTGACAATAGTGACTTTCATCTGCAACGGCTTATGTGTTTGTACTGCTACTTGCATTACAGTTGTTGTTATTTTTCGAATATTTACTTCAACATCATCGTGTATGTGTGTGTGTCTGTGTGCGTATGTGTTATGGCTTTTAGCTAATAATGCATGGAGTATTCTTAATTCATATACAGTCGAATACGCTTTAGCGCATTACTGAAAGCTTTACAAATCCCCACACTGATTTTAAACGCACCTAGTCTTATACACTTCGCTTTAGCGAAACATCGCTTTACTGAAAATATCGTATAACTGAAAACCAAAAGCAAGCCCACAACTACGTTTTCTATGAAACTTACTTCGCTTTAGTGAAAAAAGTAAACAATGATAAATTTATTTATTAGAAATCGATTGCATAACTTAAGGCTGAAAAAAATTGTGCATGTTTTGTCCGTTGGAAAATTAAATGGGTAAATGTATTTGTCCTTTTCGCTCTTACGTACTTTATTGTATTTTTCTATTATATTGAACTGATTTTAAGCAGTACTCTCAACTGTAACACATTTCATTAATCCGAATTACGTTTAGAAAAAAAAATTGGATAACTGAAAAAAAATTGGGTATTTCTTATATCCAGTAAAGTCGGAGTTTTTAGGGAAACATTTATATTAGGTCCGTTCACGTATATTTTTGTAACCATATGTTTTTCTTATTAGTTATTGCCTGGCTTATTATATTATACTTATATATTTTTTTATCTTTCCATCACATGTTTTAATTAAACTCCTTTTATTTTCTTCGTCCTCAATTTTAGTTAATAAAATAAAATTTTTATTTAATTTTATATGCTAAATTTTTTAACTCCACTACTGAATCTTTTGGCACTTTTTATTCACAACCAAATGTATATGGAGCATTCCACGGCACATTTGAGGGTTTGGAAAATTTCCAAAAAAGATAAAATTGTAGTGATGGAATGTCTATTCCCGGACAAAGTTTAAAAGTTGCTGCTGGGTAGATAGAAGTTTAAAATTAAAAACTTAAAAAAATCGAGGGATACATTGATTTTCAAAAAAAAAAAAAACAATATAAAATTTAGAATCAAAAAATAGTAATCAAAAACCATAAAAATATTTCGGTTTTTATTTAAATAACTGAAAACAAACATTTCACATAAATCCTTTTTAATTAGAGGTTTACAAAACAAATTTTTAATGAAAATATGATTAATAAACTTTTTATAAAATCAAATTATTTTTTATGAATTAGGACCTAATTATATTTCTCTTTTTTCTAAAGTATCTTAAAACAAACATTTCACATCTCTACATGTTTTTTGCAATTTGAACCACTAATAAAATAATTAAAAAGAAATTACTTTTTGAAATGCTTGTATCGCTTAAAAAATTCCCAAATATCTCAAAATTGGGGAAATCGCAGCAAATATGGAATACCTCATACTCAATGAGTATTACTCAAATGAGCAATTCCCAGGAGACAGACGCGACATTCGTACACTTTTATTTGAGCAAAAAACAAGAAAGGAGTGAAAAGATCCAATATATATCTTAGAGTTTTAAAGCAATGAAGGATTACTATATTTAAGAAAAAATTCTGGGCGATATAAATAACATAGAAAATGTCAGCAAGAAACGAACGCGACAAAAATAGAAGTTATTTTTGTGCACTTTAAGAAAAATATATAATTCAGCGAAATTTTATGAAGAATTTTTTTTTTGTAATCTTAAAAATGAAGGTGGAATAAAATCTTTTATGTGTAGATTTATGAAACATGAAAATTTTGTTTTAATTTTTTGAAATGGTTAAAGTACAAATACGGACGCGACAAAGCGGGCGCGACATTATTTTCCCATGGGAATTAAGCGCAGTAGCCTTTCTAATATTGATTGAACTTTAATTAAAAAGTAATAAAACGATAACAAACCCTTATTTACTACTGAAATAAATTAATAAATATTGATTTTATGCGAAATATGCGACATTAAGGCATAGGTGGAAGCAACCTCAAACAACTTCCCTTATTAGAGCTCCAGTCTTCTTTTTTTCTGCTAATGAGTAAGTTTTTGTTAGTAGGAAATTTGGAAATAACAAAAAAAAAAAAAAGAAAAATAATACAAATTACTTTACATAATCGTTAAAAAAAGATTCAGCAAAGAAAATATTTATTTTAAAAGTCCAATATTTTGCTCAAAAATTAAAAAAAAAAACACTTTTACATTTATAAAGTATAGAGCTTTATGCTTTATTATTTAAAACAAAAACAAAATTTTTAAGCAAAAAAAAAATTTTTTTTTGGTTGACATTTTTCTGGAATTACCCATATGTATTAGTACGTATACTGATATTTTTTATTTATTTTTATTTTGCCTGCTTTAAATTCTTTTTCATATATTAAAGTAACATTTGCAATTACAACTCAAAGTTGAGAAATGTGATTGAATTGAAGTAGAAGAAGTGTGTGGCTACACATCATTTGCTGAAGGTGCTTGTTTCCAAGTGACAAGCCTCACGAGTAATGAAGTGTAATTTAATACACTTTTGTTGTTTAAATTTTATTAAATTGAAAGTAATCTAAAACAAAAAAAAATAATACAAAACGTAATATACATATATATAACAATACAATAAAACAAATATGTATAATAAACAATATAAATTTTGCTTTTTTGCTTGCCTTGTGTTTGTGTTAACCACAATAAATTAGTAATTGTTTTATGGCTTGTGTACATGTGTAAGGGCTTACAAATCCATACTCACTTCTACTAACACATATAGTAACATTTGGCGGAAACGGAAACAGCGCATACCTGTTCATTTGTCATTGAGGTTTTTGCGTGCACAGTTTATGCAGAAAGAAATATATTAAAATTATTTGCATTTATTGTTGTTTAAAATTCATACACACACACATAAATCTATTTATCTACCGCTATTGGCAAATAAAGATAAGTAATTTAACTGCTGCTGGCTTACAAATATATATATCGCACCTCTAAAGGGTGTCAAAATAAAATTCTCTACTGAGAATTTTTAGAATTTGAATTAACTTCCTTTGAAAGTAAAAGTGCGATATGTACTCGTATACATGTATGTATATTGATACAAATTTACTTAATTTGACCCAAAAAATTACTCAATTGCATCACGCTAACTTGTTTTAAAAATTAATCGTGTGCTAAAAAGTAATAAGTGCGTATGTCAATCTCAGCTAAAAGTGAAATAATGGCAAAAATAGAATTTTCCTATATAAAACTTTTATTGGGTAATAATTAAAGTTACTTACTTATGTGATTTTTAAAAAAGTTACAGCATAGTAGCTTTTGACTTATTTTATTTTAAAATACACGTTAGCCTTTGGAATAAGTTCAAACAGCTTGTGAGTCGCTATTTTAAAGTCAGAGAAACAATTTTTAATATGAACACTTTTTGTAACGAAGTTGCTTTCAACTCATATGGGCATTTTCACAGGAAAATCAAATTTTTATAGCGTGCGACAGCTAACAAATTTGCTTACTTTTTAGTTTTATGAAAACTAAACTTATTTTTAATTTCTTATAAAACCTTAAGAAAAATCGAAATACAAAAGTGTGCTTGCGTGGAAATGTCCATATATAATTTTTCTGTTAAGAGAATATCTTATACTAATATTAAATTTTGTGTAAAGAGTATATATTATGAACACTTTTTAGTAACGAAGGTGCCTTTGAACACATGAACAATTTTGCCTGTTAATAGAATATCTTATGCTAATATTAAATTATGTGTAAAATAAATACAGCTCACGTTAACAAAAAAAAAATTATTCACCACTAATCGGTGTTTATAGAGTGTGTACTGTATATAACATTTTTAATTTACTCTGTTTGTTAAATCTAGCTTGAGGTTTTTAAAATGCGGTTTGATTATATTTTATAGTGGTCAATAAATTTCATTGCTCACATCGAAACAGAAACTTGGCCGCATGTCCCAGTTGCCCAAAAGGTCGCACACGAAATTTCTAGGAATAGTGTATTGAAGATAATTTGCAATCTATCGTTTGTAGAATATAGTTGAGGATAAGTTAGTCAATAAAGCGGTTTATTAAGACATAAATCTAAATTCACTGGCAACAACAAAAGCAAAAGTGTTTTTAAACTTTGTTCAAATTCTTACAGACATACTTAGGACGAGATAGGCAAAAATGCCTTAAATTTGTCGCCAGTAAATAGTAATTAAAATTTTAGCTAGTTTGTGGCTTGATTATAGATGAGAAATTCACTTTAGTTGCCATAAAACTCGCAACGCAACTGAATAAATACTATCAAGCGCAGTGATTGCCTCTTATACTTGTAATCGCAGTATGCTTATTTTCAGGCTACGGAAATTTAATCATACAAAAAAATATATACGCAGAATACTTGGGATATTTATTTATTTTCCGCCGACCTATAAAGGCATTTGTGTATATTTTTAATGGAATACAACATTTGTTTCAGCTGATTGAAAACATATTTTCTATATGAGTGTGTAAATAAAATAGTCCTATATTTATGTTATTTGTGCTATATTATGCTATATTATGTTATTTGTCCTATATTTATGTTATTTGTGCTGCGTAATTTAAAAATTTTTTGTAAACATACTCGTAGTTTTAATATCAATGTTTAATACTAAGTATGTTTAATACTAATGTGTGTGTTTGCATATTAGCATATGTTTTAGTTTAAGCTGTAATCATTCCTAGTTGATTTATAGTCAATACTCAAAGAGCACTTTAAACGATATTTTTGTCATATAAAATATAAACTTCAGGATGTCCAAAGAATCAAACTAAATGTTGATAAGGAATTGGATCTCCTCCTCCTGCAGGGTCAAAAAATTATGTATTTAAATTTCGATCTGCTAATAGTATAGTAATTGCTCCTGCTAAGGTGTAAATGCCCTATAAGTTCAATTGAAATTTTTACAGCCTTTATTAAAAAGAAATATCTTTAGTTGACTAAGGGTTTATAAAATGAATTTAATATATCTTATAATCCAAAAAGCTCTCAAGTTTTAAAAATTTAAACCGTGAAGATATATATATAGGAGATATGATTTCCATGATTTCGATTGGTAACTTTCTTTGATTTTTATCCCGGTGTGATTCGCTACCCCTCCCCATGGCATTGGTGCTGTAATATGAAAATTGGATTTTGCCACGCCCCTCCGCCCGCAGATCGAAAATCAAAATTCAGACTTCACAGTGTCACCCGCCTAAATATTGTAAGGATTCCCTGAAAATTTTACCAAAATCGGCCAGAAAATTGGATTCTGCACGCCCCTCCGCCCGCAAAACCGAAAATCACAGTGTCACCCGCCTGAATATTCTGAAGATTCCCTGAAAATTCCTTTAACGTATGGAACATACACACATCTTCTTTTATTTTATAGATGTGTCTTAGATGATATCTTGTATTAATGGTCAGTTTGGTTATGCCAGTGAACTAATTTATGTTTCTATGTCTCTGTGCTTTTCCATGTGTCTATAATTTATATGACATAATTAAATAGCCACAGAAATAAATAAAATGACATTTTCAATAAATATAAACTACATTCGTTAAACTGAATTGCTATATTTTTTTTTTTTTTTGAAATTTTACTTGACTATAAATAATCTTGCACAATAAACTGAATTTTTTTAATAACCAATTTAAAGAACTGAGATGACGGCATAGGAGGCTCGTTTACTAAATTTTTTAAAGTTTATATTTGAAAATATTACAGTTTTTCCCTTTTTGCTTACTGTGAATAAGTATTGAAAACCATAAAATCTTTGCCTTTTAGGTATACGATAAGTTTGCTTCTAGGGTAGTTAAATTGTATTAAAATTTGCTAAGAAACTATTTTTAATTTGTATACATCTATACGCTAGTGGGTAAAAAGCTTTTTTACAATACAAGCACACATTTTGAGTAAGATCGTAAAGCGTTATCAAAACGGTGTGAGCTATGTGTGAGTCTATTAGTGTAATCATACGAACAAGAAGTACAGAGAAACTTAACAGCTGCATAAAAATACACTCAACCGAATTTTAAAGCATAGTTTCAGGAGCAATATTAATTTAAATAGAAATTGCGTGTAATGTGTAATAGTGTTGCCAGTGGGGATCATTTTGTTAAAAAGTTTAAAAATATAAAATAAATAAAATAAAAATAAATTTTGAAATAAAACATCGTTTTAAATGTCAAATATTTGTTTAAAAGATATATAGCAGTCTGTATAAAGAATTTATAGTATTATATTATAATATATCTTCATTACGTTCTGTTGTCTTACACTGAAGCTGGTACACGACAATTGGGTAACAATCTCCATCTTATACCAATTATAATGTATGGAGATTCTAATACAAAATTTTGTGAACCCACAGTAGCAAGCTTTATTAAAATTTTTATTCCACGTTTTCCACTTGCATAGGCGCAATTCTCCACAAACCCCCACAACTAATAATTCCACTACTATAAATTCAGTTTTCCATAAATTTTTAAATACAGCAGAAACAAAAATTTTATATATCTTATTTTAGTTATCATAAGCCAATATAAAAAAAAAATGCATTACTAGATGTTTACACATCTCGCCTGTGATCGAACTCACATTGCATTTTTTTTTGGAATAACCGACACAAGCAATTAAATAAACTATTTTGTTTTGAAATAGATTTTTAATAAATAAAAAGGTTATCTTCTTTAAAATAATATATTTAAAGCTCTTAAATCCAATTGTTTCTACAAAATCCTTTAAACAATTTTACATATATTTATGTACAAGTACCATTTTAAAAACTTTTTAAAACTTACATTGTTTAGAAAACCTCTAAAACAGGGGATTAGAGTTTACATAAAATATAAATTTTGTTTAATGCAATAAAAGTATAGATGTAAAAAAGAACACTCATAGCATGCAGACCGACCGAAAAGTTGTAAATGTTTGAGTAAAAATTAAATACACATGTTTTCAAATAATTTATATTTAAACAAGCAAGACGGTGTTATGAAGTTATCATCCTATAGGAAACAGTGCCATAAATATTATTTTGCAAGTTCAGAAAATACTGAAGTACATAATTTACCTGACATCAAGTCTGACAAAATTTCCGAAATTAACTTTTTGCAATCTTAAATAATCAATTTTCAGCTAAGCTTTTTTGGCGGTTATGGCTTGATATATAATTTTTCTTCCTGCGTATGGAACTTATGAGTAGATTTTAACCCAAGATTCTGTAAAATCTACAGATGACTTTCGTTAGCAGCAACAAAATGCTTAAAGACGTTGCTTTAAAAATACGAAACAAAAATTCTACATTAAAAGGATGGCTATTGTTAATTTTTTTCCCATAAATATATTTCAGAACTAATTAAGCCTTTTATTCATAATATTATTTTAAGGATATCGCAGTTTATTTTCAAGCTGTTCTATTTTATTTAATTTATTATTTTAGTTGACCATAGTAATCCTAATAATGATATATGTATTGGTATTCTGACAATGACCTTGAGTTATTACTCTGACAGGAGTGGTGTTTGTCAAAAGTCTTGGAAAACTAATCTATAAACAATATTCATTTGTAATAAAGGGGATTCTTCAAATTCGTATTGACCAAGTGAAACTTTTTAAAACAAATTTATTTACACACAAAAAAGCACTAAAAATAATACTCGTAAGAAGACAAAAAAACAACATGTACACAACAACTCAAAAACAAACTATTCGTACTTTCAAAACTCTAACCAATGCCAGCAAAACCCAGACACTTTGTGGTCTTAATAAACAAAATGCATACTTAATGTACGAGTGCAAACAGATAATAAAATACGTTAAAGAAAAAAATTAAGTTTGAGTAAAATAAAACTGAAAAGTAAAATTTTGGTGCATGAACTCTCAATTTATGTAAACAAATATAAAATTTATTTATAGACAAACTTACATATCGTTACTTTAATAAAGAAAGGCCCTAAACCAAGTTTTTTTTTATATTATGATAGAAGAACAACTATTGTATAGAAAAATACCAAAAACACGATTTGAAAAAAAGGAATGAGTTAAGTAAGGCCTTTCTTTATTAAGGTAACGATATGGTTACAAATCCGCGCACTAATTTTAAGCACATTCAGTCCTATTTACTTCGCTTTAGCGAAACATCACTTTACTGAAAATATCGTATTACTGAAAACTAAAAACAAGCCCACAACTACGTTTTGTATAAAACCTACTTCGCTTTAGGGGAAAAAACAATGAAAAATTTATTTATTAGAAATCGATTGCATCTCTTAAAGCTGAAAAAATTGTGCAGTTCTGTCGTTTAAAAAATGAAATGGAAAAATGTATTTCTCCTTTTCGGTCTTACGTACTTTATTTTATTATTCTATTATATTGTACTAATTTTAAGCAGTATGCTTAACTAAAAAAAATTTCAGTAATCCGAACTACTTTTTAGAGAAAAAAATTAGATTACTGAAAAAAAATAAGTTTTGGTTATTTTCAGTAAAGCGGAGTCGACTGCAATATTTACAGGCTGTTTGTTGCTTGAAGTGTTTAACGTACGAGTAACAAAGATGTTTAGTCATTTTGATTAGAAAACTAACAAACTCAAAATATAATTGATGATTATATTTTTATCAGTTAATAAATACGAGTATATATATATTTAAATAAAATAAGGCTGTCAACTGGATAAATGGTTTATCAATGATATCACTGGTATGTAATATATACAATACAATTCGTTTTAGTATTTATTTACAAACAATTTATTTATCATATTCCTGTTTCTTATACATCATTTGTTTTTTCCTACAACTTATTTGATTAACTACACCCACACATTTTTTTTGTAATGAAAAGACACAAAAATTTTTATTAAAGAATTAAGAACTCCCGCAAGGGTTTTATGCCAATTATTATTATAAAATACATACATACATACTGATAAAATAAGCTGATTTAATAAAAATTTAAGGAGGCAAGACTCGTGTAAATGTAACTAAAGGTTCTTTCCTTAAAAGCTTTCTCTCTTTAAACTTAAATAAAAGAAATTGTGTGTGAGATATTATTGACATATTTTATTCGTTTAAAATGTTTAAATGATATGTTTAAAATCATAGCCAATTTGACAGATCTATCTTTCAACATTCATAGTTCAGAAGTGCTCATTACAAGACCTTTTACATTTTTCACATGTTCAAAATCTTAACAAACATACTTTCTATCTACATGACAATGTCTTTAAACCAACCAAACGTGGGGGGGGAGTGCCTGTAGTAGTTAGAACCTTGACGACAAAACCGAAGGTCCTGCGGTCGAGCGTGTTTTTACCAGTCACTAAATAACAACACCACGCATTCATAGCAACTGCAGTTGAAGTGGTAGCAGCAAAAATTGTATCAGAAGAATTGTGGGATGATGCAGACCTTAAAATCCATTTAAAATTTTTTAAGGAAGGATTTTGCTGTAAATAAACGAACTTATTAAAACGTGGGTAATTGTAAAAGAGATCACCAAATTTGACTAATTTATTTTGTATCGAATTCATCGTTGGAATTCTTGAAGGCCTTATAAACTTAAAAAACAGCTTGCACAAGTCCATTGTAGAAATTTTTAAGGATCAGCACTCCATAGAATGAAAGTTGGAAATTGTGGAAACTAAAAGTTTATAAGTTAAGATGGTAGTGCTTTTCCGTGATATTTTTATAACAGACACGATCCTATATTTATAGTACTGCCAGCACTAACAAGGCCGAAACAGATGATTGTCAAACATATGATTATAAGCAAAAACAAAATGATCAGCGAAAGAAAAAAACAATTTATAAAATGTACATATTACGAATGTGGTTGTTGTAGTTGTTGTTCAAAACTTTGAATTTGATTATCAAAAAAAAAAAAAAAACACTTTTCGTTAGAAGTCGAATTAACAAAGAAATTCACAGTTCTCACAGTAAATAAGATTGAATTTAAGTAAAAATATTTATTTTAGTTTGACCGACAATAGAAACACGTCAAATATCAGTTTGTATCAGTTGTTGTATGAATGTTCAAATTATGGAAGCATAGACACTCACCACTGAAGTATTCCTGCTTCAGCGGATACTAATCCTAATGTAACATCAGAGCACCCTCTTCAGCGAGTTTTGTGTAACAAAATAATCGGTGAAGTAAAATAACCACCTTTGAAAATTTAATGCGCCTCATTGACACCAGAAGCACTGCAACACTATATTTTTAAAAATACCGTTCAAGCAGAGTTGTAAAAGAAAAAAGCTTTCCTCTATCTTTTCTTTCATTAACTGCCCTCTTTATTACTAACACTTTCCTGAGTAAGGTAAAACAAAGTGATAGTAATGGGCAATCATTTCCTGAGTGTTACTCCTCTTAAAAAAGATTAAAAAACTAAAAAATTTTGAAAATTTGAAATAAAGGAAATATGTTATAAAACGCCATATTGTTGAAACATTGTTGAATCCTTGACGTTTGTATTAGAAAATGACAATGATTAATTCCAAAAAAAAATATATCGATTGCCTAATATAAGGAATAAATTTTCGATATTTTATAGGAGAAGCAAAACACTGAAGAAAAACTAAAACACTTATATGAAGAAATAATATTTTAAGTCGTCATAAGTCTTTGATCTTAAACTGTAACGTAATAAGATCTTCAAGGAGGATGCAATTATACGGTGTCTACCTGAAAACGTTAAAAATGCGATTTTGAGAAATATCGAGATACGCCCTTTTTATATTAAGCCATCGATATATATATATTAATAAATATTCTTGATTTTAGTAACTACGTAAAATCATTATTGTACAATAAACAAATCGTATGCCCAAATATTTTCTCTCAAGGAAGAATGACCGATTCCAGCATACAGGAACAACTCTACTTCGTTATTGAAAAAAAACTAAAATACGCTACAACTTAAAGTAAAATAACACATACGTAACAAATGCACTGACTCTCTGTCATATTTTCAGTCTGAGTATCTTTATACTCAGGCTATGGATATTTAATCGGACAAAGAAAATATACTCATGATACACAGGATATTTATTTATCATTCGCCACCTTATACATACATTTGTTTACAAAAATGGTATGGAGAATGTGTGGGTGTGCGTGGCAGTTTGAAAACATGCCTTATGTATGTGTGTAAATATTATAGCCTTGCATATACACATTTATAGCTGATTAATGGATAGAGTATTTTTATACTTATGCGTATGATATTAGCTAATGCAGTCTATACATTTTAGTTGTGTGAAATTTAAAAAGTCTAAAGAGAAAGTTGTTCGATTTCATGGCGAAGTAGGGAGGTTTATAGACTCTCTCAAGAAGATCTAAACTACTACTGGACATGAATAAGAAGGCGATGCGAATCATGATAAGCGTGTGACAGCTCACTGCTTGGTCAGAGCAAGAACCAGCATTTGGGAGACTGGCATACCAGATTTTTGTAGGATGTGCGGGGATCAAGAGGGACCAGAAACCATTGAAGATAGTCATGATTCACGCACATCAGGCTTAGCTGATCAGTTTTAGTCCAATTTTCTTTTGAACCTGCATTTGCGTTCATACACACCGTCAAGTCAAGTCATCAACTTGCGTTGCAGTAGAGTACTACGAATGACAAAACAAAACGAAAAAGCAAACTTAACTGGTACGGTCAAGTCTGTACCCCTTTTTATCCTCTTTACCGCTCTTTCCTAAAAGCTCAAGACTTGGCGAGTCAAACCTTACGTGTGCGAATTAAGACATATTATCTATCATTGCCCGAAGCTGCAACATCATAGGCTTAGATGATTGAGCAGACGTTTCCATGAAAGCATTACTGATGTCGATAAGTATAAACTAGAGGGCACCAAGGGCTTCATCATGGGAATTCGGTGGCTTAGTGGTGGATAATATGGTCACTTCTGGCTGCAAATGGGAGGGTAAATATTACTTCTTTGGGCAACAAAATGGCGTCACAATGGACCCAATTGGGTCTCCGAGTGTAGGTGCGGCAAAGCACCACCCTTTCTAACCTAACCTAAGTTGTTCGATGTTTCTAGTTATACGTATTCCGTTTAAAATTAATGCGGTTGCTTGCATATGAGCGTTTGTTTAAGTTTAAGCTGTAAACGGCCAATACTCAAAGAGTACTTAAAACGATACTTTTGTAATTCTCTGTGCTCCACATGTCCTAGATTTTGCCAATACAAATAAAATATACTTTTGAGACTTAACAAACATAAGTTCTGGATACTAAAAACCTTGCAACGGTGTTTCTCTGATATCATAAAGCACTTTAAAATATTTTAATATTTCAATGTTGAAATAAATTCATGTTTTTGTCCTTGACTTTGTATGGTATTATGTAAATGTCTTCTGCTGTTTTGCTTACTCCAAAAATACTTAACGATGAGCCTCCATGTAGTTGTATCCATATATTATATGATACATTTTGGTTTCCTAAAGCAATGTTATGATTGAAACCCTTTTAATTGAAATTCCTTTTTGAAAGCTTTTGGCGTATGTAACTTTTTCAATTGCCATCCACGTAATAAAATAATAGGATTAAAGCATTAAATAACAGTCACAAGTCACAAGAAAAGCGTAAATAAATACAAAAGAGCCAAAACACGAAAACAGCCACACAGAAAAACGTTTACATTGTTTCTCCAGTATTTCTGGTTAAACAATTCCACACTCAAGCAACTAGAGAATTATTTTCACTTACTTAATATGGAAAGGTGGAGGGCGGGGAGAGGTAAGCACAGTAAAGTCATGAAACTTTGTTTTAAACATACATATACTACAACATTTACTTAATGAAATGTTTGAAAATGTTTTACAGCTGTTGTTAATCGTTGATTTTTTTTTTTTGATGTAAAGGAGACGGCAAGGCTAAAGGTGTTCAAGTTTATGCACATAAACATTCATGTGTTTGTATGTATGTATGTATGATTTAAGCAAGTATTCTTTTCATTACTCATGTGTGGCCTTATGCGGGCTTTTGGATTTAATAAATTTCATATAAAACTTTATATACATATATGTACTCGTGGAAAAATTTTAAAGTTCAAAAATCATGCTTCTTATCCTTATTGCCATGTAACTTTATGAGTTTGTAATCCTTTTTATACTTGTATGTGCAAGTTTCTTCATAACTCTTCCTGCTGGCAAAGGCGAGCAAGTAATTCATTGAAATTTTCCAGCAAATTTTCCACAAAATATACGCTGAGAAAAGTTTCTTTTTACTTTTGTGTGTAGGCGAGCATGTATTAGTAAGCTGATTTTCAATGTGACTTCAAGAAAGGTCTACTCTAAATCCTGTTTAAAATAATAAAATATACATACATACATGTCGTATATTTGTTATTGTCTTTTTCAAGTTGACTGCTTGATGTTTGTTATGTGACTTTAGCGCTGTCTTAAATACAGCCAAGAGCTATTTATATTGTCGCCTATATGATAAGTATAAGAAAAGCTTTTGTGTACTAACGGTGGTACTGAAAGAGAACAATGTGTTCTACATATAAAAATTACTAATGGGGAAGAGTATGTTGAGGTGTTATTTGACACTATGTCATGAAGCAGGCAAATGCATTGGCATATAATATTTTAAGAGATGCACAATTTTATGTTTAAATAAAATATTTATAAATGTTTTAAAAAAAATTTATAAGTCTAAAAACATTTTGACACATAAGTAGACTTCAACTCCAACGAAATGCATAAACAAAAACAATTAGGAGTGCTATATTCAATTGTGACGATTCTTATATACCCTTCAGCGAAGTACATATGATTTATTTTTGCCTCTTAAGTCATTTATAGAAAGTGACCAAAAATATCCATATAAAAATATATATATAAAAATATATTTTTCGACTAAAGAATTTGACTGAGAGATTAAATTTTTGGTACAAGCAAATATTGAATATATTATTCGCACTTTGTATATATATTTAAGTTTTTTTTTGAAATTATTAATATATTTCTCTTTTAAAATACATGAGAAGAAATTAATAAGAAATGACTTTAACAGAGATCAGCACTTTCTAATGGAAATTGGTTCACCGACATCAAAAGCGACTTGACATACATATAAATTAAAAATTTATGCCCAAATTAGATTTTAATAAAAATCATTTAGTAAAGGCCTTTCTAATATATAAAATATAAATAATTAAAAGGGAAAAAATTGTTTAATCTCGTTTCTTTTCTATACCAAAAAAAATCCTTAATTTACCAACCCTGGTGCTTTATTTTAATTTTTCTAATGTTTAATACGAATGCATTTTTTGTTTACTAAAAAAAATTAAGTTTCCCAGCTCTGGAGCTGTGCTTTTTGTTATTATTTTTAATATTGTATAACGAAATTTTCTTTCTAAAACATGAATTATTATTTAATTTGTAAAGAAAAAAAAAGATATATTCGGGCATGTTCTACAAATCACGACATGTCAAATCACGGTGATTTCATAGAATTAATGAAAACTAAATCATTGCTTTTTTGAATTACATGATTTTAAGCGTTGGAAGTTGAAAGAAAATATTCTATTATAAATGACAAAAACTTAAAATATTATAAAACCCCACTATCAAGTCAAATATTAGTAGATTACTTTTGAAATCACGTGGTTTGAAATCACCGTGATTTTCAGAACAGGCCCGATTGACCTGGTTACTTTTATATATATAAAAAATTTAAATACATTTTCCCAACCGTTGTTAGTTTTTTCTGTTTTCTTTTAGAAAATATTTCTTTCTTAATATAAAATATGTTTAATTTATAGAGAAAGAAAATAAAAAAAAATATTTTTAGTAGGTAAGCTAATTTTATGTACAAAAAAGCTTTCAATTTTCCAACCCTGGTATAATTTTTGTTATTTTTAATACCATTTTAATTTAATGTGGTATATAAAACAGGTGAAAATTATAAAAAAACAAAAACTAGTTTTAGCTAGTTATTTTTATATGGCAAATAAAAGTTTAAACTTGCCAGCTCTGATACCGTATTTTCGATTTTGCTGATTTTCAATACCAATCTATTTCGGCAAAATTTCAGATATACCAGATCAAGATCAAAGTCTCTAGCTTTCTCTGTACCATCTACCATTTTTGTTGAACAAATTATTATTCCACATAAATGATGTTAATTACCATGATTTTGGAATAATATTCTTGTATATCGACCCACTGTGCCCACCAATAATTTTCCTGAGCAACACTCGTATCGAACAAAAATTATAACAAACTTTTTGTTAAACCTTTAAGTTGTTTAAAGTTGTTCTTTTTCTCTTCATTTAAAACACTTCATACATATAAGAGTTTATCAGGGAGTAAGTGTGCAAGGGAAAGGAGTGCGTGTATGTTTAAATATATTTAATGTGTGTCTTTGTTATTAAACTTTAAGTTTATTGATATAACGATTCATAATGTGTTGGCTGAACTAATAAAGTAAAGCAAGGAAAAAAATTATTTGAACTTTTTTTATAATAATTCTGTTTAATTTAAACTCCAAGGTAATATTTTATTAAAAAAGTTTCTTAAATCAAGCAAAAGTTTGTTGAAATGAGACACTTTGTTTTCTTTGATTAAAAAAAAATTTCTGGTTTTTTTCCAAAATACAAATTAAAAAGAAAAGAAAATTTAATTTTACCATTCCAGTCAAATGAATATACTTTGTTAAAGATACTGATATTGATAAACGTGTAAGGATGGAAGCATGGATATGGTGATGTCTCTCCGTAAACAGATATTCATTCAGTGTGGACTCTATATTTAACGTTTTTACTGCCTTCGGTGGAAAAACTAATCCTAAAACTAATTAAAATCAAAAACTCTTATTAGAAAAGGCTATGAGTATTGTGTTTATTGATTGTTTGTTATACTCAGGCTCGGAGTATGCTTACTCATATCAAAATACGCATAATACTTAGAGTATTTATTCATCATACGCCCCGTATGCATTTTTGTGTATCCGAGTAAAAATAATTGGATGTCATATTTAAGCAACAAAATTTTCAATGCTCCCAAAGAATTAGCAGAAAGACAAGTAGAAGTTTATTTAAGGCATACAAAAGCTTGTAATTCCTTTATAGTTTTATTAAATACTTCATATATGTAGATTTTTTTTAAGAAATATAGTATATGAATTAACTTTGGTATAAAATCTTAAAAGCATTTACTTAAATAAGAGCAACAAATTGCCAAAATGGATACATTTTTACCAATTTTCTTAAAAGGAAAATATTATTATAAAATGTTAAAGATGAATTTTTGATGTTTAAACTATTAGTTATTTAAACAAAGTAAAACACAGTTTATTTAAGAACGTTATAAATGTATTGAAAGTTTTCAAGGTAATGAAAAATAGTTTTCAATATTTTTCATTCATCAAAACAGTTTTACAAAAGGTTATTATGATGTATATAAACAAAGTTATTTTAAGTTTAAGTACAATATATTGTTGTAGATTGTACATTAACATAAGCATCTATACGCTAGGGGCTAAAAATCTTTTTCACAATACAATCACACATTTTGATTAAAATCGTAAAGCGTTATCAAATCGGTGTGAGCTATGTATGAGTGCATTAGTGTAATCATACGAACAAGAAATACAGATAAACTTAACAACTGCATAGAAATACACTCAACCGAATTTTAAAGCATATCTTCAGGAGCAATGTTAATTTTAATAGAAATTGCTTGTGAAGTGCCATAGTGTTGCCAGTGGGGATAATTTTGTTTAACATTTTAAAAATATTAACTGCCATATTAATAAAACTTAAAACGAGTTCGAAATTTATTTTAATTCAAATTTTTCAAAAAAAAAAATTTCTTAAAATGGATTTCAAATTCATATATTTTTTTTATCAATATGGAAGTAAATAAATAAAATAAAAATAAAATATTAAATAAAAGAACGTTTTAAATGTCAAATATTTTTTTAAAAAATATACAGCAGTCTTTATAAAAAATTTTGAATATTATACTATAACATATCTTTATTACGTACTGTTGCCTTACACTGACGCTAGTGCACGACAAGTGGGTAACAATTTCCATCTCATTTGAATTATTATGGGTGGAGATTTTAATGCAAATTTTGTAAACCCAAAGTCGCAAGATTTATCAAAATTTTTATTTGACGTTTTCCACTTGCATATGACCAATTTTCCACAAATCCCCACAGCTAATAATTCCACTACTATAGATGCAGTTTTCCATATTTTTTTAGATACAGTAGAGTCAAAAATTTATATATATTATTTGAGTTACCACAAGCTAATATTAAAAAAAAAATTCATTACTAGGTTTTTTCACATCTCACATTAATTTTTTTTGTTATTTTCGCTTCCAATTCATTGATTAGGAATCGAAAAAGAAAACTTCCTGCAATGACAGCAGTATGTTCGAAATAAAGGAAGTTACACAAATTTTTACTACTTCCAGATCGAATACTCTACATTTTTGTGACTTCTTTGGTGTCTCTTTTTTTATTGGTTATTAAATTAAATTTAACTTGTGCCGTAGCTTCTAATACAAAAAAACTTCCAGCAAATTAAAATACGATGAATCAAAACAATTCACATATTCCATCTGCATAAAAGTTACGTATATAAAGCAGAAATCTAAATCAAGCGATACCATACACAGTGGACCAAACACAAAAGAACGCTGATGATGAAGGTTTCGTGGCCTTCGAAAACAGCTAGTTGTTCCTTTCAACTATGTCTTAGTCAGAATATTTACAACTAACTTTAGTGTTATTTGTTCATTTATAATTATCACATGTAATTTGGCTTAAAAAGTGATATGAACCTTAGCCCGTTCAGATCATATATATGTATATGTAGCAGCAAATGAAATTCGAAAAATACAAATTAAAATTAGTTAATAAGATAATTGGGAAGTAAAGTTTAAAATAAACATAATATTTATGTACACAGAAAAAAGTGTTCACCAATTAATATTTTCAATTAAGAATTTAATTATATTAATTAAATTTTTAATTGTATTAATTAATTTGACTGAAAAAACTTAATTGATATTATCAAATTGTTTATAGGTGAACATTTAATTAATTTTTTAATTGATACTACAAATATTTTAATTAATATTACAAAATCATTCATATTACTTTTTTGTGTGTAACTGATAATATTTCTTAAATATTTTTCGTAAAATTTGCAAAATAAAAATTTAATGAATTGTAGTTATAAATGTATTTCTAGTAAATATTTAGTAAGAAACATTTTCAGCACAGTCGAGTATTGACGAAACCCACTTTTTATAATTTTTATTATAATAAATTTAAAAATAACAATTATAATAAACAGCACTTTCCTTACTTGTGGTGCAATGTGCTCAAGGCTCTTGTCATAAAAGCGTTTTACTAATTTACTTTTCTGGCTGACTTGAGGCTTGACGTGTTTAAATAAAACACCACTGTATATACTCATGTGTAGTCAAATAAATACTCTGAGTATTTTTATAATTAGGTGTAATATAATTATATGAAATATAATAATTATAGTCGTTCGTGCTGTGTAATCTAAGATATGTTTATGGATGTTTGTGGCTGTACGTATTCGTTTTAAACTTGATGCATGTGAGTGCTTATTATTGTACGCATTTGTAAATGTCTGATGACCAATACTCATTGAATACTTAAAATAGTAATTTTGTAATTCTTAAGTATGTATTTATATGTAAGTTTTGTCCAAAGAAAAATTTTGCCAGCAACAAATTTTTGAATTCAGCTATAAAAAAAATTTTTATAATGAAATTTTTTGTTGAATTATGTATATTGAAATTTGTTTATTTATTTTGATTATATTTATTTAACCTTTTTAGTTTTATTCTCTTATGTTTGTTAAGCTCGAGGACGTTTTATTGAATTTTTTATTTATTTTAACAGGTACCAAAGCTATTCAAGATATCTATGCTACGTAATTTTTTCCATGTCACTCTTATATATTTCGCTGCTATTAGGAAAAAGCTAAAGTTTTGTTCAACAAAATTTAATGAAATATTCCCAAAGATTTTATAATGTAAATTCGTTATCATACATAATTTTTATTTTTGTTTTATTATTTTCTTATCTAGGCCAGCATATCTTTGAAATTTAATATCTCTGTAAATTTATGTATGCATTATGATAATAGAGCTAAATAAAATGAAAGTATAAGTAAAAAATAATAAAAAAAAAAATCATAAATAATTGAATGTATAAAAGCACATAAAACAAATTTATACATCTTTTTTTTTGGTACTCATATTTATCATTCAACTTATTTATCTTAAATATTCTGGACGTCTGCTGATTGGGTCTCATGTCATATTTTTTATCACTTGTTTATATTTCATTTACAGAATAATTTTTTTTTTCTACTCTAAGCGAGTTTTTAAATGCTTTCTTTAAAGAAAATGTATTTTGTAATAAAAACAAAATTATGCGATGTCTCGTGCAGATACGAATAATATTAAAATTAAAGAGCAGGGGGATAAAAATAATAAAAATAAGATATAGCTAATAATAAAAAAATTAAATTTCGAGAAATTTGTGTCATATCAAGTCACATTTTTGTTTATATGACATTTCTTTTAAGATCTGGGCGCCAATCAAGGCATTTCGGTATTGTAAAAAGTTTCAAGTAAATTCCATGTATCGAAAATACTCCTTGAAGAAAAATGTGATAAAATTTAATACCTTCGTAAATTCAGCAACTTTTTGTATCTCTGCGTAAATTTTGTGAAGCTTTAAACCTGGAAAGTTTACTTTCTTTGCAAAGTCTTAGTTCAGCTGAGAGAAAGAGGAGTATGTGCGATCAGCTGTATCACATGCCTTGCAGCTGTTCAACATCTGTTTAAGGTTGAATTTTTTTTTTGACAAAAAACAAAAAAGAAGTTAAGTGTGGCAAATAATTTCATTTAAAAAAAAATTATAATAAAAAAAATCGAAATGAAAGTCAAAGTGACTATTTCTTATAAGAACACAACTTTGGCTCGTAAGACTCACGTTTGTTTCTTTCCTTCTTGGAAGAGTCGAACTTTTAATAAAAGTCGTGTTCTTGCTGTTAATTTTTGTATGATAAAAGTAAAATGTTCGATGCTGAAAGATTTTTAATAAAATTATATTTGAAATAAAATTTGTCTTCCATTTTCCCATAAAGTATGAATTAGGGATTAACGCCATATTACTTGTCAACTGTAATAACTATTCGATTCAGATCACCTTAAATAATTTTCGGTTCACATTTCCTGCAAACTTAAAAGGAGTGGAAAAATACACTTTCTTACGTAATGTAATAATATACGAACTTTAGCCCATATATAAAATATAGTTTTGACATTTGAATCGTTTTTGGGATTTTTTCGGTTTTTTTTAGTTTTGGTTTTTTTAATGTTGGCGCTTTTTCGTTTTTGGCTTTTTTTTCGGTTACGTCGATTCATTTTAGTTATAGCGATTTTCTTAGTTTTGACGTTTTTTTTGGTTTTGGCGATTTATATTTTAGTTATAGCGATTTTCTTAGTTTTGACGTTTTTTTTTTGCTTTTGGCGATTTATTTCGGTTTTTGGAGTTTTTATTTTCATTTTGGTGATTGTTTTTATTGTGGCGTTTTTTTTTTATTTTTTTCTGTTTAGGAGATTTATTTTAGCTTTAGAAAGTTTTTTTAGTTTATAGATTCTTATCTTTCTTCGATTTATTTCAGCTTTCGGCGATTGTTTCCGTTTTGGTGATATTATAATTTTGGGATTTTTTAGTTTTTGCGTTTTTGAAAATTTCAAGAGTTTGCCTCTTACGATTTCTAAGATGCAGCAAGTTGTCAAAATTATATTAAATGATAGAGCACCCTTTAATTTGCTAATTGCTGTAGTCTTTATAAAAATACACTTACTTTGCAAACTTCAAGTGTTTATATATAATTGTATGTGTATAACACAGGATTTTAATATTTATTGTTGTTTGTTTTTGAACACCCTTTAATATTTATTTGTCATATCCTTGTTGTGGTAGAAGCCAAAGTTGCACAAATTCTGTCAAAATTTCAGCTTCGTAATAATACAATTTTTCGTTTGGATTCTATATTTTATGATATATCCCAGTGAAAAAAAATTGTAGTCATTCTAGTGGAACTACATTTTCATTGCTTCCAAAAAATCGATATTTTTAATTTGCCGAGAGTGAGCTAAATACCATATAGAAGCTTATTTTAGTCATACAAAACCTTGGAACTCCTCCATAGTGTTAGAAAATACTCACCAGAATTTAAAAAAAATCATTTTTATAAAGAAATTTATGAACTAATTTTAGTCTTAAATTTTAAATTTTAAAAGTTATTTGCTTAAATTTACATGAAAACACTGTTTCGAGTTTAAATTCTTATAAAAAGAAACGAATTGTTAAAATAGGTAACTATTTACCATTTTTCCTAGATGAAAATATTATCATAGAACACAAAAAAGGGAATTTTTCTTAATATCGCTTCCAATTCAGTGACCAGGCAGCGAAAAAGAGAACTTCTTGCGATGACAACCCTATGTAAAAATCATTAGATCTCATCGAAATTTTCACTACTTCCGCATCGAAAACTCTACATTTTCATGACTTTTTTGGAGTCTCTTTTTTTACTGGGATGATATAAAAATTATATATTATATATTTCGAAGGAATATCAAAATAATTTTTCCAAAATTGAGTTTTACTTTTATTCACAAATGTTTCACACTGAGTTAAAGCTCAAAAACTATTTCTTCTAATAAAATTTTATTAACATAAAATAAATTTCAACTAATCACTTTTTCTGAGCATAACTACAATCTCAAGTTAATATCCTTAATGGAATCCTACGAACTTACTTAACTGTAACACAAAATAAGAATTAAGGAATAAAATAATAATAAAATAAAATGCGGAAACAGGAAATGTTATAATTTGTGTTAAAACAAAATCTTGCAAAAAAAAAAGAGCTAAAAGCATAAGAAAAGCGTCTGTCTATTACAACTTCTAATTCAATAGTTAAGAAAATCGTGTTTAACTTGGATAACATTAAAGGACATCATCCTTAATGGCATATAATTATTTTATCAATTCATGAGAAAATAATTTTTCTGCCTGAAATAAAAGCAAGAAAGCTGCAAATGCACACAATTTTTTTTTTAAATTTCTAACATTCGGTTGCACACATTTACATAGATTTCCTCTGAGTACGCTTATTTTCAGATAAAAATATTTTCACACTAAATGTGTGGTTCCCAAATTGCTATAAAGCGGCCCTTGGGGGGTATTGTCGAGTGGATAATGGAGTTCAATAAGGTCACGAGTATAAAATAAAGTTAATTATGCACAACGTTATTTTTTAGATGATATTCAGCAGGTGGAACTATTTAAATAAAGTAATTAACAAAATAATTGTTCTAGATTTTTTAACAATCAAAATCGGGAACACTATGACTTAGTGGACAGTATGAGAAGAGAAATTAGCCTATACAATAGGGATGTCCTCAGATTCTTAGTTCTTAGTTGTGTACTTAGTTAATAACATAAACGGAAGAAACCATATCTTGACGCACGATAGAGTGCCATGCCAAGTTCCAGCCTACGTACTCAATACTTATATTCACATTAAGCCTTCCATTATATCTTCACTCCAATCATAACTTTGTTATTATTGCTTCTGATTGCCAAATTTTTGCTTAGGAAATTTTCCTTTAATAACATTTGTATTTTTTTAAGGATAAACTCTCACACCAATCATCTGTGTATATGGTATTGAAATGAAAAGCCTGCCGTGAGATTAACTAACTTTTTTTTAACGATAATAGCATCGTTAAAATAATTATCCCACACATTTATCGAATTTGCTATTCAGTAACATTTTAAAGATATTCGCTATAAGTTCAAGTTGGCTGTGTCGTTATTTAAGCTACAATCATTTATGTCCTTTTAATTTTATCGATAAGTTATGTGTGTTTTGTGTTACAAATTACTTTGGAATATTTGGGATATGAGAACTTGGAGCTCCTTAAAATAAACGTTACTATTTTTGAACTTATTTATAAACTGTGCTGGCTAGCAATGAGTGATATTACTTTTCCTTGTAGGTTTGTGCTATGGATCTTGCCGTCTACTCCATTTGCTCCATTGTTTTTAACATTCTGACGATGTTATGTATAGTCTCCACTTATTTCCGCAACCAACTCTTCCATAGATCTTTTGGAGCCTGCCTGCTGCCATGATTTTTATCCAGCAAGCGGTTGAGTTGTTCAGCAGAGGCGCTATTTTTTGTATTGGTAGTGAAGACCATTTACAAGACATTTCAAGACATTAGACATTTGTTTCAGTTGTTTGTCTTGCCAACAATGTTGTTTAGCGTTTGTTTTAGCATTTGAAAAGTATCTCATGTCATGAAAGGTCTTATAAATGGTCTTGTGCAGAACACTAATATACATATTATTGTTTGCCTTGTTCAAAATATATAGAAATATGAGCACTGAAAAAACCGCACAAGTACAAATTCAAAACAAATTCTTGTTTTTTGTTTGTTTTTTTTTTTTTGGCAAAAAATCAATAGGAAATATTAGCTGTTTACTATCGTTAAACAGAAGTTACAGAATCACACAATCGTTATTGCAAGCGATAAAATGTAAGGACAAAAATTACAATTGTCGGATTGTTAAAAGTTAATCAATCGCACTACTGGTAGAGTAATATGTAGCACTACCGACCAATGTGTTCCGGCAATTGGCGAATGCACACATATACAGACTTGATTTATTTACAGGAGTCGGGATGGGGGCGGGTGAATTGACCCCTTCAATAATTGCTGTCGTCCTCTCTAGAGTTATTAAAATATTTATTAATTATATATTTTAAAATAACTCATGAACTTCACGAGCCTTAATGGCCTCCCCCCCCAAAAAAAAAAATTACAGCCAAGCCCATGGATATGTTGCAGCAAAGATTGCATTATATAGTTTCGATTACTTGGCAGCAGTTGTAAACTACCTGGCTGTGAAAAATTTAAATAGCATGCATCAATGTCACATGCGACATTGAAAAAACCTTTGCTTGAAGCGAGTCGAAGGTACGTGCAGTACAAACAGATATTTTTAATACTAATTAAAATAAAGAAAAGTTTACTGAAAACAAATAAATTTGTGATCGTGATACTAAAATAAATTTGGTCACATGCGACATGATAAGTGTAAAATAAGACAAAATTATATTTAAAAAAATTTACATGCTTTTAAGCAAAAAAATTAACAGACTTCCAAAGTGTGAATAGAAAAATTTAAAAAACATGAAATATTATTACCAGAGAATTTATTAAAAAACATATTTTTTGGCGTTACCTGTTTATTGAAAATTATCACATGTAATTTGGATTACAAACCGATACAAACTTAAGCCTGATCAAATCATAAATATTTATGTAAAGTTTTTTTTGTTAAGCTTTTTTCTTCATAATTTTTGAAGAACAGCATCGGAGACAATATAAATAAAACATGTCATTTGCAAGATATCACGTGCGATTATTATTAATATTTAATTTAATTAAAAATAAAACCATTTTTGGCTACATTCTACAGGATTTTAAAGAGACATCAGTGCACATTATACTAAAATCAGTCACAATAAAATATTGCTTCTAGTGTCACGGATATCTGCGTTTTAATCCTTGGCTGCAAAAATATGCTTTTGTCACATGCGAATGCTTTGATTTTTTTTTTAAATTATTTTGAGAATGAAGGACTGCTTAAAATCAAACTTAGCACCAAATCATCAGGGTACCTTTACTCAAAAGTTGTTTAGCAATTCTATGCAATTTTTATTCCTTTTATTACTATTTTGTGTACTTAGTTTCTTAGTCTATTTCTTATTTTATTAGTTTCCTTACATACTACGTCTTTTTCTAGGACTATACTAGTCTCTCCAAAAAGATATTATTAGTTTAACCAATTAATATTTACATTTATTTATAAAAAGTTTTTTAGAACAACTAGAGTTATTATATTATAAACTTTCATTTAAACAAATGAGTAGTTCAATTAATATCAAAGTTGAAACAAGAACTCAATAATCAATTTGTTTATAATTTTCTTACTTTACCATTATTGCTACATTGGCTGACTTTTTTCAGCTCGTATTATAGTTGTTAGAAGTAATGTTAGAATTCAATTTACTCAACATGATATGACTTTATTGAGGCGAGTTATTTAAGTGTGGAAATTGTAGTATAAGATATAGATTAGAACCATGAATAAAAAAGTTTGTGAATCTCTGAACCAAACTTATTCTAAAAAAAATACAGCAACTTTTGCCGATGCTGACTTCGATTTTCTTTCTTAAAGTTTATTTTTTTTATTTGCCACAATCTTAGATATTATGCTTTAAATAATAAAATATAAATACAAAGAAAAAAACTGGAACAAATAATAAAATCTATATGTATATTTTTTCTGCGAACGGAACAAAAACAAAGATAAAATATACATTTTTTTTAGCTGTAAAGAATAAAAAGAAGAGAAAAAAATTTAAACCAAGAGGCAACTAAGTACATTTTCTTCGCCTTAAAGGAGGGAGTGCAGCACACATAAAAAAATAAAAATAAAAATCTAAATAGACATTTTCCTCGCTGTGTCACGATAAAGAAATATTTAAATAAATTTTCAAATTAAAGCGTTAAAATGCGATTTGCTTAAGAAGTTGTGCGCAAAATGAAGAATAAAAGTAACAGACCTTGGAGTATTTTGACCAAAATACAATATCTTATGCTAATTTTCTTACATTTTATTTATTTTTACTGGATAGTAGTAATACAAAGGACAGCTTTTCGTGTACTTTGTTGTTTCAGCAAAAAAAAAAAAGGAAGAACGTTTCTGCCTTGCCTGCTGCTCAGGGTTAACATATAAAAGTAAAGCAAAAGTTAAATTTAAATTTTTGTTGCTGCTTTATAAAAGTATTTTTGAGGTTTGCTTTAGGAAAACAGGGAATATAAAATTTTTTATCAGTTTAAAAAGTGTTTTTCTGGAAATGTGTAAGAATTTAGTTTTTAGTTAATAGCTAATAAATTTTCTCTTGCTGCTTTTGGGAGGCTGTAAGAAGCTGCTTAATTGTTGTTGGCCTTAAAATTGAAAAGTTTAATGCATTTTTTTGCTAAGAAAATTGCTTTAATTTCTTGTAACAAGAAAAATAGGTCAAAAAGCTAGAATAAGAAATATTATATAATCAAATAAAATTATAAATAAAATTGTTTTCAATTTAGTTAATTCTAAAAACGATAGAACTTTCAACTTTCAACAAAAGAACTTTCATCTCTAAAGTATGGTTTGGCTGCAAGATAAAGAAATAGCCCAAAAGTATGACATCTTAAATTTTTTTATTAAATTTATACTATCAATGTCACAACAACTTTAGGCATCGCTTTTTTTTACTTTTAACTTGCTATAAAAACAAGAAAACATTTTTGTTTATATATTACAAAATTGTCTATGAATTTTTGTTTTAAGCAACTGTTATAGTTTTATGTCATTTATAAAAGTTTTTCTACGCTCGCCATTTCAATTCAATTAGTATTTTTATTTTATTTTATTTCTTCCATTTCTTAATGATTTTATGCTACATTTAGCCGCACTGTGATTATTAAGATTTAATCAGTTTAATTTTAGTATAAAACCATTAAAGTCATTCTCAATTGAAGTCAGCAACATTGAAGTGTCTTTGAGACACAAAAGACAAATTTAACCCGAAAAACCATAAATATTTGGTCGTAATCTTAGGACTTTAAGACCTTAAACACTTTCCTATAAAGAATTCGTTGCAGTGAATGAATTTTGTAGCTTTAAGTGAAGCATAAATTAAATGCAAGCAATCTGATGGAAAAACAAGAACAAAAAGAAAAACAAATTGCAAAATGTAGTAGAAAATTTTGCAAATCATATTGCTTGAGTATTTTCTTTTAAAGCACTGACATAAATCTATAAATATATTTTTTAGTCGTTTAAAAGAATTTTTGAGAAAAAAAGGGTTTCTTGAAAACTTTAATTGCTTTAAAAAAGACATGATAATATTAAAAATGTAATTTTTAGGTTTGGGTAGTATTATTAAATTTACATTTCCAATAATTTAGCAATAAAGCATAAATTTTATTTCTTTTGGTAACACAATGCGATAATTATTATATTAATAAGGGAAGTGATTGGGCAACTGTAATTGGCAACGGAATTGTATTAACTCGATCTTAGAAATAAAGTACCAGCAGATCAAGCAGGGCTCTAAGTAAGCAGCTCCAAATAGGTATACAAAAGGGAAAAAAGGTCAAGGTTGCTCTGTTCTGCTAGTGGTTGTCAGAATATTTACAATTAACTATGATGTTACTTGTTCCTTAAAAATAATCAAATGTAATTTGGACTATAAGCGATACGAACTTTAGCCTAATCAAATGAAATCTAATTTGATTAAGTTGATCGGGCAAATTATTTATGCGATACTCTAGTAACTGCCTCGTTAATGCAATTGCCTGGTTTTTGCATTAGTTAAGCATGTAAATTAATTAGATGCGAATCACTTAAACAGAAACTACTGTAAAGTGTGAGACATAGAGAATATATCATTCATTTAACTTTTTTTTAACTTTTTTAACTCACAACTAAGGGGCCTTTCGCATATTACGTAACTTTGAAACATATGTTTTCTTATTGGCTTTGTTACGATCCAAATGCTGCCACATTCAGCTGTCAGTTCGTTTATACTTTGTTTTGACTTACGTTTATTGTTTCTTATGTCTGAAAATAAAAGATCAAGTGGAAAAACAATAAAATAAAAAACAGATCCTTATTTTTTAAAACGCAACGTAAATTAAACGTAAATTATTACGGGCTTAATTTTGCAAAACGTAACGCTAAGTGGCAACAAGTTTCGTATGTATTTTTAATTTTTAAATGTTTCCCTTATAAAATTTTTCAACGCAACACGGTTGCATTTTACAAAATTTAGCCCTCAATATTTTTTTTTGACAAAGTTAAGTCCTACATTTTTTCATATTAAATTTGTCATTGCTTAGCGTTGCGTATTATAAAATAAGGCCATCACTTAAATAAATCAAATAAAGAATAAGCTTATTCAGGGTTTTCAATTGTTTTCGTCAACAAAGTACTCATTGTGTCAACCTCCTTAGACGCACATTGGGACGAAAGGTAATTTTTTCGCAAATAAGTTAATATTAAAGTTCTGCACAAGACCAATTATGAAAACTTTTAAGACAACACACACACTAAAACGAACAATATGCAAAATAACAAGCATACACGCATCAAAACAACTTCTTTAGATTGTTTGTTATGAACAAGAAGTCTTCGCGACATCGCGTTTTAAGATTCATTTACAAAAACACCAAGGTATCTATCGTGCTTCGCTTATAAAACGACATCATTTATTATTGGTTAAGTATAAAATATGCCACGAGAATACATTTAAAAAACAAGACGTATTTCAAAACTGCTTACGCAGGCCTCTAGTTCTTATCTCCATATCTACAATAGTGAGGTACACTAATTTTTTTATTTTAATACATATATTTATTTATTGTATCTTCAAATATGAACTAACAATAAGTAACCAAATCTTAAAGCTAAAGTATAATTATTTAGCCCAACCAGTGTCGGCCAAAACTTATTGATAGTTTAAATAATACATAAGTAGTGATAATCAAAAAGGAAAATTAAATGTATTTTCAACCAATCGCATCTAGAGTGTTGAGTAAAATATCCCTTGTGTCCCACTTTTTTAGGCGGATGTGTCCAGTAAAGTTCAAAATATTACGAGCAATCGGATTATGATGTGACTCGAGTTTTGTTAAGTATTTGCCTGCGTATCTTGCAATTTCACTAAATTTGATAAGTATAATTCTCTAAACTACCCCGCTTTGCAAAGTAATAAACATGACGTTTTTTATTTAAAAAATACAAAAGCAGGATAAATATGCATATAAACAGTGCTTAACCAATAAAACAAGCCTTTGAATGAATTTAGCTACGAATTATCTCAAAATAGTTTTTTTTTTAACCATACTAAGAAAGTTAGCTTAAATCAATCGAACTAGTTTTTAAAATCATTACTATATATAAATACAGCTACGATCACGCCTGACCTATGCGTGACTCACACGTGACTAATACGTCACGATTCATGGCGTGGCATTTAGAAATTTGTTATGAAAGCATATAAAACAATGACAAAAACAACAGCAATAAAAATCTTAGGAGATGTCGATAAAAGTGTGAGGCGGAATTGCAGCAATACGCAACTTAAAGCTTATTAAAATAATGCTCATTTGCTCAACCTTTAAGATTAAATCACAATCTCTACTTAATTGAGCCTAATTCAAAACTTTATGTCCACTTAAGCTGGGAAAATCCATTTTTTTCTTGCACTTCCAATATAAACATTAAAAACAAAAGCTTGTTCATAAATAATTTTGATAGCAAATTGAAGTTAAACATTGAATAAATGCACGAATTTGATAGTTTCAAAATTAAATCAAAGTTTTTAGAATTTTTCGGTTCATACTTTCAGTTTTCACTTACAATGTTCAATTTTAACTCGTCACGGCAAAAACACCGTTACCCTTTTCACATTATTTTTTCCCCCAGTGATGTATACTTTTATGCATTTTAAGCGAGTGCTTTTAAATTTCACAGTACTCGAATTTTTTTTGATGAAATGACCGTCTTTGATCCATATGTGCATCGTTACCTCAATGTCAGTTAAAAAAAAACAGCTTATCACTTACGCAAGCGTCTTATTCAAGGCTTGAAAAGTTTTCAACAGAATAAAATAATAAATAAGAAAGCATAGATGCTACGCTGCCCTTCGCTAAGAAAAAAATATTTTCCACATTCTCTAATGAAAAACAATACGGAAATTAAGGCGTAGGCATAATACAATAAAAGTTGTTGTTGTGCCGCTTTCTTTGCTAGTTATAAAAATTTCACACTTATCTGTTACATCATCAAGCCTTTAAGAAACTCCTCCCAATTTATTCATTCACTCAAAAGGTAGGCTTTGCTTTCTATTCTAATTTTAAATCGTTAAATTCCATGGCAAAATCGTTTTCTGTCTTTTTTTATGTCTGCCCCATTCGTTTGTAGTAAAAATCTTTTGCGGAAAATTAAAACTTTTACAAATTATTCCACTTGAACGCTTCTCTTAGCAGTTCTCATTTCCTTAGTCTGTAATGTAATGTAATGTTGACCAAAGCCAAATGTCCTAGAATGAAAAAAATAAATAAATAGAAAAATAAAATGAAAATGTATTTCATGGTTTTTCTCCTTTACAAAACTAAAGTGTTTATTTGTTTTCCCTTTTGTTAGCAAATAAAGGAATTTTTATTTTGTTCATTCTTTTAATTACAATCTTAGGAATGGAGATAATTTTTCCTCTTTTAATTTCCTTTTGTTTTTTGTTTTGGGCACTTTATCTGTTAAAGTGCAAGATAACAAATCTTTGAACATAACATACGTATATATATATCAATAGATACAGACAACAAACATTTCTTTGATAGTATTGTGAGGAAATGTGTAAGAAGACAAATTAAAGAGATTGTAGAAACACGGACAAGTCATATTAAGACGACACAAATAGTTTTAGCATTGGAATTATAATTCTTAAACTTTTTAAGTCATCAAATAAATTCTCTGTGCTTATGTACATATATGTATAAGTATATAAAAATATGTACATACATACAAGCATACTAGAGGACTGCATAAGCAGTATTAAAATGAAGATACATCTCTTTTTTAAATGTATTGTCGTTGCATGTTTTATATTAAACCAAGTGAAACACAATGGATGGATCGATGGTCGTGCACATGAGTGTTTACAAGCGATGTCTCGAAGATTTTTTCTTCGTAAAAATCAATGAAAAGAAGTAGTGTCTTCACCTTTGATGCGTGTTTGTTTGTTATTTTGAATATTGTACGTTTGAGTGCATGTGTGTGTAAGCTGTAGGTGTCCTCTAGTCAGCCTAGGACCATATGTCATATGTCTCTATGTAAACGCCCTTTTTTCTAGCGACAATTGCCCTTGTCGACAACTTTTCTATTATGCGCGAGTAGAGATACGTCAGAGACAACAGTTCTACTGCATTTTTGGTGACATTATCAACGAACGCTTCAATAATTTCTTTTTCTTTTTTATTATGTTGTGCAATAATGTAAAAAAATTGCATACATATGTTTGTATGTAGGTTTTTAAGTTTGTTGCCCTAACTCTTATAAAATTGTAGACGAGGGTCACTTAAATGTATTAGGGAATATTTGGTTCAAATGTCTCTATATGGTCGTAAAAGAACAGTGGTAAAGTCTACTGGTAGATTTTCAATGACAAGCCTATGTTATATGTCACTACGCGACTACATTGACTGGGTACTTGTAGTCAGAAGTACTACAAACACTGTCACTAATAAATCACTACTATTTTACTCTTGACATCGAGCGAGGAAATATCGAAATTGTAGACTAGGTCCCCTAAAATTTAGTATTGAATCTTTTGTGTCAATGTCTACATGTGGTCCCAAAAGAAGTACTTACTCAGCAGTGCTACTGTCTAGTCTTAGATTTTCAATGACAAGCTAATGTTAGATGTCAATAGATGATTCCATTGGCTGGGGTATACCTGGTCTATTATTAAATCGCTACAATTTCACTATTTGCATTTTCGGGGTGTTTAAGGGTGGGTTTTTTAAGCAAGCGTACACAACTAATGTCAAAGCATGTGAGCAGAAAAATTAAAGATCATACACGCATCGCCTGTGTGTTTGTACATGCATACGTTTGTATACGTTAGAAGAAGCAAACATAACAAATTTTTGCTTCACGAAGTATTTTCTTCTTTACTCCTATACCTGCAATAACAAATGTCTTGCCAATAGTGTAATTTGACGTTTGTTTTAGCATTTGAAAAATCCTTCATGTCTTAAAACTTCTTGTAAGTGGTCTTGTGCAGTGGTCTAATATATAAGTATAAGTGTATAGATGTATATACATTTTATTTAAAGAATATTAATTAATTCTTATTTCGGATTCAACACGCATTTGTTTTAAACAAAAGATCTATAAATAAATGTATGATAAAAAAATCAAAATATCATTATCATATAAAATAATACTAATAATTATAATAATAATGTCCTATTTAACAATACTATTATAATATTAGAACATGTTATGGTAAGTCTTAATTATATTTTAGTTAAATCTAACAACAAATGTCTTGCCAAAAGTGTTGTTTAGCGTTGGTTTTAAAAGACTTTGCTGCAGTAAAGCATTTAAAAAATCCCTCATATCTTTAAAGTTTTTTTAAATGGTCATTTGCAGGCCTCTAATACATACGACAATAATAATATAAAAACATATCGTCATATAATTTCAAAAAAGTTAGAAAATTACTAATACAATTTTATATGTTTTAGGGTATTTAGTTCGCAGTAGTCTTTAGATTTTCTTTAAAATCTACGATTTTTTTTTTCACTTCATAACAAATATAATATTTTTTTCATACTTTCTAGGGCAAAAACAAATATTGCCTTTTTTTAAGAAAAGAAAACGTGATAAATCAATATGAAAATACTTTTCAAATAATAAAATTTTAATTGCTTTCTTTCCAAACATCAAGAAATTCACTTAATCAGGAGGCCAGTGTCAAAAGTGTCAAAATAAATAATTTGTTGGTGTTTCTGGACTATACACATTATAAGTGATATAATTCTCAATTGGTTGCTAATTAAATTGACACAGTTAGTTCTCCAAGAAGGGTTACTAACCTTGTAGTGTTTTTAATTGATATTAATAAAATCCTTAAATTTATTTTTATACATTTTATTAACTCTTTAAAGTAAGATTTTATTTTATGTTTTTCTAGAGTAAACTAACAGATTTTCAACAGCAAGTGATTGTATTGAAATTCATATGAAATATAAATTTTCACTGATGTAAAGCTGTTAAACTAATATCGTTAAAAATGCATGAATTTGCTTTAAAAATTTTTGCATATTAAAGTAATGGTTGTTGCCACTTGCTCTACAAACATGTAAAGAGATATACTTTACAGTGTTGAAGAAAAGTAAATATGCGCATAAAGTATTTTGTTGATGTACAAACTAAATTGTTATTAGAGTTTGCTCTGAATAAATTTTTGGGCCAAAATGTTCATGTCATTGTTCATGTTTAAGGTTGTGGCATCATTTTGGTAATATTGTACAATTTGTCTTATAGGATATTTACATTATTTCGAAATCTAATACTAACGAGATTTCGAGCAAAATCTAGCTGTTTTGTACTAGATTTCTCATGCAAAAAAAATATAGTTTTTACGTAGATTTGTAGGCAATCTACTCAAAATCTAATATTTTTATTTTATTTTTACTACCCCGTACAAAATATTTATATAAAAGATGATTGAATTAGCTACGGTCTGCTTAAAGGGGTGTGTGAACTGGCTATATTGCAGTTGTTTGGTTGTAGTTTTCAAAAGTTTTCGGTTAATGGGCTTTGTGTTGGTTAAAAAAATTTTGATAAATGTCAAAAAAAAAAAACGTAATGTAATCGGTATAGGTTTTCATACAGATTTTAACTAAAATCTGCTAGATTTTGTGCAGGTGTAAATGCCCTATTATTAACTTGAGCTTGTGGCATCATATTTGTAATATATTACAATTTTTGTTTTCTATTTATTTGAGTCTAATGAATTCAATGAAAAAAACCAAACATTATTATATTTAATATGCGCCATTGCCGTTTCCAACTCAACTCAGTCTGGTCATCTGAAATTCAACTTAACTTTAGTTTTATTGTTTCTGCAGCTCACAAAAAAGGTGTGTGTCCATTTGCTTTTTCCATAGACTGTAAATAAAATAAATGTTCACATTTTTTAAAGCATACTTTTAAGCAAATGCAAACTAATCTCAGTGTATAAGATATAAGTTTAAACTCGTTTTATTTTACATTTTAGACAAAATAATTTTGCTTAGTTTAACGTATCTGAAGAAAAATTTAACCCTTTACGTACCTTTTCACAATGTATGGTTAAGAGTTAACGTGAACTTTAACTGACAGTTTTTCATACAAAACTTGCCGTTAAAGTCCCTATTATCTTTTAAGCATACATTGTGAAAAGGCACGTTAAGGGAATAATAATAATAATAATAATAATAATAATAAATATTTAAAACTCTAATTTAAACAAAAAAAAATCTAATCTAAATTTTGAAGTTGCTATAAAATTCATAAGAAGATTTTTGTGTAAAAATACTGTTTTTGCTTTAATTTCTTTGTATAATGTTAAAGGGTTAAGCTCCCAAAAATATGCACCATTTTTCTTTGTTATTTTTTTTTTGGTGCACATAACATTCTAATATAATTCTTACGTATGCATTCAGGTATATAAATGCAAAAATATGCACATAAGATTTTGGGGTAACTTTTTTGTATGAATTCTCTTTTTTTTTGTTATAATTACACACTTGTATACACACATAGATTTGAGATAAACTATTTCTGACTTTTTTTACATTATTTAGCAAGATAAACTTTTCTACTACGTTTGAGCGAGAGAAGACTTAAATCTGTTTGGCTCGATATAACTGTATATGAAAATTTTAGTTAAATTTTAAGCATAGTTTACCTAAAAAAGTGTGTGTTTGTGTATGTGTATCTGTTTTTTTAATGCCAGAATAAATTTTTTTTTGCATTTAAATGATTGCATGTTCATTGGTGAACTTGTTTCTATGCAAAAAAGGAAAAACATGAACTGCCAGGGAAAATATTAAATTCTTGCTGAATAAACGGTAGTTGATTTTTTTAAAGAGTACGAGTATTTTAAGCTTTTTTTTTTTTATTGACGTTTATGTTTCTGGCCTTAAACCTTAAAACTTAATTTTAAAATATTGTATGAATATAAAATTAGAACAGTGTCATAATTTAAAACAAAAGAAGAAATTTTATACTCATAATTTCATTGTCTAAAGTGTGTGTCTATAATATCGCACATACAGTAAAATTCGCTTTGGCGCAACACGCTATACTGAAAAAATCGGATTACTGAAAGCGATAAACATCCCCGCACTGATTTTAAATGCAGATAGTCTTATTCACTTCGCTTTAGAGAAACATCGCTTTGCCGAAAATATCGTATTGCTGAAAATCAAAAGCAAGCCCACAACTGTGTTTTCTATGAAACTTGCTTCGCTTTAATGAAAAAATAAACAATGACAAATTTATTTTTTAGAAGTCGATTGCATAACTTAAGGCTGAAATTTTGCATGTTTCGTCCGTTAAAAAATTAAATGGCAAAATGTATTTCTTCTTTTCGCACTTACGTACTTTATTGTATTTTTCTCTATTATATTGTACTGGTTTTAAGCAGTACTCTTAACTGTAACAAATTTCAGTAATCCGAACTACGTTTTAGAAAAAAAATCGGATAACTGAAAAGGAATTGAGTTTTGGTTATTTCCAGTAAAGTGAAGTCGACTGTTTTCATAGCCAAAACAAAGTATAAGAGTTTAAAACCTATATTTTATGTGGTAATGCTGGTGTTAAGTTTTTAAAATATCCTTTTTTACTATGAATATGTGCAAGATACTGATTTAAAACTCTTAAAGTATATTTTGTATTGACTATGAACAAGTACCTATTTTTTTACAATTCAAACTTCTGTTTTTCGAATCACTTTCATTTTAATATATAGTTTTAACTTTAATCATCACCTTCGCTCCTTACAATAAACATTTTCATCAGTATTTAATACAAAGGATGTCATGTTTAACAATAAACTCAATTTCTAGCAGCACAAAGGAAGCATTTTCTCGTTTATATTTTTCTTGTAAATATCTCTAACCTTTTCATCTGTTCACTTGCTCTTTTTTTGTTCTTGTTGGTTTTGTGGTTGTGTATAGTTTTCATCCACTTCTGCGAGCGTTTGAGTTTAATAATTTAACGAAGTACACAAGTGCCAAGTGTACAACTTTTGTGCTGATTTTTTTTTGTTGCACACTTTTGTGTGCTCACTTTGGTGCTCAGTGAGCGAAATTATCGTATCGTGTCATAACATTTTTCTAGGCAAATAAAATCAATTTTATGAAAAAAAATATATTGATTTAAAAGAAATCTAGGAAAGAGATCAAAGAACATACGATAAATTAGATTTACTCATATGTGACCTTCTCCTAGTGTGTCAAAACACGGGTTTGGACTTAAGAGTGGATTCTGGTAACTAAAAGGGTGTAGAATAACCATATAAAAGTGCATCTCCCAACTGAAGGTGTGTTCAATGTGTGTGATAATGCATTATGAAACCTTAAATTCTTAAAACTTCAGTTTCACCCACTAGGTCCCCTTTCTCGGAGGAGGTATAAATATGTAAACATATATGTGTGTTCGTTTGCGGCACTATAAACACCTAACGCTTGGGCCGCTTTTGATGATTTTTATGTCAATAGAATTGTCTTAATAGCAGGATACGCTAGTTATCAAAATTCAATATGGCGGCTAATAGACGCCATTTTGTGAATACGAAAGAAAGAAATATCGGCGAACTATAGCAATATGGGTATTATTCGACAGATATTTGAAAATTATCCTCAGGTTTTTTAATGGTTTTTCATTTCGGATGACCAGCAAGGATCCTTAATGTTTTAAAACTTGTCGTCGCCGTAAGACTATTAAATTTTTAAAATTTTTGCTTGTATACATATATAATTTTTTTTTAATTTTAAGCTATAGACTTGTAAGAAAGTTACGCCAAACTTTAACAGTGTATTTTATTTTCACTCCTAAGTATTTCTTAAGAAAAATTGTATTAAAAAAATATAAATCATATTTTCGCTTAAAAGGGTCGATGCCATAAATATGGGTTTATTGGTTAAATCTAGTAAAGGACATGCATATTTTACACATATTTACACATGCTGTCTTAATGCAAGTTTATGCATATTTTTTATATCTATTTCTTTTCATTCCTTTAAGAAAAGCTTCAAGTATAAAGTCCTGCTGATAAGAGCAGAGCAGTTTTGTTGAAACAGTGTGTGTATAATATAGTCGTCGTCATTGTAAAATTTTATGCTGCATTTCACAACTATTTTGCTGTGTAGCCAATATTTTTTTATTTACATACATATATTTTTAAGGCCATGATGTTTTATTTTTTGTCTTCTTAAAAGGTGTTGATTTCATGAAAAGCGTAAACAGAGAAATAGAAAGCAAAAATGTATAAAAACTTAAGATTGCGTACATAATTAAAGATAAGAAGCTGTGTGTGTAAAAGTACTTTAAAGGTGCTTTTTGCAGACCCAGAAAAGGATACTTGATTAAATCTATTGAGGTGTGGTAAATCAAAATTCTGAGTAATTAAGCCTTAAGGTTTTTTTTGCTGCTATTAATTTGATTTGCTGTTTGTAGTAAAGGACAGTTTGAGGTCCTGCACGATGACCTTAAAAGGTCTTGCATGATGACCTCAAACTGTTCTTTACAATAGTATTATACATAACAATAACTAATAAATAAATAATTATGTTTTTTATTCAATTGAGCGGTTGAAACATAAAATTGTGAGTAATTAAAATTAAAATTTTTTTGCTGCTGTTAAGTTGCTTTTAATAAATAAACTTTTGAACAAAAGAAGGCAGTTTAAGGTCATCACGCAAGTTAAAGTTTTTGTGTGTTTAAAGACTTATTTTAAAGTATTGTAGGGCATACCATGACACAATTGCGTTGATAGCATTCACACGTATTCCCAACTTCTTCCATTTAGTGGAAGATGAAAAGTGACCAATGCAAATGAAGCAAATTCTTGCATATTTTTCAAAAAAAAAGTTATACATCAAATACAAGTGTTTTCCGTTTCAAATTGATGATGATATGTCAACAATATAATTATATTTATTTTTCTATTTTATTTATTTATTATAAATAGTGCATTAGATAGAAAGACTTCTATTATTCAGTGAAAAAAAAATCATGAAATATTTTCTTTTAGTCTTGATTTTTGGCAAACCAATTAATTTTTTAATAGAATCTTCGGTTTTCTTAATAAATTAATTATTTGATTAATAAATTGATTAATTGATCTATTAAACTACTTTTAAATTTTTACCGCAAACATTGAAACTCTGCAATTCAAACTATTAAAAATGTGTTTTGTTTTACATCAAATACGCTAAATTTTACCCAAGTAGCTAAATATAATGAAACTCTATAGTTCACATTTTCTTAGTTCACATATTCTTAGCAATCTTTCACGTGACTATATTGCGCCATGTACTTTCAGCTTTATAGAGATAATGCTTGAAAATACCGCTTCTAATAGAACCAAATGGCATGGCTACTGCTCCGACATTAGAAGCATTTATAGCACAGCCAGCTCTAGCCAAAGATAGTAGTGCTGTTTGGCTATCGAGAAAGATACCAACTTTACCCTGTACCTATCAATCAGCATTCTACTGGTTCCCTTATTGCCAAAATTTCAGCCTGAAATACAGTTGTTTCGTTAGGGAGACGAAAGGAGCATTCTATACTAATATCACCTGAAAAGACCCCAGAGCCAACACCGCAGATCATTCTGGGTTCATCAGTGTATATACTGACTTCATATTGACTTATCATTTTGCTTCCCTTCCACTCCAGTCTGGATGGAATTAGAACCTTATACGCCTTGTTAAAGTCCAGATGAGGCACCATGCAATCAGTAAATTTCCTCAGCATGGGGGGTAGTTGATCCAGGATCTCCACAGCCTATATGCCGCTAATATATGAGGATACCGCCAATATATTAAGGTCGATCGCAATAAGGTTTAGTATAGTATTCAGATACTCCGAAGAACTAGTACGTAAACATCCTGTTTTTCCTATGCAAGCGGCTCTCTGTATTCTATAAAGTTGATCTACCACGTATTTATTACTTGTGGCAGGCAGCCAAACTACAGAGCAGTAAATTAGTATTGTACGCACAATTGCTGTATACATCCATTTAAGCATTTCGGGTTGTAAGCCCCCCTTAGATCCAAACATCCTACGACAGGAGTAGTATGTTTCTAACCCTGTATTGAATATTCAGTTTCCATGAAAGTTTTTGGTCCAGTATAACTCCTAGATATTTTGCGTTGTCTGATATCATCAATTCATCATTATTCAACCGAGGAAGTCTAAAGTTCTGTACCTTGCCCTTTGTGGTAAATAGTACCAGTTCCGTTTTATTTGGGATCACACCCAGTCCACAGGCTGTAGCCCAGTTGCTAAGTGTGCCCAAGGCGTTGGACATAATATCACTTATCACTTCCATGAACATCCTTGAGACTATTATTACCACATCGTCTGCGTACGCTACAACTTTAAACTCCCAAGGCATGTAGTCTGAAAAGTATTTTGTTAACTACAAGAAGCCAGAGAAAAGATGAGATCGCCTCATCTTGCGGTGGCCCTCGGTATGCCCATTTCGATCTCTTACCGTGTCCTAATTCAGCAGTGACAGTTCTTGCCCCCAGCATAGTTATTATGCAGTTGCGGATGTAATCCTCAATAAATATAGTCAAAGTTTTAATGTTAAGTTTTTACGCCCATTTTGTAACCACAACATATTATGTCATAGGCATGGAACCGCGCTTTGTATTCACAAGAAGTCATCATCATTTGCAATGTTAAATATATGTGCCAAATTTTGTAACAATTGGTTTAGTAAAAGTACGTCAAATACAATACAACGTGTTAATGGGCATGGTCGCATTAAAGTTTTTAAGCAAAAAACTATGTTGCTCCTAAAACCCAAATTTCTTAAAAAGATTAATAGTATTCGGAGGAGTAAAAGTTCATATATTATAATGTAATACTAAACTTTAATGGGAGTGGCCCTGCCCATTTTTGAAGCACGAGGCTGCATGATTAAAAGAGTCCAGAGTACGTGACAGTCAAATAACTAAATGTACATAGAATAAAAACAAAACTAATATAGTAGGCGTGGTGCAGCCTACTTTTTTTCGGAATGAAACCAAAGAAAAGTAATACTCTTTCAACAAAAAAAAAATTGTTTAATCCATCTAAAAATAACAGAGTTATAAAATAACATCCATATTAAATATATACAAACTAATTTGAGAATTTCCTCCTGTTTCAAAATTGCTTGAAAATAAATCCGTCAAATACTTACAATAGATCTTCTTTAAAGAGATATATAACTTTGAAATGGAAAAAAACAAGCATGAATTTTTTAAACTGACACGAAGTTTACTTAATTTGAAAAATAATCTACTAGCATTAAAATTTAAATTTGATTTCCGGTCATATGACTGCCACGGCGGGTTTAGACGTAGTCTAACCTCGAGGTTCAACTTTCTATGATTTTATCCAACATTCGTGGCCGTAAATCGGAATTAACATAACAAAAGTTGTCCTTGAAGTAGTCAATCATATTGGGTATGTCAGCGTAGACTAGCTTGAAAATAATCTAGCGGCATTAAATCGTACAATCGAATTCATGGGTTATAAACGTGAAACTATGCAGTTACCAACCGTTTCCTTCAATAAATCAATTGTGTTACAAGCTGTGCGACATGATGATCCGTCTTGTTTAAATCACAGGTCCTGCACGTCATGGTTGTTCAATTGATGAACGAAAAAGTCAGTAGTCATGGCTCTATAGCCTGATTATAGACTCTATAGACTGATTCGAGTCTTCCTCAACGCTACGCTCTATAGTAGAAATGATTTCCTCTGCACACACTGTACGACGTTTCTGTGGATGCGTTAATTCATTTAGAATAAAAGTGGTTCCACAGACCTTAAATGCGCAATACATATTTTGAACCATGATTTTCAAAATAAATTTGCAGATTTCGGAAGCGTCAGGCGCCAGTCTATTCATGTTGAAATGTTTGACCAAACTAAACATAAATCACTTCACAGCAGAATAGCAAGCCGTACCGGCGTGGCTGGCGGCTAGCCAGTCAGCCGATTTTTTTCAACAAGCCGAGCCGCCGCCGAACCACTCGGCTTATCGACGCCTTAGTACTAGCCATTATTTTGTCTTTTATTTTTTATACTATTTTAAATTTCGTATTTAATATGATAGCGAGCGTCCCACCAAGATAGTTATTTTTTCTTCCACATAAAAAGAAAATGTTTATGTGAACGGTAACGAAGCTGCGACAACACTTACGTTCTCTTTTGGAGTCCCTTCTTAAATACATTCAAGTTTACATAGACTTTTTTTAAGCGACTTTTTGATAATTAATTGTTCAATCCTTTTTGTTTGTTGATCCGTAGCAGTGTTCCAATAAAGTAATTAATTTTTAATTCAATCGTAAAGCTTCAATAAAATTTATGTAGAAGGCAATCATGAATAAAATTCCTCGAGAAATTTTTCCCGGGGAAAAATTCCAACTAATAGCAAGCAATAGGGAAAAAAATTTTAATATGAAAAATGAGAAATTTCTCGCGAAATTTTATTCATAATTGCCCTGATAGTCTAGAATATATTTCTATGGTCTAACAAATAATTTACGAAGCTATTTTTAGGACATCAATTACTGCAATATTCAAACTATTGAAAAATAAATAATGTTACAACATGGTGGTTCAATAATTCACGTATTTTTCTAAAAACAGACTGGGTTAAAACGTTAAGCCGTACAGCCGCCGCCGCCGAAGATATTTGTCTCTCAGCCGCCGCCGAAATTTTTTGTCCGGCTTGCTACCCTGCAAGCCGGGCTGCTGATAAAATGGCCACCAGTTAAAAAAGTGTTGCCAACATAAAGTTTTATAATTAGCGTTTTATTTGGAGTTGTTACAATTTAACATTAAGGTTTTTCAACGCACTAATAATCCCAAATTACTGTTTTACATATTCAGTAAAATTTTTTATTATTAAAAACACCTTAAAATTTATTAAACTAGATCCTATGTACATTTCACTATTGCTAATGCAGATCATCAGGGACCCTTTTACCAAATATTTCCTAGCACAACTAGAAACAGCATTTTTAGAAAACTAATTCCATTTACATATGCTCTCTGCAGACTTCAACCAAAAAAGATGTTTTGAGAAGTTTTTGCCTGAGGCTTTTTAACTTTTTCACAAACATAATGGGGTATGTAATTTTCAATAACATTTCGAGAGGTTTTCTATCAAAGTACGAAGTTTTTAAGTTTTTTTTCAAGAACTTTGAATTGGTTGAACTCTACTGATGAGTTTTATAAGCAGAAACAAGAAACATATACATAAATAGGCGGTTTATTAGGCAACAATAAATAAAAATTTTTTATGTTAAAAGATAAACGACTTAACTTAAAATAAATACAAATACTTCACTATATTTATGAACAAATTTTATATATAAATTATTTTTCGTGACAATGGAGCTGATAACTTGGTCCAGCCGGTCTTTGGTCAAAATTTTACACGGGCTGAGTTTTGTTGTGTAACAACACTATACAATTTTCCTTTTCAATGTACTGAACTCCTGAATGCTTCAGATTTTGCGTTGTAAAATAATCTAAGACATTTATGTCAAACTTCCTTTTGCTTTTGAGCCTGCCTGATCGAGAATGAAAAATTTGCCACCTTTCCATATCCGCTATTCGTCTTAAAATATGTTAATAACATTTTATTTTTACTGCCATACTACTGTTAAGACATATTTTTCATTATATTCATCATATTCTCATTTTATTATTTATTTTAATGACTGTGTATGATGTGTGGTTGGTTGGTGGTGGCAATAGCAAAATGTTTTAATAAAATTTTCCAAAATGACTCTATGGCAACATAAACAAATTTAAGCTGAATCGTTAACATTTTATTGGGATATAAATCAAAATGTTATGCATGGTTAAATTTTTTAAGATAGTCGTTTTTATTAAGACAGTGACTGATCAGCTCATAAAATTAGTTGGTATTATTCAGGTAATACAGTTGGAAAATTACTTCTAAAACAATTAACTTTTTATATGGAAACAAAAAAGGGCAAGGTAAGAATATTTTTTATTACATACTCATCATCTGTTGATGGTAATTTAAGAGCAAATGCATTGACAAGCTACAGTTTTAATAGAATTAAATGTTAAATAAAGAAAATACCTTTACAGACAATCAGAATTTTAAAATATTGTTTTATAGGTTGCAAAAAAAAAATCAGCGTTTAAAAAACTGCAGTCGAAATAGCAAAAGTCGTAAAATTGTGCTTTTTCATCGGCCTTACTATTGTTTGACTGCCAAATCACAACCTCTTGCGCGCATAGTTCTTCTACTGAGTTTCAAAGTGTCGTAGTTGAAGTTAATACAATAAACGAATAACTATACAAAACGAAGAGCTTCAACTCTCGACATGTTCGAAAAGTTTTCAGTTTAAGTGACAGCTGCTTTAAATAAATTCGAAGTTAACGAAGCAGAAATGTTTGTATGTGTGTGTTTGAATGTGTGTTTTGTGTTAGTATGAGTGTTTTTTCCTATATGTACAAATATAATAGTAAGACAACAACAACAACAACAACAGTTCTTCCAATAAGCAATTAAATACGCAATTGAAACTGCAAAATCAAAAGAAAAGAAAAAACACACAACATCTCTATTACGATTACTTCAGAATTTATTTAAAACAGCGCGCTTACAAACAGAAAACTTTTCGAACATGTCGAAAGTTGAAGCTATTCGTTTTGTATAACTATTCGTTTATTGTGTTAAATTCGACAACGACACTTGAATTTTCAGAAGCAGTAGTATGAGCAGAAGCAAAAGAAAATACACATATGGGAAGTTTTTAAACGCTGAAAAAAATAAAATAAATTATAATTTAATATTATTTATTTTTAAGCAAAATAAACAAACTGCGATAAAAGGTACAGGCGGTCCAGGTTGCCAATATGAATTATTTTTTTAAGCTTATAATATCGTGCCATAACCGCCAAAAAAGCTAAATTTCAAACTAAAAAAAAATTTGCGATCGGTAATAATCGATTTTCATAAAAAAATGAGTTCTAAAAAATGTGTCGATTTTTTCCCGGTTATGGTTCGATATGTAGATGTCTAGCGTAGTTCTGCATAGTTCCACATTTGCTGATAGTTGGCGTGTTGCTAGTCTTCGTTGACGAATAAACACGCTACGGTGTCGAAGGGTATGAAAGGCGCCGTCACATAGGATTCATTTCGAGGGCCAGGGTTACCATACTTGAATTGATGTTGAAGCTTAGGGTGTGCAATTATCAAATGTAGTTCCGCTCTTGCTGATAGATGATGCTTTTGTAGGTCTGCGTCTAAAATGCCTTGATATGGGACTATTAAAGGGGACCAAGGTTGCCAGACTTGAACTAATTTTGGAGCTTAGGATAACAAATATCGAATATAGTTTCGTTTTTGTTGATACTTGGTGTCTTTGGGGTCTGCTTTGACAAAATTTACTTGCTACCGAATTGAATGATGTGGAAGATGCCGTGATATAAAAATTTTCCTGGGAATAGGGTTGTCCACTTTGTTTATTTTTGAGTCTTAAGAATGTATAGATGTCGAATCAACTTTCGCCCTTTCTGTTTGATGGCATTTTGAGGATGAGCGTAGAAGCATGAATTTGTCGATAAATACGAAGCACACCGTGATAAAAGAGTATTCCAAGGGGTCAGGATAGCCAGACTTTAATTAGTTTTGAGGCTTAGGATGTGTAGGTGTTGACTAAAATTCCGCCCTTTCATTTTGATGGCCTTTTTTGAGGGTCTGCGTGATATAGAATAGTATTCCAGGTCATCAGCATTGCCAGACTTCAATATTTTTGAAGCTTAGGATGTTTTAATGTTAAATGTAGTTGCGTTCTTGCTGATAGTTGATGTCTTTGGCGTCTCCTTTGAGGAAGATTTAAAAATATACGAGTCCGCCAAGGTGGCCAAAATTTAATAATTATTAAAGCTTAGGATTTGTAGTTGTCGAATAAAGTTCCGCCCTTTTCTGTTTTAATGGTGCTTGTAGGTCTACACAATAGAATGAATTTGGCACCAATAATGGAAATAAAAGACACCGTGATAAATAAGTATCCCAGGGGTCAGTCTGCCACACTTGAATTATTTTTGGAGCTAAAGATGGCAAATGTAGAATAAAGTTCCGCTCTGCCTGCTGGTTGCCATCGTTGGGATCTGCGTTGAGAAGTTATCTTGGTACCAAATTGAAGGACATGGAAGATGCCGAAATATAGGACTATCCAAGGGAATCAGGGCGGCCAGCTTTGAATTATTTTTGAAGATTGGGATGTGCATATATAATATTCATATTGAAACTGCTACAGCTGTATTAAATTTATTATTATGTCATTCCCAGATCCGTTTGCTTAATATATAAACCTTTTACTTCCCCTGTAAAGACAAATAAAAAAAGTTACTTATATCCTCTTGTGTTTTCTGTAACGATATATACATATGTACATAGACATGTGTTACATAAAAAAATAAGTGAAAATCGTTCTGGTTGAGGGGTGAATGTAGCAGACATAATTTATCTGAAAAATCTGCACTATATTATCATATCCAGATGATGATGATGGTGCTGTGTTGGTGCTTGCAGCGCTGAGAATGACGATATATATATATATATTGTGGATTTAAATGCTGATTAAATTTTGCATATTACAAACATTTTGAAAGTGAGATCGAAGAATGCTGATTATTGTAGTCGTATGCAGTGTTATATAACAACAACAACAACAATATCAATAACAATGTGCAAAACACAAGGTGCTGTAGCGCACATAATGAAATGCAAATGAGATGCATTTTAGAACCTCATTCTGTGCAGCAGCACCAGCAGGAGCAGCAACAAAAAGAAAATCTACTTAACAAAACAAGTAAACAAAATGGGAAAATTGAAACGAAACATGTTTTGTACATGCAAACGCATGACACTGTGGTTTTGATGGCATTAACAGTGAGGTAAAATAATCAAATAACGTGTGTAAAAAACTTACGAATGAGTCTGTGCCTCGTTTCTGTAAAAAAAAATTATAAACTTGATGAGTAAACAATATTGAATTGGTTTATTTTTTCTTTTTGTAAATTGATTTCAGTTTTTATGAAAATAACCCTGGAGAAAATTAAGCCAGAAAAATGCAGATGTTTAAGTTTTCTTGATGTGAAAACCTTTCTTGAGTTACAGAAACAACCCGAGAGGTTGGAGTTTTTTCCATTAGATAAATTTTAGAAATCAGTTTGATTTTATTATAAAGGCATTAAATAGTCAGATTTTCAATTAATTACATACATACATATCTTTCTGGTGAAATGCAAAACCGCGTAACTAACAAAAAAATTCAAAATCGCAATATTAATTAATTAATGCGAAGTGCATGGAAACACAAGTCCTTACAAATCCTTAAAACCTTTATTATAGTAATCTGTCTAATTAATAATAAAAATATAGAAACTTTATTTCACTTTTTTTTCTCTCTTACATAAAATTTACAAAAGATTAATAACGTAATTTTGCATTGCAGCCTACCATACAGACAATGTGAAAATTGCTTAAAGAATTAAATACTTTCCATAAGTGCCATCTTTTGTCAGCACATGGAGGCATTTTTTGCAGTGTTGCACTCAAAAATGTTGACATGTTTTGGAGCAAAACAAGTAACTTGTGGAATTTAGCTCATAGGAAAACTATTCTGCTCTAAAACACATAAATATTGTCACCTAAAATCCAAACGGTTGTAAGTACATTTTTTAATTTTTTTACAGGAGAAGCAAAAAACCTTTATAAATTTAAGACTATTTATGTTAGGTGCCAAATTGAATAATGAATAAAATTAGTATTTTTGAACACATCTATGTGAATAAAAATTTAAGGAAAGATGTATTTTGGTTAAGCACACCATTATCATTAAAAAAATATATTTTGAATTTTTTGGTTGTTAGGGCCTTTTGGATTTAAGGTAGCCATATATTGAAAGCTACTATGTATTAGATTTGTTATTTTGTTTGCTTTTCTCATAATTAATAATGAACAATACTCAAAACAGCTTCCATAATTTGTTAGTAGAAGCTTTTAAATTTTGCTCTCACTTCTTTTATATTTATATTTAAATTTTAAAGACACAGCACTTGCACATTTTGGGCAAACCATTAACAAAGTATAAGCTGTTACACCATACGCTCAATATTTAACAAGCAAACCTCACTGTATTAATAAAAAAAAAAATATGTATGCATTTGAAAGGTGCAAATAAGAATATGGTATGCACTTAAACATATTTTACATATGTCTTGAGTGACATTAGCAGCATCAATTTTGAAAAAAAACCAACAAGATGACACAAATATCAGCAGTAAAATCCCTCGAATTTCTTTGTGCACAATGCCATTATACAGACTCATTTGAGCAAAAGCAATGACAAAAAGTTAAGAAAAGCATATAAGCTTAATAATATATAGATTGACTATCATTGGCATGCAACCAAATAAGAAATTATATAAATGGAAAAGCAAAACGTAGCGAGCGAAGAAAAATAATAACCTGCAATATCATGAAACTAACAAGCTTCGTCACTCCTTGTAGTCACTGCTAAAACCCTCTTTACTTATGGCGGAACAGTGGCAACAGCAATAAAAAAATTATATTGAATGACTCTCAAGCGGATGTTGCTTCCAAACCTATTTGCATATCAGGCAGACAACAGTCAGAGATGGTGACAAAAATCTTTGGCAATGGTATTAGTTAGTTAACACTATAATGTTGCACATACACCAGCACGCATTGCATTTATGCACTTATTTTTGTGAAGCAATTTGTAAACACACTAGCATACGTACTTAGACTGAAATACGTTATGCATATAAACTTCGAATACTCATACATATGTATGTATGTTATGAAGGTATTTGTGTATATTTGCTTGTGTGTGCGAGTGGGGGAAAAATGCAAGAAAAATATTTGAAAAGCTCACAAGATTTTCAGCATATTACAGTAGCAGCTCTAAGTTTCAACAAAACTAGACATCAGTTTTTTGAGGTGTGATAACATCTTTTTGGTTTGAAGCCGATTTCGCTTAAAATGTGGCCAATACTTTCTTTGCACAACCATATCAATAGGCTCAGACCATGCGGATAAAAACTTTATTTAAAATATTACATACATTTTTTTTCACAACAGATATCTTAGAGTGTATCCTAATCAAGCAAAACTATTCAGACTAATAATATCTTGCTGTATGTACGATCAGTAAGGGGAAGGTAGTTATTTTTGTTGGCTATTAGTTTTGTCTAGCTAAACCTAATCTAACGTTATGTTAGTTAACATATTGTTAAATATGTAATATAATGTAACACAACATACCTAACTACACTTAAGCTGTTGTAACCTTATCTAATTAAACATAACATAATATATAATAAGATAACGAAATCCAACGGAACGTACAATTTCGTAACGTATATCACGTTACGGAACTCAACGTTACGTAATGTAAAGAAAATTTTGTAACGTAAGGTAACCTAATCTGACATAATCTACCCCTACTTTATACAGTAATTACGTAACATAATATAACGTAAGATAATGTAGCGCAATGCTCATAATGTGCCTCATCATATCATAATGTCATTGTATATTACGCAATATAATCTAAGGTAATGTGAACTAATATAACGTAAAATAGTGTAAGCACACGTAATCAAACCCAACACTGATTAAATGAACCTAATTTAACCTTAAGTAATCTACTGTTATCCTATCTACGATAACTTGATACAACGTAAGTAACGCAAAACAACACTACGTAATGTATTGTAATATAAAATTACGTATTATTAATGACATAATGAAACATAGGGAAAAATTACGTATAACGTAACTTATGGTAAATAGCAGTATTCGGTGCGTAATGCATATGGTATTGCGTGATTATAAATACATAATATCGAAGCTTTTCTTTTGATTTTCACTTGTATTTTGTTGTTGGATACTAAAGAATAGCAAACATATTTTGCATCTAAACTTACGTATGACCGTTTGCATCGAACACAGAGTAATGCCGATATAAAATAATGTAACAAGACCTAAAGTGACGTAACCGAACTTAAAGAAACATAACAAAACACGACATAAAATAAATTAACAAAACTTGACGTAACGAAATCTGAAGTAGTGAAAGTTGATGTAACATTGCATAAGTAAACGTAGATTCATGCAACGTAACATAACGTAACTTATTTTAGTATATCCTAACACAGCCATACTTAGAGTCCAACCTAAATTAGAGCGTTAAGCGTTGCATTAGCAGCTGGGTACGTATTTTCAGTACATTCAAGTAACATTTTATGCGTTTAAATTTACTGAAAATACGTAAAATGCTGCTAACACAATGCTTGACGCTCTAATTTAGGTTGAACTGTAAGTATTTACAACTTGTCTGAATAACCCATTATTTATAGGATGCCCTTTACCATCCGACCTTAAAAATAGTGAAAGTCTAAGATATAAATAATGTATCAAATCTTGCCTACAAATATTGAAAAATTAATATAAAAAAATCTTTAACTTTTTTTTACAAAATTAAAGTCATTTGAAATTGAAACTTAATTTATTGAAAATTAAAGTACGAAGCTTTTTTGTTTTCAAATTACATTTTCAGGATCAGTAAATTTTTTCCTATATTTATATATTTCATTTATAACTTGAAAGTATTTAAATAAGTACTTTCACATAATAATATAAGCAAGTGCTTATATTATTTTATTCATTACGGGGAAGTCATTATAATGAATATAAAATATTGAGGTAAACAAGCATCCCTCATTACTTTACAAAATCTCGAAAAGTTTTGGAAGCCACACAAAAAGCATTATATAAACTAAAAAAAAAAATACCAAAGATTTTACTTCAAATTGAAAATTCTACTTGAGCTGATTCCAATTGCTTCTACAGTTAACAGTTTCCCCTTAGAGTATTTTTTTTCTGTGTACTTGTATACTGCGCAACCATCAAAATATCCTTGTACTGACAAACTTGAAAAAAAAATTGTTGTGGGTGTTTTTTTTATTGTAAGACTAGAATTTGAATTTTCTGCAATGACTTTTATGCTTTTTTACAACAATTCGTTGGATTGTTGTATATTTGAGGAAAAAGCTAAAATTGTTAAGCAGCTTTTTCACTGCAATAACGTGTTCCATAGACACTCATGAAAATGATGATGGTGGTGCTGATGGTGCTGATGGTGATGATGATGATGATGATCAATTTACTTATGCACATGTGCCAGCTAATGCAAGTCTGGGGTGTTGTTACTATTCTATGCTTTTTAGTTAACGAAGTTTAAATATTTCTGTCGAAATATTCTTTTATTTCCATTGAGTTTGAAGAAATTGAGATATTGATAAATGTACTTCATTTTGAAAATTGACGGCAAAATTAGATTGTGGTTAGTTTAAAGGAATAAACATACAAACACGTTCGTTCTCAAGTGCGAGTGAGAAATGCTCAAATACTATAAATACATTAATAAGATACTCACACAAAAACTACTAACTAGGACTTCGAGAAAAGCTTATGTAGTGCAATGCAAATGTAATAACATATTCTAATATTTTGAGTTAAAAGGCTAAGCAGCTTTATAAGGGCCCTTAAATTTAAGGGCTGAAAAAATACTAACAAAATTTTCGAAAATAAATTGATAACAAAATAACTACGCTCATACTCTAATCAGCTCTTAACCTTAAAAAGACATGTCGATTGCTGCTAATTTACTAAAATGCGGCTATTCGATTGAGACATATCGTTGGTGAATAGTTTCGAAAAAAAATTGAAATTCGCTAATTTTAATAGGGAGTCTATTCAGTCAACGATTTTATATTTTTAGCGATTTTTATAGACTCAGTAAGTGCAGAGTATGCCGCAAATTTGACCAAGTTTCACTTATGGCCCGCAAGGTCCACCGATTCCCATATTATTTTTATTTACTTAGCATATGCAGCACTTGCGTTTTGGGCATTGTCGCATGCATAAGAGAGTATTCCATTCAATTGTTAATTAAGGGCCCCTCTAGAAGGGCTCTTTCCATTTTACCTACCCTTGTGCATAGTTCCTACTACGTACCTGGTATATTTACATATGCTTGTACTTATATTGGGTGTTTTTTATTGAGGTATAGAACTTTAAGTTGGCATCACTTTTTTAACTGGCGGCCATTTTGTCAGCTGTCAAGTGATTAATATTTAGTTTGGTTTGCCATTTCATCATGAACAGGTTGACAAAAGAACAATGCATGCAAACCGTGCAAATTTATTTCGAAAATAATGGTTCAGTTAGCGAAGTTTACCGCAAGCTCCGTCCATTTTATGGTCGACATAATCGTCCATCAGAGCAATTAATTCGGTTAACCATGGATCGTTTTCGCGCTACGTTTACTCTATGTGATAATACGCATCCGCAGAGACGTCGAACAGTGCGCACCGAAGAAACAATTGCCGTTGTAGAGCAAAGTGTTGAAGAGGACCCGAATGAATCGATTCGTCACCGGAGACCGGTATAGAGCCATGATAACCGACTATTTTGTTCCCGAAATGGATGGCAAGAATGTGGATGAGTTGTGGTTCCAACAAGACGGCGCTACATGCCACACAGCTCACGTCACAATCGATTTATTGAAGGAAACATTCGATGAGCGCATAATTTCGCGGAATGGACCTGTCAATTGGCCACCATGATCGTGTGATTTGACACCATTGGATTATTTTCTTTGGGGATATGTGAAGTCGCTCGTCTACGCCAACAAACCAGAAACGTTAGGGGACTTGGAAGCCAACATTCGTGGCGTTATTGCCAACATACGCCCCATATGCTCGAAAAAGTGGTTGAAAATTGGACCTGTAGAATTGGCTTTATTCGTGACAGCCTAGGCGGCCACATGCCCGAAATCATATTTAAACATTAATGGCATAAAATTATCCTTACAATAAAGCCAAATTGATGGACATTAAAACGATTTTTGTGTGTTTTATTTCAATTCGAAATTCTATACCTCTAAAAAAACATCCTGTAGTTTCTTTTTTATACAATTCGTTCACTTTTTCCAAGAGCTCTCTTTTCAAATATATGATAAGAGCCTTGCCTGCTTTTATTCCATGTGAAAAGATTGCATCAAGTGGATAAATTAGTAGCAAATAAGGTGCAAAAGGAAATCATTTAGCTTTTAGCAATCATTGACTAAAAAGTTTTTTCTTCTTTTAATTTTGCTGATGTTCTGCATGGTACATATGCATATAAAGCATTTGCTTCCTAATGTTGCTATGTAGTTGTTGTTGTTGTTGTCAGTTTGTGTGTCAACTGCACTTCTTCAAGTCGTTAACGCTCTTATGTGGTTGTTATGTGTGAATATGTGCCTGTCTGTATGATAGCAGTTGCAACTCTTCTCATTTTGTGACGAAAATGAGGAAATTGTGGCATATTTATTAAAGCAAAAAAAATACTAATAATAATGAATTGGCATTAAATTTCCATTTGTTCTACTTTTAAGATTGCCAAAGGAAATAAACTAATGGATGCAGCTACTACAGCTTTTATGGTTAAGTTTGAAAAAAAAAATTCAGTTTCCTAAAGTAAATAGTCTATGGTAGTAAAGAGAATTAAATGTATAAATATAAATGTACTCTTTAGTAGATGTGGGCTACATATACATACATATTTAGTTGTTTGTTTAGGTTTATGCATGTGTATTTTGAATGTTTTATTTACATTCAGGTCTTTAGGAAAATTTAAAGCGATATTTTGATTTTAAAATATGTTGCTGGAATTAGAAATGGAAATGTATATTAAGGAAAAAAGAAATTTTCTATTATAAACACTATTAACGCCAACAAAAAAAAAACCTGCTGATAGACTAGTGACAAAGTCCTATAGATTTTTTTAATAATAAATTTGACTTTTTTTTAGTTTCTTCCACTCAAATTTAAATCAATAAAAATGTTTGGGTCAACAAGTCGAATGTTTTCGTTTTTGGCAAACAGGCCCTTCGGTCTATTAAATTAAAATCTCAGTTCTCAGTCAGTTACACCAATATCTCCTCATTTTTTCCAAAAAAAATGCGACTTATGTTGAAACGACACAAAGTGAATTATGATTTTCTATAACAAACCATGTAAAGATCGAAGATAGGTTCCAGGATTATGAGAATACTACTTAATGTTAAAAATAAAAAAAATAAAAAACTTTATTACATGCACACAAAAAACAAACAAAAAAATTAATTAAAACTAAATAAAATATTCAATTATGGCCTATTTCCCACCTGCGAAAGAAAACGTTCGACTTACAATTTATATTGAAAACAACAATAAAATATGAAAATTTGTTTTTGTTTTCAATATAAATTGTAAATCGAACGTTTTCTTTCGCAGGTGGGAAATAGGCCATTAATTTATATAAAACAAAATAAAAATTAATCACTGTCTGATGAGTCAGTCTATAGTGGTTGTTGTCGTAAGTCGGCTTTCTTGCACAAAAACATGGTCCAATGTTTGCTGAACAGATTTTTTTCAGCTTAAAATCAATTTCGTTATAGCAATTGGTATTCGTAGCTACTGCTACGGACACTTCAAAACTCCTGCCGCAGTCAAAATCGTTTTTTAAACCTCAACAGCCTCGTCAATCAGACACACCGCTTTGGAAATTTGTTCGGAGGTTAAATTTTGTTCTTCGAATATTTCGATGGAAAGTTCTCTGTCATCTTCTTCAGTAGCAAATTGCAATTCCAGTTCCAATTGTTCTTCGTAAGTTAATTCTTGGTTGTGCGAGGTTAGCAATTCATTTATGTCAGTCTCCTCCATACCTTCAATATTATTATTATTTAATTAATTAAATTAAATTAAACTTTCCCATGGGAAAAAAACTTTAAACAAAATATTAAAGACTCCAACCCAAAACAATGCACTTTCAACAATCTAACGACGCAAAGTGAAAGTAAGTGCTAATTCGGTGCCATGTTACAATGTCCAAGAACATAATGTCCATGGACGTTGTGAGAAAGCAAATGTGTCGTAGTGTTCATGGACATTTCGGCACTCAGAAAAGTCATAAAGATCATAATTAACACAATGTCATATTGTCAATGGACATTATGTCACTTTTTGTCGTGTCATAGTGTCCATAAAAATTTAAAAGTAATTATTGTCCGACTTGTAAATTTTTTGAGTGCCGTTATAACTCCTCCGAGATAACTTCTCTATCTAGTTTTTCGGTCAGCTGATGAATTTTACGGTCCTTAGTTTTTTGAACTTTACGTTTTTTTTTGGTAAAATTGATAATTCACCCGCAACTAATTGACTTATGGAAACCGATTGACTAAAATCTTCATTTCGGATAGCTTCAAAAAATTTTATGAATTGTCCGTGCTTTTCTATTTTTTGGGAAAGCTTAGAATTAAAACCTTCTAAGGCACTTGTTGTTCTGACAAGTTCCTTATAAACAGAAAATCCCCGAGGAGTGACCTGAAAAGGAAATGAATAAACTTTTTTCATCAATTTGAAAAATATTTGAGTACATAAGAAGAGTACATAAAATCCCCGAGGAGTGACCTGAAAAGGAAATGAATAAACTTTTTTCATCAATTTGAAAAATATTTGAGTACATAAGAAGTTATAATGATTAATATAAAACAAATGTTAAATTCTGATCTTATATATTTTTTATATACTCAAATACTTTTCAAATTGATGAAGGAGAGGACGAAGCGGATGTAGAAGATGTTCAACAAAGTGAAATCGTGTTAAGCCAGGTCACAGAAGTTGTAAAATGTATAATTTGTATTGATGAGCCCAGAAACACACTTTTAATGCCATGTAAGCATTTAAAGCTTTGTTCTACTTGTTTCCAAAATTTAAATTTGAAATCCAAAATAAACAAATCGCCCTTGCTATGTCCATATTGAAGACAGATTGTAGAAAATAGTTTGAATATATTTCAATAAGAAATATTCAAAATCTCAATATTGTGCTTTGATATGAGAAAGACCGAGAAGCCAGTCTTTATTTTTTTGTGCGAGAGGCCAGTCCTTATTTTGTTGTATTTTCAATAAATAAATTGTTTCTTAAAAATATAAAGATTTTTTTCATTCCTAAAATTGTGGAAGGACACATTAAAAAGCGACATTATGTCCATAATTATAATGTCATAGTGTCCATGAACTTTAAGACAATTTCAAAAGTGAGTGCCATAATGTTCATGGACACTATGACACATTTGCTTTGTCATAACGTCCATGGATATTATGTCCTTGGACGTTGTGACATGCCACCGCTAACTCAGCAGCAAAGAAACTTCGAAAAGATGAAAAGCGTGGTATTGATGTATTTATAAAATACCCAGTGAAAAAAATGGAAGTCATCCTAGTGGAACTATATTTTCATTGCTTCCAAAAAATCGATATTTTTAATTTGCCGAGAGTGAGCAAAAAACCATCATTTTAGTCACACAAAACCTTGTAACTCCTCCATAGTGTTAGAAAATACTCACCAGAAAATTAAAAAAAAATTATTTTTTTAAAGAAATTTATGAACTATTTTTAGTCTAAAATTTAAAAGATATTTGCTTAAATTTACATGAAAACACTGTTTCGGGCTTAAATTCGTATAAAAAGAAACGAATTGTTAAAAAAAGGCAACTATTTACCATTTTTACTAGATGAAAATATTATCATAGAACACAGAAAAGGGAATTTTTCTTAATATCGCTTCCAATTCAGTGACCAAGCATCGAAAAAGAGAACTTCTTGCAATGACAACCCTATGTAAAAATCATTAGATCGGATCGAAATTTTCACTACTTCCAGATCGCAAACTCTACATTTTCATGACTTTTTTGGAGTCTCTTGTTTAATAATAAACTTCTATATGGTTTTTAGTTCACTCTCGGCAAATTAAAAATATCGATTTCTTGGAAGCAATGAAAATGTAGTTCCACTAGAATGATTTCCATTTTTTTTCACTGGGTATAAATATATGCAAAATTCTCGTGTCTTGGTGTTTGTAATTGAACTCCTCTGAAACGGGTAGACCACTTTATAAAATTTCGTTGTTCTGACAATAATTCTCAATCTCTTTTTCATACCCCTTAATGGGCTGTGCCACGGCGAACGAAATATCTTATATCTTGAAAGCTACAGGAATCAGAGTATTAAATTTTTTTACTGAATCTTTTGAGAGCGAGGTGCTTAGTAATTTAACACATTAGCAGAATACCAACGAGGGAATGGGCAATCCCCATACAATGTAATTAATATTAATCTTATATTTTGAAAGCTACAATAGCAAGAGTTTTAAAATTTGGTTTGGACTTTTTTGAAAGTGAGATGCGAAGTAGATCAAAATATTGGTAGAATAGGATCAATGGAAGGGACAACCCCCATACAACACAGTTAATAATGATCATATATCTTGAAAGCTATACTAGCACAAGTCTTTACATTTTGTATGGACTCTTTTAGGAGTGAGATGCGAAGTAGTTCAAACTATTGGCAGAATAATTAGTTTACTTTAACTTTAGACCGTTCAAATCACAAATATAGAAACAAATGAAGTTCGAACAATAATAATTAAAAATTAACTACTAAACCTTAATCTTTTAAAGAAACCAAGAAAAACAAGCTTTAAAAAAGTTTCCAAGTAATAAACAAAAACATGTGAATAAAAAATCTATAAACTATTAATGCTGTGATGCTAGTTTAAGCTACTGGACCAAAAATTTATTAGTTTTTTTTTGCAGTTTTATATCAAGTGCTAAATTTTGCAAAAAAAAGATCCCAAACTCATAAACAGATGCATTTTTAAACGTTTGGCTTAACATTATCATATTGTTTAGCATTTGATGCAGCACTTACTTTTTTTATGCGAGCGAGTGTCCTTGCTGCCGACAAGAGATATAAAAAAAATATATTTTGGTTTTTTGCTCTATTATTGTTGTGTATCTTAGTCATGGTTTATAGTTAAAGTGGTTTATTGTTCTAACGCTTTTCTAATACCACAATTTTTGCTTTTATTTGTTTGTATTTTAATTTACATAATTTAACGGCGTGGTTGATGTTTTATGGTTTTAGCAAATGTTTTTTTATTATATATTTTTTTTTGAAATAGGTCACTTCTAAGAAATTTAAAAAATTTTATGACTGAAGAAAAATTGTTATTGTGACACAAAATTTTCTAATTTAATAATTCGTTAAAAGATTTGAATATATAGCTATGTAAAAACAATGTGAGTTCGATCAAATGGAAGATGTGTAAGTATAAGTATATTGGCTGATGGTAACTAAAATAAGATATATAAATTTTTGACTATACTGTATTTAAAAATCTATGGAAAACTGCATTTATAGTAGTGAAATTATTAGTTGTGGGGGTTTGTGGAGAATTGCTCACAAGCAAGTGCAAAACGTCAAATAAAAATTTTGATAAAGCTTGCGATCGTGGGTTTGCAAAATTTTTGTTAAAATTTCCAACCATAATAATTGGCATCAGATGGAGATTATTAATCAATTGTCGTGCACCAGCTTCAGTATAAGGCAACAGTACGTAATAAAGACATGTTTTAATATAATATTATAAATTCTTTATAAAGACTGCTATATATCTTTTACACAAATATTTGACATTAAAAACGCTCTTTTATTTAAAATTTTATATATAGCTATTTTATTTATTTTATATTTTTCAACTCTTTAACAAAATTATCCCCACTGGCAACACTATTACACTTCACAAGCAATTTTTATTAAAATTAACATTCCTCCTGAAAGTATGCCTTAAAATTCGGTTGAGTGTATTTCTATGCAGCTGTTAAGCTTATCTGTACTTCTTGTTCGTATGATTACACTAATACACTCATACATAGCTCACACCGACTTGATTACTCAAAATTTGTGATTGTTTTGTGAAAAAGATTTTTACCCTCTAGCGTATAGATGTTTACACATCAAACAACTGTTTTAATTTATTAATAATTGAATTAAAGATTACAGAAGCCAAATTTATATAAAAGAATTTTATTGAATAGATGTAATTGAATAGGAATTCTTTATGTTTCACGCGCAAAAAAGGAAAGGAAAATTATATTATTACTTTTTTACCTTTTGTTATTTTTGTAGGTTCGTATATTTGAAATTTAATAAGAAATAAAGTTTACTATTATTATAAATAAAAATTATGTTCTCTTCTTTCATCTTCCAAACATTTTAATATCCTTGAGGCAATATTATTCTAAATAAATTGACTATTTTTTCAATATTCTAACAAATAAATAATAATTAAATGTAACTAAAATAAGTAAGAAGAAAAAAAAATATGAAATATACAAATAAATATTAGAAAATTAGCTTTTGTAGTCCATTATTGTTATTAATATTGTTGATGTTGTTATTTTAATGTTATTCAATTATAATAATTTAAATATATTTACACCCACTCACTAGAACGACCTCTACGCAGTTGCTATCTTTCATAAAAATATTATAAAATTTTTACCTTCTTAAAATGTTTTTTAATGAAATTCTTGATATACAAAGTTATTTTCTTTTGACATTTTTATGCTAATTGAAAGTCATGGCAACAAAATTACTATCGATACTGTTTCTAATAAATGAAGAAAAAGAAATATTTATTTAAAATAAAGCAAAAGAAATATTTATTTCCTAAATATTCATTATTACTAAAACAGGACAAAAGTAACAGGAAATAAATTTTAAGGACTCTTACGAGTGTATATGCTATTGAATAAAATTAAAGGGAATTTTATTTAAGTTATTGGAGTTTAAAATTTTCATGCCCAAAATTATATGTGAAATAGTTTTAAAAAACAAAAGTCACATTAAAAACAAATTCTTATGTCTTTTCTCAACTACCAAAATGATCATATATCAGATGTGAATACTTAAAAGATTTATCCAATTAATTGTATCCTTTATATAAATGTTTTTAACCTTTTTTAATGAAACTCATTGAATCTTTGACGAACTAGTTCAAAAAGAGCTGTTGGACACAACTTTTCATGTAATTAAAATGGGTTTGATAATAGGTTTGTGTGTAAAACGACCGACTGAACTAGTTCAAACTTGATTTGTTTGCAAAAGTCGTTTTGAACTAGACTTGTATCAAACTCTTTCAGTAGCTTGTTTTTGACACAAACCAATGCTCAAAGCCATTTAAATAACATGTGTGTGATCATTGGTTTGTGGCAAAACTAAGCTAGTGAACGAGTTCGACCCAAGTCTAGTCGAAAAATACCGACTGTATGAGTTTGACCCGATTCTAACACAAACTAGACTTGTATCGAACTCTTTAAGTAGCTCATTTTATCTTTAATGAAACCCTAGTTATTAATTTATTTATTTGATTATTGGTTTGTAATTAAAACGAGCTGCTGAAGGAGCTTGTTACAAGTTTAACACAAATGTTTGATCAAACTCAAACGGGTTCGACCCAAGTCTACCATTAAGTCAGACTCGAACTACTACTGCAAAGCTTGTTTTAGACAAAAACCTGAAATCAAACTCATCTACAGGGTGTTTTTTTTTAGAGGTATAGAACTTCGAATTGAAATAAAACACAAGAAAATCGTTTTAATGTCCATCAATTTGGCTTTATTGGAAGGATAATTTTATGCCATTAATGTTTAAATATGATTTCGGGCATGTGGCCGCCGCGGCTGGCTCGAATAAAGCCAATTCTAGAGGTCCAATTTTCAACCACTTTTTCGAGCATATGGGGCCGTATGTTGGCAATAACGCCACGAATGTTGGCTTCCAAGTCCCCTAACGTTTCTGGTTTGTTGGCGTAGACGAGCGACTTCACATATACCCAAAGAAAATAATCCAATGGTGTCAAATCACACGATCATGGTGGCCAATTGACAGGTCCATTCCGTGAAATTATGCGCTCATCGAATGTTTCCTTCAATAAATCGATTGTGACGTGCGCTGTGTGGCATGTAGCGCCGTCTTGTTGGAACCACAACTCATCCACATTCTTGCCATCCATTTCGGGAACAAAATAGTCGGTTATCATGGCTCTATACCGGTCTCCATTAACGGTAACTGATTCTCCAGCATTATTTCGGAAGAAGTATGGCCCAATGACTCCACCATCCCATAGAGCAGACCAAACAGTCAGTTTTTGTGGATGTAACGGCGTCTCAAGGGTCTCATATGGATTCTCTTCACTCCAAATGCGGCAATTTTGCTTGTTGACGTAGCCATTCAACCAAAAATGAGCCTCATCACTGAACAAAATTTTGCGATGAAAATCAGCATCGAGATCAATCTCATTTTTGGCCCATACACCAAAATCACGACGCATTGCATGGTCTCGCGGCTTTAATTCTTGCACAAACCATTATTTTCGAAATAAATTTGCACGATTTACAAGCGTTGTTCTTTTGTCAACCTGTTCATGATGAAATGGCAAACCAAACTGAATATTAATCACTTTACAGCTGACAAAATGGCCGCCAGTTAAAAAAGTGATGCCAACTTAAAGTTCTATACCTCAATAAAAAACACCCATTACTTTAAATGTGTTTGGTTCAGTTAAAAGAGTTTGTTTTAATTGAATGGGTTTGGTTCAATTAAATGAATTTGGTTCATTTGAAAGAGTTCAATGTAAGTCCACATTCAGTATATATTTTTAAACAAATTATATAATCCCAGCACAAAATTAGTTTTCTAAAAATTAAATAACCAACACAGATTGGTTCATGAATTTTTAAAAATTATGTGAATTAAAATTGAAATAGCAAATTTACTACTGTGACTAAAGCATGAGAACTTAAATTAGTTAGGTTAACCAAAAAGATTTTTTGTATTAAGCTTTATCTAGAAACACTATTTGCCTCAGCTATATTCCTGAGTATCCAATATTTTTTATTTGGACCAAATGCTAGCCGTCTACCAAATTTCATTGAAATCTATTGAGCCGTTTTCGTCTTACAGTGGAACAATTTCAAACATTACAAGAGAAAATTCAACTTCTGGTTTTTTTGTTACACAGTGTTATATCCACGCAACTTTCTCTCGTAACATTATTCTCTAAACAATAACAAACAAAACAAAGAAATAATGGGGGAATCGATTAAGCTGTTCAGGTGTGATGTCATGGCCAAGAAAAATAGGGACTCATTCAAGGCGAATTCATATCAGGTAATCTCGATTCAGCAGCTGATCATCAGCAGTTAATTTCTCTTGTGAAATCCAGGCAAAACTTTCGGACATTTTCTGACATCAGCAAACCTTACACTAACAAACAAACAAGACGAGTTATCAGAGTTGAAAATCAAAATCAGCTGATATCAATTCATCTTGGATTCATTTTCATGTATTACTATAGATTTAAAGCTTTAAAAGCGATTTTACATAAAAATTGTTTATTATTTATTATTTTTATATATATTTTTTTTAGGTATAAAACTTTTTTAAGATAAATTAATGTAATTAATTGTGTTTTTTTTTTTCTTGAATTTTTTTATTTCAGCCACCAACACTCGGCCGCTAAGCAACTCCCCACAAAGTTCATTATCGGGGCCTCAACCGCGTTTTCTGTCGCGTGGTCATACATATCGTGCTGTAGTGGGAGACACATTGGTTCTGCCTTGTCAAGTGGAAAATTTAGGTAAGTCTTTATTATTAAATAGATAAGAAATACTTAAATAAAATATTTTTATATACTGTTGGTCAAAAGTTGAAAACCAAATAGCTGTAACTTTACAGGAGAAGTTAATAGAAGTTATACAGCTGCCTGTACCACTATTTTGTACAACCACTTCTAAAAGAGTTACGGCCCTATGTATAAGCAAAAATTGGCATGAAGCTAGCATAAGTAACGAATTTGAATTAAGTGTTAACAAATTCCTCCTTACAATTTGACATATTAGTATACGATAGTATTACCTAATTTTAACCCGCCTCTAAGTCCTAGCATGATTTCTAATGTGAAGTTTGATAGCAAAACTCTTTAAGATCATGTTCAATTTTGCCACTTATGCTTACTTCATGCCTATTTTTGCTTATTCATAGGGCCGTTAGTTTTTACACTATTAACAATAAATTCTTGTGTTGAGGTGTATTTGTGTCAAATGTGTTGGAATCACAGTAAACTCAATTTCATGAAAATACGATGTATGTGGCCTTTCTACTTTTGACCATCGATATGTATATGCTTTCATAATAATGCAGTCATTAAGAAGCTTTACCTTGAAAAATTTCAGGAAGTTTTACTGTCGTATACTAAAAAAATAATTTGGATTTGAAGTGTGCGTAAAATAAAATTTAAATATAAACTTTTACTGAAACACACTTGCAGTAATGTTTCTTTTTGGGTAGCAGGTTAATATTTTTAAGAAAAATAGCACCTGAGTAAACTATATCTTTCCTTAAGCTAATATGTGACCTTCTTTGTCAAAGAAATTGTTTGGCAAGAGCGCAAATGTTGAAGTGAAAAATATAATCTGTAAGCAGTATTATCCCTTTGTCAACTCAAACAGTCCAACAACAATTAATTAAGGCAATGACACAGTAACACAAGTAACAAAAATATATCATATCGTCAGCTGAAATGCAAAAGCACAAAATATTTAAAATCGCATTTTTAATTAATCATGGGCTATAACATTGCCCGTGGCATTTACTAAATTTAAATAAATATTCAGTCACTGATTTTCACTGATTTACATCAAGCATTTTTTCATGAAATCACATGAATTTTGTTTCACTCAACTTTTTCAATTTGCTAATTGTAGCGATATAAAAAAGAATGTTATTTTAAAAACGACGTATAATGAATCTCTGATGCATTTTTGGCAACGCTTTTGATATAAGCTTCTCTTCCAGGCCTCCTATTGAGAAATAAAAAATTTTAATGGAAATAATAACATGAAAAAATGCGTAATGTAAATCAGGTATTGAAAAAAAATTTTAAGGTTTTTCTGTGTCCTATAATTCCTAAAAAAATAAAATAATTAAACATAAATTAAAGAAATTTATTATTTGACATATTGTCATAAGTTTATTTAAATTGAAATTTATTTTGCTGAAGGTTAAGCAGGTCTATAAGCAATTCATTGGTAGTTTGTCAAATCATAAGTAGACCTCAACCACATACATATTTTGAACAGTCACAAACCACTTCTCTTATGATTAAAGTCTACTGATGATTTGGCGAAGCACCAATTAAATGCATATAGACATGCTTAACTACCGACAAATAAATTTAAATTAAAATAAATAAAATCAATAAATAAATTTCAAATAAAATCGCTTAAATGAAAAAAATCGCCAAAGTGAAAAAAATTACACAAAATGAAAAAAAAGTCGCCAAAATGAAAAAAATCACCGAAATGAAAAAAAACCGCAAAAACAGAAAAAGTCGCCAAAACGAAAAAAAAACACAAAAATTAAAAAATCACCAAAAACGAAAAACCGCTTGATTAAAAAAAATCCTAAAAATTCCAAATACGAAGAAATGGTTATGTTAAAGTTCGTAAAGTATTACATATCTAGTGTCCGTACGGATTCTTTCGTGTGCGAGTCAAAGTCTCACTTTACTGCATTTTTATAAATTGCGTTGCGCTCTTTCCAAGTTTTCCAGTGTTGCCACTTTGTATCTTGATCCACATTGAAAAAAGTGCAGAAAAACAGTTTTTATTTCGCAAAATTTTTTTCTGGTATATGTGCTCTTATCAGTCACGTAACGTAATTGTCACGTTACGTAACCAAGCAATTATGTTGTAGTTTAGACTCATGGTGTTCGATATATTCTTTTCTTTTACTAAATGTTGATCTAACTACATTCTAAACCAATATGTAATAAGGAACATAAAAGAAACGTTTTCCTTCGAAAAACAAGCCAAGTCACCTAGTCACGTAACGTCACAAAACATGAACGTTTCTGTTCATGTATATAAACTAGAGAACATTTTCTGCAATCTATATGCCCTTTTAGCTTTCGTAAGATCATTACTTTTTGTGCATAAGCGCCGTAAATTATAATTCAATACTAGGTTTGGGCCTAAAGTATACCAAAACTATATTTTGGAAATTATCCTAAACCACTTTACTCCATGGTTAAATGCTAAGGACTCATTCAATCTTCTTCTACTTTCTTTTACATTATTCTTAAGCTAAAATGTCATTGTCCAAAATAAGCAAATACTTTCGTACATGCATATGCATGTGTATTTTTTTTTTCTGAATGAATAATAGTTTTTGATTTCAGTGCTTTCTCCTGTACAAAGAGCATTAGCATTAGCAATAAAAAGAAAAGCTGAAGTTAAAAAAAAAAGCAAACGGTCTATTAACATGGCTCATGTCACATGACATGTTGACTGACATTAAAAGTTTTTTCTTCTTTGCTTTTAATTCTCTGGGAAGAGACTGCATAACTAATACAACTCGTGTGCCATAAATCTATGTAATACTCCTACAAAAGCACTAGAAAAAGTAGATGAATGTGAAGAAAATGCAATTACTGTAATCTGGAGTTGCCGCTTGAATTTTTTAGCTGCTAGTATAATTTAAATCTTATGCAAGTATAAAAAAGGAAACATGAATTTTTAATAAATAAAGAATAAAATAATCTGAGAAAAAAATAATAAGGGTTTTCATGAGAATGTTCAAAAGTCTTGCAAAGTATGTGCAATTGTGCACTTTTACACGCTCGTAAATAAAATGTCAAAAATTGTAGAGAAATTTATTTACACAAACCTGCTAAGTTTGCCCAATAGTTTTCCCTCGTAAACTTAAGCTGTGCTATTGTGCATTTCATAAACAACAACTTCTTGCTCTTTTGGCTTGTTTTAGGAATTTTTAGACACACACACACACATCTTTCTTTTTATTAAAATAAATAAATATGTATTTATATTAAAAAATTTCTTGAAATTTACTTATTTTATATTTAATAAATAAACTTTTTGACGTTTGTTTCAAATTTACATAAGCTGTTTGCGCAAAAGTTCAAAAAGGGCTTCATGAAACATGTCTCACAAGTTTGCCCAATTGCAATTAAATGGCAATTTTAAGAGTTCTCATGAACCCCCTTAATATATTTGTATAAAAAAAGAAAAAAAAAATTGTGAAACAGTCGCTGCCTGGCAACTCGTGTACTGTCATCAAACATCATAAAAGCAAACGAAAGATACAAAAATTAAAGCAGAATGTAGAAAAACTATTAGAAGCAGCAGATAACAAAATAAGAAAGAATGCAAAAAGTACTTTGAAGTTACGTGTCATTTAATATAATTTCAGTTCGTATTGTAGACGATTGTTGGCATAATGTATTGCCTTGGAGCTTTTTTACATGATAGTGAAATACAGTAACAGGACAAGCAACATTTAATGCATATTATTTTTTTTTCTTTGTTGCACAGTTCGCTCGCACACATGCCAGTGTGTCGTTGTCAGTTTTAGACCGTTACGCTTTTATTTGCAAATTTATTTTGAACTTTTTCTAACGTTATAAAATTTTTTATTTTGTTTTTTTCGTGTAAAGTAAATTTATATAAAATTGTAAAGTGATGCATTTGTAATTTTAATATGCAACATGTGGCATGAAATTTATGCACTTGTTACTCTTTAACAACTATGACAGGTGGATATAAAAACTAATATACCGTTGTATGATAGAAACATGTACGAGTACAATTTGGAAGCAAGAAATGTAATGCATTAAATTTAATGTATCATCACATTTATGTTTCATCATTAAATTGATGAAGCTCAACGTGACTTATTTGCCCATTTGAGAGTTTGAGTTAATAAAGCTTAAAATAAATTAGTTTTGATGTAAAAAAATTATAAAGTATGTACATAGATTGACGTGTGTGAGAGTTATGATGTATGAGAAGTATTAGTACATGCTCTTATTGACTATTGTATCAAATGGAGCCCTGCATAAGACCATTTAAATGAATTTTCAAGACATGATGGATTTTTAAAATGTTTACACTGGATAAGGCTGTTGGCAAAACATTTGTTTTAGGTATTGTATGTATAGAATTAAAAAGAATTTGTAATGTTTCCCACATGGGTGCGTGTACAAACGATATGCATGTACATACAAACATAAATTGTGTGTATGCTCTTTTATTGTAGCAAATACACCTTAATCTATCACTGCCACGAACCAATTATTCAAGTTACCAACCTTTTAACAAAGACATAAGTCATATTGTAGATTCCCAAAAACTAGGTTCAAAACCCACAAAATCCCAAGGATTTTCTCGGCAAGTACCCCAAAAATTACGCAGCACTAAAAATCTAAAAATCTGCAGCGGCCGTACCATGAATTTGTGTTTTGTTACCAGTATTTGTAACTTGGTGAAGACACTACTTTGTCTAGTGGTGTTTGGAGTGTATGTTACGAATAAGAAGTGTTCGCGACATCACATGTTAGTGGCCTGCGTAAGCAGTCTTGAAATGTAAATACGTCATGTTTTTTAAATGTACTCTCCTGCATTATACTAAGCCAATAATAAATGCTGTCGCAGTATAAACGAAGCACGATAAATGTATTGGTGTACGTGTATAAGTCAAGCGAAGTCGCCAAGACTTCTTGTTTAAACAAACAATGAAAATAAGTAGTGTTTATACATGTATGCTTATTATTTTGCATATTGTTCTTTTGGTGTGTGTGTGTGTGTGTGTATGATTTAGATGGTAAGCTATTATGTCTATGTTTAAGAGAGGTTTTTTAAAGCAAGCGCAAACAACTCATGTAAATGCATGTGTGCTTTTGTATGTGCGCAGAAAAATAAGAGAGCATACAACAATTATGTAGGTATGTATGTATGTACATGCATAACATTAGTATACACGTCAATGAGAGAAAAAAGCTCATGCAGCACATATTCTTCAGTCACGAACTATTTTCTTCTTTACTCTTATACCTGCAATAAGTTAAACAAATGTATTGCCGAAAACGTTGTTTAGCATTTATTTCCGAAGATTTCACTGTAGTAAAGCATTTGAAATTGCCCTCATGTCTTAAAAGTTCTTATAAGACGTCTTTTGCAGGTCTTTATCACATGTTACCACTCATATACACGAACATGACTACATCCATGGCGCTTTGCTTTATATACGACAGCATTTATTGGTAGTTTAGTATAATAAACATGACACGCCACTACATTTAAAAAGCAAGAATGTTTACGCAGAGCTCTAGTATCTGGTTCCCTCACCAAAAATTCTAAGGATATATAAAAGTAGGTTTATCATTTCATGTTCAATGCTCACATTGGAAAGCATAAACTTTCCATTTTCTGGGTCCTTATGAATTGGGTATTTGAATACAAAATTTTCTTACGTCCGTCCGTCTGTACTGAAATCGATTTTCCCAAGCCCCCAGAAAAGCAAAAGGCCTTACCCTAAAGTGTCAGAACTAATCTCAAATATATTATTATCGAAAAATCAGCAAAATAAAAATACTGCTCCAGGGTTGGAAAACATAAATTTTTATTTTGGTCTATTAAAGAAGTGGCTATCTGAAATTAATTTCTCTCTTTATTAATAAATAATTTTATGATCTATAAAAAATTAAATTGAAAATATGTACAACCAAAAATATGTGTCCAGGGTTGGAAAATATATATTTTGTGTGGTAAGTAACTGAAAAAAAAAATTTTTTTTTATTATTAATTAAACATATTTTACATTGTACAAAGAAAAACTTGGGTATTGAAATTTGAAAAATCAACAAAATTCCAGGGATGAAAAATTTATTTTTTTGTGTACAAAATAATTAATTAAAACAGATTTATTGTCGTTTGTGCTTTATGTGGAACTCTGTAGATTTGGAATTACTACTATTATCGTATTCTATTTCCAAAAAAAAATAAATATATATAATATTAATTTTTTTATTATATCTCTCATTTATTTAAGCAACGACATAACTCAAAAAAATGTGTTTCCAACAAAACGAGTTTAAAGTTTTCAATTTACACGTAACTTCATGGAAAAAAGAAATTTTTATTTTGCTTTCAAGAGTTGCGTTAACGAGATATTTTTATGAAATGATATGAAAATTAATTCTTAATAAAAATTAACTAAAAATTAAATTTTTTGATTTACAAAGTTCTCTAAGTAAATAAACCATATGTTCTTTGAAAGGTATTTATCTGAGACCTTTTTAAGAGAAGGCAGCGAGCAGAGATGAATGCATAAAATTTTCCTGGTAGAGAAGCTTAAAAAATATGAAATGAACTCTTAAGAACGTTTAAAGTTTTGACTTATTTATTTTGTGTAAGTTTAGTTTCAAGGCCTTGTGAATTAAAAGGCTTATTGTAGAATTTTATGAGACAAATTTTAGTAGTACATTTTAAATAGTGAGTTGCCCGCTTAATGATTCTTTATTCTCTCTTTTTGAAAGAAAAATATTATCCGTACGCAAAAGAATTAGAAACTACAAACTTTGCACATAAATTTATGTCATCAATGTGTTGAACGCGCATCCTTTATAAAAGTTGTTAAATTTTTTAATTCTATAATGTTGTATATTTGTTTTTTGTAATTTATGTATTTACTATTTTAACCCGGCAAACGTTGTCTTACCCTTAAGAATCTTTTCACTCATTATTATAATATTTTTTTTTTGTAAATAGTATTTTTTAAAAACAAAACAAAAACGCAACGTATTTTGACCTGAACCTGTGTTGAAAATTTTTGCTCCACATGTCTTATATTTCCGCAGATAATGCTTTACTAACAAACGTAAAACTTATTTTGTATACAGTCAGTTGAAATTCAAAACCACGTAACTAACAAAAAAAAAATCAAAATCGCATTTATCATAACAGTCAGCCATATTAAAAATTAAACTATAAAAACTTCAGTCACTGGGATATTTTTGTTTAGTCTCGCATAAATTTAAAATTGTATATAGACTTATTTTAAATATATGATAACTCACATCAGAAAATAAATTCTTCTTAATGGAAAATCTTATACTATTTTGCATCAAACTCCCATTCCCGGTTTAATTTCATGCTATTAAATCAAATTAATGTCAACTTCAATATCTGAAATTGAAAAATAAAATAACGTAACGATACACAAGCGCTTGAACAAATATCGTTTTTTTTTCTTTCTTTTTTTCAACTATAAACCATACGGCTGAGCTTGTGAATTGAACAAATAGACAACTAAGTTGTGAAAAAGTAAAGGGAAAGGGTGTAGTTGGCACTACCAAAAGTAAACTTCTAAAATGCCGATACGTGTATATTTGTATATTTTTTGTCCCTTCTGTCAAAATCAGCTTTTCCAATCCTATTATATTTTTGTTTTGTTTTTTTAAACATCTAAATGAAAACATAATTTATAACGTTAACTTAATATAGAAAGGCCCTAAATCATTATATTTTTTGAAATAGAGATTTTTGTATACTTCGATAGAAAAACATCTAATATATTGAAAAATTCAAAAATCTCGATTAAAAAAAAATTATGAGTTAGAGCCTTTCTATAGTAACGGCTTGTGCCACGATGTCACCAGCTTTTATTGCAAACAACAATTACATTAGAAAATTTTGTTGTTGTTTGCAATACAAGTTGTCGTTCTAATGTTTGCTGGCGACATCGTGGGACAGGACGTAGGGTAGCGATATTTATTTCCATTTTTTAAGCATACTTTTAGGAATATTGAAAACTATTTGCCTTGACTCCTTAAGATATGTGCAGGTTTTCTTGTGACAAAACATTTTTAAGAAAAACAACAAATATGTAATTCAAATTCGACAAATTGACAACTTTTCACTTCCTGAGAATTTTTTTTTATCAAACCTTCTTTACTTATGTATGCAACCGTTAGTTAGTGTTCATCATGAGGGAACAAATTATAGTCACATCTCAGCATTTGCAAATCAAAATGAAATAAAAAAGATGATAATATAAAATGTATACAATATAATTTCCTGCATAAAAAATAAATTAAGTCCCTCATGTCGTCTGGTGATAAAGGTAGATGACCCATTTTTTATGAATTTTATTTTGGTTTGTGCTGATACAACAAAATGCTATAAAAATTTACACATGCTCCGCAAAAAAAAAAAGGTTTTATTATATTTTTTAAATAAATAAATGTATATGTTTTCCCATAATGTCTGCAAAGTCCATAGACAATAGAGGTGTGTTTTTTGTGTGTATGTGTGTGTGTATTTGCTTATAAAAGACCAGCTGTTTCCCATTGTGCAATAAAACATGTAGTATCATAGATTGTAGTCGTTCAGTTAGTTCAGTTCAGTTTATTTTATTTTTATTGTTTTTTTTTTCATTTCTATTATTTATCTAGGTGTTATTTTGTTGAGTGGCTTTGCACAAAACCTTTTCTTTTTTTTTGTTATTTTGTGTCCTTTTTTATTGCCAGTAAAATGTGCACGACACAAAATATAAAATACACCGGCTTAAATAAAGGAGTAAAAGTCATAAGGTTAACAGCCCTTTTTTTTAGACGGGCTATCAAGTTTGTAACTGTGTGTGGACTTTATATACAGAGATCAGAGACATGTTTAACATACAATAGATTCCTTTTGTTGCCATATTACTGTGCCGTCGTACATTTATTTCTTTTACGCCTGTTTTTATGCAGTTCAATTTCTTTTGTTCACAACATTTGTATTGTTCTTCAGTTTTAGTTGTTTTATTATATTTTTATTGCTTATTGTAGTATATTATTACTTACTTGTTTTTGTATTTTCTCTTAAACTACAAGTCATGGTTAATGTCTCTTGTTTCATTATTGTTCAATAAACGTTTTATTTTATATATACCTTTGCCAGTGTATTGTAGAAACTTGAAAATGTGAAGACAGACATTTCCGGTTTTAGTTAGTTAACACAAGTTGCTAAGTTTTTAAGTGTGTAATCTTCTAAGGGATGCATTTCTGTGGGGATATAGTTTTTGTAGTGCTTATCACTACTGACTGACTGTTTAAATTGAAAGAAAAAATTAAACATTGAAAAAAAAATGTTATTATAGCTGTAGACCCACATCACTTGAGACAATTGCAGCTCTAGTACTGCAATGAATTTTTGATCTATCAGTGTGGACTCTACTTTTATAATCATATTCTTTTTCGCAATTTTTCCATTGATATACACTCGTTGGTTCAGTGAACAAATTTGTAAAATAGCTCTTTTATAAGTAGTCTGGCCTAAAACGTCAATATTAGACTTGATTTCAATAGAATTGGGTCGAAATTGTTCACTAGTGCATTTTTTCCATAAACCAATGATCAAACCCATTTAAATTACATTGGTTTGATCAATAGTTTGTGGCAAAAATTAACTTTTGAACGAGTTTGACATAACCCTACTTGTCGCAAAAATTAACTTTTGAACGAATTCGACCAAAGTCTAGTTTCCAACAGTTCTTTTGGAACTAGCTCGTTCAGTTGGACACAAGTTCGGTGAAACACATCAATTTAAATTAAATGAGTTTGAAACAACTTTTGATTCAAACACTCTCAAACAAGTTCAAAAAAAGCGGTTGGACACAACTCTAATGTAAACTAAAATGGTTTGAAACAGCTTTTGATTCGAAGACAAACGAACAAGTTCAAAGAGAGCTGTTGGACACAATTTTATTTATTTATTTATTTATTAAACATATTAATGCAAAGTAAATTTGCATAATATGGTGTTGCACAAATATGGGCGGAGTAACGTAGACCATATGCCCAAGATGGTATTAACAGTATTTTAAAAGGTTTTGTGACTGACACAATTTTAGTTCTGTGAATTGAAGAGTGTGCGATATATTTGAGTTTACCCTATTCAGTTTGTCATGTTTGACACATCAAATGCAACATTTGATCAAACCCATCTAATTTGTAGCAGGCTTGGGTCGAACTTGTTCCCTAGTTCATTTTTGCCACAAAACAATTATCAAATCCTTTTAAATTATTGGTTTGTGGCAAAAATTAAATAGTGAACGAGTTCGACCCAAGTCCAATTTATAGATTTGTATTGAACTCTTTCAGTAACTCGTTTTTGACACAAGCCAATGATCAAGCTCATGTAAATTAAATGGGTTTGATCATTGGTTTGTGTCAAAAATGAGATACTGAAAGAGTTCGATACAAGTCTATTACAGACTGAATCAGTTCGGCCCAATTTTATAAGTCTAAATAAGTTGCATCATTTCAATGAACTGAACTGCTTGTTTGTTGGGCTAAATTTAACTAGTTTTGTAGGCTATTTTACACACAAACCTATAACGAAACCCCTTTAATTTCTTTAGGTTTGACCATTGGTTTGTGTCTTAAATAATCCTCGACCAACTTCTAGTATATGACGAATGAATTGAGTAAAAATGTTCGATCATTACATTAGCTCAGATTAGACTATCATTGAACTCATTAAAAGCCCTCAAGTATCCTGACACCTTGATTTGCCTTTTTTTAGGCAAAGTGTAAACAAGAGATAAAAAAGGACGCTATTGTTTTCTATACGATATTTGTCCGTTCGTCTCTCTGTCACAGGCTGTTTTCTCGGGAAACGTAATATACAATTATATATAGACATTTGAAATGTTTAAAGTTAGTAAATTTCTATGCAGACTACACCAATTATCATTGAAGTTTAAAAAATAAAACTGAGAGGGTTTTACATCAGTTAATTTAATTTTGACCATTCAATTTTGACAACTTGCTGTATCTTGAAAACTCATAAAATTAAAAAAAAATTAAGTCTCCAAAATTAAGAAAATTCCGAAGCGAAAAATCGCCAAAAATTAAAAAAGCTCTTTAATGAAAAATATCATGATACATAAAATAAATCTCTAAGATGACAAAAAAAAATTACCATAAGTAAAAATATCGAGAAAAATAATAAATAAGAAAAAAAGATTGCCAAAAATAAAAAAGGCCACCAAAGGAAAAAAAAACGTTGAAACTACAATAAATTGCCAAAGCAAAAAATAAAACACCGAAACTAAAAACAGCATAAACACTAAAAAAGTCGCAAAAAAATCTAAGGAAATCGGCAAAAAATAATATTATCAAGGACAACCACAACTTTTGAAGAAAATTATTAAGGCTGCAGCAACACGTTCAAATAAATCGCTTTCAATTTCATCACACATACTGTGTGTCAAAGTTCCTTGAAATTGATAGCTGTGACACAAATTGAAAGTCAATTTCATTTCTTAAATGCTACCGACGAAGAAACTGCTCAAATTTGTAGCTTTAAACAACAGTTCAAATTTGAAATTAAATTACCATATGAATGGATAAGTGAATTTGAAAGCAATCTAGTTTTCAATTTAAAAAGTTTGAGTGTTTAGTATAAAAATTGTGAGTGTATTGGAAATTTAATGGAATTGAAAGTCAAAAATTTAACGTGTGGCCAAGTTAGATAGTCTAAAAACAAAGACTCAAAAATATTTTCAAACAAAAACGTCTAAATAAACAATCCCGTGAGCTAAAAATGTATCGTAGTCAATATATATATCGCTTAAACTGAAAAACAACCCAAAAAAAAATTTTTAGAACGAAAAAAGTCTCATACCAAAAAAAACCCAAATTTATTATATATCACTAAAAGCAAAAAAAAAGCGCAAAACTAGAAAAATTGACAAAGGAAAAAACGAAATACCAACCTCTAAGAAAACGTCAACATAAAAAAATCGCAAAAAATAAATAAATGAAACGTGCAAGAAAAAATTAATCGTTCTAACTAAAAATATCGCCTAAAAGTCGTCAAAACTGAAAAACAACCCAAAAAGAAATCGTAAGAACAAAATATGCTCCACAACAAAAAAAAAACCAAATCTAATATATGTAAATCGCTAGAAAACCCAAAAACAAGCCAAAACTATAAAAATCGTTAGAGCGAAAAACAAAATTTGAAAACTAATTAAAACATCAACACCAAAAAAATCGCAAAAAATAAACAAGCGGGAAAGCTTAAAATTAATCGTTGTAGATAAAAATATCGACAAAAAATAAAATATATCGCCAAAACTGGAAAAACCCAAAAAATTCATTAGAACGAAAAAAAAGCTCCGAAACTAAAAAAAACCAAAATCTATATATTAATCGCTAAAAATCGAAAAAAGCTTCAATATTTAAACAACTAAAATTTTTTTCCAAGAATTAAAATTTTTTTAAAAAGTTTCTACATCAGAATAAAGTTTGTATAGTTAATTGTGGCTTTACGCTAATCAAAGTTTTACTTTACTGAATTTATTTATGGCTTAATATTGGCAAAAGCTTTTACTACTTGAACCAAATTTTTTAAAATAAAACACCTTTTACCTTCCATGAAACTAATATAAATTTTAATAAGAAGCTCAATTTCTTTTTTATGTGGCTTCTGCTAATGAGCACATAGCACCAATAAATGCAATGAAAGTGCGACAGGCAGGGTAATAAAGTACAATTAATCTTTTAACAATAAATCCCAGTTACATACATAAGTGCAAAGAAAAAGAAAAAAACTTGAAACAGAAGTTGCAATCAAGTACTGCAATAAGCCACTGCTGGTGTGAAATTAACAAACAAACTAAAGAAACTTAAAACAAATCCATAAAATATTTACCAGCCAAAAGTAAATATACACTTGGCCAGAACTGTACAAATGGAAAATTAATATAGTGAAGAAGCTCTTACAAAGCAAATGAAATAGAATATAAAACAATATGGTGAAGTAAATATAAAAAAATAAACCTCTTGAAAGTGGCACTAAATTGCAATAGTTATATAAATAAGGAAACAGAAATTAATGGTAAAATAAACTGCATAAATGCTGTTGAAGAAGTTCGCGGGAAATAAGAAACGAAAAGGGTAAAGTTTAATTTTTGAGATGCAAGATGTTCCGAAATGGCTAAACTTTAAGCCGGGTACGAAAATAAACAAAAGAAATCGTTTGGCTACGTCTTGTTTTATATTTGAGTTATTAAGAAAAGACAATTTGCAAAAAAAAAAACATAAATGATGATCGTAAAAGATAGTTAAAACATACTTAGGTAGAGTAATATAATTTCGTGCTAACCTAAATAGAAAAATGAAAAAATGGAAAAAACAGAAAATTAATAGTGATACTTATAAATGTGTTTACCAAAGGTAAATCAATTGTATACACAACAATCGTTTCTCATATTCCGTTTCATTGTAAATTTAAGTTAAATAGCTGATGCTAATAAGAATCTCTACCCAAGTAGATAGAATAGGGTGCTGAAGTGATGAAGTGCGTGGCTGCACAGAAAAGTATCGGTATTTCCCCCAGCTTAAAGTTTAAGTATAATTTTTATTCTCTTCTTTAGAAACTCTGACTATGAATTATTTCTGAAAAAAAATAAAGTTTGTTCTATGTTTGGAAAGTTGTAAATAAATGCTGCCTTCTATTGTGGAACGCTAATGAATTTGCTGGACGTTTTTAAAGGAAGCAATTGGTATACGCTGTTTTTGCATTGAATGGAAAATTTGTTAATGAATTTATATTGAAATCATTAAGACTACTTAAAATATGCTGATTTTTAATTTAATATACATATCTCTATATTTTTAAATATCAGTAATTCCCAGATTATTTTAATCAAATTGTTTATAACTGCTAAACAATGTTCGGTTTCATCAATTTTGCTGATTGGTTCAATTTTAGTTGTCAAAATTACTTATAAATTTTGCATATGTGCAAGTATAAGCATTGCCATCAGCTTCTAATTTTAGAAACCAATCAAATTGAAAATTATTCAAAGAAATATTGAGTTCTATTTCGCTTTTATAATCACTGAGCAGCAGCTGCTGTTTTTTTTTAAACTGCATTAGAAAATTATAGTGCAATGGACCATCCATAGAATGCAAAACTTTAGTCCAGCGGCCAGTCGTCCTCATTTCACATTTAGTAGAAAATTTTGATATATTAAGAAATATTAACAAACAACTGACTGGCACATACAAGTACTTATGCAGAAAAATAACACAAATGACAAAATCAAACAAACGCATATTTAAACCAAAGTAGTAGTCTCTGGCATTGAATTTCATTAAAATCCAATTTATAACAAACACAAGAACATACATTCGGTTCATTTATTTGAAATTAGTGAGCCAAAATGTTAGAAAAAACTGGTGCAAAAGGGAATAAGTATTAAGAAAATCAACAAATGCAAAAAAAGAACACCATAGAAAAGCAAATAAAAAAATAAACAGTCATGACGATTTGTAGAATTAAAACTACATAAAAAGGATTTAGTTGAATGTATAAAATCAATGATTTTTATTTCCTTTTTATTTATTTGTTTGTTCTACTCTTTAGTATTTTATTTATTTTTTTTATTATTTTTTAACTGCAATATAGTAAGCTTTACAAAAAACTAACCATCAATCGTTAAATATAAGAAAATAAATAAAACAGAAAATCATGAAATGGTCATCGTATAGCAAAGGGAAGGTTACCTTTATAAAAAATTGTAAAGCTCTAAGCCAGTATAATAAGTATGAAAACTAGCGGTAAGTTTAATTTGTAAACAGCTAAACAGTAACGTAAATTCAGCCTTCATGTCAAACTGCCCTTGTAAACCTGGCGAAGCTAGTATAAATATAGTGAAATATAAATATCTTAGATTATTCTGCAACATCTTATTTAGAAAATGTATGAACCAAGACAATTAAAGACTAGATTTAGTAAAATTTACTTTGAATCTGCACAGAAAGCACAGCAGTAGTCATTAAGTAATATTTCCGCTTTAAATTTTAATTAAATTAATTAAATTTAAATTAAATCAAATACGAGTAAAAAAACAAGTTTAGTATATCTAATATATAAACCCTTCACCAAAAATGGTAAGGGTAGATATATATACTAATACAAAAGTATATAATTTCTGGGCCCTAATGAATACGGTAGTCGGATAAACAATGTCATCTGTCTGCACGTGCAATCGATTTTCCGATTCCCCAGAAAGGGTAAAGACTTCGGTCTTTGACTGTTGTTTTAGAGTTTGCCCTAAATAGCAAAATATTGCTGAATTTTTTTGTACATAAAAGTAACTAACTAGAAAAAAATAAAATAAGATAAATTAAATTAAATTAAATTAAATTAAATTAAATTAAATTAAATTAAATTAAATTAAATTAAATTAAATTAAATTAAATTAAATTAAATTAAATTAAATTAAATTAAATTAAATTAAATTAAATTAAATTAAATTAAATTAAATTAAATTAAATTAAATTAAATTAAATTAAATTAAATTAAATTAAATTAAATTAAATTAAATTAAATTAAATTAAATTAAATTAAATTAAATTAAATTAAATTAAATTAAATTAAATTAAATTAAATTAAATTAAATTAAATTAAATTAAATTAAATTAAATTAAATTAAATTAAATTAAATTAAATTAAATTAAATTAAATTAAATTAAATTAAATTAAATTAAATTAAATTAAATTAAATTAAATTAAATTAAATTAAATTAAATTAAATTAAATTAAATTAAATTAAATTAAATTAAATTAAATTAATTTAATTTAAATTAAATTAAATTAAATTAAATTAAATTAAATTAAATTAAATTAAATTAAATTAAATTAAATTAAATTAAATTAAATTAAATAATATAAAATAAAACAAAATAGGATATTAAAAATAATATTTCATATAAAATAACCAAAATTAACATGATTATTTAAGGGCTGAAAAGATAAAATTTGTTGATATATAAAAATAACTAGAAGAGTTTGTTTACGCTATTAGTTTAACATAGTATGTATATTAGAAATAAAATGGAATTAAAAATCAGCAAAATCACAAAAACTGGTTTCATGGCTGAGAACTTGTAAATTTATTTGATATAGAAAATATTAATTAATTAATTAATTCCTCCTCAATTTTTATAATTTAGGTATACCGTACTATGATAAGATTTTTTATTGGAATGTAAAAAGTAGTTTCATATTGTGATATATTGCTTACTATGCCCTAATCACAATTATACATTTCAAAGCATATGGTACAAAGCATATCGATGGTCATAAGTTGACAATACGTTACCGATTTTTTTATTAATTTTTGGTAATGAGAATGACATTAAGTATATTGCTAAATAAAATACATTAATCAAAAATAAACTCTTAATTCCTAAAACTTTTCTATTGTGCTGAATAAAAACAAAAAATTATGTAGCCATAAAATGGTTTCCTAATATCGCAATATAAGTAATTGAACGGGAAATATCGGTAATTGGATTTTTGAGTTGAGGCATTAAAGAATGTTCTTTCATATATATGCAGAAAAAAATTTGTCATCGGACCTTTTCTGAACAACTCGTTATCAATAATGAAAATTAGAATTTTAAAGTGTTTTTTAAGATTAATTAGCTTAAGAGGATTTTTTTTTAATTACAAATGGATTGAGTTTTCTTTAAACAATTACAAAATCTCGAATCAATTCGAGAAATCTCCAAAATTTTGAATTTTTCAGTGAGTATAATAATAAGTTTCTGTGCATATATTTCACATAATATATGTATATTTTTTAATAAGAATAAATATAATTTACACACAGAAACTTTTATTAGTTATAGAAAAACCTCGTAAGCGACGATTTTCGCAAATTTCTGTTTGCGCCAAACATACGTAAGCGACAAATTTGGCTACAGTTATTTGTACGTAAAAAACTTTTTCCCAAAAAGGTTCCGCACTCTCCAAAGAGTCGCAAATTATTTATCATTTTATACTGCGAAACAAAAACACAGGTATATAAAAGGTACATATTACTTTTGCTCCCTCACACACAAAAATGTAAGGAATAAAATTTAACACATGTAACATAGTGCACTATGAGCCGTTTTCGTTAATTTTGCGCAGCGTTGTCAACAAATTATGACAACTTCTTTAATAAATGCATTAAAACCCACGAAATGACAGTATTGCCAACTATTTATTATTAAAAAGCGCCTTTCTCCTACAAGCTATAATAAAGGGTTTCGTACACCAACGGCACTAAAATCGCAGCTCTGCACTATGGTGTGCTTTTAAGCGAATTCAAGATAACTTACTGCATAAGGAATAAATAATTCCCGTGTTCAGTCAATAAATAAATTTTTTGTAGAATGTATGATTTATAATTTCTATTAATTATTAGTTTCTTCGTTTTCTTTTTGGTCTATAGGCTGGTACTCTGTTCAAAGTTATGAAAAATTTTCAGCACCATTGATTATTTCGCGTAAAAAATTAGACATGTACTAAATGTAGCACAACTCGCGGTTTTTTTTATAAATTTCTCCCTTTTATTGCTTGAAAGTATGCAACATTGTTAAAATTCCTTGGAAAAAAATTCCCGCTCATGTTGTTTCGCAGCTAAACTAAAATGATGCCAGACTAATTTAGCATGGAAAGACATGATTTTACATGTTTCTCACAAAACGAACAGTGTTCTACTTTTGCGAATTTATTTCGCAAATATTTCATACCAAATACTTTCATTTCGCACGAAATTGTGTACAGAGTAGAAGGTTTATAAGCGAACTTCCCCTTGAAAATAAAAATTTAAAAAGAATTATCATCAAAGAAAACTCATTTTAATTCCATTGATTGTTTAAACTAATAAAATCTTATTATTATGGCTCATACCACTAAACCCGATGACTGGCCACCTGGTCATTTTTTTCATTACTATTTGTATAACTAATGAAAAAAAGATAAAACAATAGAGATAAAGAGCAGCAAAAGGCAACATTTGACACTTACTTTCGTTTTATAGGATTAAGCAGAGGATTTCATGCTCCGTATGAAAATAACAAAATATAAAAAAAGTATTAAACTTTTTCAATATATATATACTACAAAAAAAAAATTTTAAAAGATAATATAAATAAAGAGAACTTAATATCTTTTTTTTCAGTTTTAATTCCTGTTCAAGCATTTTTATGTGGCAGATTAATGTTATTTTACATGTAGAAAATATATATTTATTTTAATTTCCTTTTTAGTTTCTAGCAATTTTGCTTCTCTTTTTCATGTTTGTTAAGCAGTTTAATTTATATTGAATTACATACTTGTTTATTGTTATAGTTTGTAAATCTTTTCGATTTATTTAAAGCTTTTTCTAATGCCTTTTTATTTGTGGAGTTATTTGAACCTCTAAAGAAGGGGTTTTTTCTGTTTTTTTTTCTCTATATTTGTTTTAGGGATTTTAATCTAGAAATGATTGCATTGCTCAAAAAACTCATTTACTACCTTCGTTTTTGTATGTGTAGAGAAAAGTTGATTTGATTAAAAAGTTAAAACAGAAACTACAAGAAAAAAGTTTGCTTAATGAAAATTTAAACAAAATGTAAAACCAATTTATTTTTTTATTAAGGTTTCTCTCTCAATCTTTTTGGAGAATAAAAAGACTGGGGTTGTAAAATTAATTAATTTGTACAGAATACCAAAATTTTGTATTCATTTGAATTAAGCAAAAGATTCTTATGAAAAATCCCGATACTGAAAAGGCTTCTAAATAAAAAATTCATTATTCAAACACTGCCCTTAAAACAGTCAGAAAATAACAACACTTTCAAATCTCATTAGCTTAGTCTCAATTAGTTTTTTTTTTAATTATTTTCCGTGCATCATTTATTTATAACTTTGGTCCTTTGCTTTAGCCAAAGATCCCATTTTTTATGATATCAAAATAAATTTTTTGTGAAATGAAAATCATTTAATTATAAAATATAATTTCAAATGATACTGCTAAACAAAGTACGCAGCCAACTAAAAGCAATGGAAAGGAATGATTCCAGCATATAATTTCAATTTATTTTACATATGAACAAAAATTTATTTTACGAAACAAAAGCCCAAAAACAAACTTGTTTAATTCAATTTGTATTCATTTTAACACGCGTTAAATAAAAATTAAAAATTTCGATTTAATTAAAAATTTTCCGCAAAAAGAAATCCTTTAAGTTTTTCTTATTAAATTCACTTCTAGTATTTTTTTCACTTTCATGATTTTTAAAAATATATCGAATTTTGCTTTGATTTGCTTTTTTGCTTAAAATAATATTAAAAAAAATTCTTGCTTTCACTTAATTAAATTGATATTGCAAATAAATGCCTTTATTTGATAAGCAAACATTATTTGAAAGTATTCACTCCAAAAATATTAATGGATTTTATTTCCACACATAAACTTGTGCAAAAAAAGTATTTGGTTTTATTTGAAAACAAGTTTTTATTCAAACCATAAATTGCAAACTTTTATTTGTTAAAAAAGAAACTAAATAAAACATTTGAAAAAATGGAAAAAACATGTTAACCAAGTGCGTAAAAAATAAATAAATTTCCAAAAAACGTAATCATATGATAGGTAAATGATAGTTTTAGTTTAAAATATTTTCAATTTTTAAATAAGTTTCAAAGGACTATGCAATAAAAGCTGCTGAATCAGTTTAATGGCTTTGGAAGTGTTATTTTGGGCAAAATTTTTTTCTGTGTAGTTTTTGTCCATCTGTGCCCTCTTGCCAGTGTTGCCAAAACGGCGGTTTTCCCGCTATATATGACTGTATTTTGTTGTCATTAGCGGCAAGTCTATTTAAAAAACCACCAGCGGGAATTTTAGCGGAAGAATTTCTTAGTTGACTGATTATCAGCGTTTTTCTGAAACTTATAAAGAAAGGTATTGAATAAAAATTTTGTTCGATATTATACTACAGAATAATTGGGGTCTATCGCAGAAAATATTGAAAAGATACTGATTCAGCTTAAACATTAATATTATAAGATGGAAAAGTCCTTGGTTTCCTGGTTCGATGTTCGTGTATGGAAACTCTGCAGGAAATAAAATACCTACTTAAAGAGTAGGCTGAGTTTTGCTTACAAATATTGGGGACATATGAGATTCCAATATACATACATACATATGTATGTATATCTACATATTTTATAAAATTTATCTTATTCTCTTCTTTTTATCAATAGACCATAAAAAAGACATATACTGGTTATAAAAAATTCAGCGGCTATATTAGCGTTTTTTTTTATTTAGCTAGTCGTTTTTAGCGGGTTTTCAGGGGCTATATGGTGGGAAATGCCTACAACATTTTGGCAACACTGCCTCTTGCCCTACAAAAATTTATGTATTTTGTAGACTCGAAGATTTGCAAAAGAATAAAAATATAAAGATATTTTATTTACGAAATAAATAAATTCTTACTAATCAAAACTTGAAATGCACACACTTAACTTGAATTACTTATGTAAATGGTTAACTTTGCATTGGTATTGAAACAATACCCCCCTCTGCTCAACACATAAGACTCACTCTTCCAATGCTCTCTGTTGAATTGCTTTTAACTAAGATTTGCTCTTTATCCATAATAATGAACTGAACTCTTTAATAGAGAATTTCTTGCAATTAACAACTGAACTTCAATATGACTTCTTAATATACTGAAGTAGCAGCAGATGCGTCGCCCCTTTTATACTTCACACAACTCTTCCAGAATGTGACAGCAACATCTAGACAATCTCAGCAGCATTTCCAAGGCTTGTTTTTGATTGCGCAATAACTTCATGAATTAACTGCGTATGTGCGTATATATGTATATCATTAAAGCCCCGTTCAGACTATTATACAAGTATTAATACTTTTGTGGAAAATGCAGCTCTGACATGTTGAGTTGTTATTGGTTTTTGAAATTTTTGAAACAAATATAAGACCAGGGATGCATTTTCGTCAAAAGTATTAATACTTGTATTATAGTCTGAGTGGCCCTTAAAGAAGCAAATTTTGGTAATTGTTCACTCTATTATTGTCTGTACTAACATGTATGTATGTATGTGTACCTTCTTAATAATCAGAATTTATTTTATTATAATTGTTTTTAAAGTTTGTTAATATCCATTTAATCTCTTATGTGCGTACGCATGTGTATTTAGTAATTTGGCTAAACGTTTCTGAATAATTCGTTTTGTTTACCCAATCATTTTTGATGTGCAAATATCTATACGTTCCCCAATCTATTTCACAATACAATCACAAATTTTGAGTAAGATCGTAAAGCGTTATCAAATCGTTGTGAGCTATGTATGAGTGTATGTATTAGTGTAATCATAAGAACAAGAAGTACAGAGAAACTTAACAGCTGGATAGAAATAAACTCAACCGAATTTTAAAGCATACTTTCAGGAGCAATGTTTATTTTAATAAAAATTTATTGTGAAGTGTATTAGTGTAGCCACTGCGGAAAGTTTTATTAAAAACTTGAAAAATATAAATATTTAAAAGTTTATATTTAAACTTTTAAAGTTTATATTTAAACTTTTAAATAAAAGTGCGTTTTAAATGTCACGTATTTGTTTAAAAGTTATATATCAGTCTTAATAAAGAACTTAGAATATTATATTATAATATATCTTCATTACGTACTGTTGCCTTACATTGAAGCTGGTGCACGACAATTGGTTAACAATCTATCATCGCATGCCAATGGAGATTTTAATACAAATTTTTTAAACCCACAGTCCCAAACTTTATCAAAATTTTTATTTGACGTTTTCCACTTGCTTGTAAGCAATTCTCCACAAACCACCACAACTAATAATTCCACTACTATAGATGCATTTTTCCATAGATTTTTAAAAAAAGCAGAGTCAAAAATTTATATGAAAGTTGAAAATGTGCACTTGCTAAATAAACTCTCAACAGTTCCAAACCAACGCAGATTTGATGTTTGTAAATGGGTTTCCAGTTGGTACCTAAATTTTAGGGAATTGGTTCCGTTGCGAAAAGGTGGCAACGTCATCGTCTACGGTTGCCGGAATATTTTGCATATGAAACTAGACGAAAAATATTTTTTTGAAATTTTGCTGTTTACGAAATTAATTTTATTGATCGATAATTACCTCAATTGGATAATACAACTATCAACAACATCTGGAGCAACGTACTAAAGAGCTCATGCTAGATTTGAAACAAGGGCAAACTTACATTAGAATCAGTTGTTTTTGTTTTTGGTGTAACGACCTAAATACTTGGCACAAGTGATTTGAGAGAGAGAGAGGGAGAGAGAGAGAGAGAGATACAGAAATTACTAGGCACTCCACATCATGGTGATAACAACTGGGAAACAAAATAGGGGGTTTTTAACCCAAAAGCTGTTTTCTAATAAGGTTTTCTTAAGTCAAAAAATTACTCTATCTTATTTAGTTCTTAGCAATACCTTAGAACGAAAAGTTTTGAAATCACTAGCAAAAACAGAATCATGTTTGCTTGTAACGGCACAAAATTGTATTATGTGTACAAAGCTTAGGACACAAACAACAGATACCCTCAAAACCAATCCATTGGTCAACTTCAGCCTGATTTTTGCACCATAGTTATGGAAAATCGCTCATTTCGTATACGAAGGCGAGACAGATAATTTCAATTTGCTATATTCCATACATAAAGGTATCGATGGGCTATTCAAACGATTAAAAAATTTCTTTGATATCTCACACATACATTCATGGTTTATTTAAATCTAAAGCTAGGAAGTACTTTTTGAAAAACCCTTTATCATGAAACTTAAAAAAATTGTGACAACTGATCATATCAAGCCATCTTCATCAAAAATTCTACAATTATGCACGGTGTTAAGTCAACAATGGTTCAGCGTTTGTCAATAAATTCGGTTCGAAGGACCAACAGTTTTGCATTGTTGAAAATGTAAGCTTCCTTTTTGATAAAAATTATTAAAGCTTTAAAGAGGATTTAAAAAGGAGGAGGATTTTCATAAAAATTTTTCTTATTAAGCCTTTATAAAGCCATCATATTCTTACAGCCTTATTTATAAAATTTTTTTATAAAAATTTATTTTAAAAACCCTTGATAAGGTCATAATAATTTTTATAAATAAAGAAGTAAATATATATCAAACCGTAAGTTGTTCTGGAATAAGTTTAAATTTAGCCAAATTTGTGATGCCTTCAGCTTTTTATCACATCATTATTAGATTTGATATAATTATATATGTATAAGTACTCCTACGCTACAAGACCCAGGTAATGATAACTCCGCTCTCACTATTCGTAATTCATAAAACTCCACTAAGGCGTTAACTATTCTAAAAAATTTTTCTCTTTTTGAATTTCATGAAATAAATCAAATAAATTAATTTTAATAGTCAATAAGTACTCAAAAAGAAATATAGACGAGTAAATAGTCTTAATTTTAGAAACTATTTTTAGCAACTATGACTATAACCGATTCAAACATAAAAGAGCATCTCTACTTCTTTTATGCGAAAAACTAAAGTAAGCTACATCTAAAAATTAAAAGTAATATGCGTATCAAATAAATTGACTATCGCTCATATTTATATTCAGAGTATGCTCATACTTAGAATATAGATGTTTAATCGGAGAGAAAAGATATGTGTATAAAAATGGAATGAAAAATGTGTGAGTGTGTGTGTTGATGTGTATAAATTAAAAAGCCCTGCAAATACGCATATGTAGCCGACTTATAGTCAGAGTATTTTTATACTTATATGTATGATTGTAGCTCATACGGTCTATTAATTTTAGTTATAGTTGCTTGTGCTGCCTTTTAAAAATGTGTATAAACATAGTTGTTCGATATTTAAAGTTATACGTATTTGGTTTAAAATTAATGCATATGTTTGCATGTGGACGTGTTTTTTATTTTTACTTGTACGCACTTATAGTTTTTTGACGGCCTATACTCAAAGAATATTTGCAACATATTTATTTTTATTTTATTTTTTTATATTTCTTCTTAAAGAAACTGTTCATAAACTTAATAAATTTGCTTAAAAAACTGTCTTTAATTTACTTGTCTGTCATACGGTAAGTGGTTTAGTTTGATAACTAAATTGTATCCTTTTTTTTGTAAAAGTAGCTTCTATTTTTATTGAAAATGCTTGTAGTCTGCTTTGTAATATTGTTTCGAGTTTGTAAAATATTATAAAAGTTTTATTTTACCTCGTGTTTTGTGTTTTTTTATTTTTTCTTTCTTTTTGTCATAACTATTGTAAATACTTTTTTTCTGAGCCTTAAAATATAGCAAATAAATCGATAAAAAAACATATTTTATGTATTTGCTGGTAACAAGTGTTACCATACAATAGAGTGAAATTGCTTTTCAATGTTTTATGTAGTTTCGAGTTTATTTTTGCTTTATTTTGCGACTACTCATTTTAAGCCAATTGGGTGAACTTAAGAACGATTTGTTTGCTAGTATGTAACCAGCAAATTGCGTAATAGTATAGAAATAAGACTTTAAGGGTTTGAAAAGCTCGTGAGAAAAGTTTTTTAGACAAAATTGATAAGATTATTTATACAAAGAGAAGAGTTTTAGAATAAAAATATATGAAGGAATTTAACTTCATTGATTTGTATGCCTTAATCGCACTTATAGGGCTAATCATAAGAGATATAGAATTATCTATAGTTGCCAGAGGTGTAACATACTGTGGCGCTCTTGAAATCATTGCACAAAATCATAAGGTTCCTACTTATTGCTTAGCTTCCTGGTCTTTTATATTTAAGGAGCTTAAAATATTTAATTCAATTGAGCTTTCTTGGAAAAAAAATGTCTGCAAGAATCAAGTTTAATTGAAAAAAATTAAAAATCAATTAAAAATTTTATTGAGTTAATTAAAGTTTAAAGTAAATTAAATTTTTAAACAAAAGTTTAATTGAATCAGTTAAATTTTTAATTGATTTTTTTTAACCAAAAGTGTTTATTGCAGAATTTTTTTCTGTGTGGCTATGCACATCAATTATTTAAAGTTTTACATATATCAAGATTTCGTACCTAAAACCATTGATTGAAATTGTTCCTAAGCCATAGGTTTAATTTTTAGTAAAATTTTGGTAGAAGAACCCAATTGGATTTTGGAAAAATAGTCCATCCATAATAGAGCCATTACATAAATCTAATAACCACAGCAATAAGCATTTGACCCATCAGCGCAAGAAATACTTGTTTTGCGTTGTTCATAATTATAATTAATATTAATACCACTACGATTTTCTGAGTTAAAAAAAAATTTTAATTTTTATTTAACGATAGAAATAATATAAGTTTATTGAAAAATCTATTGTTTTCCTTTCTTTAGATCAAGGCAGAGCTGTTAAGTTATGATAAGTAATCGTAATGATTACTAATTTGATTACTTTTTTTAAAGATGATTTAATGATTAAATTACGATTATAGTCAGCTTTGTACTTAGTAATCGAGATTACGATTACTAATAATGGAAAAGTAATCTGAATTACTTTAAATTACTACAAAATAATCAAAGTATAAATCAAAAGTATAAAAAAAAATCCAATTACTTCTAAGGATTACTTTTAATTCTTTTTGATTATTTATTTAGTTTATTGCATTTCACTTTAATCAAAATTTAAAATATTTAATAATTTGACAAATGAGCAAAATTTTAATTTTGAGGAAAGTCTTTCAAAAAATTGGCGGGTATAAGTTTTTTTCTTTTTTGATTTTCAAAAATATATTTTGTGAATTCTCAAATAATTTTTTAAAAGTCTGTGAATAAGATAAGAAGTTTGTGGTTGATCAAATTATGTGGTTTGAAGTCTACTGACGTTTTGTTGAAGCGACTATGAAATACATAAGAACAATGCTTAAAATTTTACTTTTATGTTTTTCTCTATATTTTTTTTCTCAGATTGATATTTATTAATGTTGTTATATAAACGAATATGTTAAAAATTTCTTAAACAAAAAACATCTAATTAGATAAATTTCTTTAAAACTTTTTCAAAATAAAGTAATATTAATTGAGAATGTTTGAAAATAATCAAAAAGAATCAAAAGTAATCTTTGGAAGTAATCGGATTACTTTTTGATTAATTTTGGTTCTTTTAGATTATTTTGTACTAATTTTAAGTATTTCAGATTACTTTTCGATTTTAGTAATCGTAATCAATTATTTATCAGCAATTCTTTTGAAGGCAATTATATAATCTTCACTTCACATTCTTTTTAAAATGTAATCTAATTGATTACTAATCGTAATCGTAATTTAACAGCTCTGGATCAAGGTCAGGCAAACACATACATATGTATATAATATAAAAGAGAGTAAAATGCGAAAGGACGGCCTTTTGCTTATCTTTGCTTTAAATGCACATTTAAAAATAAGAGAAACTTCAAATCTACCAAACTGTACATTTGAGTGCAGGGTTCATGGGTGAATTTTTATTACATTCGAAATCGTTGGAAAAATCTTCTATGTTTTGTAAAGCACCCCGAACGCGGAGTTCCTCAGGCGAATGAACACCAGTTTCTATGAGACGAATAGTTGCTTCTGCACAAAATAATACTTTTCATTATTAAGGAATTAAAAAAATTTTAAAACAAGCATATACCTTTTCTGCGTACAGTACACATTGATTGGGCAAGCGATATCCAAAATAGCTGTTTCGGTGTATATTTCAATTCAGGTAGTTTAGATTCATCGCCATTTTCCTGCGTCCATTGAATGTAGGCCAAATAGGCATGCTTAAATCCTCCATTATCGGCAATATTTTCATCTCGTGTGCGTACACCATTTATCTAAAATAACAATTATATAAAAAAAATTTAATTAGGAATGTATTTAGTTAGCTAAAGGCATCTACTAACATTTAAACCAGTCTGCGGCTCCTTAAAATCGCCATATTGTTTAACTATGCATTGAGCCTTGTTCAAGAAGGCATTTTGTGTTTCTCTTTTCCACCAGTCAACAAATTTACCGTCAGCATCAAAATGTCGACCCTGATAGTCCAAGGCGTGAGTAATTTCATGAGCAATAGTTGAACCAATGGCACCATAGTTCATACATTTAGGACGTTTATCATTAAACAAATAGCCTTGCAACATAGCGGCGGAAATTTCTATAGAAAAATTTAGAATAGAAATAATAATAGTTACAAATTATCAGACGTTTCATTTTTTTACATCTTTAGTTTTTATTCCAAGCATTTTAAGCAAAACTTTTAATTTTTTTCAGTAGCAACTCCACTCATTCAACTGATGTCCACAACAGAAATATGGACAAATTAAACAATTATTCTATATTTATGATTTGATTAGGCTAAAGTTCGTATCGTTTTGTAAGCCAAATTACAAGTGATAATTATTATTGAACAAATAACACCAAAGTTAAAATTTTATTTTCCTTTTTCCTATTTAAAGGTAATTGTAAATGTTCTGACAAACACTTAGTAGATCGGAACAATTAGCTGTTTTCGAATCCAATCCAACTTCATAATTAGCTTTCATTGCAAATGGAATATGTGAACAGGGTGACCGATGACATTTTTCAAAAAGTGGCACCAAATAAGGGATTTATCAAAAAAAGGGGCAACATTAAAACAACGAGATACTTCACTTCTAGACACTAAAGTTTTTATTTTTAATGTATTATTATATAATGCACTTAAAAAAGGGGGACAAAAAGTGGCAAGTCAATCGAAAAAATGGAGATATGCCACTTTAGTCGCTCAAACCGTCACGATGTGAATTGTAAATTGTTTTGATTCATCGTATTACAATTTTCTGGAAGGTTTTTTTGGAATGAAAGCTCAATTTTACCATCTCTAAATTAACAACAGTCTTGCCATTGTTGTTTGCTTCTTACTTCTTACGCAAATGTTAGTTAATTTGTTCATTTTTGTTCTACATATTATTCTTTTTTTCTACTAATTTCAACGCACTGGAACTCCGGTATCTCTTTCTCCCTTTCTCTCTCTCACTCTTTGTATCTTTGGTCTTTCTTTAACGTTATCTCTTTCTAATCTTTAAAAAAACCGTCTTTTGTTTAATGTTTATACTCTTCTTTATTTTTGTTGAAATTTCTTCCATTTGGCTTATAATTAAAGTTTTGTGGATTAATTGAAATATTAAAATTGTCGGTGACACCTGTCATAGTCAAATTTTAAAAACAATTTTTTATAATAAACATCATTAAACACGCTTTAAGTAATACATTAAAGTTGAAATGTATCAAAGTATAGCCTGAATTACAGTCGAATCCACTTTAGCGCAACACGCTTTACTGAAAAAATCGGATTACTGAAAGCGATACAAATCCCCGCACTTGCTTGAAACGCAGCTAGTTTTATTCACTTCACTTTACAGAAACATCGCTTTGCTGAAAATATCGTATTTCTAAAAACCATAAGCAAGCCCACGTTTTGCATGAAACTTACTTCGCTTTAGCGAAAAAATACACAATGACAAATTTATTTATTAAAAATCGATTGCATAACGTAAGATTTTGATGAGGGGTAATTTCAAATATAGAGATTACGGAGGTACCATTAACTTAAAATCGACTTAAGCACTTTTCTCCGTTCGCAGAGATATTGTAAAATTTTTTAATATTAATTTTAATATTGTATAATTAGTTATAGGAATTTAAAAGATTTTGCGTGCTCAACCAACAACAAATACATTTTTTAACATCGCATTCATTTGATCTGGCTATTGGAAATATTTGGTCACACCCGTCACACTAACTTTGCATTGTTATTTTCTTGGAAGCTTAAAGAAAATAAAGACATAAATAATATGCATTTAACTTTAAAGGAAAAAGGGCATATCAAAAGCAGAGATGCTAAAAAAATTGTGATGTATAAAAAGCATTTAAAGAAAAAAGAAAAAAATTAAAACAAAATTGTAAGCACATGTAATACAGCTACAGTGTTAGATTTAAATGAAAGTATTTGTTAAGAAATGTTATTAGTAAATTAGCACAAAAGTTACCTTTCGTGTGGCTTTCAAAAGGTATCAGTGTTAATTAGCAACTCTTTATTGAGGTTTTGTCAGAGTCTCTGGTGGCTCCATTAAGCCTGAGAAACAAAATTCTCTTATATGGCTTACATGAATGAAGTCAGTTTCTTAAAGTGTTTTGGAATTTTCATGCTACGTCACACCCGAAACATGAAGAGGTCACAATCGTTCAAAGAAGTTCTTTAAAATCATATTTACACCTGAGAAAAATCTAGTACATACTTATGATCAGAGCTGTTAAATTTCGATTACGATTAATAATCAATTAGATTACATTTTAAAAAGAATCCTACTGATTATATAATTCCCTTTAAAATTATTTCTAATAAATAATTGATTACGATTACTAATAATCGAAAAGTAATCTGAATTACTTGAAATTACAAAAAATAATCCAAAAGAATCGAAAGTAATCAAAAAATAGTCCGACTACTTTCCACGATTACTTTTGATTATTAATAAATAATAAAAAAATAATTACAAGTCATCGTTAAAAGTAATCGGATTATTTTTTAATTACTTTTGCTTATTTTGAATTATTTTTTTCAACTTCAAGTAATTCAGATTACTTTTTCATTATTAGTAATCGTAATAAATTAGTAATCGTGCGAAACTGAATATAATTGTAATTTAATCATTACTTACTTCACCTTTCAAAAAAAAAGTAATCAAACTAGTAGTCAGTACAATGATATTTCGAGCAAAATCTATTTATATATATAGATTTATATGTAATGTATATATACTACATTAAAATTATATTATATATATAAGTATATTTTTCATAAATAAATAAATATCCTAAAAATAATAATTCTATAAAAACTGAGATTTGTAAGTTATGCCCGGTGTGACACAGCTTTCAGGCCGTTGTGAGTAAAAAATTTGTTATTTCATTATGCACCCGTTAATAAATTTTTTAAGAATAAAATCCTTGAAGTGCGGTCAACCTTTTTTATTATAAGTTTTATATTTTCTCAGTTATAGGAAAACTATAAATATTTAAATAATTTTATTTCGAGCTAATTTAATATAGAAATTTGCATTAAGTTTATATTCTAAAAAAATTGTGTGGATATTTTTTTTTTGCCTTATGTGTACAAACCGTGCCATAACCGCCAAAAAAAGCTTAAGCGATATAATTTTCAAAATAAACTTTTTACCCAAAATCGATTATTTGCGATGGTAAATAAGCGATTTTTGTAAAAAACATGAGGTACAAAAAATGTGTCAGTTAAGCTTTTTGGCCGTTATTGCACAATATATTGTGTGTTTCTGCTCGTAAATATATTTAAGACTCTTACCTATTCCATTCTTCCTGTCGTTATAGCCACCATTTACAAGTTGTGGCGGGTCCAAAGTCGTCCAGTCACTTAAAGATTTATCCTCAAGGAAAACGTTCATGTTTAAGACTGATTCCATAAATTTGTCTGGATAAATTTCCAATTTGCGGTAATATTCCTCTAATTTTGCTTTATTCAATAGATCTTCTGCATAGCCAACATCGATTTTCATCGCTTGTAGCTTCTTTTTGGATTCCTTTTTTTCTTGTTGACCCATCCAATCGACTTTGTCAATTGTTTTGGTGAAAGCGTTTCGTATATTTTGGGCCATTTTGGTAACAATGACCTTAGAGTCCTTTGGGAAGTAGTTCTGAATGTACAGGAATCCCGTGGCAAATTTTAGCCTAATTTTTGAATTGGTGAGGAGAAATTTAAGGTTATTGGTTGAAAACGGGTTTTTTATTTATACATAAATATTTTTTTTTTTAAATTTAAATGTTTTTTATTACCGCAAAAAATATTAAAATACCGCAAAGCTTAGGATTGAATCTAACAATTTGGTAATGCACCAATTATATCAAATTTTTATATTACTTTTTCAGTAAAATTATTTAGTTTATAATTTTAATTTATTTTTTATATATATATATATATTTTATTATAAAATATATATGTATATCAAACATCACATGACTTAAAAAGAGAGTGCAGCTATTTGACATGCATTTCTACCGAAATGGAATATGAGAGTTCGTTTAGTGCTTACAGCATTACTGATTTACCGAAGTTTAATCTTTTTATTAGTATGACTATTAATTACTATTTTATCATCTTTATTAATGTTAAGGTTTGTACTAAATTATATCACTCTAGCTGTGCTAAAATGTTAAATTATTCTTCTATATCTTTCTTGATAAACATACTAATTATTTCTATTTATTTTAACAAGATTTTATAAGGTTGATTTTTAAACAAATATTGAGGGTGTAGGAGGGGGAGCTGGCTACTAATTTTCTTTAATTACTAAACATAATTTTTTTATTTCAGAAATACTAAAGCCGAAACAAAGTGCATACAAACGGTGCTTAACCAACAAGTCGTGAATATTTTTTTTTTAATAAATGACTTCGTATATGCAGACGAATATATGTTTTAATTAGTCTAAGAAATTTAGCTAAAATCACTAATTTTATTTTTAATCATATACAAACGAATGACTAATTCATATATAACATCTGAGGCACCACCACACGCAGCCGAAAAAACGCACATTTGTTCAACATTTAAATAAAAATAAAATCTCTGCTCGATTGTGTTTAATTAATAGCTTTGTTTCCACTTAAACTTTAGCCCGTTTAAATAATAAATATAGAAACAAATGAAGTTCGAAAAATATTAATTAAAATTAACTAAAATTAATAGCCATGGGGGTATGGCAAAAATCAAATAAATATACTTAATAGTAACAAACCAAAAAAGTTTGTCTTAAATAGAACAAAAATAAGCAAATTATCTAGCATGTACATAATTAGTAAAGAATAAACGACAATGGTAAGACTGTTGTAAATTAGAGATCGTAAATTTGAGCTTTTATTACAAAACACATTTCAGCAAATTGAAATAAGATGAATGAAAACAATTCACATAATGCACTTGCAAAAAAAGTTTCGTATATACACTCAAAAAAAAGACATGTACTATTATTAAGAACAATTTTTTCCTGAATTCAACTCAAAAAAATTTCTAAGTTTAACTAATTTTATCTAAGTTTAAGTAAATTTTTACAAAATTCTAGGAAAAATTACTTCATATGAGTACAAAATAAAAAGTTCATATCCTCAAAAATAGTTCATAAAAATACACAATAAATTTCTCACATTTCAGGAAATGTTTACTAGGAGTAGGAAAATGGTTATAAACTGAAGGAAATTTTATATAAAGGACAAGTCAATTTCGTCTTAAATCAAAAAATAAACTTAAGGGTATGAATTACTTGTGATTAGTTCATGAAATTTGACTTACTTAAAAGATTTAAAAAGGTATACTAAGTTATAGGAAAATATTTACCAGTTTTAAGCAGTTTTTCTTTGAATTAAAGAATTTAATATTAATTTGCATTTAGCAAAAAATATAAATAAATTTTTCATGTTTTCGAAGAATATTTGAAACTGAATTTTTTTTTTACTGTAAAGAAAATTAAATTTTAAAACTCAATAATTTCAATGCTTATTAAGGCTGCCTTATTGCTGGTATAAAGTACCAGAATTAAAGAAAAATAAAATTTAAAATTTACTAAATTTGAGATCAAAGACGAAAAAATTTTTGCAAAGCTCCGAATTTTATGGGAAAATTTTACTTAGATATGAATATATAATTACTATTAACTAGTTCATTAATGAACTAGAAATTTAGTAAATATTTTACTAGTTTCGAATAAAAAACAGATTTGGCGCCATACGACAACTTTTTTCTATTCAAAGTTTTAGTTTCTTTTTTGAGTGTAAAGCAGAAATGTACAACAACTGACACCACACACATAGAAGAACGCTGATTATGAAGGTTTAGTGGCCTTCAAAAACGGCTAGTTGTTCCGTTCAACTATGTGTTGTCAGAATATTAACAACTAACTTTGATGTTATTTGTTCATTAATAATTATCACATGTAATTTGGCTTAAAAAGCGATACAAACTTTATCCCGTTCAAATCATATATATAAAAAAAATCCATATTTTTTGCACTTCCAATAAAAAAAACAGAGCACTTCAAATAAAAAAATAAAATAATTATTTGGGGTTATTAGTGCGTTAACAAATATTTAACTTAAATTGTAACAATTCCCCAAAAAAAAATTAGTAATAAATACTGTGTAAATACTTGTATGACAACACTCTCTTCCTGCTATAGCAATGAATAGCTGTTGTTGTTTTTTTAACATTTGTTTTCAATTACATATTTCTTACCATTGCAGTTCCAACTGAAAAAAGCCAGCGAATGTAGCAATGATAAAGTAAGAAAACAAAAAAATATTTAGTGTTTTTTATTGGGAATTATTACAATTAAAGTTTAACATTTATTAACGCACTAATAATTAAAAATACATTGAAATTGATTATTGAGGGGTTTAGCTGGATCCTATGTGCAATTCAACTGTTGCTAATGTAGATCACCAGGGAACCTTTACCCAAAGTTTCTTCGGACAACTAGAGTTATTATGTTATAAACTTTCATTTAAACAAATGAGAAGCTCAACAGCAAATAACAAAGCTGAAACAAGAACTCACTAATCAACATGTTTTTTATTTTCTTACTTTACTACATTGGCTGACTTTTTTTCAACTCTAATTAGCTGTAGTTGTAAAATTATGTAAAAAAATAAATGTAAATAACAACAACAACTATTCAAGAATAGAGTGTTACCACAAAAGTAGTTTTGATCTGGTGCCATCAACTTAACAATTATAATTGTTATAATTTAAGTTTAATAATAATAAGGTTCCCTGATAATCAATAATCAATATCAATAATCAATTTAATTTTATGAACAAAATCGAACGAGGTTATGTTATACCTCTTTTTCATTGTCGAAGTAAAATTTTTTTGTGAAAGCTTTACTGTTATTAAGCCTATTTTTAAATACATACATGCATATGTACTATTTGAAGTTTAAAACTTTTTTTATATCTTAAAGAAACATTTAAAAAAATTTGACCCACCACTCTTACTAACATGCTTACCGGTGTGAAATAAAATCTATACAATCCATATCTCTTTGTTTCTGCTTTTGTATGCCTCCCAAAGTAGATTCATATTTAAACTTTGCCTCACGGTACTCTTGTGGCAGGCTAAACAAGACATTTTCGTACATACGCCACATCATATAATTGGCAAGATCACGTTTACGCTGCAGCAGTTCACCCAATTTCTCAAAGTAGCTAGGAACCTGCACATTGATAAATTTATTTTCATCGATTTTGCTACCCCAAGGTAAAAGATCGTTTATGTAGTGCAGCCAATTGATATAAGGATACGATTTTTGTAATTCTTTAATGGTTCGTGGGTTGCATAAATTTTTTGGATTGCATCTTTTTTCGGCATGCAAAGTGATCTAAATATGGAAAATTATTTAAAAAGTTTTTATTTTTAAATGATATTTTATTAAGATATTACCTCTCTCAACTTAATTTCAAAATCTAATGACTGCCTTAATTCCCTATATGCGGCTTCCCTTTTAGCTCCCATAAGTACTGCTACGTCAACCATATATTCGTGGTAGGGTTTTTCATTGAACGGTAAAGCTGATAATTGATCCAACTAGTAGGATATACATATGTATGTACAGAAATGTAAATTTACATACCGATATACGTTTATATGTATAGATACATATTGACATAAATCGGTTCATTCTGCCGATAGTAGGATAATTAACACAAATTAAAAAAAAACCTTTGAAGTTAAATAAAGATGGATACTGATGAAGTGTGTGATGGCACAAAAAAATGCTGATAATTCCCTGAGCTGAAGTTAAATTAAATTTTTTTATTCTCCTTTAAAATATCACATTAATTAATGAAAATTTTCCAAAGAATTGAAAATACTGACTCAAGCCCGATTAAAAAATAATTCCTGGTTAAAGCTTACTATAAACTGAGACATTTGTAGATTTTTAATTGAATTTTAGTGGTTTTTAATCAGAAATAACTTTTAGTCAGGCTTAAGTTCAGTAAAGTCTAAGTTTAATTTTTCTTCTCTTCTTTAGAAACTCACATTAATTAATAAAAATATTTCATTCAATAAGAATTGAAATTACTGAACTTGAGCCTGACTATGAATTATTTCTGATTAAAATTCACTACAGTTCAATTAAAGAATCTAAAAATTTCTCACTTAATACATCATGGGGACGTGACAAAATATGTTCACTTGGCAATCACTGTTCACTTATCTATCACAGTTTCAGAAGGCTGGAATAACCAAAAATAAAACTGTAGAATGCAACAACAAGTAACATAAGATCACTACAATAATACTTACATGCATGTACCGATGGTACATCGAATAAGTAAAAATAATTAATGTGATGATCGTAAAAGATAAGCAAGAATAGTTAAACATACTTAGGTAAAGTAATATAATTTCGTGCTAACGTAAATAGAAAAATGAAAAAATGGAAAAAACAGAAAATTAAAAGTGATACTTATAAATGTGTTTACCAAACGTAAATCAATTGTATACACAACAATCGTTTCTCATATTCCATTTCATTGTAAAGTTAAGTTAAATATCTGATGTTAATAAGAATCTCTACCCAAGTAGATAGACTAGGGTGCTGATGAAGTGCGTGGCTGCATAAAAAAATATTGGTATTTCCCCCAGCTTAAAGTCTAAGTTTAATTTTTCTTCTCTTCTTTAGAAACTCACATTAATTAATAAAAATATTTCATTTAATAAGAATTGAAATTACTGAACTTAAGCTTACTATAAACTTACCCTCTGTTTCAACTTGTCAACTTGAGTATAAAATTTACATGGAAATTACTAATTTTTTTGAGTAACTTTCATATAAATTTTATAGACGAGTCGTTTGCCTGACTTGTGAAAACTGCAAATTAATATTAAAAAAACCGTGTTCAAAACTACGATTTGAAATAGAAAAAGGACTTTTTAAGAAAATAAAAGTGTGATTACATCCCATTTCTCTCTGTCCTCTTAACAAAAAAAACTCCCACGTTTTGATAGTTAAATTTAATAGTGTAAATTGTGTCTCTACCGGATAAGCACTCAATAAATTAAAAATCAAGAACTTGAAATTAACTGGAAACAAAGCTCAATTCAAACCTTTTTTAATGTACTTTTCAAGTTTGGAAATATAAAAAAAGAAAATTAAAAAAGATACATATCGCACTTGATCAACAAGAGGGTATTAACTCAAAATTTTAAATTTTTCAGTAGAGACGAAAAACTGTTTGTGGTTACATTTTAGGAGAATTTGAAAATACAAATACATCATAGGAAGCAAATTCCATTTGAAAATATATTAACATTGTTTTTGTTTTAAAACCCTGCAATTATTGGGGAAGAATATCTATCTATGTTTCGAAAAGAGTGACAAATCAGAAAAAATTTTAGAAATTTTATCATAAAAACAGTCACATTTCGAATTAAAATTATAAAGAAAAACAAATTTTATTAAGAAAATATTGGTCAAAATACGTTGAAATTTTTACAGTTGTTTGTTTATATCTTGCAAGAAGTGAAAATTAAAATATTTTTACTTAATATAACCTCTTGCTGATTGAGTGCGATATGTGTATGTTTTATTTAATGAAAAAAACTGAAATTGTGCCAAAAAATATAAAAACTAAATAAATAAAAGGTGAATTTTTAAAAAGATGAGTAAAGAAAAATGGTTAAAAAAAGTGAGAAAAATGGGCACTTTTTACGCAAGAATATGAAAACTATTTGTGCATGAGTTTTGAATTTTCAAACAGACTTGAACTTAATTGTAATAATGTAATTCAAAGCTTGAAGTAAACTGTATAAAAATGTCCGAAACGTATGCTTTTTCTGGGTTTAAGTACGCCTGACTTGTTCAAATTGAATTCAAGTTCCCCTTTCACTGGAGAATGCTAATGAAATCAGCCCTTGAAAATTTAATGTTAGACTTGAATAACAATTATCTTTCAAAAAATTGCAAACAACATTTTGAAGGTGTTATTTGTTATAATATTTTCGATTTCTCAAATTGCACAGAGTTGTATATCGCGTAAAGCAAGTGCGATGCCCATGTGTTTTTAAGAAAATAGCTGCTATTTTTGAGCCTTGCCATGGAAAGATCGCGTAAAGCAAATATCGGTTTAAATTTTGATATAATGTTTCATAAAAAATAATTAATTTGTTTTAATTGGTTAAAATAATTATTTTACTATTTTAAATCTAAGTATCAAGCGCCTGTATCTCATTAAGGCTATTAAAAACTTACATAAATATTGAGTTTAGTTTTGTCTTTCGAATCCACTCGAAACTTAACCGAAAGCACAATGTTTGTGTTGAAACCTAAATGTTTAAATTTTTTAATAGTTTCTTGCCAATTCCATTTATTTTCCTTATTCCAAGAGTCACCAAGAACCACGGGCCAGCCACCTACAATCTTTGAAAGGTTTTCAATATGTTTTTTACTCTTCTCTCTAATAGATTCTAAAAGGAAAACCATAAAACAAAATCATGTTATAATATTTGTTTAACGACTCAAAACTATGCTGAAAATTTACTTTCGTTCATGCACGCCTGGTACAAAAGATTTGGTAATTTTAAATAATTTGGTTCCCCCGTGGGTCTCTGTTTTGCAATAACACTTTTTAATTGCTCTCGAACTTGAGTGTCTAATTTTGTTAATTCATTCACATGATCTTGATCATGTGGTATTTTTGTGTTTTTAATATAATTTCCGCATGCAAATTTATAGAAATTATTGCAAGGTTGTTCATCTTCTTTCATTTTACTCAAAACCTCTTGTGCATACTCCCTCATAGCAGCGACGTCCTCCTGTTTAAAATCGAGACGTAACCTTTTGCTTGGGCTGCCACCAGGAACACTTTTTGTATTACCTCGCTGTTGCAATTTGCCTCGACCACTGGCCATAGCACCGGTTTTAGGTTCTAGTAAAAAGAAACAAAAGTTATAAAATGTTCTAGGTTGTTTCAAAAAACTCAGAATTAATGTACCTTTAGCCATTTTGTGTGCCAGCAAAACAAATATTACTATAAGACATTTGCTCAAAGTTATACGTCTTTGCCACCAATTTTTATTTTTACAAAAAAAAAAAACAAGTTATAAGAATTAAAAATAAAATAAATTATAAAATATTTCATTGCAAAAATCTAGGATAAAGAAAAGGTTTTTAAATATTTTTTTTTAACAAAGCAAATTTTTCATTTTTTTTTTTGAAAAAACAGCTTTTGTTTTTTTGATTATGCCTAATTTTCAATTTAAATTGTTTTAGCAAATAGTAAGCTATACGTTGGTGAAATTAACTAAAAAGATTTAAAGGGAAAGGTGTAAAATCGATGTGTATTTTTAGCCGCATATTCATAAAAAAATAAAATGAATTTAAAATTCATTTTAGGAAAATTTTTTATGAAAATTTTAAATAAAATGCATTTGAAATGCATATTAAATATATTAACTATTTAATTCATGTCGTTTAATTAATGTCGTGTCATTGGCTGGACGAAACCACACGACTGTGCTCACTTGCATGATATTAGGTAAGGTAAGAGTGGAAATCAGAATAACTGATATATTTAGACTCCATTAGCTGATTATGGTATAACGAAGACTCTGCTTAAGTAAAGTCTCCACTATCCAAACAACCACAGCTCAATATCAAGCCACTTACATGTTGTCTGTGCAATACGGTTTCGACTTTGACTCGCACGCGAAGGGCTCTGTACGGACACTAGAATGACATATCTAGTCTACGAAAATTAGCCTGTATAATATATAGTTTTGGATTTTTTTTAATTTTTGAAATCTTTTCGTTTTTAGAATTTTTTTAGTTTCGGCGTTTTTTTCAGTTTTGGCTATTTGTATTAGTTTTAGGAACTTTTTTAAATTTTAAGGGCAAATTTTGTAAAAAGAAAAGTTTTTTTCGTTTTGAAATTTGTATGGAAAAAATATTTTTTGAAATGAATTTTCGTTATTTTTCATACATATTTGAAACGTTTAGAAACGAAATTTTTTACAAAATCTGCCTATTAATATTAATTGTTGTAGTCTGTCTTAGAGGCCGGCGTAAACAGTTTTGAAATGTAAATACGTCTTGTTTCTTATGTGTATTTTCGTGGCATGTATGATACTAAACTAATAATAAATGCTGTCGCCTTATAAGCGAAGCACGATTTATGCATTGGTGTTTGTGTACATGAGTGTTAACAAGCGATGTCGGGGAGACTTCTTAATCGTAACTAACAATCAAAATAAGTAGTGTTGATGCGTGTATGCTTGTTATTTTGCACATTGTACGTTTGAGTGTGTGTGTGTGTGTGTGTTTGTAAGATGTATAAGCTATTATTATGTGTTTAAGGGTAGTTTTTTAAAGCAAGCGCACATAACTAATTTCAATGCATGTATGCTTTTGTATGTGCACAGAAAAATAAAATATCATACACACAACGTGTCTGAATATGTACATGCTTGACATTTGTTTACGTGCCCATGCATACAAAGAAGCAAGCATCACAAATTCTTCCGTCACAAAGTAATTTCTTATTTAATCCTACAGCTGCAATAACTGAAAAAAATATGTAGCCAACAGTATTTTTAAGCGTTTGTTTTAGAAGGCTTCGCTGCATTAAAGCATTTCAAAAATCGCTCGTGTCTCAAAAGTTCTTGTAAGTGGTCTTGTGCAGCACTTTAGTCTGTATAAAAACACATTTACATTCTGTTGTCTTTATATAATAATTGTCAACAAGTTCGATTTGGAGTACCTTTTAGTTTTTTATTGTTATATATGTATGTTCTTCTTTCTTCTATCACGAACAAACTCACATTTTCAAAAAAAAAATATAATAGTGTGAACCATGCCATACATTAATACATACATACAGAAATACATACATACATATTTATGCAGTAGCGGCGTAGCTCTTGTTGGTTGTTATTTCTCTTGTCACCATTTTATATTAAGTAAAACACTCATTCGTTTTTCTTGACGTAACCTTGGTAGTTCTTTTCTTTTTGGCTTTATTTTACACGTAATTTTATTATTGATTACACTGCTTTTTACACAGAAAAAAATATTTCCAAAAAATTTTCAAACAAACGTGTGTTTTGAAACAAAATTGAGCTTCAGTAAATATTTTTTACGGTTTCAGTAAATTATTTGTTCCAATTTTATTTTATGCAAATAAACTGTACAGAAGGATAATTATCTATATAAAGTAAATTTGTAACAAAATTTTTTAGATTTTTTTTTTTCATATTTAAATTTGTTATTTTTCAGTTAAATTTATTTTTATATACTGTAAAAAAATTGTCTATTTATTTTTAATTTTTCTACAAATTATTTTATAGATATAAAAAACATTTTATTTACTAAATAAAAAAATACATATTTAATTTTTTTTTGTAAAGATTTTTGTTTGCGGTTTTCAAACTTATTATATTTGTTTATTCACTTTTATTTGATTCAGTTATTTTTTTCTGAAATACTTAAAGTAATTTTTGCAAACTTTTTTTGCAGTGTCAAATTGTACTAAATTTTTTTTTTTAAAATTGGTAAGAATTGTTATTGTTTCAGTTATTTTATTTTATAGAACAAAATTGCTGAGTAACACAAAAAAATCTGAAAAAATGTTTTGCTAATCCTTGTAATATATTTGACTGAAAATATTTTGAGTTTCAGTTAAATTTTTCTCTAATGCCATAATAAGTTAACTAAAAATAAAATTTTTTTTCAGTTAAATTTTTACAAAATTGTTATCAGAATCTGCAAATTTCTTTGTAGGTCCGCATTCACACAAAATATTTACTGATTAAATGAATTTAGTTACTGAAAAAGAAATTTAGTTTTTTCTGTGTAGGAAGACTCCATTCCAGTGTTCATCTAATTTTATTAAATTTTTGTTATTTAAGTTCTTTTTTTAATTTTTCCCTTTATTTATATTTTTTTATATATATATATTATATATTTATATTTATTATATTTTTTTATATTTTTCTGATCTTGAGAAATTTATTAAGGAAAGTATAAGGTGATATTTATTTACTCCCTTATGCTACAAAAATTAATTTGTTCTTCTAGTAGGCTTTGGATAAAATTTGTACGGAAGTTTTGTTTTAACGTACATCTTAAACTCAAACTATTTGTGTTACATAAGGGAGTTAGTATACGAGTATATTGCACTTTGTTAAAAGTTTTTTATTTCACACGTAGTCGTATATTTTAGCAGTGGAAGTCGAGACTACAGCTTTGGGCGAAATTTAATGTGCATAATGAAAAAACTTACCTCATATTTTTCTGCATTATTTTTAGCGACACTTTTCAGTTGAACTTCGTTTAAACTAATACCCTATAAAATGGAAAATAATAAAAGCCTTAAGTATGTGACTACTTGATTGATTTAAAAACAAACAAAAAATAGTCGCGAACAATAAAAATTTTTTCGGTTAAGCGGCATTGCCCTCAAATCTGTAATTGTTTTTGATTTGTCGCTATTTATTTTCGCATATATGTTACCTTAATTATGAAATTATCTAAAGGTAAGATACCACGATAACCGCAATGCACCAAGTATTGGCCCATTTTATATGTCAAAAATAATATTCTCATGATTTGCCGCAATCAAATGCAACTTTGGTTGGGCAATCGTGTGAACGGTTGATAGGCAACCATGCCCCAATAAAAATTTAAAAAATGCGCCAATATTTATTGTGTTCTCGAGCAGCAATAAAAGTAGTAAATACGCGTCAGTTTCTTAAATTAATTTATTTTTTCGTGTGCGCCAAGTGTTTTCGTAAGTACAGTAAACTTAAACTTACTTTATAGGTATGTACTCGTAGATATAACTTATTTGAAAATTTAACATGGAACTGTGAGCCAATCTTCAGTCCATATATTTAGTTTTTATTCGTTTAAAATAACAAAAATTGCCTCTGCTTTGTATATTTAATGAGCACAAAATATAGAAAGCAGAGGCAATTTTATTTCTTTTAATCGAACAAACCATTATTACATACAAAACAAAACAGAAAAAAATTATTTTTAAAAAAAAATATTTGCACGTAAAACAAAACAAACTACCACAACAGCTGCTTTTTGTATTCCGCAAATATCTTCATCAATCTGCGTCCATCAAATTTTTATAAAATGGCCAATCATGTGACTGCAACGTATTTGATTGGCATAATTTAGTTATTGGTTTATTGGCGGCAATCGTGTGATCCTACGTTAAGTCATATGCATTTTTTTTTTTTAAATTCAATAAATATTTCATAAATATGAATCTAATTTATGTATATAAATCTAGAACACTTATGCCACTTTCACCACTTTATTGTAGTCACATATGCGAAAAAAAATTAAACCATCAATTTGAACTACTCTAAATAAGTCCGCCTAGATTTACCGCGGTCTGATGCAAATTGCTGAAGTAATACTTAACATAGACTGATTATAATAGAGTACAACACAAACACACAAACCAATTTTCGATATTATGATTTCTTCTTTTTTGAAATTAAAACAGAACTGAATGAGTAATTGCTCGTAGACGTCTTTTATACACTTCAAGGACTGAGCTTTTCATCACGATCGATTAAGCTCTTTTGTATATACATATGTAGTATATAATCTCATTAATTACTCCCATTTTTCTGTTAGAGTTATTTCTCTAAGAGCAGAGAAAATTCTTAAATTATTGCGAGTGTTACTAAGCGGTAAATGAAACGATGTATTTAGATAATGAGCAGGGGGAAAATATGTTCTAAAAAATTCGTTTATTTGTAAATGAAAATATATTTTTATTTAAAACACTCAGCAAAATTTACATATTTAATAAGACAAAAATAAAATAAGTAAAAAACTAAGCAACAAAAAAAACTAGCAAGGAATAACTGCTGTTTTAAAACAAATAATTTGATTTTGAAGTGTACGTTAAAACAAAGTTTCCAAACAAACTTTGACCAAAGCAAATAATGGAAATTATTATTTCTTTGATACTTACGATATCAGAACTTTGAAACTGTATACTTTGGATAAATAAGACAAACTTTTTATTATTATTTTTATTGCGATAAACAACATTACTGACCGAAATTCTCAAATAAAAGCCATGGTCTGTTATATCTAAATAATTTTTTATATATTAGCAAAGTTTCTTCAACTTCTACTCGGGGTCTAGCCTATTAAAAAGGGCAAAATCAAATTTTTATTGAACTATATGGAACGTTGAAAATGAAATTTAGATGTCTTAAAATAAAAACAAAAATGTTTACCAACAGATAGATATCTTGTGATCATATTAAAATAATAAAGAAATCTATAAAGTATCAAAATATGGCCCAAAAGCTTAAATTATGATCCGAAATTCGTAAATATGACAAAAATATGCGCGTAAGACTGAAATATACAATAACTTGCTTTAAAGAATAAAATATGCAAAAATATGCACTAACAAATCGATGCAAAAAATCATAAAAACTTCTGAAACGGATATTCTGCATTAATACGTCACAGAAGAAAAAAACATGCAATTCAAGGTCCCTAATAATGACTAATGACATCAGTATGATATCGTACTTTAGCACCACTCAGCTTCTGGGATTTGACTTTTGATGTATTTTCGCAGAATTAAAAAAAATCTAAGTAATGTTATTTATTATGCGATATTAGCCAGTGGCAAAAGTCATAATGATTCATCGTGACACACTGTGACAATAATAGTTCATCCATGACATCGGCTGAATTTTCTTTGGTACTATATATGTATATGAATTTTCGGAAATATTTTTTGTAGCAGGTATGAATCATTATGAATCAGTAGCAAATTTTGATGCAAATTTTCGATAACTCAGACACTTATGGCAGACGATATTAGTTTGAATCGTCGAAGACATATAGCAGCGTTCAGCTGGTAATCGGCTCATAATAAACAATGGCGCATATTCAGAAATTATCACTAAGTGTTTACTTTTTTAAGTACCTATTTAAGTTATTCATAGTTGACTACTTTCACCAGCAATATTTTACACTTAATTATGGGTAAAGCTGTAACTAAATATCAACTAACTAATACATTCAAAGAACAGCTGGTTGATTTCATTTACAATTTATTTGAAAAGTAAAATAAATTTGTGGACCTCTAACACGCACAAAACAACAATGCTCTTTATTTCCTAACAATTTCCTATATAATAATAATAATAATAATAATATAATATGCTCGCCTTATTGTCTTAATTTCTTGGTGAAAGCAGTTGCTGCGCTAGTTACGAATGGTGAATAATAGGTATAACTATCTATGAACTATTTTTTAGTTTCTGTTTTATTAGTTTCGACTTTGGTTATGATTTCTGAATATGCGCTAATAACGTTAACGTACTTAACTATTTTTTTGAATTCGTAAATAATTCGTAACGGCTGTTCCACAAAATCTTCGATTTCTGGACCGAGATTGTAATGATTTTTTTAATAAATATTTTCCGCTGAAAGTTCTCTCTTAGGCAGACAGCAAAAAGAAACAGAATTTGCTTTTAAGTTCCCCACAATTCCCAAAAAAATTAGGAAAATCCACAAAATAGGATTTTTTTTCAGTATTCCTGCTGTATTCTTTTTATTTTACGCCGGGTGCAAATAATATTTTTGAAAATGTTTAAAAACATATCATGTCTTAGGTTGGCGTGATATATTTTCTGGCAGCAGCCTTGAAATTTGAAAAAAAATTTCTTTAATTTGATATTTACATCGAAAATAGGTGCATTATGAAATGATCTGGTTCCTTCAATAAAAAAAACTTTAAACAAAACATTTCTTTGTAATATTTTTTATGGTATTACCTTTTAGATAAGTATAAGTAAGGGGTTGGTATTTTTGCAAAATATTTTGATATAACCGAAATAATTAAAAAAAAATCGATTTTTTTTTTAATTTTTATTTAAATTTAGTATAACTTTTGACTCAATTGTGCTTTCGATATTGATATTGATATCGAAAGCAGAATTGAGTCAAAATTTATACTAAATTTAAATAAAAATTTTCTAAAAAATTCGATTTTTCGGCGTTTCTTTTGCAGAAAAAGTGGGTTAATTTGATCAAATGTTTTTGAATTAAAAAAATTTTGTTATAAATCTACAATAAGCTAATCAATGTTATTTCAAATCGGACTTTTCCTTTAGCAAAACAGTGGAGCAAGGTTAGTAAAAGAGCCAAAACTTAAATTTTTTTCTAATATTGTAAGCGAAAAGCTATAAATGCTCTATACATTTTTTTAGGACTTGTATAAATAAATCTACTTTTAAAGTATTTTTTTTTATCATATCAAAAGCATTACCTTGATATTTTGTATTTTCTATTAAACTGAGGTGGCCCACTTTAAAGTCTTGTGGCTACGTTCCCCTTAAAGATATTGAGTCCAAATTGCAGACTTAAGCTCTGCAACACTTCCTTAAATGTCGTATAAATTTCCAGCTTAAAAAGTGCAAAACTATTTAATTTTTTTTCTAAAAAAATTCCGCACTGTGCAAAGTGTCGTTAAGAAATTGCAACGATATGTATGTACACTATTTTTTTTTAGAGATTTCTTAACGAATTCATTTTAAAACTGTTTAGTTAAATATTATTTTTCAACATTTTATTTAGTTACATACATACATACATGTGTATGTATATATATATATATATGTGTATAGACATGATACACGCTTTGATTTACTTGAGAATTTTCTTTAGTTTTCCAATTTGTAGTTGTGATATGCATTTTTCTTATTGATGTTTTAAGTTTTTACTGAAATTTAACATACATGCATACATACATACATGTATGCATATATTTTTACAAAAGTTTTGTTAACAGCTTTTGTTTTAGAAATGCCAGAAATAATATCAAAGTCAAGGAAAAATTTAAAAAAAATGTTTACATTGATATATACATAAATACATGTTTACATATTTAAATAAACAAGAAAATACAAATATCAAACAACTGCTCAAATAATAAAAACTACTCAATTCTAGCAGTGCTAGATGAGACACATTTTGTCTGTAAGATGAATTTCAAATCGAGTTGAGAGCTACCTACGCATTATTTGAGAAACTGTTTCTTGTCAGTGCGTTGGAAGTACTTGCAGAAAGATCAGCAAAGATTTTTCGTGTAATTGATATAAAATCTATCTGTAAAATTAAAAATAAATGTGATCTAAGTATTTATTTAAAACAAAAATTGGTCACGTGCGACAGTGTAATTGTGCATTTAAATAGTTTTTTCTTAAAAAAATAATCTATATTTGTAAATATGTATATACATATGTATGTACATAATTCTAATTACTTACATTTATATGAGCATAAATGGCGGCAAAAAATTAATAGTGTTGTAAACGGTGCAAGGAAATTTTGAAGGAAGATCAAATAAAATTACAAAACCATAAATTTACAAACCAGAAAAGAATTCTGTTAATTTAAATGATTTCTAGTAAGCTTGCTGACATAAAATTTCGTAACAGAAACAAAAAAAGTATCTGAAAAAAATAGCCCGTGAATTATGTCCCGTGTGACAGTTATAAAATAATAAATTGTTTATCTTTTTTATGTTATATTAAAATCACAGCGATGCAAAAAAAAACTTAAACTAATTAAATTGAAATATCGCCTCAGGTTTCGCTTAAATAATCATTTGAAACGATTATATTGATGAAAACGTAAAGTTTACCAAAATGAGCGTTAGCACTATTTAATGAATAAATAAGTTATAAGTTTTATTCTTTCTTCTTAGCCATGTTATGCAAAGACACCAGTATGCTGGTATTTACTTTTCGATCTTAAAAATAGAATTGTTTTTCAAGAAAATAAACACTTAGCATAACTTAAATGAGCTTTTCATAAACACTTGTTGTTTTCAAAAATTAAAACTAATTGGCAGGCAAAATATTTAGAGTTTCAAAGTAGATTACCCATAAACTCTTAATCATTAGTATTGTTTTCCTACCGATCTTATTAAAACCTCTTCTTTTACGCCTAGTTATTGTCAGTTATCGCTTGTTCTTTTTTTTTATTTCTTGCTAACCAAGTTTAACGCAACACGTGTATGCAAATATTTGGTTGAAATAAAATTTTGTTAAACAAAACTCATAAGTAAGCATTTATCATAATTTTAATTGTATTTTCCGATGAAACTGTGTTATTAACCAAATTTTAAAAATGAGACGAAGCTACGTAGTTTTATTTGGTTGTGAAATAACGCTTCATTAAAGTATACAGTGAAGTATCTACTAACGGACATATGTATCTCCAACATGCGAACGGTTTCCTAGTTCTCTTGAATTCCGAAGTGGCTTTAGAACAAATAAATCTATACTAACCAAATATTACATACATTCTAAAGAAATAAAGCCAATAAATTAAATTGCTTAGAAAGTACATGACACCCGAACCAAGACAAAATACTTTTATAATTCATAGCAGGTTGTAGGAATAGGTATTGCTATAAACGGGTGTGCTGTTAGCTTAGGTAGATTAGTGCAACAACTGCAAATCAAATGACGGTGTTGGAGAGTCCGGGTTCAAACACTGCTTAGACCCAACAATATCAACATCAAAAAAGTTACAGTATAATAATATAAAAAGACTATAAAAACTAACCAAACGCACAACAGAAGTAGTGTAAGAATGAAAAAAAAAATTAAGTTTCTCTTCTCTGTATCTATTGTTATATCACCAAGCAGTGTTGCCAAAACGTTACAGGCATTTCCCACCATATAACACCTGAAAATCCGCTAAAAACCGCTAGCTGAATAAAAATAAACGCTAATATAACCGCTGAATTTTTTATAACCAGTATATGTCTTTTTTATGGTTTATTACATTATTTACATATGCATAGATGTATGTATGTAATTCCCCAATATTTGTAAGCAAAACTCAGCCTACTCTTTAAGTATGTATCTTATTTCCATACAAAAATATCGAGCCAGGAAAAAGTAGAATCCAAGGGACTATTCCATCTTACAATATTAATGTTTAAGCTGAATCAGTATCTTTTCAATATTTTCTGCGATAGACCCCAATTATTCTACACGTGTGGAATAATATCTTGCCGTTTTGCTTGAAGTATTTGTAAAATATTGTTAAAATTTCCTGACTTTCTGACTATCTGAAATTAAAAATAGTGTTAATAAAATAAACTCCATGGCTCAATTCACCATACTCAGTGGTCCAATCACCCAGTTTTCGGTTTGTTTTCCGTTTGTTTAAAGATTTGTTTCCTATTTTTTTTAATACGAAAAGAATGATTAAATTGGTTTGTAATATAATTTTAATCGAATTAAATTTTATTCACTAATTATGAGATTTATTCACTTTTATACTCGTATGTATATACATATGTATGTTATTATTTTTAACCTCTTAACGTTTCACATTATACTACACGACCACAATATGTCAATTTTTTATCTGCAAAAAAGTGACGTTAGTTTCTTTTCTCTGTGCGTGCTTATATCGAAAAAAAACTCTACATAAATACCAGGGTACGTGTCGCAGAGCTGCGTTAAAAATAGTTTATTTTGATTCAATACCTTTCTTTATAAGTTTCAGAAAAACGCTGAAAATCCGTCAACTAAGAAATTCTTCCGCTAAAATTCCCTTTGGTGGTTTTTTAAATAGACTTGCCGCTAATGACAACAAAATACAGTCATATATAGCGGGAAACCCGCCGTTTTGGCAACACTGTCACCAAGACTCATTTAGCTGAATATAATGGAATGTAACTGTAAGGATAGAAAACAGCTGACTAATATTGCTATGTGAAAAGTAATGTAATGATTCCTACGTTCCGGCTATATCTATATAACCATTTTAATTAGTTTTCACATAAAAATATCGATCCGCTGTTCCCTACCGTTGACTCTAAATGGGTCAAAGTGAGATTTTTCAAAATTTGACCCTTCGGATAAATATGAAGAAAATTTTACCTTTGATATATAGATTTTTAAATTTTTCACTACATTAATGGAATGTTTCACAATAACGAAAGAAAACTTTCGAGTGAAGATTTATATTGAAAAAAAAAAAATATGTAATTTTGTTTTTGTTTTCAATATAAATTGTGAGTCGAAAGTTTCCTTTCGTTATTGTGAAACAGGCCATAAATGTTCTTCTATCAAAATATACAGAAGGTTGATTTAAAAAAAAATTAAAAAGGATCTTTCTATATTAAAGTTACGCTAAGTACATATATTTATATGTTTTTTTATGTATAAATAAAGCTTTAACAGAGCTACTTAGTGAATACTACAAGAGTCAGCAGTAGATTTTTAATGATACGCCTTTCATTGAGTACCTGAATAGTCCAAATAAAGTTAAAATATAAAAAAGACATTCGCCCTTATGCAAAAAAATATTTTACTACAGCTTTAAAGTTCATATTAGTTGCCAAGAACTTTAAGGCTAACATTGCTTTGTTAAGAAATTGTATGCAAAACACAACTTTAATTATTTTGTTATTTAATAATAAGTACTGGTAACACCACCGTGTTCAACAACCACTTCACAGCTTATGATGTACAAAATTGAATAAAATTTCTTTCGGGTATTCAAATATTTTTTTATTTTATTAAATAAATTTTTATTTTCTTGAAGTAAAGCAACCCAATTTAAGTAATATGAGCTTCTGACATGGTAGTAAAACAGATAAACATTTCTATGAAGTATACGTAAAAAAATATGGGGAAGAAAGAAATATTATCACAATTTCTTTTATTCGAATGAAATGAGTATTTGAATACCCAGTTTTTTCGATTTGTTTTGATTGTATGTACATCACTAAAGCATTTTGGTGCAATTGTATTTATATTAATATTTTTTTTATGGATTTTACGATTTTTTTTTAATCAGTTGGATAATTTGATGACAGAAATCCATTACATGACAGAAATAATAAATCTAAGCTAAGAGCTAACACTTCTAGCTTCATTTTCAGATATAACATGAATCAATATGTGTTATATTAACAAAAATATTTGAGGTACAAAATACACAATTTGAAAATATCAACTTTAAGTAGTCTTAACAAACGTGGGGACATACTTTAGAAATTTGATATAATGATTTTTTTAGAATACAACTTTACTTAACATTGCTTTGCAAAGCTTTGCTAAGTTTTTTTGCATAAGACCCTTAGCTAATTTCAAGTATTATTTTTCGAACTTAATTTGTTTCTATGCTTATGATTTGAACGGGCTAAAGTTCATATCGCTTTTTAAGCCAAATTACATGTGATAATTATTAATGAACAAACAACATTAAAATTTAATTGTAAATATTCTGACAACACATAGTTGAACGCTAAACCTTCATCATCAGCATACTTCTGTGTTGATCCACTGTGTGTGGTGTCTGTCAGTTGATGTAGATTTCTGCCTTATATACGAAACTTTCCTGCAAATGAAATTCGTGAATTGTTTTGATTCATCGTATTTCAATTTGCTGAAACGTGTTTTTTGTAAAGAAAGCCCAAATTTACCATCTATTATTTACAACAGACTTACCATTGTCGTTTATTCTTTACTAATTATGCACATGCTAGTTAATTTGCTTATTTTTGTTCTACTTAAGACTTATTCAAAAGTTGAGGGTGGCGTTGTCTGAAGTAGTTAGCACATTAACTACCAAAGCAGTTCTTGTAGGAAAAGTTCTAGTGATGGAGGCAGAAACACTGGTCACTGAACTACACCAGATTCAGCGGATGCTAGTTCTAATGAAACATCAGAGTGCCTTCCTTTGTCGGGTTGCGCAGCAGAATCATCAAATGCTTTAATACTCCTCATTAAAACCAAAGGCGGTGCAAAACTGCATTATTAAAAAGCACGCTTAAAACAGAGTTGTAAAAGAATGAAGCTTTCCTTTATCTCTTTCTTCACCACATGTCTGCTCTATCACTATCTCTTGCCTATCACCCTCATTCACTATCATCTCTTCAATTCATAGGTAGCGGAAAGGAATCATTGTATAAGACCCAAGTGACCCGCACTCTAAATTTCACGCTTCCTTGCTAGCAGACTGCTAACCTAACCTAACCTATTAAAAAGTTAAGCATATTGTGATATTCTGTGGTCATTAAATTTGCTTCATCTTTATAATACTTGAAATTATTCTTATACTATTTTCGTATCTTAATTCTATTTTTAGTTTATTTTAATAGTTTAAAAATGTAATTTTACAAAACAACTAATGATTTTATTTTCTGTGTTTTCTCTTCATTTTAGGAACATTTGTGTTGTTATGGCGTCGTGGTATAAATGTTTTAACCGCTTCAAATATTATGGTGACACGAGATGAACGTATAAGACTGATAGATGGTTATAATTTGGAATTATCCGACCTGGAACCACAAGATGCTGGTGATTATGTTTGTCAAATAAGTGACAAAATAAATCGCGATCAAGTGCATACAGTGGAAATATTGGGTAAGATTTGAAACAAAATTAATAAATAAATGAAAATAAAAATATTTATATATTTTCTTGTTAAAGTACCGCCCAGTGTGCGTGCCACTCCTACCTCGGGCAATCTACAGGCCCGCAAAGGTGGTCCAGTAACTTTGGAGTGCAAAGGATCGGGTAATCCAGTGCCCTCCATATACTGGACAAAAAAGGTAAGTAAATCAATTGCTCTGCCTTTATATTAAAATTTTAATTATTTGCTGCAAAAATTTGGCCAAACTTCGAGATTTTTTCATGATAAAAAAATGGAAAATTTTTTTATTATAATATTGGTTTTTTTGCTTGAATTAAATTAAATTTATTTCACATTTTTATTTTTGGCGGTTTTTATGTGTTTCTGTTTTAATGAGAGGTGATGTCTTTTATTTTTTTTTTTGCTTCTTTGGTTTATTTGATGTAATAAAAGCTGAAATCCATTAATGAAATTAAATTATCTTCATGGTAAGGAATAGTTAAAGAAGAAATAGGCGAAATAAAATATTTAATTGTACAAAAAATTTAAGAAAAATGCACAAAACTTTGTAAAGAGAAAAACTACTAAAAGAAATCATTGAGTTTTATAGAAGTTGTTATTTGATATTGCGAATATGCCACGTGCTGCTAGATTTAATAGTAGCAATTCAAGCTTAAAAGGTTTAATAGTGAAAATTGTTGGTAAAAATATAGCTAAACACATCGCTCATTTACTTGAACGATGTCATAACTCAAAAGATTTGATTTTTGAGTTCAAAATTTCAATTACAATTCTCGAATCGTGTTATTTACATTATGCAAGAATTTATGGGTAGTTTCCACCATGCAAACAAGCGACTTGTCTAGAAAGTTTGTATAGGACTCACTTAAGACTTTTAGTATTTTTCATACATATATTTTTTATAGACAAGTCGCTTGCTTGCAATATGGAAACTACCTGTTAATACCCTGCAGGAGAATGGGCGTCAATTGTCTAAAAGCTAGTAGTATAATTACTAGAACAGCAAGATCTATTGCGAAAAGGGTTAAAGTTGTTGTATAAAATTATTATATATGAAGTAGTTCAAAGATTGCAAAATAAATTTTGAATGTCTAACAGAGTCCTTGCATTGTACGAAAATTAGTATTATACAATTATTAAAGTTTTATGTTCACCTAAATAATAATAATATAATCAAGTAATTACAATTAACCTTTTATATTTTTGAATTTTGATAAATAATTGCGAATTTTAACTAACAGTTTTCAATGGGTAACAAAGGAATAAAAGCACCAATTTTATAGAAATTTTCTTTGCAAAAGAACTGGTAATAAACTAGTCCTAAACCAGTACCAACGGCACTAGTAATTTTTTAAACACACTCAATGTTAATTTGAGCATTAATATGTTATAGGAAAGGTTACAGTTGGGAACTAGTGGTAGTGATTTCTGTACTAGTAAATTACCAGTTGGGCACTAGTTCGATTTCCTGGAGGGTATATACAAACATATATTTTGTTCTAACAAAAAACTTGATTTAAAAAAAACATTGAAATTATTAAAATTCACTACTAAATGATTAAAATTAAGCAGTCTGAAGAATTTTTAGATGATCGTGAACCAGCTTATCGGCCAGCAATTGTAAAACTGGCGGACAAATTTTAACTGTTTGGAAAGTTAAAGATGTGGAAAATTGAACTTGTGCATGTCGGCCTAGAAAAGCTGTACATATTTCTGTTGTAGTGTTAAAGAAAACCCAGGATTGTGCAGTTGTCATAGAATCAAAACCTTTCGTAACAAGTGCGCTTTTCTTGGGAACTTTTTAAGTAGGGCACAGTATTAGTGCCTTTGTACTTTTAACTCAGTAGGGTCAGTTTATCAAGTTCATCAGAGAGTCTGTTGTGTGAAAAACTGCAGAGTTAGTTCAATGTAAACAACAGCAAAGTTAACATCGTAGTATTCAGTTGCAAATTATTTGATAATAAATGTTTTAAAATTTCTTAACATCTGTGCTGAGTACGTAAAATATCTAATTTGATAAGAATACAAAAATAACGTAAAAAAGATATCCATAATAAATGTTAGCATTGCACTATTATCTGCCGAAAAGGCTCTGCTAAAGTTTTGGTGTTTGTCTCTGCTAAATCAATTTGAATTTATGTTTTTACAAACAACTATCAAGGTCTTAAATTTGTGCTAATAGGCATAAAAAGCCACATGTAAATGGCGATGTTTAATTGTGATCTGTTAGGGTTAACCTAAAGTACTTATCATATTTTACAGACGTTGTGTCTAAAGATGATAGATTCCATGATATTTTTTATTAACAAGATTTTTTATAGGATAATAATAATCAAAGGCTTTTGAATATTATTGACTTGGATGATCTCGAATATGTCAAAAAAAATCTAGATCAAACTCCGCATTGAAGAAAATATGTATTAGATTTAAATTCAACGTATTTGCAAGATCACAAAAAGGGAAATAAAAATTATTATTGCTAAATCATGTAATCAAAAACAAATAATAGCGTTTTAAAATTAAAACATTAAAACCAACTGTTATAACTTGGTTTTGCCATACAAATTGTTTTTGTTAAAACCAACTCAAAACCATTTTAGAATTAGTTTTAAGTTGGTTTTATGAAATGCAACCTTGTTTTCGCTACGCTAAATTTAGTGGTGCCAAGTCAAAATGACCGAAAGCAGCTGATAATGCTTAAGCCAGTGAATAACAATAGATGTCATATGAAAGATTTTCATCTTTAGAATGGATGCAGTAGCAACAATAATCAAAAAATTATGGAGAAAAAATTGTTTTTTAGAAAGAAAACAACGAAAATATTTTCATTGACCTATGGGAAGGGAAAATAAACAATATGGCTAACATCGATCCACCGATACATACATTTTATTTTGTAATGTATTTGGAAATTTTTTATATACAATAACTTGATTTTTAAGCACTTCTTCACTTGGTATTACTAGTTCCATAATTTTAAAATATTTAATTAAAAAATTTAAAGTAATTTCTTTTTTAAAGCGGATTGTAAAATTTCCAAGTTTTTCATACAAACAAAAACAGTTGTTGTACAGTTTGTCAAATAAGTGTTATAAAAGTATAAAAAATTACAACAACAAACCCACGCATTTCTGCAGGAGATTTATTTTATTTTTGAGCAAAGTTATTAGACAGTCTGTGAGTTAAAATCTTAATTTAACAAACTTTCAGTGTGAGTGCAAAATCAGCTGTTTGTGGTTTTAACTTTCAGTGTGAAAACACTATTAAGCTTAAAGTTAAAACATTCAGAATAATGTAAAAAATAATTATTAAATTATTTAAAAAATCATTTTGAGATTGTGCCTCTTATTCTCAAATCCATCATCCATCAGACCATGGTGGTATTTGCCCAGAAATGTTTTTCAAAAATAATAATGTGAGCTGCTTTAAGCTTATTGAAGGGAATACTGTTCTATTCTATTTTGTTCGAAACATTCGAATATTCATCATCCCTTAAAACTATCTAAACATCGTTTGTGTCACCTGCAACTGACTCTTCAAAAACGAAATCATCGTAGGTGTCAAGGCACATTGACACCAGGTGGTGCCGATTTACAATTCTGCATATTCGCCTTGTGTATTTGTTAATGTAAAACTTCCTGCTGTCAGAATATTTCCTAACGTTTTTCTTTAATCTTAAAGCAGAGAAATTATCAGTTGATCTTCAGCTAGTGAATTGATATCACCTGATGTGAATTTGCCTTGGTAGATCTAAAAAACTTTGGAATTTTATCATTAGTTCATTTCCGCTGAGGATGATTCATTGTATCATACGACTTAAGAGATAATATAGAGCTCGCCATCTTTTCATCATTTTCTCATATCAAAAATAATTCAACAATTAACCGTATACAAGATTGAAAAATGCTCGATGCAGCCATTTTAAAGACAATCAAACATAAAATAGCGATGCTCGTCTAATCGATGAATGTTAGTACTCTAAGGGCAAATAAATCAGTCAATGATTATATGTATTTTATTTTTAAATCTGATTTAAACACAAAATTTTGTTTTTCACCACAAAATTAAATGAATCTTAAATAGCCAACATTGTGGATTTAAGCGTTGTTTAAGTTTTACAAACATACCATATGTTTTGTGCATGTGTGTGTTTTTTGAATGCATGTACATACATGAACATCATGTGGTCATATTAAAAATAATTTCGTTTAATTTTCGGAAATATACAACAAATGTAACACAAATTTTCATTTCATGAAATATATAAATAGAAAAATGCAATCCGATGCTCTTTTTGTATCATAAAATGTGTTTTTTGCTATTTAATTTTTCTGCAATTTGATAAATCAACTTTCTTATTTATGTTAAACAGCTGTTCTTTGGAAAGCTTTCCATAATATTTGGAAATATTGTAGTGCTACCATACTTTCAACATAATTTGATATTAACTTTAATTAGCTACTGAAAAAATGAAAGTGTATTTAAATCGATTTTAATATTTTGTGAAAATTAACTCAAACTACATTTAAAAATTCAGTGATTTATTAGCTATAAGGGTAATTGTATTCAGGGAAGCAAACGTTGCCGTTTGCTGATTTTGGTACCCTGAAATAAAACAAACAGCATTTTTTTACTTCAAAATTTCATGGTTTTATAAATCTTGTAGAAATTATAAAAATAATAATTATTTTTAGATTCTTTAATTGAACTGTAGTGAATTTTAATCAGAAATAATTCATAGTCAGGCTCAAGTTCAGTAATTTCAATTCTTATTGAATGAACTATTTTTATTAATTAATGTAAGTTTCGAAAGAAGAGAAGAAAAATTAAACTTAGACTTTAAACTGGGGGAAATACCGATACTTTTCTGTACAGCCACGCACTTCATCACTTCAGCACCCTAGTCTATCTACTTGGGTAGATATTCTTATTAACATCAGCTATTTAACTTAAATTTACAATGAAACGGAATATGATAAATAATAATTATTGAAAGGACCTCATTAAAAAATTTATTTTATATCTGCTTTTTTTATTTAAACCTGTGTCTTCTTAAACATTACAAGTACTTTTATATTAAAATTAAGATTAAGCAAAACAATATTTCAGTTAATGCAAATTTTAACTTTCTGTACCAATTTTTCTAAGTAAATGGAATATTTTACTCTGGTCTTGCAATAAAAATGTTTTACTTAAACCAACTTTGGGCTAATGGCAATAAAATTTATTTAATCTACTACCAAATAACAGCCATTTGCTGTCATTAACTTTAAATATTGTCTTAAATTATCTTTATTGCTTGAATTAGTTTCTTAAATCATTGTCAAGCAACAAACAACTGTCGTTTCCTTTAAATGAAACACTATGTATTTTTCTAATAGATTTTTATCAGGTGTTGACACATTTAAGTAAAAATCTAAGTTAATGACAACATTTCAAGATAATAAACAACGTAATTATTTTGTTGCAAAAAGCTTTAAACAGCAACTCACACAAACAGGCTACAACAAAATAAATAACACAAAAGCAAGACTCATAAACACATGTTTATATGTAAAACATGCATAAGCCCCACTGCCCAACTTACATTATAAACATTTTGCTAAAAGGACATTAAATAGAAAACCGAATAGTAGACACACAAAATACATACATACTCGTACTTAAATGCAAACGTTCTCTGCGTTAGACATGTATTATACAGTGTGTATGTCTGTGTACCTTGCAATGAATAATGAATAACAATGTGTGGTCATTTAGTAAAAACAAGCACAAAAACTTATTCACCAGCTATAAAAGGACATTAAATTGACGGTCACCAGCAAGTACTTATAACGCATTAATTTAAATGATGGTAAAAGGCCCTTTAATTTGCTAGACTGATTTAAGCTCATGCTTTAGCCTTGTTTTAACAAATCTATAATGAACTGCTTATGAAGTTAGAATTTTTCATGAGACGCGTTATTTTATTTAACTATATATTTAAAAAAAATAAGGACAAGCAAAAGTTAATTGTGTGTTACCTTTCCTGTTTGTTGTTCTAGAAAATGTCATACTTAGTCTGCATATAAAATCAGTAATCAACGAAATGGGCAATTTGTTATTTATGAAACCATGTTTAGGATCTAATGTATTTGATTATTTTTAGCAGAAAATAATTTCCTGCCTGCATCATATAATTGAAGCCCCTTTAGTGCTTTAATTAGTGGGGCCCCACCAGGAAAACGGGAGCAAGTAAAAGAAAGTCTGATTTATTATGTCTGGTGTCGGTAAAGCATATTATTATTCCAAATTAAAAGAAATTATCTTACTACGTTTTTAATTTTTTTAAGGGTCTTACAATAAAGACTTCCGAATTTTAACAGTTGAAAGAGGCCATATTGTTGGAGCTACTTCTAAAATTTGTTCAATTTGTGCCAGCGCGTGCTAATTAAAGGGTGATTTTTTAGCAAGTTTATTTTTAGCAACACTGTGATGGGCAGCTCAGTTGTTTTCGTATATCGTACACTAAATCATAAACAGTCACAACTCAAAATTATTAAAATGACTTTATTTCTTTATAAACCAGGTAATTGAACCAATCTCTAACGACTGCAAAAACTTTTTATGCGATACAGTCTTCTTGAAGAACATAAAAATCTGAAATTTTATGGAGTTGTGACTGTTTATGATTTAGTGTGCGATATCATGTTAAGGCTGGTACTCTGTTGAAATTTGTGAAAAATGTTTACCAACATTGATTAATTCGTACAAAAAATTTGGCATATAACCAATATTAACTGCGGCCTGAATTCCATACGAAACAAGCGGTACTCTACTTATTTCGTATGAAAACTTAAATGTTGAAGATACATTTCAAATGTTTATCCCAAGATAAACAGAGTAACATTTCTGCAACAATTTTTCATAAAAAATTTGTGTAAATTTTTTTAATGTACTTTGGCAGCATTTCGCGTGAAATGTTGAATAGAGTACAGGCTTTACTGTTAAACATCGACTTACAAATGAACAACGCTTGCAGATCATTATATTTTGTTATTGAAAATCATGTTCGGTTAAGAAAGTGCATCAGTGCACTTCTTTCATTTGATGGTCCGAAGTTGGTGATTGAATTTCGCAGCAAAATTATATTATTGAACATCAAACCACCAACACCAACATACGTAGAGAGTGGACAGAGAAAAATATCACAGCCTTATCCACCATTCGTAGCAATTGGGCCTCTCCCAGTAAAAAAAGAGACTCCAAAACAGTCATGAAAATGTAGAGTTTGCGATCTGGAAGTAGTGAAAATTTCGATCCGATCTAATGATTTTTACATAGGGTTGTCATTGCAAGAAGTTCTCTTTTTCGATGCCTGGTCACTGAATTGGAAGCGATATTAAGAAAAATTCCCTTTTTTGTGTTCTATGATAATATTTTCATCTAGGAAAAATGATAACTAGTTCCCTATTTTAAAATATCGTTTCTTTTTATACGAATTTAAGCCCGAAACAGTGTTTTCATGTAAATTTAAGCAAATAACTTTAAATTTTAGACTAAAATTAGGTCATAAATTTCCTTAAAAAAAATATTATTTATTTATATTATCTTATCTTATCTTTATATTATCACCATAGTCGCCCTACCGAGAGGAATATTTGCAATTTGGTGCTTACCCATATCTCTAGAAAGCCTTAGATTTCCGAAAAACATAGCCGATCTCCATGAGAGTGTAGCGACGGCACATAGACCATACTTCGGTAAATTGTGTGCCATGACCACTACAAACTTCTATTATTGGCTAAAAGGGCTGTTGAGCAGTCTTACGATTACTCTGATTTTCATTAAAAAAAAAAAAAGGTGAACGTCAAGAAATAAAACTAGATAAAATATTGAATAGAGTCAGAAATAGGTAGTAAAGTATACAGGGCGCCAGTTACATCTACATCATTCTAATTGAAAATAGCGACTGGTAAAGTGTAGGGATGTTAACATGGAAATTTTAATTTACATTTATATTTTTCTCTTTCACTTTTTTCCAGCCAATAATTGAAACATAAAATGTTTGCCTTAAGATTCAATTCAATCATTTTTATGTATCTTAAGTCTGGCGGTATTCGATATCGAACTGAATTTCAGAATATTTCCATATGAACTCCTATATTTACAGTCATTCGATCTTTACCTTAAGTATTGCTACATAAACCTCGATCCAACATGGTTTAAGATTTTAAATAGTCTTGCTATAGTGACTTATGTAGTGCGATTCAGTAACTTTTAACGATCTGACAATCGTAATTTTTGCCTTTAGATTTTGTCGCTTAAAATAACGATTGTGTGGATATGAAACTTCTTTTTAACGATAGGACTCAGCTGATATTTTCTGTTGATTTTTGTCGATAAAATTAACAGCACATAAATTATTGTCGCTTAAATAACGATACAGGTTACATTGACCTACAGTTAATATTGTTAAAAATGTAACTGAATAGCAAATTCAATAAATTTTCATCATAATTATTTTAACGACTTGATTATCGTTAAAAAAAGTTAGTGAATCGCACAACAGAAGTAACGAAAAATTTTTGCAATTCAGAAAAAATAATTTGTTGAAGAATTAGCTTCAAAAATAAACCCAAACAAAACTCGTTTTCAAAAAAATTAAAACAATTTGATTTTTGATGATTTTCCGTATATTAACTATAATCATTTTTTTCGAATTTGGATGAGAAAAATTTGCCAAACATATGTTTTGGGCCATTTAATATCAATTTTTGGTGATTTTCTGCTGAACTGTTAAACTAATACTTTATAAACATTTAATGCTAGGAACACAACTAGGACGAGCGACGAATTTTGTTCACCTCAATGTATTCTTCGATAAGCATCTGCAGCGTAAATTCGTCGTGTCAAGAACAATAACGACGAATTTACTCACTGAATTCCTCTCTCATATTTGATAAAGTTGGTTGTTGTGTATACAAAGACGAGGGACTGAGAGAGAAAATTGTTTTTTTTATCGTTCGTCGGCGTACAAAAAGAAATAAATCTATCTCAGAGTTCGTCGTTCGCCGTCGACAACTTTCGTTCGACGGTGGTGTTGTGTTCGTTTTAATATGCACAAATGTGTTTTATTTCTTATGACGAAAGTTCGCAACACCAAATTCATCGTTCGTCCTAGTTGTGTACCTAGCATAAGATTAAAAAAATATTTAAGTAAAAACCAAATTTATTTTCAAGTACATAAATGTGATTTTGGCGAATTCTGGCGATTAAAAATAAATAAATTTTAACACAAAAAAAAATATAATAAAAATTTTTCCATTTTACAAAGTCATCAAATAGCATATTGACATTTCCACAGGAATGTCAACTTTTTGTAGCATGCGACACCAAACAAATATATTTGGTTTTTCAAAGAAAATTACTCTTTTTTTTACTTTTTTATAGTATATTTGTGCAGGCCGTCAGCAGCTCTCTATTAGGCAAAATCTTGAGGAAACTTTATTTACATTGTTCTGAAATAAAAGGTTAATTAATTGCTGTCGCTCGTGACAATAAACGAACTTTCTCGTAGAAATGCCTACATTCAGTGTAAACAAAACAATTTTTTGTGATTAAATTTTAATTAAAATCGTTGTGCTTACTTTTTCGTATTACTGGGGGTCTACTATGTAAGTTTTTTTTTTATGCTTATAACATGTTAATTCTAAAGCATTTGCTTTCGAATCGAATACAGAGTATACCCCATGTACTTCAAATTCCCTCACCAATACAGTTGCAAAATATTTTTAGGTTTTCCTTGAACTGTATTTTAGTTTTTTTTTCCTCAGTATTTGGAACTTTCTTATATTTTTTTGAGTTCTATAGCACTCACAGATACAGTACAGTACAGATGCAGATAGTACAGATTTTACTAATTTAAGAAAAATCGGTTTCCTTAAATATTCTCCGAAAAATACATACTTATCTTCATATTAAACTCCAAATAAAATTGAAATACACAATTTTGTCTTTAACATGCAACCCAATTTAAATAAAAAAAATGCAAGCATATATTTTATTGAACTTTTCCAACGAACTGAAAAAAAAACCTACAAATCCTGCATGTCTTTTGAAGAAAATATTTCCTCATCAACATTTAACTATGATGGCAATGAATTTCATTTAAAGCTGAACATATTTAAAAAAAGGAAAACAACAATAATACTAGGTCAGTTTGATTATTCTGCTTTTTGTTGCCATAAAGTGAAATGGAGGAGGCATAAAAACAAATTTTTCCCAATAATTCTTCTTTGTTCTTTATTTTTTAGTTTTATTTTGTAAATAAAGCAAACCAAAAAGAAATAAAAGGATAAAAATCGAAGGAAAAATTTACATTTACTTTGCATAGTCATCATATATTTTGTTTGCAGTTTTAACATGACATTGCAACCAAGTCATTCGCATTAATTACAATTTGGCAGGCAGTCAGGCAACCAGCTTGGCACAAACAAGGCGGGTCTTTAGTCATGTCAAAGGCTACAAATGCAACCAACAGAAAAACAAAATATAACTAAAAACATGCAACCATAAGGAAAGGTAGCAAGCAATAGCAACAACATCATATGTGGCATAAGTATGTATATCTGCTGTTGTTACCTGCACTTAAGTTTTTTTTTTTTGCTTCGTTTCATGACTTCCTAAAGGTACCTGCCACACACAGCCTTAATAATAGGGACACCATGCTATCAAGTCATGTGAAGATTCTCAGCAGAGAGCCAGTGCAATATCGGTATATTGCCAGGAAATGTTTGTCTTTCTTTCAAAATTCCACTGCACATGTACTTTAGAGGGAGTGTGTAATTTCTATGGCTTTTTTGTTTCCTTGCAAAAATATCTTTATGTTTTTTATGTTTGTATGCAAATATGACAGTAAATATGTGTGTGTGTGTGTGAGTGTGTTTAAGTGTGCATGTGTCCTTAGCAGTATGTGGCCTTTCTTTCACCTTTTAGTAAAGGTTTTTCTTTTTTGGTTTTGTGTTAAATTTTTTTTACTCTCCGTATTCATTTGTTAAGTTATTGTCATCATCTATATGATGTATTTCCTGCTTCGTTTTTTTTTTTTAAGTAAAAAAGAACTACATTTTTTCACCAAAAGCTTAACATGAAGTAGATTTCGTTTGTTTTTTCATGATTCTTGTCTGTTGCTTTTAGTCTGGCAGTTTTTTGTTAAAGAAAATTTTACCTAAAGTTTTGATGGCAATAAAAAGGCAGTTTGAAAAGTGTTTAAAAACAATTGCAGAAATTCAGCGTTTTAAATATTGGTGGGTGGGGGGGGGGGGGGTGGTGTTCTCTTGGTTAATAGGAATTTGTGAAATGAGACCAAAGCGAAATAATGCAAATCAAATCGTTTTTTCGATGTATGAATGTATTGATTTTTTTTATTATATGGACAATTGAAATATTAATTTATATATCATATTATTTTATTATATTTAAGATATCAGATTCTTCACCTCTTTTAATAATTAATTTTTAATTAATTAATTAATTTTTTTCTTAAGTTTCATTATCTCGAAACCAATTTCTAGTTTAATAACTTAAATATATAATTTACCTAACTGATTGTTGCATGAAAATTGAAAACTGCAACGCCCGTACACTCAGTGAAAATTAAAAATAAGAACGTGTCACACTAATTCAATAATTTTCAATGTAAGAGAAATAAAATAAATAAAATTAATAAATTAATTTAAATTTTTTGATATTGAAACAAGAAATTTCAATATGACTAGACTTTTGTTAATGTTTCTTATTAATTCAATATAGTTTTTATTGATTTTAAGCTGTTTTTTCTTTGGGTGTAACTATGACATGATAAATGAAAACTAAGGTCTTAAGCAAAGCAAATCACACTCTAGTATTTTTCAATGTAAAAAAAGTAGCTAAAAATTTACGGTAAATTTTTATGAAATATTGTCACGTTTTTATCCTTTGGAAAACGTTCGAAGATTTGCAAATTAATAAAAGACCCCAGTGTACTAATTAGGGTTAAGAATTGAACTTCTTATTTACTACTAATGCCCGTTATTTCTACCCATGGATATCTATTAGTGTACAGATATCTATCGTGTAAGTAAAATTTTATAAGGCAAACTCCTAAGTAAAAACCATAGATAGATTGCCTGTTTGTAGAAATAACGGGCATAAATGCACTTTGACTAACTAAGAGCTTAAATACACACACACACACAACTTGAACGACTTAAAAAAAATACGCAACTGGTTACCACTACGTCTTCTCCGCTCTTGTATATGCATGTCTCTTAAACTGATTGCACTGATATTAACCCTATTGACTCTTATCATTGATACCAGTACAATGACTCTCTGCTTTACTTTTTTTTAAAGAACAAAAACAACCCGCAAAGCGATTAGCTTGTCTGCAGAAAATACCCAGAGTATATGGTTGGAATCGAACCCACGACATCTGGACTGAGAGGCTAGCATCGCTACCACTCAGCCACAGGGGCACGCTTATGCACGACTATCAGCTGCACTGTTCACTTTACTGAATAGATATACTGACTTCAAACTGTAGACTAATCTGCTAGCAGATGCGTCGCTCTCTTTATATTTAAGACAACGCTTCCAGAATGTAACAGCAACGTCTAGACAATCTGAGGTAATTTACAGGAGAATAATTTTAAGGCCGTGCAATCTTTGTTTTTTCCAAACTACACGAGAATAATTTATCTGGCATAAAATGTATAAGTATACATCAAGACTGGCCACTGAGAGAACAATGAGAGAAATATATATGCGCGTATGTGCATTCTTTTGTATAAGAAGCCGATTGATGTGCGGCACTCCTGTGATAGTTTGGGCCAGTGATGGGAATTGGAAATGTTGATTTCGTCCCAAATCTGTTTCTAAATAGTGCCAAAATCACTTTAGCATCAAACCATTTTTTATTGAGTTTAAATGTTGGCACTTAATCGTGTTTAAGAATGATACATTTTTGTGCATACCTAGAGAATTCCATGAATATCACAAAAAAAAGTTCCCAAATATGGTCTGATTTTAAAAAGCTTTTTAAATAAACCTTCTAAATATTAAATATCATTTTGAAATAGAGATCTATTAAACCAATAGTTTACTGAAAAGAAAACCAAAGCTTTTTTACCTTGAATCATACATTCCGCCTCTAGTCCTTCTGTCCGCTTGACCGTCACCTGGCCGATTGTGAAAGTGACTGCTAGTTTTTTAAATAATTGAACATCACAACACAACACAATTGAACAATAAAGAATACATCTAAACATCTACATCGCTCATTGTACATACATATGTACTTATATTATCAACATAGAGATCATCAATATATTTTTTGTTAAAAAAATTTCAAAGAAATTAAATGCAATCTGAAGACATTATTTTAATTTATTATTTCAAGAACATAAGTTTTATAATTCCATTTTGACTAAAAATTTATAATGTAAAGAAATATTATAAGACAACCAAGGTTTTGGGGAAATTTATAAAATATCTAGGACATCATCTGTTGCAAAGAAAGTTATTTATTTCTGTAAATAAATCGTCACAATCATTCATTGCACACCGTTACTTTTCCCTATCCCTATAACTAACATTTCAATACTTAACATAGTACGTTACACCTTACGTTTACGTTTACACCATAATGCGAGCCATAACCGCCAAAAAAGCTTAGCAACATAATTATCCAGCTTAATTATTTGACGAAAATCGATTATCTACGATCGCAAATAATCGATGCCGCTTCAAATTTTTTGGCGTTTTTGGCTCGAATGAACAAAAAGTGCCAGAAAACGGAGAAAACGAGAGTACCACAGGGCCAGTTAACATCTAATAGTGCCAAAATTGTACAATTGTGCTACATTTCCCATCACTGGTTTGGGCAGTCTTGGTATTCTATACAGAAGTTTGTGTGTATTAGAGTTTTGCGTATTAATTTAACATTTGCTTTTTTTAAGTTGTGTGTATATTGCTTTGGTGCTGCTAAGGCGGGGTTGCAGCTGGTTGAAAAACTATGCCAACCACCAAACCAATCTCTTCACCGGATTTTCCAACAAACTGCAATGTTATGCAAGCATACCCCTTAAGTCATATGAAGTTCTTACACCTTTTTGTGAAAATGTGAATAAAATTCTTTTCGGTACGGCCTCTTATTTTCCATATGTTTGCAATTATTTTACGTTACTGCAGTCATATTAGTAAGACTTCCGTTTTATGTATATGTATCTTCATTTCCATAAAGGTTCCAAGTGTTAGTGCCAGAGTATCAGTGAGTGAGTGTGACATATTGACTCCATTGACATTTTAAAAGCAGTTTATAGATGACAGTGATTTAGTATCATAAGTGTAGGGTATTAGGGCGCATTAAAAACATGGTGTACCATGTGCTAGTATTTTAGCTTACTTGGTTGGTAAGAATATTCTTTTGTGTGTCGGGTCAAAAAGTTGATTAGAAATTTAAGGTTTAGATTTTATTGAAATTGGAATTTTTCTAATTTGTAGCTTTAACTTTAAAGGCAGTAACATTTTTTCATGGCAGCTCCTTAGAACATAAGTAGGGCTCAGCCATTTAGTTATTTAGTTATCTTAAGAATATTTTTATATTAATTTGAGAAAAAGGAAGCAGCAGATATGTTTATTATTATCATTTGTTAAACAGAAAAACTAAATTTTTCTTAAACTTTTTTTTTTGTCGACATCGATGTATGTATGTATGTAAGTGCTGTCTATTATTAAATACAACTTCATTTCTTTTATATTTTTATATTTTAATAGAGTGGCGCTGGCAAGTCAACGGCTCGAATTGGCGACGGCCCAATTTTAACTTTGGATAAAGTGGAACGTCAACAGGCTGGAGTTTATCAGTGCACCGCAGATAATGGTGTTGGTGAACCAGTTAGTGTCGATATACGCCTGGATGTTTTATGTAAGTTAAAGCAAAAAATTATCGAAAATTTAATTTTTAGTGTTTTATGTATTAGATTTTATTTATAAAAAACTTAAAAAATAACAATAAATATATGTGCAAACTGTACAGTTTTCTTTAGGATAGAGAATAAAAACATAATGCATTAAATCCATGCATCGCAGCAAGCCACCGACTACAAAATGTCAATGATGATGATGACACGTTTATATGAGAAGGATTCTGTTGACGTTAGAAAAGTAAAAAGTGGCGGGTTGTTGTCTATGCTGACTTTTACTTTTTTTTCTTAGCGACAATGAGAAAACACAGTGTTGCCATTATAAAACAAAATGTTGAATGAATGATATCTTACGAATATTTGGTACTATTTAAAATTTATTTGCTGGTGATGCAGTTTTGTCTATATGCATTTCATTGTTGCTGTAACAAATCGTCAGTAGCCTTAAATCACACATTTTGACTAGTCTACTGACGATTTGTTACAGCAACAATGAAATGCATATAGATAAAGCTGAATAAATTTCAAACTAAAATATAATTATGATTAAAATTAAAAGGTATTATTTAAAAGAAATAATATTCCGAATTGGCTAATTTTTATATTTTTAAGCCTGGTACTCTGTTTAACATTTCACGTGAAATGCTGTCAAAATACATATAAAAAAAATTTACCCGAATTGTTCATGAAAAAATGTTGCAATAATAGTACTCTGTTTATATGGGGAAAAACATATGAAATGTATCTTCAACATTTTAATTGTTCGCGCGAAATAAGATAGGTGACACTTATTTCGTGTGGAATTTACAACAAACACATGGGGCGTTTCTAAAAACATAAGAAATTGTAGCATAGTTTCAGGGCTAATTAATATTTTATACGTATCAAATTTTTCGTATGAAATAATCAATGTTGCTCAACATTTTTCACAAATCTGAACAGAGTACTATGCTTTAGGTGATACGAGTATATCAAGTAATTTTATTTTTATAAATGCAAAATATTTGAAGGTGGCAATCAATACTGAAATATCATTTTAAACTTGAATATCAGGTGCTGATTATGATGATGTTTCCATCTTCGTGTGTTTGTATAGGCAGCTACGATGAATGGGCTTATTGCATAAAATACAAATAAAGCATTTGCATTTATGCTTATTTAAGTCACATATCCTTTACATTTACTAAGATCTTTTGAGCATGAATTCAGCACAAAATAATGTGTAAAATAAACTTTTACCCAAAGTTTGTTAGCACAACTAGAGTTATTATGTTATTAACTTTCATTTAAACAAATAAGAAGCTCAACAAATAACAATAATCAATTCAATGTATTTTTAATAAAAAATTATTATTTTACTGAATAAGTAAAATAATATTTTTGGATTATTAGTGCGTTAATAAATTTTAAACCTAACTTGTAACAATTCCCAATAAAAAACACTAATTAAACTTTTTTTATACAAAAAAAAAGTTAATTAAATTTTCAAATGTTTTGAAAAATTAACTTTTTATAAAAGCTCTTTAACAATCTTAAATCTCCAAACAAAAAAAATTTCTTAAATTTGTTTATGTTCAATAATTCCAAATGAATATGCCAAAAAGTCGTGCTACTAGTCTCTCTAGATTTTCCAAATGTTCATTCACAATCAAAAATTTTATTTTCGAATAAATTATTAAATATTAATTTTTTTTTATTTTCAGATCCACCCGATATACAAGTAGAAAAGTCTTGGATACATACTGGTGAGGGTTTTGAGACAAAACTTGTTTGCATCGTTTATGCTGATCCAATTGCAACTGTGAGTATTTAATACAATATTGCTATAATTAGAAGACAAAGTTATATTAGGAAAAAAAATTTTAAATTTATAAAAAAAGCAAATAAAAAGTTTAGTGATGTTCTTTTATATTTAAAGTGCCGATAAGCGTAAGTGACATAATTTTGAAACTTAATTTGTTGACTTATATAATAGATTTTCGTAAAAAAACGAGGTACAAAAAATTTAGCGGTTAATATTTTTGGCGTTTACGGCTCGATGTGTTTTTATAGAGCTAATAAATAACTTTCACTGTCTGTCTTATTAATAAAAAGAAATATTTCCTTTTATACCACAAATTTTGTATGGAAATCGTTCTTGTAAACCCTTAAAAACTAGTAATCTTTTTTCATGAATTAGGTCTTAAATTTATAAAAAATTCATTATTATATACAAAGCAGACGTTATCATTGACCACTGCTCTTTTCAATGCTTTTTGTCGTTATATTATTTCCATATAAAATAATGTCAAGTAATATTTATAATTTATTTTGATTTTTTTACACATCTGTCATATTGTTATTTATATTTTTTTATATATTTTATTGAGGTCATAAATAATACTTATTGTGTTTTTTTTTTGCTGTTTATTATCTCAACAAATAAATAGTTCAGTTTTTATATAAACTCCTTCTAAGCGACAGTTTTGTTGTTTATAAACTTTTGTTAATGACATATTAATTAATTGCTTACGATAAAAATTATTATTTTTTGAGTTTTTTTTTTGTGCGCTATAAACTAAAGTTGGTAAGTGGAGTTTGGCTGCAAAGTTCTACGATTATAAAAAAAAAATAATTTCTATATACATATGACTTGGTCAAAGTATGCTTTGGTCAAAGTTTGTACAAAAATACACCTCAAACCCAAACTAAACTTTTTATAATACGGCAGCTAAAATTAAAAAAAAAAAAAAAAATCTTTTGTATTTATATTACAATAAACTCATATTAATAATACATATGTTTGCCTTTCATTGAATAATAACAATAATTCTGCAAAACAAAATCGGACTTCCCATTTGGAAGTAAACCCTTTCAAACAAAAAAAATTTTTGTCAATCTGTTGTTTAAGCAGAAGTACGTGATTTTAAAGATTAAATTTTAATGGGCGTACCTCCACCTATTTATTTTTAAATGCTAGATTTTGTGGGTTTTCGAGCTCAGGGTGTGTGCTAAGTTTTTTAAAAATCTTTAAATTTTCATGGGCGTGACTCACCCCATTTTTGTAAATGGAAGATTGTGTCTGTTTTAAAGTTTAAGATATGAGGAAAGATTCGTAAAAATTTGTGTAGTATCTTTACTTTTACTTTTAAAATATCTATTAAAATAAAAATGTTAATAAATTTTTTATAGTCAGCTGATAGAATAGAGTTATGCCGTTTTAATGCAATACTGCTTTGTTAGCTCGCGGCTGCAAATATTTTTTAAATTGTTCATTACATATGCGGCAAAGTAACGATATAAAGAAATAAAATAAAATTATTAATTTAATTATACACTTTTTAATTTTTTTTGCAGGAGTAGCAAAACACCTTATTGTTTATTTGTTAGGTGCCAAATTGAATAGTGAATAAAATAGGTATTTTTGAACATATTTGAGTTTAATTTTAAGGAAAGATGTATTTTGGTTAATCACATCATTATGAATCAAAAAGTATATTTTGAATTTTTTGGTTGTTAAAGCCTTTTGGATTTTAGGTGACGATATGTATGTTTATCATGCTGTCAATTTTCATTTGGGGTATTCACAAGGATGTCTTAAATGTTCGAAGTATCATAATGTCTTAACATTTTAACATAGTGTAAAAAAATTGTTGTTGTGACTCAAACAAAAAGGTCATAAGGTAATAAGACTTTCTCAGCTATGTTTATTGATTGTCATAACTACATGTAGAAATGCGTGACAGCTTACTAATGGAATTGAGAGAGAGAGAGAGAGAGAGAGTAAGCAATGTACAAAGGTGCTTAAACAAAATACAAATAAGTACAATATTTATAATTGTAAATTGTAATTGGGTTGCTCACAGCAGTCATATTTTTTCGTTTCATTACTTTAAAACCTGTTAATTTATGAGTACCTTCTGAATAAATCAATTGAAAATTACATATTTAGTTCATTCTTGAATTTAAAAATGTTTTGAACACATGGCGGCTTATCGCAGGTTTCTAAATTTATTGCAGTAGTGTGCAAGCAAAGATTATTCATTTGTCGCTAGAATTTTAAAATAAAAATGGAAAATTCCTGGGCGGCTGATTTCATTACAAACTAATTAATTTATCGAATTTAATTTTTTTTTTCATTCCTCTTTTATTCACTTTCAATTGTTAACGTTCATCAGCTGTTTATTTTACAGTATGTGTATCCATCAAGCCGTTTCTAAGACGCAACTGTTGCGACCAACAGTTGTTAACAGTTTCACAATAGTTACGCTCAACACTTAAGTCAAATGAATTCACCTATTGTGGCTTTCGAGTCCGAATTTTTTGATAGGCTTACACACTATCAATAAGACAACAATATATTACTATATATGTATTAACTTTATATTTTTACCAGAAATTTTTTTTAAGAGATGTGTAGGTACAAGAGATGTTTTCTCTCTAGCAGTTGTAAGTGGGACTCTTTTCGAGGATGTGGAAATAGTTTTATAAACATAAACATGTTTTTGAAAATGGTTTTGATTCCTGACGGCTTAATACCCTTGTAGTTTTGGTTATATGTTGACCATTGTTGAGCTTTTAAGCTTCTCAGATGATCAATTGCAGTGTGAAGAATATAGCAAATTTTGCAGGTTGAGGAAGTCAGCAATAGGTGGCGGTTTGCTTCGGTAGCAGCTGAATCGGCATGTTCGTTTCCAGTTATTCCAACGTGAAAAAAAACCTTGTTATTCTTATTTTGTCTGAGTGCATTGCAGAGGTCTTTCTTATTTGATGTGTTAGTAGAGAATCGTTACAATCCTTTGCTTATGCGAACGATGTATTCAAGTACCGATTTTGAAGCAAAGTAAACTGCATGAAATATTGTTAAGTGCTTGGCAGTAAAATTTAAGCAGTAGCTTTCAATATGACAACAATTTATTGTTTTTCCACTTTATTCACTTGTTGGAAATGTTGTGGAGTAATTTGTTTTCGTTTCCCTTAATAAAAATCAGATACCATTTACAATATAAATAGTCGATCAAGCTATTTCCATCGACAATCCGAAAAAAAATAAAATATTAAATTTGAAACATATCTTATCATATATATTAACTAATTTCACCTTTTACTTTATATGAGAATAAAAGAGGCCAATGATATACTACTAAAGCCATTTTCAGAGTTTTTATACACTCATTCCACCGTTGATTCATTAGTAATGCTCTTTATAAAATTTTGGAATTAAATTTTCTAAATCTTAACAAATTTTTAGAACCGTCCCCTCTGCTTCCTCTGAAACGTTGTGTAATATGTGAACAGTCCCTTAGTCGAAAAACTATTACGCTATAACTTCCTTCCAACATAATTTGGATTCAGTCCGAGATCTAACAAGATAATTTTTGAATTTAGTCCAAGAGTAGTTTTGAAAATGAAAGTTTTAGCGGTGACTTTAACTCAATATCAGCTTATATTCACTAAGGTACTTTTTCCTTTTTTTTAAGAGATATTTTTTTTAAATTCAATAATTTTGCTATCGGCGTACTTTTATTTTATGGAAAAAAATATATATAAATAAATTATTATTTCTACATTTCTATTTTTATGACACTTAATAAAATTTAAATAGTTATTCAACTAGGGGAGTATTTTCTAAAGCATGAGATCTAATTATTACAATAATAGTTTGTCAATATTAAGATGATAATTGGGTAATTTTTTATATTTATGTGTTATTTATTGCAGTATTACCTGATTTACATTAAGCATTTTTTCATGAAATTTCATGAATTTTGTTGCACGCAACTTTTTCTATTTTCTAATTACAGCGATATAAAAGAGAACGTTATATAAAAAAGGACGTAGAATGAATCTCTGATGCATTTTTGGCAAATCTTTTGATATAAGTTTCTCTTCTAAGCCTCCTATCGAAAAATAAAAAATTTTCATGCAACTAATTGCATGAAAAAAATGCTTAATGTAAATCAGGTATATGTGTATAAATTTAATATTAAATAAAATAATTTTTCGTACGAAAATTCTATTTAAAAAATATCAAAGCAAAATAATAATTATTCTTCAAACTTTAAATAAAATAAAGGATGCACTAGGAAATATCAGACAAGATGCGCAGTCAGTCAATTTTTATTGTAAGCAACTAGATTTTCCTTAAACCGAATGATTTTATAAATATATATATTTGTTCCTTTTAACTCCTACAAGGAGCATAGGTTTTATGGTTTTAAATTTTTATTTTTTAAGCAGAAATAATTTTTATATTCTTTTTTAATTTATATTGTTTCGAGCAGAAATAAAAATCCGTTCCGGATTTTAATTTTAATCACTCATTGAACAATTTCATAAGTCAAAAAAAGGTGATAAGAGAAAATTTAATTATTCTTTCGAGAGTCGAGTAAAAGCGAAACGTTTAATGTTAATAAAAAATTAAATTTTTTTGTTATGACGTTGTTCAAGGAAATTAGTTATATGATTTTTCTAAGGCCAGTGTGACCAGAGCTAAACATAAATTCTGTTCGAATTTTTTAAAAGAAAGTATCAAAAATAAAATACACCGAATTCTCTTGTTTAGTTAAAAACGTTATAAAAAAGCAATTTTAAGCTTCAAATATAAAATTTCGCTCTTATAACTGTTTTGCCTTTTTTCCTTTTATTTAATAAACCCTTAATTACTTTTTTTCAACCACTATAAATTTAATACAAATTCAATTGACTGCTTGCTTTGGCATGTGGTCAATAGCGGTAGCAGAACAAATTACACAAAAAAAGTTTGTCCTCAAAAATAAATAAGCAGTGGTTTCAATTACTTTTATTTCAATAACCATTAAACTACATATTTAAAACCTCAACTCAATTTAGTTGGAAAAAATGTCAGTTGTAAATTAACTTCGATTTTAGCTGTTGTGTATAAATTGCTCCTGATATAACAAGATTGCGCTGTAAGTGAGCGTAAAATGTTGGCAGTGGTATGTTTAAATTAAGTCATCAAACAGTTTTGTTAAATGCAATTTTATTAAATGCCGAATAACATAAAGTGAGCTGGTTTATTTGATTATCGTACTTAGTTAGTATAAATAAATTTGTTTTCTATATATCATATCGTAACACAATTTCTGAACATCAACATTTTTTGTCAACAAAATTATTTCGAGCGTATCAACTTTTCTAAGCCTGCCAGAGTTTGTGTTTGATTTTTTTTAACCAAATGGTGAATCAAATTTATCTTGTAGTATATTTAGTTATATTTTGTTGTACACAAAATTGGGCTTTTATAGTATTTTATTTTCTTATGTATTTTTTGAAAAGAAAAATTTTAAACTTGGAAATCAAACCATTGTTTTTCTACAGTCTCTGATTTTAGTGGGCACACTTAGTCAAAAAGTATGCATAAATTAGATAATATAATTTTATTGTGGAATTCCGAATTTACTTTTTTAATAAAAAGAGCAAAGTCTTTTCAAGTTATGCTGCTATATGTATTTTTTGTATATATAAAAAGAGAAGTAACACTCAGGCAATGAATACGTACTACTGTGTTACCTTCTTTAGGAAGGAGATATTGATAAGGGAGATAGGTGGTGAAGGAAGAGACATAAAAAAACTTCATTCTTTTATAACTCTGCTTTTTGCACGTTTTTTTAATAATGCAGTCTTGCAGTGCCTCTAGTGTTGAATAAAGCGTATTAAATTTTATTTTGAAGCTGTGGCTAGTAGGCATTTTATCCGTTATTTTACTTTGCAAATGATTCTGCTACATAACGAAGCAGGGCGACCTGATGTCACTTTAGAATTAGTATCTGCTGAAGTCGTTATAGTTCAAGTAACCAGTGACTATGCATTCATCACTTGAACTTTCGTACAACAACTGACATAAAGGAACCCTAATGCACATTAGAAAAATGCATAGTGTTGTTATTTAATGACTGTTGGATACAAGGAATGAACTGACCTTCGGTTTTGCAGTCAAAGCCACCATTGCAAGTGCGTTAATTTATGAGAAAAAATTATAAAAAATCAAATAATATACTTTTAATCTGCATAAGATATTTCGGATTGAAATGTATCTTAAAACAAAATGTTCATAAAAATTTTGACTAAGTACACTTGAAATACAAATTAATTCTTTTTTAATACAACCGTAATGTCGAGTACACATTATGGCATTTGGTGACACCGCAATAGTATTTACTTTTGGCAAAATTTATCGTATGCGATATTTATCGTTTTGTGTGTGTTATTGCTTTCCATATAAAAAACAATGTGAACGGCATTGCACACACCACAAAGTAGCAATACAAAAAATACTAGGTGTGTACTTAGCATTGGTCAATAAAGCCTAGTATTTGTGAAAAATTTTGAGCAACATTATTTCCCATGAGAAACAACATTATTTATAACTCTGTTAAAATTTGTGAAAAATGTTGTGACACATAAATTATTTCCAACTTTGCTACAATTTCTTACCTTTGTAAAAAAACCCAAGTGTTTTTTGTAAAATGGATGCGAAACAAATACACTCATAAAATTTTGCGTGAATATACTTTTCGTACATGTTTCCTAATCTGTTTAGAAGACTTCTTCTACAAAATTGTTTCCTGAAAAATTCTGAGCCATAAGAAAAAAATGCTTAAGTCATTATTTAACTGTTTTGCAGCAGAACAGTTTTACACTTTTAAGTCAGTTTTCACAAAATTTATTTCTTTTGCAGTTGAATTGGGAATTTTGGTTTTAATAAAATTTTTTAGAAAAACATCGTTCTATAATACATTAAATTATATTATATCAATAAATTAAACTATTGTTCCGTAAGAGAGTATAAGTCGAAAAAATATAACAGCAATTCCTTGTGCTATAAATTCCTGAAAAATAGAACAAAATAATTTATATTTTGTCCAGAGGTACTTTTTAATATGCCAATTGCAGGAGTTTCATTAACTCAAAACTAGCTTATCTCGACTAAAGCCCTTAACCCTTTTTGCCCCAGAATTCATGAGAATTGTTTTATATATATGTATGTATGCACAATTAGTTTTTTGCATATTAGGGCGTATAAGTATTATATTATATGAATTATGTATTACTCATACGCCATGCCCTGCAAATAGTATAATTTCATAGTTGCATAGCTTTGTCTGATGTCTATTCATGGTTTTATATTTTTTTTCGGCGATCTTTTCTCGTTTTGACGATTGTTTTCGGTTGTTGACGATTTTTGCTAGTGTTTTGGTGAACTTTTTAATCTTGGTAGTTTTCGTATTTAATTTTTGGTGATATTTGTCATTTGAGAGGTTTTTTTTAGCGATTTTTTGTTTCAGCATTTTTTTAAATATTGTATATTTTATTTTTAGCGGTTTTGAGTTGCCTCTTGCGTTTTCCGAAATACAGTAGATTGCAAAAATTACACAGACAAATTTACCATTAAGGTATAGAATACCCTTTAATTTAAATTTCTTAATTAATTAATTGTATATATTTTTCAGTATAATGAATTAGGATTTCAACACGTTGCGTTGCTTGGTTTAGAAGACTCTTAAATTTTTAAGTCTCAAATATTTGTTGTTGTTGTTTAAAATCATAAACCCAGCCCTGTACGTGGATTCTGTAACTTTTTGTGAACGGAAAATCGTAATATTTATTGGCATATTTATTCGTTTGTGGTATCTCTGTATAGAAAATGTGAAAAGTAAAAACAATAATAAAGAATAACTCCATGAATTCATTGATCTTGTGAATTAATTTTTTTCTCGAACCAACAGCAAATATCGTTAAAATATGTTACTGAATAGCAAAGTGGTTAGATAAATTTTCGTTATATCCATTATATCGATACAATTATTGTAATAAAAGATACTGAATCCAGATACAGCTACTGGTGATTAAAAACTCTCTCACTTGCAAAGTAGGACGTATGAGTGTTATATTACGCGAATAATGTATTAATCATACGCTATGTCCTGCAAAGAGGAGATTTGTCAATACATAATACTCTTCGTACAAAGCTTTGTCGCATTCATTTCATCTGTCGCAGCCTTGTCTATTCATGGATTTATTTTAACCATGCTCACATTTGAGTTTTAAAGCACGATTAACCAAACCTATTAAGAAAAATGGGTAGGTTATATCTGAGATTATTTATTATATTGACAGAATTTGAATTATTAAATTGGTTTTTAATCCAACTCAACATCACATACGAGTATTTTAATATTGAAATTATAATACGCAAACATATTTAAATTTAAATGTCAATATTTTGCTTGGCCGATGCTACAGACATTTGTAATTTTTTTCACAATTTATTGAAGTATGTTCCAGCGAATCTTAGTGATTCACAAAATAATTAAATATTAATCATGTCAAATTCAAGTGATAAAAATATAAAAAACCTCTGTTGACGAGAATAAAAACTAAATTTGAACGAGGTATTAAGTACAAATAAAAAAAAGTAATGAGATTTTGGAAAAAAATAACTCCCCAATTTTCTTCTGGAATTTAAAATTCATACTTTAAGAGTTCAATCTTAAATAAAATTTTCTTAAAGAGATTTTTATACAGAATTTCTTTTACTTATAAGACCTCAATAAAAGAAAATATTTGTTTATGATCAAGTTAGTTAAACTAACCAAGATAAATAATAATTTGGTAGAAAATACAAGGAGGAACATTTTTACTCAAATTAATATACACTTTCAGGAAATTTTAACTGTTGTTGCTTTCCATATTATTTTGTAGACCAATATGTTCTCTTTACATCATTGAAGAGATTATAAAAAAAGATGTCTCAAGTCTTTAATATGAGAAAGTTCTTACTTCCACTTAGATAAACTATAAATAAAACTACAAATCAATTATATTTTGATCTTCTTCTTTGAATACCTATCAAGAAAATATTTCATCATTATATAAAAAAAATTATTTTGAGTTATATTTTCATTTACTTTATTTATAACATTCTTAAATATTTATTAATAATTATACCCAACAATTTTTAATGTAATATACTTTTATACTTTACCTTTTAATGTTACATTCTTATGCTTCATTGCAGATATCCTGGTATCAGAACTCATTTCTAATACAACAAACCGATAGACGTTTAATATCAACGAGGGGAAATCGTCATACTTTAACTATTAGACACATACAGCAAGAAGATTTTGGCAATTACAGGTAAGAGCTCTACTTCTAAAAAAATAAAAAATTATAATAAAAAAATCTGTCATATAAGACACACAGGACTAAAATCCTTTTTTTTTATTTCTCAATTTTAAGTAAAATGTAAACATAAAATTTAAAACTATTGCTTAGAGCAATTCCCATGTTAAATATAGTGTGTGGCTGATTGCTGTATCTATACCATTTTCTTTTATGCCTGGTACATGTTTGAGCGTTTAAAATAACTTTGATTATATGCCTGTGAAAACTTTAGGCAGCCATGACAATCTTAATGGACTTAAATTAAGCTTACTTTACTTACAATTTTTTTTTATTTTCCCTCTGAATAAGGTATCAAATGTATATAGTTTTGTTTAGAATCATAGATTATTATTTTATATTTGTCCCCTAACTCAGTTGATGCCTGCATGATTTTATTTTTTAAGATTCTCAGATAAAAATAGTATATTTTTAAGGGTTATCCTTTATTTAATTCGAAACAATTTAATAGAGGAAAGAGTAATTTTTTTACTATTTTTCTTTTGCCTTCTTTTTATCAACTAATGTAAGGTTATAGTTTATTTTTTCATTTGCTAAATAAGTTATTTTTGTCTGTAACATTTTCTCTACAAGCTAAAAGGACATGTTTTTCGAAAACATATTAATAGAACGGAAGGTAGCCAAATGTTGCTTACACGTGTAGCAAAGTTACACTGAAAGAAGTTAAATGGAAGAATGACAATGTATAACGGAAGAGTTTTAGAAACTCTTGAGACTAAGATTACAGATCATGCAAACCTGATGGTATGTCTGTACTATTATACATACACTGTTAAATAGTTCACAACTGATCATTATGATGTTAACCTTGTTCTTTCTTAAACAATTCTCACGATACTAAATGGACTTTTAATGAAACAATAATGTCTGCTTACAGCATGCATCACCATAATTATAATTAACATAAAGCTGTCAGAGGAATATTAAGAAATTCACAGCACCAACATAATTTGTGTGTATGTATATTGACAATATGATGTGGGGTAAAACATTCAATTTGTTGTTGGTGTCTTTTCGTCTCTTTTGCTCATGCGTTTGTGTGGTTGTATATTTCTTACTAAAGCCCATATGACACTTCATTTTTCTTTTACTTATTAAGTTTTAGAGAAAAGTGCAAACATATTGTAATAGGAAAATTTAACAGGTGCAAAGGGCTCAGCTATATTAAGAAAAATGAAATAGTGTCAACAACTTGACTAAAGTTATCGATAAAAATTAAGATCTGCCAAAAAAAATTTAAAATTTTTCAACTTGAAATTGACATTTCAAGCTTAAAACTGTTGGTTATTAGTGGTTTATGGTCAAACATAGTGATTTTTAGTTTGATTTCTCTTAATACTAGCGCTTTCTAATTAGAAAAATTTTACAACATTTAAATATTTTATTTCCGTTTTATATAGTTTGTTCTTTTTAACATTTATTGTTTCTTTCTATCAATTCAATATCAAATCAATAAAGAAAAAATGAAGTGCCGTAAGGGCTTAAGCAAAGTGTAAACATTGCAATAGTTATTGCTTTTTCTTTCATCTGCACTTGCTTGCGCATTTATGTGGTTGTACATTTCTGAACAAGCAAAGAATAATAATTATAATTGTAGTTGTATGTTTCTTTTACTACATTGGATTATGTGTTTGTGCGGTTGTATATTTCTTAAGCAGATAGTTTTTACTCAGTCTTCTTTTATCATATTGTGCTTGTGATATTTGTTCATTGGTAAATAAATTTTAGGATAATATTCTTCAGCTTTTACTCATTTCGCAATTAATTGAATTAAATTGTATATGAAAGCAATAAGATGAATGAAATATCAGCTATTTTGTCTTTGTAATTGGAAAAGTATTTCCTTAGGGTTATTATCTTTTGTCCAAAACTGTTTAAAAAATCGGCAATTGCGCAAAACATTTGCACATGCTTTTGTTTATTTATCTATTATATTTTTCCAAAAATTGTTTTTCCTTTGATATTGATTTTTTGTTACGGTGTTTTAGTTTTCACAAATTTTACTATTACAGATAACTTTTAATGATTATGATATTGTGCCAGTTATTTTAACATTTAAACAAGGATTATCACAGTTGTTAGCAGGTATGCACAAGTTGTCTCTAATTCAGTATAAAACTGTAAACATATGAATGAATAAATGTGTATGTACTGAAAAAATACCTTCACTTCTTTTCAGCCATGAACTTATTTACGTACATCCCAGCAAAAGTTAAAGGATGTTATTTAAATCCCACAGAACTCACAAACAGGTGCCGTGGTACCTTTTTGACATTTGTGATCTGTATACTTTCATTAAGTCACGCAACTCATAGACAATATCTTATAGTAAAATTGTATTCAGCCACATGTGGAGAGAAATCAATCCACAACATAATTTACAGACCCCATTGGGTCTTATTTTTTAAAAAGTGCAACCAGAGCAACCATTACGGTCAGTAAGTATCTCCAGATGGTTATCAAACTATGCTCATTGATTAATTGAAATCAAAATTAACTCAATCAATCAGTTTTACTCCAAGGTTGTGTGATTCGACAGCTTATGTAAAATATTTTCAAGAATGCCATTATTTAATTTGGAAACAAAGTATGGCATTTCTAGCTAAATTGACAACTCCTAATCCATCACTGAAAAACCGAATGTATAATTAAACTCCGCTTAAGTTTGTTATGTTAAACTAAGTTTAACTAAGTTGTAAGAAACTAACCCTTATAGATTTTTGACTTGACTTTTTCAACGAAAAATATTGTTTAGGAGCTGTAAGTCATTACGACATAAGTGCTGATATAATTTTTGTCTGGGATATGCACAAACAATCATGCAAATGTGTATGTCCATATACATACATAAACTTGTATGTATGTATGCAGTAAATTGGCATGTTTTGACTTGTCTATCATTTAGTAAGTTTGTTATTAAAAGGAAATTAGGTATGACTGAGTAACTCCATTACTGGTTATGTCTGCATCTATTTTGAAATTTGCTCTGCTAAACATTCTCAATTTTTTTTTTACTATTTTTAAATTGGCTTACTAAGTCTGTTTATTTTGTTAAAACAACAGCTAAACACTTTTTGTTCTTCTTTCATTTGTCAACAGATCAACAAAGTTGTTGCTACAAAATTGGAAGTCTGGTTAATGAACTTTTCTGTCCAAGTTTACATTTAAAAATATTTATACATTATACATATACTTTTGCAACTAAGGTTGACTTTAGTAATTAACTTCATTTATTTACACGACCATTGAATAAATAGCATTTTCTGCTGTAGTTTTTTAGATCTAAAATTCTTAAGTATTTTAAAAGTAACCAGATTTGCAGAATATTGTTTAATATATTCATGAGCCTATGATAACACAGACTCTGTTTGAGAAAATTTTGCATGCTGTACAAATTAAGGTCTTCCATACTTGCACTTGATTGTAAAAGCCATGGCAAATAATCAGGCGTCAAACTAGAAACTCAGAAACTTTCATCAATAATTTCTGAAAGCTCTTGCTTGTAGATGAAACACCATGACTGCATGTACACAAATATGTGATTGATTACCCAGCGAATTGGAAGTCATTCTAAAGGAATTACATTGTCATTGCTTCAAAAAAATTTGTATTTTTAATTTGCCGATAATCAGCAGAAAACCAAGTAGAATTTTATTTTAGTCATACGAGTACAAAAGATTGTACTGCCTCTATACTTACAAAAATACTCACTACGATCTAAAAACAATTTTAAATTATGATTTAATTTTAATATAAACACTAAAATTATTTTCATAAATATACATGAGAACATTGATTCTCATGTAAATTTTTATAAAAAAAACAAATTGTTAAAATGAAATCGGTTGCAATTGTGGGATTAGTAATCGAAAAAGAGAACTTCTTGCACTACTTCCGAATCGAAAATTCTACATTTTCATGCCTTCTTTGGAATGTTTTTTCCTGGGTACTCGTTGTTTCTTTGATTGTATTTAAAGTCTTTGATTGTCATTGCACTTGATCTCTCATTTAAACAAGTAATATGACGCCTTTCCTTGGTATTACTATGTTGCATTACTTTATTGTCCTCTCTTGCACATGTTTAGCACAAATGTCAAATATACTTGCATTCATTAATTTTTATTATCAATTTATCGACTTTGTTATCCAGTAATATATTTTATCGATGTTTGCTGTTGGTTGAAGTATACAAAAAGTAAAATCACAACCTCAAATTCGTTTAGTTTTTTTTAATTTTCTTCGCGTTTTTAGCTTTTTCTGACATTTTGCATGCAGAGATGCCACATGATATAGATTTCAAGTACCGTAACTTGATTCAGAATTTTTTGTTGCAAATGCAAAACTGAAATATTTATCTATAAATTTATTCGTTTGTAGTAACCGTAATATTTTTCTGCAATTTATTTTTTTATTTTACTGACCATTTAATTCTACATTATGTGGCATCTCTGAATAGAAAATGTCGCAATAAAGGCCGTGATACACTATCCTACACAGTCGTGCGATCTACGAAAAAGTACATCACTGGTATGATGGTGCTTATGAAAATGTTCAAAAGATAATAACAATTCACCACACCAGGGTTGTAGTTTTTCGTAGATCGCACAACTTTGTAGGATAGTATATCACGGCCTTAAGCGAAGAGGTCAAAGAAACATTAATTGACAGAGAATAGCGTTAAAATATGTTACTGGATAGCAAAGTTGAAAAGTTTTCGTTATATTTATTATAGGGATAAGATTATTGTAATAAAAGTTACTGAATCCAGATTAAAACAGCAATATACAAAAATACATTAGCCGTATCATATTTTTTGAAAATGATTCTTTGGCTTCCGGAATGTAGCAGAATTGAATGCTGACTTTGAAAACGATTTTTGGTAGTACAATACGTTCACAATGCACACCTTTTAAAAATGGGTCGAACTCGTTCAGTGCTTTATTCTTAACACAAATCTAACAAACTAACAAAATATCTAGCCAATATTTTTTACATAATTCTTATGAATTATATTCAGAATGAAAAAAACTATTATATTTTCCTTATCATGTGCTAAATTTTATCGCATTTAAAATCAATTTATTTGTAAAGGCAAAACAAATAACATACACAGAAAAAATTATTCCCAAAAAAAATTTGTAACAAACGTTTGTTTCAAATAAAATTTTGATTCAGTAAATATTTTTTACCAATCCAGTAAATAGTTTCATCCAATTTTGTTTTAAGCAAAACAAAAAACAATATGAAGTGAAAAATTCTAGTTGATACAATTAATATAAAGTAATAATTAGAACAAAATTGTTAAGAGAACATTTCTGTTCCAATATAGAAATTGCATACTGTACACAACAAATATTTATGTCATTTACTTTCTATTTTCATTTAAAAATTTTATTGAATCAGACAATCTGTTGATTGAAAAAATCGGGGGTTTTTTCCAAACAAATTATTACAAAATTTTGCATTTGAATTTACAAATTTGTTTGTAGGACCTAAATTGAAAAAATTAGTATTTGATTCAGAGAATTTTGTGTTTGAAATGGAAAATTTGTTTTTTCTGTGTATGTGCATAATAAACTAATGGTTATATTTTTCATGTTTGTTTGATTTTCTTTTTTTTTTAATCAAATAACACTTTATTTAAATCATCATACGAAAAATATTCTACATTTTAGCAAAAATATTTTTATTTTTCTAACAGTTTGAATATGAATGAAATACAAATATAAATATAAACATAAATATGTATGTAATAGTACAAAGCGGACAAACATAATTATATTAGGGTGGATACAATTTTATGGATGGTAAAAAAACCGAAAACTCCTTTAGCTGTATATTTTAAAGTACTTAAGAAACAACTATCGGCTAATCTAGACCGAAACCCCTTACATACCTACATATAACATGTAGAATATAAACAAAAAGCCTTTATGCCAATTAACGCTTAATAGGTATCGATTCTAGATCTATGGTTTCGTACAAAATTTGTCTTAGAATTTATTAAAGACTTAACTTTTGTTAAATAGTTTTTGATAATTAAGCTACCCTAATGTTGTTTAGATACTTACATACATATATAAAAGCAAATTTGATTTTTATTTGTTATTATGAAAACAACCTTTTAGAAAAAAGAATACATAACATGTTTTTATTTGAATTTAAATGGAAAATAATTTATATTGCTCTTATCTGCTGTACATATCAATATAAACTCCACAGGAATACCCTCTAGTTTAGTTACAGTTGACTGTTTTCTCTAACTGAATAAAAAACCAAATTAACAAACTCATTCATATATGTATGCCCCTAAAAAAATCAAATTAACAAAAACAAATATAAAAAATAAATTAAACTATAAAAATAAATGTAAAAATGACCTTTTACAGAAAAACTTAATAAAGTAAGAGAAAACTAAAAAAAAAAGTATCTAGTAAGCCTGGCCTTACATAAATTAGAGATGGTTGCGTGTCGTGGTTTTTTTCGTTACTCAGAAAATGCGCACAAGTTCAGTATTTACAACAAATTTCAACAAAATAAAATTTTCAGTTTAAGGTCTGATTTTTCAGTTTTATTTTGTGTTTCTTCCTCACCAATACTTGCTGTTGTATCATATTTCAGCTTCCAAGCTATAGCGAAACTGCTTCACAATATTGATGAGTCAGTCGCTGTTTCAATGATAATCAGGTGTTTTTCAAAGGCATTTTCTCATTTATGTTTCATTTATAAACAACCAGCATGTTCCGTTGATTTCGTTTGCATGTAAAATGAACACCGCAGTGTGGTATAAAACTCTTTTCGAGTCAAAATCATTAAATAACTTTCCCAAAAATATTTTCATTGGGTTATCAAAAATATGCCACTGATTGGAATTTTTAAAATTTTTAAACATTGAGGGTATTCATTTCAGTTTTTTTCCTCGTTGGAAAAATGGAAAAATGTAATTTTTGACAACAAACACAAGGAAAAAAATTCAAAAATTTTTTTCACATTTTTTTTCCTGTGTTTGTTGTAAAAAATTACATTTTTTCATTTTTCCAACGGGGAATGAATACCCTCAATATATATAATATATAATAAATATTTAATGCCTCAATTTAGTCTATGTACCGAGTTTGATTAAAATCCCTTCACCGCACTGAAAAGTATTTGAGTCTACAATCTGGCCAAAAAGGAAAAAATTAATTTACAGAAATCTTAAGAAATAAGTACACAGATCGATAAACAGCAAAATTGTACATAATATTGAAAATTTTCAAGACTTTAAGTTGTTATTTGTAGGTCTGAGATACATTACATGTTGCTAATCGAATAACGGTATTAGGTAATTTTTTTTTAAGCTAAAACATTTGATCAAAAGCTATTTTTAGTATTAAACGAAAAAAATTCGTTTTGGATATTACGATCATTAAAATAAGAAACGATACCATTTATACGTATTTGGAGCACTGAATAATTTTCATGTGAGTGAAAACAAAAAAGCTTTGAGCTTTCTTACACTCATAAAATTCTGTATGTAAAATAATCTAAAGTTGTTGTCTAAAATATGTAATTTTTAATGTTAAAACCATAAAAAACTATTAATTTTTTATTTTCTACTGCAACCCCCTAATTCAGTAAGAAGATTTAGGACATTTTTGTTTGAAAATAATTTTGAGTTCTTGTGTTTGAGTTCTCTAAATTATTTTCTTCAAAAATGATTGTTGTCTTTGATAATGAAAAATATAAATATTGTTGCCATGTTTAGAAAACATAAAAATAAAATTAAAGTATTATACAATAGTTTTGAAAAATATGTGAAAAAACATTTGTTCGTTATAATGTTGGGAACAAAATCATAAAGCAAATACTCAAATCTTCTAGCATATACAATAACTAATAACAGTTTTAAAGAATCACAACTGAGGCTTTATTTGGTCCATAGACAAGACAAAATAATCGTCGAACATAATTAGGGCATAAGGTGCAAAAAATTTATATAAACGAATATATAAAGTTGCTAATCAACTAAAAATTTTAATACCTGTAGGTACAGCAATAATTATAGTAGCTGATGTAAAATAAGCACGAGTATCTACATCTATTCCTACTGTAAATATATGGTGAGCTCATACAATAAATCCTAATAATCCAATAGCTAGTATAGCATAAATCATTCCTAATGCTCCGAATGTTTCCTTTTTTCCAGATTCTTGGCTAATAATATGAGAAATTATTCCAAATCCTGGTAAAATTAAAATATTAACTTCAGGATGTCCAAAGAATCAAAATAAATGTTGATAAAGAAATGGATCTCCTCCTCCTGCAGGATCAAAAAATTATGTATTAAAATTTCGATCTGTTAATAATATAGTAATAGCTCCTGCTAATACTGTGAATGACTTTTTTCTACAATCGGATTTAATTAACTTTCAGAAAAACGAATCTCGCCTTCCGTACCAGTATAAGATGTTTTCCTCGTTTCTGCTACTTTTATTGTAAAATAATTCACTCCGAATTCAGTATATAGATATGATTTTTGCTTTATTTTTCATAATTTAACTGTAAGAAAATTGCGAAAATGTTTAGCATTGAGTCAAAATAATGTCAAGTGCATAAAAAAAAACTGAGTTCTTATAATCAACGGAAAATTTTAATTAATGTGTTTTTAGCTTTTTACATAAGCGGAACAATCAATTAAAATAAAATTTACTTACTCCCATATTAATAAAACTTAAATTAAATTTTATTTCAAATTTTTCATATATTTTTTTAAGATTTCAAATACACTTTGTTTTTTTTTTTATTCTATTACTCTAATAATTTTGCGAATGTTTCTTTTTGGTTATACCTAAAAAGCTCTTTTTATGCCAAACCAAAAGCTTTAAAATATGTTTTATATAAAATAAAATTGTAAACATTATTGTTTACTTGTCATCTTACAAGTAGTTACAGTTTGGGTCATAACATATGTTATAACAGTAGACAACACCCTGTACCAAAAAAAATTACAAGTCCCAAAAAAATATTTAACAATCTGGTGTATCCGTCAGTTCTCTTGATGAATGAAAAACATATATGTTACTATAGCTCTGTTATCCTTGACAGGGACGTACTATCATAAAGAAACAAATTAATTGAAATTGTAATGGTCTTATAAGTCAATTCATGGCATACTATACAACCAGTCTATGTATTCCCAACTAGATATCCGAATTTTAATGTTTTTCATCACTAAGCGAAATAAGTAATACATGACTTCTTCTTTGCTGATTTGCACAACAGAAAATGTTCGCTGGGTAATGTCAATAAAATGTAATTTTACGAGTCTAAAAGCAACAACAGTAACATTACACAAAAAAAAATCATTACATACATATGATATGAGCGTTATAAAAACAAATGAGATTATACAGTTATGCCATTATACTAAAAGTGTATAAATGTACGTTAACGGAAATACACGGAAAAAATTAACATACAATATGTAGATACGTTAATAATTTTAAATTCTAGGAACCAGTGAACTAATCAAGAGCTCAAGAGAAAAAAAAATTCTAAAATTCTGTATTGTTTATTTAGAAACTTTTAATATAATAAACACTTGTACATAGATTATTATAATGGAAAAAGTCAGCATTTGTTCTTAAGTAACCGATTTAAATGTTCCCTGAACCTAGGAACTTGCGGCGATGGTAAGAACTGAGGACATACCATCAATTGAGTCGTCCATTTTGAAGGATAAGGGCAACAAATTAAATTTTTTCGTTCTCTAAAAAAATATTTCAAAATATAAAGTTTAGATACATAAACCAAACCTCAAATTATATTTTTTTATAAAAGCCCTGGCGGCTAAGAAGATAATATCTATCAAATGTCCGCCGCGGCTCAGCACTGTGGCACGCATTCAAAGTAACTAGTGTGCATCACCTCCACATGAAAACACTACCGCTGTATGATGAACTTTGTGACACGTAGAGCCGTTCTTTTAAAACCACACATCGTTGGTGTTCTGTCCAAAAGAAGTTGATAATTACCAACCTGCATATAGCACTAGCGACCATAATATGGTTGAGCTCATAGTACGCTTCCGGAACAAAACATAAATTTTTATGAAACAATTTTGTCACTCGCAACTATTTTTGAACGCTTTATCTACCTGCAATCAAACAACGGCGGAAATTCCAAAATAAGGCTGATAGTTTTTTCTGTGCCCTTGACTTTTTTGATTGAAACATTTCGATTTAATCTATTCTATACTTAAAGCACTTGCCAAGTTTGGTTATAATAAAGAGCTTGTGTTTTTATTTATATTTGTACTAAAATATTGTAACAAGAAATATTGTCCAACAAGAAATATATAAAAAAAGATAAATTGACTAGCAAAACATAAATTCATATTAAAATATATTTCTATCTTTTGCAATATTGCAGCTGTGTGGCTGATAACACTTTGGGTCGCTCACGCAAATACATGGAATTATCTGGTCGTCCCGGCCCCGCAGAATTCTACTCACCCAAATGGGGTCGCTCATCCGACAGTTATAATCTTACTTGGAAAATTGATAGTTATCCACCTTTGGAGGAAGTACGTTTGCTCTATAGACGTGTTATGGTAAGTAATACAAAAAAAAACAAATAAAATAGATTAAATTGAAAAAAATCATAATAAAAAACTATATATATCTATAGATAGATTTTTATGAGAGCAAGTTTTTTTTGCAATTAGCAACTGCGAGTGTTTGGTCAGTTTATTGCTGTATCAATAAAAAAAATTTGTTCGTAATTTAGTTTTTTCTTAGCCATACACAGTTTCCCCATTTATATTTATTGCTATACAACTAAATCCTGTAAGTTTTTGTATATTTTTCCAATAAATTGTTTGTTTTTTTAAACCACATTTTTGCTATAGTTTTTAAGGGTTATACAAAAAAAAACTTAGTTGCTATTGCAGCTGTGTTACGAGCATTATGAAATTGGAAAGTCCAACTTGAATAAAAAAAAAACAACAAAAAAAATAGATGAAAATTAAAATACATAAATACATATTAAATAGAATTGTAGTTTTTGTTTGGTTTGAAAATACTACTATTATTTTAAATTTCTTGGTGCATTATGAAATTGAACTATTTTCAATGTTATACACATATATGAAATTGTGTGAAAGAAATAATAAGGGAGCTCGCGATGCTAATTGCATTTTGAACATTTTGTACCTCAAATATTTTTTTTTTAATATAGAACATATTGATTGATTCATGTTACATTTGAAAATGAAGCTAGAGTTGTTAGCTCTTAGCTTAGATTTACTATTTCTGTCATGTAATAGAACACATTATCAAATTATCCAATTGATTTAAAATCCATTAAAAAATATTAAAATAAATACAATTGTACAAAAATGTTTTCATTGTTCCTTATATTTTTTGGCGTATACTTCATAGAAATGTTTATCTGTTTTCCTACCATGTCGGAAGCTCATATTGTTTACATTAGGTAGCTTTACTTTAAGAAAATAAAAATTTATTTAATAAAATAAAAAAATATTTGAATACACGAATGAAATTCATAATGAATCGTAAGCTGTGAAGTGGTTGTTGAATACGGTGGTGCTAACAGTATTTAATATTAAATTATTATTATTTAACAAAGCAATGTTAGCCTTAAAGTGCTTGGCAACTACTATGAACTTTAAAGCTAAAGTAAAATATTTTTTTGCATAAGGATGTAGATTTTTATTGTATTGTATTATATTTTACTGACCAGTTCGTACATGTTCGTGTTGATTATTATATATTTGATACTAATCGTATATATTTGTTTTAATTTTAGGTTACATTTCGTTGCCTGAAACACAAAACGCCCTAACATTTTCCTAATTTTACAGATTTTTTCAACGCAATAAAATAAATAAAAACGTTTTTTTATTCGCGCAGATTTTATATATGTATTTTTGTATCAATTAATTTGAAATTTATTTGCTGCTGGTTCAGCTTGGTCTATATGCATTTCATTGTTGCTGTAACAAATCATCAGTAGACTTCAACCGCCCATTTTGAATAGTCAAAAACCTCTTATCTTATGCACAGACTTTCAAGAACTATTTGAGAATTCACAAATAATAATATTTTTGAAAAACACAAAAGAAAAATAAGCATAGTAGGCTTAGAAACCCATACAAAACCCAGCAAATAATTCAGACATTGTTATATTTTAAATAATTTTTATAAAGTTTCAAAGTCTGCATGATTTACGAAAAAATATAACCTTGATCTGATGAATTGTTATTTTATTTTAAAAGTTTTTTATAGACTAAATCTTACCAGGTTTGTATTTACTCAAAAATCTCACATTTGTGTAGGATAGTGTATCACGGCCTTAAGAAAATTAAAAAAAAATTATTTTTTTTGTAAAATAGCCGTTTTTAACTAGTGGCTCGATAATGGATAGCACCCGAACTGCAGTTGGGTTGCTAGTTGCCGAAATGGTATTACGGATGGTAACTGGCAACTAACAGCTGCTAATTTCAGTTGCCATATTAGCAACCACAAATTTGTAGTTGCTGCATAGTAAAATGTGAAAAAATTAAAAATTAAGTGCTATATTATTTTTATTTTTGAGTTTCTTCTTTGCATATTTAAAGAAAATATGATTTAAAGCTAAAAAAGATTATGTTAAAACCTATTTTAGGCCATCTTATAGATTTATCATCTTGCATTCCCTTCTCTTCATCAGCAACTAATTCCACTTCATTAATAATTTTTAAGATAAGTATTGTCTTAAGCACTTTTACTTGATGATTTTGTCTTAAACACTTGTATTTCTTATATATTGCATTTTTGTTCACATTATTTTCAGTTGCCAATCTGACATAATCGTATTTTCGATAACTTTTTTTTTTTTGTAATAGTTTTGTACATAAACTATTTATTCACTTTATTTCATTAATTTTTTATATTTTATTTTTTTTTTCATTCACCACCAACAATTTTAATTAAAATTTTATTTTTTACATATATCATATCAAAAAGTTTTTTTACCCTTATTTGCAACAGAGTGTCACTATTTTTTTAGCGCAAGGGAAAAAAATTAAGCAAATTGCAGAAGGGTACATATTTTTGTTGTGCACTAGCCATCGTGAAAACCCTTAATAATAAAGTTTTTGATAGCATGAGTTTTAGTCGCTACATTTTCCAGACTACTTAAATAAATCTCACAAAACAGAAGAACTCTTGAAACATTGACTTTGTATGTACAGTTTGTAAGGTAAATGTTTGCAGGAATTTTTTTGTCTTTAAATACTCTTGGCAAGCAATAAATGTTGCTGCTTTCGCCGATTCTCTCAACTTAACTGAAAACGAAACGAGTTTTATTAAAATCGATTTCAAAGCTTAAAACTTCTGTCCCACAAAATAGTAAAATATGACTTGAGCACTTTCTTTTTTAGAGAGAAGTAACACTAAGGCAATGAATGCCTACTACTGTTACTAGGTGTTATCTTCTTTAGGAAAGGAATTTTAAAAGAGAAGACAGGTGGTGAAGGAAGAGATAGAGAAAAGCTTCATTTTTCTATATTTCTGCTTTTTGCACATATTTAATAATGCAGTATTGCAGTGAATCTCGCGTTTTTAAATGGGGCGCATTAATTTAATTTTTTTTGAAACTGTGGAAATTTTACTGATTGTTTTTTGCCAATATTTCTGCTACACAATACCTTAAAAGGAGGACGTTCTGATCTTTAAACATTAGGATTAGTATCTGCTGAATTGACTATGACTTCATCACCTGAAATTTCCTGCAACAACTGATACAAAGGGGCACTAATGCACATCAGAAAAATGTTTGGTGTTGTTAATTAATGACTGTTTGATACCGGGGTCGAACCCAGGACTTTCGGTTTTAAAGTCAACGTGCTAACTACTTCAGCCAACACCACCGTTTGGTATCTTATAATCTTGTAAAGCTACGGTCACACTTGTCAAACAGTTTCCCAAAAAAGCGTAAACGACAAACACTAATAAAAAAAGTTTCGATCCCGACACTTGTTTATCAAATTAAATACTTTTGAACACAACTAATAGACAATATCATAGAATCTAACATTATTGGCTACTCTTTAACTTGACAAAGTTTTGTCTGAATTGAAAGATATTTTATTAGCATTTAGTGGTTACGCTTTTTATGGCAAATGTTTGATAATTGTGACCGTACCTTAAGGATATTAAAATAAATTTTATTTTCCTTTTTGTGGTTAACTAAATAAAATGAAACCAATGAGAATTTTTTTTTGCAAAATAAAGTCACATGGCCTCAAAACTTTTAGATGTCAAAAAAACTAAATTTCCGGAAATTATTGTGAGCTTATCTTTTTCTCTTTTTTGTAGCAGACATTTAGGAAAATCTAAGTTGGTTCTTGAAAACACTGTAGTATACAAACTAAATTTTCCCAATTTAAAGCAACTTAAAGATTTATTTCACTACAATCTCATATTTTACCAAATCTATACATATTTTGTTGCCTCACTTCATGTACGAACAGATTAATTACAAGCAGAATATGTAATGAGGAATTTTATCAAATCGAATTCTTTATATAATATAAAAATACCCGCTTCAATTATTTTTAATTGCGCAGGCTCTTGAAAACACTGAATACACTTGTTCGTTTTCAAAGTGAAATTAAGATAGAAAATAAAGTTTTTGCATAATATTTGTTTACACAAGTGCCTCTCATTATTACTTTTAATTTGAACTGCTGCTTTCGCACAAATCATTAACAGCAACGTAATTAGGAGAAATTCTTTTGAAATCCAATAGCAAAATACTTGTATTTTTATTTTAATTAAATTCAAAAATCTATGAAATACATATATAAATATTTTTAAACAGAATGCTTTTGTTTGGTAGTCAATGGTAAGCATCTGCAAAATGTAATCAATATATTTGCTACAGACAACGCAAAAATAAGGTAAAGCATTAAAGGACAGTATTAGAACTGAAAAATACAGTTCCTAATGGTTCAACTTAACTGTAGCTAAAGTGATTTATAAGGCATTATTTTAAATTGTATCCGTTTTAGTAAATATAAGATAAAATAAATTTTTTGATGTTGTGGAAACAGAAAAATCCTTAAATCTATATAACTGACCACTAAGTTTGTCAATCTTGTTGGTCTTTTTAGAGTCACTCAGAAAAATATATTTCTGTAATAAAAAACTTTGATATAAAATAAAACCAAGAATCAATTAAAAATGTCCTTAAGTCAGTTGAACGTTTGTTTAAAACTTTATTTAACTAAAAAGTTTATATGACTCAATTATATTTTTAATTGATTTTTGGTTTTATTTTCAATAAAAGTTTTTTATTCCAGGAATATTTTGTTCTGGGCAGAATCAATCTTTTCCCTAGAGAAATTTTAGGAGATGTGTTGTTTTGTAAAAATTTTATGAAAGACATTACGAGACTTCTACTAGTAGCTGTACTGGAAATAACCTAAACCCAATTATTTTTTCAGTTATCCGATTTTTTCTCTAAAACATAGTTAGGATTACTGAATTTTGTTACAGTTAAGCGTACTGCTTAAAATCAGTACAATAAAATAGAAAAATACAATAAAGTACGTAAGAGCGAAAACGACAAATACACAAAAACATGCACAATTTATTTAGCCTCAAGTTATGCAATCGATTTCTAGTAAATAAATTTTTCATTGTTTATTTTTTCACTTAAACGAACGTAAATGTCGGCTTGCTTTTGGTTTTCAGTAATACGATATTTTCAGTAAAGCGATGTTTCTGTAAAGTGAAGTGAATAAAAGTAGCTGCGTTTCAAGCAAGTGCGGGGATTTGTATCGCTTTCAGTAATCCAATTTTTTCCGGTACAGTGTGTTGCGCTAAAGTGGATTGGACTGTATTGTCTCTATTTTGTTAATCTTGGAACGTATAGAAATTCTTGTCTGTAAGGCAAATAAAATTCGTCAAGACAATTTATAAAATTTCTGTTCATTGTAAATATGAGATTTTTTATCATTTAATTACATGCTGATATTATCAATCAATTAGTTTTACATCAGATTTGTATCTGTAATATTTTCCTCTGCTTTATTTATTAATTTTATGTTTATTATTTTGTGAGATTTTTTTTTTTTTTGGAATTTTCATTTTAATAATGCATTATTTACAATGTGATTTGGTTTGCAATATCTATTTGTATTTGCTTAATATACCATTTGCTTTTTAATTGGTATGCCATCAATAATTTCATACTAATGGTTGATTTACATTATTTGTGCGTACTTTATTTACAAATTGTTTCCCCTTGATGTGGAAAACTAGAAAAAAAATTAATTATGATGGTTTCTAGCAACTTGAAAAAAGATTTTTATTTTATTAAAGGTATTGCGTAAAAGGTGTTTATGCAAATATTAAAATAAAAAATCCAACAACAGATTATAATTAAACAGCTTCAACTGTGAGTTTCACTAATCTTATTGTAATAAACTGAAAAATATAAATAATAAAATAAGTATTAAGGACGTTTATTTACATTTTTATGTAACCGAAATTTTTATATGTTTTATTTCCCCTTCCAGTAAAAAGTTTATTTAAACTTAGGAAAAATATTAACACTTCTATTGTATTGATTGTTTCACGATTTTTTTAATTGAAACACTTAAACAAATTAACAAATTTTCTTTTGTATTCTGAAAGAAGGGTTTTAAGCAGCTTTTAACCAACTTGCAAGAAAGGAGTCAGGAGTCAGCTTGTTTTTTTTTCTTTTGTATGTAGCTATTCTAACTTCATAATAGTGCAACACAACCGTGCTAAGAAAAACTATGCGGGACCTCCTGTTTCAGTATATATATAAGCTAGACTTCTCGTTTATTTAAATGAAATTTTATGTATCTGCAATTGAAATGTTTTATTTACAATCTGTAATACTATATTTGCTCAAAAAAAATAAAGGTTAACAGAGAATTTTCCCTTTTAACTCTAAAAGAAATAAACTTATGAAAAACTACTTGAACACTTAAAAGTGCTCTCCTGCAAAACAGCCAAATATGACTTAAGCACTTTTTCCTAATTGTCACATAATTCATATATAATCCGTGCTATTCCAACAATACAATATACGCTTACACCGGGGGGTGGGGGAAAGGGCCACACCAAAAAAATTATTCCCATTCAAAATCTTAGAAAAAAAAGAACACCCACCCGCGATAATATACCTATTAGTCTTTTATTGCAACATAACCACAACTCAAAAAGTATAGATTTGCAGAAAATTATTTAAAAAATATAATTGTGCTGCAATCGTTAAATATTTATATAAATTTCTTGCTGTCTTCAATATTGCTATAAAAATCCAAGTTCCATTTCAATTCTTAAAAAAAAACAATGTGAGTCCAATAACAGGGGAGATTTGTAAACATCTAGTAATGAAACTAAAATAAGATATATAAATTTTTTACTCTACTGTATTTAAAAATCTATGGAAAACTGCATCTATAGTAGTGGAATTATTAGTTTTAGGGGTTGTGGAAAACGTCAAATAAAAATTTTAATGAAGCTTGCGATTGTGGGTTTGCAAAATTTGTATTAAAATCACCACCCACAATAATTAACATGAGATGGAGATTGTTACCCAATTGTCGTGCACCAGCTTCAGTGTAAGGCAACAGTACGCAATGAATATGTATTATATTTATAATATTATAAATTATTTTTAAAGACTGCTATATACCTTTTAAACAAATATTTGACATTTGAAACGCTCTTTTATTTAACCCTCTTTTATTCAACTTTTTAACAAAATTATGCCCACTGGCAACACTAGTACACTTCACAAGCAATTTCTATTAAAATTTACATTGCTCCTGAAGATATACTTTAAAATTCGGTTGTGTGTATTTCTATGCAGCTGTTAAGTTTCTCTGGCGTATAGACGTTTACACATCAAAAAACTATTTAGTTTTTACTATCTGTTTGAACTTCATTTTAAAATAATTTTTATTAAATTATTGAAAGGAAATTCCAAATACCTAAGTGATGGAAAAATTATAAATTAAAAATTTTTGAGTAAAACAAATTAGGAAATTCTAAACAGAGACATGACATTTCTCACAAAACATTTTGTAGTAAGAAAAAGTTACATTTATTCACTTCCGCCTTTAAACTTTGATAATATTTCTATAGAATAATTTTTCCGTGTGGTATTTGTTTAAACGTCATTAAACCATGTTGATATTATTTACATATTCCCCGTTTAAAGCAAAATAGTTGTATCTAACAAAATTTAGAGTAATTCTTCGCTTCACAAATGACTTTAACACTCACTTCTTAATAAAAGAACATTAATTTGTACGCAAACTGGAAACCATAAAACATTTTTCTGCAAAACTGGCTGTTTTTGACTTATGCCGATGTTGCACTAAAGCAACATTCATATTTTTGAAAGCATATTTATTTATTTTTTTTTTATTTTTTCTTGTTCATATTTCTAGATGAATGATACATTTCAACATCCAGGTAGATGGCATGATTTTATACTAACACCAGAACATCGTCCAGCTTCGGAACCGCTAACACACATTATGTCATACACAATAAAGAATCTTCTACCCGGAGCGTATTATGAAGCCATTGTGCAAGCCAAGAATCGTTATGGTTGGAATGAGGTAAGAAATATGTTTTTATTATTTGTTGTAGATATTTTTATTTTATTTTTATTTTTGCTACGGCTGATAAAGAAAGTAATAACAATACAACATAATACAATAGCTGTGACAAAATCACAAATATAAAAATTCCTTTTAAATGTACATATTAACTTGCGTTAAATGTAACATAATGACACGGGCGTGGAATTTTAAACAGGATGATGTGCTGTTTAAAAAAAAGAAAAATGTTCTAAAAATACAAACAGAACTTGAATTGATATTTATAAATATTTATGTTGAAGTTAAAGTGAGAGCTTTTAATAAAAGAATTTATCTTGAAAATAAAACATAATGGAGTAAGAACGTCGTATCTTTTATGCTTGAGAGTTATGTTTACCAATATTTTTGGTTTAGTAAAATAATTGGAACAAATACCGAAGTATATATGTACATATGTGGCCCTAGTTATGAAAGTGCTCAAAGTCATATGCTTTTTTGATGGACATTTCTTTAAAAAAGGCGTAAATTTTATATAAAATATACACCTTTTAAAAAAAATTATGGCACGCGAAATTTTTTTAAAACGTGTTTTACTCGATGAATTTATCTGCGCAAAGATATTTTAACTAATAAAAATAAAAATAATTAAAATAATTTTAATTTGTATTCATAGTGCTTATTTTTCTATTTCTGCCATTTATGTAAGCTGCTTCGCTTCCATAACTTCGAATTCCAAGTTATAAAACGACCCTCGTTACCTAGTTATATTAGTTCTGTCTTGTGCTAGAAGTAATTTCACAAGCATTATCTTAACGACAGAATTTGTTGCAAGATAGATATACGTATTTGCATATGAAATCTACCCTCGTTACTAAGTTGATTTTTTTCTTAATTTAAATAAAAATCATCTTTGAAAAAATATGTACATATATGTCAAATCGCTAATTTTGTAAATTAAACTAATATATCATCGTAATTTCACCATAAGCGAGTCAGAAATGATTTAAAAAATATTTCAAAGCGATCTTGGCTTCATCAAGCTATGGAAAACTATGACAAACATGTATAAAAAATATATTATCACTGTTAAGTTATGGAGTTCTTATAATAACGCATTCTCACTGGAGCTTCTATAAGTGAATATGTGGAGAAATTGCTACAGCAGCTGCCCTCGTTTATAAATAAAAATTATTAAATTCAAGAAGTGTTTGAAAACCTTCATGTGGGCGCAAGAATATATTTATTAAAAAAAGCAAGACATAAAAAATCTATCATGTTGACCCTCGTTAACAAGTTTGATTGTGCTAAACTATCTATAAACTAAACGTTAGCAACTTAATATATACCAGCGTAAGATTAATGACTCTAGTTGAAGTATTCGTAGCCAACTTTCACAGATGTCTATTTTTGCGACCCTCGTTACTACGATCAATTTAACATATGTATGTATGTACATATGGTATTTCCCAAGAAACTTAAAGTGTGCCGACTTTAATGAGAAGTATTTCGTTCGAAAATGTTAAAGAAATCTTTGCAATCCACCCTCGTTAATAAGTTGAAATAATCATAACGTTGTATTAAAACTAAAACTCAATTTGTGCTTAAATATGCATGAAAGTCCCACTACTCGTATTATCAGTATTTGAAAATATTTTGTAAAATTAATATATCAAATCAACCCTCGTTACTAAGTTTCGCACTATTTTAAAATAATGCCAATTCTATTTTCATTATTAGAATTTTACTGAAAGCGTATAAAAATATTTCGCTAGACTGAAAAATTTTGGTGCGACCCTCGTTACTTAGTTTTAAGTATGAAATTATTTTATAATTAAAGCAATTCAATATGTGCACGCAGCCTTATATGAAACACCTTGTAAATAAGTCAAAACATATTCAAGATATATTTTAAAACGACCCTGGTTAATAATCACTATAATACACTAATTTGCACATAAAAAACTTTATTTTGCATTCAATTAATTAATTTGTGAGAATAAAGAATTGTCGTAATTTTTTTTTGCTGGTGCAAAGAAAGCATAGTCGGCCCAAGTGGCACCAGAATGTCGAAATTCAATCGGGTTCTTATACAAAGAAATACACATACACTAATACACTTCTCTCGATGATTAGTAGTGGTGCAAGGTTTAAATACAGAAGCAGCACGTTAACAATTGTCCGCTAAAGTTAAAAAATCTCTACAAAGAAAAATACTTATTTAATATAATTTCGTGGTAAAACTTTACTATAAAAAGAAGCTGGCGGCAGGTTCAAAACAAAACTAGAAACCTATAATGAAATTTGGCTGCTTATATCAAAAAGCATTTTCTTTTACTTGTAATCATTCAATAAACTTTACTAATATATTTTTCTTTACATACATATATCAATGAAAACCTTTAACATTTTTAATTTCCTCTCCAACAGGTCAGCGATATATTCCAATTCATAGTGGCCAGCAATAGCATGGATATACCACCCGAAGAATCCGAAGTTGTGGCAAGCTCTAAGTCACGCAGCAATACTGCAGCATCCTCAGCCCTGAACACATACACAATGCAACACTTACCAATGCTATTGTCCGCATTTATGGCAACGAACACATTTAGCAATTTATATCAACGCCGACGTCAATTTAGTTTGGGGTAAGTCATCTTCACATAATACGTAAAGCCTGCAATTTTGCTCTTCTTCTCTCAGCCCTTTAATTTCATATAATTTATGGAAACGTATAAATATCGAAAAAAAAAAATTTTGTTAATTGTTTTCAAGATGAAAACTGAAAAATTGAAGCCGCATAAACAAATCTGTTGTTTTATATTTTGAACACTTATGTAATTGCTATTAAATTGTTTCCATTATATATTTTCAATTTCCTTCCTACATCCGTTCGGAAGGACATGTGTTTAATACTCGTAATATACAGATTTATTTTTGTAAAAAAAAATCAATTATCTATTAAAAAAGTCCTAAAAAAATTATTTTATATATTTGTATAATAAGATTTAAAGCGAAAAAATGAAAGAGAAAAAGCAAAACATTTATTATTAATCTACTCAACGATTAATTTAATGTAAGAATGAAATAAATTAAGTAGTTATTGTAATTATTGCAGATAAGCTGAAAGAAAATAGTGTTAGGAAATCAAATATTTTTCAATTTAAAATTTTCTTTTTTTGTCTTTCTTTTTATATTTTATTTCGTTATTGCAAATTTTAAAACGGTAAATGTGATGCTGGAATTTTCCAGTGCTTGTACCTTAATAAGCAGCTTTCAATGAGGTATAAGAGTTCGGTAGTGGTTTCAGTTACTGCTGCGAACTTTAAACTATTTTAGACTCACAATGAACAAACTTTTGAAAATTTATATGTTAAATATGACTGATTCATTGGCGTAGCTATACATTTTTTCAAGGAAAGGTGATGGGGGCGGGCATTATGACTGGGGATTTTTAAGAGTAATATAAAAATATACAATTACATGCAATTTGCAATAATTTTTTTTTGGGCTGGAGAGGGGGACAATACTCCCCTCAGATCTTGGGTTTTCTGCGTATCGATTTTTTTTTGTAAATAACTACTGAAATATCAATATGGTTCAACTAAAAAATTCACTATTCATAGTGTTTGATAGTTTAGATTGATTGTCTAAGTATCTGCTTGAAATTTTCTTAAATTCAGCCCAAAAATATAAAACTATGATGAAAGTCACAATAAATACGTCAGTCAGCACACTTAGGGCCAATTTCACCAAAATAAATAAATATCAATTTATATTTAAAAATAGTTTTTCCATACAAAAATTAATGAAAATCGGCATTTAAATATGAATTGATATTTAAGTAGAGTTGATGAAATTGGCCCTAAATTTTTATAGAAAAATCCCTTTAATTTATATTTATACTAAGAAATCAGTTTTCACAAGATGAATTTGTTTGAGTATTTTTGTATTTCGAAAGAAAGAGTATTACTTCACTCTTTTGAATAAAAAAAAGTCCTGTTTTCCAAAATTTAAGTGACTTCAGATGGAAATACTGGAAATAATCTAGAAGTGTGAAATCGCACCACCTTGGACCTTGTCAAATTTGGATTAAAAAAAGTCGATGCTTGATATTGCTATATAGTGACATCCTAATGAAATTGCAACTCGCCCCGATCAATGCCATTCATAGTTTCAAATAAAAAATCATTGATTTTGGTGCCATAAGGATCTCGTTTGGCCGTAACACGAGCTCCGGCTTACAATGATGCCACCAGCATATAAAACGCACTAAACGGTGCTCTTCGCGGATGAAATGGAGTTTGTAGGTTCTGTTCTGGAGAGGTTTTATTCCATATGTGGCAATTTTATTCATTAAGAAGTCCTTTATGCCAAAAATATTCTAATTGCTGAAAAAAAAATTTCAATAAATCATCGGATCAGCTTTAGGGCCCAATCGGCAAAAAAATATGCGTCTCGTGACCTTAACTGCAGCATCAACTGGATCTTAAAGGGGTGTAAGCCAAGATCTTTACACAAAATTTTCTACTTAGGGGAAGAACACAGCCCCAACTGACTAAGAATAGAAATATGTTGATATTCTTCTACTTTTTCATTTACAGCTGCGATGTTATTACCTTCAGTGCGCACAGTCATTCGACTTTTTGTTGCTTTTGGATCATTTAGGTAGTAAATCTATCCACAGTTAAAGTCACGACGTCTTCTATAAGCTGTGTGAATTGAGGATTAACTATTTATGAAATTAAAGCAGAACAATTCGATAGCGCTTTTCAAGTATCAATATGTTAATTATGCTTTGCAAGCATATACTGATCATAAATGTCAAAAAGCGATTACAGTGTAAAAGTTAATTTGACAGTTAACATATCCGTAAGTTCCATCGGTTATAAAAAAACACCCTTTGATCATTTATCGGTCCCAAAAATATGCAAGGGTATTTTATATATATCTCCAGAGTTGTATCGAACTCGTTGACACTCGTTAATTTTTGACACGAACCAATTATCCAAACCATCTAATTTAAATGGTAGACTTGTATCGAACTTTTTTAGTAGCTCGTTTTTGGCACAAACCACTGATTAATCCCATTTAAATTACATAGGTTTTATCGTTGGTTTGTATCAAAAACGAGCTATTGAAAGAGCTTGATACAAGTATAATAGGTTTGATCATTGGTTTGTGAATTGGATCGAACTCGTTCACTACTTCATTTTTGACACAAACAAACGATCAAACCCATGTAATTTAAATGGATTTGATCATTACTTTATGCCAAAAATAACCGACTGAATGAGTTCGACCCAAGTCTAGTAAGCGAGTTCGCCCCAAGTGTAAGCTCATGTAAATTAAATGGGGTTGATTATCAGTTTGTGTCAAAAATAAACTAGTAAACAAGTTAGTAAGCTTAGGTTCGACCTAGAGTTGTGTCCAACAGCTCATTTTGAACTAGTTTTAGTTCTCTAGGACATAATTCCGGTCAAAAACTTTAAAGTAAATTAAATGGGTTCGTAGCAACTTTTGATTCGAACGTGAACGAACTAGTTTAAATAGGGCTGCTGGACTAGACTTGTATCGAACTCTTTCAGTAGCTCGTTTTTGACACAAACCAATGATCAAACCCATTTAAATTATATTATAATGCTCTGAGGCATTCGATGTGGATCAAAATTTTAAAACATTTTGATAAAAACTTCGTTGAAATATTTTGTTCACTACCAAGTGTCATAATTTTTCTCTTGATAAGAAAACATATTGTGCGGGAAATATTCAAAGTATTTTATTTTTATATTTATGTAAATTTTTTTTCTTGGTTTTTGGTTAATTATTTATTTGTTTATATATTTGATTTTTATTTTTTATTTAATTATTTTATTAAATTTATCTTATATTTGATTTATAAATACTAATTTTTATCACAAAACTCAATAAAAAGAAATAAATTCATATGTTAGGAATGTAAATATTTTTTTCTTAAAAATAAAAAAAATTATACATATAATGATAATTATATAAATAGCGATGTAAATATTTTGTGTAACGTATTATTGTAATTAAAGTAATATTTATATAAACGAAATTTTTATATAAGTTAAAATAAGGCTATAATTAAACTGTAAATTAAAAACAATATATATATAATAAAAAATAAATAATATAACACATTTTTAAGCGCACCATTAAAAAATATATATTAAATAATTAATATGAGATAAACAATAATTTTTTAAGTGGGAACTTTAAAAATATTTAAAAACTTCTTTCAAAAATCCAAACATTTTAATTACTTTTTTAAATTGATGAAAACAATTTAGTATTTTCCTATTAAATATTATTTAACAAATAAACCCAAAAATTAGCAAGTAAAAAAAAATTCAAGTATAAAAATGTACCACCTAAATTAATAAAACAAAAAAGTTTAAAAAAAGCGTTAAAGTAAATTAAATATTAAATCAATATATCTACAGTCTTGTAAATAATTAAATTTCTATTTTCTAAAATAATTTTCACTTAATACAAAACTAAGTTACTTTAAAAAGTAGTTTATAAATGTGTGTAGAAAATTGCTTAAGTTCTAAATAGTATATTGGGGAAAAGTTGATGCAAATTAAGTAAAATATATAAAATAATCGAGAACGTTAATATACTGCCACCATAATCGAACACGACACCTTTTTCCAACAGCCCACTAAAATAGAAAAATTCTGCAATTGGCCGGAAAATATTTCATTTTAGTAAAGAAATGACTCTGCTATGACCATCAGAAATTTCTAGACTATTTGTTAATAATATGATAATAGAAAAATGTTCTATATCAAATTTACAAAAATACTAGCCAATCTGTTAAAAAATATTCACTCACGTAGCAAGAATTTTGTATAATACATCCATGATCAAATCCATTTAAATTAAGTAGGTTTGATCATAGCCTTGTGTCTAAAATAACCAACTGAACGACTTTGATTCAAGTTTACTACCAAAAGTAAACTCGTAAATTTACAGAGACTTGGTTCAAACTCGTTCATTTGGTAATCTTAGACACAAACCCATGAGCAACCCATTTAAATAACATGAGTTTAGATTTGCATAGAACTTATTCAGTAGCTCGTTTTTGAGACAAACTAGACTTGTGTCGAACTCGTTGAAAAGTTAATGTTCGCCACAAACTTATAATCAACCCCATTTCAATAACATGGTTTTGTTGGACCCAGCACAAATGATAAAACTTATTTAAATTACATGCGTTCGATGATAGGTTTGTGTCCAAAATGACCGAATAAACGAGTTGGACCCAGCTCTACTACTGAAGGAGTTTGACCCAAGTCTAAGACAAACCAATGGTCAAACCTATTTAAATTAAATGGGTATGATCATTGGTTTGTGTCAAAAACGTGTGACTGAATGAGTTCATTCTAAGCCTACATGAGTTTCTTACCCCCTGTTTTTGTAAGACGTTTGAGATAAAAATCTTGGTGTTTTTGTAATAGATTAAAGAAAACGTGTACAACTTTTCTTTCATCTATTACAAAAACGCCTAGATTTCTAACTCAAACGTTTTACACAAACAGGATTTAAACTCATGTAAGGTTCAACTCGTTCAGTCGTTTATCTAAGATTTAAACCTATGATCCAATCCATGTAACTTAAATTGGTTTGATCTTGACTTGTATCGAACTCTTTCAGTAGCTCGTTTTTCACACAAACCAATGATCAAACCCAAGTAATTTAAATAGGTTCGATCATGGGCTTATGCAAAAACGAGCCACTGAAAGAGTTCAATACAAGTCTAGTTTGATCATGGGTAATTTCTTGTCTTGCATCGAACTCTTTCAATAGACCGTTTTAAACATAAACCGTTGTTCAAATCCATTTATTTTAAATGGGTTCGATCATAGGTAAGTTGTAGACTTGTATCAAACCCGTTCACTAGTTCATTTTTGCCGCAAACCAATGACCAAACCCATGTAATTAAAATGAGTTTGATCATTGGTTTGTAGCAAAAATTAACTAGTGAGGGAGTTTGACCAAATTCAAGTACGTTTTACAGATGACATTATGCCAAATTTTCTTTTGCTGCAGATAACATAATGATTGTGTGAATATTTTGAATATAAAAGTTGAGTTAACAGTGTCCATCTAATAATCTGTCCTAATGCTTTTTAAGAAATTTTTGATTCCTTCAATAGGTCTGCTTCTAGTATTTCTTATGAAACTTTCTGATATTTAGTAAGAAAAAAAAATTTTTTATGGGTCTAAAGTACTCCATACAAAATTTGGTATCTGGATAAAGAAAATACTTGTATCGAACTCTGTCAGTAGTAGACTTGTATTGAACTCTCTCAGTAGCCCATTTTTGACACAATCCTTTTATCAAACCCGTTTAAATTACATGGGTATGATGATTCGTTTGTGTCAAAAATGAGCTACCGAATATGTTCGACACAAGTCTAGTCAGTAGCTTGTTGCAGACACAAACTGATTATTAAACCCTTATAATTTAAATTGGTTTGATAATTTTTTTCTAAAACGAGCTACTGAAAGAGTTCGATATAAGTCTCATGAAGTGTATACAAAATTTCGATTGACCGTTTTTGTATTTCTCTTGCTCTTTAAATGACATTAATAAAATTGATATACATACGTGTATTTGTATTATTTTAAGTCTACCACAAATTAGTTTAAGCAAAAACCACTTATTTTAACAAAGTAAATTGTTGTTTTTCTCGATTTTAAAACTCCAACAGAATTTAAATTGGCAAATCATGTTATAAATTAACAAAAATATTTTCAGTTCAAAAAAAAAAACTTGTTAACTTGTGAAGAAGAAAAAAATTAAATTAAAATTAATGATATTAAATTAGACTGGTAAAAAACCAAATAAATATCATCACACTTGTCGTTAATATTAAACATTAAACCAAACACAAAAATAGCTAAAAATTGCAAATGAAAAAAACACATGGATAAAAAACAAATCAAATGGAATAATTAAAAAATTAACTGCAAATGTTTAATCCTATGACCGACCACACTTAACAAATATTTAGCAAAAAAAAAAAAATAAATAAAAATATATCCAGAAATGATTAAAATTTAATGTTTACTTAACTGCAAGAAATTAAAACAACAACAGCAATACAAACGGAAATTAAAAATTTATATACATATATTTATGTTGAAAACAAACACAAATACAAATACCAAAAAAAAAATAAATCATATAAATAAGTGATGGATATTTATATTAAAGTAAAACGATAAAAACTGAAATTTATGTTTAAAAAAAATTTTGGGAAAAACAAAAAACAAATAATAACGAAATCAGCAAGGTTAATTTATAAAACCACTAATGAACATTATTTAAATATTTATTAATTATATTATAAATAATATTTCTTATTAAAATATTAAATATATACTTAATATAAAAAAGAAATATATAAATAATGGCATAGCATATAAATATTAATATTAATAGTAATAATAAAAAGCAGATATAAATATATAATATGTATTATTGTATTAAATATATATTAAAATTAATATTTGTAAGTAATATCTACAAAAAAGAAATACAGTAATTATTTAAACTAAAAACTTTAAAACAACAAAAAGAAATAATGAAGAAAATAATACCAAAAACCAAGAAAAATTGTGAAATAATATGGATAAATTAATGAATAATGAATACTTTGAAATAAAGACCCCCAAAGGAAAAACAACATTAGATGTAACAATAAAAATAATCGGCAACTTGTTTTATTTCATGGATTTACAGCGGATAAGTGTAATCTGGCAATTCTTTTGAAGTGTGTTGCCGCTTAGTAAATTATTTTTTAATTTCCTATAGAACTAATCCATATAAAAATTAAACGCTTTACAACAACCGGGAACATTCCGACGATGTTCAACAAAAAATTTGGAGTAAGTTTTAGTTTTTTAATTATTTTTAAAACTTTCGAATTAATCGATAGAACTTTAACATTTTGAAAAGAAAAATTATTTCTGCTCCACTGTATAATTATGAAAACATATCATGGTAAGGAGAATAAGAGTTTCATATATGTGTATATTCACAGGAAAAACTATCATCTTTTATTTAATTTAATTATTATAGTTCGAACTTCATTTGTTTCTATGTTTTGTGAATTGAACCGGCTAAAGTTTGTACCGCCTTGTAAGCCAAATTACATGTGATAATTATTAATGAACAAATAACATCAAAGTTAGTTGTAAATATTCTGACAACAACACATAGTTGAACGGAACATTACAAAACACCTTTCAGCAAAGTGAAATACGATGAATCAAAACAATTCACATATTCCATTTCCAAAAAAGTTTCGTATATAAGGCACAAATCTACATCAACTGACAGACACCACACACAGTGGACCAAACACAGAAGAACGCTGATGATGAAGGTTTAGTGGCCTTCGAAAACGGCTAGCTGCTCCGTTCAACTATGTGTTGTTGTCAGAATATTTACAACCGACTTTGATGTTATTTGTTCATTAATAAGTATCACATGTAATTTGGCTTTCAAGGCGATACGAATTTTAGCCTGTTGAATATAGAAACAAACTAAGTTCGAAAAATAATTAAATTAACAAAATTTGTTTTTGTTTTCAATATACATAAGTAAGCGATAGAAACTTTCAAGTCGACATTGTGGGCCAGGCTATAATACTATAGACGCTGCCTAAGAACAATACCTGTAATTTTAAAGCTAGTCAACGCTGAATTACGTTAGCTGCATAATGAAATGGCATCACTCATTTAAAGTTTATAGAAGGATATAAGATATATAAACATGTAATTGCATCAGTTTTTAGTGACAAACTAAACCAAATTATCAAGCAAAATATTTTCAAAATATGACATCATCAACTTTCGTATGTATGTATGTACTTTTGTTTATACCAATACATACACATAACTCAAATGTACAAAAAATTTAAATTTCAATTATAATTTCTTAAAATATAAATAGAAAGAAAGCCAGTCCGCTGATAACAACAACTTTCATAAAATTTCCCAGCGAACATGTCTGATATTGAAAAATATAAAAAATTCTGTCACACAATCAACGAAATTGGTTTGGTACTGTCTTAGATACTAAATCAAATCCTCAACCCACTTTTCTAAGCATTTCCAAAATTATCTTAATATGCTACTGTTCATAAACTGTTAAAAATAGAAGACACACGTATATAAGAATGATTATTTTTTTAAGGCAACAATGAGCAAATATGTGCTCTTAATTATGAAAGTGGTCTAAGTCATGTGCAATTTTTGCTTCGAAATATCAAATAAATCTTTGAAAAAATTCAATAAATATTCAAAAAATATGAAATAAATTTGTATAAATCGAGACTAGTACAACTCTAAATTAAAATGCTGCATAGTATAAAAATACTTTTTTATTTATTCAAGTGTAATCTACTAAATCCGCCTGGCTCACGATGTCGACAAAAATTTTCATTCGCTTATTTATATTGCAAACAAAAACAAATTTTCTTATTTTGTTTTTGTTTTCAATATAAATAAGCGAACGAAAATTTCTTGTCGACATCGTGAGCCAGGCAGAATATCTCGACCAGAGAAATATATGACTTAGAACACTTTCATAATTAAGGGCACGTACATATGTATGTATTGGTGCCATTGGACGAAAAGGTAAAATATACCATATCTTAAAATAAAATTACACTAGATGAACGCGGTGTGCTTTGCTTCCCCCATCGTTATAAAATGAAATTAAAAGTGTTTTTAAAATTAAAATTAAAGTTTTTTATTAAATCATTTTCTTTCGTACTGTCTTGATTCAATGAAACCCTAAAGGCTTCATTAGTCTTTACTTTTTGTTGCTGTTCTGTGCCGTTCTTTTCCGTATAAAATATTTTGCAATTACTTTTTCTGTGAAAAAAAAAATCACCTGGCAACCTATAGAATTGATTACACTTGTACAAAAGGTATCACAACACACTAATACATACACACTTTTGGCTGTCACTTAACGTTGAATTCTATTTTCTACAGATCTGTCCGGAACAGAACAGAACGAAAAAGGAAAAACTAACCACACATACAGATTTTCAACTAAACAGAAACAAAACAGCTGATTCAGAACAGAACAGCACGTACAAACTAATTCTGCCTCAACGAATTTTTGAATTTGGTCCACAAACGCCAAAAATATTTGATAATCTGTTTTTGAGGCGCACACTTTGCACCCTCAAATAAAAAAAAAGTATTTTTAGTGAGGCTTTTAAATATTTAAAAAAAAATTAATGTTGGTCCAATAATTACAAAATTATTTGATTTTATTTTAAGCACTTTACTCCCTCCTCCTTTGGCAATTAAAAAAAAAACGCTGTAGAACTTTTTCATATGCAAAAAAAAAATTCAAAATGAATCCACATACGACAAAGTAATTTGATAATCAATATTTTTGGCGGGCACATTTCGCCCACCCACTAGTTAAATTTTTTTTCATATATTGAGCCTTATCGTAAGCGACATGTTATTGAAAATAGACTTTTTTTATTAAAATTAGTGAAATGTTACTAAAATTAAATTAAAGGAAGTCGTTATAAATATTCTAAATTAAAACTTTTATTTGGTGAAAGAAAAACAAACAAAAAATATTTTTTTTTCATATATACTCGCACGCACATACATAAATAAAAAAAAACAAAAATTAATACTAAGCTACAAATAAAGTTTCACTGCTTGCTTCGCGAACAATTTAGATAGTTTGTTGAATGCTCATTACAAATGGGTTTGGAACATCTGGTGCAAGCTTTGAGTGTTTTTCTTTTTATTTTCGACAAAAATTGTTAGTTTCCAATACCATTTCCCTATAGATACCCGGGTATCTTGCAATGCTGTTAAGGGTGTTTTTTTTTGTCCTTCGCATAAGGGTCAATATACAACAATTTACGTATGTAAAACAAATTTATAAAAAAAACCTTCTCCTGAAAAATTTAATTTTTGTCGCTTGCAATAAAATTGAAGATAATAGCATAGACAGACGACAGCGATAATTTGCATTAACTGTCTTAATTCAAATTAACTTGTGAATTATCCCCATCCTAATGCGCATTAGACTTACCGTAAATGCAGTAAATGAAATTGAATTAATACTGAATTTAGTTACTTCAATATGGTAATACCATCAAAAGTCAATCAAAATTAAATTAATTTTCAATTTTCAAAATTAAAATGGATTCAAAATCAGGAAATATAAGTTATTTTAATTATTTTTAGAAAAAGAAAAAGAAATATTAAAAGTTCGACACAAATTTATTCCATTTTAAGATTTCCAAGGAAAATTATCGAAGTATGTGTGTACGAAAGGCATGTACAAATTTTGTTAGTTGTTTACTTAATTCAAATATTGTCGTCTGTCAGGGTAAATTTTTAATTTGCTTTTAATGCAAATTAACGATGTCGTCTGTCTACGCTATAAGGCTCGATATGCAAAAAGCATTTTATAATTTGGTCCACCAATAATGAAGTTATATCATAATCAATTATTAGAGCGGACAATTTGCATTCCCTCGCCCCCAACATTTCCAAATTATATATACTGAACCCTTTTCTTATACAAAAGAATTATGAAAATTGGTCCATAAATTGGCACAAAAGTAATTTGTTAATAAAATTTTTTGATGGCCACATTTCACATTCCCCCTAGTTAAAAGACGATTTTAGTGGACCTCTTCCATAAGTAAAAATAATTTTGAAATTTGGTTCAGAAATGACCAAGTTATTTAATACTGAATTGTGCAATCGGGGACACGCTTCCGCCCTCTCAATTTCCAAAAAAAAAAAAGATATTTTAATGGAAGTTGTATTACAATTTTAAAAAATGGGCATGGTAGAACAGAAAGTAGCCTATAATTCTTTTCAGAGACCCAGTTAAAAGTTGTTAACAATTCAAAAAGATCGATCCAGAGGGCCGGTCTTTTATAAAGTATGTGTTAGAGTGGGTTCCAATTTGTTCAGTCATTCACTTTAGGCACAAAGTAGTTTGACCATAGGTTTGTGTCAAAAATTATCTAAGGAGCCCTTACGGATATTTTTGGCTTTCAACGTGGGGCTTCAGTTATCGTTAATTTCATACAAAATATCGTATTTTTATTTCTAAAAAATATGATATTTTACCTGGGGGCAAATTACGGCATTCGAAACGATTCGAAATTTTAAATCATTTCCATATAAACTCTATGGAAATATTTCGTAATTTCGTTCGATAACGAGTGCCGTAATTTGTCCCCTGATATTTTAAGAAAATATTTTTAGATAAATCGAAATTATTTTAAGAATAATCTATGAAATTTACACAAATTAAATTTACAAAAATTAAGTGAATTTAAACGTTCCTCTAAGTCTCATGTTAAAATTTTGCCAAAAAAAATGTTCGTTAGGTTATTTTAAATGTAGCTTTGTATTTGTTCTCACACGTTTATGTGTAATTATATATATTTAAGCCCTTACACATATGTATGTAAGTATATTTTTCATCTGACATTTGGGTTTCAACGATTACAATTTCCTTTTCAATGATTTATCGCAACAAGCTCATGTCACACGTGCTCCCTTTTTAAAATAAATTGAAAAAAAAGCCATAAAGGCAAGTTAAAAATTAAAATCGATTTATTACGTTTAATTTTTTTTTTAACAATTTTTATTTTTTACTTTTACACCTTTTCTTTGCTTCACTTCAATATAAGAATACAAAAGCTAGAAATTTGATTGTTCACACAAACTGAGTAGTTTTTTTTTAACGCAGCGAAGGAAAAGAAAAATAAATTCAAGTTTTAACATTGAAGAAAATGTAAAGGTTCAGCAGCCCATAAAAAATACCAACTACCATACCTCACGGCAGCGCCCACGACTGTCGGGCAAGTAACCTGGTTGACAGGGAAAATCAATCATGGCCACTGGCATAGTGTGTCTGACTTCATCTTTTTTGCAATCATTGTACTCCTGCATAACCGTTTCTTCATTCAATTCCAAACACTGGTCGGGTGCACCAGCTGATTTTTTACCATTTTCACATTCAATACTTTTCACGCAAAACTTTAAACAGGGTCTGGGAATTTCAGCATGTTTTAGCTTCCTTTTGCAATCGAATTTTACAACACAACCCTCTTCCACTTTTGGCACATTGTTCACTTTATAATAGTTGGCTGGCAAACGATCTTCCGCACTTGCAGCTGCGGTTTTAGTTAATTCTGCAATGGCAAGTATGCCAAAGCACACACATGTCACTAAAATTATTTTAAACATTTTATTTTTAGAATTTATATTCCAATTTTTACAAATAATTTTGCAAAAATTAATGTAATTTTTTGTTCGTGGGAACTAATTAATTTATAGAACGTGTTGCCAGTTGTTAAACGTTGAAAATGCTCTTGAAAACTGTCAATACAAGAAGACGCGTTTCAAAAATGAGAAGAGCGCAAAACTCATTAGCTACTTATATTAACTGATAATCTTTTGAACTAGAACTTTTTTATCAGATGTTTGTTTGTATATACGTACATACTTACATATGTATGTATGCACGCATGTACTTTGTTTATTTAAATCAAAATTGCCAATTTTTTTTATAAATATATTTTCTTAATACAAGTTTATAATTGTATACAATTCTCAGCAGTTGGCAAAAGCTAAACGTGTATGCCTCCAAATTGTAAACTAAAGAGCTTGGGAAGATGACACAGGTACAAGAATTTAAATAAAATAAAATAATTTTCCAATACAAGGCATTAACATCGAATTTTTATTCGACATTTTTCAGATTTTTATAAATTATTTTATAGTTGATCAATTTTCGAAATATTGAAAAGAAAAATTTTAGATAGTTGGTAACCCTTTATTTTTTTACACACCTGCCAATATTTACATATTTTGATAATAGATACACCTTATCAGTTGTGATGCTATAAAACAATTTAAAAAATTAAGATGTTGTTATCGAAAATACGTCGTTATTAAAAAATGTTTGTCTATATGAACTTTAAATGCTCAAGGTGTATAGTTTTACCTTTTGTAAACAAACATATAATTTGATAAATATTTGTATTTTGTACTAAGATTGCATTTACACTGAGAGTGCTTTCGATGCGACAAACCAAATGAGTCTTATTTGACAAATTGTATAACAGCTATTTTTGTTTTAAAATGCAATATAAATTGGAAATAATTTTATATTTTGTAAATGTATATTTTAAAGTTATTGAACTAATTATACAAAGTGAAGAAGTCCTGAAAACCAAGTTGTAATATGTTATATATTTTCGTACACTTTCTTGGATCTATTTTGCTATTGACTGGGAAACTGTAGAAGGTTATGTACCAGAGAACAGAAATGAGTAGTTAAAAAGTGAATAGAGTTAAATATGACTTATAATTTCTTGTATGCAATGCGCGCTCATATTTATTGCAATGTTGTCTATGAAGCGATTCACTCGAAAGTTTGAAATGAGCACCGAACTCATACATAGCAACATTTATGACGTTATTGATTTCAACTCTCTTAACTTAATGTCTATGGATCAGCGTTGTCGACAAAGAGAAACAGATTGAAAATGTGTGTGTAGTGGTGAGTGCACTGGGAGAAATTTGCTGGTAAATGTATTGAATAATGTTTTTGTATACAACATTTTTTATGTTTAATTAATAACATGAACTGAAGTATGAATGAAACATTAAAAAAATCAAATATTATATCATGAAAAAGATTAAGTGGAAATAAAAAATAAGTTCAATTACGATTGATTGTTTTACGTAATGTAAAGCATTTGCTTTGTCGAAAAATTTAAATTTTAAATAATTTATGTAGCCATTAGTTGGCTGCATGTTGCGGTATTTGTATTGATTTGACAATCACACAAAGCTTTATTATTTTTCAATTCCAAATTCTTTTTTAATTTTGTTATAAGCTTATCTCTGTCCTCCCCTGACAAACTACACATTTCTAAATGACGACTTTCATAATGACGCTTAAAAATGTATGCACTTATTCTTTTTAATTTTTGATTGCATACAAGGCACTCAGCTTCATTAAATATGTTAAGTGAAAATAAAAAATTTTTCTCATAACATACCTTCTAGATTTCAAACTAATAAAAAATGGTTAATATGTAAACATAAAATTATTCCAAGTGTATTCAAATGCTGGAAAAAAAATAATAAAAATACTCAGTTGTTCTTCTCTTTTTCTCTAACTTGTAATCTCAACTGTGTATTTTGTTGTTGTATCATAACAAATCAAGCGACATCAACCTTCTTTCTTAAAAGTTGGCATACAACTGAATAAAATTATAACTTTTGTACTCTTTGCAGTGCGCTTCGTCAACATTCCTGTTGTGTATGTGTAAATCGCGAAAATTGTTCGGCCCCCGGGGGCATTGTGTGCGCATCATTGCTATGGATGATGCAAAATAAATAAGTATGACTCACAATGCGAACTTCGCATACAAACATTAAAGTTCTTATTATGAGGTTGTGTGTTTGTTTCTCTGTTGCTTATTGTTTTTTTTTTTTGCTGAAATTTAAAAACAACCCCATTTACTACTATTGTATACTACTTGCAAACTGATTAATGATTATTAAACTTTTAAATAAACATATACACATGAATGAGATAAATGAGTTAAATAAATGTGAGTAGTATAAGACCTTCCTAGAAAACAAACTGTGGTGCTTTGTAAGTGTGAGTGTTGTATGAATATGAATTAATATCATTGAGAGTATGTATACATGAGTAGTTGAGTTTAAACCATGTCTACGCATTTATATTTAAAATTTCATGAGTCAGCATGAATATCAAAAATACTAATAAATATGTTGATCTCTGTAATGTACTTGGTTTCTTGAAACTTAGATTTTCGTAGTGCTCAGGAATGGTTGGTAATATTTAAATGCAATGCATACATACATTATAAACTAAACAATTTTTTATCGGCAAATGTGTATCAGTCTTTTTCTACCTTTTTCTGCTCTCAGAGGTTAATAAAAATATTTTTGTTATTTCATGTTTACAATTTTATATTTTTCCGGAAGTTTTTGATAGTTGGTGCGCCTGCGTTAATTTTAAAGTTTAAAATATTTCAATAAACGTTACCATCTGATTTTGGTTATTTTAACTTGGCATCACTGTATTTAGTACAGCGGAAACAAAATATACGACTTCAAAAGATTATCAAACCCATGTAATCAACTAGTGAACGAGTTCGACTCAAGTCTAGATCAAACCAATTTCAATTGTATGGGCTTGATCATTGGTTTGTGTAAAAAATTAATTGGTAAATACTTTCGACTTGTCTTGTATCGAACTCCTTTGGTAGGTAGTTTTTGACAAAACCTTTAATCAAATGCATGTAGATTTTAACTAGACTTGTTTCCAACTTCTTCAGAAGCTCGTTTTTGACACAAACCAATGATCAAACTCATTTAAAATACATGGGTTTGATCATAGTTTTGTGTCAAACCTATGACCTATGGGTCGTACTTATTAAGTCGGTCGTGTTGGATACAAACCTATAATCAAACCTCATGTTATTTAAATGATGTAATCTAGAGCTGGGTCCAAATCATTCATTCGTTCATTTTTTCCATAAACCTATGATCAAACACATGTAATTTGTTTTCAAAACGACCGACTGAATGAGTTCGACCCAAATCTGAACGTTTCTAAAATGAGCTACTGAAAGCTTTCGTTTGTAGATATTGTCTATATTCTGACAAATACTGGCATAATGGAACAACATACTCTTTTCGAAGGCCAAATTTAACACCAGCATCAGAGTTTTTGTGTTTAGTTTACTGCAGCTTTATATATCTGTTTTTATTCCAAATAAAATGATTATCGTATTAAAATTTTACGGATATTTTTTTAACTAAAGCGCAAGTTTTCCATCTCTAATTTATAACACTCTTGCAATTGTTGTATTTTCTTGTCAATTTGCTTAGTTCTATTTTACGTAAGAAAATCTTTTTTAGCTTGGTAACCTTAAGTATGAATATTTGTTTATTGTGCTACATGCCAGCAGCTTTTAATTTTTATTTAATATCTGTTTGAATTATTTTTTATTTCTTTGTTAGGTTATATGAACGCTAAGGTTTGTTTTTTTGTTTATAAATTGATGTCAATTTTTCTAATTTTACTTATTTATTTCTTCTACCTTTGAAAATTACTAATTGGTTTATTTTATGGCAACACTTAGCGCTAGTGATCGAGCTAAAATTATTGGGCAATTTAAAATCTAATAATTCCCCGACTATAGCAACAAAATAATATTTAAGGCCGATGCACATAGAATCCGTTCTCCATTTTATTTATTAGACTTAAGTTTTATTATTGATTATATTTATTTTCTTATCTTGTTCTGCTTTTGCTGCCATGAAATACAAAAACCTAAACAAATCAAAACAAATTAAAAAATCATTAGTTAGCTTTCGAACTACTCAAAGTACGTTGAATGTCAAAAGTTGTCCAGCTTTAGTACTTTGCGATGAATGTGACAAAGATCATAAAAAAATCTGTAATTATATGTGCCTCTTTCTTCTTTCAAGTATTCTCATAGCTACTTCGCCCACAGTGTAAATCTGTTTTTATTTTTGTGTTTTTAATGGGTTGTTTTTTATTAGCAAATTGATAATATTGTTATTATATCTTACGAAGTAAAATTTATTCGTGTAATAACCGATAGAGAATTGAGCTATATTTAGTTATTTCTGCCTACCTCTGGCTTAATATCGTATTACTAATGATAAACAATGTCTTGCAATTTATATAGGTGAGTATGGATCTGATCGGAAATGCATTTTACGCCAGATATGAGGCGGAAATAAAATTAATTCATTGCGTTTGGAACGCAAACTCCAGAACAGACAAATTCCAGAAATTATAAAATACTTATTTCAGAGTAGCATTTTAAAATTCATGGCACTTGCAGTTTACTTATGTGCAAGTACTTTTCCAATTGACTGACAGCTCATCAAGGTTTCATGTGATAAAACTCATTGCGTGTGTTTTGAATGTATGTTTATTACATTAGAACAGAATGATAATGTCAGCCAGAGAAGATTCTGCAACACAATCATCTTGAGCTATGGACAGAACTAATCTAAATAAATACTTTGAGTAATTAATAGATAACCAATGAGACATGTATATTGCTTGGCCTCAAGCAGCTTCGAAAGCAAGAGTTTCTTCTTTACAAAAATGCTCTTCTACACGTATGTATATAGCACGATTTTTGTTCGCGATATTGCACTTAAGATATGTTCTTTTTTATGTAAAACTTTAATTATTTTAAAACGTCAAAGATGAAAATAAACATTCTATATATAGCAACTGCGTGTTGTTTTTTTTTCATTTATTACGTTGCAAATTCAAAAAAGATAAAACTGAAAAAAGTGTAGGATAAGATAACTATTTACGCTTAAAAATAATTAAATGTGTTTCTCTTCTATTTACGCCTCCACGAAACTTTTTTGAAATAGCGCATCTGTAAAAAGTGAAATTTTTTACTGTTTTCAAGATCCATGTACAGGCGTTTACACAGAAAAGTCCACCTTTTCTCATGTTACAGGCTTGTATTTTAAGACAATGTTTTTTTAGGTTATTCCTATCTTTACTTTAAATAAATGTAAAGCTAACTACTCCCAAAAAAATGCAAAAGAGTAATTCCTATAAAAACAAGCTATATCACCAAATTCAGGCGAATACGAATACATATTTTTCCAAAAAAAAAATTAAATATGTAAGTGTATAAATTCTAAAAGAAATTTAAATAAATGGATAAAAGTAAATTTTCATTAATATTTTAATAGAAATTTGTACTTTGTGTCATTTTCAAGTGCAATTTTAATGAAGATCATTAAAATTTTGTGTAGACTTTATTCACTTTAAACTAATTGTTTTTTTAATATATCAATTTCCAGGCGTAAATACAATTTTGTGTGTATAAATTTCACATATAATATTCGTATTCGTGAATATCAAAATTCGACAATCGTTATTTCGGGCTCGGTTGGTTATGGTTAGGGCCATATATAGTTGGTAAACTTGTCTTATTTCCTTATATTATTGAGCACTCTAAACTTATTTTATTTATAGAAAAAAAAACCGTCATAAATCTATTTCCTTTGCAAAAAAAAAAGACTCGATGTGCTATTTGCGAAAATTGTTGTATTTAAAATATATAAATATTGGCCCATACTCATAGTCATAAATAAAGTATACTTTACGAAACTAAAACCAGTATTACCATACAAAATACTGGTCTTAAACTCTTAAAGTATAATTTGTTTTGACTATGAGTATGCGCCATTATTTACAAAAATACATATTCATTTACAGAAATTGGTAGTGAAAACATTTAATATAAAATACCATTTTTATATTGAGTAAATAATGAAATTTATATTAATCGCCAATAAATTTAAATTTAACTAAATATTAAATATTAATTGACTAATAGATATAGAAATTTATTTGCTGGTGGTTTAGCTTTGTCTATATACGTATTTCATTGTTGCTGTAACAAATCATCAGTAGACTTCAACCACACATTTTGAACAGTCACAAACCTCTTACCTTATGCGCAGACTTTCAAAAACTATATGAGAATTCATAAAATAATAATATTTTTGAAAATCACAAAGACAAAATAAGCTTATTAGGCTTTGTAACTCATACAAAACCCAGCAAATAATTATATTCGATACGAATCTATTTTATTTTTCTACACCTTTATACAATTAGTTATTATTATTTTATGAATTCTCATATAGTTTTTGAAAGTGTGCGCATAAAGTAAGAGGTTTGTGACTGTTCAAAATGTGTGGTTGAAGTCTACTGATGATTTGTTACAGCAACAATGAAATACGTATATAGACCAAGCTGAACCACCAGCAAATAAATTTCAATTAAAGTATAATTATGACAATATGTCGAATAATAAATTTCTTAAACTAATAGATATATTTAACATAAAAATAATGGTTTAATATTTTCTAGAGAATTGTTTTTTGAACCGAAATCAAAGCAAATGTTTTTGAATATCAATGTTAATAACATCCAATCTAGAGTTTTATACTTTCAAATTGTAGAGTATACTTTCAGGCATTGCTCGCGATTAGGCATTAAAGTATGTAATATGGCATCACTAGAAATTTTTGTTAGTAAATTGTAGGAATTTGATCACATAACAAAGACAAGAACCTTCTTGTTGTACTGTTGAAAACAGTGAAAGAAAACTTGTACATCTGGCAATACTATTCGTATAATATATCAAACAGCAGCAGTCACACGTTCAATAAATCGCTATCAAGTTCGTAACGGACACAAATTAGACCGTAAAGTAAGAGTTTTGTGACTGTTCAAAATTTGTGGTTAAAGTCTACTGATGACTTGGTTAAAGCGCCAATGAAATACGTATATAGTCATGCTAAGCCACTAGCAAATAAATTTCAATTATTATATTTTCATAATAATTTAATTTCATTTTTATGGCAATAATATTTTTCTGTTTCGTTATCAAAGACAACAACTATTTTTGAAGGAAATAATTTAGAGAATTCAACGACAAGGAATCAAAAGTATTTTCAAACACAAACGTCCTAAATGTTTTAAAACAAATTTTTAAATAAAAATAAATTCAAGAAGTTTATTATTCGACATATTGTCATAATTATATTTTAATTTGAAAATTTATTTGCTTGTGGTTTAGCTTGGTCTATATATTTGACTGTTCAAAATTTGTGGTTGAAGTCTACTGATGATTTGGTTTAAGCGCCAATGAAATACGTATATAGACCAAGCTAAACCACAAGCAAATAAATTTTCAAATTAAAAATAAATTCTTTTTTTTATTCAAACTACCTATGGAAGACAATTTTTGTGAGAAGAATTTTTTAACAAATTACAAAAATGTTATTCAACGTAATAAAACCTACAGTATATGACTCCTCCAATCACAATGTTTGCGAAATCAACTCAAATGTCAATTAGTACTAGTATGATCATGTTTGCATTTTTTTGCAAATTATACCTGAAATAAGTTTAGTTTCTTTCTTTGCAGAGAAGTTTTAATCATTTCTTGTCATTAAAATAATAATTAATTTAACCACGCTTGTAGCTTTATATGTATATGATTTTGATTATTTTTGCTATTGACAAATAATTAGAAATTATGGTTTATTAAGGGAAACGAAATACATTTGTTATTTTAAATAGGTAATATTAAGCCAACATTTTATTTGTATAGTAATGCTTAACATATTTTTCATATTACCATTCTATGCTTAATATCGTTTTAAACTTTAGCAATAAAAATATGCTGCATAAATATCCAATATTATTATATTCATTTTTTTTAATTTCTAAAGGCTTAAACGCTTTCCATAATAATTAAACTGCTCATGCTTCAGCTTATACTTGTTACTAAATTCTTGTTAAAGTGTAACATGTCACAATCTTTTTCTGCCACAGAAGCCTACAATTTCTTTAAACATCCTGTTTTCCACCATTGATGTCCAAGAGAGAGAAAACAAATATACAAGAGTACATATGTAGACATATATATTTTTTTAAATTATAATTACCCCATGTATTGTGTGTGTAATTTATATAATTTTTCATTAGCGAAACATTGTAAACTTTCGCTAATAACTGCTTGTAACGCAAAACAGCCAATGTGTCCAATACACACAATAAATGTGTAAACGTTCATACTGGAAAAAATATGAGTATTAAGATTATTTTTAACATGCTTAGGTATTTTTTTTTGTAGTTTGACCAGGCTTGTGTACAAAGCCACAAATTAAAAATCCTGTGCACCATGCTCATGGCAGGAAAAGGATTTTGTGTGAAATAACATGCATGACATGCAACGAAACTAATGAATGAAACGACGAGTAGATTGTGTATGACACGACATTGTGTTGTTTTTTTTTCATGTGCTTTTGAGCACAAACGGATAAAAATTACAAAGGGTTGGAGTTGCAGATGAAGCAAAGAAAAACACATACAATATTACCATCATTTCCTATAATTTTTCCACTCACTAAATATGCAAATCCTTGTTAGAAATCAGGCTCATACCAACACTTGTATGTGTATATGTAGGGCATCAATTTCCAATAAGAGTCTTTTGGGTTTCTCAAGAATTCATCAGACTTCATCAGAGAGAAAAAAATTTATTGTTACAAATGCACGTGAAATGCACGTAAATTTAGTTTAATGTTTTCTAAATGTATATTGTTAGTTGGTGTGAAATGTGATTACCCTTTGATACATATTTATTTATTAAAAAAAATAAAATACTTTTGGTTTGAAGCATACAAAATACGAACTAGTTTTTTTAGAATATGCTCTTTAGGATTTAATTCAAATTTAAATGTCTGCACACGGCTACAATATTTTGACTTAAATAAAAACTTAAATTCTAAGAATTTGGTAATGATATATTATTATGATTAGACACTAACATTGTCAGTAAGAGATATTAAATTGTTAAAATATTACCCTAAAAGACAAGCTGAGGGAAGGTGAAATATATTGCAGAGTAGTTAAGACACAAACCAATGACCAAACCCATTTGTGGCAAAAATGAACTAGTGAATGAGTTCGACCCAAGTCTAAAACCCATTTAAATTAAATGGGTTTGATCATAGGTTTGTGTTTAAAATAACCGACTTAACGACTTCAACCCAATATGTTTGATAGAACTAAGTACATCTCGTTCAAACTTGTTCGAACTCATTCAGCTGCCGGCTTTATACTATTACCTTTGATCAAATCCATGTAATTGAAATAAATTTGATTATAAGTTTGTGTTTAAAACGAAATACTGAACAACTTAGAATGAGTTTAGACATATGTATGGCAAACTCCTCCAGTAGTCTATGTAATTAATATGTGTTTGATCAAAGACTCGTGTCAAAAATGAACCAGTACATAATTTCGTCCCAAGTCAAACATTAATAGTGAATGAGTTCGACCGATCCAAGTCTAGCTAGAATGAGTTTGGACTTGCATCGAACCCGTTCAGTAATACAGTTTAGACAAGACTTGGGTCGAACTCGTTCACTAGTTAATTTTTGCCACAAAACAATGATCAAATCCATTTGAATTACATGGGTTTGACCATTGGTTTGTGGCAAAAATGAAGTAGTGAACGAGTTCTACCCAAGTCTATTTTAGACGCAAACTATGAACTGTTGAACGAGTTCAACACAAGTATGGACGAGTGTACTCAGCTCTTCTATTTGCAATAAACTTTGGTGGAACTTGTTCAGTCGGTCATGTTAGACAAAATCCTAATCAAACCCGAAATCATTGAAAAGAAAATGAGGCTTTATGTGAACTTATAAAAATTTTATGAAACCTTTACGATGTGACATACAATGGCGATGAAACAAATAATTAAGCTGGCTTTATATGAGGAGTAGCAGAAACTATTTTTGCAGTTTTCGAATTGTCATCGAAATAATTATAGTCGACAAGGATGACTGATGCAACTTTTTTTTCCAACGAGAAGAAAATCATGTTGCTCTCCTGTATGAGCATTTTTCTAAAAGTCTACTTCTACGTCGCAAAATTAATGTTCTATGTGCAGTAAGTTTGTTTTACACACGCATTGTAGTATGCTTGTGTTAACTCGCTTAGAGATTCAGTTTGGACACAAACCGATGAACAAATCAAGCACCTTTTACTTGCATCGGTATGATCATAGTTCGTTAACTATTGAACGAGTTCGACCGAAGTATACCATGTTATTTAAGTGGGTATGATCATCGGCGTATGTAAGACTTGGGTCGAACTCGTTCACTAGTTTATATTTGGTACAAAACTATGATCAAACCCATGTAATTTAAAAGGGTTTGATTTTCGGTTTGTATCAAAACGAAATAATAAAGGAGTGTGACCCAAATCTATTTTATGTTTAAAATTATGTAGTGAGCGAGTTAGATCTAGGTCTAGTTATTAATAAAGTTGTGTACTTTATCTTAGACTCAATTTGATGATCAACCTCGTGTAATTTAAGTGGATCATTGGCTTGTATCTAAAATGAACTACCGTGAGGTACGAAACAAGTTTAGCTCCTCTTAGTGTTTTTTTCTAAATTTACATAAGCAAGTAAATGTGAATTAATATGAAATGAAAACTTAAGGCCAGCTCAAAAAAAATTCCTTCATGCAGTTTAAATGTTGCTCTAAATAAAAATAATTATTGTGGGATGACAAACTGTGGTGGGAAGGGTAGTGAAAACCAAAAACTCAACAATACAAATATTCAACTGGAAAATACAAAACCAACACAATTTTTCATGTTTATTAAATAACCCAAAAAAAAAAATACAGGAATAAACTTGCATAAATCTTTTTTATAAACATGCTGTTTTAATCTCTATTCCATTATTCAGACTCAAATTGTGTTTTTCGTATAAATTTATATTTTATTTTTAACTTTGAATTGTTCTAAAGTATAAGTTTGTTATTGCAGTTTACATGAGCCCTACAGTCATTTAATGAAAGTATGCTGATGAAACTAAGGTTTGCTTACAAATATTGTTATGAAATTATAATGAACATTTAAATATGAGGAATGTAATTAAATACAACACTCTTTGAAGTGTTAGTGGTAGTATAAAATAAATGCTGTGAAATTTAAAATAACAGAAATGAAATATTTAGAAACACTCTGCAATATTGTTAAAGAACAGTGCGATCGCTAGGTAATATTTTATATATAAAGTAAGCTTGGATTGAACTCCTTCACTAGGTAATTTTAGATCATCCATTTGAGTTTGATCCAAATTGAGTCAAACATTAAATCCTTCACTCGGTTAAGATTCAAACTTATGATTAAACCCATTTAAATTACATGGATTTGATCATAGCTTAATCATGATCAGTCATAAATAACTGAAAGAGTTCGACCTAGAATTGGTTCCAACTCGTACACTATGTAGTTCAATTTTGACTTGTATCGAATTCTTTCAATAGCTCATTTTTGACACAAATCTATAATCAAACCCATTTAAATTTCATGGGTTTGAGGATTGGTTTGTGTCAAAAACAAGCTACTGAATAAGTTCGATACAAGTCTAGTTCAGTTGTTCATTTCAGACTAGACTTGTTTCGAACTCTTTCAGTAGCTCGTTTTTGACACAAACCAATGATCAAACCCTTTTAAAATACATGGGTTTGATCAAAAGGTTTGTGTCAAAAACGAGCTACTGAAAGACTTTGAAACAAGTCTATTTCAGACACAAACCTGTGATCAAGACAATATAATGTTAATGGATTTGGTCTTTTAGTCGAATGTTCAAATTTGGTTCATTCTCGAACTTTCTTCGGGGTAAAAAAGTCCAAGAACTTTCCCATTTTTTCTGGTTGTACTAGCTTTTATAAAAAAAATAAGGAGCGGCATCGCAACATATTTAAACAACTTCTGAACATATTAATTCTGAGAAAATTTAAATGCTCAGTTCTATTTACAAGTGTAATATATCGTTACCTTAATATGGAAAGGCCTTAACACATTTTTTTAGAAATCTATCAAAATATGCAAAAAACACGATTTAAAAAAATTAGTTAGGGCCTTTCTATCGTAAGTTAAAGATACAGAGTTACACACTAACATGTGTATCTATTTACATATGCACAGTCATTTGTCAGTCGTTATTTCATTTCGAAATCGTTAACAAAAAGCCATATATTATGTGTGCATTTGTAGGCAGTGTAAGCTGTTGCTGTTGGTATTTGGCAAGGATTTTCTAATTTTAATTCATATGCAAATGCCTAAAATACTGTGTCAGGCACATAAAATCCTTATTAAAAGCTTCAAATGCATTCAGCCAATGTGAACTTAACTCAATTCAACACGCATTATAATGATAACAATTGACAACGATATACAAATTTGTTTTAAAAACGATAACAACATGCTCACAGATGTATGTACATTAACATATGCAAACCCAAGCAAATACCCAACAAACACAAATGTATATACATAAACAATTTTTTACTTATTACATACATACATTTGTATGGAAGTGTGAAAGGAATATCAATGTTAAAATCTTCAGTTTGAAATTTAAAAATATATTGATTTTAAAATATTTTAAATTTTATTTTAAATCCTTTTGTGTTTGTTGGGTATAATGTGGTATTTGTTTTAGGCCCCATAAATTAACTCTGCGTTATAATAACATAAGGTTAGTGAATTATATTCATTTATTGTTTAATTTTTTTAGAGTTAAAAATAATATGGTCATTATTTTAGGTCGCAATCTAAAATGAGAAAAATAAGATTAAATTGCTGCATAACACAGGTCAGCATTTTCACTGCGGTATATGATTTATTATTTGATTCTTTGAATTTTTTTGTTGTACTAAATAGAAAACAAATTTGTTTTTCTTTTTGCTTTATTGTTTTTTTTAAACTAGAATTTAACATTGAGCAAAAAAATTGCTTGTTAAAAAGACTTTGTTGTCTTTGATAAAAAAAATATCCCAATTCACAATCATATATATTTGAGATTGTAACTTTATCTGATTGTTAAAATCTACTCCCATCAATTGTAATTAACCTTGTAAAATACAAAATCCAAAATTTATTGTATAGAAAATAGATCAATTACGATTTCTCTGCAGCTTCCTGAAGGTAAGTTAATCCATTTTTTATTTGGTATTTCCCTTTTTATTCGCGTTTTAATTATTTTATTTTCTATCTTGTATTTTTTATGTTATTTTTTCAGCTGTCAGTTTGCAATGAAGTGTTGGATATGTAGAGTAAAAATAAATTTTGGTTTTGAGTATAGTATATTTACGCAAAAGTACGAATAGCAAGAGAATTTTTGTGTATTATGTTAGTGTATAGTAAATATATGCTATACCACTTTACACATTTGCTACTCTTACAAAGCAAGACCATTTGCACAAGATAGTGAATATGGATAATGTTTTTATTGAAATTACCAACGAGTTATTCATCTAAGGACTACAACTTATACAAATATGTTGTAAATTAAGCAAATGCTTACACAAACGTTGATAGAAACAAATGAAAATTAAAAAAAAAAACCAAAATAAAAATTTACCCTCGTCAAGAAAATATTAAAATCACACATGAGTACGCTGTGATGCTCCGAGTACAATTAAATTGTGTCTTATTCTTAAAGACGAGAGGCCACAAAAACGACGAGCGCGTTTTAAACACTCTAACGCATTGGTTTTTAGTTTTGAAGGTCTTTTGAACCCCAAGAAAAAGTAATTAATGTGAAAAATTACTTTCTATGAAAAAAATTCTTATCCAAAAATACTTTATGAAAAAATGTACTTATTGTGAGAAAGGTACTTATTATTAAAAATGTAATTTAATTAAAATATTTACTTTTTCTGGGAAGTCACTTTTAGTGAAAAGTAATTTTTTGCAAAAAAGTATTTTTTATAACAAAAAGTTTTTTTTTTTTAAAGAAACCCATCTTTTAAAAATCACCTACTTTTGGGGGACAAGGTCCTTTCTATGAAAAAGCTACTTTTTATAATAAGGTTACTTGTTATCAATTTATGAAAAGGTTACTTCTTATGGAAAAGGTACTTTTTTGATAAAGTTATTTAATATAAGAAAGGTACTTTTTATGTGAAAATTTACTTTTTATGAAAAATGTACTTCTAATGAAAAAGATACATTTTATGAAAAAGGTATGTACTTCTAATGAATCAAATACTTTTTATGAAAACGGTTTTTTTTATAATATGGGTAATATTTATGAAAAATGTACTTGTTTAAAAAAAGGCACTTTTTGTGAAAAAGTTGCCTTCTATGAAAGGTCCTTTTTATGAGAAAGGTAATTTTTATGAAAAGGGTACTTTTTATGAAAGAGGTCTTTAAAAAAAAACGTACTTCAATGAAAAATCTTTTAAATGTTAATTGTACTTTATTAATAATAATAACTTTTTATAAATAAATTTTATTTTTACTTTTTAGGAGAAAGATACCTCTTATGAAAACGTTCTATTTATTAAAAATGTACTTTCTTGGAAAAAACTTATTTTTTATGAGAAAAATTAGGTTTTTTTATAAAACTTTGTATAAAAAATTTACTTTTCATTAAAAAGGTACGTTTATGAAAAAGGTACATTTATAAAAAAGGTACTTTTAAAAAAAGGTACTTTTATAAAAAGTGTACTTTTATAAAAAAGTTACTTTTATAAAAAAGGTACTTTTAAAAAAACGTACTTTTATAAAAAGTGTACTTGTATAAAAAGATACTTTTAGAAAAAAGTTACTTATAAAAAAGTTACTTTTAGAAAAAATGTACTTTTATAAAAAAAGTTACTTTTTCATAAAATTACTTTTTTAAAAAAGGTACTTTTTGACGAAAATGTAAATTGTATGAAAAAAAATGTTAAGATAAGATATAAGAAAACACTTTCTTGTGGAGAGTACTTCTCCTGAAAAGCGAACATTTGTATAAAGAGCCAATTTCTAATGAAAAAGACAACTATTAACTTTTTAAGAAAAATGTACTTTCCATAAAAAAAGTACTTATTATGAGAAGGTTACTTTTAACGAAAAAATTACTTTTGATAAAAAAACAATTGTTTAGGAGTTCTGGCGTTTCATGAGACAATGTACTTTTTATAAAGAAAAATTAAACTTTATGCGAAATAGTAACCAAAAAAGTACTTTTGTGAAGAAGAAGCAAGCAACTAATTTTATACATGAAAGTAGTTCTTGCTCTTTCAAAACTCATATGAAAAATTTAACTATTTTCGTAGGGGTGCCTACTCTTTACGAAAAAGTTCGTTTAAAAAAAGTAGCAACTTGAAATAAAAAACTCCATTTAATGTAAATGTAAAATGTAAAGCTTTCAATATTAAATTAATATTAACTTTTAGTTTGCTATTTACAATTAAATTTGTTTACACTTCGAATCTTTTTTTTTAAATTATTCTACCATGTTTAAACAACATAACATTATTTATAAGCAACTGTTGCAGCAGTATACAAAAATATTTTAAAAGTTAAAAAAAACTTTTTGGTTTAGTACGGTCAAACTAGAAAAAAGTTGCGCCTTCTTGATGGCTAAATAAAGATTAGTACACAAGGGCTTTTATTCTCATAACTGTGTTTCAACACCAGCAATTATTGTCAAATTTTTGTGCTTTCAAGCAGCCAAATTGTGTTTGTTTTAAAACCATATTTAATATTTGATTAACTATGTAATTTTAAAAAATTATTTATAATTGGGGTTAATTAAATTAACACGTATTACAGTAATAAAATGGAAAAATATGACTGCTGTGAGCAATCCCTTATAATTTACAATTATAAATAATGTACTTATTTGTATTTTGGTTTTAGTACCTTTGTAAATTGCTTACTCTCTCTCTCTCTCTGAATTCTTTTGAAAACTCTCACGCTTTTCTACATGTAGTTATGACAAACAATAAACATAGCTGAGAAAGTCTTATTACCTTATGACCTTTTGATTTAAGCCACAACAACAATTTTTTTAAACTATATTAAAATCTTAAGACATTATGACGCTTAGCACACTTAAGACACCCTTGTGAATACCCCAAGTATTTTAGGGCGCATATTGTATGCGCTTTTCTGATTTATGCATTGAAAAGATTAAACAATTATATAAATAGATTTATGTATATAAAATATGTATATACTAAAAATGTATAATTTTCCTGTAAGTTGGTTGAGGGTTAATTTTACTGCTAAATCTATAGTCTGATGTGTTGCTTAAGCAGGAATTAAATCCATTAATAGACGGCACTTAAGCAACAAAACAATCAAAAATTCCTAATATTTTAAGTAACGAATGTGAAATAAATATTCCTCGGTATTTCAAATTCTAGACAATTGATTCAAACGTACTCGTCCTATAACTTAAGAAAATAGGAGTATTACCAAGGGTATAGAAAAGTGAATGATGAAAAAAGACAGGCCCTGTTAATCGATATATATTCACAATTTTCGTAATGTCTTCTTAATCTTTAGCCAACTTAATTGGGACTCGATCTATTATTGTCGTAAATATGCATGTGATGCACTATCATACAAAGTCGTGCGATCTACGAAAAAATACAACCCTGGTATGAAGAAGTTTATGAAAATTTTCAAAAGACAGACACCAGAGTTGTGTTTTTTCGCAGATCGCGCGACTTTGTATGATAGTGAGTCATGGCCTTAAACAGACAGCACTGCACAACTTTGATGTGGTTGGATCGAGGACCTATCAAATAATACAAATAAAAAGTTAATATTTTAATTTAATGAGACCAACAAGTCATTTTGGAAGTATAAGCTTATAAGGAAATGTTAAAAAAGTTTTCAGATTGGATATATGTAGTTTGTTGTTGCTTTTGAGCAACTCGGACAAAACAAAAATTGTCTTTATACATATTTACATTTCACCCTTATTGCAGTCATAACTCAAAAAAATTGTTTTGCGAGAAAAGTTTTCGATTTAGGCAGAACTCTGTGCAGATATTATACAAGCAGTTTGTGTTAACTTATGTCAAAATTAATTTCAAAAACGAATTTATTGAGATATGCATAACTACTTTGCAATAAAGGTGCGATGTATATTTGAAAAAGAATTATTTCACAAAAATATTATACAACAGTATATAATTTATACGAGTTTCTGTTTGCATTAAATTTTCATTTTTCCAAAGTCAAAAAGAAAAATATTGTTCAAAATTTATCAGGCTCGACTCTAAACTAGAGTGTTAATAAAACTTAAACAAAAAATCAAGTGGAAGAAACATTTTCTGGTCACTTGTTTTTTTTCATGCTCATGTTGTTATTTTTGCAGTTGCTGTCAGTTGCTTTGTATATATTTGGTGGTAAAATGAATGAATGTGAATGAATGAAAATTTTTTCTGAATGAAGGAGTGAGCAGCAGGAGTATCTTCTGCATGTTTCGTCAATGAGAATGAGGCCGACATAGGTTTATGTTAGCCATAGCATGTAAATATATTTAGTTGGTGTTGTTAGTGTTTCTTAATTGTGTTTTCTTTTTTTTGTGTTGTGTCGTTGTTGCTACAAGTTAAAGCAATAAATAATTTTTATTGTTGTGCACTTAAAATGTCTTATGGACAAGAGAACGGTTGAAAGTTGCTACAATTTACTTGTATTTTACACCGTTTATTCAAGAAAAAAGTAATTTAATTAATTTTTTTTTAATAATGTGAGGTTAAGGTTAATTAAAGGTTAATGATAGTAAACATGAGCTTTTACTGTAAAAACTTTTTTAACTACATAGTTGACACGATGTATTAAAACAATTCACGTATTCCATTTGCATGGAAAAATTTTTATATAAGGCTGAATTTTGCATAAGCTGACAGCACACACACTGTGACCATAGACCTGCAGTGGAATTCAGTAACTTTTAGCGATCCGACAAACGTAATTTTTATCTATACATTTTGTTGCTTAAAATAACGATTGTGTGATTCTGAAACTTATTTTAACGATAGAACGAAGTTGATATTTTCTCTTGATTTTTGTCGATAAAATTAACAGCACATACATTATTGTCGCTTAAGTAACGACACAGCTGACATTAACCTACAGCGAATATCGTTAAAAATTTTACTGGATAGCAAATTTGATAAATTTTCATTATAAATATGTCAACGATGCGATTATCGTTAAAACAAAGTTAGTGAATTGCACTACTGAATTCTTGTAATGAAAGTGCACCGGTTTGCGAAAATATTTTGGTGTTCCAGTCTTCTAGTCTTTACCAGAATAATTACAATTATTTGGTGTTATTTCCTACTGAAAAATTATCACACGTAATTGTGGTTAATCAGAACTACTTAAGCTCAATTATATCAAACAAAACGAAAATTCGTTTCATATTGAATTTTAGATATTAAGTAAAAGGTAAAAAAACAATTATTATTATATTTTTTTTTTTTAAAACCTGGTTTGTATTATCACACATAATTGTGGTTTTACAATCTTAAAGTATACTTTACTTTTACTATGAATATGCGCCCGTGCTTTTGAGTCTGATTTTAAGTTTTATTAAAATAGTTTCTTATTTCATTATTTATATTCAGTTTTACCAATTCTATGGTAGGTCCTATTTCAGTAAATATATTTGGGGTATTCACAAGGGTATCTTAAGTGTTATAACATCATAAAGTCCTAACATTTTAAACCAGTTTAAAATTATTTTTATTTTCCTTCATATAAAAGGTGTACTATATATATTAGGTGTACTATTATTAGTTTAGGACTTTATGACATTATGACCTTAAGACACCCTTGCGAATACGCCAATTATTTTATGTTTTCATTCCAGTAAATGAATACAAAATTAAAATTAAAATAAAAAAGTGTGAAAAATATGGCGCACATTCATAGTCAAACCACAGTATGCTTTAAAAATTTAAAACCAGTAATAACATACAAAGTACTATTTTTAAGCTCTTAAAGTATAATTTATTTTCACTATAAATATGCCCTTCTGATTTCGTTAATTTATTTTGATTTCTATGGCACACTTGAGTATTTAAATATTTCAAAAGGAAATGGTGTATGTTCAACAATGTACAACTTACTAAAAACAAGCGAGTACCAAATGTTTCTTCATGTTCTTTTAAGGAACAAGGAGGAAAACAACAAAAAAGGTGTTTTAACAAATTTTGTAAAAATTGTGAAAATAGCCAGAATTGTTTTTTTTTCTAATTGATTCCCCTTAGGAATATTGTTTTGTAGTTGTGGGTGTTTGTAAATGAATTTTTATTTTTTTCTTTCTCTTTTCTCATTTTTTACTCAATATTATTATGGTTCGTTTCGTTCTGTTCTTGGTTTATATTTTTTTTAGAATTTTAGTTAGTGATTTATTTTTTATTTTTTTCATTCGGGGCCATTTTATTTATTTGGCTTGTTTTGTTATCTTGTGTCCACCATCTAGTTAAACATGGCACAAGAACAGCAAGTATATGTAAGTGCTGCTGTTACATGAAACCGTGCCATCAAATACAACATTGTTTTAAATGTATGCGCTAATGCGCCTAACATTATGCTTTAATATATTGTTTAATACTCTCAGATGACTCTCATACTCCGTTATTGCTCTTGCTTAAATATCATTGCTTACGCCCTTCCTCCTCCCAACAATGAACTTAATTTTATTGTAAAGTTGCCACATTTTTGTGATTAATTGCTTGGTTTTAAAATGTTGGCATGTTTGCATGATCGCATGCTTTTCTTTTGTGTATTATTAATACTTCAAATTCTTTTTTTTTGCATTCCATAATATTTAAGAAAAAAGCAAAAATTTGCTACAAAAGAAATTTTGATTAATTTTTGTTGCTTTAAAGATTAAATATTGGTATGATGTCTGGGGCAAAATTGAGGATTCTTTAATCACTATTTATTTAATTTTTTTGAAGCCCATATTTCTTATGTAAGATTTAGTTTTGTTACAGTAGGGAAACACGTAAGTCTAGTCGTGATTCGAATTTAACGATTAAATCAATTTTTATTACTTAATTATTGGTTTATTTGCTAGAGAGCATATTTTGGCAGCTTTGTACTGTTTTAAGAGCTATGCTCTTTATGTCACGACACAACACTATTATAGTTTTAAATTTGTTTTTGTTTTGAGTTCTTTGTACTTAAAAGAAGGGTATGAAAATAAACGAAACGAAACGAAATGTTTGTGTCTGGTTTCGTTCTTTGAAGTGAGTGAAACATAAACGAAACAATAATAATAAGGGCAATTGTTTGTATTGCTTTTACACATGGGCACAAAAAATACATTAATATATTCATAGAAAAAAATAATGGGAAATAAATGAAATTGTTTTGAAATATTTGTGGCGAATTTGGTATCATCATGTAATATAATTTAATACATTGCTTTTTAAAACATAAAATTTCTGTGTTTGGTAAGCAGCATAGCTCTAATCAGCTGTCCTAAGACATCTCTTTGTTTTCAGTATTATAAGAGAAATTAGAGATGGTAACGTGACCAAACTTACTCAAGCACCTTCATACGAGAGATTTTTACTCAGATTATTTGTACTGCCATATGATTTTACAAAGAATTTAAAGTAATCGGATTTTGTGATACATTTTTTGGGCAGAAAGCACAATAAAATTGAGCTTACTCACGCTCAACTTTCCTTATTCATTACAGTGCATTTAAAAAAAAACAATCAAGTGAATCAATTATTTATTATTTCAATGAATTTACTTAATCTCAGTTTTTTCCTTACAATGATTGATGCATGTTCATGTCATTGAAAATTTAAGTGGTTTTGTTTTTAGATTTTACTACTCGTTAATATTTTCTTAATAATTTATGTCCCACATTTTTTTTTAAATAAAAATATATGTTTGGCCTCTGATTTCTACTGCTGTATTAAACAAATTGAAATTGCTCTGCAGATAATATTTTATTTTCTTATTAATATCATCCATAACATATAAAATTTTTAGCAATAAAATAAAACCTGTTATAATTAATTTTTTTCCTCCATTTTAATTTTCTTTTCTTCATTAAAGCACCAACATTGTTAAATTGCTTAACATTAAACAAATTGCTGTCATAAAATTGAAAATGTCTTGTTATTATTTAAAACAAAAAAATTTGAGTTGATGTTTCATAACTACAAAACAAACAAGGCATATTCATACAATAACATGTAATTTGTTGCTTGTTGTACATACTTCAAGCAACACATTCCCGCACGTTAGCCACTTGATTTTATTATGCGCTGTAATTTGTACAAATGTTATAATTTTTTTTTGGTTTGCTCTTTAATTCGTCTCAAATGAAAAATGCTAATAATTGACTTATTAAAAATATGTTGGCACGCGTGCGTGTCATATATTTTCTACTCCAATGTGAAGAATTTTTCATAATTTTACTGGCTGTTTGTTATTGAGGAACGCTGTGATTTTCTGTGTGGAGAAAATTAAGGTTATATAATAAATTAAATTTCCTTTTGACTCTTTTGTTTTTTTGTTAAGAAACTCAGTCTCATTGTTAGCAATATTATTTTACAAATCTTGCTTTTAGAAATTTAGTTGTTCAATTTATTTGACGTGGTTTCCAGATTTTTTTAAAAGTCTCTGTTCGATGCTGCTATCAGCAGAAATCCAGGACCTGGAAGTCCAACACAATATTTAATTTTAATTATTATTATTGGAAATTCTATTATTGTTCTGTTTAAAACTTTATCAAGTGCTGAAAAATACTTGTAGATAGTTTTTTCAAATGAATTACAGTTTCAACGTTATTATTCATCAATGACATTTGAAATATTCTTAAATGCCTTTTGTTGGCAGTTGAAACATCTTAGCGATAAGAAAGTTTTATCTTTTACCAATTAATCCTGTCTGGAATATTCAGCATTCGCTTAAAAGTTTGTATTATAAATAAAAATAAAATAGGAAATCAAAAAATTTTTTTTAAGTAAACAATTGAACACCACTGTACATCGTATGCATGTACTTTTTTCAATTTATATATTAATAAATTTAAAAAATCGCTGGAAAGACTTGAAATTTTAAGCTTGGCACTATTTTGATTTACAAAGAAGCGGAAAAAAGCTGAAGACATAGTGTAATGAAAGTTTATGAGACCACTTTTCTTTCGACACAGAGGAAGAGTCAGTTAAATAGAGTTGGAGAAATTGTACCCATATTCAGTCAAATTTATTTTTATTTAAAATATGTTGAAATTAATTATCGATAATACTAAAGATTTATTTTGATGTATGAATATCTATACGCTGATGAGTAAAAATCTTTTTCAAAATACAATCACAAATTTTGAGTAAGATCGTAAACCGTTATCAAATCATTGTGAGCTGTGTATGAGTGTATTACTGTACTCATACGAACAAGAAGTACAGAGAAACTTAACAGCTGCATAGAAATATACTCAACCGAATTTTAAAGCATACCTTCAGGAGCAATGTTAATTTTAATAGAAATTGCTTGTGAAGTGTAATAGTGTTGCCAGCGGGAATAATTTTGTTAAAAAGCTGAAAAATATAAAATAAATAAAATATATCTATTTTACTTTTAAATAAAAGAGCGTTTTATAAAGAATTTATAATATTATATTATAATATATCTTCATTAAGTACTATTGCATTACACTGAAGCTGTTGCATGACAATTGGGTTACAATCTCCATTTCATGCCAAGTATTATGGGTGGAGATTTTAATACAAATCCACAGTTTCAAGATTAATCAAAATTGAGAAATTTTTTAGATATTTTAATTGAACTGTAGTGAATTTTAATCAGAAATAATTCATAGTTAGGCTTAAGTTCAGTAATTTCAATTCTTATTGAATGAAATATTTTTATTAATTAATGTGAGTTTCTAAAGAAGAGAAGAAAAATTAAACAATTACACTTTAAGCTGGGGTAAATACCGATATTTTCTGTGCAGCCACGCACTTCATCAGCACCCTAGTCTATCTACTTGGGTAGACATTCTTATTAACATCAGCTATTTAACTTAAATGTACAATGAAACGGAATATGAGAAACGATTGTTGTGTATACAATTGATTTACCTTTGGTAAACACATTTATAAGTATCACTATTAATTTTCTGTTTTTTCCAATTTTTCATTTTTCTATTTCGTTCATTGTACATTTAAGTTAAATAGCTGATGTTAATAAGAATCTCTACCCAAGTAGATAGACTAGGGTGCTGATGAAGTGTGTGGCTGCACAGAAAAGTATCGGTATTTCCCCCAGCTTAAAGTCTAAGTTTAATTTTTCTTCTCTTCTTTAGAAACTCACATTAATTAATAAAAATATTTCATTCAATAAGAATTGAAATTACTGAACTTAAGCCTAACTATGAATTATTTCTGATTAATCAAAATTTTTATTTGACGTTTTCCACTTGCATATGAGCAATTCTCCACAAACCCCCATAACTAATAATTCCACTACTATAGATGCACTTTCCATAGAGTGTTAAATACAGTGGAGTCAAAAATGTATACATTTTATTTTAGTTACCATAAGCCAATACTAAAAAAAATTTTAATTTCTAGATGTTTACACATCTCCCCTGTGATCAGACTCACCACATTTATTTTTTTATTATAGTTAATTTTAATTATTATTGTTCGAACTCCATTTATTTCTAAATTTATGATTTTATCAGGATAAGTTTCGTATTGCTTTGTAAGCCAAATTACAAGTGATTATTAGTAATGAACAAATAACACCAAAGTTAATTCTAAATATTCTTACAAACTTGTAGTATAACGGAACAACTAGCTGTTTTCGACGGCCGCTATACCTTCATCATCAGTGTTCTTTGTGTTTGGTCCACTGTGTGTGGTGTCAGTTGATGTAGATTTCTGCTTTATGTACTCAGCTGTTACTGCAAATGGAATATGTGAATTGTTCTGATTCATCGTATTACAATTTGCTGAAAGCTTTTTTTGTAATGAAATCTCAATTATACCATCTAATGGTTTGTTTTTATATGTAGAAAATAGAATATACACTTTGTTCCACTGTGCGGCAAACCATATTAATTTTTGGTTTTGGGTTATTAAATTTCAACATCAACGTTCGATGACATCTTATCTCTTTATTGTTTTATTCGCCTTTATTTAAAATATAATTTTTTTTTATAAAAGAACTCGCAAAAAAGACCTGAGAGCACTAGCGGAAGTGTGTAGCGGAAATGAGTTCTGATTTGGTTCCGTGAAACTGATACAATTTTCAATGTAAGTAAATTGTTCTTGCACGTATTAATAACTCTTCAATTATTCAATACACTCTTTACTTTAGAGATGAGAGCGTATAAACTCAAATTCATTTCAACACTCATTTAAAACAGAATTTATGTAAACATTATGAACGAAATAATGATTGAGTGAATGTAATAATATTTACCATATACGAATGAGTATGTGTGTATATCTTTTAAGAAAAAAATGTTTAAATGTAACAGCACATATTCATTTATTATGATAAATAGGCAGCCATTACAATCATCGTCATTTAACAATAATTCTTATATTCTTGTTGTCTTCCTTATTTTATTGCAAAAAATAAAGCAACGAATATAAAATTTGAACAAAAATTCACATTTAAACGTAAGGATATTCAGTACATATACACTGAAAGAATAATTGTGGCCTAACAATATGCAATCAAATAATCAATAGAAACTAAAAATGAGTTTGATCAAGTTTTTCGTTGAGTTGATTACTTTGCTGAAATTTGTTATTTAAATTAAACTTTTAAAAAATAAAATTTATTTAGTCATGAATTGAATTTTAGTGATAAAAGTTATTGAATGTAATTTGCAATTGAGTGAAAATGCCATAACTCAAAATGTTACTCTATGTTCCCTTGGGTATTGAGACACCAGCAAGGTGTTGAAAAATCTTAATTCAACTGATTTTATTGGGTTTCAATTGTATGAGTTAAATTACAACGAAAATGGATGTTGCTCCAAAAAGTTTAGCTTTTTATTTGTTAATGCAAATTTCATCTACAAGATGTGGTTACACTTACCAAAATTTTTTGTGGCCTAAAAGTATGCAATCAATTCATTAATACAAACTGAAAATGAGTTTGATCAAGTTTTTCGTTGAGTTGATTACTTTGCTGAAAATTGTTGTTGAAATTAAACTTTTAAAAAATAAAATTTATTTCGTCACCAATTGAATTTTAGTGATAAAAGTTATTAAATGTAATTTGCACTTGAGTGAAAATGCCATGACTCAAAATGTTACTCTTTGTTCTCTGGGGTATTAAAACGCCAGCAAAGTGATGATAAAACTTAATTCAACTGATTCTATTGGGTTCCAATTGCATGAGTTATATTACAACGATACATTTGGTGCCATAAGCAATTTTGTAGCTGTTTTATAAAAATAATAATATTTAATAATAATTTAATATATTTGGCTTGTGGGCGCAGTCTTAATTGTTGGACTTGCTTATAACTTTTTTTCTGTGTAGGATTTTAAGTATTACCTTTCTTCTCATGCCACCAAGCCAGAAGTGTATTTTACAAAAATTGTATTATACTTGTATATTTCTAGAGTCTTGCATGAAAATATCAACAAATTTTCTTTCACTTTTAGTGCTTTATTATATGTAGTTTTGAGCAATATTAATTTACTATATTGGATTATAAAAATAAACCTGTTAATATGAAAAAAAATCCGCACATACTCTCTTCTCTACATCTCTTAGTGTAAGACATTTAATTTATTTTTTATTTTATTTCTTGTTAATGTGACTTATGAAAATTGCCGGATTAACATATTTCAACGTACAATTTTATTATTAACATGACTTACAAAGAAAATCTTGTAAAGCTGCCAGTGATGATAGCTGTCATCGTAATTACATAGACATTCGAATTGTATGCTTGGCCCAGGATGAGCATAAACACCTGAAAATATGCTATGTATGGATATGTATGTATATCCTTATTAAACACATCTACATCAACAAATGTATGCATGTGATGGTAGTAAAAAAAAGGTAGCAGATTCATAAGCAAGGTACAAGTATTTTTATTTACTGTCAATGAAAATTTACATGAAAATCTTTTAATATATGATGGAGAAAAAAAAAATTACCATATACATGCAAAGGATGACTGGATATTATTGCTGTTGTGATTGTATTATGCAAAAGCGGAAATTGTGGCATTATTTTTATATTGTCTCCCAGGAAAACATTGCAAAAAATATACTTAAATCAAACTCAAAAATTAAACTCCTATATTAAAAGAAGAACTGGACTGTTTCGGTCAATGTGTGTAATGCTACTGCGAATTAAAATTTTTTTTTTAATTTTTATGTGCTTTACTTAGTTGGTCCTTATAAAATTGTTAACAAAATATTGTGCAAAATAAGTTTGAGCTGTATGTGATTGCCTTTTTGTAACCACCTTTAGTATACAACTTACTATTGTTTGCAAATTTAAATACAAATATTGCAAATATTTATTTGCTGACAGTAACGTTCATGCAAATACAGAAAACTATTAAGTCCATCAGATGACCTGTTAGGTTTTTATTATTAACAAACAATATGCGCAGTATATTAGAAAACACCAACCCTTTGCTTGTATCGTTTTATATTCTCCACATGTTTGATGGTGTTAATTTTATTGCAAAAACTTTTATATTTATGTAACATGTTCATGATTTCAGATTTTTTTTTGTTTAGGGTCACAGAGTTTAGGCGATTTATGTTTCAAATAAGGAATCTTCATTAATGGTGTTAGTAAATTTTTGGGTTGAAAACTTAGGATTTTTTTTCATACGTAGTGTATTTGATATTTCAATAGAAAATACACTACGTATAAAAAAAAATTATTCTATTTAGCTCAATAATTTTTTTATTTTTATAATAAACGCAAAAACAATAATATCCAAGAAGACTTGAAAATATTTGGCGTACAAATTTTTTTTTTTTGTAGCGTAAGGTACTTGCAATATTTAAACTAAATACAAATTTACATATACATAATTTGATAATTTGAAATTAAATAAGATTTCACAAGTGTACAATTTATATTTAAACAAAACTCTTTATTTACTTTTACACTTTTCAACTAACATACTGTTAAATAATACATTGCTGGAGGAGTGTTGTCAAATTTATTTTCAGCCTCCTCGCCAAATATCGCCAACATAGTAAAACATTAAATTATAGCTACAAAACGTCTATCGTAAAATATAAAAATTATATTATTTAAGAAAAATTAAGAAAAGTGTTAACCAGAAATAATTCATAGTTAGGCTCAAGTTCAGTAATTTCAATTCTTATTGAATCAAATATTTTTATTAATTAATGTGAGTTTCTAAAGAAAAGTGTTAACATTAACATACAAATACTGGCGTACAAAAAATACTTAAAAATAACTTATTCCAAAAAATCAATCTAAACAGGATAGATTGAACCAAGATAAAATTTATTATTTAAATTATTATTAAACATAGTATATCCTTGAAGTGGTAAGTACCAGCACTAAGTGGTAAGTACCAGCACTATATACTCTGGTGCTTCATTACCAAAACGTTGGTTCTAACTTATAAATGAAAGTTTTCCCCACTGTGTTTCATAAACACCAAATGATCTTTTGAGGTGCATATTTTTTTGAACTCCTTGAATTTCAGAAAGTTTTGTTTGACATAAATAGTCACAACATTTAGAATTTTTTGTCCGAAATATTTTGTATAGTCAAAAAAATTTCTTTAAAAAAATTCATATTCTTAACATTATTCTATTTTATTGAAATCGTAACAAAAATATCGTCAAAGAGTTCAAATCTCGCCAAGTAAGCTGCCAATTGCTATTTCAAAAATTTCATCGCCAAAAACCAATTTTCGTCGCCACGTTTGGCGAGAGATCGCCATATCTGACAACACTGTGCTGGAGTAACAGGGTCTAAATTTCATTGTTATTTGCAGAATACTGTATGCTTGGCTGTCGTTTCATTATTTTTACACTTAACATAAAATTTCCAGAGGAATGAATATTAGTAACATCCAGAAAGTCACAGCACAAATGCTAGGTTTGACGACTTTTCTACATGCAAATTTTCTCGAAACTTAATACTTACGAAATTTCAATCAATCCAACATTTCGCATATAAAAAAATCTATTTTATCAAAAGATTTCTAGGAAATCGAATCAATATCTAATATTCTTATTCATTTTGTATTACCCTGTACAACATATTTACATAACAGATGAGTGAATAAGCTACGGTCTGCTAAAAATATTCGTTTGAATTCGCTACATTGCAGTTGTTTGGTGGAAACTATTTAGTTTTATTTAGTAGCTTTGTTTTGATAAATGTGAAAAGAGTTGGTGTAAACGGTTTAGATTTACATAAAAATTTTAATTAAAATCTGCTTTTCAACTTTTCAGAGAAAATCTGAAAACGGCAACAGTGATGTGGCAGCATTATAATTTTAAGTGTTTTTATATTTCATTTGCATTGTCCGATGTATTTGTATGTTTGCATTTTTCTAAATAAGAAGAAAGTATAATATAATAGTTGTTGTTAGTTTCTTTCGTTAACATTTATTTATGTGTTCTTATGGAATTGCTTACATTATAGTTTAGGTAATAATATCTGGGGGTCTAACGTGTAATTCGAAACGAAAGAAAGAATACGATGAATCAAAAACAATTCACATATTCCATTTGCACACACATTGGGCCAAACACATAAGAACGCTGATGATGAAGGTTTAGTGGCCTTCGAAAACAGCTAGCTATTCCATTCAACTGTGTTGTCAGAATATTTACAACTAACTTTGATGTTATTTGTTCATTAAAAATTATCACATGTAATTTAACTTACAAGGCGATAGGAAATTTAGCCTATTCAATTCATAAAATATAGAGACAAATAAATTCGAACAAAAATAATTAAATTAACTAAAAAAATATTTAACTATTAACGGAACTATAAACTATTTAAAAAAAATTAAATTGAATTAATTTTTTTTCTCTGAAACTATTTTTAAATTTTTAAGGTCAGAATACTAAAAGAAATATTTAACAATTAATGGAATTTACCACAAATTATTTAGAATCATAAAAAAATTAAAATAACGCTGATGTTGAAGGTGCAGCAATCTACGAAAAGAGCTAGTTGTTCCGTTCTGCTAATGATTGTTAGAGTATTTGCAATTAACTTTATTGTTATTTGTTCATTAAAAATTATCTTATGTAATTTGGCATACAGAGAGATACAAACCTTAGTCTAAGCAATGCAAAAATATTAAATCACTTTTTTCCATTTTCTTCTCTCAAACTATTTTTATATTTTTAAGGTCATGGAAGACCGAACCCTGGCTAGAATATAATATACATACTAGGAAGTAATCAAACATGTATTTCAAAGCAATCTGCTTAAATTAAAGAGTTTTTAGGCATAAGAATATATTAAATTTACCAACTTAAATATTCTTTAAAACAAAGTGGTGCACAAACTGCTTAATATATCTCTGTCTACATGAATTAATAAAGTCAACCTGAATTTTGTGTATGTGCGTTTTTTTTTGTGTGTTCTGCGAAACAATTCGCAGTACTTCCACAGTTTTCCGTTGATTTAAAATACATGATTTACACGACGATGATGATGCCAAAAAAAAAAACGGCAGCTCCAAAAGACAATAAATGCCATTCATTCCAACAGGCAAAAAAATGTATTCCTTAAATTCGTTGAAAAAATTTCATTATATCCGTGTGTGCATGCAGGTGTGTGTTTATGTATATGTGTGTTTTGTTAATTTTATAAAAACAGCAACGCAACAACAGCCGCGAATGGTACAATAAACGTGTCAACTTTTCATTTATGCCAGCCGTGCATAAGTCCACATGCTGGATGCCTCTTTAAGCCTCCTATAAATATGCTACAATATTTTATTGGATTTTTTTTGCTTGTATTTGAATGGGCGAGTGTTTATGACAAGCCGAAAATAAAAGAAAGGTTTTTAAAAGGTAAATTCGTTGTTGTGTGTGTGTATTTATATTTATTGCTTGCAATAGTGAAAACGTTATAATAAAAATTTATTTGCCAGAAAAATTTAAATATTTTTCTTGTCTATTCGTTTTATATATTATTTGCTATTATTGTCTGTTTTTGCAATAAAATATTTTTTTCGTTGTCAGCTCGGTTCTTGTAAATGTTATTTGTTCTCATTTTCGTTCATTTACTTTTATTGTACTTACCCAGTTTTTTTTTGTTTGCTGGTTAACCGTATTTGCCGTTTCTGCTGTTCTTTGTTTTTTCTTGTGCGTAACCTATAAATGTGAATATTTACATTTGTTTTCGATAAAATGTACTTTAGCTTGATTACAATGAAAAAGATATCTGATTAATAAATATCTTTATAACAGTTCAATACATTTTGCAATAGTCAGTCGTAATTTTTTTAAATATTAAAGACTTACTCAAAACTACACGTTGCTGTTTCGAAAATCTCAGTTCTAATTGCAAATAACATCTGGCAGTAGGGTTTCTATCCTTCTGGACTTTCCCATTCCCGGGAATCGGAAACAAGATTTCTTATTCCTTGGAATTTTCTAAAGTTCGTGATAAGAATCAAACAAGATCAAGACAAAAATACATGAATAGGTTTACTTTGAGGCTCCGGAGTTCCTTTAGGGGGTAGATTTACCTAGGAGTTGGATGTGGACCAGTGGTCGCTTAGATAGTCAGCACCTAGGCAAAAGTGCGATTTGATGAGCAACCCAGAAATCCTTTCCCTATTTAAATGCCTTATAATTTCTCAAGGTGTGGAGATATTACAAGGGAGTTTGAAAATAAAAAGGGTGGTTTGAGTTTAAATTCAGAGATTTATTGTAAAAGAGGAGATGCTCACCGCTTGCCAGTTTCTTTCTAAGTGTCTTTGTTCTTTTTTCTTCTTGATTTTACAAGTACATTTTTTTTACTACATTTACAAACTTCGAAAGTTAGGCGTTAAATATAAATTCAATAATTCACAATTTAATGCCGATTAATCATTACATTTCATGTTTTAACATAAATTTTATGATATGTATTTTAGATACAGTAATATAAATAATAATTTTTATTTATATCTTTTTTGTTATTTGTTTAAATTATATTTATTTTAAACAATACAAGTTTGTGTTTTCATTAAAATACAAAAAATAAAAGCAACTTTGTTCATTATAAAAATCATTACTTACATATACATGCATATGTATTTGCAAATACATAATATAATTATTGAATTCTTATAAATAAATATGTACATATGTATGTATGAAAAACCAAACCTCGCAATATGCAAATGTTAGCAGATATATGGACAATATTATATTTTTCTGAGTAATATATGTATGTGTCTGAAATTTTTTTTTAGCATATAAAGAAGGCATTAAGGAACACTTTTTCTTCAGTGATTTCAAAATATTGTCTGTTTTAGATATCACTACGTTGCTATAAAGGATCGACAGTAATATACTGAATAAGTAAAATAATAATTCCCATAAAAAACACTAAAGTACCGTCTTTGTTTAAAGCTTTATGGCGCGTAATATTTTATTTATTATTATAACAAAACAAATAAAATAAAGAACAGCAATGTAACAAAAAGTAAACTCCAAGAAAGTGAAATAGAATTTCCCGAAAACTGCCGGATGAAATTAGAAAAATTTCCGCTATTTCTCGGGAACTCTAGCAGGCAGTATTCCGATTTTTAACATTTTTCTTTCGCTCCTCGTTTCTTGTTTTAATATTTTTAGCATTTGATGTAAAACTTTCTGCCTGTCTCACAGCATTTGCAAGCTTAAGTCCTATTATCTCATATAGTCACTGAAGGAATTTTCTACCCAGCTGCATAACCTGTTACTGTTTTATTCTTTTTTCTTTTAGAACAGTAAGAACTTTTGTATAAAAAAGTGTTTTGCAACACAGTCAACCGTTTACAGGGTGGCGAGAATTTATTTATAGGGCATTTACACTTGCACAAAATATAGCAGATTTTAATTGAAATCTTAATGAAAATCTATACCGTTTACACCAAGTTTTTTTGACATTTATCAAGATTTGTTTATCCAAAACAAATTAATTATAAATTAATTTAATCATCTTTTTTATAAATGTGTTGTGTGTGTATGTACCCTGTAGTAAAATTAATTTAAGGATATTAGATTTTCAGTAGATTTCCTACAAAAATGCTTAAGTCTTATTTTACTATTTTGCAGGAGAGCAGTTTCAAGCGGTCAACCCAATTTTCAGAAATTTATTTCTTTTACAGTGAAATTGGTAAATTCTCTGTTAAGTTTTGTTTTTTTAAGCAAATATCATTTTGAGCAACGTGTAACATATGTTAAGCTTTAATTCCAAATGAGATCAGAAGTCTAAAAATCATAAATCACAAGCTATAACTTCCTAAGAAACCACACAAATTAATTAAGATTTTGACCAGGTGTACTTTAGAATATACAAATTATGGATATACTATTGGCTTAAAATCAGCTTATCTCGACTTAAGCACTTTTTTTGCCTCAGATATATTTATTTAAATATTGGTTTCTAATTGTGAAATAGTTCTTGACTTGTTAACGATTAGATTTCCCACACTTACTTCATTACTTGATTGTGTAAAAATCAATTTAAAATTTATTAGTAATTGATGAAGTCACTAGGATTTTTTCAAAATTGGAAAAAAAAATAAACCGCGCTACTCAGAAAGGTGTACGAATTAGCAGTAGTTCGATTGTAGTCCTAGGAAAATTTTGAGTAAATAGTGTTTGTTTCGGATATGAAATATTGATAAATGGCAAAAAAAAAAGAACCTAAGCGTAATGATATAGATTTTGATAAAGATTTCAAGCGAAATCTGGTAGATTTTATGCCGATTTAAATGCCATATAAATTAATTATTTTATTTTTTATTTTACATTAAAAAAATTTAAAAACTATTAATGCATTTTAATTGCTTGTATGATTTTGTGTTAACTTTTTCATATTTAAATAACTTCTTCAACAAATATTGTACAACGGTAAATAAATCCTGCTTTTGACCTCTTTTCTCTGCTTTTTATGAAATAATTTTTCTTAAATCACAAGTTCAATTTTAGTTTTTCTTTTGCATAGTATTTTTTTCTATAATTGCTTCAACTTTCTTTATTCCAACTCGTACTATGTAGTGGAAGAACAAGTGCAACATTCATTCTTAGGTAATCTTGTGCTTATAAAATGGGTATTTGTTTTTGAGTGGTGCATGATTTCTGTTTTAGGTTATTGGATTTATTTAAGAGAATTGTCTCTTTGAACTTATATTTTAAAACTTTGAGCATGCAAAGTAATCCGGAGTAGCAGCTTAAATTAGTCTGCATATGGGCATTAACGCATTGGATGATAATTTTTAATTAGTCAATTGTATTTGGATTAATCGCACAGCCTAATGCATTAAACTTATTTAAATTAGCAGGCTACAAGAACACACAGTGTTCTAGCCTACTGGTTCGTGATTTTAAAAACGGTAGCAGTATCATAATAAATACACATTTCAGCGGTTTCACCTTCAAATATTTCTCATTTATAAAAATAAATTACTCTTTTAACAGGTACATCCAGGGAAAAAACAAGTTAAAATTAATAAAACCCACATTGAATTAATAAGAAACATTAACAAAATTCTAGTTATGTTGAAATTTTTTATTTCCGTATGGAAAATATTAAGTTACAGTAATAATTTATTAATTTTATTTATTTTTAAGTATCTCAATGTACATTTTCTATTATGTTGACAATTATTGAACTAATGTGGTGTGTTCTTATTTTCAAGTTACAGCTTGTCTCTGATACTTGTGTTACTTAAATTAGTTAATTTATTTTTTACATGACTTTCGGTATTTTCTTTCCTATAAATAATATGTATTGTCGCAGAAAACATTTTTGCTAGTTAAAAAGTGCTTAACACTAAAAAAAAAATCACCCCTTATCATAATAATTGTGCACAAAACAACCAGAATATAAATCAGTAGAAAAAATCTTTAATTATTACTTCAAACTATAAAGTTTTTCTTATTTTCATACTCCTATTTTTTTTTATTATAAGAAATGAAAAACCGCAGAAAATTTCATCTTGAATTACAATTATCCGGGGTTTTTCTTACCATTTCGTGTTGTTTTCTTTCAACTTATTTCTTTTTTTATTCCTTGGGTAGTTAATCTTTCGTGCATCTTTGCTAACTGTGTAGAAAGGCTGCGTCCGAAAATGTTTTCCAAGCATTATGGTTTATTTTTTAAATTTGCTAAATTTAATGAAACAAATAAATTTACTGGAATAACTTATATGTAAACTTAAAAGCTTAAAATTTTTACACATAAGCTTTTAGAAAAATTTCAGGATTTTTATTTATTTTGTCAACTCTTTTCTAAAGCAAAAGACATCAAATTAATATGCCTGCTATGTGAGTTATCTTCTATCGAAAGAAGTTAGTGAAGAGAAAACAGATATGCAAATAGCCAGTAATTGAGCTTATTTCATTTTTTTCCCCATTCAGACGTTGTGCATTTTGTTAATTTCAAAAGTATTCTTGCATAAACTCTGTTGTTAAGTTGTTGTATTACTTTAAACTTTGAAACAGATATATCCAAGCCATGTATACAATATGCAGACCTTTACAAAAGAGCTTTTGTGCTTTCACGCCAACGAGAACACAACATCATATCAGGGGGCAAATCGCGGCATTCGTTATCGAACGAAATTACGAAATATTTCAATAGAGTTTATATGGAAATATTTCGTAATTTCATTCGATAACGAGTACCGTGATTTGCCCCAGATATCGGCGACAACAATGCTTGCTCTTAATTTGCAAAGAACCAACTTTCAAAAAATCAGAATATGTATGTATATTTGGACAGCCGAAGCTTAAAATCAGGTTGTGTCGGTGAGTGAATTACCCAGCATATACAAAGTCAAGCGATTCAAATATGATATAGAATTATATTTCTTTGGTATTAATTTTCTTTTTCCAATTAAAATATATTTTTTAAATATCTGAAATTTCCGAAAGAAGTTACTTGACTGAAGAAAATCAGTGCTAAAGCTTTTGGTAACAGAAAAGTAAGAACTCTCTAATACCATTATTTGATTTGCAGTCAACGCTGTTACTACTTTAGCTAACAGCACTTTCTTGTCTTCTTAATGTGCTCTAACCACCCTGCTATAGTCACTTGTCATAAGATCATTTATATTGAAAGATATTTCTAGAGCAGTACTTGCCACCGAGTGAAATGTATTCGTGTATATATATATTCATTTTTATAAGAAGCCGACTGAAGTTCGCCACTCTGGTGCCACTTTGGTCGCGTATGTTATTGACCATAGCCAGAAAAACTAGCACATGAATCAGCTTCTTATACAAATGAATATACACTCAAATACATATCTATCGGTGGCCAGCATTGTTTAAGACCAGCGGTCTTCAGAACCGCACACGCGTGCAATTGCTCTCACAATAATGAAGAGTGCAATAAAATATAATTTGTATTTTTATCTAATGTGTATTCAATTGTTACTAAAATCAGGGCTACCATTTTTATCTCAGACTATTCATGTGTGCCGGTTCTGTAGTCGCATTTTTCTAGACAACAATAAATTTTTTTTTAATTAGTTTAATTTCAAGGTTCTCTATTTTTTAGAACTTCAATAATCAAATCTGAAAGTGAGCTATTATATACTATTTAAAATACATCAAATGTGTACTAATCTCTTTTTGAACACGGGAATTTCACTCGAATTAGAGTTTCACAAATATATTACAAATATCTCTTCGCAGCCCTGCTACAAGAAAAGCAAAATATATTACTCTCAAATACGAAGCACCAACACAAACATAAGTGTGAATGTATATGTGTGGGGAACAATGTCCTAGACCCATTGTGGAGTTTTAACATTTAATTTGTTTAAATTTCATTAAAAAATTTAAAAAAACTAGATAAAAACTTCTTTAGGTAACATCTTTACTTGCACTGAATGTAATATTTGCAGCCAAGGTCATTTTTATAGCATACAATTTGTAATTATTATAATTAATAGATATTTTCATTCAAATTAAATTTCTGAACTTGAGCAATATCTTTAAATTTATTACAATAAAAGAACAGATTTTTTTTTTAGCTGCAGCAAATAATAATAATTATTGAGTGGTTTATTTTAATGCTATTTATGTCAACATGACTGTGTAATTATTTTAAATAAAAATTTATATTTTGCTCTATATAGTTTTACTCTATTGTTTTACTGATAATGTTTATGATATTTTTCCTTATTCTTTTGCACTTTCTTTCTATTCTTCTTTTCATATAATCGTGCTTGTAAAAATTATTGTATTGTTCCGCGAAAAAACACAAGTTAACTGTAATTGAGTAATCACTGTTAAATTAAAAATAATAAATATATACATATGTATGTATATAAAAATAATAAGCAAGTGATAAGCAACGAATAGAATGTTCGGTAAATTAACGAAGAGGTTGGCATATCTGCTTAATATCCACTTCTAGCACAGGAGGGTTAATAGGATTAATTTTTATACAGTTCTTTAATAGAGAAATAATTATTAAAAGTTGCATGTCAGCTGACAAAAACCGTACCATATGCAATGCATGTTAATAGTTATAAAATATATGTATGTATGTTGGTAGCACTGCTCACGTAGAAATCTACAGAGAACAGATTTTGCTCTAGCGAACGTATTAAGAGCCAAACAAAAATAATGTACTTTGCAACTGTTTACATTTTCTATAACTTGTACACAAAATTGAACAATACGGCAAGCTGTAAGGTAGAACTATACGACATTACTAATTCTCGCTTAAGTTTAAAATCTAATCAGCTTTTAAGTTCAAAAACGCCCATATCTTGTTATCAGTTTAATGATATGGTGAAATATGCTCAACAGAAATTATTGACAAATGGTGAAAAATTTCAAAAATCGTCTTCGTCAAATCGGTTTTAAATATTGACCAATTTTTAAAAACTTAAAAGTGTATTTCGTAAATTTGATAAAAATCAGTAGCTTAACGGAAAGTTTGAGGCATGATATGCTAGGTCAAGAGATTCCCATATTTTTTACAATAATAATTGAGATATTTAAAAAAAATTTCTAAGTCATTGTCTTTCGTTATTTTGAATACCACAGCTGTTGTTTTATCTACCTGATGTAGGGCAATATTTGCCAACAATGTCTTATTACATACAGAGTTGTAAACAATGAGCTGCATGATTCTGCATCTGGTCAAGATTTCTTTGTAAAAAGTTTATTATGAATTTTTTTTGAACTCATTTTCATATATTTTTTTTTGCATTTTATTTCCGCAATTACTCATTTTTTATATTTTATCATATTTACTTTTCCATTCTTTTGATGTTTTTGTTTTAGTTTCATCATTAGTTGTTGTTTTTTTTTTTTGCTTTGTTTCTTCCTATTGACTGTATTTGATGCAGTAAAACATTAATTAAGATTTGTTTTGTAAAGTTTTCTTGTTTTCTGTATTTTTTTAAAAGTTTTTTTTGGTGATAACAAGAATTTTTTACCAAAAGAAAAAAGATTACTTTTTAATAAATTGCTAATTGTTCCAAAAAGTACAAAGAAGAGCGTGAAAATTAATGTAAGTACATTTTTAAATATTTTTTACAAAAAAAGTTAAAAAAAATCTTAAACTATTCTGTTTTAACTGCAGCATGTGCACTACAATTATTCGTTTAAATACAGATAAGTTCACATTAGCAAAGTTCCGAACAATTATGGTGATAAATTGCTTATCAGTAAAACAGGTTAATCCTAAAAAATATTGCTACATTTGTAACTTCAGAACAAAGAAACCTTATTAGAATATTTTTTCAACTGTTCTGTTTTGGCTGCATCATGTGCATTACTATTGTTTCTTAAAGTTCAGATTACTTCACATTAGCAACGTTCCGCACCATTATGGTGATAAATTGTTTACCAACAAAATACACTTAGGCTCAAACTAACAGTCTTTAGTTAACTTAAGAAGGTGGTTTAACCAATGGAATTAAGAATAAGAAATATTAAACCACGAACGTTGGCTAAGTACAGACTGTGAATTTGGACTTTAGAATCAATTCTAACGAATTTTGCTTAATTTTTAAGTTTTTAAGAGAGAAAGTTTATTTTACAATTTCTTGTTTTCAAACAAAAAGGAAGCTTATGATGGAATATAGCGGGTGCATGTGTGCAAATTATTTGGTTGCATTAAAATTGCAAAATAAGTACAATATATTTTACTTCTCTTTAATTTAAAAAAGAAAAATAAAGACATTTTAACAACAAATATTTAAGATTTTCATAAAGGAATATTATTTCAAAACTTGCTTGTTGCTTATCTTGTAACTCATGCAAAACTACCACTTACTTTTATTTTTACAAATTTAACAATTCTTGTTGCCAGCTGTAAAATTTATTTGCCTCATGCCAACTATTTTCATTCCTACTGAATTTTAAATTAGAAACTTTTATTTAAGGCCATAATGTTGCCCAAATATACAACAAGTAAAGAATTTAAATTGAAAACTTTTTTCATTTGCTTTTTTTTTTGCTAGAAAATTAAAATAAAAATTACAATAAAATCAACATAAATTTTTTTTAATGAGAAATGAACAAAACTTTTGTACTTGCTGCAATATTTGTTATTAGTTACTTTGTTTACAAGATGTTGTGATTTGCATTTTGGGCTTTTGTAGGATAATAATTGTCTGGCGTTTTACTAGTGAATTAAAAATATTACTTTGAAATCGAAACAAAAATTTAAATTAAGCTAATGAAATCAAACATAGCACTATGTTCAAACACATTTAAATGAAATATTTTTTATCATGGGTTTGTGGCTGAACTAAGATTGTGAATGAAGTTGAAGCTAGTCTAGCTTGATAATCGGTTTGTGTTAAATAGACCTTGGTTGGTCTCCTTCAGTAGTTCACTTTTGACACAAACCTTTGATCGACCTCATGCTATTTAAATATGGTTTACTTAGACTTGTATTGAACTTGCTTTTGGCACAAACCAATGATCAAAATTATGTTTAAATAAGTTCGAGCATAAGTTGGTGTATAAAACAATAAATTCTACGAGTTGAACCTATTTTAATACACAAACCTGTAATCAAACCGATTTAAATAAACTGTTTGTGATTAACGATAACATGAGCTACTGAAAAATTTCGATACAAGTCTAGTTTGTATTAGAATTGGGTCTAATTCATTTAGTTGTAAAGTTGTGTCCAACACCTCTTTTTTGACTAGTATAAGAGCGTTCGAAACAAAAGTTGTGTCAAACCCATTTAATTGACATTGATGTTTTTACCGGACTTGTGTCCAACAGAACAAACTAGTTGAAAAAGAGCTGTGAGACACAAGTCGGTTCAGTCGGTTTGATCATAGGTTTGTGTCAAAATGAAATATTGAACGAATTCTACCCAAGTCCAATGTCAAACTACGAATGCTCTAGACTTGGATATAACTTTTTCAGTAGCTCAGTTTTCACACAAAACCTGTGATCAAACATTTTTGAATTTTGAGGGTTTTGATCCATGGTTTGCGTCAATGATCAAACCCCAATACCTCAAACATGATCAAACATGTTTTGGTCACAAACCAAAACGAGCTACTAAATGAGTTTGATTCAAGTCTACAATACTCGACTGACTGTTTAGTGGATGTAATGCCCTTTTCACGTTCAACATACTTTTAATACTAGCTCTCGATTAGTTCATTAGTTCGTGCTATAATTGGTTTGGTTAGTTTTCGTGTTTGTACTTAGACTGCTAGCTCAATCTAGCAGGTAAAATAAGGAGTAAAAATTAATTCTACAAGTACTTCCGTACTCTTAATTTAGGCTGTACAAGGCCTGCTCGATTCTTTCCATAGTCAAATCATTTTTGCAGACATTTTCATTGTGGGGTAGGCCTCCCGCTTTCGCCTCTGCCACTTTCTGGTTTTTTGCTTGTATATTATGTTTGTTGGGTAATAATGTACGGATCATTCTTATTGTATTGACTTAAATATTTTTTATTTATTTATTTTTTATACATATGTCCATGATGTTATTAACAGTATTCCTAAAAATGTTTTTGTGACTGACGGTATACGTTCTATGCCTTCACATAAAAATTAGCAATGTGGTTGTTAAGGAAATTCCACAAAAGAACCGCAAGATTATACGGTAATCCGTGGCAGATCAGTCAACCAGTGCGAACGAGACGCAAAACTCACGTAGGCCAATAAACAAGAGTGGCCTGGTTGCATTTAAGAAATAATTGCCAACGACGCATGATGTCGAATCGCCACAGCTGCTTTACGACTGGAAATGTTTTTATAGAAGCCAGTTGTATTAGTTCAGCTCACGTATATTTTTGTAACAATATATTTTGCCGTATTGACAGCACTCGATGTAATATGGCATCCAATTCAAATTACCTGCCAATTTCGAGACATTTTTTATAAATATAATTTTTTTTAAGATAAGAAAAATTAAGGAAATTTATTTTTCTTAAACCCAAAAAGAAAAAGAATTAATAAAATAATATGAAAAATATTTATGTATGCTAAAGCCAACTTAACTTTTAAACACAAACAAAAGTATAAAAAAGGACAACACAGCGTGATGTCACTCTCGAATTCTTACATTACAGCAACCAAGAGACTAAATGGAATAATAAAAATTATTTATAAAAAAAAAAATTCTAATAATTTACTTTACAATTTACAAGCCAAAAGTCAATTTAAGAGTTCATTAAAAAGTCTTTGTTTGATGCACTGCAGGTTATTTTAGTCATAATACTAATTAATTTTTAGCATTCATTTGAATTTATTTCTGAAGGTGGTTTTATAACCTTCCAACTCATTTGGATTTTATACCTTACCACTAGAATTGTCCTTTTTACCTTTTCAATGTTTAATACATATAAAATAAAGGATTCATTTGGCTTTACAAATTCCCATTAATTTGAGTGTTTTCGTCTGTGTCGCAGTCAGTGTCTTCTGACTGTTCTTGTCACCATAATTGTATAGTTAATTAAGTTAAAATGTTATAAACAACATGAAATGCAGCAAATGAAATTAAAAATTTAAAAAAATAAAACAATTATAAAACACGCTATAAAAATGTTCGTTTTCCAAATACATATTGTACATGCATGCATTCGGAGTGTGGGACTTAGAGAGAAATTTTTCATTTTACCCTTTTCGAGGTGTAATGATATTTTGTATGGAGTTTGAATTATGTATAACGAATTGTTCTGTTCAAATTTAATTACATCGTGCGAAGTTGTGAAATTGAACAGGGCGTAAGGGTAAATTAACAAACCTATCTTGCTTTGCTATCTGGGGTACGTACACATTCAGTAGAAAAAATAATTGAGCTTTTGAACCAGTGTCAGTCCATAAATCTTGTGGTATCAAACTTTGTTTACTCTTCCGCCTTTTTAGGTTAAAGAGTTACCTTTTAGAGTAAGAGTTATTATAAAATAATTTTTATAATGTAATATATTAAGAGTTTGATTTAATTTTAAGGCCAGAGGGCGCTCCCTAGACAGGGCGAGTTAACAAGTAAATTTAGGAAAATTGTTTCTTTATTTCTCAACATAATATTTTTTCAGATCCATGCACTTTTCCCAGCGGTTTTCAGTAGCTTCGATACCCTTTTTAAAGTAAAAACCATCTAGTTTTTTAAAATAATCATGAAAAAATCTACCTTTTTATTGTTTGAAAATCTTTTACCACCGAGCCACTTTTTTATAGCTTATAGATTTTACGAATAAGCTGCGCAATGAATTAGTTGTAACTGTTATTGATTGCTTTTGCGATTGCAATAGTGGACTAATGAGGTAGTACACACACAGAAAAATTGTATATATAAATGTCCAAAAACAATGTTAATTTAATATCGTTCGGCAATTACATTGCTTTATAAGTGTTTTATGTTGATTCAACATGATTTATAGTAGTCTTTAAGGAAAATTTTTCCGTTTAAAATTACTTCATTTCCTGTTGATTTAACATTTCAGTAGTATTAAATCAAAATGAAAAATAATTTAAATTCAACAGCGTGAATTTAAATAAACAGAATTATTTGATTTATATATATCGTACATTTGTATAATATACACATACATTGTATATAAATCTGTAATGTATATTGTACAAAAAATATATGAGTTTTTTTTAATTTGAATACTGAAATTTTTTTCCCTAAAAAAGATCTTCAATGTTCCAAAATCTTGTGACTGAATTCTGTCACTTTAAAAATAACCTTTTTAAATGTTTTTAATGAAATAAATTTAACAACAAAATTGCAATGAAGAGCAAATATTCCAACTATCTACAAATAACTTTGCATGTCATTTCACAATTTTGTCATACAGTCACTTGTCTTTGGTTGCAGATATGCAACAAACGTTATTGCAATATTCAAAATCATACCCAGTACCTTCAAATAAACGACAAATAAGTGAAATTGCAAAAATTTTGTGGTTTTATTTAATGATACTTTTGACTTCTTTATTTCTCATTTTATTACTAATATTTCTTTGTATTTTATAAATAATAAAGTGGAATTGCAGTTCAAACACTTTCTATATCTTGCAAAAAGAACAAATAGGAAGCCAATTGTTTTGCCATAAAAAACAAAATAAAAAGAAAAATATAAACTAGAACGAGAAGATATTAAGAATGAATTGTTGTCACACATCTAGACAAATGAACAATAAATAAGTAAGTAAATAAAAGTATTATGAGGTCATATTACTAAACAAAAGTAAAGGGTGACTTTTTTTTCAAGCAGTTAACAAGAAAGTATTAATAAATTTTTAAATTTTTTTAAATATTCTTGTTCTCCATACAATAACAAGCAAAACACAAAAGGAATGGAGAATATCGTTCCAGCCATTCACATATGATGTCGTGACAAAAAAGGGAGTAATTTTTATATATCGCACACTAAATTATAAATAGTAACAACTCAAAATATTTTAGATGCTGAGTAGTGGTAAACAACTCTTGATACTGTAAAAATGACGCAAGTAATAACGATATTTTATATTCTTCAAAAATACTTTATTGCTAAGAAAATTGTTGCGGTCGCTACAGTTTTGTTCAGGTAACTGATTTATATAAAAATACGTGTGGCACTCCGGTACTGCCACGGTAAAGCTATTGCTCAGCATTTTTTTTATCAACTTATGCAAATTTATTTTTTTAAATAAAAAATCTACGAATTGTCTGTATGATTGTGTTTATCAGTTTTTGTCAACCACTACTGCTCTTAAGTACACCACATTGGCGCATATTCATAGTCAAAACAAATTATACTTTAAGAATTTGAAACCAGTATTATCATACAAAATACTGGTTTTAAATTTTTAAAGTACACTTTGCTTTGACTGTGAATTGACATCGTGTTTTACTACATGTAAAAATCTGTTCTAGCAATACTTTATGTTAACGAAAATAATAGCATACTTTAGGGGTTAACATACACTGGGAGGTTCAAATAAAAATACCCTTAGGTTTTCATTTTCGTTACGGAATTTCTTGATTCGGTCGACAACCTCAAAGCCTGCAATAGCTTAAAAATATCATTTTGAGTTGTGACTGTTTATGATTTAGTGTGCAATATATAGATCTGAACACTTTAGTTTGTTCTTATTATAAAAATATATATTTTAAATTAATTTTTTTGCACATCGAATAAAGCTTTTCAGCCTCAATTATAAATTTCAACATATTTTTAAAAATATCAGGGACCAAGTTAAAAATTAATTTGGGAAAAAAATTGCAATACAAATATTAAATTTTAATCTAACAATTCCCAAAAAACCAAAATTTTTAAGTTGGCAGCCCCCTGTAAAAAATATATATTGGCAACACTGTATTACTGCAAAAGCAAAGTACTCGTACAGCTGTAGTTGTTTAAATAACATACATGAAATAAAGTAGTAAATATAATAATCTTTATTATATAGTTTTTTTTTATTTAATTAAGATATTCCTTGAACTTCTCATTTATTTAACATAATAATGGGTGTTTTTGTCAGCTGTCAAGTGATTAATATTTAGTTTGGTTTGCCATTTCATCATGAACAGGTTGACAAAAGAACAACGCTTGCAAATCGTGCAAATTTATTTCGAAAATAATGGTTCAGTTCGCGAAGTTTACCGCAAGCTCCGTCCATTTTATGGTCGACATAATCGTCCATCAGAGCAATTAATTCGGTTAACCATGGATCGTTTTCGCACTACGTTTACTCTATGTGATAATACGCATCCGCAGAGACGTCGAACAGTGCGCACCGAAGAAACAATTGCCGCTGTAGAGCAAAGTGTTGTAGAGGACCCGAATGAATCGATTCGCCACCGTGCACAGCAATTGGAGCTTTGTCCATCAACTTTATGGAAGATTTTGCGCAAAGATCTTGGCTTGCGACCTTACAAGAATGTGGATGAGTTGTGGTTCCAACAAGACGGCGCTACATGCCACACAGCGCACGTCACAATCGATTTATTGAAGGAAACATTCGATGAGCGCATAATTTCGCGGAATGGACCTGTCAATTGGCCACTAAGATCGTGTGATTTGACACCATTGGATTATTTTCTTTGGGGATATGTGAAGTCGCTCGTCTACGCCAACAAACCAAAAACGTTAGGGGACTTGGAAGCCAACATTCGTGGCGTTATTGCCAACATACGGCCCCATATGCTCGAAAAAGTGGTTGAAATAATAAATAATAATAAAGCCAAATTGATGGACATTAAAACGATTTTCTTGTGTTTTATTTCAATTCGAAGTTCTATACCTCTAAAAAAACACCCTGTACTAGTTGATCTAGTAAACTTTTCCGTAAAAGATGTGTATTCATCTCCATTACAATAACAATAAGAAACTCGTAGTTTATTGAACAGATAAAAAAACACCCTTTCTAAACAAAAAAAAACCTAAATAGACTAAAAATGTGATTTAACTATTTGTGTTACTGATACCAACCAATAAACTATTAAATGCTTATTTGTCATGTTAAACAAAGTCCTTTTTGATATTTTTCTTCTTTTATTTTGTTTAACAACAATTGATATTGGTATTTTATTGTTTCCATATGACAGTTTATGTTATTGTTTTGCATGTGACAGACAGTTTTTAATGAATGTATAAATACGTTTGATACACGATATTTTAATTATGTAACTGATATGGAAGCTTTTTATGTAACATTTAAAAGAAAAAGATACAAGTTTTAAATTTAAGCTTAACTTGCTGCAGGACTTAAAAAAACCAAAATATTTCAATAAATTATTTAATATTAAATATATTTAGTCACATCAAATGACTCCTTTGAAAATGACAGACACATTCTAATTGTTATTGTTTTGTAGTAATTTTATTTATTTGGCTTTTAAAATTCAATTGTAAAATACTGAATTTACATTATGAAAATTCTGAATAAAATAATTAACTAGCATGAGACTTTTATAGTTTTTATCAATAGGATGTGTTTAGAAAAATACTGTTGAAGAAAGCTTTCTACGTAAGTCTTTTTCTTATGTGCCACTGCTGATAGGAAACTAAAATAGTTTAGTTTAACACATTTCATAAAATTTTATAAACAAAAAATTAAATGTTCAAACAGAATGACAATTACCATTTTGAGTGCAGGATATAAAAATATATATATAGTGATTTAATTAAATAAAATTCTCTACAGAAGATACATATACATACATATCAAAAAGCTAATTTCGGCAGTTGTCGTTTGCTACATGTCGGCATAAATTTTTCTTTTTATTAAGGCTGAAAAAACAACTTTTGTCAGTCAACTATAATTACCTAGCGAACATTTTTTTGTCAATTTATGAAATCGCTATAAATTTTTAAGAAAATTATATGAGTGGTTGACAAGAAAGTGGATCGAAATTTTTGCTTGAGAAAATTTAGAAACATTTTTTTTTCAAAGTGAAAAAACAGCAATGTCCAATGAAATAGTTAATTATAATATAAATAAAATTGTTAATTCAGGGAAGGATTATTCTTGTCAATTCCCTCTTTATAAGAAATAAAAGCATTTTTTGTGTTTTAATTTATGTGATATTTTTTAAGTTTATTTACGAGTAGTTTGGTTGCAAAGTTGTTGCATTATCTGTAAGTATCAGCACACACTTTTCATTAAATATCTCCCATATATATTTTCTTGGGTGGAGATTGGTTATTATCATAATTTTTTAACCTAAGTAACTTAACATGAAGTTTGAATGAAATGAAATGGAATACGAGAATTTTTTTTTAATCTATTGAACTTCTTGCTAATCTGAAAACGAAAGCAGATAGAAACATAAATATAAAACAAAAAATATATACTTTAAAATGTAATTACCAAAGGTAAGTTATATATTTTGTGTAGACTAAAAATACCAATTCTCGTATTCCATTTAATTAAAACCTTTAAGTTTAGAAGCTGGTATTAGAAACTGATATCTACATAAATGGATAGAGAGATGAAAATAAATTTAAAATACTGCACATGATTCATTAACAAAAAAATCCTCTCATCAAATACCAAAATACAAAAAATAAGTATGAAATTTAAACTTTTAAATATGAAATTTAAGATTTACTCAGGCAATGAATGATATTTCAGAAAGTATTTATAATTATTTGTGCAACGAAAAGTTAGTTGAATGTTCTGTTAGATACCTGGGAAAGTTTAAGACAATTTGGTTGGTGGTATGGTGAAGTTTCGAAATTGAATATATTGAGTATAATATTTCTAGTTACTTGGGCTTAATTTAAATATTCCTTCAATTTGAAGATGCAATTTTAGGACGACAAGGAAAATTGCCAAAATTCCCAGAATGACTTCCAAGACACCATACATTTAAAAATCACCTTTTGTATTAATACGCAAGATTATTAATCACTTTTGTACATCGAGTCTATATGTGTGCTGGGTTTATAAAGGCTTTTTCCACATTTGCGAATTACATACATTTGTTATTTTTGATATCAAAGGTTGAAAAAAACAACTATTGTATGCATGTATGTATGTATGTATATCAGGCCTTTGACTCCCTATCTGTTGGGTTAATGCTTGTACTGTTTAACTGATTTTGTGAATTTTTTGTTTCTTGTTGAAATTTTATCAACAAAAACGAAAAAAAAAAAACAAACATAAACACAAACATAAAAAATAGTACAAGTGATGTTGGCTTTGGGCTGTATTTGTTATTATAAAATCAATAAAAACTAAAATATGTTAACAATAAGAGAGAGAAAAAAAATTACAATAAAGTAAATTATGCAAATATCCGTTTTGTTGCCATACAAACAAGTTAATAATAAAAAAATCTAAAAACAGTGAAATAATTTTGCCGGCATGTCTGATGTCAGAAGTAAGCAGTAACTTTATCAGATAATCAACAGCATTGCGTGAAGTTTTCTAAAGCATTTATGCTCTTATAGGGATTTGGAGAAATTTGACTAAAAACTGATCAAAAATAGTCACATATCACACTTGTTCTCCTAAAGAGATCGATGTGGAAGTTTATAATTTTTACAGTAGAAGCAAAAACTGTTATTTTCAATATTTTCTTATATCACACAGAAGGCTATACCTGACTTTGTTGGGGAAAAAATAGAGAAAATCATGTAAGATTTTTTTTGCAGTGGCAGCGAAGTCGTTTTCTTGGATTTAGTTTTTTGGTGGTGCAATTTTAAATCTTATTTTTTCAACTACTGTTATTTACAGTAAAATTAACAACTTAAATTTGTTCACTTAACCTTCTTTGCTTTATTAGGCTTAAATTCTCAACTGTTTATTGTTTCAAGATTAAACCAAAATACAGCAAATATTTTTGGTATTTTTAATTAATTGTTGAAACAAAATAACAACCAGCGTTTGCAGTAAATTAACAACAAACTTTGTTAAAATTTATCAGGCGAGTAGGTTGTTCATTTCAGTCGCAAGAAAAAGTTTTCGTAAAATGAACTACTAAGCTAGTAAACATTTTCGTTTTTTTAGTTATGAGTCGAATCACAATAACAACTTGCATTTGCTGTAAAATGGCATATGAAATCTTTATGGTTTAACAGACGGGTAGCTTGTTTATCTGAATTGCTTCAAACAACTTTTGTTCATAGAAAGATGAAACATTAAATTTGGTTGCATTAATTTTCTTTTTTGCTCCAAGGTAAGTTTATTTCAATCATGTATAATTGTTAAATAAACCAATAAAATACAAATTTTTATTAAAATTGTTAATAGTATTAATAAGTTGAACTAAGAACAAGCAATATAAACTTTTGGTAATAACATTTTTTATTAGAAAACAATTATATTTAAATTACACTCTTAAGCTACGTACAGATGGTTATTAGATCTTACGATATTACATTAAAATGTGCTCAAAATTTTTTACAACTAAGTGAAATTGCAATTTTTGTCAGGCGTCGTTGTCAGAAAAAGCATTGTCAGGCCATTGCAAGACTAGCAACTGAAAGCAAATTGTCAGACATCTTACAATCGAACACATTTTAAATTATTACCAGATATTTGCCAGACATTTTAATATTGTTAGATGTGCGAAGTTCGTGCATCTGGCAATGGCGTCAATGTAAGAGAACTCTTTCTATGGGGAACACTGCATTTTTAATTTATTTTAATTTTTTATATATAACACAACCCCAATCGATTGATATTCAAAAAATTCTACCAACCGTGTAAACTGAAAATTTTTCGGCTGATGATTTTTTTAGATGAATTTATTGTCATACAACAATCTGGCAATAAATTGAAAAGATTCTCTGACAACCGTGTGAACTGATAATATTACTTGTGCTGGTAATTTTCGATTGCCAGTACATTGTCAGCACATTGCCAGATCTGACAATATTGCAAGATCTTTCAATCGTCTGTACGTAGCTTTAGCATCATTCTAAACGATAACTCAACCCAGAACAATGTGTTTTAATTATTTATATAAAATATTATAATATAAATATATTACTTACTACCTTAATTTGAAATTTATTTGCTGGTGGTTTAGCTTGGTATATATACGTATTTCATTGGCGCTTGAACCAAATCATCAGTAGACTTCAACCACAAATTTTGAACAGTCATGATATTTCGAGAATACCTCAAAATAATAACCAGTAAAGTTTACAATTTTAATTGGTTAGATTAACCTACAAAATTAGTTTACCCCTTGACCATGACACGAAATTAAATTGAATTAATTCATTTTAAATAATTATTATTTTCATATTTTGAATAAACTTTTAAGTGTATTTTCCACATATGCCTTATCTCCAACTGTTAAAGGAAAAAACTCTTAAAGGATTTCTACATTTTCGAAAATTTTTAACAGAACTAACGGACATCTACATGCAAACAATTGACATTTAAAAATGGCCTGTAATATGTTCAATATTTGCAGAAAGTACATAAATAAAATACACTTTCACAAATAAATGCTAACGAAGCTTTACACACATGCATGTATGTATACACATACACAAATATATATATAAAAATAATTGAAGCATATATTTTCAACCATTGTAAACAACACTTTGTTTTTATAGCCTCCATCAGTTCGTAAAACATTAAGGAGGGTCAAAAAATCAAAATGTGTCCAGCCACCCCTTTTAATGATAGAAATAATTATGGTATTGGAGGAAATTTTAAATTTAAGCTTAAATTTAATATTTTGCTAATTTTAATCTTTTTTTAAAACAAAGAGTGAGAGCAGTACCTTGAAAATATTTCAATAAAAAGCAAAAAAAATATTAAATTTGCATACTTTTAGTAGCGACAAATACTTTAATAATTGCATACTTTTGGGAACAAGAAATAATTATTAGCTTATTTTATATCTTTAGCAAAAAAGGAAAAAGTGCTTAAGTCACGATAAGCCAATTTTGAGTAAATGATACTTCAGAAATCTGCATATTCGAAAGTACCCCTAGTCAAATTCTCAATAAATATATGTGATTTTTCTGGAATCTATAGCACTATCACTTATCTTTTTTAGACTTCTAATGTCATTTAGAATTAATACCTTAATTAAGGTTATAATTTGGTATATTTCAATTTAAATGTATTACTTACATATATTGTGTGAAACAATGTTTCCTTAAAGAAATAAAGCTTAATGGAGAATTTCCCAATTTAACTGTTAAAGAAATAAATACCTGAAAATCGACTTGAACGCTTAAAAGTGCTTTCTTGCAAAACAGTCAAATATGACTTAAGCACTTTTTCCTTACTGCCACAGATTTTAGGTACATACATATGCCATATAAACTTTTTGTGGCAACTTTTCACTAAAATTTCCTATAAAAACATAAGAAAACTGAACACATAAAATCTAACTCAAAATATGATGTTTTCCTTTTCATTATTCATGTGCTGTACATATGTATATACGTATGTGTTTTGTATTAGTTTTTTTTATTATTTCTGCTATGAAATAGAGGAAGTTACTGATTTTACTCCGGTGGTTTTTTTATTATGCAGTCTTACAGCGCCTCTGGTGTCAATGAGTCATATTAAATTTTGAAGCTGTGCTAAGTAGCCATTTTATTGGTTATTTTACTTCACTGATGATTCTGCTGCACAATACCGACGAAGTAGGGTACTCTGATATTACAATAAGATTAGCATACGCTGAAGCAGAATAAACACCAACACACTTAAACAATTATATTATTTCTTGTAAATTTAATGTGATTTGTATGAATTTGAATCATCCTTTAGGCATGTTGAATTTACATTGGTATTTTTTCTGTGCTATGAAAATATTTGTTAAATTTCTCCCATTAAACAAGCATGTAATGGCGTTTTCTTTTCTAAAAAAAGCTTTAAATTTATTGCCCTATTCAATAAAAATTTGCAAAAAAATGTTTTTTTTTTATTTATGATTTATATCATCTCTTCTCAATACAAATTTCAAAAACGTTTCACTTTTTCTAGACTATAATACAAGTATTAATACTTTTGACGAAAATTCATCCCTGGTCTTTTATTTGTTTAAAAAATTTCGAAAAAACAATAACAACTCAACATGTCAGAGCTGCATTTTCCACAAAAGTATTAATACTTATATTACAGTCTGAAGCGACCTTAATAGATCCTATAGCGTCTTAATATTTTTTCTAGTATTTTAGCGTCTTAACTTTTAAATTAATAAACTTTAATTATTTGCTGATTAAGACCACCTATTAACATTAAACACACACTTCGTAGTCGCTGTAAGAGGAAATATTTTACAAACCTTTAAAAATAAAGAAAAAACATTAAAACTCAGTACTTTACTCAGTGTTATAAAAGGTATAAAAAAAACTCATTCAAATACTGCCATTAAAAACTAAATTAAAATAAGTTCTGCTTCAGCTCCAGTATTAATTTATTAATATGCCAATAGCAATAGTTTGTACGAAGTGAACAAAAGTTTGCAGTAAAAAAAAATTGAGAAAAATCAAAACGAATCGAATGGTAAAACTAAAAGAAAAAGTCTTTGAAAAGCCCAACTAAAATATTCATGGTTTCAAATTATTTTCACATTAAAAAATTTTTCTTACATTTTTTTTCTTTTTTTAACGAAGAAATAAAAAAATGTTTTTTTTTGGGAAGAGGAGAAACCAAGATCCATAAAAATGTGATTTTAATTAAAGAAAAAAGTTTCCAGGCGCCTTGTGCGGTCACTTTTAGTTATTCTCTTTTATTATATAATTTCTTATTTTTGTTTTAAGTACTCGTATATTAAAATTTTGTTCTTGTTGTAAGTTAAGAGGTTTTTGTTTTTGTATATTTTCTTAAAGTTAAATTTAATTGGAATTTATATTTACAGCAATTTAAGCCCATATTGTCATTCTCATTTCAACTGGTTTAATTGTCTGAGAGTCAACCCAACATGCACATTGGCATTGCCATTCACAACTTAATTCATGGTTGAGTAGAGTGAGTTTAAGTTATTTTGTGTCATAGAATTTTCTATTAAATTTTGGTTGTGATTCACAATACTAAAATATACTTAAGTTGAACAAAAAATGGGTTTACTATCAGGCAACCAGACCGAGTAGAGTTGAAAACGGCAATAGGGGCGGGTATTAATTCATCAATGGCCACTAAAAGCTAGAAACAAGTTTTATTCAGCTAAATAAATTTTTATGTTAAAAGGGCTCAGATAAGTATGTATACTATCGACTAAATTTGCCAACCTATTGTAGGCGTCGCACAGTGGAGTGAATGGTAAAGAAAGTGGTGATTAATTCATAGAAGTCGTAATATTAAAGTATTGCTATTTTTAATTCATGAATATTAATAAATACATAAAAAAACCAGGATTTAAAAAAAAATTAAAAAAAAAATAACCTGTTTTGGGCTTTTTTGTATTTTGGAGAAACTGGTGTTATTTCACGATTTTTACTGTAACTTTGGAATGAAAAAAGTAAAATTAGTAATATAAATTGTAAATTAGAGCATATTTTACATGCACTGAAAGAATTTTCTTCATAAATTCTATGAATTTTTACATTAATCCAATGAAAAAATTCATTAAAATTCAAACAACGTCACGCTTCGTTGGATTAATGAAACCGGTTTCGTTAAAATTATTTTAATGAAAACTACGTCAAATGTATTAAACAGTGTCATTAATTTAATAAAAGAACTGCACCGAAACAACGAAATAATTTCATTAAAACAATGTAATTATTTCATTTAAAAATTAAATAACTTCATTAAAACAATGAAATAATTTCACTAAAACAATGAAATAACTTCATAAAAACAATGAAATAACTTTATATTAACAACAAAATAACTTCATTGAAATTGTATGTATAAATAAGCATACAAAGAGTACAATATCAATCATACAGAACTTTTTTTTTTGCTGCAAGCTTTTGGTTGGCAACTGTTTATATACATTTAATTTATGAGACTTTCATGACTACAATGAAATTTTCATGAAATGAAAAAACATATATCTTAACAAGAAATAATTTTTTAAATGCTCATATACCTGAAGTTGACGTTTTCATTATAAAACTTTTACTGATAAAAGTCTTAACAAAAACTATAATCACTTGAAAAATCTAAATTTTCTCTTTTAATCAATGCGCGTAAAAATAAGTAAAACTATTGAACTTTTAACACACACTGCAAATAAAGTAAACTACCAAGAACTTTTATTTTTGCAGTTGGTGAAGTAGAATTTTATCTACTTTCATATGGTACCAAATACGGTTGTGAGAGTTAAAGTTCATCTTTTAAATTTATCGCCACTTGTGAAAGCTTTTACCCCACATTACGTCGTTGGTCTTATAAATGTTGTTGGTGATTGCTTTATAAACATTTGTGTACTCGTATTACCAACAATACCAACAATTCATGCAGACTTTTTTATGACTTACTTAAGGCTCATTAACACTTTTGTCCTATACATAGTGCTAAAATAACTTCCATATAATGGATTAATCAGCCAATAGCTTGCTTTTTGACTTCTTCAAAATTTAATCCACAATTATGTTCGACAAAAAACATGCAGGAAATCTCGAAAATTTACTTAAGTAGTAAACTTTTGGTCATACAAAATCAATTTGCTGGTTCATAAAATTTGTTTCCTTAAGCCCAGAGTTTTTAAAATAATAAGTTAAGTTTATCCATTTAGAACAATTTTATGTATACATATATATTTTGCTTATTATTGGCGCTACTTATGTATTCTATAAATATCATTTCATTAGAAATTTTCTCATGCCAAAAGTTTTTGATGGCTTAGTTGTTTTCTGCCCAGTTATCTATAATTTTTGGCTTTTACTTATTGTTTGTAAAATTACTACTGACTCTTTTTATTTCATTCTTATTATTATCATAAATTTCCCCAATACTTGCTGCACATTAGTATATTTTGCAGGCACTAGTTTTTCCTTTATAATTTTTTTGCTGTAGTTTTACTAACATTTAACAAATTTTAGTATTTTAATGAGTTTTTTATTCTACACGAAATTTTACATTGAGTTAATATAATTTTACCATCGCATTTATGCTTTTTCAGTGAAGCGTCAAGATACTTATAGGAAAAAGAGCATTTAGGTACAAACAACCCTGTAAGGGGGCCTTATTTGTGGGAGAGTTGGGATGGTCTGAATCAAAAAGTGTATAACAAACAAAAAAAACATAAAATTAAACAAACGTTTAATGCAAATACAAATTTACTTTATGCAAAAGATATTTTTAAAGTTTAAGTGTTTCTATGGTAATACGGAAAAAGAAATAAAGTATAATTTTCCAATTTTTCAGAAGAGCGCTTTTGGCCTTTAAGTGAGTTATTTAAAACTATTTCCAGGGAAAAAACTGAAGTAATTCAAAAAGCATACATCTCTCAAGCCTTCTTAAGCATTACATGAATAGAAGTCATTTTTAACGCTGTCCTAAATAAATTCGTCATAATTAAGAGCACTGAAATCTACAGGCCTTTCCTTTTAATAAACTCTTCATTCAGAGCAGTGTATGTGTCTGTGGTTGTATTTATCATAATTGCATTTGTAAGTTAATTCTTGTTTTTGCTGTTGTTTTTGTTGCAACCAGCAGTAATGGCAGCAATGATGGAGAAAATTTAATTAATTTTCAGTTGCAAAAAAAAATAATCGCACACTAATGCTTCTGTTAGTGTTTGTGTGTAAATGTATTGACATAATTTTCAAAAGTTAGTTTTCAATGTTTTATTATTAGGAGATTACAATAAAACATTGTTTCAAGTATAACAGATTGTTTGAAAAATTTAAATAAATTAATTGATTTGCAATTACAGAAGCCATGTTTTGGGTATATAAATAGACAGTTGCAAAAAGAGAATAATTTTTAAATAATATTCAATCACACATTTATAATTGAATTTAAAACTAAATTATCAATATGTATCATACACAAAAACAAAAATGAGAAGAATCGTAATTAAATTTTTTGTACTTTGAAAGTATTAACAATTGTAAAGTAGTTTTGAAAGCTTTGTATAATAAAATGGACATTATTACTGTAGAAAAAAAATAAAGCTTTAATTTTAAATAAGTTTAATGTTAAATAATCAACTAAATCATGTTAAATTAAAATTTAACTCAAGCTGGTGTTTATTTAAAGTATTTATATAAAAAAAAATATTTAAGGTTGTTGTGGCTATAGCGGTAAGGGGGCGTTAACTACCATGCAATGAAATTGAGTTGAAATCCTGACCGGGGAAGCCAACTACATACAAGACACACTCACATTTTTAAAGCTTTGAAAGACAAAAAAAAATAACAATCATGAAGGGCAAATAATTTATATTTATTTATTATAATATATAAAATAAACTTGTTATTAAAGTCAGTTCATGTTGAATTATTTCAACTTTAAATAACTTTGATTCAACATGATTCTTCGTGTTAGAGAATATTGACATATTACGTAACGCTTAAGAGGGGGAAGGGGTTTAAGAATTTGTTACTGTTTAGAAAATGAAAATAAATAGTCTCAGTAAAGGGTAGTTCTATAGAAACTGCAAAACTAATGTTATGTAATATGTGAATTGCGCCTTATTGCAGTACCAAAATCACTTTACTTCAATTGAAAATAACTTTGGTTCTACACGATTCCAAGTTATTTTAAAAGGCAAACATTTCTGTGGAGTTTACTGTAAATCATGTTCAATTAACATGAAACACATGTCAAGCAAACTCATTGTAGCAAAATTTCAAACTAGCTTTTTTTTCAGATTTTAATATGAAACTTTTTGTATGTGTAATAAATTTAAATGTGTATTTTCATTCCATAATGAGGATATGGTGAGGTGAATATTAATATACTACTACCGATCTCAGACCGGACAATTAGCTGTCTTAATTGTTTGAGTACAGTTCGCAAAAGGCGGGAAACCATACCTTCTTGCTATACCGTATATATACGTATGGAGATTTGTATGATGAGACAATCCATCAGAACAAATTCTTGCTGTTCTATGAGATCTTAGATTAGCAGTTTAAATTCTCAGAAATTTAATAATTAGCTAATTATTTCACCTCCAGATACTTTAATATTAAGTCTCTTGTGGATTAACTTTAGGTATGGGTTATAAAGTTTTAATAAGCGCATATTTAAAATAAGTTTATTTTTATTATTATTGTTATTCAAGCATAAAAGTGTATTTGCATTAAAAGAAAAATAACTAATCAAAAAACAATTTCATTTTTTATTTTGTTATAAACTTTTTTATGAAATAATACATTAAAACAAAATGTTTCAGGTACGCCTAAGGCTGCTGCTGTTCGTTATACTATGTTGCAATATCTTAAATTGCCTGTATTGTTTTTCAAAGTAGATTCAAGAGAAAATCATACCTTCTGTCATTAATAATACATTTAGTCTGCAAAATGTGTAGGTGTGGTATATATTTCATAAATATTTCGCTTGTTTTTTTGTTATAATAATGCAAACATAATTTTATTTTTTGCAAACATGAAAGATGCGGCATACGTATTTAACTGAATTTTTTATATCTTTTTTAAATCGCACATTGGGGCAGTTTGTAAGTATTATGAACAAAATGTAGGCTGATCATTTATTTTTATACCATCACAGATGTGATAAGAATTCACGTTTTCTCGGACCTGAAATTAAATTAAATTAATTAAATTAAATTAAATTAAACTGAAATAAAATAAAAGAAAAGAATATAAAATAATTTAAAGTAAAATAATATAAAACAAAATAAAAGAAAATACAATAAAAAAAATAAAATAAAATAAAATAAAATAAAATAAAATAAAATAAAATAAAATAAAATAAAATAAAATAAAATAAATTAAAATAAAATAAAATAAAATAAAATAAAATAAAATAAAATAAAATAAAATAAAATAAAATAAAATAAAATAAAATAAAATAAAATAAAATAAAATAAAATAAAATAAAATGAAATGAAATGAAATGAAATGGATTGAAATGAAATGAAATGAATTGAAATGAAATAAAATTAAATTAAATTAAATAAAATGAGATAAAATTAAATTAAATAAAACAAAATACAAAAAAAATTATATTCAATCTATGAATGCTTGTTTTCCTTATCTGACAGCAGGAAGCCATCAAATCTCGATCATTGTGGAGCCCCTAGTTTATCACCATCCATCACCAATTTTATGCTTAAAGCTGAACTTTGCCCGTAGAAATGTCCTACCTTTCCCAGTGGATTTAAAGTTACACTATTATTAGCATTTATTTTAAATACATTCCCAATGTGCACTGCCTTTTTTCCATACTTATGAAAATGTAAGATATATTTTTCTTCTCGTTAATGCTTTATGATGTTGTCTTAATATTATTTACATCTGTTATATTTTCTGCAAAAAAAAACCTTCGTCCCTATGTATTTGCCTCTGCCACGCTTCATATTTGATATTTGGATGTAAGATTCTATTCTTGTCTATTGAAGAGATAGATATATGGCTTAGCAGTAGAAGCCTCCAACACTTTGGAGTGTGTATCTGCTGTCATTCAACATCAATAATACCATTATCATGGCAACCGCATATTTTCTTTTCTATTTCGCCATATTGACGTTTTGAATAAGGCACAAGCATTTTATAGAATAAATATTTAATTAAATTTAATGTAACTTAAACACTTATTTTAAGGCAATAAATATTTAAATTGAATTTGCTGTGTACAAGTTTATTCAATTATCGTTTGAGGTTGAGCAAAACAAAATGTTTTAAATGCAAATTAAGCTAAAACTTAATAATTAGCTGGGAAAAGAAAATGAATTTAAGATTACGCGCTTAATTTAAATTTGCTTGATGTGAAAGAAATCATGTATGAAAATTCTTTAAATATATAAATGTTACATATTCGAATGATTTTATTTATTCGATTGCTTGTTTTTAAATAAACTTAAGATTTGCTTAATATAATACTTGAAAAATGTACGCAGACGGATTAAAGTTTATTGGTGGAGAGGTACGATTCCATAAAATCTTGAGTTACTGCATTTTAAAATAATAGATACAAAGTGGTTTCGCTTACTTTCTTTAAATTTAAATAAAACAATGAACTAATGTGTATGAAAAATAACAGCAAATATGCGCCGCAACCCAAATATTCAGTTTATTTCAAACCCTTGTCATACGGCCAGTTGGGCCTCAAATCACTCATACAAAATATTCCATGCGGCATGAGATGTGTATCACGCAGCGTCATTCTGTTCAAACCACGTATTGTTTGTGTCATCCAATATTCGTCCAAGTATGTCTCAAAGAATTTGGTAGTCACGACCTATAGCACTTTTGACCGTAAAACGGAGACACGCTGAACGTTTCTCAAACAGAGCACTAATTTTAATCATCATTCATCATCTCCTGGTTATCACAGGTTGTGGTGGAGGTTAGCCGCCTTTTCTTTGTATTAAAGATATATTTGGCGCATTATAATAAAACTATTTTATCATTTGTACCTTTTATCGAACGCTATGTTCGTTCAATCTGATTCGGAAAAACATATTGGAGAAATGGCAGCCTATTTGACCTTCAACAATTTTTCAAAGTTCGCAAGTCCGTATAGGAAGACCTTTAACAATCTGAAACCCGATGATATTCTAATTTTCCTATTAACAATCAAGGCGAAAAGCATTAGGGCAAATAAAAATACATTAGCACACTTCATATGAAAATATTTTGTAATTAGCGATTAGCTTATCTGCAAAAAAAAATCCAGTGTCTATGGTGGGAATCGAACCCACGACCTCTGGACTGAGAGGCTAGCATCGCTACCACTCAGCCACAGGGGAGCCCACGTCACAGCGCCTTAAACTTTGAATTGTCGCTTCGTTATGATAAAGCCCGCCTTAAGATGGGTGCCGAGTTTTCTTACAATGGACCATAAAAGCAATCGTGTGATAATTTAGCAGGAGTGTTTGGCTTTTTTTTAACAGCAAAATAGACGAGCTTTTGAATCGTTTAATAACCGTGGTCGAATTTTGGATCCACCGCAATACAACCAGAGAGTAAAATAAAATTAAAATGGAGGATTTTTCGATATGAATCGGTGCCAAAGAAGGACAAGGTAGGTTTTTAAGGAATTAAAGTCATGGACGACGGTTATTTTATAACGTTAGTTTGGACGGTTATTTTGGAATAAAGGATAAAAAAATCATTGGCAAATAATATGACAACTTATTAAATCGATTTAATGAGAAATTTAAAAAAACCGTATTTGGGCAAGATTAAAGCTTTTTATACCAGGACAATGCGCAGCTATTGAATAAGGCCTAAGGAATTTTTAATTAATACATTAAAAGCTCATTTATAAAAAAAGCACTTAAACTAAATATAGCCAAAGGTCAATATAAATAAAAACTGAATAGCTAGGCTTTATTTAATTTAGTTTGGACTTTATTCTGTCTTGAGTTTGGTTTCCTTGGGCTTTTTTAATTGGGATTTATTTCTATTTTATATTGGGTATTTTATCATAAATTTTCTCTTGGGCGTTATTTACTTTTGTTGGATTTTATTTAATTATTTTGAAGTTATTTCTTGACAAAGCAAGGATGCATTCATATGCAGCTTATATGACAATATTGGAAATTAGCGATGATTGACTATTAATTATTCCCAAACCTAAAGAAATGGCAAGAAAGAAAGATATTTGACCCCAACGATGAAAAGATTTCACAAACGAATTTCTATTTTGAAGACCTTGCCAAATTTTTTTGAAGGGATAAAAAAATAAGAGAAGCTTTTGACAAAGTGTATAGAACTGAAAGGAGACTATGTTGAAAAATAAAATGATTCTTTGCAAAAAAAACGTCCTCGTTTAATAATTTCTTAATAGTTTCGTACCTTAGCTTGTGCGGAAGTTGGACACAACACATTCATCTCATGTTTGTGAAAAAAACCTATATTATAAAATTAATATAAACAGAGAATAATTTTAACTTGCAATACAGTAAATTAGGAATTTTAGTTTTTTATTTCAATAGTAACCACTTAAGCTAAAAAATATAATCAACTGAAATAATTATGCAAAGGAAATTGCAAAAACTTTTTTTTACAGTAAAATTAACTACTCAAGTTGGTTAAGCTGTATTTTGTTATTATTTAAGTTACAGCTTTCTTAACTATATCTTACAATTTGGTTGGCCGATGAACTGTTATATCTTACTGTAATCTTAATTTCCGAGAAAGTTGCATCAAAAATTTGTTATCGTATAATTCAACAACTAAGACTAGTTAAATCAACCATATGAGAAGTTTCTTCACTGTTTTAATTTTTAATGCAACTAGCAACTTTAATTGATAATGCAATTAATATTCCTGGTTATTTTGGATTTTGTTTTCCAACTGTGTATATCTGTTAAATAAACCACTAAAATAGTAAATTTTTGTTAAATTTAATATGTTTCTATATTCTTATTGAAACAAAATCATTACCTCCAACTGGGCGTTAATCTTAGTCTTATATATAATTTAAAAATATCTGAATTTATATCAGCTGTAATTTTTTTTAAAAAATTCGTAAAAATTTGCACCCAAAAAAATTAATTCAAGCAATATAAAACAAAAACATTAGAAACCAGCAAAATAAAAACAAAAACATTAGTTACTTGAAACAGGATAAGAAAACAATAGGAAATGGCAATGAAAAATAAAGAAACAAAATAAAATAAAAATTAATAATACAATGCCATAATACAAAGAAAAAATAATATATACAAAAATAAGTATTAAAGGAAACTGATAGTAAAACACTTTATATGAGGGAAAACAGGGAACATGAAAAAATAGTAATAATAGAAAAAATCTACTAAATAAAATCAAATAAACTAACAATATTACAATGCCATGCAAAGACTAAAAAAGAAATAAGGAAATAAAATAAAAATAGGAAAACAGAAAAGCTCTAAGCAGATATTTGTATTAAAATACAAAGGAAGTTCATAAAAATAAAAAAACCCATACTATTTAAGAAGAAATACGAGAAGTTAAATGATTTTAGCAAACTCTAATATTCAATAAAGTAGCAGCATATTGTTACATATGTATATATGTACTAATGTATTTATGTATGTTTTCATATACACATGTACATATATATAATTGTTATAAACAAAATGGAAACAGCTTTTAAAAAACACTTGTACTTTTGCGAGCAACTGCTGAAGCGTTTAGCAAACTGTTTAAAAGTTTAACAGATGGAATCCTTAAGACTAATTGATCCATTTTATCTCTAGTGTAGAGGAGGCTTGTTTGCTGAAAAGCCAAGAACAATTTGCATATTTGTATTTGAATTTTATTTACTTTGGCAAGTTAACTTTTACAATAAAATGGTTGGTAAGTGTGTTAGACAAGATGTAACGAGAAATAAAAAGTTTTCCAATAAGAGAGCATCAATGTTAATGGTTTATGGCGGCAAGTTTATTTGTAAGGAAAATCAATATTGTTGCAGGTTTAGAAAAAAAATAAAAAAAAATTTATACAATAAACAAATTTATTATTTGACATATTATCAGAAATGTAGACACAATAATTGAAGTCTACTGATGATTTGGTCGAATCTTGTAATTTCATACAATTTTAAATGTTTGGAAATTACGGTCGATATTCTGCGTTAAAACGCAAAGTTGATCTTCTACAGTTTCTGCGGCACGGTTTCATAAAAGAGAGAGAGAGATATAGAGAGAGAGATAGCGACATAGTGGGATTGTTTTGAATAACAATCAGGTGCCTTGTTGATAGGCTACACTTTCGGTGCTACATGATAACGCCACAATCAAGCAGATTGATTTTATTTTTACTTGACCGGATCCCTCAATTTTTTTTAATGTCCCTATTTTTTAAATGATCTCTCAATAGGAGCTTATACTTTTATATTTAAGAAACATGATTACTTTTAAGCAAAATCATCAAATGTGCATTTAATTCTAAATAAGGCGGATATTCCATTAAAAAAACAATATTACCCAAATGGCAGCCATGGTTACGCTTGCAAGACTATGCCTATTAACATGGTTGGTGTATTTCGACTTTGACTATGATGTTTTTGTAATAGATTAAAGGACAGCGCTCTCTAACTTAGGAACAAAATGTCGTGGTCGAAATTTATAACACGATAAGACCCCAATTTATTTCAATAACTTGTAAACTTGCGATTATATATCCTCAATACCCTCGCGAATTCTATTTTTAATATCTTGAATCGATTATGGCTGATTGGAATATACATACCTATTCTTTATAGTTGACCCAAAACAAGTCCAAAGGTAACTTGTGTAAATCTTGTGTAAATCATAATATCGCAAGGTGTTAAATAACAAGATTGTTGAAAGAAATCTCTTCACGCAAAAGAACGACTATGTCATGCGAGAATGACACGTATTACCGCTTTCTTTTAAATAAATGTCATCCACATAAATGTCTTCCAACCCTATTCATATAAAAACCTTTGTGGAATGACCACACAACCCGGATGTTCCTCAACATTATGGCCTACAACAGCTATATTCTCAGTTGTTCTTGAGTGATGTGCACGATTTTGGTTCTTTACATCAATAACTTAACAGCTTTAAACTTTTAACCAATTTCATAATTGCTGGTCGAGAATGTTCTTTACGACAACTGTGACCGCGAAATGTTAAAAATGTTTGCAATGTATTTTAATAATTCGATAGAAGCTTCAAATGATATTAAACTGTTACTTAGTCTTAGTAAAATCGCTAAAGCAAAAATTAAACATCAGAATAATGGATAATAAGCTTTCAGCTTAAGCAAAATGGCATCGCAAAATATAAAGTAAAAGTTATGCATTTGGAAATAAATCAAACAAGCAGGAAATAATATGAAACAATTTTTGTAGGTATTGCTTACGAAATCTTTAACTTTAACTAAAATTTTAATTTATATTTTCGTGCCATCAGTTTTTGTAGATAAAGTGTAAATTATTAAGTTGAAGAAACACTGTTAACAAATACAATTACACTTCAAATTTAATCTCACATTTATAAATTTGTTGGGAACTGTTCAAAAAATATTTTTTTAAACACACAGTACCCTACATTACAAGTTTAAAAGCTAAGTTTAGAATTAGTCTTGCACCTTTTATTAGAGCTTGCATTTAAATTTTGTTCTATACAACATACATATTTTCGAGAATAGAATTTTCAAGTTTTTTTAAGACAATGTAACACTGTGTCAAGTAATATGTTTACCTAAATTGTATTTTTTACGAATTAAAGTTTTTAAGTGATTCCAATACATTTCACACAAATTTATTGTCAGAGTGAACATTCGATCGACAACTTGTTTTGCAAACAACAATAAAATTAGAAAATCTGTTGTTCTTTGCAATACAAGTTGTCGATCGAAAGTTTGCTGGTGACATCGTGAGACATGCCGTAAGTCCTTGGAGTGTAAATAAAAATATAAATATAATGAGTTGGTCGAGAGTGTTCTATGTTTGAAGATATCACAAATTTTCTAGATATATTCGGAATATTTCAAATTTTAATTTTTATTTATTTATTTATTTTGATAAGGCCCTTTTTATAGTTATATACAACATATCAGAAATTATGCATATCAGAATTATAATTATTTTCTTTTTTACATGCCTTTATGTTTTAATTATAATAATTATTATTAAAATATTTTTTATTTATAAACAAGATTCGATTTAGAATTATATAAATTTATTTCTAAAAAAAAATTATATATGCATATAAATTATATAATTATATATATATATATAAATATATATTTAAAAATTTTCTTACAAATATACTTCTATTGAGACAAACAACTATTGTTTCCACATTTCAACACTATGACTCGTAGCGCCTTATCAAGCCTTTTTGACTACATCAATAAGCATATCTGCTGTTCAAAAAGTTTTTTTGTTTTCACATATATATTTTTCTTATCCTCACCATCGAAGTGTGAAAAAGTCAACTAAAATTTGTTTTTCACAATTTTGTTTTTCATAAGTTGCTTATTTACTTATGGTTGCCATAAACTTGGCATTGTCCATTCAAGGAAATGAAATACAAGAGAAAAAAATATAATGTTACTGCGAGATTGTATTTATGGCGCCAAAAAGTTTAACTCTTTCGTACAAGAGAAAATTGTTTAAATGTCTCATTATCGTGTGAAAGTGCTTGTAAGCAAATAAATAAGTGTCTGGTGCTGGTGTTGCTGCTGCTGCTGCTGCGTCTGGGAGTCTCAATTCAACAAACAACCCAGTATTTTTAGTAAATCATTTATATGAAGTCATATCGCAAATGGTGCGTAGCAAAATGGAACATAAAAATATTTCATTTAACTCAATTTATGTGCTGGTACAATGGTGCCATTTTTTAACGTCATCTTTAATAGTCGTATATGTTTTTCACTTTGATTGTTGAAATTTTTTTTATTTTTTTGTATGTATATAGCAAAATTTCTTTAACAATTTTTTAAGTCCAAATGTAACTTTTTGTAAATCAAATTGAATTGTTTTGCAAAACTTTGAGGCTTTTTTCAATAATAAATTAAACATAGCAAATTATTTAGCTTTTTTCAAAAATCTTAGGGTTGAAGTCTAGAGGCGAGATTCTTGAATAAAATTTAAGTTAATATAACCAACGCACATAGGGGCCAAAGGCGGTGATATAGCGGATTAATTCAAAAAATTGTTCAAGTACCGCAAAAACTGAAAGTCTTCGCTTAAAGCCCACAAAATTCTGCAACACCATGCAAAAAATAAATATCATTAGATAACTTTTCTAGTGACGCTTTTGTAGTGACGCACTATAATAAGCACAAAAAGGCGAGAAATTTGCGTGATTTAATTTAACTAATTTTGAAAAGTAATAAATCTAACCATGCAACCATCAAGTTAAGGTATTTTTTCAAATGCTTTGATTAAAATTTTGTACGATTAATTATATGTGGAAGTGCTTTTTTTTGCAATAAAGGTATTCACGTCAAAAGTTACACTGGTGGGAAAAAGCAAAATTGCAAAATTTTCAGAAAATATAACAACAGCTACATAGAAAATTATTTTGCACAAATGAGGCAAAATTGTCAGGGTCTGAGTAAGTGAAAGATTATCAGGGTAAATTTTGCAAAGTTGTGCAACTTTTTATGGCATTGCCAATCCAAAAAAATGGACAAAAAGTACTTGAAAAATCAAGCATACAGCAAATTACAACGCAGAAACACCTAAATGTTTTTCTTTTAAATGAAAAAACAAGTGGAAGCATTTTCGCATCAAATTAATTAATTAAAAAATTATGAAAAACATTTTTTGAAAAATTCTTAGCTTTAAATTATAAAGAAATCTTCAAATTCGATTTTAAGATAACAATTACATACTTTTGTTATTTTCAAACGACCTATGGCTTAAATCGTTATTAGAATTTTGTTAAATAATACCAATACTACTAATATTTATATTTTTATTAATGAATTAATTACAGAATAATTCAGCATTTAAACTCTTTTAACAATTAAGAAACATACGAGTACAATATATCATTGCACATACTGTGTTGCTTGATAGACAACTAAACAAAATGGGTTACTCAGGTCAGAAAGTGCAATAATGCTTTTTTGCACAGTTGCAAGAGTTGACGTGAATACCTTTAATGCTTATATTGGAAAAGCAATAAAATACACAGATTTTCACGCGTTTTACGCTATTAGCGACTTCTAGTAACAATTTTGTTGTTGTTGTTGTTGTAATTGACAATGCCGTGATTTTCTATCACGCATTAGTCACGTGTGAGTCACGCATTAGTCACGTGGGAGTCACGCATTAGTCACGTGTGAGTCACGTGTGATCGTAGTTGTATTTATATATAATAATGATTTTAAAAAATAACGTGGGTGCCATTAGATAAGTTTCTTAAGCTTGTTAAATAGTATTCTTTGGTATAATTCGTATTCGAAGTCAGTAGCAGGCAAGTCACAAGGAGCATGCGTGATTTAAAAAATCATAAAGTTTTGCATGTTTTATTGGCAAATCACCGTTTATATGCATTTCGTTGCTACTTTGGTATTTTTTTTATATAAAAAGCAATCATTAACAATAATTAATTAATAATCACTTTGTATTGCGCCCTATCCAGTCGGAGTTAGAGGAATATATATTGTATGAGCAATACCCGGCTACCTCTGAATTTATCTCGAAACATGTTATTTGTTTTAACAATTATCCACATCTTGTTGTTCGGCAGATATAGCAAATATAAAAATGACTTTAAAATGGGGGGTACTCCTTTCCCCTATACTATACATCCAAGAGTTTATAGGAACATGTACTTTATTCTAAGAGTTATTCACACCAAATTTATTGGCCTTTACTATTATATGTGTAGAGATATAAATTAATCCGCAAAAAAATTGGGTTTGGACTCACTGTGCGGCGCTTAACCAACAAACAAATATAAATTTTTATTACAAAATCTCTTTTTATGTTGGCTTATATAGAAATAAGTTTAATGACTTGGCCTCTTCATAAAAGTAATTGGGCAAGTGAGTACCAATATATTTACACAATTTTCCTGCAGGGATTTGATTTCTTTGTATAAGATTTAAAATATCAAAAACATGCCAAGTATGATTGATGAATGCTAAAACGTTAAAACATTTATTTTATCTAGTTATTAATGTACTCATTTATCTTCGGTTATCTCAAATATTATTACAAACTTGAAGCCACCTTTGGCTGCTTTTCATCAATTATCTTTTAGTTTACATTATATTTATAGTAGATTATCTAGAAGTTTCAAAAACAATTACGTAAAACTCACATTTGTATTTGTTTTCAATATTTAATAACTTAAGAGAGTACTTTCATAAATGTATGTGTGTATTTTGCAATACAAATATATTTAAAGGCAAAATATCGTATACTCAAACATCTAAGATTTAAACAAAATTATTCCTTACAGCCTGCCCAACAAATTAAAGAAAGAAAAAAAAAAAATTAAAATATATAAAAAAACAAATAACAAGAATATAATAAAAATAGCAAACTTATTTACTTATTTATTTCAATTTGCATACAAACTTGAAAAATGCTTAAATATAATAAGCCCACTTTGCGAAACATTGTATCTATAAAAAGTTAGAAAACAAGAAACTAAAAATCTGTAGAAGGACCAACTAAAAATCTTAAAATATTAAAAAAAGCACACAAAAAAAATAAAACTACTCTAAATAAATAAATATAAATTTAAATAACAAATATACTCGCATACATATGGCTGCCAAAAGCTGGATATTTTTCTTGCAACAAACGGATGCAGGAACTACAAGAACCAGAGAGATATACATACATATATTTGTATTTAAGTATAGAAGCAGTAATTGTTGAAAATGAAGAAAAATAACAACATGTACTGGACATAGAAAAAGAATTTGCAATTTTCTGCAATAAAAGAGGTTATCAAAAAACTTGAATGTACGTACATATTTTTTATATAGTTTTTTTTGCAAAAAAAATTGAAGAAAAAGGAATGCATATATGTATGAAACTTCCATCATTCCAACATGCTTCAAATACATATGCCAGCATATTTCTTCATGCATATACATGAATTAGTTCATGTTTACATTTAGAAGTGGATTTTTTTTATGAGATTCACAGAACTATATAATAAAATTGCACTAAATTTAATTGTACTCGTACAAAATGCAATAAAATTGCCTATTCACAGAACTATATAATAAAATTGCACTAAATTTAATTGTACTCGTACAAAATGCAATAAAATTGCCTATTTTCCCGTCCCGTTTCGCTTTCTCGAACGTATTGAATGCAAGCTGAGTAAACAATTTAATAATTTTCACTGAACTTCGCATTTATGCTTATATTTAATACTGCAAATTTCTGTGTCTACGCCTGCATATTCTGCAGTTCGGTGCCCCTGTGGCTGAGTGGTAGCGATGCTAGCCTCACAGTCCAGAGGTTGTGCGTTCGATTCCCACCATAGACCCTGGGTGCTTTCCGCAGACAAGCTAATCGCTTTAAGGGTTGTGTTTATTCTTTAAAAGAAAAAAAAAGTTTTAAGCTTCATAATCTTGCTTTTAATTCTTCACATTTCTTCTCGTTTGCCAGCTTTCTTCCTTTTCTTGAAATTTCTTCTCTCCAGTGGAGGGAACACTGTATGATTTTAACATGCATACGTGCACTCGTACGATAAATGGCCAAAGTATGTGCACTACTTGAGACGTAATACATTTCAATATTTTCAAGTATTAGTTCATTCCGCCTGCACACTTCGTTATTCATCTTATTCATTTTCTACTTCTTTCTATTATTTTTTTTCACCCAAATGACTTTTAATTCTTCTTTTTTGTATGGATTTCTTTGACTATTCAAGAGTACATATTTGAGCAGTTTTCTTAGTTTTTTGCCAGCAAACTAACAAAAGTTTTTGCAAAGATGTTGAATCAAATATATTAAAAATTATTTAATCAAAAGTTAAAGAAGGAAACTTAGAACAACAAGTCATATGTATACTTGTTATTGAGACTTAAGATATCCCAATTACATGGTTGGTTTAAATCGATGGTCTCAAGTAAAAAGGCCCTAACTTGTATTTTTTATGAAAGTGACTTTTTCAGTGATTCAAATACATTTCACTCAAATTACACCTCGTCACAAAAATTTATTGCAAATACGAGCTTAAACAAAATAATGATTTTACAAGCAGTTGTAAAAGGCAGTTTTCACAAGCAATTGTATTGTTTCTATTATATTTTTAACTTCTTCTGTAAAGTTACAATTATTTGATTTAGAGCCTTTATACTGGTGACCAATGATATGCTTAAGTCAAAAGCTAGATATCATTCATGTTGATATAAGGAGTAATAATATATCTTCTCTTTCTTAATATTTGTTCATTTAATTTTAATATATGTAGTTGGCCGACTAATAATTATTTTCTATTCCAAAAAATATCATCCATTTCAGAGCCATATTGAATTTTGACAATTTTCATGTCTTTAGTGACAGTTCCGAAATTAAGAAAAATCTACTAAAGTAAGAGCCATCAAAATTGATCCACAAGTTTGGTCACTACATCCATATAAATACATACATACCTTTGTACACAATACCTTTCTTTCCACCGCGCATTCGTGTAACTATCCTTCGGTATACGTATATAATAGAAACATCATTATAATAAATATTTCATCTCTTTAAATTAAAGTTTCATTTCATTTTCATTTACTAAATCAACATGTCTACCAAAATTGACGAAAATTTATTGTTTACTTGATATTTTATTTGATGAATATAATACAAGTATGCGGAAAAGGATTGCAGTTTTGTTATTCAACAAACAGTTTTTATGTGGAAAGTTTTTGTTCTTTCTCTTGATTTTGCAATTTATACAAATATTTCATAAATAAATAAAACTAGACTGCTTATTTTCATTTGGAAAACTCGATAACATAGAAATAATGATTTGTGTGCATCTGTAAAATATTTATAAATTTGATTCCAATGACATTGTCCTTTGGGAAGAAAGCAAACTCTAATATTAGAATTTATGTGAATGTCAGAGTTTTGCAATCTACATACTAACTTCATACATAGTTCATATATTTGTGTGGCTTTTTCTGCAGACAAAGTAATTTATAATGCCATAAATTTAAATATTGATTGTTAAATCAAGCACTATAATGATAAAATATAAACAAAACATGATACTATTGATATTTGTAGTCCAACTGAAGATTAAAGCATAAAAAATATGAAAAAGTATTAGTTTTTTTACAAAGTAATGCAGTTACAAAAAAGTTAAATGCTCTAAATGCATAAAAAATAAATTTAAAAATATTTTTGGCTGCTAACTGCGCTATGCTTGCAAAAAGACATGAATTTATATTTGTTTCGGTTGGAGTTGCTCTTTAGCGAGCCTTGTCAATGTGCCTTAGGGGTCAAAAAGGGCTACAACATCTAAGATTGCTATATTCGGATGTGCCTAATTTTATGTCATCAACCTACGTACGTGTATATGCACATACATATATATGTACATACATATGCACATATATGCATTAGAGGCCTGTGTAAACAGTCTTGAAATGTAAATACGTCTTGTTTTTTAAATGTATTCTCGTAGCATATATTATGCTAAACCAATAATAAATTTTCTCGTTCAATAAGCGAAGCACGATGAATGTATTAATGTTCATGTTTATGAGTGTTTTTTTTTTCAAGCGATGTCGTGAAGACTTCTTGTTCGTAACAAACACTAAAAGGAAGTTGTGTTGATGCATTGTATGCTTCTTATTTTGCATATTGTACCTTGTAGTGTGTGTGTAACGTGTAGATGGTAAGGTATTTTGTGTTTAATGGTGTTTTTTTTTTTTTTTGAAGCAAGCGCACACAACTAATGTCAATGCATGTGTGCGTTTGTGTGTGCACAGAAAAATAAAAGATCATGCAAATCATACCAAATTCTTCCGTCACGAGGTATTTACTTCCTTACTCCTATACGTGCAATAACTGAAACAAATTTCTTACCAACAGTGTTGTTAAGAATTTTTGCTAGAAGACTTTGCTGCAATAAAACTTTTGAAAAATCACTCATGTCTTAAAAATGCTTGTAAGTGGTATTTTGCAGGGGTCTTAATATACATATATATATGTATATATATTTGAGGCCTAAAATTCATCCTTCATCTCAGCTGTATTCTTAACATTATGCTAAAAATATTAAAAAAAACTGACCTTAATTTTTTTATTAGTTTAATGTGGTGGCAACAGACGAAGAGGAACAATAGCAGAAATATGGCCTTGTTCCTCTCAATGTTCAACCGTGTGTAGCACTGTTTCTTCCTGAAATTCGCGTTTCCTTTTTAGTTTCTCAATTTTCAAACACAATGTTCCTTCGTTTGTATCGATATTTAATATTTTTCAGTCTGATTTCTTTGAAAGCAGTCAGTTTTTGTGGTGTTTTTGCGATTTCAGGAGTTAACAAAATTAGAGACCAAAATAGTGACAATTGAAAATATTTAACATTTATAAATTTAATACATATGTATGTATGAAAATTTAAAAAAATTATGGCATTAAGTTCGATTGCTACAAAAATAAAACTAATAAAACAGCAGCATATGAAAAATTAAGAATATAAAAAAAGTAGTGCTACATTTGAAGAAAAAAAATTAACACCAGTAGAAACACAATTTTCATTACGAAGGAAATTCCTTCGGCTGTGGGTGCCCATATAATATTCACGCGGTCTTATTTATAAAAAATATATAAGGTTTATTACAGATTTATTTGACAAATTTCCCATAGAAATATGTATGTCAAATAAACGCTTAATAAACCTGAAATATTTCTTATGAATGAGGCAGTAAGTATTTGATTATTTTTAGCTTAGTACGGATTTTGCTCTAAATTTAAATTTTTATTATAAATAAATTAAAAATAATAATGCTTCGTGTTAACAAACAAGCTTGTATAAAATAACCTAGCAATTAATGTCATCGAGTAATTTGGATTCAAACTCATTTAAATCTATTTTTACTCACAACATTGTTTGTAATTGCTGTGAAATTTTGTGTGAATGTTCAAATGACTTCTGTCTGTAATGAAAATTAATTTTTTTTCTAAATACAAAATATTTATTTTATATGAATGTTTATTATTGTGGTAGGATGAATAAATATGTTTGAAATATATTAAAATAATTAAATTTAACTTAGTAATTGATTCAATTAAGATTACAAAACTTTTCATTGATTTCATTTATTTCTTAATTTTATTTACATTACATTTGTAATTTAATAAAGAATAACAAGAATAAAATTTTTGGGATATTTTAAAGGTAAGTAGAAGAAAACCTTTATAAAGAATGCATACATAAACATATATTCTATAAAATATTTGAAATATAATTATATGTTATACATCTAAGACCTTATTCATGAAAGTATTTTTTAATTTTAATACGAAACAATTTCTTATTTTGGCTTAAGTACAGTAATTTCAATTCTTAGACCTGATTCACACACATCAGTTTTTGTTCAATTTTCTTTTGAACCTGCATTTGCATTCATACACACCGTCAAGTCAAGTCAACAAGTCTCTTCAATTTGCGTTATAGTAGAGTATTAAGAATGACAAAACAAAACGAAAAAGCAAACTTGACTGGTACGGTCAAGTCTGTACCCCTTTTTATTCTCTTCACCGCTCTTTCCTAAAAACTCAAGACTTGACGAGTCAAACCTGACGTGTGTGAATCAGGACTTATTGAAAGAAAAATTTTTATTAATTAATGTGGGTTTCTGAAAAAGAAAAAAAAACTAAACTTGACTTTTAGTAGCTACGGGAAATACTCATATTTTTCTGTGCAGCCACGTATTTCATCAGCACACTAGTCTATCCACTTGGGTATAGATTGTTACTAAACGGAATATGAGAAATGATTGTTGTCTATACAATTATTGAATTACCTTTGGTAAATACATTTGTAAGTATCACTATAATTTTTTGTTTTTCCATTTCCATAAGACCGATTAAAAATTTATTTCCGATTAAAATGCACTACAGTTCAGTAATTATAAGAGGTTTATAGAACAGTTTTCCATACAAAATTTTTTGTATAGAACTTGAATGAAGTAAAATTACGAGTATTTTTAATAAATAAGGCAGTTAATATATTTATATATCCTTATAAATAAATATACATGTGTATACATAATTCTACTATGATGTTTATGTCACTGATCTCCTCCTAAACGGCTGCACCGATTTGAGTGAATTGTTTGCATGCGTTTGGGTGGCAGTCATTTTGCACGCCATACGAAAATTGTGGACAAGAAAATTACAAACATTCTTATGCTCTTTTGTCCGTGGGAAAGCAACTAATGAAGTGGTGCTCACATGTACGATTTTTCCCCACTTTTTAGTTAAAATAATAATGCCAATTTGGCAATATGCAATGCCTTTTATGTTATGGAACATTTAAAAATAAAAGGGAGATAGTTAAGAATGGAAAATTATTAGTTTTCAAAGTACTGTGAATAAATTTAATTTGGAAAAAAATAATAAAGTTTTAAATATCATATGGAAACTCTTACGCAGAAACTAAAAGGGTGGAAAAGATTTTTATATTTTTTTACTTTTTACTTAAGTTTTTTAAAATTTGATTATTTACAAAAAAAAAAACAAACAATTATAACAAAAGTTTCGTTTTAGTGTAATTTTTGTTCTCTCATTTTTTTGAAAAGGAAATTCAATTTTTAAATTATTTTTTTGAAGGTGAAATATATTGCCTTTTTCAGAAAGGAAACAATCACTACATGTCCTCACAAAAGTTTCCCAAAAATGAATTTGTTTTATTTTAAAGTATTCTTTTTAAAAAAAATTAGAAAGTGAAATTCAAGATTTGCTTGACTTAGCCAAGAAAATCTAAGATAATACGGTCCATCTTATAAGGTCAAAAAAATTTTGCTTCAAAAAATTCTGCATAATATTTCAAATACTTCTACGCTACTGGCATTTTTTTATCATCCTAGATAAGAGACATTTGAATTTTGTGTCCAAGGGCAGTTAAAATTTTTTTTAGTTTCCACTTGAGTCTTAAATATAAAAAATATTTGCGGCAAACATATTTGTACAAGCTTATTATAATATTTATCAAGGTCTTTTTGTATTTGATTGTCAGATGCCTCAAGCTGGCCCAAAAATAAAAAGCATAAATGAGATATTATGTTGAATTTGAATAATGTCAAAGCAAGCCACACAGAATGAATAGTTAGTTACAAGCCACAGTTTGTTTACTAATTAATGTTTTCTTGAGTTTTTTTTGTTGCCTTTCAAGGATTATCATTTAGAATAAAAAAACCCAACAAAGCACTTGTTCCTTTCATTCGCTTTCAAAGATAAATGATTCGTCAGTAAGTTTTGTTTATTTAGCATACAGCAACTCAATTGAATTTGAGGACATTTTATGATATAAAGAATGATGTTGCTACATAAAATATCTTTTGCTATTTAAGCAACTCTAGAGTTAATAAAAAATTTTAATATTTTCTAATGCTTGACATTTATATGTTTTTTAATGGGAACTTTGTAATTCTTTCCTTTTTGTTTCAGCTTTGCACATATACAAAATACTTTTAAATAACATACTTGGCCTTTATATAAAAACATTTAAAAACATTTGCACATATACAAAATACTTTTAAATAACATACTTGGCCTTTATATAAAAACATTTAAGTTTTAAGTAAGTTTTTGTAAATAAATGAAAGCTGCCAGTGCTTTAGTTTTTTTTATTTATTTAATAATTTGAGATTAAAAATATTAACAACTGTAAGGACATTTTGCACTTTTTATATTGCTTTTCTTGTTTCCAGCTAAAACTAAAACTAAATTAGTTTCTTTCCAGCTTTATTGCATACTTTAAGGAGCTTAAAGCAAATAATTGCATGCAAAAATGCCACTGTTGGCTAAAAAAATGTTTATGTAAAAATAAATTTAAAAAAATGCTTGCATACTCTTAGGCTGACATTACAAACAAAATGTATTGCATTTTAAAGTCGAATAAAGCAAGAGGTTAATCTTAAAGCCACATGCCAAAGTGCTTATATGCTTGATAAGCTGCATAAATTTAATTTTGTGGAATTAAGACATATATTTTTATTAAAATTTAGTATTAAAAGAAATGCAGAGTAATTAGTGGCATTTTAAGCAAGAATATTAAAATAGTTTTTTCCTATAATAATAGCTCTTGCTAGTTATTTACATATACATATGAACAAAACAATTTTTTAATGCAAAAGAAGCATTTGTCTTACCTTCAAACATAAGCGACATAAATTTAATTTAAGAAATGTGAAAACTACAAAGAGCTTTCCATGATATTAAAATTTTACAAATTATTGCCAATCATTGCGCAAATAAGCATAACTTTAACAACTGCAAGACAAATGCAAACGTTGAGCTTACAATACGTTTCTAGCAGAACTTAGTTGAACACTAAGTCCTCACTCAAAGGCTAAAATTCCATAATTATAATAATTATGCCCACATAAGAGCAAAAACGTTGCTTTGTAGTATGCAAAAAGTATACCATGATTAAAGTCGTTCTTTTGTATGATAAATTTAAAAATTGGGTTTTAGCTATGATACATATTAGACTTCTCATTTGTTTGAATGATATTTTAGCATAACAGCCTTAAATTACTTTAGGTGTACCCCAGGCTCCCTTTGCTGTTCTTTTTTAATTCTTTCAAAGTGCGTATTTCAACTTTATTTTCTCTTTCGCGTATAAAATCAGTAAAAGCTATTCATTCTCATTCAGCATTCTCAGTAAGTAATAAAATGTATTTCTCGGAGTTCCAGCTTGAACTGATGAAATCTGTAGTTGCAAGAAATTAATAAACTAATAGCTAATTATTTAAATTTTTAATTGTATCTATCGGTATTTGGATTCAAGAACTTTTTCCAAACCGATATCATAATATTTACTAGAGCACTGCACTGACTACTCCAGCAATGTTTATGAGTAATCTACTCTCAGTAATTTTCTCTTTTGTCTATAAGAATTTTTCTAAACTAAAATTACATTAGCATTAGACCGTATCAGAAAAAAAGTTCTCCATACACCAGCGAATATAAAGTATTGTTCCAAGGACATTTCAAAAAAAAAATTTTTTTATTTTTTTTTTGCCAAACGTAGGGATTGCTTTTTTAATTTTTCCATTATATCTTCCATATTTACATTCGGATCTTAAAGTTTTATATAGCAATGTTTTTGCTCTAAGGTTCATTGACCTCAAGTGTACCGTTCTAGTACTTACCGCCAATTCTAATTTGTAACACCCTAATGTGACACCTTAATGTTAGAAATTTATAGCTCACGAAAAATCATAAAACTTTTGCTAAGAAGGTATTTCGATAATTACAGCACAACTATATAAAAAATGCTTTTATAAATTGATTGTTGCAGACCATATGGGTCACCTTTTTAAAGTTGTCCTAGCTTCAGTATTTACATTCAGATATTAAAGTATTTAATTAATTAATTAAAATTAATTAATTTTTTTAATTCAAAAATCTCTGACCTCAAGTACGTCTATAGTATCAACCCATCGTATCTGAAATTATACAAAAAGATTTAAAACAAGAAAAATAAAAGCAAATAATGGAAATTTTAATTGATCATATTTCAGATGATACACAAAAAAAAAATGGCAATGATAACAAAAACCTAGGTTGATTTGACAATTTTGTTGTTCAAATGGCGTCAACAAAATAATATTGTGTCGTATTGATAAAAAATTGTCTACGTGAAAAAAAGTTTGTCAAAAGGATAAATTTTTTATCACATTGATACAAAAAAAAATTGTTGAATTTACGATTTTTTTTCATCAATTTAACCAAATTTTTTGTTGACGCATTACCAAAAATTTCTGTTACAGTTTCTTATCATATTTTTTGAGTGTACATATAATACGGTTACTTCTCTCTCTTATTTTATTTTGACAGTGATATTCGGTTTACCAGTGCAATAACTGCACTTTTTTTTTTGTTTCCTGTTGGGAAAGAAGCTCTAATGATCATTCTCATGTTTTTTTTCTTTGCAATAATGATAATGTGATTCTGTAATTTATTTACGATAGTGTATAGCTTTTACTCACCATTTAATTCTATATTTCCTGTGGCATCTCTTCACAAAAATTTTCCAAATTAGTGAAAAACACAAAGAAGAATAAATAATTTTAACGTTTTAACTTCAACTGACAAGAAATATTGTTAAGATATATTACTATATAGCAAAATTGCTAAGTGTTTGCTATATTAATTATACCGATGCGATTAAAATGAAAGAGATTTTATAAATCCATGTACTAGTGTCTCAGAGAATTTTAAATTAAAGTGCACCATAGAATTGATTCAGAGAATTTAAATGCAGAATTTCAAAAATCTAACGAAACAATTTGATTACATTTTTCTTTACAAATCTAATGATAATTTCACAAATCTAATAAAAATTTCACGAATATTGTGAAAGAATTTCATTGGAATTGCTGCGTTGGTATTCTAGTTTCGTAACAATATTTCATTGCATTTATGACAACAATATTTTCTAATTATTAAGAAACCCCTTTTTTATTTAAGAAACAATTACAGTTGTACATACCTTAATGTAATTAAGTTAAAGATCAAATTCTTTAAAACTAAAAAGATTAATATAATTTACAGCAATTTAGAATTTCATGATAGCTATAAAATGTATTCGTTGTTCCAATGAAAATTTTATTGTAGTCATGAAAGTCTGATAAATTTAATGTATTTCAACAGTTTTCTACCAAAAGATTGCATTAAAAGTAGCTCTGTATGATAATTTTTGTACTCTTTGTATGCTTATTTACACATACAGTTTCAATTGAGTTATTTCGTTGTTATAATAAAGTTATTTCATTGTCTTTGTGAAGTTATTTCATTGTTTTAATGAAATTATTTAATTTTTTTAAAGAAAATATTTCGTTATTTTAATGAAACTATTTTGTTGGAAACTATTTCGTTGGAAACTATCTCGTTGTTTTAACAAAACTATTTATTGGTTTTAATGTAATTATTTCGTCGTTTTAATGAAATTATTTCGTTGTTTCAATGAAGTTCTTTCATTGCATTGATGACACTGTTTAATACAGTTGACGTAGTTTTAATTCAAATAATTTTAAGGAAACTGGTTTCATTAATCCAACGAAGCGTGACGTTGATTGGCTTAATGTCGAAATTCATAGAACTTATGAAAAAAATTATTTCAGTGTTCTTTTTATAAAATTCTCTACTGACTCATAAATTGCTTGCGTAAAGAAAACATTCTTCAGAAGTCTTTCAATAAAGAATAATCCTAATCGAATGTTTTCTTTCTAAGATGTTCTTAACAATGTATTACAATTACTAACCACTAAATTATTGGTGATGATCTGATCAAAACAAATTCCTGATATAACACAGTGTACCATTTATTTATCACTTGTATTGTATTGAATTTTCGAGCACCAACAAACGAATGATGATACCATTTTAATGGCTTAAGTGTCTTCTTTATATATTTATTTAACATTTTAAATGCTAATAAAAGGGCAAAATAATTGAATTCAACTCAATACTACAATTACTTAGCAGCTACAAAGAACGAGGAAGAAAATATATAACGCGTTTTTATGTAAATTAACAACAAAAGAAAGAACAAAAAAAAATTCATGCATAAAACAGAAAACCAAAAATAAATAAACTTTAAGCACGTTACGTTTACACGTTTGTGGTTTCACTTTGAAAGGAAATTAAAACCATTTTTATTTCTTTTGCTGCCGAAATGCCATATTTAAAGACTTTTTGATTGTTCGTATCGTTACTTCAAATTCATGTTTATGTCTATGTGTGTGTGTGTGTGTGTGTGTGCAGAAATATCAGTCATGTTTTTGTCATGCATTTAACTTTTATATGAACATGATAACACAAGCGTTTCGTGTAAATTACTCAAACGTTTTCAGTTTATTTTTAATAGCCCTTGTTGTTGTGATTGTTGTTGTTGTTGCCTGATGTAACCTGTTATTACTTTTTAGTGTCAAAGGTTGTTAATTAAGTGATAGAGAGAAAACCGCAAACAAATTATCGAAAAACTACAAGTAATAAAATCATTCAATGACAGGAAGTAATAATGTTGTTTGTGTGTTTGGGCAGACAAGAAGAAGGTGTGTTTAATTATTGTTACAATTTTGTACAAAAAAAAATAAAGAAACATAAAAATTAGATAGTTTCTTGCAAAGGAAATCCCTTATTTACACTTGAAAAGAATTTTCTTTAATATAAATAGTTGGTAAAAATTTTTCCTCTGCCATTATTGTGTCTGTGTGCTTTTTTAATATTTTCCTACGAAATGTAGTAGTTTTAGTTTTTTCAATTAATTTTCTTAGTGAATTATTATTAGTTGGTAACTAGTTTTTATGCTGCGTGCATTTAACCATGCAATCTCAATAACCTCAGGCTGATGAGCAATTCCTTTCAAAAGGAGCAGAGTTGGCCTCTTAGTTGTTAGATGTCATGATATACTGTCATGTTGTCATTTTATGGTGTTTGCTTGACTTCGAGTGCACTTTGTTCATATACCATTATGAGCTGAACGAGCAGTAAAAGCAGCACAAAAAACATAAAAGCAAATAAAAACTTAAAATGAAATGCGTTTAAGCGTTAACCTTTTAAAGGTGGCCAAATTGCATAGCATGCTGTTAGGAGTTGTTGAAATGTTGGCTTTATTTTTATATTTTAGTTATGAGAACAAGCATATGGTCACTTTATTGGCCTGCTTATTGTAATAAATTTTACTACCTATTCCGGCCGTTGAATTTAATATATTAAAAAAACGAAAGAATAAATTTATTAAAGTCTGTACATTTTATTAGTTTGTATAAAGATAAAATGCTAATGCTTTAAACTTTATTTGTTGATATTTATAGAGTTCTTTCGTTTGCCTAAAACTGCTAATAATTATTTAGGTTAGCTTATGCCTTCAAAGGATGTTATATCTTAAAAATAAAATTTTTGGATAGTTAATCAATTACATCAATAAAATAAATCAATCCTTAAAAGTATTTTTAGGTATTTTTTTAGATTAAATACATATACAATTTTTTTTTAAATGCAAAAAAAAAGGATATATGGGGGCTAAGAAGTCCTTGCAGTGGTTGCAGTGAAATTTTGTAGGCAGACTAACTACAAAATTTCAGAAATTGTAAAAAACTTTAATTTTATCTTAGCACAATGCGACCAATCAGGAAGCAAGTCTGCCGGTCTCTCACGAAACTCTTTATTTTTCTTACAACTAAAGCAAAAACTACTTTTAACTATTTTTTGTAACATCATTATTGTCTATCATTGCGTCCAAATTCGCTAGAAAGATAAACTCCCACATTCAGAAAAGGTTATTTTGGTTCAGAAAATAAATTTTGGTTTAAAATTTGTTCGTTACACTAATTTCTGAAATATATACAAGTTTTCAGAGTATTTTATTCATAATTATAGAAAAATTTTGTAATTATTTATAACCATTTGGCTAGATTGTTGGTTTCGAATAACTAAAATTGAAGAAAAAAATTATATACACTATAGTAAGGATATATAGAACAAAACCATATATTTGCGCTGATTAAAATTAAAGAATTTAGGCGAAGAGCTAACAAGTATTTACAGCGTCCTTACCATATTTTTAAGCAAACCAAATTTTACATAAGAAATAAAGGATATATAGGTTGTAAACATATCCTTGCCCTGACCTAAGTAAAATTTACTGATCAGATTAATTAAGTAATTTTAGGGGAAAAAAAATTTAGTATAAAAAGGACATGGAATGTATTAATGTTTGTCCTAATTTTAACTTAATTTAATTTATAAATAAAGGATATATGGGAGGTAAGCATGTCCTTACCCCGATCTTAGTAAAATTCTGCTGGCACACTAATAATACAATTCTAGAAATAGTTAAAAGCTTTGTCAGCAAATTTAACAACGAAATTATTGTTCCAGTATAAAGAATAAATTAAACGTAGGGATGTCCAACTGCCAATTGATATTAAATTATAATTCAACAGCGAGCTTGCTTAATAATCTTGGAAGCAGTAGTAAATAGCTGTTGCTTTTAATCATAATTGTAGAAAGATCTAAAATTGAAAAAAGGATATATGGTAGTTAGTTATCCCCTTTAACAGAAGTATCTTATAAGTAGTTAGAAGCTTTTCGCGCAGTCTGCTGAAAAAGAACAGACTTAATATTTATCAAGCATAAACGAAAATTTACCATATCTTTAAAAAATTTAGTTGAAGGTTTTTATTATCATATCGTTACATTCTGATAAAAATATTAAAAAAAAGTAAGTATTATGTTTAATTCAGGATATATGGATGTTATATATTTACTCGTATTTTCACTGCTTATAACAAAGTTAGCCTGCCGAAATTTAGTTTAAGAACTAGAAAATAGTTAGAGTGCAATTTGATCGTAATTGAAAATGAATAAAAATAAAGAATATATGGGAGGTTTGTAATTACTTGAGTTTAATTTAATAAAAGAGTTTTTAATCAGGGGGTTGATAACTTTAGTTACCAAAAGAGTTTTATTTTTATTCTGGAAAGTACCAAAAAAAGTTCTGATAATAATTGTTATTAAAACTTAATTTTTAAAATGAATTATATTTGGCACGGGTAGGCGGGGCTTTGTATCAATTTGTAAGAACTTAAAGTCTTGTTTAACTTTACAATGAAGTAACTTTCTACTAAACTTTTTATTTTATAAGTAAGTCCAATCACTTTGCCTTTCCCGAAACTTAAATGGAGCACTGTGCGTCATAAGAACGGTCAGCTTTAAGTATTCAAGAGTTTTTGTTAAATTATCTGTGCAATAAATTTAATAGCAAACAATAAGCAACAAAGTCCTTAGACTTTCTTTTTAAGAAAAAGCTTACTAAAACATCAGTTAAATCAAGTCTTTAAAACTGTCTTTTTTCTTGCAGTACTGAATTTGTTCTTTTTGAATCTTTTATCTTTTGTAGAGTTTTTGCTGTAGAGTATTTAAAAATCTTAAAGCTTTTCGACCCGTTAGACTTTTATGTCCTGCAATATGCCCGTGTGTGCGTTCGTTGTTGTGTTAGTAAATACAGCCTGTATTAATTGAAAACTGATTGTGGCACATGGCATTTGCAGAAAACGTTTCAAGTATTTTTACTGCCATTTTGTTGTTGTTGTTTTTTTCTCAGTTCACCTGAAACCGGCGTTGCACAGTGGCGTTATAAAAGAAAATATATGATGTAAAAAAGATTTTTATTGACTAAAAATGTCTAGATGTTTTAGAAACTGATTTTAGTTTTAATAATTTTATTTATTTGATTTGACGAATATAAAGTAAATTATTTTTAAAAATTAAAAAATTTCTTTTTAATTCTATTAAACTTTTAATAATTTTGATACTTAGTTTTACGAATTTTATTCAGTAAAAATATTATTTTATTTTTCGAATTTGGTAATTGAATTTTAAAGTTTTTTTCTGTATATCAGTCCCAGCAAAAATTGTGCTTCAAAAAATCAGGTATTTACTATTATAAAATAAAAGTAGCGCTGACAAACCTGCCGATATTGCTACTGATTTTTGTATGGCGAGTTCTCGGTTTGGAACACTACATTTTTGATCACTATTAAATCGATTTTTTCCTGTAGTTTGCTTCATATACGTCCACTGCTTTTTAACAAGCTCGAATTTTAAAGCAAAGTATGATGCACTTTATTGCGCTATTACTTCAAAAAACATGAAAATTTTTTTACTGATCTTAGTCAGGGTGACCGATGACATTTTTCAAAAAGTGGCACCAAAAAGGGGATTTATCAAAAAAAAGGGGCAAAATTAAATAAAACAAGAAAACTACACTAAACTTTTTATTTTTAATGTATTTTTATATAATTCACTCTAAAAAAATGGACACAAAGAGTGGCAAATGCACTCAAAAAAGTGGCAAGGCAGTCGAAAAAGTGGCAATTTGCCACTTTAGTCGGTCAAACGGTCACGCTGATCTTAGTCATATATTAAAAAATTTAGAAAGGCCCATTATTTGTAGAACAAATTTTAACAAATTGTTGAGAACTACAAAAATATATTTGTTGCCTATTTTGTTGTGTTGGTTTCTGAGAAAGCTTTTTAGCCTACTATACTTGCAGAGTTAAGAGTTTTTTATTTATATTTTTATTATTGTAGAATTCCAAAGATGATTTTTAATTCGTTTTAATTTTGACACGCATTAAGTAAAATTAAGAAAGTCCAAAAAATATTTCAATTAAATGAAATTAAAAGAACAAAAGCTTTAAGCTTTCTGCTTTTATAGGCTTAAAACATTTCATATATGTTACCCCATAAAAAGCACTCACCAATAACATTCCCATAATTTTGTGCTCATGACACTGTGCGCCATTTAAAAATAAAGGTTGTGTCCACGAGCACAAGAAGTAGAAATATAGTTCTGTAGTTGTTGATGTTGTATTGGTAGCCCAATGTATTGCATGAATGCATTTTCTCTAAACGATTATCATCGACATTCTTTCTGGGATAACAGTTTTTTTTTACCATTTAATTTTTGTAGTTTTTTTTTCTTTTGCTCTACCCAAGATTTTTTCATTTGCTTCATTTTATTTTCATTATTTTAAGTTTTGTTTTTGCTGCTGCTCCTTGCCGTTGTTTGCATTTTATGGCTAGGTAAATGAAAAGTGCTTATTGTTCTGTTGTTGTACGGTTGGTTGTTCGTAAGAGAAATTAAGAAATTGCCTGCCTGCAAGTTATTTAAGGAAAAAAAAAATTTAAATGAAATAAGGGGTCATAAAAGCTGTTAATGTTAGTTTCAACCTACTTTGCTTGATTTTATTTTATATTAACGTAGCATAATCATTATTAAAATTTCTGCATAAATTATGGGGGATTTGGCTTTAATATTCCCTGGTTTTTTTTTTTGTATAAAACCTATGATTTTATTGTCAAACAGCAGTTAAATTTACGAATCAAGAATATTTATAAATTTCATTAAAATGATTTTTTTTAGCCTGTATTTGCTCATGGAAAAAACTAAACTATTAATTAAAGGACCTTGTAAGAATGTAAATAAAACATTTTATAATCTGCCAAATCTTTTAGAAAAATAAGACACATTTGGCAACACTGCTTATGTCCAATATGTGAAGAAGTATTGGGAGATGGGTGCACAAGGAATTACTTTAGAATTGCTAGCCCGCTACACCTCTCCCAAACAAAGTCCTGTTTCTTATCTCACCTAATACGGGCAACAATTTCAAAGTTTCGCTAATTCGACTGGCTGTATTTAAAAAAAATCTGTCAATTTCGTAAGTGAATACATTGTTGCAAATTTTTTTTGTGACTTCTAATAAACAAATCCACTCAGCATGAGATGTGAAAATTGTTAATACAATATAAGAGTATAAAGGATTTTCAGTTTTTTCGTCTGTTGTAAAAAATAATTTTATACACAAATTTATTGGCTGGATTGACGTGACGTGCTTGCATGTAAAATATTTCGACAAAACATTTTTTGATTGATGTTTATGACATTTTTATTTCCTACTTTTACAAACGTTCGTTAAACTTAAAAAAGCAAAATAAACGCATACACACACATACATTTAATGTCATCATCAACAGCAGCTCACCAAACATCATAATTCCTGTCATCGCCACTATTGGTATTGTGCGCCGTTTACAGCTCGTCATCAATTTATAGAAAATAAATTTCAAACTTTTGAGGATTTTAGAAATTTACTGCAAAATGTTTTAACAATTGCAATCAACAAGTTGCGGGTGTGTGTGTGTGTGAAAATTCAGTTTAAAAGCTTTTGTCGTTTATAAATTTGTTTAGTGTGTGAGTGCAGTTATTAATTATGTTGTTATGATTTCAGTTCTGTTCGATCAAATATTTTTAACCGACTTTAGAAAGGCAATAAGTTCTTAATTCGGCTGTATTATTTTTTAATAAACATAAATATATTACTTTATCAGTACTTTATTTTAGGTTTATGTTAAGATTTTTTTGTGAAATATACTTAAATTTAATTGCATTTTTTTTTTGAATCGTAGTAATTTTGACATAAGTTAAATAAAAATTAAATATGAAAATAAAAAAACATAAATTCATTTTGTTCCCTTTTGTTGAGAAATAACTAGACAATAATGATAAAAAATGCAAGCTTATAGACCAAATGTGGATGGTAAAGTTAGTACATTGGCGGTATTAGGGGTTCGATGCAAAAGGTCTTGCATAAGTATATATCGAAAACATCGAAGCCTTTCCTTACAATTCAATCATAAAATACACACAATTCAAAGAAAGGCTACAACGATGTTCTGCATTTACACTTACGGGCTATTAAACACCGAATACGGCCATTGTAATTTTTACCTCCATTCAAACTTCAAAAGCCATGCGATGCATCAGTAAGGTTTTTGGTACAATAGACAAATGTTTCCATTTTTGTAAATTTTTATATGAAGATACATACATACATAAAAAAATTTTTTATATTTTTACATTTTTTTTAAATTTTTATTTTCTTAGATTTTTTATATATTAATTACTATTTTAATTGAAACTTTAAAAATTTTTAATTAATCCTAAAAAGTATTTGAATTAATTTTTTAATTGAATCTTCAAAAATATTTCAATTGAATTTTAATTAAATCTTTAGAAAACCATCAATTAAATTTTTAGTTAATGTAATATTTTGTTAACTGAAAAAAACAAAAAAAAAATTAAAATTAAATTAAAAAAAATAAATTAATTTTTTAACTTAATCTTTGTTTTTTTTAATATGAATCTTGTTTTTACTTTCTTCTGTGTACGGGACATGGCGTACAGGACATTTTTTTCCATCATGATAATCAAATATTTTGTGGTGCTTTTTTGAGAAGTTACAAATAAAGTATTAAACAAAATAAAGGTTTTCAATGTCTTTATTTTACTATAACGACGAACTCAAAGGAAAATTCAGAATGAGATGAAAAATTAAATATATTTTACAAAACAGGCAAAATTAAATACGAATAGTATTGGCTACATTTATTGTATTTTTTTTTTGGAATATGCAGTTTTAGCTTCTTTCACTTCACATTTTGATATGTATGGTATAATTTTTACGTTTTTCTACTTTTCGTCCAAGTTAAACAACGAAAAGTACTTCTGAATATAATCGCATGGTATAAAATACATTTTAATCCATTGATAAAAATAAAAAAATAAATAAAAATGCATCGGGTACAATAGGGTTTTTTTTTACTTTACCTTTTAAGTATACGTTCATACCGCTTTTTCTCTTCAAAAACTTCTGCATCAGCTAAAGCTTTTGAATTTTTCCTAGCGGTACGCGAGAGAAATGCCCATATAAAAAATTATTAAAATCCCAGTAAAAAAAGAGACTCCAAAAAAGTCATGAAAATGTAGAGTTTGCGATCTGAAAGTAGTGAAAATTTCAATCCGTTCTAATGAGTTTTACAATGGGTTGTTCTCTTTTTCGATGCCTGGTCACTGAATTGGAAGCGATATTAAGAAAAATTCCCTTTTTTGTGTTCTATGATAATATTTTCATCTAGGAAAAATGGTAAATAGTTGCCTTTTTTAATAATTCGTTTCTTTTTATACGAACGTAAGCCCGAAAGAGTGTTTTCATGTAAATTTAAGGAAATAACTTTTAAATTTTAGACTAAAATTAGTTCATAAATTTCATTAACAAAATAATTTTTTTTTAATTCTGGTGAGTATTTTCTAACACTGTGGAGGAGTTATAAGGTTCTGTATGACTAAAATAAGCTTCTACATGGTTTCTTGCTCATTCTCGGCAAATTAAAAATATCGACTTCTTGGAAGCAATGAAAATGTAGTTCCACTAGAATGACTTCCATTTATTTTTCACTGGGAAGTGGTAACTATATTATTGTTCTGAAAAAGAAACTGCACGGTTACTCCGTGCAGAGAAATATGGCAACAAATATTCACTTGTTTTAAAAAATTTAATTGTGTTTTAAAAATTGCGTTTCTTTTTTAGGATTTTTTTTTTCAAAGTGAGTAAGGCTTAGGAGAGTGTGTGTGTATTTTTAGTATTTTATTAAAGCTATGCTCTTTGTGTTACGACACAAAATCGACCCTATTTCAATTTTAAATCTTTTTTTTTTATTTCTTTCTACTTAAGACCAGAGTACGAAAGTAAATGAAACAAAATGTTTGTTTTTTTTTTGGTTCGTTCTTTGAAGTGAACGATTGCTCAATTTGTTTTTGTTTTGTTTTGCCAATGAGCACAAATAATATAATAATTTAATCGTGCGCATCTAAAGGAAAAATGGAAAATTTGCGGCAACTTAGACATTATCATATAATATACATAGTTTAATGCAAAGTAGCATAGCTCCAACTGACTGTACTAATACACCTCTATTCGTTTTTGTTAATTTGGTTTACTTTTCTTTAGCACGACTATTCGTGATATACGTACAAATTTACAGGTGTTCGCAATCTAAAACTCAAATAAAGAAAAACATTGATATCTTAGCGCTTATATATATCAATAAGCTGCGTAAGCGAGTAAGTTTAATTTGTATCAGCTCTTCTTTTTATTTTTTAACTATAGTTTTGACGTTTTCAAATTAAGTAAATCATTAAAGGTTTTTATGCTGTAGTATATATTTTGTTTAATATCTCAGCCATATAACTTACTCTTACCCAGAATTTCATACCATTAAAAAAAATAATAAGAAATAACAATGCGAAACACAAAATTTTTCACCTAACAACATTTTTAGCTACATTAAAAAAAAATCATTTATATGTATATAATATTATTATGTATTATTATATTAATATTATGCTATTATTATACTCGTACCAAATTAAACTACCAAAAAAATATACACACCTCTGAAAACATAAACTTTATGTCCAACTAACACATAACAGCTGGCAATACAATGAAACAATGAAAACAAAAATGTTGCAGAAAACAACATCTTTACAAAATTTCTCATATTATTAAAACATTGAAGTTAGAAAAGAAAAAAATGAATTAAAAAAATTTTGCACAAAGTTTGGCAAGAAAAATTTCTTGTTAATTAAAAGTTTTTAATCTTTTAAGAACGCCTGGCTTTTAGAAATCATCATAATCATTAGTAGAGAATTGTTTGTAATCATTGCTTGCTAACCTTTCCTCATCGTCAGCATTATACAACTTTTCTTTGGTTTTAAACGCCTTAATATGTACTGAAGTAAATGTTTTGTTTTTGCAATTTGCTCTCTTTATTTTGCAAATAAATTAAAAAGTTTCTAATCCTTTAAATTAAGTTTTGTGGATAAATTGTATAAGCCACCTTTAAGGCATCTCTATAGAATTTGCCAGTAAAATTTCACTCAAACAACAATAATTGTAAACACGGGTTAAAATTATGGTCAATATATATTTTGTGTACTGCTTTGGGTATCTACTTTGTTATATTTGCCGAGTCATAAATTTTAAATTGTTGGTTGGTTGGTTGGAGATTCCACACTTTTACTGCTTTCATTTCTTTTTTTTTTCATTAAAAGTTATTAAAAAGCATTTTTTAGTAGTTTTAAGTTTGGTTAAATGAAAACTTTGCTTAAAATCTAAAATGACGGAGTCTTCTTGATTGTTTAAGTTGTTAAAACTGAGAAGTTAAAAATAGCAGTGCTCGGTGGAGTGAAGGATAAGTACTTCTTTACAACAAGAAAATTATATCGTTACCTTAATACAGAAATGCCCTAACTCATTTAATTTTTTAAATCGAACTTTTTGTATAATGTGATACAAGAAATGGAAAGTTTATGATTGCATAAGACAAACAAGACTTTTTAGATTAAGTATTTGCAACAAAAATGGAGAGGAGACGACAACTATTTCGATTAAGCTTAATAAGCCACCAAAAGCAGAAATAATAAACATCACTCAACATGTCCAACACTTTGAAAGTAATTAAAAAAAATTTGTAAGCCATTCCACAAAAGTTACAGTAGGGCAGATTATAAAACTATTCGTATTAAATATGTGCACCTCAATATAATATTGCTAGGTGTTTGGAAAGGATCAATGTAGTACAGGAAAATTCCATTATTTTCATTATTACAAAACATTCTACATTTGAGAACTCAATATATTTTTGTTGAACGGGCTTTCTCTTAATTTATGAACTTAAATTCATTTTAACATAACCAAGCTTTTTTTACCTCAACATTTATACATACTGGGTCCAGCACATATTGTTCCATTCTACTAGTGTTTGTCTAACAATTAGATATTCTTGATGAGGATACGAACGAAAGTTAACGTAATTCTTTTTTTTTGTCTATCTTCTATTTTGTCTAATTGTGAAAAAATAGGATGGAACATGCCCACTAAAATCTTCTTTAATTTTAAGATCTTCTACTGATCCGATTACCGCAAAACTTAGCATATACTTTGGGTTCTTGTAATGACACAATTTCAAAGTTGAAAAATGGGTGGAACTACGCCCATTAAAACTTAGTAGTATAATTAATGCGGTTCTTTCCTACCAATTTTTGTAAAGCTTAGCGAACACTTAAAAAAATGCAATGAAAAAATTCAATCTAAGATTTAAAAAAGTGGGCGGGTCATGCCCATTATAACCTATTCTTATATTTTACCTGCTTCTGCCTTTGCTTTTGACAAAATTTGAAAAACACTCTAAGATCAAAAAAGACTTATTTTTGTATCTAAAAAAGTGGATACTGCCACGCCCATTAAAATTTAATATTATATTTGACGTGCTTCTACTTATTAAATTTTTAGGTAACACAGAACACATCTTGAATTCCAAAAATCGTCAATCTGACATTTCCAAAGTGGGCGGAGCCATGTCGACTAGAGCATAATTTTATATATCACCTTTTTTTACTTGAGATCTGAAAGTGACGCGATGTTGAATACAGAAAATTTTGTAAAAAAATAAGAGTAAAAAAATAATTGAGATCTAAGTTCACACTCTGTAGTTAACTAACGTTCGTAGTTTAACTTACAATTTTATTTATAAATTTCATTTGTTAAACAACCTTCATTAGTTAACCAAAGACTGCGAATTTGAGCCTAAGCCGTTTTCAAAAACTAAGCAGTAAAAACTTAAAAGTAGTTAAGATTCAGTTTCTAAACGGCTAGACCGTACTTCTTGGAGTATAACTAAGAACCCTCTCGATCAAGTCACCTTTCAAACAGAAAAAATTAAATCAAAATTGGTCCAGCCATTTGGTCTGTACGTGGACGCGGACAGACGCACAGATTCACAGACACAAAGACACACACACACACACACTACAACCTTTTAACACCCCTTTTTTGGTCGGGGTTAAAAATAGTCAATTAATAGCTTAGTTTAATAATTAATGATAAGATTATGGAAAATCAGTATTCATACAAGGAAGGAAGGCCAAGGAATGATTACGATATATAAATTTTCATTGAATTATTGCCCAAGAATTAAATTATTGAAATATTTCAGCCACCAATTTTAGCAGAAATTGCCAAATCCTCAAATGCTTGAAATATCTACATATTTCTAATGCATACATAACAAAAGTAAGATTAAGTAAATTTTTGCATAACCCAGTGAATACCCTTAATTATTTGTTCTCAATATCAAAACACTTCTTTTAACATTTATTTGTCAAGTAGAGTACAATCGTTCAGTCATTAATTCCTTACAATTTGTAAAATGTTTTTCTTTTGTACTATTTATACTCTCTATTATGTGAGTATTTTTTGTTTGTTCGTTATTCTTGTCTTGTTGTAGTTGCTGTTTTGTTCCTTTGTTTGTTTGTTTGTTTGTTTGTTTTCTTCTCTGTTACAAGTGTTACAAATTAATGAAATACAAACAAGAGCAAGCATGCCGAATCAATAGAAATAAAACTGGTAACAAATGACTATTGAAGAGAAGCGTTAGAAAACTTTTCTAGATACACTACGCCTAATTCCTGTTAATGTAAATAAAATTCATAAAATTTATTTTCTTTTATAAGGTTTGTGTGTAGGTTTTTTCTATTTCAGATTCTTGTGTAGGTTCTACGTAAAAATGTTACAGTAGAACCGAAAGAAGACGACATCAAGTTGTGTGTTATTTTTAATGCTTAAGGTTGCTCAAAAAAACAGTACAGTACATAATGGTTATAAGAACAGTTCATATGGGAGAAAATACATTTAAGAAATTATTTATTATTAACAGCTAAAGGATTTTTAAAGGATTTTTCATATAAAAAAGCAGCGTATGGGAAAAAAACCGATAAAGCAAAATTTTTTCAAACACCCAAGTTGACAAAAATATTGAAGGATATATTTCTTTAAGAAAATTCTTACTGATAAAACATTAAAGAAGGCTGTGAAAATTTTATTTTATATTAAGACGAAATCACACAAAATAGCGTATATATTTTATGAATGAAGCTTTGGGTGGCAAAAAATTCAATAATGCAAACGTTTCAAGGATGGACACTTAAAAATATACCTGATCCTTAAAACTTACAATCATATCTATAAAAAAAATTGTTTCTGGTAAACAAAAATTACTTATAAGAAGACATCGCATTTCATTTAAAATTTTCACGATCCTGCACTTTTAAAACTTCTCCTATTTGGTCACTATCGTTGTCTTTATCTCTACATCTGGCTTCTTTTTTAAAGTGATATTATTATGTGTGGGGATGCCAAGCATTCAGCTTGATGGCGTTTCAAATTTATGCAAAGGAAATTACGCAGTTCAGTACTCATCACACATTTAGTTAAGGCTTTCATACTATGAATAAAAAACGGAGTATATATTTTTTAAATCTCGCAAAGTTTTCGTTACCTTTCATAAAAATTATTTCGGACAACAATTTTCGATATGGATATTTTTTTAATTTCTAGCATATCTAGTGCGTATGAGTGTTAGAGAATTATATTGCATACATATATTTCATACGCACCCCATACCCATTTAACCAAATAAATAGGCAATAAAATTTAAATAATATAAATATACTTATATACATTAGTGATGTGCCGAAGGTAAATTTTCCGTATTCGCGAATAAGAATACGAATATTTGCAGTGATACTCACGAATACAAATATTGTATATTAAATCTGTAAACATTTAATATTAATTATATTTAACACTGCAAAATGAAATATGAAAAAGTTTTATGAAAAAGAATTTCATACTCCTATTGGCGTACTTTAAAGTTAATAAAAATTATTCAAAATTTTAATGATCCTCATTAAATAATATGTATTCGAAAATGATACAAAATACAAATTTCTATAAAATATTTTGATACAAATTTTAATTATTAAGTCACTTTATGTCACAGAATCTAGAGACAAATCTGAGTAAAACTATTTAAATGGTTTTCATTTCACCTCTTCTCTTTCTACATTTTTAAGTATCTTTAATATATGTATGTACATAAATAACTTATTTCCATATGAAACTTTAACATTTATTACCAATACAGATATCCAATACATAGAAGTTTATGCTGACGTTTATGAAAATATTTCTTCCAATTCTTATGCACACAAAGTGTTCTTTCAAAAAATATTTTAATACATGGACTTTAAATTGTCGTTGGCCCATTTAAGGCTACATTGTATAGGTTTTGGCAGATGTATTAATGAAAACTTTTATACCTAGACATATTTTCAAAGTAATATTATTTAAATTTTTTTAACCGAACTAAAGAAAGTATTTTTATAAAACAGTAGTAGCCTAGAAACTAGATCATTTATCTTAACAATATTATTAAAAAATACTTTATTATATTTTAATGTGGAGAAATAATTTGCGGACAAATATTATTTAGAAAAGAACTTTAAATTTTTTAATGTTAATTATTCAAGACGTTTGTTATATATATTTTTAAGTTGGGTAAAACAACTGAATTGAAATAATTTTATTTAAACTATTATAAACTAATAGTTTTAGCCATTTATTTAAATTTCGTTTAGGATTTATGCATTTATTTATATAATTTGTTCGGAAAAATTCGTATTACATATTACGAAAAATGCCTGTGTTTTTTCCAGCCAAAAAAAGTATTTTAATTGTTCCTCTCTTCGGTAGCAAATCACATCAATTAATAATTTTATTCAATAAGAATTTTAAATACTTAACTCAAGGCTGATTAAGAAATAAATCCTCATTAAAATTCATTGTAGTTCAATTAATTTTATATGCCTGTTTTTATAAAATGAATAAGTATTAACGTTCATTCAAATAGTGAACGCAAGCATGTTTAGTTTTTTGTAGCATTGAATAATTTTCATGTGAGTGAAAACAAAAGAGCTTTCAGCTTTCTGTATGTATGGATTCTAGCTTAACATGCCAAAGGTGTTTTAGTTTCATATATCTTTGATATATTTAGATATTTTGTTTTGAGTGGAGAAGAAAAAAGTAGACCAAAACTAATAAATTTTCGTGTTTTTTATAAGTGCGATATGCACTTGTTTCTCTATATAAGGCTTCACTTTATGCATACAAACAATAAAAAAATGTACAGCATATAATCCACACTTTAAGTTGTATTTTTTTTTCTAACATAAGTTTATATTAAAAAAAACACTATATCTATTAAAATATATTCAAATTTTTTTAAGGCATCACCTCTCAGAAAAATAAGTGCGATAACCATAAATTTGCTGTAACCCTTAATAATTGATATGAAATGTGAATAAGTTATAATAAATCAAAACCATTGTTCGTTACAAGCGAACTGCACTGTATTTATAAATATTGATACATATTGAGGTTATTCTTATATTCTTTCCTCCCAATATTGGTTATACAAACGTATTTTAATATAAACATATTTGCTTTTATGGGTTTTGTCTTTTATTTGTAGTTTTAGGCAAAACTTTTGTGAAAATATATAACAAAACAGAAATTATTTACATTAGAATATTCGGAACTCTCTTAAGGCAGAGTTTTATTTGTTGGATTTTTCTTTTATTTATAACTAAAAGCAAAAAAGAAAATAGAAATGAAAGGTGGTCAATAAAAATTTTATTGTAAGTTTCAGTGTTTCTATTTTCTGAAATTTGTTGTATGAATTGATATGTATGTATGTATCTATGTACATATATATGTCTGCTTGTTTATGTTTAAGCTTGTTGAAATTTGACTGAGAACATTTAAATTACTGTGTATCAAAAAAGGTTTATAAGAATGATTTACGTTATAAGAAACTTGTTTCAAATTGATTTAATATAATATTTTCAAAGTGAGTAGAAGGGGATCGTGATATGAAAATAAATACATCGCATTTACTCAAAGGACATCATAATAATTCATAAAAAAGGAGTTTTTAAGTTAGTTGTGCAGAATCAGTGCCCATCCTCGTTTTCACCCTGTGTAAAAATTTCATACAAATATCGTTTTTACTCAACTTTTGAGAGAAAAATAAAATTTTATTTTTCCATTAAAACTTCAAAATTCTTTTCTGGCAAACATGTTTTTTTTAAAGTTATGGTGATGTTTTAGTAAATGAGCGATATACATATATGTAGAAATATTTTTCTATTTAATATTATTGGCAGATTGCGTTATTACCTTTAGTCATTGCCTGAACTAACTGTAGCTTTGACAAGGCTAAGTTTATAATGTTGAAATATTTTTATTAAACACACAAAATCGTATATACAAGTTTAAATGCCAATATTTTCCAAAGAAAAGAAAAAAGTACACACAATAATTTTTCTTTAAAAAAAAAAACTTATTCTGTATGCGGTAATTTGCATTTTGTATTTATGTTAATTTCAGTTTAAAAAGTGCCAACTTTACGTATTTCGTGCAGTTTATTAAAGTTTTTCTTCATTATTACCAAAATGTTCTCTGCCTCTTTATTACTATTGTTATTCTTATTAAACGGACTTTTGATTGCGGTCTAGATTGTCACTACCCGCTGACTCGTTGTTGTGGAAGTTGGTTGTGGTGTCGCAGTCAGCCATGTCTTCATTTAGTTGGCTGTTTAGGGGAGTGTGTTTAAGCCAAACTGGTGCTAAACGCAACATTAATATAGCACCCAATGGTGCAGTAAATATTATGGCTAAGACGGATATAATTAGGACATTACTGGCCAATAATAAATTCTCAGCATCAGCATTTAGGGAGCGAGCCAAGTCTAAGGCTATGGGACCTAAGGCGGCCTGAAAAGATAAAAAAATAAAATATGAAAGTAATTTTGTTACTGCGTTTGTTATTAAGTTTGTATATTTTAAATGTTTTGCTTTTTAAGTAATTGACCAATTTTTTTAACGTGATTGTGCTTATGCTATTTTAAAATAAATAAGTTTTTAGCATTAACAAAAAAGGTTTTCATTTAAGCTGATTCGTGTGTCAACTATTGGTTAATTACCAAGAATATTACTACACTCAAAAAAACACATGTACTATTATTAAGAAATATTTTTTCCTAAATTCAAGTAAAAAAAATGTCTAACTTTAAGTGATTTTTTCTAAGTTTAAGTAAATTTTTACAAAAATCTAGTAAAAATTATCTAATATGAGTAAAAAATAAATAGTTCTCAAAAATAGTTCATAAAAATACACAATACATTTTTCACATTTCAGGAAATGTTTACTGACTTAAAGGAAATATTTACTAAGAGTAGGAAAATGGTTATAAACTGAAGTTAATTTTTTATTAAGGATTAGCCAATTTCGTCTTAAATAAAAAAATAAACTAAAGGAAATGAATTACTCTTGTTAGTTCATGAAATTTGACATACTTAAAAGATATAAAAAGGTGTACTAAATTTTAGGAAAATATTTACCAGCTTTAAGTATTTTTTCTTTAAATTATAGAATATATATTTTGTTGAACTTGATATTTATTTTTCTGTAAACGAAATAAAATTTTAAAATTCTATAATTTCAATGCTTATTCAGGCTGCCTTGTTAGGCAATTAGTTAGAGTGCTTGCCTATCAATCAGAAGGTTGCTGGTTCAATACTTGTCTCCTCTCAAGGAATTTATGTTTATGTGTGGTGAATTATAATATAATTAAGAATATAATATGAAGATATAATAAATAACATATCATTTGATATAGAATTTAATTAATTAAAAATAAAAATAAGTACCAGAATTAAAGAAAAAAATGGAAAATTTACTAAATTTGAGATCAAAGACGATACAATTTTTTTTGCAAAGCTTCGAATTTTATGTGAAAATGTTACTTTATTTTGGGAAAATTTTACTTAAATATGAAAATATAATTACTATAAACTAGTTCATTAATGAACTAGAAATTTAGTAAATATTTTACTGGCGCCATACGACAACTTTTTTTATTAACACTTAGAAAATTTTCCAAAGTTTTAGCTAATTTTTTTTTGAGTATGTTGAAGTTATAATTTTTGTGATATGTAAATTTCTTCGTAAACATGAATAATGTGGGTAGCGGAAAGATTGTTTTGGTAGTTTTTTTTAGATTTTTATTTAAGTCGTAAATTATTATCTTGATTTTTTTTCAACCCTTTTTCAAGTCAGACTCCTTAAGTTAAGTGGGCTTTTTGATTCACAGCAAGTTTATTCCGAGATACAGAAATAAGGCTCAACATATTTAAAAAACTGTCTTTAACTTAAACCAAATGCTCGGAGTTTTCTTATCTTATAAATTAATAGATTCAGTAGGCTTGCTGGCAATGACAAACTTAGATTCATAGCAGATTGTAGTGACAGGTATTGTCTCAAATAAGAACTTGGTCGAAATTTTCATTTCAGTATATTTTACGGCAGAAATTTTAGATGGGAGCTTACTCCAGTTTATAGAAACCATATACAAAATTCTCGCACTAGATACCCAGTAAAAAAAGAGACTTCAAAAAAGCCATGAAAATGTAGAATTTTCGATGCGGAAGTAGTGAAAATTTCGATCCGATTTAATGATTTTTACATAGGGTTGCTATTGCAAGAAGTTCTCTTTTTCGATGCCTGGTCACTGAATTGGAAGCGATATTAAGAAAAATTCCCTATTTTGTGTTCTATGATAATATTTTCATCTAGGAAAAATGGTAAATAGTTGCCTTTTTTAACAATTCGTTTCTTTTTATACGAACTTAAGCCCGAAACAGTGTTTTCGTGTAAATTTAAGCAAATAACTTTTAAATTTTAGTCTAAAAATAGTTCATAAATTTCTTTAAAAAAATATTTTTTTTTTAAATTCTGGTGAGTATTTTCTAACACTATGGAGGAGTTACAAGGTTTTGTGTGATTAAATTAAGCTTCTACATGGTTTTTTGCTCACTCTCGGCAAATTAAAAATCTCAATTTTTTGGAAGCAATGAAAATGTACTTCCGCTAGAATGACTTCCATTTCTTTTCACTGGGTATAGACAGACGAGAATTTTAACATCACTTTTAAATAGTGGCAGTTAATGTGAAGTTTCCACAATACAACTGAATATAAGTTCGTGCTTTTCGGAAACGAAGTGATTATGAATTTTTAGTTATATGGTAAGTTGACTGATTTAATTCTGACAAGTTCCCCGTTAGATACAATTAACTTTATCAAATCTGATAAGCTTTATTATTGCCAACAAAGCAACTTGTCTAAGAAATATACATGGAAAACGCCAAAATTTTTGAGTAATTCCAGTACGAATTTTCTGGTCGTATTGTGGAAACTAAACTTAAATGTTTACCACATTTTTGTTTTTGAGGGGATCTGACTTCTTTTAAATAAATTTGTTACATACACCAAAGATGAAATAAGCCCTAATGTTTTCGCTTAAATTTCCGCCTTTTGATGTGTAAACATGTATACACTAGGGGGTAAAAATCTTGTTCACAAGATCGTAAAGCGTTATCAAATCGGTGTGAGCTTTGTATGAGTGTATTCGTGTAATCATACGAACAAGAAGTTTTACACCTGCACAGAAATACATTCAACAGAATTTTAAAGCATACCTTCAGGAGCTATGCTAGTTTTAATAGAAATTGCTTGTGAAGTGTAATAGTGTTGCCGGTGTGGATAATTTTGTTAAAAAGTTCAAAAATATAAAATAAATAAAATAAATATAAAATTTTAAATAAAAGAGCGTTCTAAATGTCAAAAATTTGTTTAAAATATATATTGCAGTTTTTATAAAGAACTTATAATATTATATTATAACATTTCTTTATTACGTTTTGTTGCCTTACAATCAAACTGGTGCACGATAATTGGCTAACAATCTCCATCTCATGCCAATTATTATGTAGAATTTTTATTTGACGTTTTCCACTTGCATATGATCTATTCTCCACAAACCCCAACAACGAATAATTCCACTACTAAAGATGCAGTTTTCTATAGATTTTTAAATACAGTAGAGTAAATGATGTATATATCTTATTTTAGTTACCATATGATAACTAGAAAATGATGATGAGAGAATGCTAAATCGGTGAAAAAAAATCTGCTAAAATGTTTTACAGAAGAAAAGCATAATGCCAGATTTAAATTAAAAATAGCATTGAATTTCATGTTTACAAAAACTTATTAGTATTTACAGGTATTTTTATAGCACATACAAACATAAAAAATTGTTAATAATTGGTGTTTTTTGGAATTGTTACAATTATGTTTAAAAAATTTTTAATAAACCTTTTTTTTATTAAAAATACATTAAAATTGATTATTGATGGCTTAGCTAGAATCTTTACCCTAAAATACATGTAGATTTGTGGAAAGAATCCTCTATACAGAGGAATTTTTTTTTTAACAAATTACGATGTTTTATTTTTAACAAATTTTGTCAGAAAGCATCTAGCAGAATTTTTTAAAAGTTGAATGCTTTTCAACTAATGAAAATGTCAGATGTAGCAGTGAAAATGCCAAAATTAAAAGAAAATTTTCCTTACTAGATGCTTACACATCTCCCCTGTGATCGGACTCACATTGCTTTTTTTTTCTTTTATTTGTCTATATAGACTGTTTTCTCGAGAATTGAAAGGGCTTTAAATTGAAATATTCATAGAATATGTAAAACTTTGCCCACCACAACAACACTTTAATATATAAAATAACCTATTTTTGCCTCTTACGTTATTAATATTCGTGTTTTTATTTCTAAAAATTTCCTTTAATCTATTACAGAAACGTCAAGATTTCCATCGTCAACTTCTTACACAAACAGGCTGTTAGTTTAATTTTTCATTATTTAAAAAGAGATTATTATGTAATTACCCTTAAATTTCACTCCTGTTCTATTTATAGTGAGAAAAGTTTAGCCAAATACTATAGATTTATAAATTCATTCATTGTTGTTTGACCACTACTTATACTTTAAGTTTATCTTAAAAAAAAGCTTTTGTTTTCCTTAACGAAATTATATATTTTCTTAATTCACTTTAATTGGCCTTAAGCTTTTAAATTTTCATATTAGTATAAATTCGATTTTGTACAACCATAAATTGTTTCCCTTTATATTTATGTATACAAAATACATTTTCTTGCTATTTCATGGTTTCATTATTTTTTTATGTAAAACAGCGGCTAACTAAGATGAATTCTCTTTCTGTCTTTCACTCATGAATTTCATTATTTTCTTAAGAAAACTTACAACAACTTTCTCAAAATGCCAGTAGGGCTGCTTTCAGACAGAGTGGGAAACAAAAATGTAAAAAAAATACCCACATACATTTATATTTTCCATTAGCCTTATTTTCATTTGCTACAATTTCATCATCTCTTTAAACCATTAATTTATTCATAAGATTTCAGTCGTGCCATTTTGTTGTTTTCATATCCATTTAATTCGATTCAAATTGTATTCATGCCATCTTACATATGTATGTGGTCCGTTATGTCCATGTACATTTTGCTGTTATTTATTGCGTATTATTTGCCATTTCATTTAATTTATTGCCGCCAGTTCATCTCTAAGACCAACATAACGCAGTCTTGCGAGAATAAACTCACATAACACATTCAAAAGACCGTAGTATGAGTTCACAAATGATGAAAAACTTTTTGCTACAAGGCAAAGTTTTGGCAAAAGGAGAATCCATGTAATAATTCCAATAGAAGTGATTGCTTTAAATATATGCAATGGAACCAATATATGTACATATATTTGTTATTAAAAGCATATCTACACTTACACGATATATATTACATTTCAATTGAAAACTTAATCAAATGGAATCAAACTTCGGTAGCCTCCCTCTTAACATACTTAAAGCATTTATAACTTAATCTAATCACCCTACAAGAAAACTTTTGTGCACGTGAGAAGTTGCATATCACTTCCGATCAAATGACTAGTCAATTGGCTGTCATTATTGAATTCTATGTTAAAATGATTTAAATGTGTTAGTATTAGTTTCAATCATTCATTTCTTGTAGGGCACCTAATAATGAAAAAAACAATTTTTTCAATAACGCTGACGTCTGTTCATGCATGACAACTTTTAATCAATATTAAAAATAACTTGCCTTCGATCTAATTTAAAATTTTCAAAATTTTCAAAGACTATAAATTTTTATTATAAAAACCTTTACTACTGATTTCATTATTAGAAATCACAAACAAAAAAAGATTTTGATAAAGTCACAGTAAATCAAAATTGTCGAAAAATTTTAAAATTTTTTAATTTCTTTATTGTTATTTTTTTTTAAACCAAAAAAAATAAAATTGTTTCACTCTCAAGAAAAAGGAAATGCTCGATAAGGTTTTTTTCAGTTGCTCTTTATAAATTAACTTATTCTTCTCTAAAGCTTTTGGCGGTATTCTCTGACTATTTGATCAGTGAAAATTAAAATTCAAACATAAGATGACTGGCTTTTGTATTGTGAAAATAAAAATAAAAATTTTAAGAAGATTTTATTATTCTGAGTTGTTTTTTTCGTCTTCACAATTTTTTTTTGCTCATTAGCGAATAAGTTATAACCTTTGTTGATACATGTTCGTATATATGTATTTGTGAGCATATTTGTACCCTGCTAGCATTTGGAAGATTGTTTTATCAAAAATCACCTAACTAAGTCTTCCTCGAGCACTTTTGACGATTAAAAACTGATTAAACACTTGCGCGCTTGAAAAAAGACTCGAAAATGAGTCGTGCTTATGCTTTAAAAGTAATTTATTTATTTATTTTAAAATATTTGAGTCATAAATGAGTCGAAACTGATCAGAAAAGCGGGTAATAAAAGACTCCTCAAGAAGAGTCGCATGTAGGGTACCATTTTCTCCCGACAAAACTATCTTTTATGCTCAGAAAACGAGCGCATATTCTTATTTTTTGATCACCAAAAATGCTAGCAGGGTATGTTTAAATATTTGTAAAACATATCCATGTATGATTTATACAATACATTAAAATCTGATCTACATGCATACTCATATACTTACACATATCCATAGACATCTTTCCATAAATATACGTTTGTATTCGTTAATGTACTCTGCTTAAAATCTTTCGAAAAATGGCTAAAGGACAATGAGCATTTGTTGCTTCAGAAATGTGTTTTTAATGACAAGTCATTGCAAATGATATCGTGGCGTATGAAAAGCAGAATATGAGAAAGAATTAAGGAAACGTTGAATAAATAAAATGTTCTTCTTTTGTGTATAATTATATGAAGATTTTTCCAAAAGTATCCCACAAAGCATTGCAATTTAATTTCTCATAAATATTGACAAAGATAAAAATTTTTTTATCTCTAGGCAATCAAGTGTTCTAAAAGTTTTTATACATAACTGACTGATTTAGCCGATTAGTTTTAGAAGCGCGATCTCAAAAAGAGGATGCAGGTTACTGTGAGACACCGAGTAAGCATTACAAAGGACACCATATATACTGGACTAGAAAAGAAATATGAAGGCTGATGAAGCGCCATTCTTAAAAAGCATGTCGCACCATTTTCCTGTTGCTTATCTAATACGAGTATTTAAATATTGATTGATGTAATTTTTAATTAAAGTATCATTACAAGTTAAATTGGCTTCCTCACGTATGAACCTTGGCTTAATTCAGAATTATAATCTCATATAATAAAATAAATACTGGTACATAAAATTATAACAATAAAAATATCTGAGAGATATATTGTTATGTTATGTTATACTGTGCTGTCTTAACTGTTGTTATGTTATATCATGCTATGTTTTGTTTAGTCACTGGGAAAATTTATAATGTCAATTCTTTAAATCTGTACCTTTATTACCTTTCAAATGGCAGCCATATTTATGGGCGTGTTGAAACAAAATTGCATACGAAACTTCTTTATATTCACATAGGAAATTATCCTTGAATTTTTATTTAACGCTGCATTTACACATGAAAGTACTTTCTTGAAATTTCTGTATACGTATTATGAATAAAAATTTCTTGTTCGTTTTCACAGGAAAGTGAAAGTTCATTTTAAAAATGACGTCGTTTGTTTGCTACTTAATTAGAGTTACCGAGAATATTCACATACACAAAATTATAGGGCAATAAGTTTGAAATAAGTATTATTGTTAATATTTTAATAATATTATTGTTTAAAAGAAGCATGAATTGTGCTCTTCATGTATATTTGAAAATCCCATACTATAATTCTTTAAATATTTATACAAAATAAGCGGAATTTATAACAACTATTTACCACAATCCCGTATATTTGCAAAAAAAATCTTTAAACGGGGTAACACTGTTAATCTTTATTCATTTAACTCAAGGCATATTTATCAAGTCAATGCAATAGTCCTGATGATATTCCGTGTTTTCGTGTTTAAGCTGTCAAAAGTTGTTTACACCATATACTATAGTTCATGTTTGTGTGTGTTTCTGACAACTTAAACACAAAGTTGTTTTTTGTATTGCTGTGTTTTTGTAGAGTTGCATAGACCTAATAAATAGGCCTTGATTTTACTTTCTGAAAACATCAAAAATTTACTGTCCTGAAAAAATAGTTGAAAGCTGAGTGGAAATTAAAAACAATGTGAGTGTATTGTATATATTTAATTGTATTGCTACTTTCTTGCAATTAGTTTCATGTGTAAATGGTAGGTAATACCTACAGGTTTCTGTTTACAAAAATACCCAACTTGTTTATCCACCATTTTGGTTTGAGACCAAATGAATTTTGTTTTCATATATATTTTGTAACATAAAATATCGAGACATAACAGCAAAAAAAAAACTTAAGCGAGATATATTGTGAACTTCGTCTATTGGCGAAAATAGATTATCCACAATCGTAAATAATCTCTTTTTTTCCAAAAATTAAGCTCGAATATTATGTCACTTAGAAGCTTTTTTGGCAGTTATGGTACGACATCCCATTAAAAATATTTGCTTGCTGGAAGCATTTTTGTAAAAAAAGCAACGAATCGGAGTCACTTGCAATTGAACTTTAGTAATGCTTATTTTTGTTCGCGATGAGACATTTAGAAGCAATCGCAATAAACTATATCATCAAATGTGTACGTGAATGTGCGTACATATGTACATAAATATATAATTGTTTACTGTTCGTGTACGATCGTAGAAAATATTCATGATACAATTATAACAGGTACATGCGTAAGCCCAGCCTGTCACTGTATACATTACAGATAATTGTCAAACTTTGTTTACAAGCTACAAAAATCTTAGTGTATGTGTGTGATTAAAATACTTACAGCGTTGCCAATGAATTCAAACATGGTTGTGTCTCCAATTACACATTGAACAAAATTACACTACACATATCGTTTGTGTAGGTTAAAATTAAAACAAAAATAAATAAAATCAGAACCCAAAATAGAATTACACACAGATGGCCTACACATCTAAGTAGAAGTTACACACTGTCTAATTACACAGAGATTGGCAACACTGGATAACTATAATCATGTAGGAATGCCGCGTCTGCAATTGTACTTTAGTTACCCTGTCATTGTTATTTTTATAAACAAACGACACTTGTTGCTGACAATTTTTCATTTTTTTTATACCAACAAAATATAAGTGCTTTTTAGTGTTGTAATTTTGTTGTAGTTCTGCATGTACCTAGTATAATTGTATCATGAACATATTTAATGGTCTCGCTTACGTTAGTGCTTCTAGTGATGCAATGCATGGCTTCTAACAACTTTTAGTGCTTCTATGTAAGTGTCGAATATTTATTGCTGGGATGGTACTCAAATGAAAGGATTGTTTAGTGCTTTCATCTCAGTGCCACTTGTAATATTATGTCATGTTACATTATGTTAACCGCATATTTTATGTACACATTGTCATGTTATGTTATGTCATTCCATGTTATTTTAGTAACATTTATTTTGAAAACCAATAAAAAATTAATAGAAACTTTTTTGTTTTTCAGCTGCAAAAACTGTGGTTTTAAAAACACAGTTTGTCAATTTTTTTTAAGAATTAAAAAACGTCGTAACAGGAGTTCCTTATAAGCCTACTTTAATGAAATTTATAGGCTAAGGAGATGATGCTAGAAAATTTTGTGCTCATGCCTTATAACAATTGTCTAAGTTTTGTAATTTTAAATTATATTTATGTTAAGTTCATAAAGCCTAACAGTAATCAGACCAATAATATTAAAATCCTGATCAAATTTGGATAAACATTCAAATGTTCATGGGATTACTTACCTCCCATTGACGGGAATTTTTATCTCTATCTCTCGTTTATTTCTATTTAGAAAAGTTTTCATTTTAATATTCTTTTATACATAATTTTTTGCCTTAATTTTTTTTTTTTAGTTTTTCTGTTAATGTTTGCATGCGGTTTTTATGATAGCAGAGTATGGATGTATGTATGTTCAAAGGTTCAAATATTTAAATTTCTTCTTTAAGTTTTACTTGTGTTTTCGTTTGCTGTTTTCTTAATCGTTTTAAAGGTCCTGGTAGTTCGTTTAGTGGAAATATACTTTATTTCTATATTTTTTAAACTTTATTAAGTCAAGGATTGGTTAATTATGGCTTCTTTCTTTTCTATAGAATTTATTTATTTAAATAGGAAGGCTAAAAAATTGAGCTTTAGAGCTTTTAAAATGCTGTCTCTTACACTGTAATAGTAGTCATTCAGCCGTATTGCGTATGTCAAGTAGTACATTCTTCTACGAGAACTTCATACTAGATTAAAGGAGATGTATACAAGGTTTGTTAAATCTAGGACAAAGTTTTCGTATACGAATATTCGACGTGACATACGCAATACGGGTGATTAAAGTGTCTACGTGCTGAGCCGTCACAGAAAATTTTTCTATTCGAATAAATTAGTGCGTAAGTTTAGATTTGAATGATGTTATTTTCGGGGAATTCATTCCCAAACTGTGTAATTAAATAATTATAATTAACTAAGAATGTTATAAAATGGGACTGACTCATTTTTGAATCGATCCACGATATGCTGGATTTTTTTTAAATACTCTGTATGACGCTTCAAAAATTAGTTTCATTGCTATTCATGAACACTTAAATACAAAAAAGACGTTCCTTGTATCTTAAAGTTAGTCAATTATTTTGGATTCTAATTTGGATCTATAGGAAATGTGAAGGTAATTACTCATATCGCGTATGTCACGTCGAATATTCGTCTACGTGGATTTCCTACTAGATTACATGAGTAAAAAGTTTGTTTAATCTATGAAAACATTCTCGTAGTCGAATATTCGACGTGACATACGCAATACGGATGAATTCCTGTCACTGAACTACAGGGTAACTAAAATTCCAAGGATATAATATTTTTAGATTGCTTTTAATGTTGGCATCATTATCGTGTTCAGCTTTTTCTTTATATACTTGACCCGTGTAAATGATTTCTTTTGTTTTGTCTTCTTGGCGTTCTATTTAGTTGTGTTTAAGTGTTCAGTTTGCATATACATATTTGTTTTGTTTAAAGTTCGCACATTGAAAGAGTTTTTTTCATAAGTTTTATGAATTTCAACATTAATCCAAGGAAAAAATTCTTTAAAACTTCTTTCTTTCTTTAAAATTATTTCAATGAAAAATACGTCAAATGTATTAAATAGTGTCAGCAATGCAATGAAAGAACTTCATTAAAACAACGAAATAATTTCATTAAAATGACGAAATAATTTCATTAAGACCACGAAATAGTTTCTTTAAAATAACGAGATTATTTCAAACGAAATAATTTTCAAAGAAATTATTTCATTAAAATAACGAAATAATTTCATTAAAACAATGAAATAACTTCACAAAACCAGTGAAATTACTTTATTATAACAACGAAATAATTTTATTGAAACTGTATGTGTAAATAAGCACACAAAGAGTACAAGAGCAATCATACAGAACTACCTTTGATGCAAGCTTTTGGTTGACAACTGTTGAAATACATTTAATTTATCAGACTTTCATAACTGCAATGAAATTTTCATTGGGACAACGAATTCATTTCACAGCTATAATAAAATAATTCTAAATTGCTGTATATTTTATTATTTTTAGCTTTAAAGAATTTAATCTTTAACTTAATTGTTTTAAGGTATGTACTTATCCATATAAATATGTTTATTTAAAGCAAAAACTTTAAATGTTCTTTAATATAAAGGAATGTTTTAATAACTAGAAAATATTGTTGTCATAAATCCCATGAAATATTGTTAGGAAACTAGAATACCAACAAAGCAATTCCAATGAAATTCTTTTTCAATATTCGTGAAATTTTCATTAGAATTGTGAAATTATCATTAGATTTGTGAAAAAAATCTAATGAAATTGTTTCGTTGGATTTATGATGCAAAATACTTTCGGTGTACTATATATTTAATTAAATGTTTCTTCGCCAAATTTTTAAAATATCCCTAAAAAGTTTACCTGCTGACTACCTCTTAGCATATTATACAAGGTTTACCTATTATTCGTTACTAATTTATTCTTATAATGTACAAAAGAAGGGAATTTTTAACAACTTTTAAACAAGACTCAGAAGTAAAATATCAAAACTCCAAAGTGCTAGCACACTAGCACACAATTTTTTTTAACTAATACTCATTATAACTTGTGCAATTAATATACAAAGTCTGCAAACTTTTAACCCATAAATTATATCAAATAATTCATTTTATGTCTGCAAACATTTGGTTTATATGTCGGTTTTGCTGGTTTCTAAATGAAAGCAAATATTATGTTTTTAATATTTTTGCACTTGAATATTCGACACATGCAAGAGACCACAAGCTAATCCAAAGAAACAAAACTGAGTCTCCAAAAAAAAAACTAACTAATGTTGCTCAATTTAGAATAAACAGCCCAAAAAATATTAAAAAAAAACAAACAAAAAATTCAAAATCAACAAATGTGAGCAAAAGAAAAATTAGAAAAAGAAATATTAAATAAAACCAGGAGCAGCAACAACAGCACCAGTGGCTAAAGAAATGTTGCAAGTGACAACCACATATTTAACCTAACATAACCACAGTTAACCGCAATGCAGCATAACATGTGAGTAGCTGGGCCACATGGATACTTAGGACAGCATGGAATCAAAAACTTTAACAAAAACTAAAATTAAAAAAATCCTAACTAGCAAACACATAAGGATTTGGTAGGGGTAAGAAACATAAAAAATAGACAAAAAATTGCAACCAAATGAATAAAATTTTTGTTTGGACTTGCTCAAGTTTAACATTTTATTTCACCTAAATAGCTACCAACACATATGCACAAATTATACTCTAGGAGTTATAATTAAGGCAAGGACTTAAAAGTCGTTTAATGCTTAAGTAAGATAGCAGTGGCCACTTAAAAGAACTTGTACAAAAACACTTTTTCCAATCAAGCTATTGACTAAAAAAAAAATTAGTTAATAAATTTAATTGCTTTAGTTAATGACTTTTTCTTTTCTAAAAAAACTGTAACATTTTGTAACTTTTTATTGAACAAAATACAATTTAGCGTTCGTTTAAAGAAAAAATTTAAGCTCGTTAAGGACGATACAATAATTTCTAACAAAAGGTATATTTCAGAAAATCATTTTATTGCGAATTTTCATTGCAAAATGTAATAAGTGTAACATTTTTTTCCAGAAAAGAAAATTCCATAAGTTTCTTAGCTCATTAAATATATAAACAATGAAATTTTTAATTAAGCCTTTAATTAATTCAGTTAACATGCAAAAATTTAATATAATACAAATAAATTATTTGTTAAATGTTTAAATATTAAACTTTTGATTATACACCGAAAGAATTTTGCTTCATAAATCCAACGAAACAATTTCATTAGATTTTTTTCACAAATCTAATGATAATTTCACAAATATTATGAAAATTTCATGAATATTGAGAAAGAATTTCATTGGAATTGCTTCGTTGTTATTCTAGTTTCGTAACAATATTTTATTGGATTTATGACAACAATATTTTGTAATTATTAAAAAACCCCTTTATATTTAAGAAACATTTATATGATAAGTACATACCTTAAAGCAATTATGTTAAAGATTAAATTCATTAAGACTAAAAAATATAATAAAATATACAGCAATTTAGAATTTCATTAAAGCTATGAAATGTATTCGTTGTCCCAATGAAAAATTCACTGTAGTCATGAAATTAAATGTATTTCAACAGTTGTCAACCAAAAGCTTGCATCAAAGGCAGTTCTGTATGATTGTTATTGTACTTTTTGTAAGCTTATTTATACATACAGTTTCAATTAAGTTTTTTATAATAAAGTTATTTCATCATTTTTGTGAAGTTATTTTATTGTGTTAATAAAACTGTTTCATTGTTTTAATGAAATTATTTCGTTGAAAATTATCTCGTTGGAAATTTTCTCGTTGCTTTAATGAAATTATTTCGTGACTTTAATGAAATTATTTCGTCATTTTAATGACATTATTTCGTTGTTTCGATAAAGTTCTTTCATTGCATTGATGACACTGTTTAATACATTTGACGTAGTTTTCATTAAAATAATTTTAACGAAACTGGTTTCATTAATCCAACGAAGTGTGACGTTGGCTGAATTTTAAAGAATTTTTTCATTGGATTAATGTCGAAATTCATGGAACTTATGAACAAAATTCTTTCAGTGTAGTAAACTTTTAATTAACTAAATTTTTAAACAAAATTTTATTTGTATCGATTAAATTTTTAATTGAATCAATTTAATTTTTAGTTGAATCAATAGAATTTTAAATTAAATTTTTAGATGAATCAATTAAATTATAAACTTAATATTTTAGTTTTCCATTCATTATTTTAATTTTGTATATATTTTTTATTTTAGTTTACTTAATTATTTAAATTTAAATTTGTGTTCATAAGATAAAATTTCTGCGCAAGTGTGTTTATTCATTTACCCTTTTTTATGTTACTATACTAAAATTCAAATAAACTTCCTTGCCCTATTCACATGGACTGCATTATGCTTAAAAAAAGAAGTTTAGCTTGAACATTTTCCTTTGGTTATGAAAAATATAGAGAATAAAGTTGAAACCACTGACATGCCTCAAAAACTCACACAAGTGGCAACACTTTTCTGCGGTTTCAACTTACGTAAATAACATATAAATAACAACTTTATTTTTATTTCTCTATGTTCGCAAAATATAAATGTTTATTTTGTTTGTGTACTTTTTTTCGGGGGCAACTACTCTTATGACATTTGGTATTCTGTACCAAAATGTTGAGATTTTTTAGAACTTTGAATAATAAAAATAAAATAAAATCTGCAGAGTTTTAAAAGTTATGAATGGGCTGGAAAATGCATTTAACATAGTAATGTATATACATATATCTATTAACATACATATTATGCCATAAAAGCCAAAAAAGCTTGAGGGACATAATTTTTTTTTTTTTTGACAAAAATTGCTTAATTGGTTTTTATGTCACTTAAGCGTTTTTGGCAGTTATGGATCGATATGTCCACATATGAGCAAGGTGCAAATGTATGGTTTTAACTAAAACCTTATAAAAGAATTATGACTGTAAAATTAAAGGTGCTCACAGTCTTCACACAGTTTGTGTGACCATTTAACAAATCCTTAAAGTAGGCAGTTTAATATTTGTCTATTTTATTGCAAATAATGTGAGCACCTTCATAATTTAGATCACCATAATTATTTTGTCATTGATTTTCTTGAGGAAAAACAAAATGTTTTTATTTTAAAGGTTACTGACCTGCACAGTTGCTTTGGGAAAACCGGAAATTGTTATGTAGCCGCGTTCCTTTCTTGTCAAATTTCCGCCATACGTTGAAAAATAAGCAAACAACAAGCGAAACTTGAAAATAATATATAATAAATTGTTTTTAAATTAATAAAAGTTTATGCTATATAAATCTTTTTTTTTTGCACTAGGCCGAAAGAAATCTTCATTTTGTTACGAAGCAAATAATAAATAAATTAATTTTTTAATAATGCACACTTATATGAAAATAATTACAACTGAAATCCAAAATGCTTAGGAGGTACTCCACAAGCGGTACAAGTAGAATACAGACAAATCATCTGTATTTCATATGTTAAAGAAAATGTATGAATACAAGCTTATGAGCTTTCAGCTTTGTGCATTAAAAAAATTTCTTAGACCGAACTTTAACTTTGTTAATTACCACACTGCCCAGTAGCACTACCAGCGCTCCATAGCCAACAACTTTACCATCCAAAACGGCAAAGTTAATTTCTTTTCCAATCAGTGAAAATGAGACGGGCTTTAGAAATTTCCATAACAAATCGAGACGTTTTCCGACATTAGCCTAAAATGAAGTAATGCTTTAATTAGTTATTACTGACAAACCGTTTTTTAGATTATTACTAAAAAAAATATTTAGAGAATATTTGCCACGCCTGACTGCGTCTTGAAAGATTTTTTCCCGTCAACTTTACTTCGAATACACTTTAAAATACATTGTTGAAATTTCTTCGATTTCCTTGCTTCTAATTTTATTTTTATTTAATGAGGTTGAGACTCTGTTTTATATATATATATATATATATATATATATATATATATATATATATATATATATATATATATATATATATATATATATATATATAAATAAATTCTTCCAGGAATATGTACATGTAAAATTTGTTATAACGAAAAATAAAATTAAACACTTTAAACTCTTATTTTTGTTACTTGTAACATTTTTATCATTAAGGGGTTTCATGAAAACGCTTAAAATTGTCATTTGTGCAATTGGGCAAACTTGCAAAACTTATTTCATAAAGCCCGGTTTGAACTTTGCGCAAACAGTTTATGTTAATTTGAAACAAACGTCAAAAAGTTCATTTAATAAAAACAAAATCAGAAAATTTCAAACAATTTATAATTTAAAAACATATTTATATATATCTATAAAAATAAAAAAATAATATGGGTGTATGTGTGTCTAAATATTTCTAAAGAAAGCTAAAACAGCAAGAAGTTGTTCTTTACAAAATGCAAAATTGCACAGCTTATGTAAGTTTATAATTAAAAATTATTAGGCAAACTTAATAAATTTCCATAAAATTTTTTACATTTTATTTACGAGAGTGTAATAATGCACAATTTCACAGTTTGCGAGACTTTTAAACATTCTCATGAAAACCCGTATTGTCTTTTGTTTTGATATTATAAATATTTTGCTTTTGGTGCCCCATTTTTAAAAAGGATTAAAAAATTAATTAAAATTTATTAAAAAATCAACATCTATACACATACACATGTAATTGTCTGTATGTAAAATAAATATATGAAATATATATCTACATAACTATAATTCCTGAAAATTGGCAAATTGCTTGTTATATGCAGAGAACTGCAATTATAATTGTTAAAATTAAAAGATGCTCCTTAAACTATGCCCCACAAAATCATAATAAATTTATACTGTTTCTAGAATTTACTGTTGATTTTTGTTCTTATCAGCCAACAATTCAATAATGTGAAGCACTCAATGCTTAAATATATTGTTGAGTGCTCTTGTTATTTTTGTTGTTTCAATTGTTAATTTTCTTCTAAAACAGAATAACAGAGAAATATTAGAAACACCAGCAACAATAACAACAATCATCATGAGGTTTTGTTTCAAGTGATGTAGTAGTTGCATACGAGTACATACGAGTACATGCATAAATATACATATAGAAACCCAGAGAGCATTTCTTTGGTATTTTAGTTGTATAAGTTTCCTTTAGCTCTGCGACTATGTAAACAATTTTATCAGGAAAAAATTATTTTTGAAATGCGTTTTCGGTGGAATTCTGTGATATTAAGGAAAAAGTGTTTACGAATGATATGAAAAATATTGCGTTCATCCAATAATAAAAAAAATTGTCAAGTTACGAGTGAAAGTTAAAACCTGAATTTAACGTTAAAACCATATACAGCTGATTTTGCATTCACACTGCAAGTTTGTTAAATTTAGGTTTTAAGTTACAGACTGTCTAATAACTTTGCTCAAAAATTAAATAAATCTGCGGCAGAAATGCGTGTGTTTGTTGTTGTGTTTTTATGCTTTTTATAACAATTATTTGACAAACTGTGCAACAACTGTTCTTGTTTGCATGCAAAACTCGGGAATTTTACAATGTGCTGTAAAATGGAAATTATTTTATATTTTGTAAATAAATATTTTAAAATTATGGAACTCGTAATACAAAGGGAAGAAGTGCTTAGAAATCAATTAATTGTATATAAAAAAATGACCAAATACATCACAAAATTAAACTTTTTATTGGCGGATCGATGTCAGTCATATCATCTCTGTTCACTTCCCAGACGTCAATGGAAATATTTTCGTTGTTTTCTTTCCAAAACAATTCAGGTGCTTCTGGTCATTTTAACATGGCAGCACTGAATTTAGCACAGTAACAACAAGGTTGCATTTCATAACACCAACTTAAACCCAATTCAGAAATGGTTTTAAGTTGGTTTTAACAAAAACAATTTGTATGGTAAGACCATGTTTTAACAGTTGGTTTTAACGTTAAAACCAACTTTTATTTAAACCATGTCAGTGTGAAAACACTGTTAGGTTAGCAGGCTGGTGTTAAGGAAGGGTGAAATTTAGAGTCAAGCTCACTTGGGTCCGATAGAATAATCCTTTTGTGCCGCCTTTGAGTTGAAGAGAAGCAAGTTAGAGACATTTATATGGAAGGGATGGGAAAAAGAAGACAGGTGGTGAGGCATGAAATTTAAGACGTTTATTTTTTTACAATTCTAGTTTTTGCACGTTTTTTTACTAATACACTACTGCAGTGCCTCTGATGTCAATAAAGCATATTAAATTTTGAAGCTGTGTTTGGTACCAATTTTAATGGTTATTTTAATTTTGCGATGATTTTGCTCACAATACCGACTAAGGAGGATGCTCTGCATTAAAATAAGCATCCGTTTAAGATCTAGTTCAGCAACATACAACAACTGATACAAAGGGGTACTAATGTGCATCAGAAAAATGTGTGGTGTTAATATATAATTACTGTCAAAAACCAGGCTTGAATCTAGGACCTTCGGTTTTGTAGTCCACGTGGTAACTCCTTGATCTAACGCTATGGAAAAGTATAAGTGTATTAGGTCATTGTCAAGGTAATTTTTGTAACAATATGTATAACTTTAGCTAGCTGGAGAATTCAAACATCAAACGAGAAAACGAAACGAATCTAACGTTAGTGAATATGTCTGCAACTTTTGATTCCTCTTTCCCCTTTCTCCAACAAAATAAGACCTTCTGCAAGAAAAATTTCATTATCTAAACTAGGTCTTAAACATAAATCAACAAAAATCATGTCATGTAAATAATGTTAGGCTATGAATGCACATGCTTGGCAAAACAAAAAGAAAAAGGAAAGACAATAAGGGTTTTCATGAGAATATTCAAAAGTCTCGCGAACTGTGCAATTGTGCATTTTTACACTCTCGTAAATAAATTGTAAAAAATTTTATGGAAATTTATTTACACAAACCTGTACTTTGTGCTGTGCAATTCTGCGTTTTGTTAACAACAACTTTTTGCTTTTTTGGCTTGCTTTAGGAATTTTTAGACACACATATACTATTTTATTTTTATAGAAATAAATAAATATATTTTGATTTTAAAAATTTCTTTTATTTTATTTTTATTAATTGCATTCTTTGAGTTTGTTTCAAATTTTCATAAACTGTTTACGCAAAACAAGTCTCGCCAGTTTTCCCAATTGCAAAAATGACAATTTTAAGAATTCCCATGAAAACCCTTATTATATTTATTATTCCAAAGAACTCATTTCCTTATCTGATTAATTTTCATGTTTTCAAAAGTAAATGTTAATTGGGCTCACTGGGTACAGGTGGTTGTGCAGAAGAGTATGTATGATGTGTTTTAATTTTTATTCTTTCTCTTCTTGCACCACTTCTACAATTTTTAATAAACTTTTTTACACATATGAGTACATGGTACAATATACATATACTTGTAGTGTTTTGATTCATTCATTTATTTCTGTTTCTATTCTTATTTTCTATTTCTTTGATTTGAATGCGTTCGTGTGTAAAAATGTCTAGGTTTTCTTTCTATGCCCCTAAAATCATTCACACATGTAAACAAACTCATGTAAAATATGTGCAGAATATGAATGATTCTTTTGTAGATGTTGCTTTATTGTCACAATATTTGTTTTTGTAAATAAAAAGCTAATAAAATGGGTATTTTTTTTTATTTCCTTTAAAATAATGCGAGGGTGAATCTGTAATTTAAATAATGCGAGGGTGAATCTGTAATTTAGTTATGTATTATTTTAAGGTATTACAATTAAAATTTTACACAGCAAAAAATAAAATTTCTTTTTCAGTATTCAAATTCATTGAATCAGTAAATATTTTGTGTGAATGCGGACCTACAATGAAATTTGTAGATTCTGATAACAATTTTGTGAAAATTTAACTGAAACAAATTTTTATTTTTAGTTAAGTTATTATGGCATTAGAGAAAAAAGTTAATTGAAACTCAAAATATTTTCAGTCAAATATATTAATGGGAACAGCAAAACATTTTTAACAGATTTTTTTTGTGTTACTCAGCAATTTTTTTTTATAATTTACAAGCACATTCTCTAAAATTTTTTTAATTATCAGAAAATAAATTAACTGAATAAATAACAATTCTTATTAACTTTTCAGAAAAAATTAGTATAAGTTTTTTTTGACACTGCAAAAAAAGTTTGCAAAAATTACTTTAAGTATTTCAAAAAAAAAAAAAAAATAACGGAATCAACTAAAAAGTTCAACTTACTTTAAAAAATTAGCTTCTTTTTATAGTTAAACATTTGGTTCCCACTTGGGAACTCGTCACTACACTTTAACCAAAAAAATTTTTGAATTTAGCTGACAAACTTCGCATGTTTATAGTAAGACTCTTAATACTATATTGAGAATCACAATATACAAACATAATAAGTTTGAAAAGAGCAAACAAAAATCTTTACAAAAAAAATATACATATGTATTTTTTTTATTTACTAAATAATATGTTTTTTATAACTATAAAATAAATTGTAGAATAAATTAAAAAAAAATCAGAAAATTTTCTTTTGCAGTAAAGGAAATCATTACAGGTTCTTCTCGTTGGAAAAAATGAAAAATGTAATTTTTTACAACAAACACAGAAAAAAAATTCAAAAATATTTTTAAAATTTAAGAAATTCAAAAATATTTTTAAAATTTTTTTCCTGTGTCTGTTGTAAAAAATTACATTTTTCAATTTTTCCAACGAGAAAAAAAACTGACATGAATACCTTTGGTATATAAAATAAATTTAACAAATTTAAATATGAAAAAAAAAAATCTAAAAAATTTTGTTACAAATTCACATTATATAGATAGTTTTTATTTTGTACAGTTTTTTTACATAAAATAAAATTGGAACAAATAATTTACTGAAACAATAAAAAATATTTAGTCCTCGTCCATACAGTGAAACATTTGCTGCAAAAAATTTGAGTTTATAGACGAGAGGGGAAAGAGAAATGGCAAAGAATACTTTGTTTCATGTACACGAAGTTCTTGTTGAGTACGTCATTCTCGCCTCATTCTCATGAAAAATATATGACAAAATGTATTAACCTGCAAAACAAAAATTTCACAGTGTGGACACGAATGTAGTTTCAAAAAAGAAATTAAAAATGTTTCGCAGCAAATGTTTCACACACCTTTGTTTAAAAATTTTTTGGCAATAATTTCTTCTGTGTAATAAATTTTAAGGAACGTCAGGGAATGGGTTTTTGCTTTATTCCTTAATATGTGGGGAATTTTAAATTAGAAAGCTAGATTTTGTACGTAGTATGTATTTTTGGTCAGTAAGAATACATCTAGTAAATTTTGTTATCGTTATCAACATCAAAAATTTTTTAATATTAACAGAAGTGTCCTTAATTATGAAAAAGGTCTATGTCATGTGCATTTTTGCTTCGAAATATCAAATAAATCTTTGAAAATCTTCAATAAATATTTAAAAAATATTTAAATAAATTTATATAAATCGACACTAATACAACTTTTAATAATATAAAATACTTTTTAATTTGTTCAAATGTAATCTAATAAATATCTCGACCATAGAAATATATGACTTAGACCACTTTCATAATTCAGGGCACATACATATATTAAAGATATATAAATTTTAATAACTTATCACTTACTACACGCAAAAAAATGTCTACAAAAAGATTTGACATTTCTTGAAAAAAAGTTTTTCACCAGCTTTAACATATCACACATGCATACATATGTACATATAAGTGTATTGAAAATCTTGGTTTTAAATTTTAGAGCATTTCAAAAAAATAGAAAGAAAAAACTTATTAAAAACATCAAATGATTTTCAGTAAAATAAAGTATGATTAAATTTAAGACTTTTTAAATTTAATTTTTTTTGTTATAAACTTCCACATTGAGCAGTACTTCATTTTGCATATCCTAATGATGTTTTATTGCTTTCTCCTTTCACAAATATCTTATGTATAGAAAAAAATGCAGTCAAGTATATCCAAGATAAGTGTAAAAGAAAATCTTAATGAAAAATAAAAGCAAAGAAAAGGAGATGAAATCACATGTCATAAGTTGTCTTTATAATTAAATGTGTCAACAAGATTGACTTCTTGATAAGATTTCTCTTGACTGGTTGACTTGAAAGTGGAATTATTTTTTTTAAATCCATATAAACACTTTTCATCCCACTTTCCAAGCGTTGCAGTAAAAGTTAAAGTTTTGTCAAAAATATAAAGAGAAGAAATTTGCACAAAAAATATAGAATTTGATCTATAGTTTATGTGCTTGTACGGCAAGAGTGTTTTTTTTTTGGGGGGAGTGTGCAGCAGTTTAATAAAACATTCTTTGTTATTGCTATTAGTGTTTGAAGTGGTTTTATCAACTTCAAATCTGCTTTAAATTGTGATAAAGTAACAAAAAGAGTCACAGTATTTTTTTAACATACAACAACACTTTGATGCTTGATTTTCTATTTTATTTTATGACTAGTTGATGAATTTATAAGCAAATCGTTTTAAGTGTTATAAAAAGAAACTTCAGCTACTAAAATTTTAACTCCGCTTTGAAATTTTGATTATAAAAGAGACTTTCATGTAAACAATGGCGTTAAAGGAAAATCTACATATAACAAGGTCTTACTTAGAGAGACAATTATATTTATGGCAAATAAAATTCACAGATAAGCAACATAAATATTATATACTGTTACAAAAATATACGTGAAAAGACCAATTAGAAATATTTTCCATAATAATATACATATGTGAATAAGAAGAAGAGTCTAGACACACACACACAACCCAACAGTAGAAAGTCTAACGCGAACTAATGACGTGATCGAGTTTTAAAATTGAGAGGCATAGATATTTCAAACATGATTCTTGTAATTTGTAAAAAATAGCAAAGTTAACATCGTGGTGTTGTAGAAGAAAAAAAAAGTTAACAATGTGTGTTTAAAAGCTCTTAATATCAGTGTTGAGTAAATAAGCTAATTTCATTTAATGGGAATTGTAAGGTGGTAACTTTTTATTTAGTTACAAGTTTGTGAACTTACAAAAATAACGTTTGTGAAAGGCTAAAACGTAACAGTATTAAAGGATGATTTTTTTAGTTACTTTCATTTTGACAGCACTGTTTTTGATAAGTCAGCTGTTTTCGTGTATCATATAAGTGTTAAACGTGTTAAATTTGGTCCATGATTTAAATAAGAATCGACTTAAAAATGAACAATGCTTGCATATTATTAAATTTTATTATCGTAATCCATGCACTTCTTTCATTTTATATTCAGTTTGGGTGACCGTTTGTGGCGGCTATTCGAAATTTTGTGACTTAATTTCTTATCAAAATGACATTAGGGAACACGAAATCACCAATACGCATGTGTAGAGTACGGATTATCGATTCCGCGCTATTCGCAGCAATTGGTGCTCTGTTATTTTTTTTTGCGCCAAAATAGAACAGCTTGACTGGGCTGACATGTGATTTTAGCGAGATGGTGCCGCATGTCACACAGCAATCGAAACAATGCCCCACTTGAGCAAAGTGTTCGTTGAACAGTTTATTACACGTTTGGTGTCGTATAATTGGTCGCCTAGATCGTGAGACTTAACGCCTTCAGACTATTTGTTGTGGTGCTATTTTAAGGCTCATGTCGATAATAAGAAGCCAGCAACGTTGACGCGCTAGAAGACAATATTGAATAATTTATTCGTGAGATCCCGGCCGATATGTTGGCGAAAGTATGCGCAGCGTATGAACCATTTCAAGCGTATCAACTTAATGTTTAAATGAAATCATCTTTAAACACGGAATTATATAGATTGTTTTACCAACTCAAATAAGGATATTATAAATTTCTCTAAATTGTCTGTGTTTGTTTTTAATCAAATCCGAAAGCTCTTAAAAAGTCACCCTATTTAACTAGTTTTTGACTGCGACCATTATAAATATATTGTAGTATTATTTTTTTAGAAGGCAAAATTAAAAATGTAAATAGTGTCATTTAATTAAATTTATGCATATAATCTAATATGTTAAAATAATTGGCAAGTTCACAACTTGGTCCATTTATCGTATGGTCATTTTGTACTAAAACTTTTGTTTGGAAGCTAACAAAAATTGTTTTACGATATTATGACTTTCAATAAATAAAAATATAATAGAACACCTTGTAAATTGCCCAAATACATATGTATATAACTAATTTTTTGTACTGCAGACGTTTAAGCAATAAAATAAAATTAAGTAAGCAAAGCTTTTTGTCTCATTAAGCAATTTTGTGATAACACGATAACACTGTACTATATGCAAATATTTTAAGACAATATTACCAAGTATGACTTTGACAAGTGCATATGAATATAAGCAAAACCATAAATGTAATGATAAAAACACAAACAAAAATAATTTCAATATTGATTTATATCAGTGCCACTGATAATTCTTTTTGTCTTAAGATATTTTTATTAAATCTTAAATTTAAATTTTAAGAGTGTGTTTCCTTTAAAAAAAACTTCATATTAAATTAACTTACATTTTCATTGGCTTGTAGCTGCTGTTGCGTCATTTTTTTCTCTTGACGTTTCCATCCAATGCCAGCTATAAAAGCAACTGTAACACAACCCAAAGCTCCAGCCGATGGATAACCGATAGCCTTGCTGCCCATTACAGCAATAGTGCCGCCCAAGACAGTCAGAATAAAACGTAAGCCATACACAAAGTTCTGTAATAAAAAATAAAGTAAAAAAAATACAAAGTTATAAAAAATTAAATATAAATCAAAGAGTTCAAATGGTGTTACTAGTAGTTATTAAGAAACACCAACAAAAATTTTATAAGATTTTACAATAGTTTAGATTGGTATTGCACTGTGGTACCAAAACATGAATATGAAATGGAATCGAGATTTCATAAAGGGACTCCATATGATAAATTTGGGAATACAAACATACATATGTATGTAATAGACTCTTGATACAACCGACCGAATAGTGACGATATTATTAATTTTTAGGCTTAAAGTTGAAAGAAAAAACTCGTTTTAATTTTTTTAAGGAAGAGAAGTAACACTTAGGCAAATGCATACTACTATAACTAGGTGTGACCATCTTTAGGAAAGGGATAGTGAGTGAGAAGAGGTAAAGGAAGGAAGAATAAAAAGTTAAAGGAAAGCTTCATTCTCTAACAACTCTCAGTTTTTTGCACGTTTTAACAATGCAATGTTGCATAGCCTAAATATTAAATTTTTGAAGCTGTGGTTACTAACCATTTTATCGGTTATTTTACTTCGCCGATAATTCTTTTAAACAATGAAGGAGGGCGCTATGATGTTATATTAGGATTAGTATCTGCTGAAGTTGGTAAAGTTCAGTGACTAGTGACTACGCCATCATCAGTTGAACTTTCCTACAACAACTGACACAAAGGAACACTAATGCACATCAGAAAAATGGGTGGTGTTGGATTGAACACTGTACCTTCGCTTTTGTAGTCAACATGTTAACTACTTCAGCCAACGCCAACCTCTCATTCTCTCGAACGCGCAACTTTTTAACGCTCATCTTGTATATATACATACATTTTGAATCATTTGGCTCTTATAAGAAGTATAAGGCCGCAAACTATTGGGGTACTAATTGTTTAGTGATGCAACCCCACAGCCTCTTCTGCACAATTCTCAATTTCGTACCTATACGCGGCTCTGACGATAGATCATGAGCACTGAAACACTTACCAATCAGCTGCTCATCTTAAATTAAACGAAGATTAACGAAACCTTCATGTCGTATGCCTGCAATTAACGTTACGGAAAGGCAACAAAGTAAAATTAGTTTTTATATAGTGGGTAGTAGACCAGGTTAAATTGTCTTTTATCAGACATCCATCTTTGTTTTTATTAAGGATTTGTTGCCTTAAAGGAAAGACCCAGTATTCTCAATACTGTACAAAATCAAAAAATTAGAGTTTGATGAATTTTTGCAGTAAAAAATGGTTAGAACTCCTGCTTAACACATGTCAGGTCTGGCTCGTCAAGTCTTGAGTTTTTAGGAGAGAGAGGAAAAGACAATTAAAAGGGCTGCAGACTTGACGGTACCAGTTTTTGTTTTTTTGTCATTAGCAATACTCTACGACAACGCAAATTGATAAAGCTTGACGGTGTGCATGAACGCAAATGTAGGTTCAAGGGTAAATTGAACAAAAATTTATCAGTTAAACTTGATGTGTGTGTACTATTGTCATTCATTTGTATGCTAAAGTCCAAATATCTGGATTATCTTGGGGAGAACGTTAAATTTAGTCTCTGATGATTCAAGAAATCTTTAAAGTCTTAAAAATGGTCTAAGGTAAGTCAATCTTATCTTGTCATATCTTTGATTGTGTCCTATGGGACATACAACATGAAAGTTTCGCTGAACTTTGAGCTAATGTATGTACTTTCTTTAATGATTCTTCCGTCAATCAATTTAATAGTAGTAAAAATTCAATATGGCCACCAACAGATGCCATTTTTGGAATACGAAAAAAATAAATTGTCGGTGAACTGTAGCAAAATGGGTGTCATTCGACAGGCATTTGAAAATCATCTTTCATTTAGAATCTATTTTTGACGGTTTTAAGTTGATCCTAGTAGGGTGTTTTGATTTATTTAGTTTTTTAATTGCTTACGCTTGATTTTTTCAATAGGAACAAAAACTTGATATTAATGTTTTAATTTATTTAATTTCAATTAAATAATTTGTTTAATTTTTTTTGTGTGCTCATGCCTTTTTTTCTCCTTCATCCACTGTGCTTTGTGAATAGCAGCTGTATAAATGTTATTTTTGTGGTCATAAAAGAGTTACTCTTTTAACAACATATGCACCAGCAGGGTTAAGTGGCCAATTTCCTAAAACAAAAACAGAGTGTCTTGTATTTTCATACATACGAGCGTTGCTATTTGAGAAGTGAAAATTATAATAGACTATTACCTCGTTTATACGCAAATCTTATTTGCAAATAAAACTATTTGCAAATACTGAACTCACCGTTTATACGCAGATAGAATATATTACTATTTGTGAAATATATTGCCACACATTGTTAAATTTGTATTACATTTCCTACAAAACAAAAATAATTGGCAACATTTTACACCTTATTTGCAAATAGAGGCATTATTTGCAAATAGGTTTCCTGAGTTATTAACTTACAATAAAAAAGTTATACGGCAACGTTTTCGACTTTTATTTGCAAATAAGAAGTGCGTATAAACGGGATATATGTTGGGTTAGAAAGGCAGTCCGCTTATAAAGCGGGTTTATTTCGAGATCAATTGATCGTTTGTGATATCTAATGGATAAAGAAAGTGATATCCTCGAAATTATGGTTGTCTATCATAAAACAGATCAGGTCAGTTGAATTAATCTGCTCTCTAAAATAAATGTATGTATGTAAACTTTAATATATCAAACAATGAAGAAACTACAACGATCCTTCTTTTTCATGGTTGAATTAATCAAGGGTTTTTAGAAAAAATTTTCATAAGAAATTTTCTTAAAAAGTCTTTGTAAAACCTTAATAATTTTTATAAATACGGCTGTTAATATTTGTAGTCGTGTACACTTCTACATACATAAAATTAAGGGATGCGTTTTGTTTTTTAATAAAATCAGGCCTTAAGGCTTTTGATTTCTTTTTATTTATTTATTTATTAACCAAGAAGTTTATTATTCGACATATTGTCATAATTATATTTCAATTTGAAATCCATTTGCTTGTGGTTTAGCTTGTTCTATATACGTATTTCATTGGCGCTTAAACCAAATCATCAGTAGACTTCAACCACAAATTTTGAACAGTCACAAACCTCTTACTTTATGCACAGACTTTCAAAAACTATATGAGAATTCATAGAATAATAATATTTTTGAAAATCACAAAGACAAAATAAGTTTAGTAGGCTTTGAAACTCATACAAAACCCAGCAAATAATTTATATTCGATATGAATCTATTTTATTTTTCTACACCTTCATTCAAAATTTGTGGTTGAAGTCTACTGATGATTTGGTTTAAGCGCCAATGAAATACGTATATAGACCAAGCTAAACCACAAGCAAATGGATTTCAAATTTATTTATTAATTTTTAGTTTTTTTTTAGTTACAATTTCTTTTAGCATATGTCTTATAAGTAATCATCCTCGTATAAGGAATTATAAGCACACAAAAATATCGATTAAAATTCATATCTTTCGTTTGCCTTATAAAATGTTTTCCATATTTTTTTAATATCTCTAGTGCCATACCAAATGATATTTTTAAGGCTACGCTTTTTGCTCCTATTTAAAATTTTTTTGGAATACATACAAACATACATATATTGAGAAAAAAAATTACTAATTTGAAAAAATTTAAACATAATTTATTCCATTTGTGCATTGCTTTAAATAAGATCTTTTGAGTTTCTAAATATGCGTGTTTATAATAATTTTTTTTAAGTATTAGCTAAATTAAAACATTTCATTCTCAGCTCTCAAACCAATAGTAATATTTATGGTCCAAAGAAAAAAGTTAAAATGAAAGAGTTAATCTTTTTTTTACCAAAAAACAATTAATTGTTCTCAGTACAGAATAACCAACTCATTCGAAAAAATTCAAGCAGTTGACATTTTTATTAAAGTTTCATTTGCAAAATTTATTTTTTTTGTTAACCTGTACAAAAGTAATACTTTTGACAAATTATTTGATTCCTTTTCACAACCACAAAATCGATATAAATTCTTAAAGGATTTATCTCTTTGGGCAGGTAAAATAAATGTCATAGAAAAAATACACACAAAGAGTTGCAATATCTTTTCTTCTTTAGAAATGCGTGCGTGAATTGCAGCAATCCAAAATAATTTATTGTATTAATCCCATTAAGTTTTTTTCACTATTCAAAGAGAATTTTTTCACTTTTCGTTAAACGCATAAATTTAGTAAATCAAATTGTAAATCTTTTAACAAATACCTTCTGTTCTCTTTTGAGTTTAAGTCTGCTCTAAGCAAAAAAAAATGAAACTGAAGATGTAATATTGGCTTTTATAATATCTGTTATTTTCCTGATAAATAAGGAAAAACTTAGAAAAAAAATTAAATGAAGCTAAAGCTTTTAGAAATAAATATTTCAATGAATGTATAAAAAATGTTCTTAATATTGTTTCTGATGTATATTTCGTTGCACAGAAAAGGGTTTTTGTGAGAAGTTTTTTTTTGAAATTTAATTATATATGGTACATTCCACAACAACAGAAAAATTCTAAGCATAAATACATTAGTTCAAGAACTAAATTGAAAAACATTACAAGCCATGCGTGGTGCGATTAAGATAGAATGTTCTATCTATGACTAGACTATGAATAGACTATGACTAGAAATGACTAAAAAATGTTCTTAATATTGTTTCTGGTGTATATTTCGTTGCACAGAAAAGGGTTTTTGTGAGAAGTTTTTTTTTGAAATTTAATTATATATGGTACATTCCACAACAACAGAAACATTCTAAGCATAAATACATTAGTTCAAGACCTAAATTGAAAAACATTACAAGCCATGCGTGGTGCGATTAAGATAGAATATTCTATATTAAAAACACTATGGCGGACTAGACTTTAGATAGACCATGAATATTCGGTGATTAAACTATAAAGAGAATATGTCTACTCTATGGCTACGCGAGGACTAAACTATGGTCAGACTATAATTAGACTATAGCTAGACTATAAAAAGACTATGCCTAGACTATGACTAGACTATGACTAGACTATGACTAGACTATGACTAGACTATGACTAGACTATGACTAGACTATGACTAGACTATGAATAGACTATGACTAGACTATGACTACACTATGACTAGACTATGACTAGACTATGACTAGACTATGACTAGACTATGACTAGACTATGACTAGACTATGACTAGACTATGACTAGACTATGACTAGACTATGACTAGACTATGACTAGACTATGACTAGACTATGACTAGACTATGACTAGACTATGACTAGACTATGACTAGACTATGACTAGACTATGACTAGACTATGACTAGACTATGACTAGACTATGACTAGACTATAACTAGACTATGACTAGACTATGACTACACTATGACTAGACTATGACTAGACTATGACTAGACTATGACTAGACTATGACTAGACTATGACTAGACTATGAGTAGACTATGACTAGACTATGAATGGTCTATGACTTTACCTTAAAAAGACTAGACATAGACTTTGGCCTCGCTATGACTAGATTATGATAATAATATGACTAAACTATAACAATAATATGACTAGGATATGATAAAGCTGTAACAAGTCTATGAATATATTTTATTTAATCAGCCACAGAAATACTAGCAGTATGCCAGTCTATATAATCTGTTTAATATATTTAATTTAATTTACATGCATAATTATTGTTATTCAAGTACTTCTTTTCCAAAGAACGAATATATTAAAACTCTCCTAAAAAAATATCCCTCAATCATTTACGTATTTGAAGCGTACGAATGAATGATGCATACAACAACTTTTAACTTTTCATACTGATTGAATTGTATGAATATTTATTAATGTTAGACTGTATAACAAATTCAATTTTCAAATATTTGTTATATACAGAGTCAAATTAAATCAAGCAGCTTACAAGCAATAGAAGCAATTTTTGAGTTACATTTTATTTGAGTTTGTTGAACTTTTTGGCATGTTTTTAACTTTTTTTATGCAAATTGTGTATTTTTAATTTTAGAAACAAATTACAACTCTTCCGGTTTATTTATTTTGCCTTTTTGCTGTCTTCTTTTTTCTCTTTTTTTAGAAATATCTAAACTTTTTCGTAACGTTTGAGGGACATACAACATATTGTATGCAGAGGTAAGTGAAAAACATTTTCAGTACTTTTCTATTTACTTGTTTATTTGAAACTCCAACACAAATATTTTAAATGTTAATTACTTTGGCTTCTTTGTGTTTGTTTGACTTTGTATTTAAAATTAAAAAAAGATTGTCAATTTAAGGATGTTTAGAGGTTTAAAATATGCTTTAAGATTTTTTTAATTATCAGCACTTTATTACAGAAAGATTAATAATTTAATGGGTAAAGAAAGCAAAATATTTTTATATTTTGCACAAATCTTGAATTTGACAAAAAATAAATAAAATATCACAAGCTATGTTTAATTAAAAAGCAAGGACGCAACTTCAAATAGACTGCAATATGAGTGATGTAAACTTTTAAAACGCCGATACACCTATATCTTTTTTTGGTCCCCCTCTACAAGAATCATTTGGCAGAATATTGTTATTTTTTATTTGTTTATAGGACAGTGTTATTTACTGGATTAAATAACTTATATTTTTGTCCTGCTGTGTATTAAGGCTCAGTTAGCCGACCGTAATGTAAAGTAACTGCAATAGTAGGAAATAGATGATCGATAGTGTTATGTGAAGAGTAATGAAAATGGTTATGGGGATGTAATGTAACGTAACATAATTTTCATATAAAAATATCGATCAGCTGTTTCCTACGTTGCAGTTACTTTACATTACAGTTAGCTAACTGAGCCTTTAGACTTGGAGTAAAACTGATGGTACAATTAGAAATATTGCTGAACGTTTATTTTTCTTATACAATAAATTCAAAACTTTTAACTTGACTTAGCAGTATGTACGTTTATAAGTTTACGAGTATTTGTATAAATTTCTTTTTTTTTAATTTTAATTTGAAATTTATTTGCTGGTGGTTCAGCTTGGTCTATATGCATTTCATTGTTGCTGTAACAAATCATCAGTAGACTTCAACCATCCATTTTGAATAGTCAAAAACCTCTTATCTTATGCACAGACTTTCAAGAACTATTTGAGAATTCACAAATAATAATATTTTTGAAAATCACAAAAGAAAAATAAGCATAGTAGGCCTAGAAACTTATACAAATCCCAGCAAATAATTCATATTCGATATGAATCTATTTTATTTTTCTACACCTTTATACAATTAGAAATCTATTGGATAACAATAAAAAAAATTACAAGGCAAAATGAAAAATAAAATCTAAATTTTAACATTTAAGAAAATTATTATTCGACATATTGTTATAATTATATTATTTTTTAATTTTTTAATTATAAACTTGTCTACTTACCGCATTACGTGAGGGTACAAACTGTAACGTAATACCATATAAGTAACCAAATACAATGCCAATTCCTATTCCAACAGGTCCCTGTAGAATTTGTTCAGTTAAGGAACCTGGAAATTTTTGGGAAAAATTATTTTAATATATTGAAATAAAATATACTAAAATTCTTTATATTTACCCGTTGAAAATATGACTCCGCAGCAGACACTAAATAAAAAGATCGCCACTACATCATTACAAGCAGTCATGGCATAGATAAGTGTATGAATACCACTGTTTAAACCTAAACGCTCTTCTTTAAGTTTTAACATTACGGTAACAACAACATTGGGAGAGACGGCCGTTATAACAAGACTGCAAAATAGAGAGAAATATGCATTTATTTTAAGCAGGGCTTAGATCAGTGATATCAAAAATAAATCTATAGTTGTATGTGTGAGAAAAGTTGTGTAATTCGTCTCTGAAGTACATAGAAAAAAATAAATATTTGAATCGAACGCAGTGTAATGAAGCAGCTGAAATTATATGAAAAGTAGTCTATATGATAGAAAATTTAAAATTAAGGTTTAAAAATTAAATAAAAAAGTTGGGAGCGACCCATATTTTCCGAGTTACGGGGCTGTGAACTTTTCATAAGAACTGTGAAGAATTTACAAAAATAAATTTTTAAATAGCTTTTCTGATAGAAACTAAAAAAATAAGAAGAAAAAATTAAAAAAAAAATTGGTTGCGACCCATATATCCCGAGTTATTGGTATTTTAAGTTTTTTTATTAAATGCAGTTTAGGGAAACTGCTCCAAAAAATAATTAAAATGTCTTTTTATACATATTAATTTCTTTCCTTAAAAGTTTTGTAACATAAAACACATTGAATGTCGCGAAAAGCATGCCAATTTTTTTTCTTTCACTGTATTTAAAAAGAATTATATACAGCCAGTACGCGTGTGCTATCGTCGCTGTCTCATTGGCGACTAAAAAAAAGAGAATAAGAATGTGTGTGATCTTAGTTTCCACAATTGTGCCATGAAACTGACATCAATGGTTTAGATAGTATCAAGCAAATATATTGATGGTTATGTCAATATTTATGGCTATGCCATAATAGTTTGGTTCGTCTGATTGAACCTAAAGAAGTAAAATTCAGACCTGCCCTCTTACTGGGAGCGTAAGCAACATGTTTTGGAAAACATTTATTAAGACATAGGAAAAAACTAAAATTGCAAAAATAGAAACTATAATTTCAGTTTTCCTGAATTTTAGAAGGGAAGTATAATTGAATCAAAAACAAGTCAACCAGATTCTACTTGAATGCTTGCGTTAAGAAGGTAGCCACATAAACCAACCAAAGCAACCAACCCATAAACAAGGTAGTGCTCGAGCTAAGTTCAACCATCGTGCAATGGATGGGGCGCAACATATTCCCTACCCGTTAACAATAATAATATGCAATATTCAACTTCATTAGTTCAATAAACTTTTTTCTCATTATTCAGCAAGAATCATAACACTGTTCAACACACACAAAAATAATAATATACCGTCTATTGATTCTTTTAGAGGGACTACAAAAAGATACACATGTATCAGCGTTTCAAAAATGTACATTTGAAACATATTTTTTCCTAAATTTTCCTTTGGATTTTCCAATTGCAATGTGTTGAAGCCACGCTATTTCGGTTCGTTTCATAGAAATGTTGTGGGCATTAAAATTTTTGACAGTTAAAAAAGCTTTCCGTGTTTGCTTAGGTATGGCTGTAAGAATAGGCCAAATACACGAAATGTAAAACAAATTTTTGTTTATGATTTATATGAACGGGCTAAAGTTCGTATCGCTTTTTTTAAGCCAAATTACATGTGATAATTATTAATTAAAGTTAGTTGTAAGTATTCTGACAACACATAGTTGAACGGAACAGCCAGCCGTTTTCGAAGGCCACTAAATCTTCACCATTAGCGTTCTTCTGTGTTGGTCCCCAGTGTGTGTGGTGTCAGTTGATGTAGATTTCTGCCTTAAATACGAAGCTTTCTTGCAAATGGAATACGTGAATTGTTTCGATTCATCGTATTTCAATTTGCTGAAAACGTGTTTTGTAATGAAAGCCCAAATTTACCATCTCTAATTTACAACAGACTTACCATTGTCTTGTTTATTCTTTACTAATTATGCACATGTTAGTTAATTTTCTTATTTTCTGTTCTACTTAAGACAAACTTTTTTGGTTTGTTACTATTAAGTATATTTATATAATTTTTGCCACAGGCCGCTGGCTATTAGTTTAAGTTAATTTTTAATTATTATTTTTCAAACTTAATTTGTTTCTATATCTATGATTTATTTGAACGGGCTAAAGTTCTTATCGCTTTTTTCCGTTCAACTATGTGTTGTTGTCAGAATATTTACAAATAACTTTGATGTTATTTGTTCATTAATAATTATCATATGTAATTTGGCTTAGAAAATGCGATACTAACCTTAGCCCGTTCAAATAAATCATAAATATAGAAACAAATTAAGTTCGAAAGATAATAATTAAAAATTAACTTAAATTTTTGTTTATTTTACCAATATAAACATGTTTGCACTTAGATTTTAAATTTTACACTCTTTTTCGTTTAGTGTATGGCAAAAAAAAATTACCTAATTTTCTCTTGTTTTTTTATGAATTTTCACTTTCACTAAAATATTTACTTACGGTTTCCTATTTTTTCCTCCGCAAACTTTTTAAATTATAAACAAATTTAACCTTCGTTATCTATAGCGTTAATTAAAAAATTGCAATTTTCTTTCCCAATAATTTTTGTACAACAACTTAATTACATGTTTGACAGCATTTTGATTGGATTTTAATAGAATTATGAAAATGAAAAAAATGTATAGTGCACAGCTAATTTTAACCACAAACTTTCACTTCTATGCACATGCATAAAATTCTGTTAAATATAAATAAATGACATAAATAATAATAGTGCAGTAAGGCCCTTGAAGGGTCCTTTTTAGGCTTTACTTTTACAAGCAAACTAGTTATTTAACATAATGAAAGAAGTTTTTTTTAAGGAAAAAACTCGAGTAAATAAATAAGTATAAAGGCCCTGTTAGCTTCTTGGAAGAATTTTCCCGTCTTAATTTGACTTGAGAGAGCCCCACAGTCAAAAAAAAAATCACATGATTTAACGTGAACTTTTACATGCACTTAAGTGAACGTCAACGACCATCATTAAATGAAAAAAGAGAGAATAAAATAAAATTAAATTGATAAGGACTACAACGATGAAATTGCTACTATTTCAAACTAGAGATGGCATCGTGTATAAGTTTTCACTTTTCATTCACTAATAAAATTAAGTTGTGGCCATTTTAAATATTTTATGTATAAAATTTATTATAAAAGACATTCGCTAAAGCAACATCATCGCTCATCTAATATTAATAAAAGAACACTCAAAAGCTTTTGTTCAAAAGCTTTTGCTTTTTTGCCAAACTATATCACACTCATGAATATTAACTGACAGTCAGATCGCTGCCCAACACTACTCCAAGCCAATCAAAAAGAAGAAAAAAATTACTTTTACTCGTACCACATGCCAAGTTGCAACTATCTGCTTGCACTAGCTGTAGTTAACCCAAAGTCTGGAAAATTAAAAATTCTAGTGTCATTAGCGTAAGACCTCTTCAAAAAAAATATAATATAAAGAAACAAAGAGAAGAGGAATAAAATAGAAACACCCAACATTTGACAGTTATGTAAAGGCATAAACCATAAATACCATAGATGGTGCAATAGTTTGCATATGTGTGCAAGTGTGTATGTATGCTTGTGTATGTGTTCACGAAAGCCATCATGTATAATGCAAAATTTTTCAAATTGTGCAAGTGAAAGGCTTAATGTGAATATTTTCTTGTAAAACTCATGTAGCAAGTCCTTTAAATAAGTGTATGTAAAATTTAGTGGTTCGTTTGTTCGTTGCAAAAAAAAGTAAATCTTAAAACTACATAATCAGAGTATGTGAGCACATACACAACTAAAATATGTACATATTTTCTTATTAAATCATGTGCATGTATGCGTATGTGATTAAAGGATGTTTTTTGCTGTTAAATATGAAAAAAAAAATCTTTATTAATTTTTCTCTGCATAAAAATGCTAAGAATTTTTTATAATTTCATATGCGGAGAGCGTTTTTTTTTAATAACAGAAAATAGGAAAATCAACAGCTGCACAGTGGGAGAGACTAGTTGCGGTGGGAAAAATTATTTCACTTGGTCAATGAAAGTTTTAAAAGCCTTGTAGTTTGAAGTTTTTAACGTCTGTCAAGGAAAATTTATTTATATGATTATTAGAGCCTATTTATTTCACCAATTCTATTTAAATATCAATTAACATTTATTACTCGTATTCTAAGCTCTATGACAAAATCAAAATTATAACAAATGACAATTTTTACATTAATGAAAATATAAAAAGTGTAATTTATTATAATTTGTATATTTATCACATAGTTCAGAATATTTTAAAATATGAATTGCTGTTTAAAAAGCACTGGTAATATTTTAGTGCTATACGAAGCAAAACTTTGTCTAAATTCTCTAAACAAGGACCAACCTACGCTGTGTTTTACTTATAAATTCACAAAAAGAATAAAATTTGATATTTTAAAGTATTTTTTTTTAATTAACCAGAAATAAAATCATTAAGAAATAATACTCGTACGGTAAATTATGAAAAATAAATGGTTGTGTGCTATGGTGGGAAGCATTGAAGAAAGGAAAGTCATATGAGATTACTTGCTGAAGTCTAGAAGCATGCCTCGCTGGGCATCAGAGGTGCTTACTATAGAGGACTTTCTGGTGAGAAGGGCGGCCAGAAGTCTCCTTACACTCTAAGAGGCAGGTGAGAACAGTATTAACAGCTCAAAGATCTATCTTGCATGAGATCAGTATTAGTGGGTAGGTCTTTGCAAGCATATAGTTCACTATATCCAAGGTCGTTTAAAATAATTTTAGTAGCACACCCTCCCGGGTAGTTTTGCAAACAGATTATTTTAAAAAATCTAATAACCTAAATGAAGGTGGAGCAGTCTGTACAGACAAATCAAAAATGGTCATAAGCATAGACGATGTCGTCTTTATCTTAATTGTTAAACACATTCAGCACAGCAGGCTGCCGACTACAACTTGTCAAAAATAGAATGCATGTGTGTGTATGTGAAAATTATTATTTTCACTACAACACGACTACACGCCCACTTTTGTGGCATCAGCCAACTTAGACTCATTAGCTAGTTTTTATGCTGGTATAATTTTTGTTATTTAGAGAACAAACGAGACTAATTCATCTTGCATCAAAATGTATACATAGATACAGCTTTATGTGTATTAGTGTTTTTTTGTATTCTTTTAACATTTGCTGTTTTTTAAGCTGTAAGTGTATTGGTTTTGTGCTGTTGATGTGGGATTGTGCCTGGTGGAAAAATTGTGCCAACCATAAAACCACTATCTTTGGCTCTCACCAACAAACTGGCTTGTTATGCGAGTAAAATTATTCTCATGTGTAATAGCGCATTTATATTTTTGTTGGCCACACTGAGCAAATGCAGTGCTGCCACTATAATACAAAATGTAAGATTAATTATAGCTTTAAATTATTTGATATTATTTAAGTTAAAGAAAAAATCAAAACTTATATAAGAACATTTTAAAAAAGTAATTTTCTTTTTATAAATATGAAGTATTAGAAAATGGCACCACTGAAATATCTCTATATATATATCAATATCAGATAGTTGTAATATCGTTGCTTGTTTAAAAATAATTAAGTTGCTCGCTACATGGCTACAATTGTTGCCAACAACGTTTGTAGTCGTGTAGTCGGTAATATGCTGGAATGAATATGTTTAATACACCAGGAGGCAACATTCGTATTTCTCTTAGACTACCGATTGAATGTAGCGTTTTCTAAGCTGATATTATTGCCATTCACAGGGCAGGGGAGTGAGAAGTCAGAAATGTGAATGGAGGGCAGGCGGTAAACTTCTATGTCGACAGGTAAGCGGCGCTAAAATGTCAAAGTAAAATTAGTTAGTGGTTGTAGAAGAGCTCTTAACTTGCTTATGGCAAAATATGATATTAGACAATATTTGGTTCCTGTCCACAGCAGTGCTGGGATGACAAGAAAAGGACTACCGTTAGCTGAAGAAATGTGTGGCAGATCGTATGAATTACCTATCATTAAGAACTAAGAAATTTAAGTGTTGTACAGGACCACTCGTGCATAGGGGAGCAGTTAAGATTTTAGAGTTTCAACTGCCTTGTGACCAAACCTTGACCAAGAAAGATAAAAACTACTACTGGGTGTAAATAAAAAGGTAATACGATTTATGATAGCCGCATTGCCTGGTCAGCGCTTGATCAGAGCTAGCGTCAGTATTTGGAAAACTGGCTCTTCAGAATTCTCTGGCATACTCGGAGCATTATGTCTGCCATTGCCTTTGGCTAAAATTTCATCGGCTTGAATAGCTAACCAGACGTTTTCATGAGAGCATTTGTTTATATCGCGAGGTGCAAAGTGGAAGAAATCACACCATGGAATTTAAGTGTCTTGAAGGCAGGAAGTGAAGGTTTCTCTGGGAACAATAAGTGCTAATTTTACTAAAGAGTTAGAATAGAGGGGAATCACAATGCAACTAACTAGATCTCCAAGAAGATGTTTGTTACAGCACTACCCTTCCTAACCTAACATAACCTCAAAATACATAAATCAGTAGCTGAAGTTTGAATGGTTGTTAGAAAATGCTAAACGAACAGAAATGTCTTGGAATTATAATGAACATAAATAACATTAAGCTTCTTTTTGGATAGAATTAAATAACAATGAAAAAAAAATCGTTGATAATGGTGGAGTAACGATCTTTATTGAACGTAAAGTAAGATTCGGCGTAATATGTTTTCAAAAATAGAGTACAGTGATGCCATCAGCTTGCTAACCCAACCAAATGGTTAATGTTTCTGTATGTAATAAACTCTATAAGATCTGTTGTAGATTAGTTTTCCTCTATAAATAGTAATTTCGCTTATAAAAAATTCCTTAATCAAAAAAGTTTTCTCTCCTCATCCTTGAACGTGAATATTGTCTTTAAGTTGTGCGAACTGATGACTGATTCTGAAAGCAAATATGGATTATTTGGTAGCGTTATTTAAACGTCAATCTATTCATGATAACTTTTCCGATCACAAACGTCAAAAAGTGAGTATGACAAATCGTGTAGCCACAGCCAGATATCAGTTTCGTTTTTATGTGTCACCTGATTTGAACATACTTCTTAAATAATGTAAAGTACTGCAAATAATAAAAATCTTAGATTAAAATTATTTCTTTTAACATCAATTTAACCAATAAAGATTTGCACAATAGTTTATGCTTAATAATATAGAGAGAAATACTGTAAGATAAACGATAAATTTGCAAAATATATTTTTATCCCAACTGCAGTATAATACTTTATTTGCTCATGGTTAAATCAGTGAACTACTAACACAAACTTGTCTAAGTTCTCCACAATACACACAGACAAATTAGCTGAACTGGTGAAAATTTACCGCTTTTCTTTTCTGTTTTAAACTTCCGCCGCCAGGCCAACCGTATGCTGGTAATTTTTAATAACACGCTGTGAAGTGGCAAAACCAAATAAAGGGGCAAAAATTAAATTTAACATTTGTGCTAATGAAATTGCCGGGCTGCCAAGTGTCAAAATAAATGGTTGGAGAAACTTAAGCAATACATTCACATGTTCGTTAAATGCTTCGTTAGTGCATGCATACATTACACACTCATGCATTTACATTTTAAAACAAACGAACGAACAGCCAGTGTATTATTTAAACGCCTTTTAATAAATTCTACATATTTTATAAGTGTGCGAAAAAGTGCAGTGCTACACAAGAGTATCTGAATGCTTAAACCTCTTAACTATAATTATCTAAAATATGATTATGCATATGTAAAGTTTTTGGTGTATTTAACTTATTTTTTATTTATATATAAAAATTACTTTGAAATAAAGTAAGTTTTTTTTATTACTTAGCAAGAAGTAAAATTAAATAATAACTGTTTCCACTTACCCGAGTAATATGCCCCATAGCCAGGACATACTTAACAGGAAATAAGCTAAAATAGCGATAATAGCTACTTCGGCAATGGTGGGTATTAAAGTTAAGCGAAATATCATAAACCACAACTTTTTAAAGGCCTGAGCATCCAAGCCTAAACCAGCTAATAGCATTATATTAATTAGAGCCATTTCTCTGAAAATTGCAAACAAAAAAGAAAATATTAAGAAAATCGTATAGCTAGATCCCATAACAAAATAATCTGTCAATAATGTTTTAAATTTTCTCTGTATTAACAACCTTATAAAGCTTGCTAATACAGAGAAAATTTAAAACATTTTTGAGCTCTTTTCTTTAAAAGTTGATTTCTTTGTATATATTTGTTGTTATTATCAGGATTTTGTTAATATTTTTTGTACTGATATTACAATTAGATGTTATATTGAATTCATTGGGCCAATTTCTAAGAGTATAACCAAAAAATTTCTTTAATGAAGATCTACATCAGTTTTTAAATTGATATCAAAAAGTTTTTATAGAATCTTAAGTCACAAGGACCCTGTCCTGGCAAAATACAGAATTCAATAACCAATGAAATCTCAAAATATTTCGGGCCTGTTTTTATAAATGCGAACGATAGATATGCAAATTTGCAAACTCGTTTTTCTTAAATCATTTGGTTTTTTCAATAGAAAATGATAAACGCTCTTAATGTATAAAGTGAAAAATGTAAGTAATAACCAGCGATGCCACCTTGGTGCTTGAGTCAATATTTTGAGTGCATTTTGACGACTTAAAATGCTAAATTTTGAGTGTTAGTACCAAACTAAAATAAGCACTGAGTAGTGCTTTTAAGAAATTTGTGTATTTTTTTGAAAATTACTTTAATAAAAACTTGGTTTATATATTTTTTCAGTGTAAAGCATACACTTTTTGTCTGATACTATAGCAGAAAAAGGGAATAGCTTAGAAAATATTAAGCATTATTAAACTGCACACGTTCGAATCTTTAGTTGTTTTTCCCTTCACTGCTTTTTACGCTTTTTAGATCCCAAAACTACACTTTTTTGTTTTTTTTTTATTTTGATGTGCTTTTAGAGTCAAAAAAGTTTTCATCACTGGTAATAACATGTTAAGAGAATATCATCAATTAATTTTGGCCTTATTCAGTTCAGACTTTTAGTAAATACATTACCTTAAAAACGCCTCCAGTTTCTGATACCCGCTAAAATCTGCCCAGCCAAGATTTGTATAAAGCACACCAAAAAACAGCATACCCAACATATCGGGCACATTAAGGAATGTGACAAGCCCACCGGCTATTTGAGCACCCACTATTAAAAGAATCATTCGCATGATGGCTGTGTTGGGGTACGCATAATCGGGCATTAGAATATATCCGAGAAGCCATAAGGCAATAAATATTATCAATATAGCCAAAGGTTGCGAGATTGTGGGATAATGCTTCACCAAATGCTGCCACCTGTAAAAGGAAAATTGTATAAATGAAAAAAATTTACTATATAATTCGGAAAAAATTCAGGAAAAATTGTTTATATTTGAACTTTTTTTTTATAAAAACTTTTGTCAACAGTAAGAATGATCCAGAATACTTAGCTAAAGAACATAATACACAAGGTCACAAACATAAGCATTCGAATAATAATAACAACTATAATGTTAAGGATCAGTTATGGAATATAACTGAAACAGTGAGAAACAGCTGGTCAATATTTTTATGCGAAATGTAACGAAAATAGTTATAGAGATGTAATAAAAAGTAACAGCTGGTCGTTAAAATATCGATCAGCTATTTCTTACGTTGCAGTTAAATTCCATTAAGGCTCAGTTAGCCGACTTTAATGTAAAGTAACTGCAATAGTAGGAAACAGCTGATCTAAATTGTTATGTGAAAAGTAATGAAAATGTTTATAAAAATGTAATGTTACGTAACCTAATTGTCATATAAAAATATCGACCAACTATTTCCTAAGTTGCAGTTACATTACATTACAGTCGGCTGACTGAGCCTTTACCGTCTACTCACTGAGTCTTTATGCTTTTCACTTAGTAAGAAATAAACAACCACATAAATACGCAAGCCAATGCAGATGCTGCACAAAAACAATTATAACTTTAATGTTTACACGCATGTACACACAACTCATTCATGCGCATACATAAAACGAATTGCAACACATAACAAAGATATGGGAAATCGATAGCTAAATAATAATCAGTAACCATCTGGATGTTGCTAAAGAATGTTACTCACTACCACAGATAATCGTTCATTGATTGAGAAAATGCAAACCTAATTTAATTAGTTGTTATTGATTGTCTTTTTGAATTTTTAATAAACTCTATTAGATTAGGGTGGCATTTTCCCAATAGTAGTGTGACTATGCAGAACAGAGACTACCGGTATTTACATGCTGATGGAAATTTTATGTTAATTTTAAAAAGGGCATTGCATTACCTAAGCAAGCAGTCTTTGGTAAGGACTAGTACTCTTATAAAATTTGTGAAGAAGGTTCAGCAACATTGATAATTCCATAAAAAATTTGACATGTAAACAATATTGAATAGCCCTTGAAACTTGTTTACAATTTCTTATGTGTATAAAAAAACTCTATGTCTTTCTTGAAAATGACAGTTATAATTTTTTTTTTAATTAAAAATATTAAAGATAAGTTTCATATATTTTTCCCAAGACTAACAGTAGTGCATTGACTGTACTGCAACCTTTTTTCATGAAAAATTCATGCTAAATATTTTGATACGTATTTTGGCAGCATTTTTCATGAATCGAAGTTCACATCGTGGTACTCCAGCATTGAATAATTTAACATTGAGCACTTAAAACCTCTTTAGGCATCTTTAACTTGTCGCACACTTCCATTTGAAACAAAATTTTAAAAAATCTACAGCCTATTTATTTTTTATATTAAAAATTGACGATATTTTACCCATTTCATTTTTTTAATAAAACTTGGGCCATTTAATTTGTTTGTGTAAAAAAATTAACGATTTATAGCACATTTAACTTTTTTATATAAATAAATGGACTATACCATTTATATCATTGTTAAGGAAATAAAGTGTGTTGAACTGGTAAAAATTGTACACAAGAGTCTTTTTATTTAATTTAAAATGTTTAAGAGCTTAAAAGACTAGCACATACTCATATGTAAGAGTTTAAAACTCAGTATTTTGTATGATAATATTGTTCTTAAATTTTTAAAGTATACCTTATTTTGACTTTAAATATACGCTGATGAAGAATAAAATCCTAAAGTCTATACGACCTTATTTTTACTTATTGGCACACTTTTGCAATATTTTTATTCAAAAGTACCTCGGGACTAAACTTAAATCAATATGTGTGATTTTCTGGAAATTATACCTGAATGACTTGCTGTTAAATATTTTTTTTTGGACTTATAGTATTTTGCTTTTGGTGAATGTGTTCCGAAATAAAATCAGAATGTGAAAGCTTAAGCCAATTTTACTTCAAAAGTTAGTAATTTGAAAATGAAATGAAAATAAACTTGCAAGTTTAAAGGTCTTCTGCTACAAGACAGTTAAATATCACTTCAAATTATATATAATATATATATATATATATATATATATATATATACATATATTTAAAATTAAATAATTTTCATATTCATACATATACATATTTATGTACTACGTACTTATATAAAAATAGTGCCACAACTGCCAAAAAAAAAAGTAGGTTAGTTGGCATAATTTTCGAAAATAATTTTTTTAACGAAAATCCATTATTTACGATAACAAATAATCGATTCTCGTCAAAAATTAATATAAAGTATATGTCGGTAAATCTTTTACGCCGGTAACGGCTTGATATGTATACAGAAAATTTTTTTAATTTCACTAATTTGTCTAGTGTGGCGTATGAGTATTATATTTTTTAAGTAATATAACACCCATACGCTGTACACCTTTAATTTAAAATAGTCAAAAATATTTTATATAACAAAACAATTACCCGATTATATAAAATAGTTTAAAAGATATTTAAATTGTTTTAAATCAAACTTTAAATATATTTAATTGTAAATATCCAATAGATTTCTGTGTGAGTGCTCCTCAATTATTTTTCAATTTAATATTTTATATTTTAAAACGTCGTTCTCTTCCATTACAAGTAATTGTGATAATTAACAAAATTCTAAGTATTCCTTTGGCTGATGGAAACAAAAACAATTATTTATAATTACTTTGAAATTAATCCTTCAAGTAAAGCTTGTTGTAGCCTTTTGTTCCAGAATAAAGAAAGTATGTTCATGGTTGGTTAAAATTTAATTGTTTTCATAATGAATAAGGGGCAACAACAATAAAATTACAACAAAATACAAATTGTACATTTTCTCACTTGTGCAGGCATACAAAATTATTAAATTATGTACGTATGTATATTTATTTGTTTGATTGTTGATGTCCAAAGTAAAATAATAACAAGTGCAATAACAATAATGTTAGTTAAAACAATAACAACAAAATACAGCAACAGCAGCTAGTGCTGCAGCTTCAGCAGCAGCAGAAGTAGTAGCAGACTAGTGTATATGTATATATTTACGTGTAGTAGTAAAACCAATGAAACGTAATTAACATTATTAGAAAGGCAATTAATTGTAATTATTATTATTATTATTATTCAAACGTAATAAAATATCCACTCCATGTACACTTCCATACACAAATGCTTGTTAAGCACAATCATAAATATTTTGTACAAATAATAATAACAACAAACGTCAACAGCCAACAACAACAACACTTAAATAAATAAATATGTTATGTGAACGATTGTGGGTGTGTGAGTGTGTGGCGGCATTTTCCAGAGAAGATAGGGAAATTAAGCTTGAAACTCCCCAACTGATCAGGTTTTTATGACATCGCATTACCGGAAGAATCTTCAATTTGTATGAAATGTAATGAAGTCGCTGAATTTGTCGCCAATCTGTTAAAGACGAAATTTTTTTAATGATAATCACCCCTATTCCAGTTGTCAACTTCGACATGAGATCAATACAATACCAAAATATTGGGACTTGTAAGCTCAATATCGAGCAAAATTGTGTTCTACTGATATTTTATTTCTGTTCCTTAAGGTCGAGAAAATAGCAAGAGGTTGTCAACAGCAGTCAGTTTTTTCTGGACAACGTGTAGACAAGCTCCAATTTGCTGCCGTGAAGTTGACGGATTTCAAATTTTGAATAGTCGCATTATCCTTAGAGCACTGTTGGCTACGATTATTTGGCTAACTGGGTAATATTCAATGTCAGAGATGTAAAGTCGATATAAATTCTATATAGTTTTTTGTAATATGATATTATTTACAGATTAAATACTGTAAAAAAATGTATCAAATGCAGTTAAGAGATAATATTTATTTACAAGTAACATAATTAAAACTTTTCTATACAATCAATAATTTCCAAAAAAAAATTTAATTTTATTTGTGCAAAATTTCTGCTGGAGCTGAAAAAAAGTTAAAAAATCTAACTAACACCAGTTACATTGTCCTGTCGGCTAAGATTATTTGGACAACTGGGTAATATTCTATGTCAGAGATGTAAAGTCGATATAGTTTTTTTGGAATGTGATATTAGTTACAGTTAAATATTATAAAAGAATTTATCAGAGGCAACCAAAAGATAATATTTATTAACAAGTTTAAATAAATACAACCCTACTATTCAATAAATCAATTGTAAGAAAATTAATGGATTTTGCCTTTGCAAAGTTTCTGTCAGAGCAGAAAATAAGTTAAAAGTAAATCTAACTAATATCGATGACTAAAATTAGACTAACCCCAAAAAATTTTAAACTTACTTATTTAAAACAGTTGAAAAACTTAATACATAGATTTTTTTATAATATATGTTTTCATTAAAGTTACATGTGGGCATCGAAATACTGTAGAACAGTCAGCTTCTGAGAAGTATTCATAGGATATAGTAAGAAATAAATTCCATGGTACCAAGAGAACCCTTTGGAGATGTCTGCTGAAAGCGCTTTGACAGAATAAATCTGCATTATTATCCTAAATGGTAGTAAAATGGAATTATATTTAATGTGGTAAAAAGCTTACAACATTTTTTCTAATCAGTTTTTCTCTTAAAAAAATAAGTGACAGGTTGAGAAATTATATAACAAGAACATTTAACACCAGTTTTTACTTTATAAAATTTTAAACTTCAATGCAACATTTTTCATCTTGACATGACACTAATGTTAGGAACACAACTAGGACGAACGAAGAAGTTCGTCCACATCGACCAATTCGTAGATAAGAATTCGTCGATAAATTCGTCTTGTGAAGCACAATAACGACGAATTTACTCGGCGAATTCAGCTTTTATAATTGGTAAAGTTGGTTATTGTGTGTGCAAAGAGAGAGAGAAATTTGTTTTTCGTCGTTCGTCGGCGAAAAAAATAGAAATAAATCTATCTCAGAGTTCGTCACGCACGACGAGTTTCGTTCGTGTTGTGTTTATTGTCATATGCACAAATGTGTTTTATTTTTATGACGAAAGTTTGCACCGAAAAATTCGTGGTTCGTCTCAGATGTGCTCCTAGCATAAATCAGTTACGTCCAATTGCACATTCTCTGACATTTCTATATGATATAAACAGTTGTGAAAGCTCTTACAATTTGTTCTTGTTTCTTTGCAAAGTAAGCAGCAAGCATTGTAGTCGCAGCGATCTGAGTAGTTGCTGTGCTCTCGTATGTAAGAAAGCACAAAGTTCTTTTGTAAAAGCTTTCTCACTGTCCATATGGCTTGACCATAACTGGAGTATATATATCTCTAGCAGTCATAAAAGCTTTCATCAGAAATCGCTAAATACTTTATAATATTGTCTGTGAATTGCCTTATCAGGTATAAGAGTTTCCTTTAAGGGACTGATGAGCTTTTTAACACCACAGCACATTTAAAAATATAAATCCTAATTTATAAAACTTAAAAAGTCTTTATAAAAACATTTTAAAGAAAATTAAAAAAAATTCTTAAGGTTTTATAAAGCCTTAATAATTTTTATAAATAAGGCTGATAAAATCTAAGTGTTCACAGACTCAAAGTATTTTTTACTTCAGGTACTTCCATCCCTGGTATATAATATTGTTGTCTGTTTACATAATGATGGAACTATAGACAAAATAAAGATGGTGCATAAAAACTTTGTCGAGAAAATACGATATAAATGGCAAGAGTAATAAGTATCGAAAGAGTAGAAAAAAGAATTAAATAAAAAATATATTTTTTGTAATGCAAAATCCCGTGACTACACATTTTTTAAATTTATAGAAGACAAAAAAACCTAAACAAAATTGTAAAGGTGATTGAAGTAAAGTTTCTTTATTTGAATTTTTTATTTGGCTGATTGTCATGATAAAGGTTTGAAAATTTGTAGGGACATGTGTTTCGATGTAATACTCAATAATTAATTAAAAATACGATTTTAAATTTTTTGATAGCAACAAGGTCTTGCATTTCAGCTGACGATATATATTTCAAAATAAAACTGATATTTATAAGGTCTTATGTAATAACACTTGACACCCCTGTTCACGCAAAGGAGGCTCTGTGACCAACCATGGGCGATATAACCCCAATATCAGCTTAGACCAAACACTTTGCTCAAATCCTCTATGGATGTACAGCCAGCAGCCTTGGTACAAGAATCGAACGCAGTGGACTAATCAGCCACCTACTCTACACCCACATATTTAATAAAGCCAAAACAAAATTAAACAAACTTTAAAAGCAAACTTGAAATGAATTTTTTTTCCAAATATTCAGTGTCTTAAATAACTTAAATTCATGAATAGCTTGCGTGCAAAATCTTATCCCCTTGCCCTTTTGCTTAATCCCAACATTTTGTTTTTGTATGTTTGGACATTAAACAATCATAAACTGTTCATAATTTTTGGTAATTAACCCATTTATCAAGTTAATAGTGAAATAAATCACATAACAAAACGAAAGTTAAACCATAAATACCGCCTACTTGTAAGCAAACAAATGCAAATAATCAAACAACATCAAACAAATTAAAACCTCAAAATTGTAACAAAAACAACACCCAGCACTTGGAAATTAATGTACACACACATACACACACATACACACACACACACGCATTAAGAAACACACCCAAAACTAATTTGTAATTCATTCAACATAATCATCAGCTCTAACTTTATTCAAATATGTTTAAGCAGAAGCAAAGAGTTACCAAAGAAAGAACACAATAAAATCCCAAAGACCTTTTGAATTGAAACTACAACAACACGAGTCAAACTATGCGATAGAATCTCAGTAGGCCGCGGTTTACTCAAAATAATGAAATTCATTAGAATTTCGCAATGAAGAAATGCTTACACTAATGAAAAGGAATTCCAATATAATCAAAGATTACAATGCATGCAAAGATATTGCATACACCTGCCCATATCATTCACCTAGATTGGCCTAATGTGGTTGAAGATATTTTCATTAGCAGATTTAAATCAGGCCAATGACATTCTCTTCTCACTGCAGATTAGTTGCAGTGCTCGTTACAGCAGCAGTAAAAATTTTCAACATTTGGTTTTATGCGAAAAAGAAATGGAATTTTATTAATGAATTAGCTTATGGAGAAGTAGTCAAGGTACTTGATGCCAAACTGATTGAACTCTGACAAGAAAAACAGAAGCAATTTGGCAATGTAATTATAATTTTTCTAGCTTACAGTTTCTTTGCAAAAGCATATGCTTTAGTGAGTGTGTGGCTGAGTGAGGGATAGGAGTATCAACTTGCCTATTAGATGCCTATTGGGTTTGCTTTGAGTAGAAAACAGAAAAAAAGAGATTATTGGATTTCATACAGCAAGAATGTGTTTGAACAATAAGTATTTTCTATTTCCCGTATCTATTTTGTATCACATATTGGAAAAAAGGATTTTAAGAAAATACGTAATTAGCGAAACATTATAAGCAGAATACTTGGCTCTGCTTTCAGGTAAAACAGCAAACAAATCGTGCTGGTTTTCATAAAGGTGGTTAACTCAAAATTTAAAAACTCCCTTAGAGGAGGATAGCCATTTTTAATTTAACAGTGCAACCTCTCATAACGGACACCTCTCAGTCTTGCAGATTCAATACCTTCATTACTTTTTCCATATAAACTGAAACGGGCACTTAATTAAAAAAATAATATTGTACAAAATATATCTCATAAGTGGACGGAAGTATTGACATACGGCAATAAGATTAAGAAGTTTTCTTGTAAGGTACAGCCTTTCATTTATTTTAACAATGACAACTTTTAAAAATTAATTGAATAATATCATCAAATAATATTTTATAATATGAGACACCATAAAATACAAAATTTATTAAGCAAAACTGCAATTCAATTGCATTATAAATAAAATCTCTTTTTTTCTTGTGTCTCTTTTTCCCGCTGCATGTGCTCCTACAAATACTACTACTGCCCAACTGTTTAAAAAAAATACTTGCTACCTTGCAAACACTACAAAGTTTGCCAAGAGGTATAAATAATTAAACAACAAGACTGCGTGACTTAAATGCTCTTCCAGCCCTGAGCTTAAGTTCTAACTCAAGTGTATATTTAATTACAAAATAAAATCTTGGTAAGATGCAAAGCAAACAACTACTACTTCATTCTTGCTGGAAAAATGCTACCGACTGACGATTTTTATTTAGTGTTGCTTGATAAATAAAAAGGTTTTGTTAAATAAAATGAATTAATTTTAAGTAGTGTAAAAATGCAAAAGGAATGGAAGAGTGGAAGAGATATTTTAACAGCCGTGTATACATAAGTGAATGGAAATGAAATAGAAGTAAGAGTAAACTATTCGAAGACGCTAAACGTTAAAATTAAAGATAATATAAGTAAAACTGGACTTTATAAGACAGTACAATAGCTTCAAATGATGCTTAATTAAGGCTTTTGGCAGAAGTGTGCTTAAAGCTCTTCGGTATAGTGTAATCATCTTAATTAAAGAGGCAAAATTTTTTTAGTCACAAGTTGGATAAAAAATCATGAAAACCAATGTCAATTGGGCGAATGACCTAAGAAATATACAAATTGTGGCGCCAACAGTTTTTGCTGACTTTTTGGATAAGAGAGATATGAAGACATTATGTTTTCCTCTCTCGCCCTTAAACTAAAATTTGATACGTACAATTTTCATTATGTGTACCAGGTCTAATGATTTGCTTTTGCCTTTCCAGCTTTCGTAAGCTTTATAAAACAGCACTGACACAAAAGCTTCACTTATCTTAAGACGCTGATTAAAATATTTTTAACGGAATATTTTCATGTTATTAAAATGTTAAAATTGTATGGAAATCTGTACGATCTACACGTTTCGTTTTTACATGCTTCATGTACTCTGGGACTGTGTTGCTACTAAGAATTTTGATTCATTTTTATACACATACATAAGCAATAAAAGCTCAAAACTTCCTTGTAAAAAAATCCGATACATAAACAATCTAATTTATATGATAATTATTGTGCAATATTGTCCTGCTGGTGTAAAAAAAGGATCTTTGTATCTAATGTTTCAATTAACCTTATTAATTGTATGCTTAAGTTTTAATTATTTTTTCTAATTTTAATTTTGAACTAAACTCAAACATTTTAAATTTAATTTTTGGCTACATTTTGAAGTTAATTTGGTAAAATTTTATCATTTTCATGGTACAATTTAAGAATAGCCATATCGCAACACTGATTCACGTGTGAATTTGACTTAACTTCTAAGCTCACCTCAATTTGCTTTGAAAACTGTGTGTTGAAATCCAGGGGATATTCAAATTACAAGTGACGAAAAAAGTCACCTAAGCAAGTGAGGGAACTTAATATGAATTCGCTTTGGAATATCCCTTAAATGTCCACACAAATTTTTCAGTATATTTTTTGACATCCCAAGTAGGAATTTTCAAAGCGAATTGAAGCGAGTCTAAATTATATGAATATGCCTTGCTCAAAAATAAATAAATAAATTTTTTCAGATATTTTTGCAGCCTCAAAAGCAAGAAGTAGTTGAATTCGCCTAACAAACAATTCACTAACAAATTCACATTCCTACGTGAAAGTGAATCTAAATACTCTAAATATTGTAACATTTTGCTTTATGACGGAGATAAAATAATTTTTTTTGCTCATGTGTGGAAATATCTAATATAGAACTTAACTTTCTTTTTTAAAGAAATTCTATGAAAGCAAGACTATAATTTAATTATATTCATAACACTGCAACTGAAAGTAGCGTATTTTAATCTGTAGAAATAATTAACATTCCTCATATTTTTAGCAACTGTTTGTCTTATTGTATACTGTTGTTGCTGCTGCTTATTTTACTTATCCTGCAATTTCAAATGAGAAATAAGTACAAAAAACAAAATGTGAACGAGATTGTACATTATATTGTTGTTAATTGCTTTTCTGCGCTGGAAGTCTATTCTAACGAAATGCACGTTTTAATTTTGCATTTGTTTGTAATTACAGCTTTCTTTTCTGCTTAGCCGTTTAAATGTGGGTGTAGATACGAGTATTAGGATTTAATTTAATTTGTTTCTCTAGTTTTTTGGTTAATCCCCTCTAACATCTACATATCGCTGCATAAAAATAAAAAGGCTCAACTCAAATAAAATAAAAATATAATAATAAACAGTACAAATGCTTGTACAACTATTTTGCGCAACTGTTTGTAAAAGTGTTATTTTTTACACTATTGCAATAAATTTTTGTAACAAGGTATATTGTGTGAAATGTATGGGAATCATCGGAAAACTCAACTACGCGAAAATACGAATTAGGTCTTTCTACTTGTGACCATTGATATATTATTCTTTACTAAAGGTGGGTTATTCTGCAATTAGTATATGCTTTCACAAGCAAATCATGCGAGGCGGAAACAAAACATTGGAAACTAACTATGGCATTGTCCAGCGTTAAGTCAGCTGGGAAGACAGATTTGTTGTAGCGAAAATGTAGCGAATGTAAAATGTCTCATAGATCCTGATTGGAGGAATCTAACAGAAATATACTGGTTTCTTAGCATGACCGATTTATCTAACAGACTTTTTTGAACAGAGAAGTACCTTGAATCCTCGTGTAGAACTCATATCATCGGGTATAAAGACAAAATTAAAGATTAAGTTTATTTTAAGTGTTTTAAGAAAACATTTAATTGTGAAATATGATAATTTTTATAAACTAGGTTAACCATTCATAATTTCGATTTTTATTCTGTAAATAATATGCAACAAAAACACAAAATCTCTTTAAGTCTTGAAATGAAATAAATCGTTAAAAAAATATGGGAAAAAATACATGAATGTGATGAAAATACACTTAGCTTGTTAGTATTAAATTTTTTTGCCAAAGTATGGAATCCCTCCATGAAACAGCACCGCTGTCTTTTATATACATACATACATACTCGCTCATATGTATCGTATGTGAAACAAACACATTCATTTAAAAAAACAGACCTTTAATAACTCACATTTTTGGTCCTTTATAAGCACCATCATTAAATGCGGCAACATGTGCTGCAGCAGTAGCATCTTCTCCTCCCCCAGCACCTTCATCATTTGAGCCAGCAGTTATTTGACCGTGTGTGGCTGCTGGAGTTAATAGTGTTGGAGTTAGAATTATAGTTGAGCTGTTGTTCTGTTCATTATTGTCATTTTCAGATTGCGTCATCTCCTTGGGGAATTCGTGCAATTCTAATTTACAATCTGTTTTTAAATCGTTGTCTTTTACTAAAGCACTACAGCTTGTGTTGGCAAAATCACCAGCATTCGTCTTTGTGGTATCAACGAAATTTTGGTTGCTGCCTAAAGGATTTACAGGATATTTGTTGAGGTTACCAGCTGCAAAATAGCAATAAATAAGAAAGATGGAAAAAATTTTGTTTTGGTCTGTTATCTGTAAACTATATGAAATATTGTAAAAGTAGAAAAATGTATCATTTAAGGAAATAACAATTAATTGTTCGGCGAACAAAATTAACCGTTTCAAGACTTATTTAGTCTGACTTCAGAGCTTTTTTTGGTAGTTTTATTATAATAATTAATTAGCAGTAATTTGTCTAAATAAGGCCTGAATCAAAGCTTTTATTTGAATAGCTATTTTAAAAAAATTAAGAAATATTTAAAATGGCAGACAATAACATGCAACTAAATAATATGCGTTAACATTCTTTCGACTGACAAAGAAAAATAATATCAACTTAAGGCTTCCCTGAGTAAAAGACTGCCCCAGGCCTGTCTGAAGGGAATTCCCCGAGAATTCCTGTTTTAAATTTTTTTCGATTAAGTTTCATTATTGCTCAATCAAATGAAATTTTTATTTGATGGTGACTCGGGTTAAATTTTAAGTCGTTATCTAATCGAATAAAAAAATTTATATGTTATTAATACGAATAGTGCTATAAAAACAACTAAGACGAACGACGAATTTCGTCCACGTAGACGAATTCGTCGATAAGCCTTCACTGCGTAAATTCGTCGTGTGAAGCACACTAACGACGAATTTACTGATCGAATTCCCCTCTCATATTTGATGAAGTTGGTTATTGTGTATAAAAAGCCAGAGAGGGAGAGAGAGAGAAATTGTTTTTCGTCGTTCGTCGGCGTACGAAATAGAAATAAATCTATCGCAAGTTGGTTACGCACGGCAACTTTCGTCCAACGTACTGATTGTGTGTATTTTAATATACACACATGTTTTCTAATTCTTACGACGAGTATTCATATTCGAAAATTCATTGTAAGTCCCAGTCCCCATCAGACTGGCCTGGGACAGTCTTTTACTGCTATAATATTTAAAATTTTTTTTTGCTTTATTGGAATGAAATTTTTTTATAAAAAAAAACTTTGTTGACTAGGTCTTTCGCTAGAAATTTTATTTCGCTAACAATTCGACAAAATACTTTCATTCGACTACTTATATTGAAAGCAAAAATTAATAATCTTATTTATTATTGCTTTCGATACATGTTGTTTTCTGCCGACATCGATTGACAGGCCATCATACATTTTATTATTCGTTAATTATGAGAGAAAAAATTTTATTTTATTTTATTATGTAACGGAATAAAATTATTTAACAAAATTTTTCTTTTATTAATCTACTTTTTTGAGTCTGTTATTTTTTATTATATATACTGCATTAAATAGACTTTGGGTCCATTTAAAAAAATTAAATAAAAACAATTATCAATAAAAGTTAATTCCAAAAATGCGCTGCAACTTTGTGGAGCTTCCTCAATATCTGTGTGTTGAAAAAATATCCAACGTTGCGGAGAAATAAACTATTATTTTTTTCTTAAAAAACTTGACCTAAAGATTTTTTAATGAAATGCAAAAAATATAACTACTCTCAGTACTTAAACAACAATTGTTTGCCCTAATACATTCGAATATAATTTGTTATTTCCTCTTAATTGATATAAAATTTCGTATGAAAAAGATATTCTTTCGTTATGTATTCGAATATTTAGTTTATGGGTTTTAATCTAATAAAATTTTTATTCGTTCTTCATTCGAATAATTTTTGTTTTTATTTCATCTGAATTCGTATTTTTTTATTCGCTTTTAATGCGAAAAATATGCTCTTTCTATTCGTTATTAAGTGAAATAAAATGTTTTATTCATTGTTCCTTATTTAATCGAATAATATGTATGAGCTAATAATGTGTACATTACAGAAATTTTTTTTATAAAATTTCTTTTGTGTTCTATTATAAAAAAATTTAATTCGATTTTATTCATTTATTTATTAGTGATTTTATGATTGATTCGAATAAATTTTAATCTTTGGTGGTAAAATTTTGTATTTGAATAAGTTTTTTAGAACGATGGCAGCAAAGAAATTAATTTAATGTCGGAAGAAATTATAATTTAAGAAAATGATTAATAAAAAAGATAGATGCAACTTATTAAAGAAAACCGTTTCCCTTTGTTTTCCTTAAAAAATATAAAAAATTAATATTAAATTGATATCATGATTTCCTTGCTGAAGTTTTCCTCTGATTCTATATATATATATCATAATTCTAGCAGCAGATAGAAAAAAAAATAACAAAAAATATAATACAACAGCATTTTATCCTTTGACTCGTACAAGTAAAAGCAGTTTTAGAATAGTTGTTATTGCTCTAAAATGTTTTGATGGCATTAATGATGTTGATGATAACGTTGGTAGCTGCCTGCAACTTATACAGCGCATAAGGCTGACAATGATTATGTCCATGCAGTCAGTTCTTATTGTTGGGAGTTGTTACCCGCTGCAGTTTCTAATGAAACCAAATTAGAATAGCATTAGCCTTTGGCTGCGAAAACGCAAGGATTGGCTTGACTTGGTTTTGGCTGAGTAAACGATTATGAGATTATGAAAAGTAGAAAACGAGCTACTAATTAAATCTATTGTTTTGAAACTTTGAACAATGGCGAGGCAAAATTAAATTTTTATTTTTATTATTATTAAAATTAAGTGAAATTATATCTGGTGGAAGAAACCGACATTTGATTTAAGGAAATGGCATAAAATTAAAATTAATATTGCTGGCAAAGTGAATAAATTTAAAACTGAAACTATTTCTTTTATTTTCTTATTAAAAAAAATTGTCTTAAGTAGAAAAAAATAAGCAAATTAATAAATGTGTTTTTGTTTACTCGTATTATTAGTGAAGAACAAACAACACAAGCCAGTTTTTTTGTTAAAAATAATTTTTTTTTCAATACAAAAAAAATCTCTAGCCGAAAAATGTATTTGTAATGAGTCATCATCACTGCTCTCAACTCTTCCTGGATATAAATAAAAAACCTCTGTATGTACGCATTTGTATTAAAATCCTGCCCCAGTCCACATACAAGAACTTTTAAGACATGATGGATTTTACTACAGCCTTGTCTTCGAAAACAAACGCTAAACAACACTGTTGGCAAGAGATTTGTTTCAGTTATTCTATGTGTTTAAGTAAAGAAGAAAATACTTCGTGACGGAAAAATTTGTGATGCTTGCCTAAGCATCTAAGCATGGGCGCATCTTTTATTTTTCTGAGCACATGCAAACGCAAAAATGCAAATGACATTAGTTGTGTGCGCTTGCTTTAAAAAATTGCCTTTAAATACATAAAAGCTTACCATCTACATCTTACACAGGCAGTCAAACGTACAATATACAAAATAACAAGCATACACGCATCAACACTACTTCTTTTGATTGTTTGTTACGAACAGGATGTCCTCGCGATATCGTTTGTTACCACTCATATACAAGAACATCAATACATTCATCGTGCTTCGCTTATTTTACGACAGCATTTATTGTTGATTTAGTATAATATATGCTATGAGAATACATTTAAAAAACAAGACGTATTTACATTTCAAAACTGTTTACGCAGGCCTCTATTGTGCATTCGATTTAATATTCAGAATATTTGTATATTAGTGCCTGTGATTGAGCACATATAGTCTATACATTTTAGTTGCTATCGTTTGTGCTGCGTATTTTAAAATATGTGGGTAAACATAGTTCTTGGATATTTTTAGTTATACATATTCGGTTTAAAATTAAAGAGTACTTAAAACGATAATTTCGTCATTTAATGATGTGTATGCCAATTGAATCGGATTTTGGGACACCACTCCAAAACATATGATATTTCAGTCACATCTTGAAAAAATATCTAACAGAATAGTATAATTTTTCAATCAAGATAGTTTTCAAATAAAAAAAGCCTAAGTGTTTTTAAATTTAGTATTAGTATTTTTAAATTTAGTATTAGTAAATTAAAATTTTAAATTTAGTATTAGTATTTTAGTATTTTGTAAAAAAATTTAGCACACGCTGTGAGACAAGCGCTCCAATTTAAGTCAATAAATATAATAATTTTATGTACTCACCTATAAACTTTAATGTTTTATTTTAAAGCTTGAATCCTTAGTAATACTAATTTATATAAAAACTGAAACTAAGTGATCAAAGTAAGACTATAACTGTACTTGAACAACCGTCCTCAAACAAGGACAGTGGGGGTATATCTTCTACAACTTTCGGTGGCCATATCACTACTATTAAAAAATTTCAGGAGGTATAAAGTTACACACTTGGTAACAGCCTTATTTGCGTGCAATAGTTGTCACATCATTACTTTAAAAGATTTCTTGAAAATACTTATTTTATTATCAAATATAAATATATACAGCTCTAGTTAATTTAATCTCGTTAAAAGTAACACATTTGATTAAAGATGTAAACAATTAGCAAGTAGCAGTTGACAAATTAAATTATTGAATATCGCCAGCTTAGAGTGTAAACTTGATAACTCACTTCCAGCAAATTTTACAAGAGAGACGAAATACTGTTAACGGTTTCTATACAAAGCTTAAGAAATTAGCTTTATACATTAAGTTTGTTCTACATATAGATATTCAAATTAAAATAAATATTTAGACAAATCGATGAGGTGTCTTTTTCTCTTTAGAGCTGCATTAAAATGTCGTTTACTATAAAAAGTGGATTTAGCAGGTTTACACTCTAAGCCGACGATATCTTAAAGTCGATACACGTCAAACAGATTAAAAGAAATTTTGTTCATTGAATATTTTTAATAAGTATTAGGTTTTCTAGATGTTTATGGAATAAATAAAACATAATATTTAATATATAATTATATTATGAAAAATTAAAGCCCTAATTCTGTTCGACGATTGTGTCGTCTTGTCTATGGATGAAAAAAAAGCTGCAGTTGTGATTCTTCAAAACAATTATTATTTATTGTCTATGCCAGAAGGTTCGTGTATTTGCGTTGTGATTTTGTTCTAAACATTAATTCCAACAAATATTTTTTCACATATTTTTCAAACTATTGTAACATAATTTAATTTAAATTTTAGTTTTAAAAACATGGCAACAATATTTTTATTTTTCATTATCAAAGACAAAAACTATTTTTGAAGAAAATAATTTAGAGAATTCAAACACAAGGACTCAAAAGTATTTTCAAACAAAAACGTCTTAAATCTTCTCACTGAATTAGGGCATAAGAAAAATTTAAATTCTGATCAAAATGTTTGATAAATCCATAAATAAATTTATAAATATCGAATCTTTAAAACGTTAAGTTATACTCGTATATATAAATATATGTATGTCTATGACAAAAAGTTCCACATATTACATATTTTTGCAGCTCTAATGCCTAATGTTAATTTTGGTTTTTATTATCAAGTATATTGTTCTTTCATTAACATCTTTGAACTAGTGTAACGTTCGTATCGGTAAGAGAATCAAATTTATATGATACCGGATATTTTTTAGTGTAAAAAATTTTAAAAGCTTTTATTTCATTTCCATTAATGTTTTCAACAGAATTTATTGAGATATTCATTTAGTCATTCGTTATTGAATTTTTCATAAGGATTCGTTCGTATTAATAAACACTCAATACCATATAAATAGCTTTTTAATACAATTGTTCAATATATTAAATTTTAAATACAAACATATAGACATATGTTTCACAATTTAAGTATTTTTACATTTCCTTTAAAGATTTTAAACAATGCACAGGTGTTTTAACAATATTTTTTATCTCTTCATATAATTATATTTACTTAATTAATTAATTTTTTGTTTAAGTTCTTTTGTGCACAAACTACACCGGTATTCACCTTTTATGCATATATACTTATATTATTTACCAATTGTTTTGTAACAACAAAATTTAAAGAAAACCGCGGAAAAGCATTTAATCTTAAGCACACGTTTCGATGTTAAATCTCTTATCTCTGCGACGGAACTGATATTGCTGTTCTCTGGATAGAAAAATAATTATATTTAAAATAAAAATAAAAACAACACAACTGTATACACACTGATTAAGATGTCAACAGATTAAATATGTTTAACAAACAGATACTAGACGTGTTAACCCATTTTTTGCAGGCTGATTAAAATATATTGAAATTTGTTTGAGTAAGCTTTTTGGCTTTAAGTTCTGCGAGAAAACTAGGGCATACGATATTGAACGATATTGAACGAAATTTCATAATTTCTCAATAGATTTTAAATCAACTACGTCCAAACACACATACTCTCATATTTAAGTTTGAGGTAAACAGCCTTGAAAACTTTCAGATTTGTTCTTGTTTGTTTGCAAAGCAAGAGAAAGCTTTGATGTCGATGAAATCTGATTGGTGTGAAAGCACAAAAGCTCTTTTTAAAAGTAAAAACATTGTGCATATAGCTTAGACGTAGCTGGTTTATGCTAGGAACACATATGGGACGAACGCCGAATTTCATACATAATGACAAGAGAGAGAAAATAAATCTATCTCAGAGTTTGCAACACGCGACGAACTTCGTTCGATGGCAGTATTGTGTTAATTTTCACATGCGCAAATATGTTTTATTTCTGATGACAGAAGTTCGCAACGAAAAATTCGGCATTTGTTCCTCCTTACAACATTAAATGGAAATATTTTTCAGTATCGTGCGATAAAGTAAGTCCTAATTTGAAACCAGATTTTAAATATAAATTTAAAATTGTACGTTGTATTAACTTCACTTCTTTAAAAATTATTGCCTTTTGATATAATTCCTTGGCATCTGTTTCAGACACTATTCCACAATTAACGAGTTAATGGAAGCACGCTATCACCCAACATATTAATTCAAACAACGTGATAACCAGGGAAACCAGAAATATACTCCTAAAAAAAGTATTTTATGCGCATTCAGTAAGCAGTAAAAAGTTTAAATAAGCACAAACTAAATTGGTATATTTGTAAATGAAAATATATTTTATTAATTTAAAAATTCAACAACATTTGCAAATAAAATCAACAAAAAAGAAAACAATTGGGGTATTGACAAGGGTGTCTTAAGTGTCATAATTGTGTTAATGTCTTAACTTTTAAACATAGTGTAAAAAAATGTTGTTGTGGCTCAAACAAAAAGGTCGTAAAGTAATATGACTTTCTCAGCTATGTATATTGTTCGTCATAACTAATTGTAGAAATGCTTGAGCGTTTTCCAAAGGAATTGAGAGAGAGAGTAAGCAATATACAAAGGTGCTAAAACCAAAATACAAATAAGTACAATATTTATAATTGTAAATTATAAGGGCTTGCTCACAGCAGTCATATTTTTTCGTTTTATTACTTTAAAACGTGTTAATTTATGAGTACCTTCTAAATACCCCAAATAAAATTAACAAAGAATAACTGCCGTATTAAAAAAAAATTATTTGGGCTTCAAGAGATCGTTAAAACGAAACTTTGACTAAATCAAATAATACAAATTAAATATTTTTAAGATTTGACTTCAATTTCAAAAGAGATCACGAAATCATAATTAAAACTTTATTATTAGCTTTTCATGCTTCAACCCTGGGAGATTGAGCCAGAGGTGTTCCCTATTACTCTTAATTTCCGTCGATATATCTTTCCGGATTTTTTCCAATCTTGTACTAGCCCCTTTTTGGCCATTTTGTCTGCATATTCAAACACACCGGCGTGTCCAGGAACCCAGCAGAGTGTGACGTTATTCATGCTGCTTAGCTAATTTATTTTAATGCGGCATTCCCACTCTAATTTAGAGGAAAACTCATATGAGCTGAGCGCTTTGATGGCAGCCTGACTATCCGAGCAAATTGCTATTTCTTTTCTTCGGTAGCCCCTATCAAGATTGAATTGTGCGCATCTCTCAATGGCATAAAATTCCGATGGAAAAATTGTAGGCTATTTTTCCAACGACTCATGGTAGTTGTTCCTACAACTACCACACCAGAAGATGTTGCAAGTTTCAAAGTTTTGCTGGGGTTCTATTCCCCCCCCCCATTCCCTTCTATTGGCCAGAACAGTTTCAAACCTCTTATCGAAGTTATACACTTTATTCATCACGTCAGAGGGTTGCTCAAGTAGGGGAAATCGTCTTGCCAGGGATGATTTCTCCCATTGGCTAATTAGACCGTCTCTGTCTGTCCTTTTCCCCGCGATGCTTACAACTTTCTGTTTGAAAATGTTAATTCAACGTCTACTTGGGGCAGAGTCCCTCACAAGTAGAAAAACTGAATTTTTATTGAAACTACAGTCCATAAGAACTGCTTAATATATAAGAAAATTTTAAACACTTCATGGAACATTGGAAATGAAATTTAGGTGGCGAAAAATAAAAATAAAAGTTTTGACCAACACATGGAAGATTGAAAATCAGCTTTACGTGGAAAAAATAAAAATTAAAATTTTGACACATAACACATAAGCTTAGAGGCATAATAAAATATAAAAAAGTCTATAAACTACCAAAATATGCCCTAAAAGCATAAAATTATAAAATAATCCAAAAATATGCGTGAAAGACTGATGTATGCAAAAGTATGCTTTAAAAGGTAAAATATGCAAAAATATGCACTAAGAAATCGATGCCAAAATTTGTAAAAAGCTCTGAAACGAATAAATATTTTAAATCTGCATTAACACGTAATGAAAAAAACATGCAATTGCATATTTGCGGTTTCCCTGATGATAACAAATATGTATATGTAAATAAAAATCAAGAACATTTTGCATTCTTAACGCTATAGCGAAATTAATGAAAAATATAAACAGAGAATTATTAATTGTGCTCTCTCATGGTTATAGAGAAAATAGCAAAATCTCACCACATATGAATTCAATACAATATTTTACGAGTAAACGTATTTGAGCAAAAAATGTTCATCTCTTGGTTTAAAAAGCTCAAAAATGTAACGTTTAAATTTATATTAAATTAAGGAATTATGGACAATCAATTGAGTAAATATTGATGATAAAGAATGATTAAACAATGTTACAAGAAAATCTGACTTCGTTTAAACCGATTATGGTTCACAATTTTAAGTACAATATAAGAACTCCTTTACGAACTGAAAGCTTATTTTGACAAAGTCTTTTAAATTTGCTTTAAAACTTTTTTCTTCTTTTTTGCACACGCTGAAAAATATAATATTACAAAAAAGATTACATCGCACTAGCAAGTTGCAACCACTGTGTCCTTTGACAATTTTTCATTTAATAGAAATTCGGACTCAAATAAGGATATTTTTCAAATGTTAATATCTTTTAATGACCAAAAAAATCAACAAACTTTTAATATTACTTTTTCTTGTCTTTCAACTGGTTTTTATGTATTATTCAATTTCTTGCTAATTCATGGACTCTGTCATAAAAATTTCATGATCAAAAAAATAAAATTTAGTAAGTGTAATTTATTGACAAAGTTTTTCGTAGCGTTTCAAAAAAAAATACATAAAAGACAATAAACTTAAAATTATGAAGTAAAACAAAACTTTGTTGAGTTTTCTTTTTCACACGAAAATTCTAGTATGATAAGTGCAAAATGGCACACATAATTTATTAAATTAACACCTGCAGCCAACCATATCAAATAAGTTTTCCTTTATAAATGGAGTTTTTTTGAGGTTGAATTTTTTGTTTTTGTTTCAATTTGAAGGTACAACAACTACTTCAAGTTTATTGGCCAAAAACTATTTTGCCGAAATTGAAAATTTTTCCCTCCTCATTTCTGCATTTTTATTCATGGCAGTTGCATAAGTTCAATTTACTACACATAAAGTTTTGTTTGCAAACGAAAAATTATTAAGGAAAAAACTGAAATTCAAAAAAAAAAGTAAAAAATATAAAACAAGTTCGAGGGTAATGCGCTCGCTCAATTCAATTGTACATGAAGAAATGTGAACGGCAACTCCAAAAAAAAAACAGGAAAATATGTATGACTCTGAATAAAAACTCTGGTCATTTATTTATTTTTATTTTGTAAATTTCTTTTGCTGCTAACTGAAATCATCTTGTAGGAAAAACTTTTGCAATTTACACAACATGCGGGCGAGTGTGTTAAAGAAAGAGTTTTACAACAAAAAGAAATGTGCATGTGTGTATAGTTGTAGTTATAAAAAAAAGCCAACTTAAACTTAGAAATATAGAAAATGTTAATATGACATGATAAAGTAAATTTTCTACTTCTCTTCCTGGCAAAATTCCGAAAAAAGTTTAAGCAAAAGTATACTAACAACTACCTAATTTACAAAATGAAATATTTATATTTTGCAACTTTCAATTTATATTATTTCTTATTTGATGCTTTGTGTTTCCAAATATAAAGTTTGAGGGATGAACATAAATCTTTATCAATTTAACTTACGCATTAAATACATTCACCACATTAATCCAAAGACTTCAAAATGTCAAGGATAGATGGATAGCGCAGGTTCTTGTCCATGCTTATTTTGTCGTTGCAACCCAATTGCACAAATTTCTATTTTTTCTTTGGCGACAGTAAGCAAATATATTGTTTGCCAGTACGAGTATAATACAAAATGTTAAAATAATGTCATCGTATAATTACTTTATATTATTTAACAGACAAAATATCCCAAAATTGATGTAATAAAATAAATTGTTTAATTTTTATACTTTCACGTGATATAAGTTCACTTCAAAAGAGCAATTGTATTTATATAAGTGTGAAATATTTGAAGATGGCAACACTTATACTTGAATGTCAGGTGCTGATGATTCTACTGCAGCTAGCGGTATTTGAAGTTTTGTATTTGTGTAGCCTGCTGTGATGAATATGTTTAATGCATAATACAGGCTACCGACTACAAAATGTCAAGGATAGAATAAACATGTGTATATTAGAGTGATTTTTTTAAAGACAACAGGGCAACTGGGCGGCAGGTTGTTGTCTATGCTGATTTTGTCATTGTAAACCAATTAAACTAATATCTATTTCTTTGGCTACAATGAGAAAATTCAGTGTTGCCAGTATCATACAAAATGTTTAATAAATGATATCGCACAATTATTTAATTTTATTTGACAGAAACAATACCCACAAATTGATGTATATTTATAGATGGATATTGGATTGTGAATATTATAATGTATATTTTTATACTTTTGCTTCATATACATAAGTACATTTTGAAGGAGTAAATTAATTTTTATAAATGTGAAATATTTGAAGGTGGCAATACCGAACTATGTATTTATAATTGAATATGTGGTGCACATGGTGCTGCTGCCATCTCCAAAATAATTAAGTAGCTGGCTACGAGGCGACAAATGCTGCTAGCGGCATTTGAAGTCGTTTGTTGGTGTAGCCTGCTGTGGTGAATGTGTTTAATGCTTTACGTTTTAATATAATTTTTAGAGAAATTCAGAGATATGTGCCTTTTTTCTATGCGAGAGGTAAATGCGATAAGTTTACAATTTGGTACAAGGTTCACCAAGATAAATTTAAGGTTGTGTGAGTGAGCGAAACACACAGGCTGGAACAATTAATAAAAGTAATTCTTATATTATTTTTTTATGAAAGAATAGTTTTTTTTAGAAAACCGTTTCAACAAAAAGTAATAAATAAACATTATTATTCACTTTAATTTTGAGTTTAAAACTACTAAAATCAAATTTGTGAGCAAAAACAATTTTTTGTTGTTTGTAGGCAAAAGCATTTTTTAACATAAACAGCATACATAATAAATTTCACGCAGTGCGTTTGAGAAAAATTAGTAGAGAGATAATCAAAAATGTTTTTCAGATAAGACTAAATGAAAGAGAATGAGATTACGTGTGAATTCGGTTTGCGAAAGTTTGTTACATGATGTTCACCCATGATTTGGTACAATATTGAACGTATTACAAGGAAAATTTTGAGAGATAGATTAGATATTCTCTCCCTAAATGACTAAAGGTGAGAAAATAGGAGTAAGTACCATGTGCGAAATGTTTTCAAATATTCCTTTTTTATAGCTTCAAGTTTCGACTCAATAAAAATTATTTTATGTATGTACTAAACGCTATTCAACACGACCTCATCGTTCCAAAGAGATAAAAATTAGAGAACATCTGAAGTTACTGCCGTAGATTTTATTATGGGCTTTGATAATTTGACAACGATTTTTCCTAAAGTTGCGGACTTATTCTGTTTAATCATTTACATGATTCTTTCCTTTGCTCGCATATAACTGAGTGCGGGTAAAATTAGATGTGAAAGAAAAATACGAAAACGCATTAAAGGGTATCAATTCTTCGATTAGGTGCCAGTTTTCTTTCGCACCCCAATATAGAGTAACTTTCATATGGATAATTTTCTACTTTCCACAAATTTATGTGCTCATTCAGTAAGAAGATTTAGGACGTTTTGTTTGAAAATACCTCTGAGTTCTTGTTTTTGAATTCTCTCCCCATATTTATAAAATTTTAAATGAGGTTGAAATGTTTTTTTTTATTTCAAATGTTTCATACAAAATTTTCCTAAAATGAATTTCAAATTCATTTCTTCAAAAATGGTTGTTGTCTTTGATAATGAAACATAAAAATATTATTACCATGTTTTTAAAACATAAAAATAAAATTAAAGTATTATACAATAGTTTAAAAAATATATGAAATAATATGTGTTGGAACAAAATCATAAAGCAAATACACGAACCTTCTAGTAGAGACAATAAATAATTATTGTTTTAAAGAATCACAACTGCGACTTTTTTTCCTCCATAGACAAGACGACACAATCGTCGAGCAGAATTAGATCATTAGTTCGTATCAGGTTATTTTTTTTTATTGAGTGCAAATTTTTTCAGTTTAAAAAAAGACTAGTGTTATGTGGCAATGCTAAAAATGCTCAGTAATGCTTGCCACATTACGATTAATCGACAAACAAACGAAAATTTTTTGCAAATAATTTAATTTAATTATCATAATTCGCGCTGTGTGAGAAATGTGTCGTCATAACAGACCCACCAAACAGGCTATTCCTTCCAGCTGTTGTGACCAAAATTCGCTCCTGTTTATAACATTAATCCACCAACCCGTATGTGAAGAGTGATAATGCTGCTGCATCAGGCAGTGTCAATGCAGATCAGAATATATTAATTCCTCACCCTTTACAATAAATGGACTTTTGTTATTCGACCATCTGGAGGCTTACAGGTAAAAACATCAGTAGCATACCATATCAAATACACATGCTGCAAGAACTGTAGCCAGGTTGTTTGCTTGGTGAATGCTTCTTTGAAAAGTTGGATAAAGATATTTTTTTATCGAAAAATGGTCTTCAACGGCGAAGCTCTTTTTTAACTCAATGAAAACGTCAACAAACCATATTGTCAAAATTTCATGCGAACAGCAGCCAGAGACATTTCAAGAGCTACCATTGCAACCGAGAAAAATGCATTATTTTGTGCGATTTGTTGGCCGGCAACTTCATTGGGCCGTCCTTTTTCTAGAACGTGGAAATCCGCAACGTTACAGTCAATGGATCAAGGTATTTTGCGATAATTAACGACTTGTTTCCCAAAAAAAAAGATTTGGACTTAGTTGATATATGAAACATGATGGTATCACGTGCTGCAAAGCATAAGAATTTTGATTCCGATATTATATCCACAATTATTCATTTAACGTCGTAAGATACTTTTTTCGATACAATTATTTATTTCTCCTTCCATCCTCATTTTTCGTCCAGGTTAGCACGAAGTTATATTACTCTACCTACATATTTAACAATCACTTCTCTGTTTTTGTTATAAACTCTTTTTTAAACAAATCTAGAACTGTGAATACACATATTCTATCTTCTTAGCTGAACTTATGGCAAACTTTTGTATCTTTATATTTCTTTTTCATACACAAGCTGCCATTACAGTTTGCATCTTCATATACACCTACATACATACAAGTAATATAAATTGTAAAACTTGAACAAAGTTTTAATTTTTCTATTCTGACTTTTTCTTTGCTTTATTTCATTTTAAGTTCTGTGGTTTTTTTTCTATTGCTATGAGTTTTTCTTAAACGTAATATATTTCATGCCAGTTTGACTGCAGTCATAAAGGTTGACTTTATTTCGCTGGTAAGTGCAACTGTGCGTATGAGTATCATTGAAATAATGTTTTTACCTCAACTACAGTTCATCTTAGTCAGGGAGAAACAAATACATACATGCACTGATTCCCACTCCTCCCCTGTAGTTCTGATGGCTGCTAATAAGCTGGTATGGGTTTAGCTAAATAAGCTAAAATTTTACTAAATTACTTCGAGTTAGGTAGGAATTCGCGTTGCAGGAATTAATTTGTTATTAAACTTAGACTTAGAATTCTTATTGTAAATACACTACTATTGGGCTGCATTTCACGAAGTTTCTTAGATTTTTTTTATTACCTTTTCTTGTTTTTCCATGTATTTTAATTTTATTTTTCTTGTGAATAAGTTGGTGGCAACATGAAATCCTTAAGTGTAACACATGGAATTTTTTTCTTTTCCCCCTTGTTATTACTTTTTTTTTGTTATCTTCATTTCTTTTTTTTTACTACTTGTATTATTATTTGCTATTATTTCTTAAGTGAGACAAATAATTTATGTGGTTGTAAGTGTTGTAAAAGTATTAAAGCCGAAAGAATGAATTTGAATTTTTGAACTGCAAGTGCAACACTCGTTATATCATTAACTGAAATAGTTAACACGTTGACTACAAAACCGAAGGACCTGGGTTCGAGCCCTCTAACTAACAATGTCATTTAATTACAGCATTACAGATTTTTCTGCTTTTCATTAGTGTGCCTTTGTTGTAGGAAAGTTCAGGTGATGAGGACAGGTATAAGGATGTAGAAAAATAAGATGAGTTTACCTGAATATAAATTATTTGCTGGAGTTGGTATCATTTTCAAAGCCTACTAAGCTTACGTTTTCTTTTGTGATTTTTAAAAATATTATTATTTGTGAATCCTCAAATATTTTTTGAAACTTTGTACACAAGATAAGAGGTTTGTGATTGTTGGAAGTTTGTGGTTGAAGTCTACTCATGAAAATAAAAACAGGCTTGACCACCAGCAAATAAATTTCAATTAGCGTATTCATTTTTTTTTTGTCCAAATATCTTTGTTTCATTTAAAAAAGTCATGGACTTATTGAACCGCCCTTATGTAAGTGTCCTTTGTTTCGATACTAAAGGATGACATAAAGTAAACAGAAATATTACTACATTGCACTCATCTAAATTTTAGTTTTGTCATCAAATGCTTTTAAAGCAGTAGAAGCAGCAACCGCTACAGCAACATTAACATCAACGACATCGTCATTTATTAAATGCAACCAAACTATTTTAAATACATTTGTATATTTATTTAGATTTCTTTCATATTTGTGTTTTTTTTTTCTTTTTAAATGTTACAAAAATATTTTTTATTTAAAAAAGAATTTTTTATTTGTTGTATATTTATTTTATTTTTTTAGAAAAAAAAACAAGGTCTTTATTTTCTAAAGAATTTAGTTTATTTTAAATGCATTTCTTGTATGATGACATGAAATCTAAATGAAAGATGGAAAATACAATTTGATAGGGCAAAAAGGTTTATATGTGAGAGAAATGCTGAAAAAAGTAAAAAATACTGCTTAATTTTTTTTTTTATTAAGAAATTTGTACTTAATAGTAGACGAATTTTCTATGCATTCACATCATGCTCCCTCTTAGCCCCAACTCAGCGTCTTTCTTTAAGCATAAACTTTTTTTCTTTTCTAGAGCATAGACTAAAAGCTATTTCTGTCCGTAATTTTCATTAAGAGAAATGAAATGAAATTGGATTTTATCAAATGTTTATTTCTACAAAAAGGATTCTAAGTTTATTCACTAAAATGTTTTAAATTCACTAGAATAGTATTTCAGTTAAACGTAGAAATCATTATTTATTAACGTTTGTTTGGAATAATTTGGAAAATTTTATTATTTAAGAATGTCAAGATGTTTTGTTGCAATTTAGATTTTAAACGTTATATTACAATTTGACATACAAGCACTTTGAAGCTTAACTTTTCATAACGTAAAAAATCTCTTAAAGTTAAAAACCATTATTTAACTTTAAAAGTATTTTTCACTAATAAAAATTTTAAACTAATTGTTAGATTTAAAAAAAATTCCGATAAATAGTGAATTCTGTATTTGATATATGCAATGCAAAAATTAACTGAATCTACAAATTATAAAATATGATTTCTTTAATTAAATTCACAGATACGTCTGGTACATCATTTTTTTAAGAAAGTGTCATCAGCTTAAAAAATTTAAAAATATTTAGGGGATAGGCGACCAAATATAAACGAAATTTTTTTTACACGAATAATCAAACAAGTTTTTTTATTCGAACAATCCCAAACATTTTTTTTTATTTAAGGATTTGCACATATTTTTTGTTCGAACAATGTTCTTACTCAATTAATAGAATAAATTTTTTACTCGAATCTTTTTTTATTTGCCCTAACAAATAAACTTTTGTGTCGAATAGTCGATTACATTTTATGAAATTTATGATGACCTTGAAACCCTGAATAGATACAATGGTGTCTATTCTGAAATACGCGTCGACTTGGTGAAACTTAAATGGAAAACAAAAACAAAATTGTGTAAATGTAAAAAATTTGTTTTTGTTTCTCATACAAAAAAACGCGTTGAAATTCTCACGTTTATTGCATTTAAGATATGTATGGCAAACAAAAACCATTTTTGAAAATTTGTTTATATTTTAATGCAAAGTTTCACGTCTTCGACGCGTTTTCCAGAATAGCCCCCAATATCTATAAAACCACATGAATTGAATTTTTTTTTCAGAATAGGGTTAAATTGTTTGTTTGAATAGTTCGGGGCGTTTTGAATTGTAATTTTTATATTGAATTTGAATTATATTTTGAATAACCTTTTTGCTTTATTTTCTTTTTTGTTAAGCTCCAGCTCGTTTTTTTAAATTGTAATTGTAATTGTAATGTTAACAAACTACTAACGAAATATTGAAAATAAATAAAAAACACCATAAGATAATTAATATTTGAATAATATACACAGCAGTAAATATTTCTCATTCAGTTTATTTTATATGAGAGAGTATAAAAAAATTACCAGGATGCAGTTGTAGATGCAAAGTAGAAATGCCAAAAATACAATAAAAGTTTATATTTTTGGAAGAAAGTCTTAAGTATTTGACTTCATTTCCGGCATTTAAAGTATTTCAAGGCTTTAAGGAAAAATTTATGATGACACATAGGACGGATAGAAGAATTATACAAGACAATCAGGAATGGCATAAAGTCTCACTTAAACTACTACTAAACTAAACTACACTATAAATCAATACGACTGAGCCTTCGGAGTGAAAAATTGCTTCTAAGAAATTTGATTTAGGGGCTATTCAAATTTTACATAACGCTATTTCCGGGGTTTTTATCCCTTCATTAGTACCGTTTTTTACAATATTTTCAGTATAAATTTTGTAAACCTTAACAAATGCTTAATCCCTTGTAATATGTGAATAGGACCTTATTAAAATTTGTATCGGCTGCTTTAGAAATTTCAGCAATTTTTCTCACCTCTTCTTCTTTAGGTTTTAGAAAATTATTTGAAAAACCACTTTATTTTACAAAATCTAACGTAAAAGTTATTATGAAAAGATATGCACGTATTATTGATGTAACGAATGTCAATTTTTGATATTCGCGAATACGAAAAAGAATACTAGTATTTGAAAAGATATTCGCGAATACGAATACAAATATTATATATGAAATCTAAGGACATTAAATTGGGGCTCTATTTACGCCTGCAATATGAAAAATGAAAAAATTTTTATGAAAAGGGATTTCACACTCTTAAAGTTAATAAAAAGTACCGAAAATTTTAATGATCATCATTAAATAATATTTGAAAATGATACAAAGCACAAATTTCTATAAAAAAATTAATATATTTGTACAAACAAATTTTTTTTAGTAATATATTTAAATTTAAATTTATTTAGATTTTTTTAGTTTCTATGGAAAAATATTCGTATTCGTATTCGCCTGAAAATGTGGTAATATTCGACAACTCGAATACGAATACGAATATTCGTGCATCACTAGCAAGTATGTTTTAAAAATCTTGTCGGTTTTAGATCAATGCGGCCAATAAAACTTTCCACTTAAACTAAAATTTTTGGCTTTCTTGAGGTTATTTATAACGTCTTACAACACTGCTTAAATACTAATCCTGATATAAATTTCTTCCAAAAAATTTGATTTCAACAATTTCAAAGACGGGTTCTTTTATTTGTCTTGTTTGTATGAGAAGAAAAATAATAATTATGCAATAACCATCAGAGGTCACTCTTACGAAAATCATAAAGTCAAATGTAAGATGGTTGTTTACGAAAATTAAACACTCAATAAAATATTTATGAAACCTAAAATCACACTTGGAAAAAATTATTTTAATAAAACACACACACACACACACATCTAATCCATTACACTTTCAGGCATATGCATTCGAAATGAGCACATCATTGAGGAAAGCACGTAATGTTTTAAAAGGCGAAAATAAGACTTAGAAAAGCAAAGAAATAGAAAATGTTTAAATAGTTAAACCATAACAAGAGTATGACAAAGATTGAAAAGAGTTTAAAATTTAATTTTTAATTTTAATTAAATGCTTTTTACAAGTATTTTTTTTTATCAAAAAAGTAAATAAACCTTAGGCCAACATACTTTTTTGTATTTGTATATTATATATATACATATAATCCTAAAAGGAGGAGGGTAAGAAAACGTTTGCAAAGAAGGTTAGTATGTACATATATACACAAAAAAGTGTTTTGAATGATTTTGTAATAATAATTAAAATATTTGTAGTATCAATGAAAAAATTAATTAAAATTTCACCTATAAACAATTTGATAATATCAATTAAGTTTTTTTAGTCAAATTAATTAATACAATTAAAAATTTAAATAATGCAATCAAATTCTTAATTGAAAATATTAATTGGTGAACACTTTTTTCTGTGTATGCTTGTATGTATTTATGTATGTATTTATATATGTATGTATGTGTATTCCTTTGCGGCACTATATATATAATATATATTGATGATTCTTACGTCAATTGGTTTGACTTAATACTGAGAGTGTCACTTAAGATATTTCAATTGTCAAAATTCAATACTTTGGCCAATACACACAATTTTGTAAATACGAAAAAATAACAAGACAGCGAACTATATAAAAATGGGTATCATTCGACGGGTATTTTAAATCACTTCCACTTGGAATGACCACTTAGGATATTTAACTGATCAAAGTTAGTCACAGTCGAGTTTCTATTTTTATTTTTTGTATAAAAACTTGTTGTTTTTAATAACATACATATATGTATGCATATTAAAATATGTATGGGTGTCGTCGATGAACCGACAGTTATTCTAAATATTTTCCGGTATATCGTTAATTTTTCCTGCGAATAAGATTCTTCTTTATCAAACAGGCTGCAAAAAAGCAGCAGGTTGTCAGTTCATCTGTATTTTTTTAGTTCAGTTAATCTATAACTCTTTAATTTTGCGGCCAATTAAAAAAATCTTTTTTTGCCTAAGAAGGTATAGTTTCTATTTGGTCCCATTAAAAAAAAAACAAAAGTGGGTAGGGTGCCGCATATTAAAGGCGTTATTCAAAAAAATTTAATTTGGGCTTACAGAACATTTAATAAACAAATTTTCGTACAAAATTTGTTTTGTAAACCTTTGGTAAACCAACATAATTTTATTTCTTTAAAGTAAATGTTTTTTTTTATTTTATGATTTTTTTTAAGAAAATAATCTTGAACGAAAAAATGGGAGAACCATGCCCATTTAATTATATATTATATTTCGTGTGCTTTTATTAAACTGTAAGTGACACGATCATGCATTGAAAAAAATAGTAGTAGATTATTTGTACTTGTACCCATCCGATTCCTACTAAGATTAAGCAAAAAGTTTGGGCTCTTGGAATGGATAAGACAGTGAATAAGAAAATCCGCACTGTCATGCCCATGGACAGTATTGTCTTTAATGTTCTTTTAATTAATACATTCCTTGAAAAACACTTTGAGCTCTAAAAGTGGTGATATCTTGCATTTAGAAATGTGGGTGGGCATGATAATATTTGCATAAGTTATTAGCAGAAAAAATAACTAATAAAAAAATAAATTCTTTTCCTCACTACTTTCCAAAAGTAGGTTAAATTTTTTTAAACGGTCTTATTCCTAGTTAAAATTATTTATATTGCTGTGCAAATATTTAAAAAAAAAATAGTGATATTAAAATTTATCACTACGAAGAAATGAAAATTACTTTTCATAAAATAAATTTTTTCTTTCTGGAATATAATTCATATTAAAAATTTTCATAATTGAACAATTTTATAGTCTTCATGAAAAAATAAAATATTTAACTATAAATCAACGCATATAACAGCAAGAAAAAAAAATTCAAATATCCTTTAATGCAATAAATAGGATTTTATACTTTTTTAAATTACACATGCTACAATAGCAGCAGCAATAACGTTATAAAATATATTTGATTCGAGCATTAATATTTGCATATATTAATGAAACACAAACATGTTTCCATTGAAACGCAAAACACCTCCCAACCGAGAAGCATAAAAATATTACTTTTTTCCTCGCAAGGTATCCTTAATTTTTGAGCTGTAGCTTACGAACAAATAAAAAAATGTAAATGTATTTGCAAAATTTAAAATATTTTATTTATATTTTAATTTACCAACAGCATTGGTTTAATATTTTTTTTTAACTTTCAATTTATGCTCATAATTGTAGCTTGTTTGTGGAAATTGTATTATAATACAACTACTAGAACTCGTTAAAAATATATTTTATTTCGAATTTGTTGTTTCTTTAGGAGATTTTATTCCCTTTTTGTTTGGCATTTGTGCTACTCATTCATTTTAATATCAAAATAATTGCAAATCAAATGTAAATATTATTTTTTTCCAACTTATTGTTAGTAAAAACTTATTTTGTATAAATTTTTTGTGTGCACATTATTGCTGCACATAATTCAAATATGCATATGAGTATGGGTATATTTAATATATTTTTTATTTCTTCCAATCATGCAGTGAAATAAATCCACATACAAATATACATACATATGAACATGCCTTCAGGTCATCAACTACACATAACTTCCTAAAATTTCATCATCATCCTGGTTATTTTAATCGTATGAAGTTGATGTAGAATTTTTATTTAAAATACATAACTAATTTTATTTTTAACTCTTACGCAAAAACAAAAAGCATACGAAATTTAGTACCGAAAAAAGTTTGTCCTGTATGTGGATAATAATTTAAAAAACAAACCTTAGTACAAGTTAAATAATTTTATATTCATATAATGGCAAGAGCTACACTGGGGTTAAAAAAAATGACACGCAAGTTCTAGGCTCTTGATATTTTTCTTTTAGAATAATATTTAACATTATCGTGAAAAAAGACAAACACTTTATTCCTTTGAAATTTTTCTTTCCCTCTAACAACAATTTGCCATCGTGAATTTTTGTTACATTCAAAACATATGTTGTGGTTCAAACCCATACGCACTTAAATATGAAAAAATAAAATCGTTGGAACGAAAATGCAAATTATAAAAGAAAGAATAAAAATATTTAGAATTTGTGGAATTTTATGTAACAATGGGAAAAAAGAATTAACAGAAATAGAGCAAAAATAAAAATAAAAGATGAAAATAATGAAATACCTCAAATTTTTTGAATTTGTTTACAATAAAAGAAATTGATTTCAATACAAATTCTTGATGTAGTATTTTTTTTGTACACTGTTATGCCCTCAATTATTATTATTCCATTGCTGTTTGAGCTTAACGCTGTTTCTGTATGATATAGAAGCACAAATTTCTACAACATCCCAGTAAAAAAAGAGACTCCAAAAAAGTCATAAAAATGTAGAGTTTACGATGCGGAATTAGTGCAGATTTCGATCCGATCTAATGATTTTTACATAGGGTTGTCATTGCAAGAAGTTTTCTGGTCACTGAATTGGAAGCGATATTAAGAAAAATTCCCTTTTTTGTGTTCTATGATAATATTTTCATCTAGGAAAAATGGTAAATAGTTGCCTTTTTTAACAATTCGTTCCTTTTTATACGAATTTAAGCCCGAAACAGTGGTTTCATGTAAATTTAAGCAAATAACTTTTAAATTTTAATAAAAATAAATTTTTTTTAAATTCTGGTGAGTATTTTCTAACACTATGGAGGAGTTACAAGGTTTTGTGTGACTAAAATAAGCTTCTACATGGTTTTTTGCTCACTCTCGGCAAATTAAAAATATCGATTTTTTGGAAGCAATGAAAATGGACTATCACTAGAATGACTTCCATTTTTCTTCACTGGGATATATTTGTTAGTCTTCGCAAGAACAGCAGAGCATCTCTGCTCAATAATTTTGCTATTTCGTCAGAATTTTTCAAGTAACGTCCACCTGTTGGATGGATTTGCCAACATTATTCGCAATAATAGTTCAATTTGCTTTTTTAATTCTTTGAATAATTACACTGTTATTGAAATAATATATAATAATAATAGTTTTAACAAATAATATTGGCTTGTTACAAGGCAATTTCGTATAAGGTATAATCAGCTCAATTCGCTTTGGGAAATTTATACTTGAAATGTTACAAAAATCTACTGAGGAATGTGTCTTGTGTGTCACCTGATCCCTTGCGACCACCTAGTTTGGATTCGCCTTGGCTTCTTACTTACATTTTTTTTGAGAGTTCACCGCTTAAAATTGTAGCTAAGAAACATTTTTAAAATGGCGACCAAACTCCCAAAAAAAATATTTTTCAAAGTTGCCAAATGTTCATGTGAGCAAAATTTACGATTGCGGTATTGTGAACAGGGGACAAAACTCGAAGAAAATTTTATTCAAAATACGGATGATATTTAATATAGTAAAATGGTCTTAGCGTAGTCAACAGAGTTGCCAGATTTATTGAACAATATCAGAAAATTCTCTATAATAAAATTTGCTAGTTCGCAGAGTAACCTTTTTATTTTTAAAATCTTTCTGATAGCTTAGCTATATAAAAATATTTAAATAAAATTATTTTTGAATGTGCATATCAACTTTTACATACATAAAAAAGTTCACTTTGTTCGCAAGTTTCTTTACTCAAGCGCTAATAGAAAAGATTTAGGAACTTTTTGATATTATTTTTCTACTGTCTGCCAACTTCAGTAATAATCAATAAAATTAAGTTAGAAGATTTGTGAAATCAGTTATAATGGACAATTATTCAGGTTTAGCTGTAGCTACTTCGAAATACCCTCTGAAAATTTTAGTTTATCTTGAGATAATTTTTGGCCGCACTGTAATTTATGTTGACAGTATTCAAATATTTTAAATATTCATAAAAAGTAACTGTAAGCGGAAATCGTTTACATAAACAAAGAATATTTTGTCTGTAGAATATTTAAGGTGGAAAACAATCAGTTCTTTCTTAAATTTAAATGCGAATTTCTACTAAATTGAGATTAAATATTACTTAAAGCTAACAATTACGAGCTCATAGTACGTACTGAGTACACAGAAAGTTCGTTATTTATCTGTTTAAGATTCAATAAGGATGAATTTAGTATCTTTTTTTAAGCCAAACTATGCAGAAAAAATTAATGTAAAAAAATTTATAATATCGATTAAAAAATTAATTAAGGGCCTGTTTATCTAAATGCGAACGATATATTCGATCGAATATTAGTATTGGAAACAAAAACAAATTTCACTTTTTTGCTTTTGTTTCTGTATATATGATTTGAACGAGTGCTAAAGTTCATATCGCTTTTTTAAGCCAATTTACATGTGATAATTATTAATGAACAAATAACACTAAAGTAAGTTGTAAGTATTCTGACTAACACAAAGTTGAACGGAACAACTAGCCACTTTCGAAGGCCACTAAGCCTTCATCATCAGCGCTCCTTTGTGTTGTGTCCACTATGTGTGGTATCAGTTGATGTAGACTTCTGCTTTATATACGTAACTTTTATGCAAATGGAATATGTGAATTGTTTTGATTCATCGTATTTGAATTTTGCTGAAAGCTTTGTAATGAAAGCTTAATTTCACCATCTCTAAACTTACTTACTTACTTAGTCAATTTATGTTTCAGATTTTAAGAAAAATAATCTTCCTTTAATGTATGATTATTTTTTAAATTTTTAATTTTTCGACGTATTGTTGGCGTATTTTCTACTTTTTCAGGAGCCTTTATTATTTATATTATTTAAAAAAATTAAAAAAGTAAAAAATTTTTCTTTAATAAATTTAAGACTGGACATCGCAACATTTGTAAAAATAGGTAATACAATTAGAAAATATATTACGGCACAAGCACGAATTATCAAATTATTAACAATATCAGTTAAATTATTCTTATTCGAAAATGTAAATTTTTGAATAGTTTTTTCTTTTTACATGTGATATATCTTAAGGAACAAATTTTGAAAATGTGGCTTATTGTTATGGTTAAGCAATTATCTATATGCATTTCGTTTCCGCTTTTTGAACTCGTCAGTAGACTTCAACCCAAAATTTTTTTGAATTTATTAATTTATGTTTAAAGCAAGACTCTTAATACTATATTGAGAATCACAAAATATAAACATATTAATTTTGAAAGCCGAAGACCAAAATCTTCACAAAACATGCTTTCTTATTCGATTTTCGATCTATTTTATTTTTCAACACCTTTTTACAATTAGACAATTGCTTAACCATAAAAACAAGTAAATTTTTCGAATTAAATAAATAAAAACTTTATGTCAAATAAATATACTAGTACTTCGGTATTTTATTTAAGAGACAAATTATAAATTACTAGATATACCAACGGACGACAAAATCGTCCGTATTATAGAATCTAAATGTAAATAATTTTATTAATGTGCAAAGAAAATTTATCTAAACATCATACAAAATGCATTAAAACACAGCCACTCACATACTTACATACATATGCATAATTAAATAATACATGATATTAAAAACACAAACGAAATCCCTTCAATTTATTGAACTCTCTTCCTTTAAGTATTATGGCTTTCATACAATAACAAACAAGAGAAATAAAATTTAGATCAAAAGAAATACTACAAACACACACGCAATCTCATGGTTTGTTTCTTGTTTAGTTGTAAGCTAATAAATGCTTGTGTAATATGTGTGCATGTAGTAGTAGCAACTTTAAACGATTATAGCTCCTAAAATACTAAACCGATTTATATAAAATATAAATTTTGCACAGCTGTACCAAAAAACCTTTAAGACCATATAAATCTTTTTAAAATCGGTGCAGTAGTGCCAGTGTAAAAGGGATTACAAAAAACATGTTTGCCTATTAATTTTATAGATAGAAGATAGATTATGAAAACAAAACCAGCAGAATGGAACAACATGATGTTTTAAAAGACTATCACATCTTTATCATGAGCATTCGTATTGTTTGGCTTACTGTGTGTGGTTTCAATTAGTTCAATATTTTAACTCTCAATACATATTTTTTAGTGCAAGTGGAATATTTGAATTGTTTTGATTCATCATACTACAATTTGTTGAAAGCTTTTTAGGTAACGAAAGGTAAAATTTACTATCCCTAATTTATATCATTCGGGCCATAGTGTTCATTGTTCTTTACTTATATTGCATATGTTTATTTATTTTCTTGGTTTTGTTTTACTTAAGACAAACTTTTTAGGTTTGCTACTTTCTTAAGTATATTCGTTTAATTTTTCTTTAAAAGTACAAGCTATTAGTTAGTTCATAATTTAATATTTTTTTATTAAAAGAGAAACAAGAATCTTGACATTAATATATTTAACAACATATGCAAACTTCATAACACTTTTTCGTTATGTATAAGGCTGTAAGTAATTCAATTGCTTAAATAATTTTTAAATTTTTATTTGTTAATATCCAAAATATTATTTTTCACGAATTACAAAATCACTCGAGCTGTTCAAAAAAAAAAAGAAGAAATTAGAAGACTTCAAAGAATTTCAGATAATTCTTCTTTTAAATAATAATCTATGAATAGCAAAATAAGAATGTGAGTGTGTTATTGGTTTTCGCATGTGTGTTACTCATTCTGCATGATGCATTTCTTTCGCTTTTTCAATTTTAACTATTGTTTATTTTAATATGGGTATCTATTGCAGAAAACTCTGCGGTACAGAATCATAGAAAAGATAAAAAGAGCATCATATCAAAAAGTTCCTTGGGGGGAATCAGGCCTAATGTCCAGGGCACAATGAATCCGTCATACGTTAAACTTCGTCTTTTTCAACTGACAGCAAAGTACAAAAATTATTCAACTTTTAAATTTTTGCGTACGTTGAGTAGTTTGACAGATATTGATTGGTTTTTTTGGTATGTGTTTGCGTTTTATGGTAGTAAAAATAAAATAAAACAAAAGAAATAAACGTAATAAATAAAAAAGTTGAATTTAATAAATAAAATGGAGAATCAACCTACAAATGCTGCCGTCAATAAAGGACTCATTGTGCCAACCTTCTCCTACGCTGCGCTAATGTCAGTTGAAAAATGCAAAGTTCAACGTATGACGTATTCATTGTGCCCCGGCCTTAAATCCACTACTACGCTTCAACCGGCAAGACTGGCCTGTTACTAAAATTTCATAATTCTTAGCGCACATTTTTTATCATCACTTTCCTCATTGGCATAGTAAAATGATATTTTCTTTTGGGAAAAAGAGTAAAAATCTTAATTTTAAGCTCTCATTTCGTGCATATTTTTCAGTGAATATTATATTTAATATATATTTTTTTAATTAATTCTAATATTTTTTCAACAAATCGATGTTTGTGACTAATTTCTAAAAATAAAATTCTATTTTCCCCCATTGAAATTTCCCATTATTGAAGAGTTTGAAAACAGGATTTAAATAATTGTAAACATGCACAGCTAATTACGCATAAGCATCGTTGCCCACATTTAAGCTAAAAGGTAACAACCCAGTGAAAAAAATGGAAGTCATTCTAGTGGAACTACATTTTCATTGCTTCCAAAAAATCGACATTTTTAATTTGCCGGTAGTGAGCAAAAAACCATGTAGAAGCTTATTTTTAGTCATACAAAACCTTGCAACTCCTTCATAGTGTAAGAAAATACTCACCAGAATTAAAAAAAAACAATTTTTTAAAGAAATTTATGAACTAATTTTAGTCTAAAATTTAAAAGTTATTTGCTTAAATTTACATGAAAACACTGTTTCGGGCTTCAATTCGTATAAAAAGAAACGAATTTTTAAAATAGGCAACTATTTACCATTTTTCCTAGATGAAAATATTATCATAGGACACAAAAAAGGGAACTTTTCTCAATATCGCTTCCAATTCAGTGACCAGGCATCGAAAAAGAGAACTTCTTGCAATGACAACCCTATGTAAAAATCATTAGATCGGATCGAAATTTTCACTACTTCCAGATCGCAAACTCTACATTTTCATGATTTTTTTGGAGTCTCTTTTTTTGCTGGGATATTGTTATTTATTTAAATATTAATTAGTAAACCAATTCATTACATTTACATTTGACTTAAATTCCTAAATTTTTACTTATTAGATTGGTACTAATATTAAACAGCCAAGACACTCATAACTATTGAAGAAAGCATGATCCCAGTTTATTGAACAAATTTCCGTTTCCTCTTTATTTTTAAACACATATACCAGAATACTAGAACTTGTATATATAACGTCTAAAAAAGCAGAAATTAAATCACATCTATATTTCTCTACGATTATTATTTTCCTTTCTTGACTTCACGCTCAAATAATTGTAAAAAGTGTTAGCTGTAAGTGTGCTTGTGTGAACTTATCAAATATTCACAGATACACACATATAAACTAACATATAAAATGAAAGCTAAAAAAAAATATTATTTAAAAGGATTTGGTATTTATTCTAGCGTATGTATAAAGGAATTTCTTTGTGTATGTGTAACATTTTTTGCATTCCTTTTCTGATTGTTTTTTTTTTGTTATTTTATTTTTTCTATCAAAATTGTGTGTGCAGTTTGCCAAATAAAATAAAAAAATGTGAAACAAAAAAATGTGTCTGCTTCTATTGAAGCATTAATAATCATGTTGCACTGGGACTTTTTAGACTCTCTTGCTACTGCTGCTGTTAGTGGTGATCAAAACTGATTTTTTTTTTAATTTTCCCTCTAAATACTGGAACATGTGCATATTTTTGTTAATAATGAAAAAAATTCATGAAATTCATGGATTTTTTCCAAATTCTTTTCAACGAGGGTTGTTGCTTATTAAGACTGTAGTCAGTGTTAGATACATAGGGATTTCATTCAAATTTGAAGCTTCATTGGTAGAATTTTGTAGTACATATATATATATATATATATATTACTCGATTTTGTCATAAGTTGACTTATGCAGTTATCGCCCTTAAGCAAAGAAGTATTTTATGGCTTTAGTGTATAATTTTTAGACCTTTTGCCAGAAGACCTTATGCAAAAGCCAAGTTTATTTCAGATTCTAAAAGCAAAAGCTGAGTCCTACAAATTTTTAGAATTCTTATAGGCTACCCTCGTTACGCGCGCAGGGATGTTAAATATCTTATATGTTGAAATGAGTCTGGCTTATTTTCGTTGGCGCCTGAATTTCCCAGCAGACTCCTAACAGTGGCATTGTTATATGCAAAATGTTCTTTTTATTTAAAATTTCCGCTCAAGCGCAATATTGTATAAATATATGTGTAAACATATTTATGTAAACAGAAAACTCACATAAACATACATACATCTGTATATTCCCCCATACATACATATACACTTATGTATATACACATGTTTGTGTATAGTAAACAATTTCATGTTATTTGGTGTCTCTTCTTAACACGATGACAGGCGGTTACTAACAACGGGAAAATATACCCGTTTGCATAAAAGAATAAATGGTAGACAATAAAATAAAAACAAATATTTAAATGATGGCATTACAATATGGCAACAGATATCACAGCAATGATATCACAAGTAAGCTGCAACATAATAAGACTATCCAATGGAGTAAGTGCATAAAGCTTTTACCAAAAAGTTTCTTTTTTAGTAAATATATTCGAAAATACTTTTGTAAAAATAGTTTTTGCAAATATACTTTTCTAAATGATATTCCTTTTTCAAATATAATATATTTTCCACTTAGTTTTTTCACTCATTTTTTTGTAGGTACCTTTTAAAAGGTGCTTTTTAAAAGTCACATATCGAAATTATTTTTTTAAGTACTCATATGTGGTTCATCAGATTCAATAAAATATTTATCTTAAAACTCTAGAGATATCCGGGCACTTTGCTATTCCTATAAGGGTACAGGAAAGCATATTAAAAAAGTTGATTTCATATAAGTACTTATAAATTTTCAAACAAAATATTATTAAAAAGTACTTTAAAAAAATAACCTTTCAAAAAGTACCTTTTTAAAAATTACTCTTCCAAAAAGTACCTTTTCAAAAAGCGTTTCTTTAAAAATTACCTCTTCTAAAAACTACTTCGTAAAAAGTACCTGTCGAAAAAATAAATAAAAAAATAAATATTAACTTTTGGAAAAAAGTACCAAGTCAGAAAGTGCCATTTTAAAATAAATTAAATTTCAAAAGAGTACGTCTTCAGACATTATCTTAGGAAATGATAAAAAAATTATTTTTTAAAAGAATACCTTTTTAAAAACATCAACTAGAAAAATTAAAAAAAAAATAAAAATGATGAATACGTATTTAAAAAAAAATAATTACATATGCATGTATGTTTATTGTAAAAATATTTAAGAATATAATTTTTGTCTTTGCAAAAAGTACCTTTAAAAATAGTACATTCTAAGAAAGAACCTTCTTTTTAGAAGAAACTTTCTTTCTTTTTGTTTAAACGTTATTTTTTTTTGGAAGCTTAATTTATTGAAAAAGTATTTTTACATTAAAAATAGGCTTCATTTTGAAAAGGTATTTTTCAAAGGAACTTTTTAAAATTTTTTTTTTTTTTGAAAAGGTACTTCTTTGAAAAATTTTTTTGTAAAGGTACTTTTTTAAGAAAATATTTTTTCCAAAAGTACTTTTAAAAAGGGTACGTTTAGAAGAAAATATTGTTAGGGAAGGCAGCTTTTTTAAATTAGATATTTTTTTAGAAGGTACTTTTTATTGGTACTTTATTTGAGAATAGTAAGTGCTTATTAAAAAGCAACTTTTTAAAATTAATTTCTTTAAAGCATTTTTTTAAGGAAAGCGATTTTTCAAGGATGCATTTTCAAAAACTATTTTTTTAAAGTACTTTTTTAAAGAATATTTTTTCCGAAAGCACTTTTTTAGGAAGTAATTTTCTAGAAAGTCATTTTAAAAGACCCTTTTTAGACAGCCTTTCCTTTTAAAGATGCTAAAAAGTATCTTTATAATTGCTTTAAGTATAGAAATTGAAACCACTGCCTCCCAGGATTTATGTATCTTTTAAAAAATGTAATTGTCATTTTCTGGTATTAGATTTAACAGACATTTATATTAATGCAAAAAATTTCAAAAACTAAGATTTTTTTAGCAAGCTTTTTTGAAATTCGTTTAGGTTTTTCTTTGTATCATGTACAGTTAAAACTTTGCAAATTTTTTTTCCTTTTTAAGCAAGTTTATAACTTATATATAAATAAGATGTTATACATTTCGCATACTTATTGTATAGTTTCGTAAAATATGTTTACTGGGTTACTGCTAAGAATGCAATTCATACACGGTTAAGTGTACTACAATTATTGAGGAGTATTACAATATTATTAATCATACATACATATGTACGTAATTTGATATTTTAAAGATTTTTCTTTATGAAAAGAATTGCAAAAGAGAGATATTTTCATTTTTTAATGACGGCATTAAACATACAAACATTCTTACTCTTATATGTTTATTTTAAAAGATAAAATATATTATTATTGAAAGTAATGTCATCAACAACACTGCATACACCCATTCAATGTGAATAAGAATAATAGTAACAACAACAACAACAACAACTTGTTAACATTGTAACAGACAGTTTGAAATTTTATTTAAAGCATACAACTCTTTTAGCACACATTTCCCAAATAAAAATAATAATAATAATAATAATAATTGTACAGTTCCTTGAAAGAAATTCCCCAAAAAAAAATTAAAAAATAAACGGAAGAAATGCAATGTAGCATGTCGTCTGTGGCAAGAGTAATAAAATTGAACTTAATATTTTTGTTTTTCTTGTAACAGTAGCAATTTGTGCTTCAATTGCAGCAGTTGTAATACCACACACATAGATTGGTCTTGTTGTGTTGCATATTTCGAGGCTGAAATACTTTTACAACTTCGATTGAACACAAACGCACACACAAACACACTCTCTTATACATAGAGGAAGTAAACAAGGAAAAAATCTGCATATGCACATATTCATGTATGTATACTTTTAAAGTCAAGCAGAGGATAAGTTTCAATAATAGTAATCGAAGACAGTGGTGTAGCAACAGTGGAAAATTATAAAAAAAATACTTCAGAGTAGCTCAAATAAAAAACAAAAATTTAGTTATTACATTCATAACATTGAACTTGTTGGTATTTAAAGTTTTAAATGTACGCTCTTACATTTGATTTGTGGTTGGGGGGAGTACAACACTGGAAATATTTTTCACTTTATTTGTATATATTTTTTAATGTTTTTTACTATAGACAATTCATTAAATAAGAGGTCGATTTTATATATACAAAGGATTTTTATGTTTTAAAATTTGTACAAAAAAATAATTTTTGAAACACAAATTTCGTTATTTTTCATATAAATTTGAAACGATTAGAAACGAAAAGTTTCACAAAATATGTCTAAAAATGTTCGGCCTGTCCCACGATGTCACCAGCAAACGTTCGATCGACAACTTGTATTGCAAACAACACATTAGAAAATTTTTTGTTGTTTTGCAATATAAGTTGTCGATCGAACGTTTCCTGGTGACATCGTGTGACATATCGTCAAGCCCATTATTGGTTTTTAGCATATGCCAAAAAGTCGGAATGGAGAAAAACGACAAATAAAGATTTACATGAAGTTTTCTCAAAGTATACTCGATAGAATTTTTTGTATTTTCACAATTGCTTGCGACACATGTTTAAAAGAAATGTGTAAATTTTTGTGAACTTTCATGAATAAATTAAGAAGTTAATATTATTTTTTTGAAAGAAAAAAAACTGTTTTGTGCCACATACGCTACTTTTCTTAATTTATTTTCAAAAAGTAGCTTTTTGTGCTGCTGTATATTCAGAAACTTGTTGCTGAGAAAAAAATTAATGCTTGAAATTTATTTTTCTTGTTGTCCATAGAAATCAGTCGATCTGTTTAACGATGCCATCAAAATTAAACAAAAACCTTTAGTAGACATTGTAATTTCCTACTGTTAGCAATTTTTTTTTTGCGATTGTTCTAAGTTTCTGAGGTTTTGTTATTCCCTGCAGTTCTTTTCGACTTTATTTTATTTTTAGCAGTTTTGGCGATTTCTAATAAATTTTTGCTCTTATTTCCAATTTTACAACTTCTCCCGAATTTTTGCATTGTCCGAGATGAAAATGATTTTTGCAAATATTTTTCTTGACAGTTAATTTTTAAGAACATTAGACTTCGCTTTTACATATGCTGCTGTTAGCAAGTTTTCGTGAATTTTCGCAATTTTTGCGATTCTAAGAAATTTGTAGCACTCCTTATAGTTTTAGCAATTTTTATTTATGGCTTGTTTAAAATTTTAGTGTTGGGCTTGTTTTAGTATTGCGAATTTCTTAGATTTTCGCGATAGGTGTGATCTCTTCCAAATTTCTGCCTTAGAGTTTAAGATACTTTTATTAATTTCAAGACTTCATATCGATTTTTGCATTAATTTTTATTTCAAGTACACAATCCAATTTTTTTTTGCATATTATGCAAGTAATTTTTGTCGAACTATGCGAAGTTCGTCGGTCATACCAATTGTGTTTATGACATAACGGAGATGGAGCAAAACTAAAGTTAAATTTATTTTGTACGTTTTTGTATAAATAATTTGATGCAATAGCCAAAAAGTGGCGTTTGAAGCAAAACAAAAATTATTAAATCTAAAAATAGTTGAAATGGAGCAAAATAAATGCTAATCGTCTTATTCATAAACGCTTCATAACAGCTTAATAACATATTAATAAGCAAAAATAGAAAAAAGACTATTCATAAATGCTTAAACGTTTAATAAACATTTCATAACTTCGAAATTTTTAATGTAGCCTCTATTCTACCTTAAGCGTTTGTTAAACAATTATAAAGAATATTATTTTGATTTTTTCGGCCTTATGTGAGATATTCTCTGGTTTTTCTCTTCTATGTTTCTTGTTTATTTTTATGAATTTATTTCGAATAAAAAGAAAAATACATATGTAAGTATAAACATCGTTGAAAATTAAAGAAATCCCATTCATTGGCAAAAAGAAAAATATAATTATACACATAAGGGCATATGTATGTACGTACAAGCATACGTATGTTTGTATGGTACTGCATGCTAACATACATATGTATGTATGTATGTACAATAACATTTTAAAATTAAAACAAAATAGTGATGCATAATCGACCACAATAAAGTGGGTATTTGCCTACCTCTGTACTCAGACGAATATAAAAAAATATTTTACAACATTTAAATTTTTTAATTTTAAGTTAAATTTTAATCACATTTTGTGTAATTATATACTTTTTATTCGGCTCAAACAGACTACCTAGATAATCGATTCTTCGTTGTATTCATCACTAAATATAAATTGAGAGCGAAAGTGACATGATATTGCCAACATAAAATTACAAAAGAAGCAAGATCGTTTAATAGTTAATTCACTACTACAACTGATATTAATCAGTTATGAATACAAATTTTTATTAGAGCTTAATAAAGCAAAATCTGTTTCATAATTAATTTAGAGATTAAAGCTGAAATAATGAATTTTTGTGAATAAGACCGTAAATATTTTAGAAACTATAATTAATTTCGCAAAGCATGTTTTGAATTCAGAAACGAGATATTCGATATATGTATATATATATACCCTATACCTAACTTATTTTTTTAAAAAATGGTCGGTAGGTCAAACAAATAATGGGCTGACCATATATAAATTTATTTTATAAATTAATTTTCCAAAAATAATATGATTAAATGTGTTCAAGCCTACTGTAACTTAACAACAGTTTCGACTTCTGCAACATTTAGCATTCTCTTAGTAAAGTTTCTTTAAAATGCAAAAAAAACAAAAATTTTCAACATTTTATTTCGTCGTTATGTTTTTTTTTATTTCTGAAAAAAGAATGCGTACAAAAGACGAAAGAACATTCTTGGTAAAACTTTATTTTTTTTTTATTTTTTATTTGTTGTGGACCGCCACATTATTTTTGGCTGGCGCTACTTTGCGCTGCTGCTGTTGCTCTTGATTTGGCAGTTAGAGTATTTTTTATTGCAGCATAAATTAAAGCGTAAATTTTTTAATTTTTATATTGTGTTTTCTTTAAACTCTTTGAAGAAGCTATACAAATAAATTTAGCAGAATTAAACAAGTGTTGCATGCAACTTAAGCACATTGTGTAAGACTTTAAGTCAAAACGAGTATACATATTAATGTAAGTTTGTCAGCCTGTTTGACGGTTTTATTTTTAAGTGTTTAGCTTAGGTGCTTGCACATGTGTATGTGGGTTGTGTTTGAAGAGCAGAAATACATACATATTCATTTCTTTCTAACTTCATTTCAACTCGTGCGACATGCACTTGCTACATTGTAAACAGTTTTTATGTAACTTTGCAATTGCAAACCACGTAAATGTGCTTCAAGTCAAAAACTCAAAATTAAAAACTACAAATAAATAATAAAGTTTATTATTGTTTAACTACCAAAAGTAGCAGAAAGAAGAAAGCTCCCACTGAGTTTGTGTAAACTTCTAAGGCAAATGCAGTTCTAAAATTTCGCCATTATTTTCAACTTTATTTTCAATTTATTACTTATCCCATGTTTGTGTAAGACGTTTGAATTAAAAATCATGGTGTTTTTGTAATAGATTAAAGGAAACTTGTACAACTTTTCTTTAATCTATTACAGAAACGGCTAGATTTCTAACTCAAACGTCTTACACAAACAGGTGGTTAAATATTTTATAGTTTTCTTAAAGGAGTTTCTATTTCTCACTTACCTTTATCTTTTCTACGGGGAATGTTGGAAGAACCTAAGGAAGTTTCTTTGAAATTAATACGTGCTATCATAGCATGTGCTGTCTGCTGCTTTTGACCAGGCAGCAGCTGCTCAGTTTCATTTGATTCCAAATCATCTTCTTTCATTTTTTCATCAGCATTTTGGTTTTTTGTCTCATTCACTCCAGCTGCTAGCGCTGTTATTTCGCGTTGTTGTTGTTGCCGTTGCTTGTGTTGCTTTTCGCTCCTAATTTGCTGAAGTGTAATTTTATGCGCTTGTTGAGCTTTGGAGTACACATCGTCATCATCTTCATCGGCATCATACTTGCCCTTGTCTCTTTTCCACTCTGCTGTTGCTCTTTGGTTCTGGTAGACCTTTTGCCACGTCAACTCTTTTTCATTTGCCGCCGCATCTAGCGCTCTTGAAGCGGTTGTTGATGCTGCAAGTGTTACACAAAAAAACATTTCATATGAGTAATGAATTGACTGACTGACTAATTGCCTGCAAATGACGACGTTAAAGTAAGATGTTGCTTAGTCTTTTCTTTTGCCCTTCGAGTTGAAAGAAATTGTTGAAGAGCAGTTTATTACTTAATAGATTAAATTAAAAACTTTGGGTAAAAAGTACTTGGTAAAGAGCAGCAGCAAAAACCAAAGCACTTCTAATCACATTGGCAAAAGTTCTGACGTTTTTGTATTCTTCTCTGGGAAAAATAAAAAGGAAAAATAAGGTAATTAGTAATTACTTTCTCAACGAATGCAAGTTGATCGGATTGTTGCGTGGTGTTTTAAGCAAAAAGTAATTTTTAGTTCTTAATTTACAGACACGGACACGGAAATTTTAAACTGACAGCACTTCTTTTTTCCGAAGCACAGTGAAAGTTATGCCCTAATACTGTTCGAAGGTTATATCGTCTTGTCTATGACGAAAAATCCGCAGTTGTGATTCCTTAAAACAATTATTATTTATTGTCTATGCTAGAAGGTTCGTGTATTTGCTTTATGAGTTTGTTCCAAACATTATATCCTAAATATATTTTTTCATATGTATTTCAAACTATTGTATGATACTTTAATAAAATTTTTATGTCTGAAAAACATGGCAATAATATTTTTGTTTTCATTACCAAAGAGAACAACAATTTTTGAAGAAAATAATCTGGAGAATTCAAACACAAGAACTCAAAAGTATTTTCAAACAAAAAGGTCTTCTTACTAAATTAGGGCATTAATATTTTTTACAATACATCCGTTAACCATTAAATATGTGCAAAAAAGAAAAAAGTGTTTAAATCAAGATAAACTAATTTGGAGTTGCGAATTTTTCGATTTAACTGTAAAAGAAATACATTTCTGAAAATATGCTTGAAAGCTCAATAGTGCTTTTTTGCTAAAGAGTTAATTGTAGCTTAAGCACTTTTTCTTTATTTCTTTTATTTTTTTTATTTATTTATTTCCCTTAGACCTTAAGAATAAAATTCTTTTAAAGTCAAAAGAAATATCACATAATGGATTATTTACCATAGAAATTTTAGAGTTGCATTATAATAATATTTGTCACATATCGTCTTATAAAATCAAAATAGCAGTTCCTTAAAATAAATTCACAATCGTCCATTTGATTGGTGTGATATAATTAAAGAAAACTTACAACTCAGAACTTTTTTATCTGAATGTCTTGAAAATATCGATTTTTTAATTAATGTCTAAAATACTTCCGTCCTAATTCATAAAAAATATTTTTTTTGTTTTTAAAAGGTTTCTAAGAAGAATTTCCATACATTTTCATAATTTTTTTGAATAGTCCTTTTACAAACTAAGAAGAATTTTAAGAATAAGACAGTTTAAAGTTTAAACTTTAAATTTTACTTATGCCTTTTTTTGCTTTTATATGACGATATATTGAATTCATGAATATAATAAATTTATCTTAATATTTAAAAAGCTCAATATGCTTCTAATACTCACATTTGTCCATTTGTTTTTTCTCTTTCTTCAAACAAAAATAAAGACTTCAACGACTTTATCAACAAAGAGAAAGAACAAAAATTTACATATTTCACTGTATTGAAGAGTATTATTTTAAGAGTAAAACAGCTGTTAACTATTTCATGTGCGATTAATACTGATAAGTACGGAATCACTTGAGATGGAACAGTGCGTAAATTCTTCACTCACGATTAGGCACGTTAACGGAGAAGTGTTTTGCAAATACCATTTCGGACATGATATTTCTCTCGCGAAGAGAAGTTCAAAAAATATGATTGTTATGAAAAATTTACTGAGTATGGAAATAAAAAGAGAATTTATGGTACAAGGTGAATTCAGTATCAGGTGAGCTTTTCTGTCCAGCTGATTATCAGCTTTTGATGCCAAATTGAGCAATTTGCACCATAATTTAAAAAGTTTGCTTAGAAATCTTCTGACAGATTCGTTTTATAGCATAACAAATTACATATTGTCTCAAGCCACTGACTTTAAAAAAACATCTTCAAGTGTGCTGTAAAACAAAATTTAAAAATGTATGCAAAGTTATTGAAAGCAAATTTTAAAATTTTTTTAAAAAATTAATATATTTAACAAAAACATCACAACTTTTATAGTTTTCAAATCGGTTTCTTGTTTGAAAAATTTTTCTTCACATACTTCATTATTTAATATAAATATTCGACAATCGTATTTTAAACAATATTTAACTCTAAGTTTGAAGAAAACATTTCCTTTCTAAAAAATAATCGTTTTTATTGCTTCAAGCTCTTAAATAAAGCACTACGTGTTTAGTCACCTTCTGAAAGATAGTCCGGTTAAAAAAAATTTATATTCTGCACATTTGTTCAAGGCTAGTGGTGCTCTATTACGCTTAGAATTTCTAGTCTCACTCGTTTTCATAGTCACGTACTAGTCAAGTGAGTGGTAACCATCTCTAATCGGCACGGGTGCATCTACATATATATAAACGTTTATACTCGTATGTATGTATAAACATATACATTATACATATGTATGTACATATGTATGTATGATATTAAAACAATTTTATTAAAAACTTTTTTGAACATAAAAAATTATATTGGTTTATTTAATGCTTCACAATTTTATATTTATTTTTTTCACCCTTTTGCCGGCAAAAACAAGAAACACTAATTAAAAACAATTTTCATTTATTATTGTATTTATAAATATATGTAATTATTAATTAAAATTACTGTGCGCATAACATTCGCGTTAACTCGCTTTTTGTTTTCGCTTTTCTTTTATTTTAATCTAAACGCATCAGCACTTTAATAAAAACTAATTGCCGAGCGAAAGAAAACAAAACCAATTGTACTCTTAAGGCAAATTCTTTTGTAAAAAATATTGTTTTTTTATTGATATAAATAAAGAAAAAAAGTGTTTTCTATTATATTATACCATGTACTTTAGAACAATATTTGATTGCTATTGAAATTTATTTTAAACAAAGTTTTCATATGCTCTCGAGTAGACAAATGATTAGAAATTTCTCTCAATTCTCTCTATAAAAAAACCACTCAATTGCCAATGAAAGTTTCTAATTATTAGTGTTTTTTTTTTAATTATTACTCAATATTAAAGACTCTTAAGCTCTAAACACTTAGACGACAGCAGGCAGCAGACAGCAAAGTGTCAAAAATAAAATACATGTGTTTAAATGAAAACGATTATTTTGACGACATCACAGCAGCACGACTACACAACAGCATTTGCTGCTGCTGCCAACTTAGACTAATTTCTATTTTCGTGAACAGCAAAGAGCAAATGCAGTGCTGCCACTATAAATATAAATTGGAAGAAATAAGAGCTTAAAATTTTTCGTAATATTTAAAAGAAAATAACATTACAAAATTAAAATTATGAAATAAATTGATGTGTTTTTACATTTTTACGTGATATTAGTACGTTTTGAGTCAGTAACTTTAATTTTATTTATGTAAAATATATATCTGGCAGTGTTGCTGCTGCCTTCAAAATAATTATGTAGTTGACTACACGGCAGCATTTGAAGCCAACTTCATTTGAAGTCGTGAAGTTGTGAAGTCTGCTGTCGTCTAAGTGTTTGGAGCTTTACTTTACTGCCAGTTTATAGAAGCCATGTAAAAATTCTCTTCTGCCTATTTGTATTGAAAACAAAAACAAAGTACTCGAATTTGTTTTTTTTTTCAATATAAATAGACAGACTAGAATTTTTACATGGTTTCTATAAACTGGCAGTTAATAAAAGGTGTCATTTGGAAAAATATAAAACAAAATCATACTTTTAGGATGTAAAGTAATTTTCACTAAATTCAGTGGCTAAAACTCGTACATAATGAAATTTACAAATTAAATTTTTTTAGTTCAATAGAAATTTTATGAACAAGCTTTCTTTTTCCATAAATATTTTATTTATGTATAAATACATCTATTTATTCCGGCATTTTGTTTTTTTATATGTATATTTAAATAACCTGTCGTTAGCAGATTTTTAAATTAATTTTTTTTTCGTGATATTTTTTATCAATACTATTTTTCAATAAATTTTTATTTCACATCAACGACATCGTCATCATTGTTATTCATTTAGTGCCTACAAAAATAGAATATACATGCGATATTTTATAAACATACAAAGCAAATCCCAAAAGAACTATAATCATTGGCGTAGCTGGACATCTTTTTAAGGGCAAGTACAAAAATAGAGTAAGCATAAATTTATGTATAAAGGATCATTATGGCTATTGAGTTAAGATATGTAGTTGTTGTCTGCCTCTTTCTCGTTCTGTTAAGATTCATATGGCCATGTTTATCCTTGTTGCCATTTCTGCATTTTAATTCCTAGATTTAGCATATTCTGTCAAGTTAAAAAAAACTGCTAAGAAACCTATGGAAACATTTTAGGAAATATTTTAGACAGATTTTGCATTTTCCCATAATCATAAGCTGGCATCACTGCTAATTGTACACACTAGAGAGCTGCTTTAGCAGTGTTGAAATGTAAATACGTTTTGTTTTTTAAATGCATTGTCGTCGCATGTATTTTACTAAATGCATGCAGATGGATGCATTGATGTTCGTGTATATGAGTGTTTACAAGCGATATCGCCAGGACTTCTTGTTCGTAACAAACACTCTAAAGAAGTAGTGTCTTCACCTTTGATGTGTGTATGCTTGTTATTTTGCATATTGTACGTTTAAATGTGTATGTGTCAGATGTAGATGGTGAGCTATTATTTTTTAAGGGTGGTTTTTTAAAGTAAGCGCACACAACTAATGACTATGCAAGTGTGCGTTTATATGTGCACAGAAAAATAAAAGGTCATACACACACACGTTGTGTGTGACGTTTATATAAGTGCCTATACGTAGGAAGAATCACGCATCACAAATTCTTTAGTCACGAAGTATTTGCTTCTTTACTTCCATACCTGCAATAACTAAAACAAATGTCTTGCAAGCAGTGTTGTTTAGCGATTTTTTTTTCGAAAGACATCCCTGCAGTAAAGCATTTGAAAAATCTGACATGCCCTTAAAATTCTTTTAAAAGGTCTTTTGCAGCGGTTTAGTACACACATATGCGGGATCAAGGTCTACAAAAATTTTGCTACACAACAAACTACACACATTTGGCAGAAATTTATACAAACATGAAGTAAAGTAAATGGTGCCCACAACTTTTAACGGTTTAAACACGTAGACACAAGAAACAGATCTGGATAAATAGACCTTGTCGGGGTTTCAAAAGGTAGTCTTAAGACTCATAATATTTTAAATTATTTTAATATAATTCTTTTTGCTTTTGTTTTTTTCTTACAAACAAAAATTTTTTAAGCCTTATGACACTATGACACTTAAGACTGACGTTTGAATACCCTAATAATATTTACAATTATGATAATAAAAAAAAATTTTGGTTTAAAATATGTAAAATTTCACAAGTAAAATATAAACTTAAAAAGATGAGTACTTTTTCCCACAGACAAATTTTTGTGAATAATTTTCGCCATAAATTGTCAAAATACTTCGCAATCGTATAAAGTTTATTAATACCAATTGTTCACAAATTCGGAAATTTGCATGTGAATTTTTATTTCTGATAATCCTGGATATGACCTGAATTCGCATCAGATGTTATTTTTTAATTGATTCTTGTGCAGGAAAAATTCTTAAAATAAATTGAACCAAGTCTCACATCAAAAAAATACTTCATGCATTATTGGCATTAAAGAGCCAAACGCAGAACAAAAATTAGAATATACTGCTTCAAAAGTACATGAAAGCAAAAAAAGTTTAATCATAACCAAGTAAAGGTGATTGAAATGGGGAATCGTTAAGTTACAAAAGAAAAATAATTCCGAATGGTCATGTCCCCTCTCAGAGTGAGTTTTCTTCGCCTATGCCTATTGACACAATTGCAACAGATAATTGGGTTTCAGCTGTGAGAGTTGAATTTATTATATTAAGCGTGCACTATTTTCACATATGCACGTCTTCTTTAAATATACATGCACAAAATTACACTATGCTCTCGATAATCAATAATTCGTTAATTTGATTTTATGAAAATGATCACCAACATTTTAAAATGCAAAAGTTGGACTTTTTTATTTGTTTGGCGTTTAGGGTTGCAGATTAGCCATAATCTACTGTAGATGTATTTCACTAGAAAATTGGTGGAATTGTTAATGTCATTAGAACAAAATTTTACACCCTGTCCAACGATATCAATAGGAAACTATCGATCGAAAAAAATAAAACTTTCTAGTTTTATTGTTGTTCTCAAAACAAGTTGCCTATCGAAAGTTTTTTCTCAATATCGTAGGACGGGTTGTTAAAGTTAATTTCCTCAACATTTTTTTATGAAACATATTCGGAACTTTTATTTAAAGGCTGAAACATGTACAGTGGGCTTCCTTCGCTTGCACTCAAACTTGATGAAAATAAACAAAATAATTTGTCTTAACCCTTGTTGCTTGATTTATACTATTAAGAAGAAATTTTTAAATCATCGGTATAAACACTATACTTTCTTTGCGGAAAACTTTTAAGAGATTAACATAATACAGCATACGCTTTACGTTGCCTTTTTCAACTGACATTAAAAGTTAAGAATTGCTCAACTTTTAATTTAAATTAGGCAATTTGCTAGCTTAGTTTTTTGGCTTGTCTGGATCAGAAATAATAAAATTTATATATAATAATAAATAAAATGAAGAAAAATTTATTGGGTAAAGTAAATAAATAATATAGAGAAAAAACTTATTGAAGCTTCTCAAATGTTTCGGCCAACAAAGTATTCATTGTGTCAACCTCCTACGTTGTTATGTTAACGTCAGCTGAAAGAAGCGATTTATAAAGTATACTGTGTGCTTTGGCCTTTAAGTTTAAATTATACCATAATGCCATTTTCATAACTAAATTGAAATTAAATTGGTTTCTATGGTATTGGTTTTGGCGTTATGGCGAGTCACAAAAAATCAAATACAGTGTTGCCCATAACTTTGGTTCGAACAGCTGTTTTTTATGCTTATCGCACGTTTGATTGAACATTTTCTGTCGGAAAACTTTTACCAAGAGTAATTCAGGCTTACAGTAATCTGAGGATGATATTTATATGAAAATACCTACATTATGCAATAAAGCTTAAAAAATAACAAAAAGATGCAACAATGTACCATTAAGCACCATTGCTGCCAAAACTAGGCTGACAGTTGTTAACATTGGGATGACTATAGTAAAAAGTCCTACTGAGTGAGAGCAAGATGTCTTGTTTTTTGAGCTTTGAAATGAATGTTGTCTATTTGAATGTGTTCTGTTGCAGGTAGTTTAAAAGCACCTCAACCTTACTATTATTTGATTTTAAATACAAAACTATTTTAAAATAAAAAAATAATTCCCACCAATCGTGAGTATTTATTACCTGGAAATATTTCCCTTTTCCCTAAATTTGTAATCGTGAATTATTTCCACGTGAAAAAACTCCCATGTTCGAAAAATATATGGCATCGCTGATTTTTATTCCCGTGAGCTTTTCCCCACAAAACATGTGTATTTTTTTACGAGGGATTCGCCATAAGGGTGATTATCAATACAGATTCCTGGCTGCGTTTTTTTTATGATGCGGACGTTATTTTATTGAGAATAAGATCCGATCCTTTGTAAGCAACTGATATTAATTTGTTATACGTACTCGTATGTAATTATTAAAGTAATATTTTAAATTGTTTATTCTAATTTTTCGACCTTGAATGAAACTATTTTTTTAAGCTTTAGGTCAGTAAATTTTATAAATTTCTTTTATTTTTATTTTTATATCGATATTTCGTTAACCTTTGGTTAACGATTATTATTGTTTTTGTATTTTGATTATTATTGTTTTTGTATTTTGATAATTAGTTTTCGTCTTTTTTTCTTTTCAATCAAAAAAATTATTTTATATTTATTTTTATTTTATTTTAAATATAAAGAAATTTATAAAATTTAGTGACCAAAGCTTAAAAAAATAGTTTCATTTAAGTAATATTTTAAGATAAAGATTTCTAAGATATATGTATCTGTTAATAATTGCAAACATACATATTTATTTCATACTACTAATTAATGCATACAAATTGATAAAAAAAATATTAAAATTTTCATCAGATTATTCCTTTAAACATAAAAATTTTTATTAATGAAATAATAATAATTTATAAAACAAGTTTAATGCACGTGTTATGGCGATTTTAATTTTCTTTTCTTTTTTGCCTTTTGTATCTCTTAATATATTACACATACACATTAAATCGCAGCAAATTAATTAAATATAAACATATTTTTTAAACATTACGATTAATATTGTCGTCGTGCCCACAGCGCTTAATTTTACTTATTTTTTTTTTTGTTTTATATTTTTCCAATTAACACAAATTATTGCAATATATATTTATTATAGGATAATTGACATTTAATATCCATTTGACAGGAATGTATCACTGGCTAGTGATGCTACATTTTGATTTAAAATCCTGTAGATGGTAATTCATATTGTTTAAAGTCTTCATAGCAGGATTTTTATAGACGAAATAAGTATAAATACATGCATTACATAATTTAATTTATATTTGCACACTACGCAAAAGATTAAAAGATTAAATTAAAAAAACAATTAACTGCAAATAGTTTTACAGCTTTAGCAAATTATTTAAATTATGCCATAAATCCATATGATCTAAACATAACTTCTAACACAGATTTTTATATACTCGGATATGATGTGCTTTTATTTTCTACCCAACTGTTGAGTTCTTTCGCACTGCATAAGTTTGTGTATATGTCTCTGTCATTATAAGCTTAAATATCATTTATTCAATATGTTTTTAAAATTTAAATATGATGTTAACAAATCCACTCACACATATTTAATGCACAAACACATATAAATAAACGAATCAATACAGCAATAGCGGCAACAACAAACTCAGTATACAGATGTGATTTTTTTTTTTTTTTTTGTTTAATAACACAACGATGAGAGCAAATTTAATTTGCATAATTTAAAAAATGCAACATTTTCATTATTTTTTAATGGGTTTTCTGATAGTTTTTATTAAAACAAAAAAACGACATAAAAAACCGTTGAAATATATTGTTGTTTATAAATATTTTTTAAACTTCCAAAAAACGAAAATGGTAAAACCGCCGCTCTTCAAATAAATCTTAAGCCTGCATAAAAATATAAATGTATGTATATGTATGCATATATGTATATATATATATATATATATATATGTGTGTGTGTGTGTGTGTGTTTTTCAAAGAACTATTTAATGATTTATTTTTTTAATTCGAGTACAATTTACTATGATGTTGAATCCTTTTATAAAATTAACAAACAAAATAAACGTTGAATAAAAATAACAGATATGAAATTTTCTGCAGGGCACTAAGAAAATAATTTAAAAATGAAACACATTAATTAAATTTATTTGAGTTCTTGTTTTTTGAAATCACAGCAGAATGAATCAGTTAATGTACACAAGTAAAAATAATGGATATTTACATATTATGTATATATATTTATTTTAAATTATACATTATATATATAATATATATATATTACATATATGTATAATTATGTTGTCGAATTTCGTGTTTTTTCTTTGCTGAATAGGGAAACTTCTTCTCAAGTTATGCTACTATATGTTGTAAAAGTTCCGGTATTTTTTTACACAATGCCATGTCTCGAAAACTAGAGCTGTTAGAAAAAAATGGAGTTCAGATTCGCGTTCAGCGTTCCAAACTAAAGAAACAATTTTAATTTAAAGCTAACGAATTTTTTTTTCGTTCTTTGTAAACATGTGTCATTTGCAGCCCACAGTATTTGCTTAAAGCTCCTAAAAGTATGCCACAATACTCATTAGTACGATGTGGAGTTAATACCCTGATTAATTTTTCATTCACGATCAGCGTGACCGTTTGACCGACTAAAGTGGATAATTGACACTTTTTCGACTGTCTTGCCAATTTATCGAATGCCTTGCCACTTTTTGTCACCCAATTTTTAGTATAAAAATACATTAAAAATAAAAAATTTAGTGCAGCTGTATAATTTTTGTTTAAAGTTGGGCCTTTTTTTTTGATAAATCCTCTATTTTTTGCCACTTTTTGAAAAATGTCATCGGTCACCCTTTTCACGATCATGCGCGCTCACGAGTAAAATAAAATTACTGATGCACGCTGCTGCATGGCTTCATTTTAGTAGCTCCCGTCGATTCAGACTCACTTCAGCGAAGCAATAATTTGTTAAAGTAGCTTTATAACAAAATTAGAAAAAAATTGTTTCTAACATTTCGTTTATATAAAAATCTTGTTTAAAAATTATCTGCTACACTGCGTTAAGTAAATTTTTTAATCAATTCTTACTGAATTAAGAGCGCCACAGCTGTAAGATGGTCAAAAACTCCACTATGCAGTTTACTATGTGAACCAGTGATCTGTATGATTACGAAACAAACGGCAAAATTTTTTATTTTCTAAAATGAATATTGAGCTAGAACTTAATATTAAAATAATGTATGTTGTAATTGCGTGACTCATATCTATAAGACTGTTGTTAATAAATGCATGCCACTGCTTGCAATCTCTATTCATTCATGTGATTCACTAAAGCAATGAATCAGTATGATTGTTTTGAATACTTCTTAAAACTCCTCGTGAAAAATATGGTTTTATGTAATATTATGAAATAGCTAACTCCATTTTATTTTATAAATTGTTTTAATACGACAAAAACTTTTAATTAGTACGACATGTTATATTAAATTAAGACTTCATTAGTCGACATGCTTTTGTGAGTTATTTGATTGCTATACAAAACAAAAGTAAGAATTTTTATTGATTTTTACTAACATCACCAAAAAAAGAGAGTGAGTTAATGACAAGGTCTGTCTGCGTACTCATATTTTTCATCATTTTGTGCAAAATTTTGCAAAATCTTGCAAAATCCTGCCGGCGTACTCCAAATCTCTTGCAGCGAGAGAGCCAAAAAGAGAATTTTTTAACAGTTGGTAGTTAGAGAACTTGCAAAATGTTGCTGGAGAAATTTTCGTTTGCAAGATTTTGCAACTAGTTTGAACAGCTGTTTTTACTTAATGTTTGAATGAAATAATTTTTGTGTTCAATGTAAGCAAAAGAAGTCTTATAAAAAAACCCGACAAATAAAACTAAAAACTAAGAAGAAATTGAACTTACCAAATTAATAACAATGTAATAAATAAATTTTTTAATTAACAACACTTTTTAGGCTTGACTTTAATTATTAATTTTTTAATTTACCGCGAGAATTCACTTTTAAGTACACATATACTAAAACTATTTTGCTTTATTATTTCAATTTCTTACACATCGATCAGCCGTTTTCTTGCAAGATTTCACTGGATACTGTCTGCGTACTTTTTGAGATATTTTCAGACGACAGAGTAAAATTGGTCTTACTCTCCCAAAAAAAATTTACTGAGTATTGGCTACTGGAAAAGTACCCAGACAGACCTACAGTTAGTTGTTAGATGGGTAACTCTGTTAAAAAAAACAAAACAGAAGCATTGTAAAAGTAATTGGACAGCAAAAGTGAATCAACTTATACAGTTCTCTGGTGTGTACGCAAACGCAATCGTAGAAAAATCCTACATGGCACAAAAGATGCATCAGGTGTCGCACTGTCGTGTCTTTGGATCAGATTTATCTCCTACACGTAGCGCTGCATGAAACGGTAAAAAAATATAAAAAGTTTATTAAGAATAAATAATGCCAGTGACTAGTCATGCACTTGCGTATAAGTATTTTTTCAGGACTATTAATTATATATTAGATTTTCCCTTCAGTAGATACATATACATATATAGAAAAGGCATATTTCGATTTTTTTAAATTCTTCTATTAAAAGATGAAAAGAATCTCAGTGGTGCGCTTCTGTACCTTTTAACGATCCGACAAGCGTAACTCTTGTCTATACATTTTGTAGCTTAAAATAAAGATTATGCGATTCTGAAACTTATTTTTAACGATAGAATGCAGCTAATCTTTTCTGTTGATTTTTGTCGATAAAGTTAACATCGCATAAATTATTGTCACTTAAATAACGACACAGCTGACATTAACCTACAGCGAATATTGTTGAAAATTTTACGGAATAGCAAATTCAATAAATTTTCGCTATAATTATTTTAATGATGCAATTATCGTTAAAAAAAAAGTTAGTGAATCCCACTACAGATCTCTTTTAACTATTATGCATTTTTTAATAGTCTGTTCCTAGAAATTTCGTTCACTAGCAATATATAAACCGAAATGTGTGTTTTTATTTTCAACGTATTAACTCTCGAATGATAATATTTTTCGTTTTATAGAAACAGGCAGAAAGCTGCTTTTGTACTTAAACAAATAAATTTTACGTTAGTTAATGTAATCACTTTTTGTGTTGATGTCAGTTATTTATAATATTTTTTGGCACGTTGTTCAATCAATGGCTTTCAATCATGTTCGAATACTCGTTTTTTTATATATGTATATTTCTTTGAGTCCTTGTACTTTTTGTAGTTTTATTTTTGTATATGATTTTATCCTTTGTAAACATATACGAGTGTATCCGCGCGCGTGTGTGTGCGTGTGTATGTATGTTTATTTACCAATATTTTTTTATTAAACTGCACATTTTTTTTCCTATCCTGGACTTTAAAAAAGAAATTGTTGCCTTTTCAGCAGAATTTAAAATACAATTTTATTAAATTCGTTTATTCATACATTTTTTTGTTTGTTAATCACTCGCTGGGTGATTTTGGTGATGGTGTTGCAACAATTTTCAATTAAATATCTACGTGTGCATGCACGTTTGTACGCAGAAAAAATATACATAAAAATATATTGCAGTACCTGTACGCTACAACAGAGAAACATAATTGAACATTTCCCTGCCAACATTTGGTTGAAGCTGGAAGAAGAATCCAAACTTACGAGTAATAAACTTCTTGTTGCTTTATTATTTTCCAGTGCTAAAGGCTTCTGCCATATCTGAATTATAAAATTAAAACAGCATGAATATTTGTTTTATGGAAACTGGTTGTTTGGTATGAAACAAGAAAATCACTTCTTGAAGATGTCAGTTGGGATATGGTCCTTGTGCAAATATGTTTGCGGCTTTTAATTGTTATTGTTGGTGGGTTGTTAAGATATTGAATGAGGACCACAAAAATAAAAACAACAAACGAATAAATTAAATATGAGGAAGATCATCAACAAATATATCGCAGACATTTGGTATAACAGGCATCAATAAATTGTCAATTAAAAATGTTGTTCAAGTGAAAATAAATTAAATCATGTACGTAAATACATACACACTGCATATTGATTGCAGCTTTTAATTCTGTTTATGAAAAAAATTTTTAAATTATTTTTAAGTGATTAATTTCATTTCAGAGCCAAAAATGAAATTATGCAATGTTGTTCAAAATACAAACGCTCTCGTAACAATATTATTAACTTGCATAGTTTAAATAAGCCAAGATCGCATACTGGACATCTTTAGTCTATTGAAAAGCCACGAATTTATGGATGGACCCACCTGCAATAAAGAAATCTTATAAATTTTAAAATAGCCCAGTTACAGCCACGCTTTGAAAGGTATTATTTGCTGGTTCTCGTCTGTTTAAAGCGAGTACCTTAGTGGAGGAATATTTGCCCAGTTAACGTGAAATAATATGGGAAAACGATGTCGAAATTAACATTGCGCCAGCACCACCGATCGATAATACTGTGTGACAAAAAAACACCTGGAATGTGTTACTATGTATAACAAAAATCTGGGAGCAAATCGTGGTACTTGTTATCAAATGAAATTACAAAATATTTCAAAAGAGTTTATGTGTAAATATTTAGTAATTTCATTCGATAACGACTGCCACTATTTGCCCTTGTTTTTGAAATCTGCCCAACACACCCAAAATCTTGAGTTACGGTTAAAAAATATGTTTTCCGTACCCATATGAACTTTTAAACTGTAATTAAGTTGAATGTTAACCTATTTTAAACTCATAAAAGGGTTTAGAATGAAGACACTTAGACTTTTTGAACCAAGTATAATTTGTTTTAGTAACTTTCAGTCATATGTATGTGGATATTTTTTTACCAAATCTAATTTAATTTTTCTAATTTGGACTCGTTTTCACGTAGCTTTTTTGTACAGAAACCATAGTTCTTATACCTGTTTTTATGAGTATAAAACTTAATTAATAAAGACTTAAACTCAGGTTGGTGTAAAGCCCATATGACACTTCATTTTTTTTTTTCATTTATCAAGTTTTATAGAAAAGTGCAAACATATTGTAATAGGAAAATTCAACAGGTGCTATATTCAGAAAAATTAAATAATGTCAACAACTTGATTAAAGTTATCGATAAAAAATGAAGATCAAAAAAGGTCAAAAACAATTTAAAAATTTTCAACTTAAAACTGACATTCGAAGCTTGAAACATAAAAGTGTTCGCTATTAGCGGTTTTTAGTCAAACATAGCGATTTTAGTTTTTAGTTGTGAAAATTTTATAACACTTAAACATTTTGTTTCCGTTTGTTCTTTCTAACATTTATTGTTTCTTTCTATCAATTCAAGTCAATGAAGAAAAAATTAAGTGTCATAAGGGCTTAAGCAATACTTTTGAAATTGATTGAGTTCATAAATATTTTATTAGGAGACCTTTTTTTTAAAGAGCAGTAACACCCAGGCAATGAATGCCTACCACTATTACTAGATGTTACCTTCTTTAGGAAAGGGATAGTGATAGAGAAGGCAGAATATGAAGGAAGATATAAAGGAAAGCTTCATTCTTTTACAACTCTGCTTTTTGAACATTTTTAATAATGCAGTATTACAGCGCCTCTGGTGTCAGTGAGATGTATTAAATTGTGTTAAATAGTCATTTTGTGGATTATTTTACTTCATCAATAATTCTGCTACCGAATATGGATGAATGAAGGGGCTTTGATATTACATTCGCATTAGTATCCGCTGTAGTTAAGCGACCAGTGCCTAAGCCATCATCACTTGAACTTTCCTACAACAATTAATACAAAGGGACACTAATGCATATCAGAAAAATTGCGTGGTGTTGTTATTTAATACTGTCAACAGCTGGGCTCGCACCCAGGACTATCTCAACTGGCAAAAAGTTCACAACCATACAGTAAAATTGGCATCAAGTATATTTTAGCGAGAATTATACGAAAATTTATAGGAGTGCAATGATGACTTTGCTAAAGATTTCTTAATATAGAAAATACGCAAGCACAATTTATATGGTTAGACCAAGTGAGGGTACCATTAAAGTAAATTCCCAGTTTCTTAGCAACGTTCACAATCACAACGGCTTACTATTTAATGTTTAGACAGGATTATGATAAATTTTCAATAAATTTTTTTTAATAACTAAACATTTGGATTTAGTAGGATTAATATCAAATCCATTAGCTTAACCCATTCAGAGATACAATGCAATTATTCATTTAAAATTCTTACACATCGGTCGACTGATGCCGTGTTACAACTAAAGTGAACCTTTACGTTGTCAGCGTACAATCTAATTTTGCATTGCTCGAGAATACTCGGCAGATCATTAACATATAATATAATAATAATATAAAGGATTGAACCCTGAGGAACACTTCTATTTAGAGGCAAGGACCTTGATTTTGAGGCACCTCATTCAAAAAATTGATGTCAATTGATTTGTACAATAAGTCCTTGTTCCGACTTGCAATTTTTGTTGCAGCAATTCTTTAGCTTATTGGTGAGAGAGGTGAGAAGATTGAGGAGGGGTACATACACAGTTTCATTTGCTCTGTAATTCTTTTTTGTTTTGAAATTCTCACTTGTTAATTTAAATGTATTGGCGGTTAATTTTATTTTCTTTCTTCAATCGTATAATAAAAAAAAATATAACAATTAGAATAACAATAGAATTTTTAATTTTTCATTGAAATTTGTGGTGTAATAGAATTTGTCAATACATAATTGCAAAATTAAAATTTTATAATGTTAATGCATAGTTTTAACAAATTGCAGAAACATAAATTGCAAGTCTGGACGAGGACTAACTTCCACTATAATTTTCTTTACTTATTTTTTGTAACTATAGGGCTGCCATCTAATTTCAAGAATAGAAACCTTGCCGAGAATTCAATATTTAATATACGATATTGATTATATCAAATACTTTAACTGAAATCATAAAAATTTTTATTAATTTTTTGTTTAATAAGAATAAAAATTTCACTTATTGGTAAACAGCAAACGACCTGCAAAAATAATATATTATGTTGCCCTACCAATTCTTGATTAAAAAATTATTTTTAAGTTGTTTTGTTAGTAAGGGAGGAAGCTTTGCTTTTTTCTCACCATACTGTATTTATGTACACTGAAGGAAAAACCTTCATTCAGGTAATCAAATTTTTCAGTGTATCAATGAAATTTATCATTAAAAGTTAGCTAATGAAACCCTTCATTGGTTCTATGAAGAATCATTCATTAATGTCTTTAATAAAATGAAACTAATTTGTTAATTTAAAGAAACTGTTCCAAGAATTAAATTTAACATTTTTATTGATTTATTGAAGTGCTTGCATACCATATATGACGTTAATTCAATAACTAACAAATGATTGTTGCAGCATTAAATTATTTTAATTAAGTACTTCATTAATTGAATGGTTATATTTCATTAGACTAGATTAGGTTAGGTTAGGAAGGGTGGTGCTTTACCGCACCTCCACTCGAAGACCCAATTGGATCTATTGTGATTCCCTTCTGTTGTCTATAAAAAAGTAGAATTCACCCTCCCATTTGCAGCCAGAAGTGACCCTATTATCCATCACTAAGCCACTGAATTCCCATAATGAAGCCCCTGATGTCCTCTGGTTTACAATTCCTAACTTCACTAATGCTTTCATGGAAACGTCTGCTCAGCCATGTAAGCCTATGACGTTGCAGCTTCGGGCAATGCCAGATAATATGTTCAATGGTTTCTGGTTCCTCTTCGTCCCCGCACATCCTACAAAAATCTGGAGTGCCAATTTCCCAAATGCTGGTTCTTGATCTGACCAAGCAGTGATCAGTCAACACGCCTATCATGATTCGCATCGCCTTCGTATTCATGTCCAGTAGTAGTTTAGATCTTCCTGAGTCTAGTTTTGGCCAAAAAGCCCTCGAGACTCTACAATTTCATTGGAGTGAGATTTTCATAAATGATGAATGAAAATTTTCTTTTAAAAACATGAAAGCAAATCTCTTCCAAACAAATTATAAATGTATGTATTTATTAAAATGAAATAGTTACAGCCTTATTTGTAAATATATTATTAAGGTTTTATAAAGGGTTTATAAACAGATTTTCATAAAAATGATTTCTTATTAAGCATTTATAATTTTTATAAATAATGCCTTTAAAATATAAGGAACTCATCAGTGGACTTCAACTTAACCTAACCTAATGTTTATAGTAAAACACTTAATATGGTATTGAAAACCACAATATATGTACAAGCATAAAAAGTTTAAAGGAGTCAAACAAAAATCTATACAAAACAAGTATTTTTGTTAGATTTTTTGCAAAACTTTCTATGTAGCCATAGGGGTGAAAGGGACGTGACGATTATGTGATAGGTAAAAAAGAGAGTAGTGGGCGTACAGAAATTGAAAAAAAAACAATGTGTTTTATACAATAAAGAATATCACATTGTACAAATGAAAGGATTATATTATACTATTATTAAATACGAATAGAAGAAAATTCGTTTAAACAATAAGACAATTTTCGTTAATTCAATAAACTATGAAAACCTCATGAGGAGCAAAAATTGAGAGATTTCATGTATAGAATGCAATGGCCCATTATATTAATGAAAGTTTCATTTATATAATAAAGATTATTTAATGAATCTTTTTCATTATCTGAGGGAATGATTTTCTTATCAGTCTACATATAAAAATATTAGTTTAGTTGTTCACTATCACAATTAAAAAAAACATTGGATTTTGTTTTATAGTTCCATTTAATTTGCTGCCTTTAATTCTAATTTTCTTTTGATAACAATCACAAATGCATCACCATACTCATCAACATCATTATTCACCGCAGCCTCTGACCTACTGCCGCCGCTAAGCGAATGATTATTCCGCACATCGTAATGCAGGAAATGTTGTTTTTCATGAATGTGTGACCAATGTGTGGTTAAAGGATGAGCGCGTCCAAACCATTTAATACCCATCATGGGATTTTCTATAATCGTTTCAAAATTGCTGACGTCATCACTTAAGGATGTCGTCGTTGTTGTGTTTGGGGGTAAAGTATTCATATGATATAAAAATATGGCCACTTTAAGGTTTGTTGCCACGGCAGTGGAGGTCATTTCTAAAGGTATGCAGGCAATAAAAAATTTTTCTACTTTTTCTTCGCTTCCAACAGATGCCCGGAGATTAAGACAGGTTATGGAATGCTGCTGGATAAGACACTGCACTAAAATACGTTGGCCATATTCGGCATAATACTGATTCACTGGCAACTTATGATCTTCGGTAAGATGGGCTAGAACATCCCATTCATTTTTAAGGATTTTATAGAAGTTATTAAAACCATTAACTTGATGAATCTGGAGCTGATGCTGCTGGTGTCCGGTCGTTAAAGCAGTTTGTGTCAACTTGGTATTTGTTTGTTCAGCTGCTTTTGCTGCTGCTGTTATTGTTGTCGTTAGTGTTGACATGTTATTATTAGTCGTCATTCGTTCACGTAAGTTTGTGTTAGAATTGTTGTTAGTTGCAGTAGTAGTTGCATTGTTATTAGTTGCTGCTGTGAATGCATTCGTGCTCGTACTCGTACATGTGGCATGAGGCATCACGTTTACGTTCACATTCACATTCAAGCAACATAATTTCCCAGTTGGGCACTGATAATTTTTATATTTTTCTGCATTTTGTTGCTGTTGCTCTTGCTGAGCAATGTTTTCTCCCAATTGCCCCTGACTTGGTATACGTAATATATATTTATTTAGTGCTGTAGATGCAGTTGTTGTTGCTGCTGCTTTTACTGTTGTTACGTTACTTACAATAGCAACTTCATCTGACTTAAAGCATGTTAAACAATAACATTGTTGAAATGTTGATATTTGTTCCTGGAATTCTTTATAGCGAAAGGTTGTTGCAACACTTTTAATAATACCATTGGCCTCACTAACTGACTGTTGTAGTACAACAGACTCAGCTTCAGTATTATAATCTGGCAGTGACTTCCGGTAGCTACTATTTCTTTTTAAACTGTTACGAACAACAACTACTGCATCTGCATCATGCATGGCCTGCTTTTGCATTGATGGATGCTTATTTTCCTCCTTCGTTATAGCTGCCTGGCCTTGTTCCTTGCTATCGTCATGGCTGGTTTTAGGGCTGGAAAGTTTTCTTCTACGGTGTCTTAGGGATGTTAATAGAAAATCTTTGGCTTTCTTGACTTGTTGTTGTTCATCTTTTTCCTGTTGCTGCTTTTGCACAACGTCCATCTTTGGTTGATTGTGAAATTCCGTACTACATTTCCGTCTATCTTTTGGTGAATTTTTGTTACTGCGTACTATATATTGTATTTTTATATTTATAAAATAGTGCACAAGCAGTTTTTGCATGAAAGAAAGAAAAAGAAAATTTGTATTTTAAGAAAATGTTTTGTTAATAAATTTTCATAAGAAATTCGCAACATTATAGAAAATTAGTTTTCTTAGAATACAAATACAGACACAGACAATCTTCTTAACACACAAATATACACACACACAAACCCATACACAGAAATAAACCTTAATAAAAATTACCCTAAAAATAATATAAAATGTCTAAAAAATATGTTTTATATAAAAAAACGTCAGAAATAAAGTTAAAATTCTTAACTGTTATAGGAATAATAAAATTATGTATAGGTGCATATACATACATATATACATACAGACATACATACATACACATATACATATACATACATAAATATAAAATTAAAGTTTCAATTTAAGGTACTTTTGAAGTATGTACAAAATTAAACTATGCAAGATATTACTACTATACGATATGATTTCGCTTTTCAAGTTGTAGCTGAAAATACTGCGATAAATTTTAAAAACCATAAAAAGATGTAAATCCTTAATTTCTATATTTTCACCACCATGTATCTAATGCCCTTATTAAGCGCAACTTTCGATCTTCGACTGTACTGATCAAACGAATTATCATTTGGTATTATGACAAGCATTCGACAAAGAATGTGCTGGTTGTGAACATAGTTGCCAGATGAATTAGGTGTGAATTCGTCTAATTACACACGAAAAATCTAATAATATAATAATTAATTAATTAATTAATAATTATCGAATTATCGAAAAATAATTATCCGGAAACGTCCAAAATTCGTCAAAAATAAAACAAATACTTTTATCAAAAAAATTCGTAGTTTTTGTATAAAATAAGCTAAACTCTTATCAAAAAAGGAATCAGTTGTTTTAAAAAGAAAATAATTTCATGTTTTACTTTGTTTTTGTTTAAGTTAACTTGACTAAATGCTCTTTCTACGTTTGCCGAAGATTACGCTAAGACTAAAATTTTTTATCAGGCTTAAGTTCAATATTTTAAATGCTTATTGGATGAAATATTTTTATTAATTTATGTTAGTTTCTAAAGAAGGGAAGAAAAATTAAACATAGACTTTATTAGCTGGAGGAATTTTTTTAATAAAATAAATATGGCGGGAAATAAAAAATAAGATTTCTTTTTTCGCTTTGGGAATTTTTTCCACAAATCTAAAAGTCTTAAGTGTGTATCATGGAAAACTTTCCAGTTTTAATAACTTTAACTGCCTGAGCTTAGACTCGATATCCTGCCTTTCACACTCTTTAATATTGTGAGAAAACTCTTTTAGAATATCGTAGAAAGAACTTTTATTTTCTTTACTAATATTTTAGGGATCAGTTAGACTTACTTTATATTCGAAGTCAAATCTGGCAACCATGATTGTGAATCTCACTCACAGTGATTTTTAAAATTTGCTCAAATTTACCTAAAAATGAGAAACTATCGTTTTTAGTAATTTTTCATATTAACATATTCATCGAAAACTAAATTCTGTGCGATAGAAAATTCGTCCCTTAACGAAATTTTCGATGCTCGTAATATAAATTTAACATTAGATGTTCTACGTTCGATAGCCAGCGAAGATTGAAAACCGAGTGCATTTCATAATAAGGGCCTAAGTAAATCAAAACCCTAATATTCGTGATGTGTATTTTAAAATTACTTACATATATTAAAAAAAAAATAAAAGTGGTCATGAAAATTAAAATCTGTAGAAATAAAATCATCTCATAAATTGCTTTAAAACTTCAATTATTTTTAAAGTAGATATTTAGTTTAAGAAATTTATTATTTGACATATTGTCATTTGTTTATTTTAATTGAAATTTATTTGCTAGTGGTTAAGCATTGTCTATTAATTTTATTGGTGCTTATAGTGTTTTCACACTTTCATGGCTTTAATAAAAGTTGGGTTTAACGTTAAAACCAACTGTTAAAACCTGGTTTTACCATACAAATTATTTTTGTTAAAACCAACTTAAAACCATTTTTGATTTGGTTTTAAGTTGGTTTTATGAAATGCAACCTTGTTTTCGCTGTGATAAATCCAGTGCTGCCAAGTCAAAATGACCGCAAGCAGCTGATAATGTTAATGCCATTGAATAACAATAGATGTCGCTTGAAAAATGTTCAACCTAAAAATGGATGCAGAAGCAACAATAATCAAAAAATTATAAAAAAAATTTGTTTTTTGGAAGAAAACCCCAAGAAAATATTTTCATTGACGTCTCGGAAGTGAAAATAGACCATCCATTCGCCGATAAAAAAGTTTTATTTTGTAATATATTTGTCATTTTTTATATAACATAATTTGATTTCCATGCATTTCTTCAAAAAGTACTTCCATAATTTTAAAACATTTATTTACAATGGGTCTAATTATTCATTCCGTTCCGCGGTAGCAAATTTCCGAGTTTTTCATACAAACAAATACAGTTGTTGTACAGTTTGTGAAATAATTGTTATAAAAAGCAGAAAAATTTACAGCAACAAACACACGCATTTCTGCGGAAGATTTATATTATTTTTGATCAAAGTTATTGGACAGTCTGTGAGTTAAAACCTGAATTGAACAAACTTGCAGTGTGAATGCAAAATCAGCTGTTTATGGTTTTAATGGTAAAACCAGGTTTTAACTTGCAGTGTGAAAACACTATTAGCCAAATAATTAGTAGACTTTAACCACATATTTTTTATCAGTCACAAACCTCTTATCTTATGCATGAAATACCAAAGTATATTTATTTGAAATAAAGTATTCATTTATTGGATTTAAAACTTTGGCTTGTTTTTATGGTTAAGCAATTATCTATATGCATTTTGTTCTCACTTATGGAACTCGTCAGTAGACTTCCTGTTATCTTATGTTAAAATCTTTTTTACTGTTGTTAATTTTTAAAATTTTACTCTAATTTCAACTCTATTAATATGTAATATTTTTGGACACTAATACAAATTACATAAGCTAACTTCTTTATTGTTTCTATAAAAAAAAATATTTAATATGTCTGTAATACTAAAGAAAAAGTTCTTTGTTTTATCTGCTGTTAAATTGTTTTGGTTTTAACAATATTTTAAGTAAATAAGCAAAAGATTTTTCAAAGAAGGCAAATAAAAATATTCTTGCATTTTTTTCGATTTTATTAAGTGCCCGGAAAGCATTAACACTAGATGGCAAACAACAGTGTCAATGAATTTCACAGGGGTATTAAATGTAAGCAAATGCTTACGGGCAGACAATGACAGAAACACTTATTAGAATGGAATAGGGAAGAGAATTGATCAAAGGACTGTTGTATCTTTTGTACCATAGGTATGCAAATTAAATCAAACTCTGTATAACTCTGCTTATGAAAGTTAGCACAGACCTTGGACAAGCCTGACTTATATCAACAAAATACAGAAACTCAGAATGTAAAACCTTTTTCTTTTACAAAAGACAATACTCGATAAAATGATGGATCAAAAAAATGCATATATTCCATTTGCAGTGAAACATACCATGTTGTTACGTTCTGTTGGTGTTTCTCAGAATTTTTATAATTAATTTTGCATTATTACTTTCTTATAAATTATATTATATAATCTGGCTTCCTAAAAATTCGATTTTTCGACAAATCAAAACCATGCATACGGGCCAGGGGGCAAATCACCGCATTCGAAATCGAGTACTTTGTCTTCGAAATGTTGTTAACGTGGATCACAGCAATCGTTAACGAAACGTAGAAAGAAGTATGTAATAAAAATATAAGTATTTTCCGGATATTTTCGAACAATTAGTTTAGAAAATATAATTTAATTTAATTTTAATTGTTTTTAAGGAAAGTAGCAATACAAAAATTGTCCAATAGGCAGTGCAAAAAAATAAATAAGCGAAAAATCATTTCCAGAACAAATACAAATAAAGTTTTGTTTTTCGTTTTGTTTTTCTTATTGTCTTATGCTAACAGCAATGTAAGAAATAGTAGTAGGTAACATAAAATACGATCGAATACCGTGATCCAAAAAATTGTAGCCATCGAAATAATTCTCTACACGAACGTGCACTCGATTTCGAGTGCCGTGATTTGCCCCCTGTTCAGCAAATCAGAACATGTCAAATCGCGGTGATTTAGAAAAAAAATTTGTAATGTAAATCTTCTTTTTTAAATTTCAGGATTTCACAAAGTCTGTTATAAAGGACCATACCCTTCAAATACAAAAAAAAAACTTACTACAAGTCAGCTATTTATATTGTTTTTAAGGCTTTTAGAAAAAAAATTAAAATTTTTATTAAAAAAATTAATTTTTCAATTCTATTTTACTAATAACTAAGAAATCATTGATTGTTAGCCGATGATGTATGTTTAGTCAACTTCAGACATACATAGTGCCTTTAATTTGTGATGAATTATAATGATATACCCCGTGAAAATATTACGTAGGATCATAAAAATAATTTTGACGTAATGGAAGTTTTTTTATTATTTTTTCTGAAGCTTAGTACCTATTAATTTCTTAAGAGGAAAACCATCGTGAGGTTGTGTAATAAACCTAAAAAAATTAAATTAAATTAAATAATTTTTTTTATCACCCATAAAAACTTTTCAGTTTGCCTTCGTTGAATTACATACTTGTAACTATCACATGCATTAAATCCGGCTAGAAAAACTTTGTTTACAAAAGTGCAAAAAAGTAAAAGAAAATAAAATACAATACAATCAAATGATGCCAGTGTGATACCTTTCCGTGGGCCCATAAAACTAAAGGCAATAAGAAGGACTTGCTGCTGCATGTGACTGATGCAACAGCAAATAAAAACAAACCTCGTACAGCAGGAAGCTTCTCCATTTTCTTTTTATATTTTTCCTAAGTTCAAATAGCTAATATTTTTTCCAATTTCTTTAGTTTTTACAATTTGTTTCTTTTATCTTTTTGTTTTATTTTCTTAATGTAACGGATATTGTTTAGATTACAACAAAAGTAACTTAGAAAAAAAAGCTTAAGGAAAAAATGTCCATTGAAGAAAAGAACTGCACGAAAGCTAAAAGGGAGCAAATGTTTACACAATTTAAACTTTATTACTGTTGTTGTTTTCATTGTTTTGTTTGCTGCTACATACTATTTGTTGTAGTTTTGTTTTCCATTTTTTTTTTGTCTTTTTGCTAATATTTTAGAAATTGTCCTTTTGCTCCTTCGCTTGGCGTGAGTTGTTTTACTTTTACTGTGTTGAGTGCATTATTAGTATAACAAGTAAGTAATGGAAGCAAGAGAAATGGGACAAAATAAGCAACAGGAATATGGAGTACGAGTACTTTATAAGTGTCTTGGATGTCGAAGTTGATATCGTTGAGAGGCGAAATTTTATTATTAAACAATAAAGAAGGGCATTGTGAAAAGGAGAAGGTATGCCATACAAAATTTTGGAACATTAATTTCTAATAAACAATAAATATTCCCAAGCATTTTTAATGACATGGCTAAGTTGCAAGACCGCTTTGAGGTTTCCTTAGCCATTAACTTAAAAACCAAAAAAAAAATACTTCTTTTAAATGGGCTACATTCCCTCATATTGACAACAACGTACACTTAAACAAACACCGGAAGTTGAAAATGAAAAACGCAACATCATTTAATCTTAACTTGGCAACATTTAAGATTATGACTACAACACAGATTGAAAAATAACACGAGCAGCAAATATAACAGCGAAAAAATTCTTTCTTAAGTTAAATATATAAAATCATATGAAAAACTTAATCTTGAAAAAAAATAGTTGAAATTCTTTAAGAAAAGAAAAAAAAACATTTAAGAGAAATTGAAATATTGTAAGGAGAAGAAAAATATGAAAAATTACCCGTATAACAGCGACAACATTGGCGAAACTTTAGTAATTTATGTTACATAATTAAGTCATAAAATATAACAACAGCTAAAATAAGGAAGAGATGAACAATAAGGACAGCAAATAGCCATGAAAAAGTTAAAAAGTACATTTTAATACAAAGATTTTAACTTTAAAGTTGGCGAGTACTTTAGGGATTAATTAAGCTTGTAGGAAAGGAAATGGGTGTGTTAGAAAAAAAAAACAGAACGACAGTTACAACCTGAAGGCAATTGATGGAAATATTTATGTAATTTATGGAAAGGGGGGGGGGAATGTAGTTTTATTTATAAAGAAAAATTGGCCAAATTTTTTCTTATAGCGAGTGAGGCCAATTCTATATAAATATCATTTCAGATTTAAAAGTTGTTTTTCATCAAAAAAAAAAAAAATATATATACATATATATATATTAAAACCCGCTTTTAAGTATTGATATTTAAATAGAATTGGTGAAATAGGCTCTCAAAATAATAATAAACTACACAGGAAAAAATATTCTCCAATTATTATTTTCTATGAAGAATTTGATTGACTTTATTAAAGTTTTAATTACCTCAAAAAACTGAAGTGGAAGAACTTAATTGATTTATTTATTTTCTTACTGGATAAGATTTATTTAATTATTCGAATTGATATTACAATATGTTTCATATTACTTTTTTCCTTGTAGAGTCTTTGTATATAAAAATATTTGCCAAGTCGGCAGACTACATTACCGTATTCGCATTATCGAACAAAATTTTAAAATATTTCAATAGCGTGTGAATAGAAATATTCTTAAATTCAGATTGACTGGTCCGCTATCTTTTATGGCAAATTCATTTCCCAGACAAAAACAAAATCTTTTTCCCAAATCTATTATATGACTCAAAGAAATTTTTAATAAAATAAAATATTTAAGCAAAAGATTAATTGACTCAATGAAAATATTCATGAATTATTTATATCAGTTTCAGTTAATGGTGTTAACTGTGAATAATATAATAATAAATGTGATTGATACAATAAGTCGTAATTTACACTATGTAAGTCTTATTGCTAAGCTGATTAGTTTTTGGAAAGAGAGACGAGGGGAACAGACCTGTTTCTTTTCCCTCGTCTCTCTCTCTCTCTCTCTCTCTCACACAGAACAAAATAAACAGCTTAGCAATAAGACTTGCATAGTGTAAATTAGTACTAACAACTGTAAATAATATTAATTTATCGAACTAGTGCAATCTATAACTAAGACAGGCAGAAAAAATTATTTTGATGTTTCAATACGAAAATCAGATTCTATTAAAAAAATTATTGAATTTTCTGTGATAATGTTTTTTTAATATTTGATAAATAAAACAGTATTTATTAGTTTTTGGCGTTTTCTTTAGCTTTAGAGTTTTTCAATTTGGCGTTTTTTTCGGTTGGTGATTTCTTAATTTTGAAATTTTTTAGTTTTAGCGTTTATTTTTAATATCAAGATTTTGCCTCTTACGGTTTCCATGATGCAGCAAGTTATCAAAATTACATTAACTGATACAATATCCTTTAATTTTTTTTTCCTAGATTTTAGTGTTAATTGTTGAAATGAAGTCTGTATAAAAATACACTAACTTTGCAAATTTCAAGTGTCAATATACAATTATATGTATATTAAATTTGCTCGTTTCTGAACACTCTCTAATTTTAAACTGTTCTTACTTGTTACTGTAGTGGCAAAGGTCTTAAATATTTTATGAAAATTTCAGGACCATAGCTCTTACAGTTCTCAAGAAACCAGCCTGTGACGGACAGACGAACTTCTTAGCGAAAAACGAGGGTGCCTTTGCACTTTATTTATTTGAAATTTAAAGTTGTTTTAGCAAAACAGCTCAGTAAAATTTTATATTAGGCTATTTTAAAGTAAATAAGGAAAACCTTTTTTAAATTATGAGACCAAATTCTATGAGAAAAGTTTTCTGATTATTTTGATTAATTCAAGTAACTTTAAAACTTAAATAAACTTTGTTTTTTTTTTCAAAAAGTTTCATTTTCTTTCACCCCTTAAAATCCTTTAATACTATCCCCTCATTAACCAAAGTAAACTCATTATAAAACATAAAATATTAAACTAATTTAATGAGATAAATGAAGGTATTACATCATTTACCATGCCACAGAATTCACAGAAAACCCAAAAATCATCTTAAAAAATTAAATCTCATAGTTAGTTGTACAAACACAAACACAAACACACACATACACATACATCCAAAACGTTCACCCCTTTTTTGTCATCATTAGTCGTACTTACCGCCATCGCAGGGAAAACTATCAGCCAACAAAGTAAATAATTTATCCGACAGTAAACATCTACCGCGTGGCCCCAATGGTACACGACAAACAGGACATTTCTCAGAACGACTGCGACAATTATTACAGAGTACATGACCATTGCAGCACTGCCATCCTGGTGGCTTTATAACCTAGTTTTAGTAGATTTACAAATGAAAAGAAAAATAAAGCAAAAAGAAAGAAAAAAAATGTATGAGATAAAAATGAAAGTAAGTAGTGTAAATCTGATTAACTGCAAAAATAAAATATCTTTATTAATTTTTGAAAGGTACGTGTATAATATTTTTATTTTAACTAAAATTACCTCAGCGTAGTATTTGGTTTATGAAATATTTGAATCTTGGGTGAACAGCTGAAGTGACCGCAAAATAGTTACTTATACCAACAAAAATATACACATTAAATGTGGGTAGATGAAATTAAATGTATGTTTTAAAAAACTTTTTTATATAAAGATTGGTGCAACATTAAATGGGTCCATTAGCAAGATTTTTGGTAGATAAGAGTTATTAAATTTGTCAATGATTTTTAATAGACATCCTATGAATCAGCTTCCTTAGTTATCTGAATCACAGCGACACATAAAGTATATATACTCTGGATCCTTATGCATAGGGAAGACGAACAAGCGATGTCCGTCTGTCCGTCTGTCTGTACGTGAAGTCGGTTTTCCCAAGCTCCCAGAACAGCTAGAGACTTCGTTCTTGGACTGTTGTGTCAGAAATTTTCCGAAACATTTTGCTATTGAAAATCAGCAAAATCGGGCAGACAGTTTCAGAGCTGGAAAACTCAAACTCTATTTTCACATAGAAAATAACTACCGAAAACAACTTTTTATTATTTTTTTATTAAATTAACTTATTTTATACTTCGGTATGAATAAAATTGGTATTTATAATTAAAAAAAATAATTTAAAATCTAACAAAATAAAAAAACGTTTCCAGGTTTGGAAAACTTTAACTTTTTTCCTAATAATTAAACATATTTCATGTCCAATGCCAAATAGTAGTGATTCATTAACATTACAATTGCCTAGTACTTCTTCATATAAGTCAGTAATATCATCCCCTTCGGGCTCGTATTCGTCACTTAACAAAGTTATCACTACAGATAACAGTATTTCAAAACCCAAGGTGCAAGTCGGTATGGACAGATATATAACCGTGGTAAAGCGTGGGCGAAGCCCAAATTCTTCAAAACTTTCATCCGCTCCAAAAATGTCTAGGGATAACAGCGCATCCTCAATTAATCGCCAAAACCGTTTTAAAATTTTACAAGATGAAAACGACAAACCCGATGCATCGTCGAATAAAACATCCAAGCCGCCACCAATCTACTTGAGAGAGAAAAATTCAAATGGCCTTATTAAAAAATTAATTTCGGTCATTGGTGAAAATAAATTCCACATTGTCCCAATAAAACGTGGCAACATCGATGAAACGAAAATTCAAATTTATGATGAAAAGGATTTCCGCAAAATGGTTTCTGAATTTGAAACAAATAAAACAAGCTTCTACACATACCAGCTTAAGAGCGCTAAAGGCCTACAGATAGTATTGAAGGGCATAGATTCTTATGTTGTCCCTGAAGAAATAAAAGATGCACTTGTCCTCCAGGGATTTAAGGTAAAGAATGTATCAAACATATTTAACAAAGAAAAAGTACCCCAACCCCTATTTCGTGTTGAACTGGAGCCAAATGATATACAGTTGAAAAAAAACGAGACTCATCCTATTTATAGCCTTAAATACCTTTTATACAGAAAAATCACAGTTGAAGAGCCACATAAGCGTGCAGGTCCCGTGCAGTGTCATAATTGCCAAGAATATGGCCATACAAAAGCTTACTGCAATTTACCTACAGTGTGTGTTATCTGCGGTGAGTTGCACGGTACTGCAAGTTGTACCAAACCAAAAGATCAAGCGGAAAAAAAATGCAGTAATTGTGGAGGTAATCACACCGCTAACTACAGAGGATGTCCTGTGTACTCTTTCGTCAAGCAGGCTATGGTGCAAAAACCTAAATTAGCTACAGCTCAACCATTAAACGCGTACACCGCCTCTTTTGCTCAAGTAAGTCAACCAGTTACTTCACGTGTATCGTATGCCGATGCTGCTAAGGCTAGTTGTATTCCCATACAAAATGTTTCACCGCCAAATAATTCAACGAATGCAAATTCAAGCTTTAACTATAGTCGCCTTGAAGCTACTATTGACAATTTGGTGCAAACTATAAATAATTTTACAACAAATATGACCACCATGATGCAAGAAATGCTACGAATGCAGAATACTCTGCTTCAAGCATTAATTAACAAACCATGAACACGTTAAAAATATGTTTCTGGAACGCAAACGGCATTCGCCAACATAAAAATGAACTTGAGCACTTCCTTACGGAAAAAAATATTGATATAATGTTGGTCTCTGAGACACATTTGACTTCGAGAAGCTTTTTCAAAATAAATGGCTATACTATGTATGATACAAAGGACCCTAGAGGGAGAGCATGCGGTGGATCAGCAATTTTAATTAAGTCACGACTCAAGCACTATATCCTTGACAATGTTAGTGAAGAATATATGCAAGCTACGAATATTTTTGTAGAAAACTTTTGTTCTAATTTCGTGATATCATCAATTTACTCACCTCCCAGATTTTCAATCACTGAGGACCAATACGAGAAGTTCTACAAATCTCTTGGACCTTGTTTCGTAGCAGCTGGCGACTACAATGCTAAGCATACGTTCTGGGGTTCGCGTCTTATTACGCCTAGAGGTAGGGCGTTGTTCAACACAATTTCAAAAATGGGTTTGGATGTTATTTCAAGTGGGGAGCCTACTTACTGGCCTACTGACGTACGAAAAATTCCAGATGTTATAGATTTCGGCGTCACAAAAAGTATTTCTAGGGAATTAATTCACGTTGAAGCTTCCCTAGATCTGTCGTCTGATCACTCTCCCACGATCGTTACAATCTGTAGTCCAATGAGAAGCGCTTTACCTCACCCATATGTCAAGATGATAAATCGTGTTAATTGGCTGGGATTCAAAAAATATCTTAGTAGTCATTGCACGGAAAATATTACGCTAAGAACACCCAATGATATTGAATCGAACATTGCAAATCTTAACGAGAATATTAAACAAGCTTCTGAACATGCCACTACCTCCCATCCGCATACTGGGTTCAATAAAATTTATTCTACAGACGTTGAACATCTCGTACGTGAAAAAAGAAGAGCTAGAAGGGAATGGCAACAGCACAGATCACCTCAACACAAAATCAGATTTAAAGAGTGCACTAAACGACTCCAAGAGTTGCTTGCATCTGAAAAAACTGCATCTTTCAAAAACTATCTGGAAAGCCTTGATGTCACACCAGCATCTAATTACTCTTTGTGGCGCGCTGCTAAAAAGTTTAAAACACCCGTTGAGTTTCAGCCACCTCTGCGCACATCTACCGGAAGTTGGGCAAGAAGCGATACTGAAAAAGGTAACATATTTGCTGAGCATTTAAAATCCGTATTTACACCAAATACATGTACCAATGTTGCTGATTTGCCGAGTGTAGTTGCTCTACCACCTCGACCCTTAAAATTTACGATGTGTGATGTACAAAAACTAATTGCCGAACTCAACCCGAAAAAAGCTCCCGGTATGGATGGAATTAGTAATCAGATGCTGATTAAGTTACCTCGTACTGCAATTAGAATCCTGTTATTAATTTTTAATGCCATTTTACGACTGGAGTATTATCCAGACTGCTGGAAGCTTGCCAAGGTTAAAATGATTCCAAAGCCGGGTAAAGATCTTTCCAAGGCTGAGTCATATAGGCCAATAAGTTTACTGTCAACAATGTCAAAGCTTTTTGAAAAGCTACTCATGACAAAATTGTCTTCAATTTTAACTGAAAATGGGTGCATCCCGGACCATCAATTTGGTTTTAGAAGCCAGCATAGCACCATTGAGCAAACGCATAGATTGGTTCAATTTATCAGAAAAACATTTGAGGAAAAGAAGTATTGTTCTGCCGTGTTTATTGATGTTTCTCAGGCATTTGATAAAGTGTGGCATGAAGGCCTGATTTTGAAATTGAAGACATACTTACCAATAAACATTCTAAATCTTTTGGAAAGTTACATTGTTGCACGAAAATTTACAGTTGTGGAAGGACACTTTATGAGTATGCCTGAAACTATCTCATCCGGTGTGCCACAGGGGAGTATACTGGGGCCATTTTTATATTTGATTTATACTTGTGATATGCCTGTGAGCAGTAGTATTCACACTTCTACATTTGCCGACGATACCGCCTGCCTTAGTATGCACGAAAACCCTGATGAGGCATCCCGAAAACTCCAGGAACACATTAGCCAGATGGAACTATGGTTAAACCTATGGAGAATTAAGGTAAATGAACAAAAGTGTGTCCATATAACATTTACCTTACGAAGAGATACTTGTTCCCCCATTCGGATTAATAATCAAGTTGTTCCTCAACATTCACATGTGAAATATCTTGGTATACACCTCGATCGACGGCTTACATGGAAACATCACATTGACTATAAGTTAACTCAAATGAAACTAAAATTAACTCAGGTACATTGGCTGATTGGCAGAAATTCAACACTCAGCCTAGACTGCAAACTTTTAATATACAAGTCGCTTTTAAAGCCAATATGGTGTTACGGTATCCAGTTATGGGGCACTGCTTCTGCTTCCAATGTAGAGAGAATTCAACGAAGACAAAACAAAATATTAAGGTTAATAACATCTGCTCCATGGTACATTAAGAATTCAAGTTTGCATCGTGATTTAAAAATGCCACTAGTGACTGAAGAAATTGCAAGATACGCAGGCAAATACTTAAACAAACTCGAGTCACATCCTAATCCGCTTGCTCGTAATATTTTAAACTTTACTGGACACATCCGCTTAAAAAAGAGAGATACAAGGGCTCTTATACTAAACACTCCGAATGAAGTTGCTTGAAATTTTTTTATTTTTTTTTGCTTATCACTACTTATGTATTATTTACAACTATCACTTAGTTAGGTCTGGCATTGGTCGGGCCTATTAATTATATGTTAGATTTAAGATTTGAATACTTATTGTTAGTTCATATATGAAGATACAATAAATAAAAAACATGCAAAAAAAAAAAAAAAAAAAAAAAAAAAATGTTTTAGGAAGAAGGCTATTTTCTCAAGAACGGTAAAAGCTACGGGTCTGATATTTGGACAGTGTATGTAGAAGTTTGGTCGCTACAACAACAAATATATAAAAGCTTAAAATTAAAGGGTGTTCCAAAATGAGTGACGAAAACTTTTAAAATCCCATGTATATACATACATACAATTGTATGTAAATATGTATATTGACACTTGAAATTTGTAAAATTAGTGTATTTTTATATAGGCTACATATTAACACTAAAATTAAAAAAATTTAATTTAAAGGGTCCATCAGTTAATGAAATTTTGACTATGTAATTTTGACAAATTGCTATATCTTGGAAACTGTAAAAGTTAAACTCTTGAAATTTTCAAAAACGGTCAAACTAAAAAATCCGAAAATTATAAAATCGCCAAAAATTTAAAAAAATCGCTAAAACGAAAAAAAAATCGCCAAAATGAAAAAAAAACGCTAAAATAAAAAAAAACCCAAAAACCGAAAAAATCGCCAAAACGAGAAAAACGTGTCAAAACTAAAAATAAATTTCCACAATGACAAAAAAACGCTAAAAACCGCAAAAATCGCCAAAACAAAAATCGCCAAAAATTAAAAAAAATCGCCTAAATGAAAAAAATTTTCAAAATCAACAAAATTGCCAGAAGGAAAAAAGTCGCCAAAATTAAAAAAAAACGCCAAAAACCGAAAATATCGGCAAAACGAGAAAAAAAGTTTCAAAACTAAAAAAATTGCCACAAAAAAATAAAAAAAAATGAAATATATAAAAAATAAAAAAATCTTTTAAATAAAAAAATCGTCAAAATCAAAAAAATCGCCAGAACTAAAAAATCGCCAAAATTAAAAAACGCCAAAACCCGAAAAAAATCGCCGAAACCAAAAAAAATTGCCTATATGAAAAAAAGTCGCCAAAACTAAAAAAATCAGCAAAATAAAATAAATAAAATAAAATCAATAAATTTTTCTCCACATATATTTCATAACTAAGTACTTTCACATAGTAATTTAAATAAGTTCTCGTTTTATTCATTACAAGACAGTCGTTATTATGCACTTAAAATAATTATATAAATAAGTACCACTCATTACTTTGTAAGCCATTAAAATAGTATTATCCATTACCAAATCTCAAATAGTTTTTGCTTGGAACCCTTTAAGTCCTCTAAAAATGGAAAAATCACCTCTAAAACAAAGATGTATGTATGTAGTTGAAATATTCTCCAAAATATGTTTCTCATGAAATTCTACTATAGATCTTTAAACACACTTAAGGCGAAAATTAACTTTAACTAACTTTAATACCAGCAATAACCAAAAACTTAAAAGCTGTTTTAAGGATTAATATAGTTAAAGTGTTGGCAGCCCTAAAAAACAATTTATAAGTATTTTTTTTTTTGGCTTGCAAAAAGAAAGAAAGAAATTTTATACTAATCAAACTATAAACAGATAAGCATATAAGTTTGCCAAAAAATACCAGAAAAACTAATTAAATACCTGCTCATTATTTTTAAAAACTATGTTGTCTTAACACCATTAACAACAACTAAATTTTTATTAATCAACCTTAAAATAGGGACGGAAAAAAATATTTATGATTATAGTTTATATTAAATTAATTTCAAAAGAAATCATGCAACTTTATTTAAAACAATAAAAGGAAATATTGATATCATAAAAGGAATCCGTCTCTGACCCATTTAATAAAATGTGTACTAATACTCGTATTAACAAGTACGTAGTTGTAGAACGTCGATTTTGTATTGAATACATGTAAATAGAGATTTATTTGAGAAATACCAGCTTGGATGTGTGTGTTTTATGTCTATGTGTGAATGAAGTTATTTTTAAGAGTGGCTGTGTGTTTTTTGGTGTTAAGTACATTGTTGTTTACACTTGATTTATTAAGGTATATTCAGTAACTGTATGAGTTACTGATGCGCACACATATCGCTCAATTACTTTAACAACGTCATAACACAACAAACTAGTTTTGCAGAAAACTAGTTGTCAATTTTTATAAAGTTTATGCAGAACTTAAAGTGAAGAAAATTTTATTTTTCTGCCAAAATTTAAGTATACAAGATACATAAATAAATTCAGTGAAGTGCTACTTTGACTCGCGCACGAAGGGTAATTCTCGACACGAGATATGTAATTCAATACGAACTTTAGTAGCCTATATAAAATATAGTTTTGGCATTTTTTTTTGGTTTTGAGGTTTTTTTTTAATTTTGGCCATTTTTTTATTTTGCCAATTTTTTTTAATTTTGGCTGTTTTTTTTTGTTTTATCGATTTTTTCGGTTTTTGGATTTTTTTCCATTTTGGCCATTTTTTTAGGTTTGACATTTTTTTCTCGTTTTGGCGATTTTTTTCGGTTTTTGGCGTTTTTTATTTTTTGGTGATTTTTTCGTTTCGGAGTTTTTTTTAATTTTGACGATTTTCGGTTTTTGGTGTTTCTTCATTTCGGCGACTTTATTCATTTAGGCTCTTTTTTTTAGTTTTGACACTTTTTTTCTCATTTTGGCGATTTTTTTCGGTTTTTGGCGACTTTTCAATTTGGCTATTTTTTTAATTTTGGCGATTTTTTTCATTTTGCCATTTTTTTAATATTAATAATAATATTTTTACTGGAGCCTTTTTCAGGTTTGGCGATTTTTTTCGGTTTTTGGCGCTTTTTTAGAAATTAGAGTTTTTTTTAATTTTGGCGATTTTTTTGAATTTTTAACAATTTTTTTTTGTTTTTTTTATAATTTTCAGATTTTTTAGTTTTACCGTTTTTGGAAAATTTCAAGAGTTTACCTCTTACGGTTTCGAAGATATAGTGTTAATTGTTGTAGTCTATACAAAAATACACTAATTTTACAAATTACATACAATATATGTATATAACATGGGATTTTAGCATTTTTCGTTGCTCGTTTTGGAACACACTTTAATTTTTAATTCTCATATATTTGTTGTTGTAGCGGCTAAGGTTCCACATACTATGTATAAATTTCAGATCCGTAGCTCTTACGGTTCCTGAGGAAATACCGTGTGACGGACAGACGGGCAGACGGACAGCGTAGCGAAAATAATAAGGTTCCTTTTTTCACCTTTGGTGTAGAGAACCCTAATAAAAAATAAATGAGCATTAATTCTACACTATAAACTAAAAAATTGCATTTTTTTCTAGTTATGTCGTTGTTGCTGTAAACGAGAGATATTTACTATACATATGTACATATTATTATATGTATTAGAAAATACATATTTATATTGATTCTATGTTATAGAACCATAAACTAGTATTTATAGTTTCAGACTTTTTATTGTATAAAATTGCAAAATTTATACACACATTTTAAAATTTTATAGGCCAGTATCTTCTTAAAGATAAATTTTATATTTAAATTAAAAAATTTTCTCTATCAATTATTTTTGTAATAAATTTACCAAATGGCTTAAAGAATTTTCAGTTGGATTATTTTTTAAACAAAAGTAATTGGTCTATATAATTTTTCTGATGGCTTAAATGGATAATATAAAAGTTTTGTCTTTATCTCCACACCACATTTGAATTTAAAAACAAATTTATTCTTTTATTCCACAAATTGCACAATTTTGTGTATATATAGTAATATGTTCAAATGTCTTGCAAAAAACAAAAGTTTTGAATAAAACACCTTTAGTAAATAATCCTTAAAGATCATACTTAAAAAAATCAATGCAAAAATTATGTATTATTTTCTGTTTTTTCCCTTTCTTTGCAAAACATGTACTATCTAAGTAAAATTTTGTTAGAATTTAAGAATAAAATATTTTTTAATATTAATGGAATTTTAAATTCTTAATTTAAGAAAAGAAGCAGTAAAAGTGCAATGATTTTTTTGAGTTTGATTACTGGAGTGTAATTTTTTTTTTAATTTTATGGTTTGTTACATAAGACAGCTGGTTATTTTATTATTAAAATATTTCTGTTTGTATGGATGTGTGTGTGTGTCTTTGTATATCATGACAAAGAAATTATTCTGACAATAAAACTGAAGGAAACAACTGATTAATGTTAATGTTATAATCTAAGATGAGCATGTAGTTTTATTTCTATTAAATACGAGTAGAATTTAATAAAATTATTACTAAACAAATGCCAACTGTTTAAATTGAAAATGTGGAAAATTAATTTCTGTGGAACTTCATCGTATTGAATTGATGATATTATGATGGAGTCTATCAGGCCTGTTGCAGAAATCAAATTGACATCAATTTGAAATTGAAATCAATTCTGTATCCAGGTTCTTCAGAAAACAAAAACTAAAGAATTTGCTCTCAAAATGTACCCACTTTAAATTTAATTCTCTAAAATTCAATTTTCTGTATTTAAAAGAACATTATCTATTTTATTCAAACTCATTTCAATAAAATATGTTTTTAAAAAAATTTTTAAATGTTGCTTGTTTTTTTTTTTGGTTAATCAACGTCTACATGCATTTCATTCCTGCTTCGTAGAACTCATCAGTGGACTTTGGCCCAAAAAAAGTTGAAAATAACTTTAAAAAAAACTTCATATAAACATATTTACTTTGTTTAATTTTCCACCACACTCTTACAATGAGCTGCCATATTGGGCAACAACAACTTATCAAAAAGCAAAAACAAAAATATACAAAATATTTATTTTCTCTGCATTGCAATTCCAAGCATTTCATATATTAATTTTTAAATTATGTTCACTTCAATAAAGAAAATTTTTTGCAAATTTTTGTATAATATTTTTCTTTTTAATAAGCACAAGTCATGATCAAAATCGATTTGAATCTGGGGAAGGTTAAACAAAATCAATTGAAATCTAAATTTGTAATTAAAAGAGTTTCGATAGGTTTCTCGGCAGCCCTGTCTATTATACTTGTATCGAACTTTTTCTGTATCTCGTTTTTGATACAAGTTTATACAAGTGGTCTCCACAACTTGTAATATTATACATATATAATATATTAAGCCCAGCTAAAAAAATATGTATGGAGCATATATGATATCCCATATATGGTTCGGATCCGAAAAATGAGGGTATATGGGCATATATGATTATATATATTAATACGTTTATATATATGTATGTATGTGTAAATTCCCTCCACAGTATGCAAAGTTCATATTCATACACTCTTGATTCACAAAAGCGCACTGCTGTGCAATAAATTAAATTACTAAAATTAAATTTTTTTAGACTTGATAGAGATAGGTTGTATTTAGTGAAACATTTGTTCGGACAAATAATTCAAAACGAACTAAAAGTCATTTCATTCATCAAAAGGTGAATCAATTATTTAAAAGACACATAAATCATATTCGTACATAACATTTAGCTTAAGAAATCAGATTAAAAACTAATGCAATTAATTATAAAAGAAAAAATAATCCGTCTAACAATAGTTTTCAATACAGTAATATGAACTTTGTTTCTTATCTAGAGAATTTTGTTATTTTCTATAAAATTAATGACTGGATTATCCTTTTGATTATTTAATATATTAAATAGGGCCACAATGTATAAAATCATACAAGAAAAAGTTTTTCTTTTTTAAACGTTGAGGGTATGCATATGTATAAACTTTGCATACCGTATGCATTTTCTAATGGATTTCCAATCCAGCAGTGATAAAATTCCCAGCTTTTTTGGTTGCAAAAACGATCTTATGTGAGATATCATGTATGCATACATTCTTATATGGCTCCATATATAAAATCTTATATTTATATATGGATCCACATATGAAGAGCTTCATAATTAAATTTTCATATATGAACTCATATGTTATAATACATTTCATATATTAGTCCATATATTAGTTCATATATAATAGTTTTGCCATGTATAATCCCATATATTTCCATAAATGAATTCATACATATTCATATATAGTTATATACATTCATATATTAAAAATATATGGACCATATATAATTTTTTTAGCTGGGAGTCTAAATTTTCCAGCAAATATTTTACAGATTTTCAATATTAATCTAGTTAGGACAAATTCTGACACATCAGCCCAAGACCTAAGTGTCACATGTACAGATAGATGGACAACACTTATTCTACTACTTTAATCATAATTACACTGAATATATACGAGCATATCGACTGAAAGTTAAAAAAAGTACAGGTTGTTTTGAAAACACGTTATTTAATCGTATATTTTTTTGTTGACAAATAATCATATGCAACTAATGCAAGAAAATTAACATATATGCAAAAATAATTTCGCGAAATAAATGTCAAAAAGCACCCAAAATGGTGCGAAACGAAAACCAAGTTGACAACACTGGCTATGCTTTTGAAATTGTTGTGTTATGTTTTATTATTTGATTGCGAAGATTCCTTTTTGTTGTTCTTATTACTTTTGGTAAATTGTTAAACATAAATTAAAATTATATGAAACACAAGCACAAGTACAAATAATAGCAGACTTCTGCATACATACATACACTTGTATAATACAAATATTTAATACTTAGAATTGCATTTTCCAATTGTGGTTTTATTGTAAAACACTTACGTACACATTTTTAAGCATCGATGTGAAAATACTCATTTGTACTCCCATGAATTGTATGAATATCTTTCGAGCATACATATGTACATACACATACACGGACATATTTACCGACAACTTTGTAGCACGAGAGTGCGGACGGTAACAAGTATTTTGGTTTGTATTATGAAATATTTTTCATTTCTGTTTTTAACAACATTTATTGTTAACATATAATTCAAATATAATACGAATATGAGAATGAATATGCATATGTATGTGCTGTGTTATAATGAATGCCAACAAAACACAAATAATATACAACCGACAACAATCGACAATAACAGCAACCAAATCCCTTTAAAACCAATGCAAATATGTTTACAGTAGTGGACAATAAAATTGCTTAAGCCTTAATGAGAAATTTAAAAAGTAAAAAATTAAATAAAATTCACTAAATGGCGGAACAATTGTATACTAGTAGTAAAGAATTTACTAAATCGGTTTAGCCACAAAGCTTTAAAATCAGCGTTTAAAAATTTCCCATTTTTGCATTTTCTTCTGCTTCTACTCATACTCCTGCTTCTGAAAATACAATAGTCGCAGTAGAAGTCAACACAATAAACGAATAGCTTCAGCTCTCGACATGTTTGAAAAGTTTTCTGTTTGTCTGACTGCTGCTATAAGCAAATTGGGAAGTTATTGTAGTTGAGTTGTTGTATGTTTTTTCTTTTCTTTTGATTTTGCAGTTTCAATTGCGTACTTAATTACTTGCTGGAAGAAATATTGTTGTTGTTCGTGTTACTATTGTATTTGTACATACAGTTAAAACATACACACATGTGTGTTTTACACATGCAAACACATACATAAAAACATTTTTCTTCGCTAACTTCGTATTTATTCAAAGCAGCAGTCAGTCAAACCGAAAAGCATTACGACAGCTGTAGCTCTTCGTTGTGCATACATATGTATTGGTTTATTGTGTTAAATTCAACTACAACTCTTTGAATTTCAGTAGCAGAAATATGAGCAACAGCCCCCGTATTCTGTAACTCGCTAAAGCTTAAGATAAATTTTATCGGTAAAATGCTGAACAAATAGAAAATTAAAATTTTTTAGCGATGACATAAAACATTATAATTTCGGCAAATTACATTTTCAAGCCGTAGCTTGATTAACTAATACACGTTTGAAAATTGCATTCCTAGCCGAAAATCCATAAATCGACTTTATAGGTTTTAAGCAATAGAGATTTAACTTTAGCGATTGTTGTGATTGGGCAGTCAAAAAATAAAAAGTCGAGGAAATAACACAATCTTAGGACTTTTGCTATTTCGAATACATTTTTTTTAACACTGTTTAAAATTATTCCATATTCTACTTATAAATTTTGATTTTAAGCCAAACGCAGAATTTAAACAATCTTTTCAAATCGGCTCTATACGAATTTTAAGTTGGAGTTACTGATTCAGGTTCTGCTTTATCAAAAATTTCGTATGCATTTCCTTAAAATTGTTTCCAACTGTTGAACATTTTTTTTAATTAGTTTTTATAAAACACTTTTGCCAGTGACTTTATTCGAGTGCATGACTGCAAATCCGTATGCTCACATAACAATAAGAACCAGACATGACTACAAAACACAAGTTTATTTGGTTATTCATATAACTAAACATCTATAGGAAAATTCGTGTCGAAATAATATTTCTCTGTTCATTTTGTTTTAAAGCAATACAAAAGAGGTTATAACTTGTTTTAGTCAGTGTTTTAACTATTTATATGAATAATAGAGTTTTATGGGTTTATATTGATAATTAAAATTTTCACTAGGGATCCATAATACTCGTGTATAGTCAAATGTGCTAAATTTAATATTACGCATGATGTTTGTTCTAAAACACCAAGTATTTCCGTTTAACAATAACAACACATGATACTTGAAATAAACTTTATTTGAATTATTTTTGCAATTAAATTTAATAAACTTTACAAAATATATAACCACACTTCGCTATTGCCCACTGGCAAATGAGAATTTGATATTTTTCATGATTTTTTAACTAAAATGCAAATTGCAACAATACGTGTATGGTGGATAATCCATTTAACATAATGTTCTAAAAAGATAATTTTACTCATAAATTGTATTTTTTGTAACAAGGATTTTAAAAAGTACTTTTTCAAAATGTGTTATTTACAGGGTACTTTTTCAAAAGCTACTTTTTAAGAAAGCAATTTTTTAAAAGGTGCTTTTCAAAAAGTACTAATGTGACAGTAATTGCTATTTTAAGTGAAATTTTCTCAATACGAATGATGAATGAAAAAATATTTTTTCAAAATATATTTTTTCGAAAGCTATTTTTTTGAAAAGCAATTCTTAAATTGTCATTTTTCTTAAAACATACTTTTCTTTAAAAGCACTTATCTTAAACCATTCCAATAATTCGAATTTCTTGAATTTTTAATTTACCTTTCCAACTTTTTATAATGCAATTTTTTAATTTATATAATTATAATTTACTTTTTTTTAAAGCAATAATGCAAAAGCAAAAGATGATTTTCTTAAAAGCTCTTGTTCTGAAAGGGGACTTTCTTGAAAGATACTTTTTCTAAAAGATACTTTTATTGTGAGGTACTCTTCTTAAAATGGGCTTTTTTAAAAGGTATTTTTTGAAAGGTACTTTTCTTGAGAGGTATGTTTCTTAAAAAGTACTTTTTCAATATGTTCTTTTTGAAAGGTACTTTTTAAAAAGCATTTTTTTAGATGTTCTTTTCTTAAAAATTACTTTTCTTAAAAGGTACTTTTTCTAAAACTTATTTTTTTAAAAGATACTTTTTTTAAAATCTGCTTTTCTTAAAATGTACTTTTTTTAAAGGGTACGTACTATGTTTAAAGGTACTTTCTTTTAATAGGTACTTTTATTTAAAGTGTACGTTTTTTAAATGTACTATATTTTAAAAGGTCCTTTTTTAAAACGTATTTATTTTAAAATGTACTCTTTTTAAAGGGCACTTATTTCAAAATTTGTTTTTTTAAGGTAAACTTTTTAAAAGGTACGTTTCTTAAAAGTACTTTTTTAAAAGGTACAATTTCAAAAATGTGCTTTTCTTAAAAGGTGCTTTTCTTAAAAGGTACTTTTCTTTGAAGTAATTTTTTTTAAATATATGTCCGTTACTTAAAAGGTACTTTTCTGATTAAGCCTGAATCACGCTATCGGCACAATGTACCGATTTTTGTAAAGTCATAAATAATAAGCTAGATTTGATTTATATCTCAACACATTATTACAAGGCACGGGACATTAGTAATAAATCCATATAGACTTATTCCTGAACTAATTGAGTAACTTATACTTATAACTTGTGATTTTTTTGCATTGAGCCGACCGAAATCAGTACGTTGGCCTTAGAAGATATTTTTTCAAAAAGTCCTTTTTGTAAGTATATTCTTAAAAAGTTTTTGGAAAGTTTTCTTGTAAGAGGTTATTAAAAAATTCATAGGAGGAACATTTTTGAAAAATATTTTTAAAAATTACTTGTTTTAAATAGAAATAAAGTACAAAAAGTATTGAAGATTATTCTCGCAAAAGTATTTTTCATTGAATAAATATCTTTATAAGGAAATTGTTATAATTAAAACCAAATTTTAATCAGAAATAATTTTTAGTCAGGCTTAAGTTTAGTAATTTCAATTCTTATTGAATGAAATATTTTTATTAATTAATGTGAGTTTCTAAAGAATAGAAGAAAAATTACACTTAGACTTTAAGCTGGGGGAAATACCGATACTATTCTGTGCAGCCTTTTGTGTATACAATTAATTTACCTTTGATAAACACATTTATAAGTATCACTATTAATTTTCTGTTTTTCCATTTTTCTCTTTAGGTTAGCACGAAATTATATTACTTTACCTAAGTATGTTTAACTATTCTTGCTTATCTTTTACGATCATCACATTAATTATTTTTACTTATTTTATTTAAACTAATTTTATAAAGAAAAAATTTGTACAATGAAAGAATTTTCGGCTGAAATTCAATGAATTTCGACATTAATCTAATGAAAAATTCATTAAAATTCAACCAACGTCACGCTTCGTTGGATTAATGAAACCAGTTTCGTTAAAATTATTTTATTGAAAACTTCATCAAATTTATTTAACAGTTTAATTAATGCAGTGCTATAACTTCATCGAAACAATAAAATAATTTCATGAAAAGAATGAAATAACTTAAATATAAAGAGGTTTCTTAATAATTAGAAAATATTGTTGTCATAAATCCAATAAAATATTCTAACGAAACCAGAATATCAAGAAAGCAATTCCAATGAAATTGTTGCACAATATTCATGAAATTTTCATTAGATTTGTGAAATTATCATTAGATTTGTGAAAAGTTTTTAATAAAATTGTTTCATTCGATTTATGAACCAAAATTCTTTCGGTGTATGTCTGTAATAGGTAAAATTCTTTCAGCAAACAAGATATATATCGTTACGTTAATAAAAAGAGGTCCTAACTCATTATATTTACATTTCTTAAATCGATATCGGTACATTAGATGTCCTCCTATCAAAATATACAAAAAACTAATGATTTTTAAATGAGTTAAAGCCTTTCTGTATTAAGGTAACGATATGTAATGTTCCATTAAAATTACCCAAACGGGTTGGTGGGGTAGAGATTTTTAGTTCCTTCCTCAGAAAAGAAAACAAAAATAGCCGTATTAATTAGAGAACGCTGTCCATCATTTAGTGAGACTCAACTAAAAACGATGATATTGAATTTCTTCTTTCTTCTTTTTAAAAAACATGTGCACACACTTTTACTTTTACTCTTATATGCAGCTAGTCAAAGAATTAATTCCGAGTGGACAATAGCGCAAGCACAGCTTTTTCTCTATAAATTTTTAAACAAAAAATAATAATAAATTCCTTTTTTATTTTTAGATAATATTCTGTTTCATTGTGAGTGACACTTCATTTTATTTTATTAATAAATATAAATATATTTCGAATAGCAAAATGGTTGTTGCTCAATATGTATTTATATTAATTTTTATTTTAAAATTTCTTATTTATTTCAATTAATTTTGAAGTTGATATTTTATCAAATAATAAAATCCACAACAACATATAAAGATACTTTGGCAAAAATTAAGCACAAATTGAATGCAATACGTGCAAGGATACGTTGAACAAGTTCACAAAACTCGACTAAAGTAGCAGATATTTAAATACGTTTTTCAAAAGTGTGTGTCTGTCTATTCATAAAACTATCAAAGGTGAGCCCCCAGCAGGTAGAAAACAAATTGTTTCTTGAAATGGGAAAAATGAGTGGAAATATAATAATTTAAAATCGTTTGAATTAAAAAATTAAAATATGAATAGCAATTTCAGCATTATATAACAGTCATAATTTGACTTTTCAATAGGAAACGAAAATAAACTGATGGTATTGCTGGGTTTTAACATACACAGAATTTAAAATATCTCACAAACGAACGCATTCGTACTTCCAGCAACATGCCGCTCATATTTAGCAAAAGTTTCCGTTTCCGTTATAGACACTTCGCTCTTTAAATACTTCATTTTATGATTATGATTGTGTATTATAAGTGAATATGAGTTGCATACACAAACCGAATGTATCGTCTATATTAAACTATAAAAAAGTTAGTTAATATTAGACTCACTAAAATGTTTTTATTTCAAAAAAAAAAAAAAATCTCCATTTTGTCAGGTAGAAAACTATAGTTGCTGAATACATAAGAGAAATGTCACGCTGTGCATACCAAAACAATTATGTGCTACTTTTTATTTGTATATATAATTTTTTAAGAATTTGTCTTAGATGGCAAATTTTGTCTGCAATTCTTTAAGTTTTTATGAAAAGTATATAAATATTTTGTAGGCCAAAAGATGATTTATTCGTACATGCGAAATTTTCTCATTCTTAAGCTGCATTTAAAGAACTTTTTCATGCTTGCCTGCCTTCTATGTGTTCTATATAGTCTCACATAAGCATACAAATGTTTTGAGATTTTCTTTACATATTTTCCTATTTTTTGTCGTAGATAAATTTTGTTTGAGTTTAGTCGTTTTAGAATATTGAAGAGTTCTAAGTAGAATATGTAATGTTGCCAACACGTTTCTGCAGAATTTTTTTCCATTTCGACAAGCATTTAACTAAACAAAGTTTTTTTTTCTTTTTAACAGAAAACTTTATTAAAACAGTTGGTTTTTTACTTCGTATATATACTGACAGCTGCTGAGAAGAGCTGGTAAATTTACAAAAATATAAAAAATTAATATATGCGCAGCATTCTCGTGCAACTTTAAGTGGGAGACCACTTACCTTTCTTAACAAATACAAGAAATGAATATTGTACAATTTAGAAGCCATATAAGAAACTTTCAATGAATTTCATACTCCACTCCAGGAAATTGTTATCGATTTAAGTAAAAATAAAATTAAAATTTCAAGACCAACTTTAAACAAACACGAAAAAAAAACTTGTAAACATTTTTCTAATTTTACGAAATTAAAGGAACAAATTCTCTAGGAATAAAAATGCTTTTCTATGAACCCTTTTACAGTAAAAGTGCTTATTGTTTTAGCTCTTCTAATAACATTAATATACTCTTACCTGCTGCTGTACATATTTTTTTATTGTTGTTCATGCTTTTAATATTGCAGAAGCTCATCGATATTCCTGGCAAGTTTTCAAGACTTGTTTTAAGTATAAATTTTTTTAGTTTCTTTCAAACAAGTACACATATACATGAACACATATCGTGTGCACTACCTCAGATAAAAAAGTTTATTAATAACTTTTGTAACATCATGAAATAAAGTGTATAATGAAATCCTCTGTAATTTTTTTTGTACAAATTTTATACGGAAAGAAATTCATAGTTTATGCAGAATCACTAAAATTTTAGTAAATAGAAATTATTATGATAAATATTTTTTAACTTAAAAATCAATAATCTGAGACTTTTTAAATTTCCCACAACTTAACACTGGTTCTGTCAACAGATTGACTCCTGTTAGCTGTGCAATTTAGTTTGTTTTTGACAGCTTTGAAAGAAGCTTCCGTGTGATTTGAGAAGAAAATAAAGACAAGGGAATTTTTTGTTCTCATTAAGCACAAACTAAGCTTGATAAATACTATTGGGACTCTCCATGAATTTGAATATGAATATAAATATATTTGTGGCCGTGCAAGCAGGGAAGATTTGAACATTCTAGATGTTCTAGATGAATTTTGTTTCAGTTGTAGAGATTTCTACAGGGTTTCTACAACCGAAACAAAATTCACAATGTGGTGTTGGCCGTTCGGATATTGAAAAAGACAGAAATTGCTGAAGCCATAGTCTCAAAAGTCTTAGCGCAATATGGATGAGTTTTCACGTGAAATAACCATCGATAAAATGTGGATGTAATAGAGACTAATCAAGGCTTAAGACTTTAATTTACTCGGGTTAAATTGCCACCAAAGGTGGCGAAGGTGGCTTTTTCAGCCATGTCATGGGAAATTATAGGAATACATGCGATAACACAATCAATGGCGAATATTATGCTAATTTAGTTGTCCACCAGGATAATGGAATGGTGCAGTTTCGATGACAAAAATCCACAAGTAGGCCCCTTTTCTCTGTAGTACCCAGTTATGGGTTTAAACCTAAAAAATAGTAATTATGGGTCACGAATAACTGTACTGAGTAACGGGTTTTGCTATTGGGAAAAAATAAGAGTAACATGATTTGGATTACTTGACCTTGAAATATTTGATGACCATTTGGAAGACTTACATTGGGGGAGTGCCATACAAAAGTCAACTTCCAGATTTAATTTGACCTGGTTAATATTTTAAAATTAAAAAGAAATAAGACAACTTGCTAGAAAGACTTCATGAGCCTTAAATTCATAATTGATATAATAAAATTGGGTCATACGATTATTAAAAGTCGATACTACTAAGAGGACAACCCTAGTGACATAAGCCTTTATTTAAGTTCTCATTAATAAATATTTATTTAATTTTTTTTCTTCCATATCCTCTTCTTAATGAACTGTGACTTAAATTCTTATAACTTCTATGTAAAGTATTATCAGGTCTTATTTGCCTACAATTTTGTACTTTTTCTTCAAGGTGGTCTTTGCTACTGATTTTCTAACTTTCAAGAATATTTTATAAACTTTACCTTATATCTAACTGCATATAATGTGACATCACTCTAACAAAAAAAATACAAAATACGAAAAAAAATAACAAAATCAAAACTTACCTCTAGGCAAACAGGACATTCCAATAATTGGGCAATATGTTGCAGGCAAGTTGCAAACTTTTGCAGTGATTGCTGATTAATGTTGTGCTGCAAGTTGATAAAAGGAAAGAAAAACAAAATTAGCAAACAATTGACAACAAGAAGAAGAACAACAACAACAACAACAAACTTTAAAAAATTTTAATTAGCTTTGGTTAGTTGCATGTATGGTAGAAATTTTTATTATTTAGTGCTAAATTTAGCCAGCATACCACATAATTTGAAGACAAATTTCAACTATTTAACTATTAAAAAAAATATCGAATGTATGGCTTAAATATGTGCTTAGTTACGTATTGCAAACATTAAGCGACAAAAAATATATCGAGTCTTGAATGCATTATATTTACAAGTTGATATTTTGATCCTTATACAGGTTTTACCATTAGTCATATCTTTTATTAGTGTGGTTCGCATAGCCAAAACCTAGATGGCTTAAACACAGGATTTTATGACACTTGGGCTGCGAAAACTCTGTGTCTATTTGATTGGCATCACGTATGAAAATGAGCACAAATCAACTTTATTTATGCGCTGATTTTTCAGTCAGCAACATTAATCGACAGGCATTTTGATAGTCTTCTGAAATATTCAAAATATTCATGGAAAATGTATTAAGGATTTTTTTAAAGATACCTGTAGTATAAAGTAGTGTGGCACGGTCTCCATTACACCCATGGTATTTCCAAGTGGTCATTTAAAGAGTCTAATATCATAGCATATCATATCAGCTACCCTAAATAATCAGATATCTACCCAAAGGACTCCTGCCTCTTCAGATTTCCATAGAAATAGTGAGGTCTCTATTAAAGACGCAGAACGTCCATCGCTATCTGTAAATCAGCTGAGCCAGTAGGTTAACAGTAAAACTGCTTCTACTTCAGGCAGAAGTGTTTTAGTCTCACACTCTTGTGTTGTTTTTGGTCATTCTTTTTTGACTAAGTCGGGCTTTGGCGTCCATATGAGGTATACACCCTAGGGAATCTAAGAGGATGAATCTACAAACATATAAAAAGGCATGATAGAATTAAGCAAAAAACTCATCCTTAGAGGTTTTGTACGCTTCATGAATCTTTCTCTTTGTCAGGGATTTGTGAAGCGATCGGTGAAGTGATCAGTGAAGCGATCGGGAAAATAATCCAAAAATACTGGTGTGAGGTTAAGGTAAAAGTTATTTGCAGCCGCTCAATCACTTTCCCCTCTAGAACAACAAAAACTGTATGGCCTGTCATATATTCTGAAAGAAGTCCAACTAATCCTATAATGAGACAGTGAGCTACTCCTTGAATACCTCTTGTGTCTAGAAAAGGGCACAGGAGCACTTTTTCAGGAGGCTTAGGTATTAGCAAAAACTTTGAGGAAACTGGAGTAGATGCCCATGGGGAGCTCTTTCTAACCGCCAAGACAGTTAATAGAACTATATTGGAGAATAATTTTTTTAGTGTACAGATACTTCGGAGCTACCAACCGATTATCTAATTGAGCACCTTAGAAGCAATGTGTAGTATCCTATTAGTATATTAATTTTGATAATATGATGAATACTACAGCTTCCTTAATCACTTCACCCTGATTTGGACGTTATCATATCGTTTGGTGTTAAGGTATCGAAATGATTTAGAATGACGCTAATGACATTAGACCGGATGACCTTAGACCGATAACACTGTCAACAGTTCTAATCGGTAGGCTGCACTCCATTGACGCTTAAAGAATCTAGAAATGTATCGATTTCAAACGCATCTAGATAGTTTTTGTGCTTACTGACGCACGTGGTGATAAAACCAAATTGATGGCCCGACTTTTAATGGTACTAGATATAAGCAAAGCTCTCGATCACGTATAATATAATACCATCCTTGGCAATATTGAAGTGGTATGGCCTTTGTCAACAGTTCGTCGAGTATAATTTTTCAGAAAACTTGTTTATATTTTTATAAATTAATAACGATATTGATTTAAAAAATCCTCCTTGAAGATGACGATTTAATTTCTTTGATGAGTAAACCAATAATTTTTATGAAATTTTATTACCAGATAATATATAATGCAGCAAATAATTCTGCATTTTTAAATTCAAGATTACATTTTTTTAGATTGTACATACACTATTATTTCTATATGTGCACAAGTGTTTTTAAATATTCCTTAAACAATTTGCAATTTATTTGCTTAAATCAAATTATCGGTTTGCAACAGGTTCACTTGCGAAGAAACATGTTGCTTTATTTTAATTTATTTACATTCAATTTGAATTTACTTTATAAGCAGCTTTAGGTTTGGACTTAAATTTAGGTCAATTAAATTGTATGGATATTGACAAACATTTAAGTATACATAAACTACATTAAAGGTTTAATATGTTTGAAAATACACATCCCCTATCACTTTTAAAAGGATAATTTTATATTATAATAAATTTCAATATTAAGCACAAACACACGCATATATATGTATGCACGTACATATATGCACACAATGAAGACATCAGGTAATCTGCATTAATGTTTGTAACAACCCAGAAAACACACAAAATTAAGAATGACTATATATATATATATATATATATATATATATATTTTTTTAATAACTTGAAAGTAAATTGAGAAAATTTGCATTGTTTATATGTATAACACGTAAAATTTTTCACAATTTTAAAAATCAATTCATATAAAATAGTTCAATATTTTGCCGGGTGGTTAGTGGCTTACCGCACAGATATTAAGAATACATTATAATTACGGCAAACTAGTAACCACCCGATGATTTGTTATCCAATGTGTTCGCTGGGATATTGCATATTGAACTGCTGGTTTCTGTATTTGTGTATTTATTTTCCTGCAAGAAAAAATACATCATGTGGTAAAGTATTACAAATTTGAAACAAACATTTTAAAAATTTTGACATTTTGTCATATAAACGTAGATACGGGAAATGACAGACGTGAACCATTTTTATTTTTTTTTTTACACAGAGCAGATCATTTCAATTTCCCAAATAGACAATGATGTGAAAAAACAGTAATTATATACAAGGATTATATGTATGTAAATATATTTTTTATAAATTACGAGGACTTGCATTTTATAAGTCTAGGAAAAACATTTAGTTTAAATGCATAATTACCAAAATTATTATATGCACTCTCAAGAAATAAACGAACTAAAACTTCGTTAGAACTTAGCAGATAATAGATTTCTTCCAGCAAATTTCCATTTTATTTTTTTAAATTTGTAAACTTGCATTTCCGTTCACACGTACAAACGAATTTCAAATTCATGAATATATGAAAAGAAAAATTTGATTACCAAAACTGGGGTTTTCTTTGCATTAAAATTTTCTCTTGTTGCTTGATTTTAAGCAGAACAACTTTAAATTAAATTAATATAAGAAAACCTTTTTATAACTTCAAAAAAAAATAGACTGCTGCAAATAAATAGACTACAGCCGGTCATTTAAAAGACATTGTATTTCATACGTATTGGCAAGGTCAAAGCATTAAAACAAAATAAAAGTTTCATCGAAGGCAAAAAAGCGAAACTGAAAAATGTATAACTCGTTAAAAAATATTTAGCGAAAAAAAACATGCTGGTCACTTTAACCCATTTTAATACATGCTCCCACTTATCATGGATGAAATAAAAATGCCCGTGAACATGAGTGATTCATCATCTCTGTTCGTGTAAACATTGGCCATCTGTATTGAAAAAAACTTAAATATTTATTTCTTGCGCTAGAGCAGCTAATTAATTAGCAATATTAATTGTAAAAATTGGAATTCTTGTTTTACATTATTCGCAAGTATAATACAAATGAATGAAGTGTTAGACTTAAATAATAAATTACAATTCAAATGAAAGGTTGTCTTTGTATAAAAAAACCAACACAAAAAAGGTAAAAACAAAGAAAATCTACAAACAAAGAATGAGCAAAGAATGAGCACATACACACACATACATGCATTGTGACGTCACGTGACAGAAGGTGGACTTTTCTGCGGAAATGCCCATATGTAAAATTTACCTACAGGGAATGTCACACTACTCCTAGTGTTTCCCTTTAACATAGTGCGTAGTGTGCTAGTGTATTTGTCTGGAGGTCATGGGCTCGTTTGTCACTCACAACTTCGGTGTGCTTCATTACAACGAGTGAAAAGTTCGCGTAAAAATAAAGGCCCAACTATAATATGAATACGCGAACTTAAGCTACTGTGTGGTTACATATAAAACGTATGTGGCAAACTATAATGTACTTATGGAACTTTTCGTGATGTTTCGTCAAATGTCATTTGCTTAAGCTAAGTGCCAAACTGAACGCACATTCCGTACGGAAAACGCCGTTTGTGCATTCTTTAAACTCAAGCCAAACAGCATCAGAAAATATTCATGGATTTTAAATATTTTTTTTTGTTTCTTATTTTAAACTCAGAAAAGAAAGCAAAACTTTTATTTTCATTCTTTGTTTTACAATACACATATACACGCATACACATGAGTTTATTTATGTATGTTCATTGTTGTAATTTTTAGTAAGCAAAACAAATAAAACAAGTAATAAAGTTGTGGATATAATTATACGTGATTTTTTAATAGATTAGGACATTCCAAGAAGTTAATTTTATTGAATTGCATTCATGTAGAAGAAACAAAATTACTAAAAAAAATTGTGAACAAAAGCTATATGTGCAGCTGTGGCTAAAGAATACTTAAGTGCATTTAAGTATATTGTGGCCACCTAAAAGTCACATCTGAATTTCTTAAGTATTTAACAGACTTATCGTTCAATTCTGATATTAGCTTAAGCCAGCTTATTCATATTATAGTTGGGCCTTAAGTAGCTAAATGTATAATTTGTTTAAGCATGGAGCCAGTTGTGCCACAGTGCTATTCACTGTCTTAAAAATGTTACTTAAGGGCCACTCAGACTATTATACATGTATAAAGACTTATGTGGAAAATGTAGCTGTGACATGTTGAGTTGTTATTGTTTTTTTTAAATTTTTGAAACAGATATGAGAGCAGGAATGAATTTTCGTCAAAAGTATTAATACTTGTGTTATAGTCTGGAACAGCCTTTAACAATGTTATCAAATTCAGTTTTATATATATTGCAATGACACATCAACGTGCCAGTAAATTTTGGTTATTAGTTGAATTATTTTCATGTAACAAAATCAACCAGCTGTTTCGTTATGGGACTTTGACGTAAGGCTTATTTTTCCTTTAGACTTTTAATGCCTTTTATCCTTTTTATTTATTATGATGAAATTTTAATGGCAATTGCTTATGATCTCGACGAAGATCTATCATAAAGATGGTATTAAGTAGTTATTATTATGGATTACATTCAGTCATTGCATTGATGATTTTTGTTATCAAATTGATTTTTCAATTTGTGAATTTTGCTGACATATGTATGTACATATGCAGATGATGCCATTGACTACACATTATTTTTCAAAGCCATTAATTACCAATTGATGTAAACGTTAACTTCAAAATGATAAGAACTATCTCTGGGTCAAAAATGAAGAAAACTTTTATAGTATTATTGTGAAATTACACACAGCATTATGGCGGTTTTTCTATGTACGTATGCATCATAAGATACATATAATATGAATACCAAGAAAGGTTCAAAAATTCAAAAGTTCAAATGAAAACATTATCTTAATTTTAATACGTATTTTATGACAACTTTATATGCTAATTTTGTTGACCATGAAATTTATACAATTATAAAATATTTATTGTAAAAGCTTTTGGCTGAAAGACAACCTCTTTTAATCTAGTGTCACTTTAGGAACGTGAAAAAATTTGTCAACTTTTTTATGCATACTCGTATATTAAATATTCATATTATTTTTATTAAATGCTTCATGATAAAGTTAGTTTAAAAAACAATACACAACATTACAATGACCTACATTTTGATAGTGTATTAAATATCAAAAAAATATATACAAAACAAAACAAAAAAAAACACAATAAAAAGCCAACAAACAACAACAGCAATAAAGATAAATAAATAAATAATACGAGTATAGTACATACGATGGAAAAAGTAAACAAACAAACAAATAAACAAATAATTTAACAGCAAACAACAACATTTTTAAATACATATGTACATGCATGCTTCAGGCAATAATTTTAAGCCTTATAATTACTAATTATCAACTTAATTAGTAACAAGACATGCAATGTTTAACTGACATGATTACCAGACAGACATACATATAATATACTCGTATAAATATTAATATAGTTTACACTTACCGCATTGTTTTCCTCATCTTCGTCATCATCGCCGTCGTCGTCGCTGTCGTCATCATCATAATAATTCTGTTCATTAAAACTATCAGTGCAGTCATTAGTTGTTGCATTGCCACTTTTACCATTGCTGTTGCATTTGTTGCGCCATATAACAGCGGTGACATAATTACTGCTCTCGTTCAGCCAATGATTTTTTAAAAGAGCCGCAATCTCAGAGATTTTCATGCCCAAAACATCTTGGCCATTTAATTCGAGTAAACAGTCACCGATACGCAGGCCAGCCTGATAAGAAGTGGAGTCCTTTTGTATGCTGCTCACCCAAGGATATGGATCCCAGGGAGCCCGACTTAAGTGCAGACCCAAAGTGCCATTAGTGCAAGTGTAGATTTTACAGGATTTCAACATGTTGTCATTGATTTAACTGGAATGCAAAAACAAATAAAATATTGAATATGTAATTAAACTTTAGCTTCAAGGTCTCATGCACAAATGCCAAAAAAAAATACAACGAAAAAGAAACTTCCATAAATGGCATCTCTATTTGTAATATATTGTGTGTAGTAGCTCTTTATGAATGTAAAAAGTAAAATGTTTCTATAGCTAAACCTTAAATCCTAAAAATCGCTCTTACATTCTCGTAGTTTAGAATTCATTGCATTTGTTGGAACATCCAACCAAACACCAAATCAGTGATTCCTTTTAATCGCACATGATGTACGTTTAATTACACAGTCTGTCTGCGCTAGTGTTGGCTTTGTTATATCCTTCACCTAGAAACGCACGCGTATACATGCATTTAAAAGAATGCGTTTATAAATTTTCATTTGTGCACTTAGAAAAAAATTTGCATTTTCATTTCATATTAAAATGAAAAAAGTTGCTCCTTGTCCAACTGTCTAGAAAAATATATAAGAAAGCAACTCAAAAAAAAATTGTGCACTTCATATATTTATCATATTTTCTAAAGAAGCAATAGTGGAAAAGAGAAGATTCAGGCCATATTTAGATGTAGAGTTTTGACCCGGCTACAATCATTGGACAATATTTTGATGCCTTTTTAAAATCGTTTAAAATTTAACTCATTAATTACATAGGGCCAATTTCACCAACTCTACTTAAATATCAATTCATATTTAAATGTCGATTTTCATTAATTTTTTTATGGAAAAATTACTTTTAAATATTAATTGATGTTTAAATAAGTTGGTGAAATTGGCCCATAGTGTAGTAGAAAAAACAAGCGAATTTGCAACACTACTGATACACAATATGAAAAAAAACAGAACAGAGAGAAATATATAAACAAAGAACATTAACAGCATTAAGGTTCAGTTAGCCAAACGAATTGGAATGTTAGTGCAACGTTCGGAAGTAGCTGATCGATATTTGCATATGAAGTAATGGAAATGGCAATAGAGGTGTGACAGAAATGTAAAAATCTGTAAATTACTTTTAGAATAAAAATATAGATCAGCTATTTCCTACCGCTGCAGTTACATTCCATTACAGTCGGATAACTGATGTTAATGTTTTTATATATAACGAAAAACTGAATGCCAATTAGCATAAGTAGCAGAAGTGGAGGCAAAGCTAAGCTCTAAAGGTAGAGTTAGTGAAATCGTATCATTTTACTTTATAGCTGCCATATCATTCAGTTTTTTTTGGTACAAATATTAGGAAACGTAACGGCAAACCCAATTTGCACAGCACACTATTGTTGCATTTGTTCTTACATTTGCAGCAGAAAAATCAATTCGCTGCAGATTTCTACGTGAAAAGTGCTACCGCCACATATTTTATAATCAGCAACGTGAATTACTTATGGTGCGGTGCGGTTTTTGTCAGCTGACACGTAGCTTAGTGTAAACGGTACAGAGTTTGATAAAAGTTTCAATTGAAAACTATTACATTTAATGTTGCTGTAAATCTCCTAGAACATTGCACAATATTGTAGGGTGGCGTTGGCTGAAATAGTTATCACGTTGACTACAAAACCGAAAGTTCTGGGTTCCAGCTCAGTCTTACAGATTCATTAAAAATAACAACAGAACGCATTTTATTATGTTCATTAGTTTCCATTGTATCAGTTGTTGAGGGAAAACTTCTAGTGATGCAAGCATAAGGCACTAGTCACTAAACTATAATACCGACTTCAGCAGATACTAATACAAATGCAATATCAGAGCACCCTCCTTCCTTGTGCAGCAGAATTATCACCGAAGTAAAATAACTGCTAAAATGGCTTTTGAACTAGATAGAGCTTCAAAATTTAATACGCCTAATTTGACACCAGAAGGCATTATTAAAAAGTGTTCAAAAAAGCAGAGATGTAAAAGAATGAAGCTTGCCTCCATCTCTTCCTGCAGCACCTGTCTTCTCTATTACTATATCTTCCCTATCATCCTCTCTTACTATCTTCTCTTCATTTCGCAGGTACCACAAAGGGGCTATTGTATTGGACCCAAGTGAGATGAACTCTTAAATTTCACCCTTCCTTACCAGCAGCCTGCTAACCTTACCTAACCTAACCTAGCCTAAACTAACCTAACCTTTCACAATGTGGAATTAGTGAAGCCAACCGAAATCAGAAATCTATCCTCTCCAATTATTTATAGATAAAAGCCATATGGTGTGACATGAGAAGCAACAAAATTTTCTAAAGTTAGAGTACAAAGCGCCCCACCCATATTAATAAATAGATGACTCAATAAAAAATGTATCACTCATTTACTAAATCAACGTCTTAAATCAAAAAATTTACTTTTGAGTTAATGATCCAGAACTAGAACTCATATCGTAATTCATATTGTGTACGAGTATAAATATATATATATAATATAATAAATATCTTTTTTTCCTAAACTCTTGGCAGAAAAAAATTTTTCTTTTTGCATTAAGGTGTGTGTAAATTGAAAACTTTAAACTCGTTTGCTGGCCAATAAATTTATTTTGAGTTATGACATTTTTTTAGTAAATGAGCGATATGCTTTATAAAGTTCGATGACAATTAATAAAATATAAAAAAAAATTAACTTTGTCTTCATTATAATGACTTTGCAATCTTTCCTCTGTGTGTAGTGCACAATTGTAAGTGTGCAGTATGGTTGGCTAAGGAAAAAAAATCATTCCAAACAATGTGGGAATAAATGTTGGCAAAGATGAATTGACACAAAACCTATAAACACACTTACACACATCCCTCAACAAAGTTGAAGAATTGGCAGAGACAAAGTAAAGCATTGAGGTTATCGGAATTAAAAATGGAGTTGCCGTTTTTGTAAAAAGTTTTTTGTTATATCTGAAAAGTGTTGCTTACTTAACTCATTCCGGGCTGGTGGTAGATTTAAGGTTATATTTAATAAAAAAAAATATATACCAAGTGTTTGAAATAGATAGACATCTACATATGTTTTTGAAGTAAGCTTGAGTGCCACTAGTCAAGTGATGAATATGTAATCGGTTGTTTAGTAAATTTCTTATAAACACCTGCATTAAACTACGTAATTCTATAACTTTTGCTAAATATGATTGTCAAAAACGTGATTGAAAACAGTAAAACTAAAATATATAAACACATTGAAGTAGCTGAAAGCAACAAACTCATGGGCAGTGATATTTCCTATATATTAGAAAGTATCAGGGATGAAGCTGTTTTGAAAGAAATTCCGTTAGATACTGATTCAATTGTCGATAATGTTGATGACTTCGATGATCAATACCAAATGTAAGAACTTTTTCAACACAACGTTTTAGTCGACAATAAAAATATATAATCACTTTGATGACGGTCAGAACCCGAAAAATTAGATCAGCTAAAGATATATCATGAGGTGAATAGAAAGAAGTCAAACTTGAGGAATCGAATTTTTTTAATTTTTCCGATGTAACTCTCACTACTTTAAAACTTTAAGTTCGATATAATTTCAAGTCTGTTAGACTCAGGCTTTAGTTTATCATTGACCTCCGGAAAGTCAAATAAATAAGCAATATTTGACAAAAAAAAACAAACCTCTTATAAACATACTAGTCTCGTTATCCCACCACACTACAAGGAAACAGCAACACAGTACATCAGAAAAGAACTCAGTGGATGTGCTCTACATGCGATGTTCCACTTTGTTTAATTAAAAAAAATACTGCTTTAATAATTTGGAAATAAAGCTTCTTTATAAACGGGATGGTATAAAAATCATATGTCATCCTTGCAAGGAATCTTTCAAGGATAAAATTTTTTTTTAATTTGTTTTCCAGTAAATTATCTTTATAATTAAAAGCAAATAAAAATGTTCTTGAAGTTATGTCGATTTCATATAGTGCCCCCGAAAAGAAATAACATTTTGTCAGAATTATTTTTCATAAAAATTATTTTTATTTAAAATAAAATAACTTCCGAGGAATTGTTATTCATCTTCCTGTTTTTATCTGCAAAATAAGGAGACTTTTGTTACGATACTGGACAAGCTGACGTCTGCCTCAACTGGGGAAAACCCTGACTCACGTGCTTACTTCAAGCCTAGATCGCTGATTTATCGGAATTTGTTTAAATTCTCTAAATTATTTTCTTCACAAATGGTTTTTTCTTTGGCAATAAAAAATAAAAATATTATTGCCATGTTTTTAAAACATAAAAATTATAAGCGCTGTGGTATAAAAATCATATCAAGGAATCTTTGAAGGATAATTTTTTTCCAATAAATTATCTATATAAAATAGAAAATTAAATTTTGTCGATTTGATATAGTGTCCCGAAAAGGGGTTTTTTCAGAATTATTTTTCATAAAAATTATTTCAATTTAAACAAAAACTGCCTGGGAATTGTTATTCATTTTCGTGCTTTTATCTGCAAAGAAAGAAGACTTTTGCTAAGATACTGGACAAACTGACGTCTGCCTCAACTGGAAAAAAACTGATTTACAAGCTCACTTCAAGCCTAAATCACTGCTTCATTGGAAATTAAGAATTGTATCGCCTCGAAGTGCATGCTTAGGCATGAAAATGCATTATATCATTCAAATGTTGATAATTTACTGAAATAATTATGCCAAAAAACCCAATTCAATTCAAAGATCTTATAGAACATTTTCTAAACTTATTTATGGGATATTAAATTAAATTTTAATATGTGTACTTCCGCCAATTTTTTAAATGCAAGATTAAAACAAAATATTAAATTTAAGTGGGCATGACTGCGCCCATTTTTGCAAATTCAAGTTTGTGTATATTTTTGAGCTCAAGTTGTGTGGCAAGTATTAATGGGAGTAACTCCGCAGATTATTTCAACGCTAAAATTGTGTAATTACAAGAACCGAAGGATTTTGTTAGGTTTCACAGCAATAAAATAAATAGAATATCATAAATCAAATAAAAAAAATTTGTGGGTCTGTTCCCGCTCAATGTTTTTTACAATGGGACCAACGGGAAGCTATACCCTCTCAGACATTAAAAGAATTTTTTAAATCAGTCTAATATGAACTGAGTTATGAAGTAACAACGCCAAAAAAAATAGAGACGAATTGATGACCTCCTCCTTTTTTTTGAAGTCGTTTAAAAAAATTGTTTAACGCACTAATAATCCCAAATTGTTATTTTACTTATTCAGTAAAATAATTTGTAATGTACACAGAAAAAAGTATTCACCAAATAATATTTTCAATTAAGAATTTATTTGTATTAATTAAGTTTTTAATTGTATTAATTAATTTGAGTGGAAAAGCTTAATTGATATTATCAAATTGCTTATAGGTGAAAATTTAATGAATTTTTTAATTGATACTACAAATATTTTAATTAATATTACAAAATCATTCATATTACTTTTTTGTGTGTACCAAAGTAGGAAAATAAAAAACATGTTGATTATTGAGTTCTTGTTCCAACTTTGTTATTTGTTGAGCTTCTCATTTGTTTAAATGCAAGCTTATAACATAATAACTCTTGTTGTTCTAAGAAACTTTGGGTAAAGGTTCCCTGATGATGTGCATTAGCAACAGTGAAATGCGCATAGGATCCAGCTAAACCCTTCAATAATCAATTTCAATGTATTTTTAATAAAAATTTATTTTACTGAATAAGTAAAATAACAATTTGGGAATATTAGTGCGTTAATTAAGTTTAAACTTAAATTGTAACAATTCTTAATAAAAAAACACTAAAAAAATTGTGTTCGTGAAAACTAAAGGACTACTTCCCTGGTCTGATTGACGTTTCAGCCTTCGAAAATTAAATTTTTTTTTTAAATAAATTATTTTATTAGAATTTTTCTTGCCACAATATTGACTTCGATCTTCTGCCATAAAAAAATAATTCGCTTTTGTAGAATTTTTTTGCATCCCTAAAAATAAAGAAACTTTTTACGAAAACTACAATTTTTTTGCTTTGGCAATACTTGACACTCCCAGTAAGAGACCCTTAGAAAAAAAATGTGTAACAAACATCGTTCACTTTAAATCACATACAAACATTTGAAGTGTTATTTTAATGGTCGCATGTTGTGGAACAATTTTACCTTCATGCATTCATACCTCTTTCCTGCACCTTTTTCTTACTTTTTCTTGTCTTTAATTTCTTTTATTGTTATTTATATTTCCAGCAGTTTCTGTCATTACGCGTAAGTTTACCTTTTTATGTCAAGTCAAATCCAATCTTCAATATAACTTCACAAAGTTGGCTGCGGTAGTCCCTTGGTCGCATAGTCAAGTTGTTAGTCATTGTTTTTCTTTATTTTTTTTCTTCTTCTTAACTTGAGTCAGCAATTTTTTTGGGGTTTCTCGCTTAATTTTGCTAGTATGTGCGTTTGTGCGAGTAAGTGTGTGTGTAAGTGTATATTTTTGGCCAAATCATGTACTTTTTACAAACATCTTTTTTGTAGTTGCTTTTTACGAAAAACATGTCACGTCTTTGGTGTTGTGCACGCATTTTAAATGCATTAACACCGTCAACACCACCAGCACAACCAATCTACGAGTATACTGACACTAAAACATCGTTATTGAACTTTTTTCTCTAATATCTGCAAATTTCAAACACATAAATGTTTATATTTATGAAGGTATTAGTTGAGGATGGGTATAATATTTTATAACTTCCAACAAACTCCAGCCTTCTTAAGCACACATTACTAATGAAGTTCCCAGCAAAATAAAATAAGCATTTTTGGTGGAAGCTCTTCCCTACTGGATTACCAACTTAATGATTTTAACAAATCGTAAGACTAAAATAATCAATTCTTAAAAAGTACTTAGTTTTTTTATTTGGCAACTTGTTCACATATTTAATCTAAAAAAAATTATTTTCTTTATTTAGCAACTTGTACATAATTTTTTTTTAATTTAAAGTAATGTGATTTGTAATCAGAAAAGTAAGTCATTATATCGTAAGTAGTTCTGATGGTAATGTGCAATTTTTTGCTGGGTTATTATAAAATTTGTAGCTTAGCTTAATAGTATTTATTGAAACGACTATAAAATTTTATTTAAAATTTATTTTTACACATTAAAGATTTTACTGTTGTTGCAGTTCCAAAAATATATATTTTCTTATGGTGTTAACTGTTTTTATTCATCTCTGTCCTCATTATTATATTTATAATAAATCTTTTTCTCGTATTGGTTTTTCATAAGTGTGTGACTTTGTCTGCCTTTAGGGACTTGTTTATTATTTTCTTTTGCTTATTCTTATTATTTTATCAGAAGGTGTTCAGGTATAAAGTTTTTTAATTATTTTATAAACTTATAAGAAAGAATCTTGTTGCTATATAAGATTTAGAAACAATCCTTTGTTTTCTGGCAGACTGATAAAAAACAAGGTTAAATTTTTGTTAAATTATTTTTATGAAAAAAAAATTTCCTCATGGAAAGAGATTTTATTTCAAATATATGGATTAACTTTCAACTCATGAAATGCTCAGCCTTGTAACTCTTATATGATTCTCACAGAGATGGGTGGGTGGTTTGAATTTATCTCGTAATAGATTAAATTCAAAAAAAAACTTCATACAATCAGCAATTTAATTAGTTTCAAGATTCACACAAAAACAATAACCATCATCCATTAAACATATCAATATTAAAAGGCGATTGTTTCCGAAAAAGCTTGAAAACTGATAAATAAAGTATAACATTGTTGGTTTAGTAATATTCAAATAATAGTTAGAAGTTTTTTTTTACTTCCATGTTAAACAATCCAAGATTAAAAGACAAGCGTGTCAGAAAATCAATAAAAAAAAGTAATTATTGGGGGAAAAAAGTAGATTCTTTTGTTGTTGTTACTCGTCAGATCAGCATCAGAAAATTCAAAGAAAATCTATAACCAACATTTTGAATCGTCGTCCATTGTATATATCTGTGCTTAAGTTGAGATAAACTGTTTTTGAGTAAATAGCACCTCCATAATCTGCATATTTGAAAGTACACCTGGTAAAAATTTCAATTAATTTGTTCGATATTTCAAGAAGTTACAGCAAAATTACTTGCAGCTTATCTTTTTTAGACTTCTAATCTTATTTGGAATAATAGTTTAACTGAGGTCATACTTTGGGATATTTCAACTTAAATGTATAATTTGTAGTGTTTAGAACAATGTAAAGACTAGAGGTTAACAGAGAATTTCCCAATTTAACTGTAAAACAAATTCATTTCTGCAAATCGACTTGAACGCTCAAAAGTGCTCTCCTGAAAAACAGTAAAATATGACTTAAGATTATCAGGCGAGTGTTTTCGAAAAAGCTTGAAGAAATATAAACAAAGTACAAAATTTTCATTTTTGTACTCTTAATCCTTTAAGCGTCAAACTGTTTATGACAAATGTCAAAAAGGGAGCACAGTTTGAGAGTTAATCCTTTGGTTAGTTCTGTTTTCGTGTTGATCAAATAAATGAGCGGTATGTATATACATACACATATTGTAAACCGGAAGCAAAAGTCATACCTCTGGTCACGTATGCCTTTTACAAAATTACTTATTGAGGGTAGCTCATGCTCAGCAATGTCATTAGTATTTAATTTGCTAACTTTTTATTTTTTATGCAAAAATCCAGCATCTACTGTTTCTAAAATACCAATATAATTTTTTTTTCCATTTATGTTTTTTTTTTTGCAAATACTTTGTTAAGAATTAGTGTATAATTTATTGAAATAAATTGAAATGTAATTCATGCAAAAAACCCACATATGTACGTGGGTATTTAAAGGGAAGGCGCGTTTAGCTAAAGACTTAAAAAGTAGCTAAAAATAAATTACTTAATAAGTAAATATGCAAATGTATGTATATCAGTTTTATTATGAGCATAAAAAAAAACTAATTTGTAAGTATAAGATATAATAAATTAAATTTTTGGTGCGTAATCGATTAGTTATTGTAATTATTTGATTTATAACCTTAAAATTTTCTTTGAATTTTTAAACAGCATTTCAGAATATTTTTGGACAATTTATGTTGTCTTATTTCGCCCAAAAAGAGATTTTAATTGGCTTATTATTTACTTTAACGGTTAGTTTACTGTAAGTTACAGTCACACTTGCCAAAAATGTTCCGCAAAAAAGCGTAAGAACTACACATATTCAAGAATTGTTGCAACAAAAATTGCAAATCTACAAGAGCTTATATGAAAGAGATGGCTAAATTGGTAGCAATAAGATTTGCTACTCCGTTCTTATAATCGTTGCAATGTTGTCTTAAGTTTTCGGGTCTAGTTGTTGGTTTATGATAGCAATTAAACAATTTTTAATTTTTTTACACGAGTGAAAATAAAATATAAAATAAAGCTTAAATAAACCCAATAAGCACTCAAAAAATTAAAATTCAAGCACTTGAAATTTTACTGGAAACAAAGTTGAATTCAAACAATTTTTCAAGTAATATCAAACAACATACAACATGTTCAAACCTTGTCAAATAAGTAATTTATTTTTTTAATAAAATTGAAATTGTGGTGAAAAATATAATAGATAAATAAAAAAAAGTGATTTTAAAGAAACAAAAGGTGACTAAAATCGTGAAAACAATAGTGAAGGTAGATATGCAGAAAATAATTATAAGAAAACTAGTCGATTGCATTTTCCTTTCTATTTTAAAATCATTGTTTTTTTAAGCTTGAAATATACTTGAATTCAATTGTAATACAAGATTGAAATACAGTATAATTCAAGGCTTGAATTGAACTGTAATGCAATTGAAATGTTCGAATTGAATTCAAGTACCCATTTCACTGGAGAATGCTATTGAAATAAAGTGTAAATCAAGCATAATTCAATCCTTGACAATTGAATATTGGACTTGAATAACAATTGTTTTACACTTGATTTTAAGCAAAATTGCTTATTGGGAAAGTTTCAAAAATAGAAAATGAACAAAAAGTATAAACAAAACTTTTGCCAGGAATGGATTAGTAAACCAAAAAATTTAAAGACTGAATAGCAGAATGTGCAATTGAATGGAAGGCGTACTGCAACTATTGGAAGTTTGCGCGAAATGCTCAGTTTTTCGCTCGTTTCATGATTATAATTATCTGAAGAAAAATAATTTTATTCTTTAATTCAATTTATTGAATTTAATTACTTTAAAAATGTTCCCTATTTGCTTAAAAAGTACGATATGAAATACCTTCTTGTTTTTGTTTTAAATTTATGATTTTGCATTCAATGGCACTTAGCCATTTTTTAGCCATTTTGGGTGAAGGAATTCTAATTCTGGCATCACTGCACTGCAAGTACTCTGCCTGTTCTAACTTCTTTTGCCTTATGAAGATAGTATACCCTAGAGAAAATTACAATATACAAATCATTACTTACAGCATTCATGAACTCAGCTACAATTAGTTCTTTTTCTGGTGAAACATCAATGAATTTAACACACATGGTTGTTATGGGACAGAAGTCATCAAAAAAAAAATTAATGATATGCACTTAAAAAATTATGTAGAACAATTTTATATACAAAACCTGGCCTTAGAATATTGAACTTGTAATTGTAATTTTTTTGGCTCTACGAGTGACTTTTTAGTTCACACCATCACTAATTTCTGCTAAAGTTTCTATGAGCAGGAATCCAGATAAAAGTGGTGTTGGTCTGTTGAGAAAGTCTTTACTAGACATCCCTACATTGACTGACTAAAATTATGGAGTTTTCAGCTGATCTTAGCGCAACAAAAACTGCCTGCCTGTTGACAAGAATGCCGATTTACCCATGAACATTTCTTTCGCGCAGCATTCTGCCTATTTCTGTATTTTAACCTTAAATACCCTTGCACCATTGAGCAGACAATACGATAACTGTACGCCAAGATCACTAGAGACATAGTATTGCATATCAATCTTGTTCCCTCAAGGTAAAATCTTGTATTGCAATCACTTACCAGTTTTCCATTTTCCATTACTTTATGACTTTGATAGTTCTATAAAAGTGGATTTTGGTTACCATATAAAGTGAGGAATTAAGATTTTTATGTTTACGTATGTTCACCCCCACGATGTTGCCAAATTTGCAGCACTACTTGTGGACAGCGCCTAATTGCAATATAGACCGCTACTTGAATTCTGTATATTTCTTCATGTTAGCATTCTACCGTACTATCAAAACATAATCCATTATTGTGCATATAACCGCTGTATACATTTGTTTCATCATCTTGGTACTGAAGCTTAATAAAAATTTGCTCAATATCTTCATTGAACTGTATGCAAATTGAAAGTAGCTTATTTGCTTTAAAATTAGACTTTTTTTAAATGAAACTGTTCTTCTATAAAGTAGCAATTTCTTAAAGAATTATGTTAATTTTTTTCTCGTAAGTCTGTTTAAGTAGCACATTTCAGTGTTAGGCCGGTTTTACATCGTTGTGCCAAATGCCACACAAGCGTAAAAAACGTAACCAACTAATTAATAATGAAAAACTATTTGATTCAGACATGTATTTATTAAGTTAAACAGTTTCATACATAATTAATAGACAATTTTATAGAATCCAAAACGATTGCAAAACTATTTAAATCAATAAATACATGTCTGAATCAAACAGTTTTTCATTAGTAATTAGTTGGTTACGTTTTTTTGGGCAAATGACACGCAAGAAATGCCAGATGTAAACTAAGCCTTACACTGTTTTTACAACAACTTTGTTTGATGTAAGCATACCTTCCCTCAGCTACGAGAGATATAAGCAACTTTGTACTCATTTACATATGTATGTATGTGTATATATATGTACTTACATGTGTATTTGTTTACTATATCCGTATAACAAACCATTAATGAACTGGAAAAAATAGTTCCTGTTTAAACCGTTTATTTGGTTTTTTTTAATATTTTATTTTAAAGCTTCTATACTTTCTAAAAAATAATATTGCTATCTAGCAGTGAATAGAGTTTCGGTTTTTGTGAATTTTGTATTTCCCTGGAAGAGGAAAAAAATACCACTCTGGGAATTTCCAAGCAAATACTTTAGAATTGTGGTTAAAGTTTTTGAAAACGTTATATAAACACGCCACGATGAAAAGGTTTAAAGAATTTAGGAAACTAAAAATTATCTTGATCAAAGAAATTCTTCTAAACTAATATCAGAAATAATTGAGTTGCTTCATTAACAGTTTTCTTTTATATAAATTCCATATTCCATGTATATATATATATATATTTAGAGGCTACACATTTTTCTTTCCGTTTAAGTATTTATATATTGTTATTTGCGTTTAATACTCGTATGCCATTTTTTCTGGCATTTCGGTGCGGAATTACTTTTTTTGAAACCCTTAACAAAATAGCATAAAATTCAAATAAAATTGAGGAAAAAATTATGAGAAAAAAAAACAACAAAACCTGTTTTAAATTAAACTCTTAGTGGAATGTGTGAATTGACGTGTTCTGTGCTATTACGTGTACGTGCGTACTGTTGCACACAGATATATGAATTTATACGAAACTAATATATGCATATAAATATATGTATATGTATTTATTTATATAGATACCCAGTAAACACAAAATCGAATGTTTTAAAAACAAGCACCCTTATGAAAAGAAAAAATATTATTTAGGTTGGAAATGTATGTTAAAACAGAATTTCAATACAAATTATGACTAAAGCACACTTGAAGAGCAAATTAATTGTTTGCATACAAAACGAAAGAAACTTTAAGATTATGATTTTTATTTAAACTAGTATTCATTTGTGCTTTTAAGTAATTCATAAATTATTTCTTTAGACTCTTATATATATATTCAACTATCCAACCTCAAACAGCATATCAAAATTTCTTAAAATCGCATACCATTAAATACCATTACTTTTTACTTCCACAGATTTCACAATCAAGGAATGTGTAACCCTTTCTCTGGAAAAACCAGGACCACCTAAGCTAATTTGATTTAAAACAATTTTATAATGTAAAAAAATGCGTTGATACAATATTACATTGGCAATCAAATTTAAACATAAAAACATTTGACAAATGGCAGTATTATTGAGAACATACTCCTCCCCAAATTAATAGAATTAGTTTTTTAAATACACATGTTTGCTGGGTACATGTAGATGACGTTTTAAGCTGAATCAATTGCTCTTCAACATAAACTTATTTCAGCTGAGTGGAACTAAGCTTTTTAAAGTTTTTGACATTGACCATGAAAATAAATCTTGTTTCTCGTTTAAGCAGCTTTAAATTGAACAGAATGATTAAAAATCAAATTGTTACTTTCAAAGACAAGCTTAGTGAAAAAAATGTATAGAGAGCACAATAACGAGACCCTTTTTTGCACAAAAAATATGTATCAAAAAAATAGATATTTTTATATATAAAGCTGTCAGCACAAAAGTGGTGTAACTCCAACTTATTTAATTCTTTAATTGCTCTATTACTTTGTTATATTATGTTCTGTGCAAAACCGATTTTTCAGCTTTATATTTTTTTCTAGATAGCAAATGGTGACTTAATCTACTTTTGTATTGAGAGTTGGTATTGAATCAAATGTATTTATCACTAGAACATGAAAAAAATGTGGGTTACACCTTTTCTCACTGATGGCCTTATATGTATGTATGTATTTTACGATAGTTTTTCTTGTTTGTTTGAAATTTATTAAATAAGCTAATGTTTCCGCTATGAAGCTTATTAGAATTATTACAAAATCTAGTTTCGTTTTTTTATTTGTTTGCTCAATAGCCAACTTTGTATTTCTTAATTTTATTTAATGTTGCAATACCCCCACTCGATCAGCTTGAATTGGCTACAAAATTTCATCAAATAATTATTAATTTTAAGCAAACTTTTAAATTCAACAGCTTAAGAAATCTTAATTTAATAAATAATAGCTCTTAAGTATATTTTACCTTGAAAGAATTGCAACATACGCATATCAATGAGTATCTCTCTGTGTGTGTGTGTGTGTGTGTGTGTGTGTAATTCGTTGCTTTAATTTGATTGTGGTATTTTATAGACTTTTGACTATTTAATAAGAAACCACACAAAACCAACGCATACCATTAAGTCTATTGAAACAACTTAAACATTTACCGGATATTCTTTAGTAATACTCACATTCATGCAATCATATAGCCCCAGAGTCAGTAGTCTGTCCAAAGCCAAAACTAATCATTGAACCATAAACTTGAAAATTTGAAATTAATTGTATTTATTTGCTTTAGATAATTGCAAGACGATAATGCTGCTGCCATAAGAATAATTAAGATTGATTCATTTGTTTTGTTTTTTTTTAAGTTTTGTAATAACACAAACACTTTGATTGAATATATTTTATTTTATATTTGACTGTAATTAATTAATGTTGCATAAATGATTAAAAAAATAATAATAAAATAATAAATCTTGTAAAAGCAATTCGCATTTTCTAAAGAAAAGTACACTTGAAATGATTTCTAATTATGAAATATTTCTTTTAAAGAAATTTATTCTTTTGAATAATATTTTACATTCTTTTTAACTCATTTACGAGTATCACGCTCATTATGATGATTGTAATTAAAAAATATTTATCAGAGTAGTTTTTTTATTTCATATAAAAGTAAGAATGAAGGTTTTATTTATTTTAAACATTTATGCTCTAATTATTTTTGCCAACACTTAAAAATTATTAATACAAAAAATATCTATTAAACTTTTTTTTCTTTAATTCTTTATAATTTGAAAAATCTTCTCAAGTATTTTGTGTTATCTTACTGTTTTTAATTTATTTTAACTGCTTTTGTAAATCGCTCAAATGCAACTGACTGCGGATTTGAAAGATTTTATTTTGCTTAGAGTTGTTGTTCTCTAAGCAAAATTGCACATAAACATTTATGTAGCAATTTTATTAACTGTAGATTTTGTAATTGTTTTGTTTTTGCACAAGCACTTTAACTTAAAAAAATAGTAAAAAATACTCGTATGCCTATTAAATGAAAACACTAAAAGCTTTCGTTTTTCAACAAATATTTTGTTGCATCATACCACCAAAATGCATTAATGACTCTCTTAAATTAAAAGGCAGCTTTGCCTTAATGAAGGGAGCTTTGCAATAAAACATTATTTATTTTTTGTTGTTTGTTAGTGGATGCTATGATTTGTTATATTTATTCATTCGTTCCTACTGGTGAGACTAAAGTGATCTTGTGCTTTTCCACTGACGACAAAACAGCACTCTTATTGTGCTTCTTGTAAGATACATAATTATGTTCCTCTACTTTGCATCTGTTGTTTTGTTAAATATCCCAGTAAAAAAGAGACTTCAAAAAAGTCATGAAAATGTAGAGCTTGCTTTCTGGAAGTTGTGAAAATTTCGATTCGATCTAAGGATTTTTACATAGGGTTGTCATTGCAAGAAATCCTCTTTTTCCATGCTTGGTCACTGAATTGGAAGCGATATTAAAAAAAATTCCCTTTTTTGTGTTCTATGATAATATTTTCATCTAGGAAAAATGGTAAATAGTTACCTATTTTAGCAATTCGTTTCCTTTTATACGAATTTATGCCCGAAACAGTATTTTCATGTAAATTAAAGCAAATAACTTTTTAGACTAAAATTAGTTTATAAATTTCTTTAAAAAAATATATTTTTTTTAATTCTGGTAAGTATTTTCTAACACTATGGAGGATTTACAAGGTTTTGTATGACTAAAATAAGCTTCTACATGGATGTTTGCTCACTCTCGGCAAATTAAAAATATCGATTTTTTGGAAGCAATGAAAATGTAGTTCCACTAGAATTACTTCCATTTTTTTCACTGGGATAGTATCCCTGCTTGTTGCTAAAAGTACGCATTACTAAGTGGTTTGCGTTTATAGTTCAAACACCACTTCCCGTTTTCTATTTGCAAAGGTGTGCAAAAAAAATTCCAAGGAAAGGAAAAAATTATATTATTCAGTTTTTCATTAGCTTCCGTAAGTTTTCAGGAAAAGCTTGTGAAAATTTTTTAATTTAAATATTAAAGGAACTGGCATTCATTTGTCGATCCTAAAAACAACTTATAAGGCTAAATCTAATAATTATACATTGATTATAATCAGTATACTTCAGATATTTAAGTAAAAGTAAAAAGCACCACCTTTGCTGGCCATATTTTTAGATAAGTTAACTTCATTATGAAATACGTGATGGCACAGTGAACTGCTGCATTTCCTTAAGCAGTCTAAATTATCTTTTCAAATTCTTAAAGAAAATCAGATTACTATTAAAAAAATTTTAATTTCTAATAAAAAATGATTAAAAATACGAAACTAGAAAGACTGAATGAAAAATATTGTAATTTCAGTGAGTTTAAAATTCAATAAATAATATAATAAATACAATTACTAATAAATATTGTAAATTTAAATTACAATTTTATTATTAATAAAATCACATTTAATATCAAGAAATATTTACATTTCTAATGAAAAAAATTTTATTACTGAACTAGAAAACCTGATTAAGAAAAAACATTTTTTTTAATTAAAAATTCAAAATTTTGCAAATAAATGCAATGACTAGTGAATATTGTAAATTTGAACTACAATTTTATTATTTTATTATAATTATTAATTTTGCTTTCAAACGAATTTGCTTGCTGTAACAATACTGAAAAAAATATTTCCAACTTTGTAATTTAGTATCGAATCAACTGGGTTTTTCATGATTTGATCAGGCTAAAGTTCGTATCGCTTTGTAAGCCAAATTACATGTGATAACTATTAATGAACAAATAACACCAAAGTTAGCTGTAAATTTTCTGACAAACACGTAGTACAACGGAACTACTTGCTAAGTTCGAAAACTACTACACCTTCATTATCAACGTTCTTTGTGTTTGGTCCAATGTGTGTGATGTCAGTTGATGCAGCTTTCCGCTTTTTACCTTTTTTAAGACAAGAAAATAAATATTTTTATTTATTATAAATTAAAAATATTTTGGTAGCGATATATTTATCTGATACTTTTTTAACCAAGAAAAGAAGTTTTCAGAATAAAAAATCCCTTAGGAATATTTTTTTTTTCAATAACTTACGAATTTGTTATTTATAACAAAACTCAATAGTAGATGTATAAAATAATTAAAAACTAAAAATTATTCAGACAATACATTAACGACTTGAGTTACTGGTGAAGCGTAAAAATGATTCAGTGATGCCGAACATTTCACTCTTACTTTTTATTAAAAACAAAACATGATCTGTAACGAATGAAAGCAAAAAACTTTGCGAAAACAAATACAAAACATTAGAATCTAAAGAGAGTTAAATTTCTTATTTTTACTATTTATGCTTTTCATTGTCTGGCTGGACAAGTCACATTAATTGAGAGTTTTTTTAGACAAAAGCATTTAAACTTTCTGTAACCCAGTTCTTGATGACTGTTACCTGATCGTTTTAACTGTTTGTAACTGCTATTGTTGTTTTCTGTTTAAAAGCTCTGGGAATTGTATGATTTTTTTGTTTTCTTAAAACGTTTTTGTTTAACATTAAATCAATGTCCGCATTCATTTTAGTCAATATTTTGTTATTTGTATATTTTTTTGTCAGTGAAGTGTGATTAATGGCTAGGTTTGCTTTCTCATTAACATAATAATCTTTTATAAATTTTAAATTATTTATAGCAGCATTCATAATAAAACATTTTTTGCTTGAATTTTTTTAAAACATCTGTTAAAAATTCCATTTTTATAAAGAATTCAATAAAGGTGAATTTAATCAACTATGCAACACGCAAGACTTTTACTTGTTAAAGAAAAAAAATTTAATATAATAATCCCTATAACAAGTAAATCGCTTAGTCCTCGTCTAGACTTGCAATTTTTGTTGCTGCAATTTCTTAAATTTGTGCTTTGAAATTACATAAGTGTCCACATTATGAAATTCTTATTCGCAATTATGCATTAAAAAATTTCTATTACACCACAAATTTCACTGAAAAATTAAAAATTCTATATAGTTTTTGTAATATTTTTTATTTTTTACACAACTGAATAAATAAAATGAATAAAAAACGTCAAATACAACGAAAAACTTGATATAAACAAGTAAGAGTTTCAAATCAAACGAAAATTGCCGATCACATGCAACTTTGTACCCCTCCCCTCTCACCCATAAACTCAAGAATTGCTGCAACAATAATTGCAAGTCTGGAGAGGGACTGCTTAGTTCAAGTCTGACTTAAACAGCTAACTCTAAGAATTTAGTAGTTTAAATTTATATTGTACTTCAGATGAAAACAGAATAAAATTTATTTTAAACTCAACTCAAAAAAAAATTATATTAGAGACGCTATTTCACTTTTAAACAAAAACAAAAACAGACGAAAACTCTGATAATGTTTAGACTGCTTGAAAAGGATTTTATTTGAAATCGGTACTTTTTCAAAATAGGTACTTAAAATAAATTTCAATAAGGGGTTTTTCTGAACAGTATTTGCTTCAAGGAGGTACTTTTTCATAGAGGTACCTTTTCATAAAAGTAGTTTTTCGCAAATGTTTCTTTTTGAAAAAGATACATTTTAAAATAGATAATTTTTCTATAGTAAGTGAACTATAAATATTCTAGTAGTTAATGTATACTTAAGTAAGTAAGTGACCTTACAAACATTCTGTTTCAAAAATATATACTTTTTCTAACACAAAAGATAATTTTACTAAAATGTCACCTTACAAAGACATACTTTTCCATAAATGGTACATACGAGTATTCAGTTTTTTTTTATTTTTATAAAAAGTACTATTGTTAAAAAGTATTTTTATTGAAATGTACGTAAACATAAATAAATAATTTTTCAGTGTACTTCTTATAAAAAAAATGATTTTTTATTTAACTGTATTCTGTTATTTTCTACTTAAAATGACATGAAACCATTAAGCCGCTTTTCAGACGGGAAAAATCATTGACTTTTGCTCTCCCAAAAGTTTTTGGCCGGGTCTCAGCTGCTCGAAGTTTTACTATTGTTAGTATTACAGACACTTAATTTATAATGTTAAACAGTAATCAGTTTTCACCATTTAAGCGTGCATTAAATATTACTAAAGTTAACAGGACTGACAGTCGAAGCAATCACAATTTTGAATAAAAATCCATATTTGATCTCTATAATAATGTATCTTAAGAATAAGCTGTGAATTTCTCACAAGACTCATTATACATATGGTTTTTATTTTTTGGTGTGTTTTGAACTGAACAACTTGAGTATTATGAAACTTGTTTGAAATACGAAATACTTATCAGCTCATACCTTAAAGTAAAAATATATTCCCGAAATAACACTGTTAAAAACATTATACTGGTTTTGCAGTCGTGGGATATTAAGTAGCAATGGCAAGAATATATTTTAATTATATACTCTAAAAGTTTTTGTTTGCATAATTATAACATTTTCTGTTTCTTTTCTGGTATACAGACAGACGTTGAAGCAAATGCTAAATCACTTTACCCCCAGCCAAAATATTATGTATTGCACAATGGGATAAAATCAGGATTTTTTTTTCGGAAAAATTTGTTTGTGCTATGTTACTAAAGTAAGGTTTTATCTTTATTATTTTTTATTGTAGAAGTAGAAAAACCTTTTTACTATATGTATCAGAGAAATACAAAGTTTTAACACTTAGGCCTGGTTTACATCTGTGTGCCAAATGCCACACAAGCGTAAAAAAGGCGTAAACAACTAATTACTAATGAAAAACTGTTTGACTCAAACATGTATTTATTAATTTAAACAGTTTCATACATTAACAGACAATTTTATAGAATCCAACATGGTTAGAAATTGTTTAAATCAATAAATACATGTCTGAAGCAAACAGTTTTTCATTAGTAATTAGTTGGTTACGCTTTTTTGGGCAAATGACACATAAGAAATTCCAGATGTAAACTCAGCCTTAGTAAATTTCGATACTCAAACTAGTATGAGTATTAAAGCATACACGTATGAACAAGCATAATTACATACAGATATTCATACTTATGAGTATCAACATGAGGGTGACGTTGTCTGAAATAGTTAGCTGGTTGACTATAAAACCGAAGGTACTTGGTTCAATACCTGTATCCAACAGTCATTAAAATATAACTACACCACGCATGTATAGCATTAGTTTCCTTTTGTGTCAGTTGTTGTAGAAGTTCGAGTTGTGAAGGCATAGTCACTGGTCATTGAACTATACCTACTTCAGCAGATACTAATCCTGATGTAACATCAGGACGCCTTCCTTCCTTGTGTAGCAGAATCGCCGGCGAAGTAAAATAAGTGATAAAATGGCTACTAACCAAAGCTTTAAAAAATTTAATACGCCTCATTTAACACCAGAGGCGCTGCAAACACTGTATTATATAAAAAAATATAAAAAAACCAGAGTCGTAAAATAATGAAGCTTTTCTCTGTTTCTTCCTTCACCGCCTGTTTTCTCTATCACCATCCCTTTCCTAAAAGAAGGTAACATCTAGTAATAGTATTCATTCATTCAGTATTCATTTACTTCACTTTAAAAAAAAGAAGGGGCATATTGACGACTATGAGTATAGGAAAAATATTACCAAATATGCTTATAAAAACCCCTACAAAATAAGTAAAAGCCACGTACGAGAAAAACAATTATTAAAAAAATTTTGGATACTGTAGCACATTTATATTTGGCTGTACCGAATTTTATGTACCCTTCATAGACATACGTATATAAAATACACATGTATGTAAACAAAAACATAATTTTTTTACTTAAGAATTTGATGAAAAAATTTAATTTAAGATATTAGTAATAGTTGAATATTTTATTCTACACTCTGTATTTCAGTTTTTTTTAATTATTACTATATTTCCTTTTTAAAATGAAGGAGGAGAGATTAAATAAAGAGGAATTTAAAGAGATCAGTACTTTGTAATGGCAATTAATTCAACCACATTTAAAGCTACTTAAATGTGCATATACAAGTTAAAACTTTTACCAACCATTAGCATATTGATACCAATACCAAAACCTGAACAGGTATAAAAAATCTTTTGAGTGACATCTTCCTCAAATATCAAAGATGTTTAATAAAAAAAATTAATTATTTATTTAATTTAAAAAATATGAAATTTTCCAACCCTGGAATCATATTATTGATTTTTCTGATCTTTAATATTAATTTATTTCCTTCTAAAATATGAAATATTTTTTTAATAGGGAAGAAAAATAGTTTTATTTAGTTACTTTTATATGCTAAAAAAAGTGTAAACTTTCCAGCTCTGGGGATGTATGAATATTGTATTTTTTTTTTTGTATACAAAACTATTTCTTAATTTCTATTAGTTCGACCAATAGGCCAAAACAGGTGTAAACTTCCAACCCTGGAACCATCCATTTACGTATGTATCTCTGATTATTTCGTATAACAATCTAATTTTTAGAGACCAAAACAAAAAATTAGTTTTAGTTGGATACTTCTATGTACAAAAAAAATTTTAATATTCGAAGCCTGGAATTGTCTTTTTATTTTTAATTTTTTTTTTTGTTATTTTAAATGCCAATTTTATTCCTACTAATATATTTATATCTATATAATAGGTTTATTTAACAAAATAGGAGAAATTAGTTTAAGTAGTTCCTTTCATATACCATGGAAAGTTTAAATTTCCCAGCTCTGAAACCGTCTTTTTGATTTTGTTGACTTTCAAAACCAATCTATTTCGGACCATTTCTGATACACCAATGTTAGACGCACTGGCAGACAGACATCGCGTATTTGTCTTCCCTTTTCTTAAGAACCCACAATATACATATATCGTTAGCTAAAATGCAAAAATGCGTAACTAATGTTAAGTATAAAATCGAGTTTTTAATTGGTGTCTTGAGAAAATTTTATACTTCTGCAATAAAAAATGACGCTTTTATTTACAAAAATAAGAGGACATAACTACAAGCTTATTTAACTATATTTTTAGTTTTTTGCTTCTCCTGCAAAATTATATTTTTGTTGATTACGCCTTTTTGCATTTTAGCTAACGATATAGCCTTTTTTTTCAGAGAGAGAAGTAAATTTTCCAAAAAAATTGTTTTCAAAATAGATTGTCAAACAAAAACATCTTTTTATTTTTTAAAACCAAGCACTATTTATTTCTCAGCAGTTACTTAAACATTAATTTGTTTGATGTTTCCCCACAGTGCGGTGTTAATACTTCTTTGCCCAGCTAGTAACTAGCAGATATCACCAACTGTCACATCAACAAAAAAAAATAGGTTTTAAAGACAAATGAATAAATTAATAAATTTCCTAATTTTATTACTTAACATAAATGATTCTTAGCCGCAAGGCAAAAAACTACTCGTACTTACATACCTGACGTAATTGAATTGATGTTAAAACCGCAAACTTGTTTTCGGTGTAAATGATTTTATCTTCAAGTGTTTCTTTTCCGTAATGAAAGAAAAAAAAACAAACAAACGAAAAGATATTACTGACACGATTTAAAAAAAATTAAATAAAAAACTTCACTCAAATACTCGTACAATAACTGAGCCAATAGAAACAAATTGCAAATCTGCTGGTAGAGAAAAAAATGTTGCAATTATAAGTTGCAGCATTGAGCATGATTACATAAATTACCAACTCACTTTTTTCTCAAAACTTAATTTCCAACTTGTTATAACATTAACAAATACTTTTTTTTAAATAAATATTTTAACGTTTGCAGTCGTCAATTTTGAATTTTTTATTTCTTATTTTTTGCCAAATAAATTGCTTTGTAAATCTTATTGTTAAATGTTAACAAATAAAAAACTTCACACGAAATTTTATCTCTTTTACCACTTAAGTTTCGCAACAATTGTGTGGTTTTCACAGCATTTATTATTTATTTTTTTATCTTTTGAAAACGCATACAAAGCGCGTGCGCACAAATTTTAACGATGCGCACCTCGCAAAGAGCTAGACAAATCTAAATTGTTTATATGATTGTATTTAGGAAATTTGCTTTATGCTTTAACATCACTAGTGCAAAAGCACTTTTACAGTCTTTAACAGTTTCCAGTAAAGCTTTGGCAATGCTAAATATCAACATTTGAGCTTTGGTTTAATATCTGTTGGTGGTTAGTTGAGAAACTTCAAATAAACTGTTATAGTTTTTTTTTCAAATAATATAGAAAAGTAATTTAGGGTTCAGTTTTTTAATACTTTAGCCATTTAATTTATTTACACGCATTTTGATACATAATTATTTCAACAAATAATTATTTAAAATTTCATTTAACAGTGGCTCAGCAAAAAAAAGCAATGTGAGCCCGATTACAGGGGAGATGTGTAAACATCTAGTAATGAATTTTTTTTTAATATTAGCTTATGGTAACTAAAATAAGATATAAAAATTTTGACTCTACTGTATTTAAAAATCTATGGAAAACTGCATCTATAGTAGTGGAATTATTAGTTGTGGGGGATTTGTGGAAAATTGCTCATATGCAAGTGGAAAACGTCAAATGAAAATTTTGATAAAGCTTGCAACTGTGGGTTTGCAAAATTCGTATGAAAATCTCCACCCATAATAACTGGCATGAGATGGAGATTGTTACCCAATTGTCGTGCACCAGCTTCAGTGTAAGGCAGCAGTACGTAATGAAGATATAGTTATAATATAATATTATAAATTCTTTATAAAATAAACAAATATTTGACATTTAAAACGCTCTTTTATTTAAAAGTTTTTATATATTTTATATTTTTCAACTTCTTAACAAACTTATCCCCACTGACAACACTATTACACTTCACAAGCAATTTCTATTAAAATTAACATTGCTCCTAAAGGTATGCTTTAAAATTTGGTTGAGTGTATTTCTATGCAGCTGGTAAGTTTATCTGTACTTCTTGTTCGTATAATTACACTAATACACTCATGCATAGCTAACACCGATTTGATAACGCCTTACGATCTTACTCAAAATTTGTGATGGTATTGTGAAAAAGATTTTTACCCCCTAGCGTATAGATGTTTACACATCAAAAAATCAAAAATTGTTAGATCAGAAAACAAAGTGAATTACCTTATATCAATCAACGTTATGAATAATATAAAAATAGCCTATAATTTTTTTTTTATTTCGTAGAGAACTCCTTACTACTGACATAAGTATATTGGGACCTAATTCAAAATCCATGTGGCTTTGAACAACTTTAAGAATTTGGAATAAAACTTTAAAAATAAATTTTCTATTGAAATTCTTACACATAATATCTAGCCTTATTTTCGATTTTATTGTAAGCGACATGTAATCGAAAACAAACTTTTGTAGTGAAATTAACTGCCTGTCTCACAATGTCGCCAGCAAAAGTTCGATCCACAACTTATATTGAAGCAAACACTAACAAATTTTTTAATGTTATTGTTGTTTGCAATACACGTAGTCGATCGAACGTTTGCTGGTAACATCGTGGTACAGGCAGTAAAATTTTATGGGACTACCCATAGTTTAGGATTATAAAAATGCCAAAATTATTGATAACTTTTAAGCTACAGGCTGTATAATTTTATCGTAAGCAACAATTTACATATATAAAACATATTTGGACATTTTAATAAAATCTTCTCCGGAAAACTTTGATTTCTGTTGTTTACGATAAAATGGAAAATAAGGGTCAATATGTTCGATTACAGACTAACAACCCAATTAATGTTGGGTACAATATAATTGTTTTATTTACATTATTTGTTGACATTGGTGTTGCTGAATAAACCAAAGAATTCTCATTTAATTAATAAGTATGTAAGTATGTATGTTAGATGCCTTGGATATGAATTTTGACTTAACTAATTGCTTTGTAAAACAAACTTTAAATTTTTTCTAACATAATTGCAATAGTGGGTGAGTATTTTGTTTCATAGACTTATATCTGTAATATAAAATGCATTTGAAGCCCTCTCACAGCCCACACTCACTTTCTCCGGGATGCAGGACAGAAGCTTATTGCTCTAGGCCTATCAGCATACATCACATAATGTGTTTTCAGCAACACTTTGTGTGTGTGTGTGTGTTTCCTCTTTTTCGACACTTTTAGTGTTAACTTTTGTATTTACACAAATACACAAGTATGTATGTGTGTGCATAAACATATGCATATGTATAAGATATCCCTATAAGCAAAGTAATACGAAAATGATACGAAATCGTATTGTTTCGAAGAAAAATATTATTCGTATTGCGGAAGATTCCTCCTTCGGGAGAGTTTGTGCGGCCAGGGCGATACTTCGAATAAATACGAATGCAATACTTCTAGAAGATAAAATTGTGATATTGCTAGATAATCATGTAATAGAATTTTTTATGATTATCTTTAGGAAGATAAATTATTTATAACGATAGATTATCTCCTAAAGTACAATTTTAGAATTTTTGCAAAATTATCTGAAGGAAGAAAAAAAATATATATACATATATATGTATGTATATATGTATGTATAAATAAAACTACCATTAATTTAAATTTAAAGCTTTTTTTATGATCAACTTAATTCAATTTATCATCGCGGGAGTCATCATATGTTTAGTATAAAAAGAAATTTCCTGACATAATCTTTTGAAAATTTTCTGATTGTTATTATTTTAAATTAAATTGTTTTTATCTTCTACTTAAAAACATATTGATATTATAAATTTATTGCGCATGTGATAAAACGCCAGGCTGAAAAAAATGCAACATTTTAATAACACAAAATACCTTGTTAAAGGAAAAAATAAATAGTCAATACATTTTGAACTGTTCATTCAAAAAGTTTCACCAGAATGAAAATATTTTAATATTAACAAAAATAAAATCATCAAAAATTTTCTTCTAAATCATAAAAATAAGATATTGTATTTTTATCTTCTGGGTAAGATATCTTCGTAATATTTGTAGGGATATAAACATATACCCAGTCAGCATTTTATGAAATTAATGATCATATTCGAGTCTTTTTTGACTCCTCCGCAGGATTGAAATAAGCATTTATGCGCTCGTTTTCGAATCGAAAATGACTGTTCATTCGGGAAAAAATGGTACCCTAGCCGCGAGTCTTCTAAAAGAGTATTTTATGACTCCCATTTCTGATCAATTTCGATTTACTTTCGAGACAGTTTGTGGTAGTATTACAATCAGTTTTTTTTGTTTCAAATATACTTTTATATTTTCTTGGTTTTACTGGCTGTTTGTTTTTGTTTTCTAAACAAATCACTTTTGAAATGTTTCTGGGAATCATTTTCGAGTCATATTTTAAGCACTGAACTGATAAATCAGTTTTTGATCATCTAAGGCAGTCGAAAAAGACTCAGTTTGGTGAAACAGTTTTCCATATGCTGACTGGGTATATAATATTTTACTTATGTTTATATGTGTGTTTGTAAACCTGTGAGTGCAGGTATGTTTTTAGCGCATTCAATTATTTGAATTTTATTTTTATTATCATACGAAATTAATAGATTTTGGGATTTTTATTATACTTGATTATTCGAGTGAGATTATTGTTGAGAAAAAGACTAGTTCCTATCAAAAATACTGAGATGAAAAGTCTTAACCAAATTCTTGTTAAGTAAAATATCAACAATTTTTTTTTGGGAAAAGTTTCCTGACCATATGACTTCTTGAAGATGCGGTCGCAATTGTACGATTTAACACTCTTACTCTTATTTCTTTGAAGCTAAATACAGGAAAGGTAAGGTCTACATCAATTGCCCAAAATCGATTTAAGATCTCAAAATGGAATTCATAGATTGCCGAGCATAAACATATGTAAATGTACGAATCGTTTTTATTATTATCAAATATAATACATATAAGTACCCCACTGTGGACCAAACACAAAAAAACGCTAATGATGAAAGCTTAGTGGCCTCCGAAAACAGTTAATAGTTGCGTTCAACTATGTTTTAGTCAGAATATTTACAACTAACTTTAATATTATTTGTGCATTAATAATTATCACATGTAATTTGGCTTAGAAAGCGATACGACCTTTAGCCCGTTCAAATTTTAAATATAGTTTTTCATTAGTAATTAGTAAGCTCGGCCTACTGTAAATTATTATAAAAAATACTAGCAGAACGGAACAACATGCTATTTTCAAAAGCCGCCACACCCACATCATCAGCCTTCTTGTGTTTGGTCCACTGTATGCGGTGTCAGTTGATGCAAATTTCACAGTATTTGAATTATTTTGATTAATCGTATTACAACTTGGTGAAAGCTTTTGATTTTTGAGAACTCAACTTTAGCATCTCTAATGTACAACAGTCTTACCGTTATTGTTTGCATTTTACTATTATTATTTTTATATTAAAAAAATTAACTAAGAAATTGTTTTTACTCAGCGAATCAAAAATTGTATGACCTATTGTACAAAAATAGAACCGTAGGAATAAAAATACAAATAATCGATTAATTGACATAAATTGTTAAAGTTATTCTTTATGTGAGACATTTGTAAATTTTATTATTAGTTATTCTTTATCTAATATTTTTATATATTTTTTTCGATCACAGAAAACCAAAATTTTATATTAATTTTTATTTGATTGGATACTCTAATGATTAACCAACCCCCTTATGCAAAAACAATTGGTAAACTTAAATTTGGTTTAACAAACGAATTTTGTATGGCAAACCCGGTTTTAATGCATGCTTTAACTTTAACAATCGTTTTTGTTTTTGGTTTTATTGATAAACAAAATTTTCTATTTCTATAACGAACTGATAATAGTTTAAACTTAATGTATTAATTACTAGAAATATTCTACTATAGCCAATATTTGTTTAAAACAAATTTTCATTTTGTTTGATTTAATTAAGTGAATAAGTTAAACAAACAGATATCCCGTCATACCATTTAATTTCTGTTCGCATAGTCATTCTTATATCTACAATTAATTTGTCGCATTGTTTGCTTTTCACAGCGGTAGTACACTCAAAAAAATTCTTTGATAAGGGGAAAAAAATCATTTGATTAATTGAAAAATAAATTTTTTAAATTTACTTGTTCAATTTAGAATAAAAAAGTATTTCATTAAATTTCAGTATTTTGCTTACTAACTACTTTTTATTCAGTTTTCTTAACTTTATGCATGTTTAACTCCTTAATATAATATTTTCTCTCTGTGCAAATAAATCTGTACAAATATGATTTTTTTTGCTAGTATGTGCTTTAACTTTTTTTATGGAGACAATTGAAATGGAAAGTCAATAAAATTTAAGTTTTCACGCTATTTATTTTTTCGTTTTTCTTTTCTATATTTGTTTCATAAGCCAAGACTGAAATATGTGCCTTTCATGGTCAAAAAAAGGTCAATCAACTCTTGGTGCAATCGATTAAAGCAAATATACAAATAACGTATACGTACATATTACGTACACATGCATACCTGTGTATGTATAAGTCAACATGTGTTTTTTTGTATGTGATTTTATTAAGAGAATGAAATTCTTATACAGTCGATCTTTTCTATAACGTAGTAGCTGGTGCCCGATAAGCTTCTGTTTTACAGAAAAATTTTTTATAGTAGCTGTCATTACTAAATATGCATAAATGCAGTCCAACTTCTCTACAACAAAATAAATGAAACATGGAAAGACTCTTGTAAACTAAGAGATGGTAAGATTGAGCTTTCATTACAAGAAAAGCTTTCAGCAAATTGAAATACGATGAATCAAAACAATTCACATATTCCATTTGCACTAAAAACTTGAGTTTATAAAGCAGAAATCTACATCAACTGATACCACACACAGTGGACAAAACACAAAGAACGCTGACGATGAAGGTGTAGTGGCCTTCGAAAATAACTAGCTGTTCCATTTTGTACGTGTTTGTCAAAATATTTACACTTAACTTTAGTGTTATTTGTTCATTAATAATTATCACATGTAATTTGGTTTACAAAGCGATATGAACTTTAGCCTGTGCCCCATTTCTCTAACTTGTGAGAAGTTCTGTCATCGAGAAAAATTAAATAATTTTATTGGTTGTCCTATTTGATACAGGGTTACTCACATAATAATTTATATAAACTTACAAAAAGTATCAAAAAAGATAGATTTTTCCTTATTCACCCTGTGTTTCATAGGATGATAACAATCTTTTCGACCCGAAAAGTTCTCACATTCCTTACAGAAACGAGGCACTGATCAAATTATAATTATAAAAGCAAAACGATTTTTTCACCATAACTAATTTTATTTAAGAAAAGTGTATGAATAAAAAATATGATTTTCATTTTGCAATCTTTTTGTAGCAGATTGGCTTATGGAAAAAAAATCTGGTGGTATTTCAATCATATGAACTGATAAGCGAAAAATTGACATTTGGTCCCACTATGCATCGGAAGCATTCGGTATTCAAGTTCAAGTATATGTTTCAGTGGTGCCGCCTTAAAGCATTTCACATTTATAAAAATCAAATTACATATTAAAAATTTAATCACATATATCACGTAAATAAAGGCTGGTTAAATTTTGAGGGCTGATGTTGAATGTGAACCACACCTAAACGTCAAGTTTTTTTTCTGCATTTCATTTGACATTTCTCAATTTCAGACTAACTCAATTTGAACCAGGGAAAGATATACAATCGAGCAACGCGTTATAGTTATTGAAACTTGTTACGAAAATGGGCGTTAAAATCAAAATGCATATCGTGCACTTCGTGATTTTTACAGTCAGCACAATCGACCAACTGTGCGTACAATCGGAAAAATCGTGCAAAAATTTCAACAAACCGGGTCTGCAAGAGATGTGAAAACACCAGTGCATGGTCGTACAGCTCGTACTGCAGAAAATATTGCTGCAGTTCGCGATAGTGTGGCTGAAGAGCCGTTCACCTCAACTCGTCGTCGTGCCCAACAATTGCTCCTCTCTCTCCCTCTCTCAATCTCGTCGTTGATGAACATTATGCATAAACACTTCCATTTACACGCTTACAAGATGCAATTGACCCAAGAACTATAGCCTCTTGACCATTCCAAACGTCGTCAATGGTCAGAATGGTGGCAAAAAATACCAACAGTGAATGATTAGTTTTCGAAGAAAATCATCTTCCGTGATGAGGCACATTTTCACCTCAGTGGACTCGTCAATAAGTAGAATTACCGCATTTGGGCAATTGATAATCCAAGATTGATTGTCGAAAAAATAATGCACCCACAAAGAGTGACTGTTTGCTGCGGTTTATGGGCTGGCGGCATCAGCGGGCCGCATTTTTTCCAAAATAAGGCCGGTCAAGCAGTTACTGTGAATGGTGCTCGCTATGGTGAGATGATAACGAACTTTTTATGGTCCGAAATGGAAGATATGGATGTGGACAATATGTGGTTTCAACAGGATGTGGCCACTTGTCATTCAGCTAACGAAACAATGGCTCTTTTTTGCGCGACAAATTCAATGACCGTGTTATATCACGTGGTCGCGATGTTTATTGGACGCCAATATGTGATTCGATACCGTTGAACTTCTTTCTTTTTTTGTGGTTGTTTTAAAGAAAAAGTTGTACGTCGATAACCCAGCAACAATTCAAGAGCTAAAAGATGAAATAATTCGGCACATTAACCCCATAGGACCTCAATTATGCCTCAGCGTCATCGAATATTTGGACCATCGGATAGAGGTGTACGGAGGTGGTTGCGGAGTCAACTTTGCCAATATTTTTTTCCATACATAATTGAACTATACCACATTATCATAATAAGAATAAATAATAATAATTTTTATATATAACTTGTGTTTTATTCAAAATCAACATCGCCCCTAATATTTAACCACCATTATTATAAAAACTATTCAGTTTTAAGCTATTATTAATCTGGCATTTTTTCAGCACTATAGCTGCTCAATTGTTGCTTATACAAAAAAGAGATAAGCCTTAGTTAGCGACAGCTAGAAAAATCGTTTAGCTGTGGTAGCGTCAAAATTATCGTTTTCATACATACATTTACATACATAAATTTTTTCGCCAGATTGTAGTCGGTAGCGTGTTGCCACGTATGTGTTAAATGCTTAAAATGTTCTAAAGTGATAAACACACTATTTCCATTTGAAAATATAGATACACATACAACAGGTATCAAATAATAAAATAAATGAGCTAATGTCAATTCAATGAATTTCTTTTAAAATATTTTTTATTTCAAAGTTTTAATTTCCGATTAAAAACAGGTTACACAAGAGTATTTTTATTAAACTAATTACATGAAATGCTAAGTAATCAATTAAGAAAAAAATGTAAACTTAATTAAGCGCAGTTAATATCTAAAATTCAGTTAAGCCTATTGGTAATGCTAATTTAGTTCCAGATAACGTTTAAATGCACAGAAACAGAAAAAAATAGATTTCAAAGTTCATTAAACTAAGTAAAGTAAACAATAACAACATCTAAAACAATACACATACACACATATATTTTTCTAATGTAGGCAGCTATGTAGATAATGGAAATATTATGTAAATAAATATTTTATATATTTTAATAATTGTTGTTACAAACTCACTATGAAGCTAAGTAAGTCAAATACGTTTATTAATATATTTATACATACATAAGTATGTGTATGTATTTATTTATGTTTTAAAAATATATTTTAACTGATTCATTTTGTATACAAATATTTTTTCTTTGACAGCACGAAGACGAAAAAAGTACATACACACATTGAAAAGCAATACTACCAAAAAGAGCAAACAAAAACATCTGTTGTTATAAAATCGTTACGAGACAATTGCAAACGTGAGAGATTAATTCATGTTTAATTTTTTGTTTTAAGTCCAGAGTGACCCTCAAGCCAAGCATTCACTTTTGTTATAAAGTTTCATCCGCAAGCTTACTACGAAATACCCTACCAGACGAATTTGGCTTGTTAATTCAAATAAAATGTATAGTATATGGAAAAGCAAATTCGACAGAAAATGTTTATGTTTTATTAAAGTGGCGCGATTTTTTTAAGCAATCTTATCAATTATTAGATTATTATTATATTATAATAAAACAAGTAAGAGTGCTATATTCGTCTGTGCCGAATATTATATAACCTTCACCGACTAACGTAATGCCCATTTACTTCAATAGTGTCACAACTCAAAAAAACTAGTTCTGCAGAAAACGCGTTTTAAGTCTTTAATTTACATAGAACTCAATGAAGAAATGAAAACATATTCCTCTCTCACGAGGTGCTAGTAAAAGCTAATTATATGAAAATTTTGCGCAAGATAATATACGATATGCCGAATTATTTTGTATTATTAACTCGATAAACGTATTTTTTGAGTTATGACACTATTGAAGTAAATGCGTGATATGGAATTTATAGATATCTACATAAATAAATACATAAGTGTATACATACAGTTTTCTTTGTGTAAACAATGTATAATTTATTTTTTGCTCTAGTACAATTTATAGTAACTGCATATGAATATTGTGGAAATTTCACACGGAATCACAAACCATTTTTGGTGAAAATCTTATACCCTTTAAGCTATAGCTAAAAATATAAATAAATTCAGTGAAGTGCGACCTTGACCCGCGCACGAAGGGTTCCGTACGGACACGTAAAATGTAATTCAATTCGAACTTTAGCCAATATAAACTATAGTTTTGGCATTTTTTTCGTTTTTGTGTTTTTTTTCGGTTTTAAAAGTTTTTTTTAGTTTTTGGGGTTTTTTGAATTTATTGGCGCTTTCTGAGTTTTGGCACTTTTATTCTCATTTTGGCGTTCTTTTTGGTTTTTGAAATTTTTTTACTGTTGGCGATTTTTTTTTTGCGATTTTTTTTATTTAGGCGATTTTTTTAATTTTGGCGTTTTTTTATATAAGTGATTTTAATGGGTTTGGCGTTTATTTCGGTTTTTGGCGATTTTCTTTCATTTTGAAAATTTTTTTTAGTTTTGGCACTTTTTTTCGTTTTGAAGATATTTTTGCGGTTTTTTCGTTTTTTTTTTATTTTGGGGACTTTTTTAATTTGGCAATTTTTATCATTTTGGCTATTTTTTTACATAAACAATTATTTTGGTTTTGGCCATTTTTCACTTTTTGGCGATTTTTTTCGGTTTTTGGCGTTTTTTTCATTTTGGCGATTTTTTTCATTTGGCCGATTTTTTCGAATTTGGCGATTTATTTTAGATTGTATTTAGTTTTGGCATTTTATTTAGTTTTATTTCGTTTTGAGGTTTTTTTCGGTTTTTTTAATTTTGGCGATTTTTTTTACATAAACAATTATTTTGGTTTTGGCGCATTTTTAGCGTTTTGGCGATTTTTTCGGTTTTGACGATTTTTTTGTCGATTTTTTTGCATTGGGCGATTTATTTTAGTATTAGAATTTTTTTTTATAATTTTGGCGATTTTTTTAAATTTTTTGGCGAATTTTTTTCAGGTTTTGGCGATTTTTTTCGGTTTGGCGATTTTAAAATTTTCGGATTTTTTAATTTTACCGTTTTTGAAAATTTCAAGTTTACAGTTTCCAAGATATTGTTGTTGCAAGTTGTCAAAATTACATGGTCAAAATTGTATTAACTGATAGAGCACCCTTTAGTTTTAATTTTAAGAAATTTTAATGTTTATTGTTGTAGTGCTTACAAAAATATACTAATTTTACATATTTCAAGTGTTAATATATGTACATATTTACATACAATTATATGTATGTACATACATGGGATTTTAAAATTTTTCGTTGCTCGTTTTGGAACACCCTTTACTTTTTAATTCTCATGTATTTGTTGTTGTAGCGGCCAAGGTTCTACATACTCTGTCCAAATTTCAGGTAGCTCTTACGGGCCTGAAATTTTCCTCAGAAAATACAGTGTGACGGACAGACGGACAGCGTAGCGGAAACAATAGGGTTCCTTTTTCACCTTTGGTGTACGGAACCCTAAAACGTCGCTATGCTTGAAAACCACTGACATATATCAAGACCAAAGCGGTTGTTTGATTGGTTAAATAAGAAAGCTAGACACAGAAACTATTGTGAAAATATATACAAAATTGAAAAAAAAAATTTCGAAAAATTTTCAGCGCAGAAACGATCTTTGTCTAGACTAAAACCAAACTCATATCCTTTAACTCATGTGATCACCCCTAATGATGTAGTGTACACAGAGCAATATTATATTTTACAAATGTGATGCCAAAAAATAATAAAAAAATATTAAAAACAGTTAATAATACAATACAAAAGTTAAAGAGTTAATAAAACATACTTAAGAGAAGCAAGATACAGACAACTAGATAATAAATAAATTTTAAACAAACTTTAGTATATATTGTAAACCCGTTCATAAAACACACGTCTTGATATGGCTTAAGTTATCTCGGATATTTCAAATACGTAAATTTGCTGTTTGTTTAGCTAATTGGAAAGACAAAACAATTTCATTTTGTACGAGTAATACAAAACAATTTAACTTAAATAACTAATTAAAGTTGAAGCAATTAATGTAGGGAAAATTAATTGCATAATAATGAAAATAGCGCAAATCGATGATGTGGAACTAATATCAATTAAAACAAAATCTTTACAAGATTTCGACAATGAAATTAATTTAAGTTTTCAAAGAAATTTTCAAGCGAATAGCTGTAGTGCAAGTGCGTATAATCGAGACCATGAGTTTTCCAATAAAGCAACTGATGAGACGGGATATGAGGAGGAAGCAGAATATGATGATGAACATTATGAGTCATCTGTGCGTTATGTTTCTATCAATAAGTCGCCTAATGGAGCCTGTGGTTTTCATTTAACGCGCACCAAATGGGATCCTTATCCCTGGGTAGAGTGTTCTAGTTAAACAAAACAATAAAGAGTTTTATTTTGAAATTAATTGCTTTTCTTTAGGTCAGTGCCGTTGATGATTTTACACCTGCTGCCAAAAGCGATATAACAGCCGGTGATTGTGTTTTAGAGGTCAGTATGCAAATAGTGCATAACCATGCCAAGTGCTATTGGCTTTTGTTTGCAAAAAATATTTAGATTTGCTTATTGATATGAATCGTGTTTCTTGATGCTTACGTTTTTTCTATTGCATAGCAAAAAAAATTATTTGCATTGACATAAATGTGGCTTTTTGAATAATTTTTTTTGGATTTTTGGCAAATGACTTGTCTCTAAATTTGAACTGGCAATAATTTTATTTATTTATTGCGAGAATTGTTTTATAAAAATAACAGATCCGTAAACCTTTTAAAGGTCTTTTCATAATGTGTCATAAGCAACAGCTACATGAAACCAAATAAACGTATTAAAAGAATAACAAAAAAAGTTTTAAAAAAATTTTAAAACAACAAAAATTAAAAATTTTTAAAACTTCTAAAGTATCAAGAAAAGATGTGATATCTTTTTAACCCTTTCAATCAAGTCGCCTTTCAAACAGAGAAAACTAAATCAAAATCGGTACAGCCGTTTGGTCTGTACGTGGATACGGACAGACACACAGATACAGAGACACACAACACTAACTTATAACAGCCCTTTTTTAGTTGGGGGTTGAAAAGGGACTATCTTCAAATTTGACAGAAAAACATTAATTAAATTCATTTATACAGATCTAAGTCAATAGATCTGGGCTCATTTTGTTAATTCGAGTTCGAACCAAATTCCAAAAATAAGGACCTTTTTAAAAATATTAATATATTCTCTTATTAAAAAGTTGCTTTTTATAAAAAGGTACTTTCTACAAAAAAATTACTTTTATATGCAAAGGTACTTTTTTTTATAAAAAGCTTATGTCTTTTTGAAAAAAAAATGCTACGTAAAAATGTTACTTTTAACATAAAATCACTTTTTATTTAAAAAGTTAATTTTTTATATAAAGGTAGTTTTTATAAAATCATATATCGTTACTCACTCGTTTCTAAAAGTATTTAAAAAAAAAATGATAATTGTTTTCCAAAAAAAATTTATTTTATAAAAAAAATATTCCTTTTTTTGTATTAAATTATTTGTATGTATTAAGAGAAATGCTTTTAAAACAAATTTTTAACAAGATTTATTTTCATTAAAAGGTCCTATTTCATAACTGTTTAAAAATACTTTTTAGTGATAAGGTACTTTTTAATGTAACGGTACTTTTTCACATGAGAGAATTTTTTTTAATTAAAAAAAGTAAGAAATATTGATTTTATAAGAAACGATTTTAATAAAATATTATCTTTACGAATAGCTACGTATCTTTTTTTAAAACTCGTATTTATAAATTTTAAAAGCGTCTGTTGGCCGTTTGTTCGACTTTATAAAAAATTACCTTTTAATACAAATATTTTATTTTAAAGAAGTTCTTTTAGTAAACAGTACATTTTTAATAAATAGTACATCTTTAGTTAAAATTGTCTTTTTAGTTAATAGTATCTTTTTATCATTTATTAAAAATTAACATACAACTCTGTTCTACCATACAATAAATTGAAACTCTGAGTGAATCAGAACGGGACATGTAACAATTTAAGCTCAACACTCACCAAACGATACTCGCAGAACAAACATCAAATAAAACGAGCCAAGGCATGTCAGGCAAAACTTTGTTGAAGAGCAACAAGTACCTTTTATACGTTTAAAACCATTTAATTTATTAAAAATAAAATTGTTTGCTGCATTGATTAAAACATTAGTACGTTTTTATTTTGCACGCTCGTCACGGTGAAATACATTATTAAACGCAGTCTGTTAATTTTTAACAAGTACCTTTATATGAAAAAGAGCCTCTGTACTTTTTTTGTTGAAAAGTACTGTTTCTTTTTATGGATAAAACGTACCTTTTTTTCTTTGTGTAAAAAAGTACCTTTTTATGTTTCATAAAATACCATTTAATGTATGAAAAAGTAATTATTTTAAAGACTTTTTTATGAAAAAGTACCTTTTTATGCAAAAGTACATTTTTATGAAAAATTAGTTTTATTTTAAGTAAGTTTTTATGTAAAATTACGTTTATATAAAAAGTACCTTTTTGTGAAAAAGTCCCTTTTTATGAAAAAGTATCTTTTTATAAAAAGTACCTTTTTATGAGGAATGCATATTTATAAAAAGTAACTTTTTATAAAAATATACCTTTATATGACAAATTACATTTTTCTAAAAAAAATACATTTATATAAAAAAGTACCTTTTTAAAAATAGTACCTTTTTATAAAAAAATGACCTTTTTATAAAAAGGACCTTTTTTAAAAATAGTACCTTTTTATAAAAAAGGACCTTTTTTAAAAATAGTACCTTTTTAAAAAAAAGTACCTTTTTTAAAAATAGTACCTTTTTATAAAAAGATACCTTTCTTAAAAATAGTAAATTTTTTATGAAAAATGTACTTAATTTTTTTAAAAATAGTAACTTTTTATGAAAAAGTAACTTCTTCTGGAAAGGTACCTTTTTCATAAATATACTTCAGTTTAAAAGGAAATTTTGTCAATTAAATTTTTTTGTCCTAAAATATAAAATATATGGCTTATGTAGTGCTTTTAACTAAGAAGGTATTTTTTCTGGAAGGGTACTTTTTCTAAAAGGTTTGTCTTAGAAAACATGTTTATCTAAAAAAAAAAAGAATTTTATGGATATGTATACTTATATCTTAAAGGTTTTTTTAATTGATTTTGTGCAATCGAGGTATTGTTGATCTTTCAAATAAATAACTTTATTTAGAAGCCTCAAAACCTACTCATTCCTAAAAGTAAATTTAACGTTAATGTTTATGGCTACTTATTTATATACGTATGTACTTTAAGATAAAGCAAAACTTTTTCTTTAACATCAAGAATTAATTTTAGCCAGAAATATTCATTTAGTTGGAAATTCATACACATACATATGTACATACGTATACATTCATATATAGGGTCTACCAATAGAAACTTCCGCCTTTTGGCTGTTGAATGGGGCCATATTATTGAAGTCACATCTGTCGAATTGGCCGTCATTTATTCAGTCTGTTTTGCGAAGTCATCATGTATGCTTATAATTATGTAATACTTTTTTTATTAAAATGGGTGTTTTGTTTGGGCACTGATCCCCGCACCTCGCTCATTTTACATCCTACACATTCCTGAATGTTTGGGTATGTCCACAAATAAATTTGCCGAATTTGGGACTATACCAATCCACATAAAATCCAAGAGTATCACTATTTAGTATGGATTTCTGTTTGGTGGTGTCATCGGTCCATATTTCATGAAAAATTGGACGTGCGCCGACCAGCAAAGCCCCAATGGACTTTTGTAGTTTTTTATATTCCATACATCATGGCATCGCTAGAGCTTTCAAATGAATAAAATATTTCGAGATGATGTTTTAAAACAAACACACTTTGTTTTATTTAAATTTAAAGATAAGAAGTGCTTAATGTGCAATAACCTTTATCGAGTCGAAAATGAACTCTTTGTTAAAATTGTACTTCTTACTCAAAAAATCATTTATCGTTTCTTAAACTGGTTGTCTTTTGTTTTTTAAACGTGTTAATAGTCATTATTTATTATTTAATATTTAGGTGTTTTTAAATTTTTTTTTTGTTAGAAACCAAAATGATTATAAATAGCTTAACTTATTTATTTACATAAAAATTTACAGTCTTTATAAATAAAATATTTTAATAAAAACTAGATTTCTTAAACAATATTAATTTAATTTACTCAGTTTAGGGTTACAACGCCTTAAATTTGTTTTTTTTTATAACGTGTTTAAAATGTAATTTTTAAAATAAAAACAAATTGCTTTAAAGGAAATTTTTGTTAAATTACAAACAACGAAAAATATTTATATATTATAAGTAAAAGAGAACAACGCCTATTGAATTTTATTTTATTTATTTTCTTGATAATTTAAAAATGAAAAATCAATTAAATTTATTATAAAATATTTCATTATCACCAGGGACCAGAGACCCAACAAGCAAGCATTCATATAAAATAATTTATTATTTATGTTTTAATTCGCTAATGTGGAAAATTATGAATATTGAAACAAATAAATATTTATTATATGGATAGTATGTATATCAACAGCATAAGTGCGAATGTATTGGTGTTGCAATTATAATTGCAATCATAGATAATTATAAATGTATGAACGCGTGTAGTAAGCGTGAAACTGCTATTGTGCTCTAACGAATGGTGCGTTATGGTGTTGAAATTTTCGAGTCATGCGAATGATAAATTTGCTCATTAATGAGAGTGTAGTTTAAATGTCATGGTGTTAGGATGGCTTCTAGAATTAAATGCAATTGACTTTAAAAACTCAACCATGCAGGGTGCACGTGTACACGATTACATTCTCATGTTTCTATGGCTGTATTATGTTGAAATATAATATGCAACAAATCAATCAATATAGCACAATGTGCCCATTAATATCAAAGTGGTGTAAGTCGTTTATATATTTGCTAGAAAATTTAATAAATTTAAAAACACTTAAATTAATATTAAATTTGCTTATTTAGAGAAGATTTCATTCTTGCAGACTCATGTTAGCCAAAATTAAAACCTTGCTTAGTACAAAAATATTTTTTAATTTTATTCAAATGTAATTCATTGAACATCTTAAAAACAGAGGTTATATGACTTACACCCTTTTCATAGTTATGGACCAGAGAACAGCAATAAGTAGTAAAAAAGTGGGCAGAGTTTAATCATGACCAGGGAAACCAGAAATATGCTCCAAAAAAACTGTTTTATGCGCATTCAATATGCACTAAAAACTTCGAAATATGCACTAAAAACTCAAAAAATATGCTCTTAAGAATAACATAAATTGGATTATTTGGAAATGAAAATCTAATTTTAATCAGAAATAATTCATAGTTAGGCTCAAGTTCAGTAATTTCAATTCTTATTGAATGAAATAGATAGACTAGGGTGCTGATGAAGTGCGTGGCTGCACAGAAAAGTATCGGTATTTCCCCCAGCTTAAAGTCTAAGTTTAATTTTTCTTCTCTTCTTTAGAAACTCACATTAATTAATAAAAATATTTCATTCAATAAGAATTGAAATTACTGAACTTGAGCCTAACTATGAATTATTTCTGATTAAAATTCACTACAGTTCAATTAAAATATCTAAAAATTTCTCAATCTAATTTTAATTCAGCAATTAAATAAAATTTGCATATAAAACAAGACAAAAATAAAATAAACAGAAGAAGGAAACAATAAAAAAATTAATTAAGAACACAAATTTAACTTTTACTTAAAGCGACTTTGGAACTGTATTTTGAAGAATGAGATAAGGTTTTTATTTATAATTGTTATTGCAATAAACAAAAACTATTCACTTAGATTTTTAAATAAAAATCGCCACCGGTCACATCTAAATAAACTTTTATACATTCAAACATTTTTTTTCAATCTCAACTGATGTTTAACCTGTTTAAGTTGAAATTTGGAATATACAAATCAATAGTATTTGTTCCAGCATTAAAATTTAGAAGAAAAAAATTGGATATATACGATTTAAAATTTTTTAATTTTCTTGTTTCGTTTTTCTTTCACAAGACTGTTTATAAGTGAGTGAAAATTAAAAATTTTTAAATCATTCATTTTAAAATTTTTTGTTTTAAATTTGGACGTTAGAACACATACTAATAATTAGTATATTCTAAATTTCAGAACTCAAAAGAAAACGTGTGAAATCGATTCGGAAAGCAAAACATATACAATGGACTTTTTTAAAGTCTAACTTCATAATGATAGCAAAATATTGATTCCGTTTCTTTCACTACAATATGAAATTTTGACGAAAAAAGTAGAAATTTTTACCAAAAAAAATTTTTTTATTATTAAAATAAAAAAAATAAAAATTACCGAAATATGCCCTAAAAACGCCAAATATGCTCTGAAAATTCGAAAAATGCTCAAAATATGCGTGCTAGACTGAATTATGCAAAAACAGGCTCTAAAGGGTAAAATATGCAAAAATATGCACTAACAAATCGATGCCAGAACTCATAAAAAGTTCTGAAACGGATAAATGTCTTAATTTCGCATTGATATATCAGACAAGAAAAAACATGCAATTGCATATTTGTGGTTTCCCTGATCATGACTTATAATTTCTTGTATTTATGCGCACTCATACTTATTGCAATGTTGTCTATGAATCATATGCACTCGAAAGTTTGAAGTGCACATCGAACTCATTCTTAGCAACATTTATGACGTTGTTGATGTCAGCGATGCCAATTTAGCTATTTTAGAGCTAAATTTAGCTCTTTTTGATTGCTTCTAACTCGAAATTTTTCGCTTTAGCTCTTTTTTAATACAAAGAGCTAATAAAGCTCTTTTCAATTGTGGAAACGGCACGTTTGGCACTTTTTGGATCTTATAGTAAATTTTCCCGCTTTAACCCTAATGTTTCTGCTTTGGGCATTTACATTTTTGGCAACTATGTTTTTGCAAATGCAGATACTTTTTTTTCGCAATTATGTAAGATACATATATTTAGGTATTTCAAATTGTAAAACCCCGTTTTTATTATAAAGTGTTCATTTTTCAGTAATTAGAAAATTTTCCACAAATTATTGAAATGGATTCTTACTGCCAAAAATATAGGAAAGCATGGAAATCAAATCCCGCCTTTAAAAAAATGGATTAAACCAACAAAAGATTCTTCTAAAGCTAACTCTTTTTGAAAATGATTGTTCTTATTTTGTAACTTAACGTATATGCAAGTGTATGTAAATGTGTATGTGTTATATTGTTAATGCAGATAAATATTTGCATCAATTGCTGTGAAATGATTTTATTTTAAATTATTATTTTTTATTTTTTCTTACTATTATTTTTATTAATGTAAAAAAATCAAGAATTGCAAATTGAATAATAAATATTTACATTCATAGATTTGAAACGGAAAAATCTTGAGTTTTTAAATTTAGCTCTTTTTAGCTCTTTTTGGCTACTCAGTTGGCTCGTTTTGCCTTTGAATTGTTGGCATCACTGGTTGATGTCGTCTCCCCTTAATTTAATGCTAATGTATGATTCACAATGCGAACTTCGCATACTAACATTAAAGTTCTCATTATAAGGTTATGTGTTTTTCTGTTTGCTTTTTTTGCAGGAATTGAAAAACCACCCTATTTACTACTATTTTATACTACTTGCAAACTGTTTAATGACTAAACTTTTTAATAAACATACATGCATGAGTTAAGTAAGCTGAATCAATCTGAGAAGTATAAGTATTTTCCTTAAAGTAAAAATCAAACTGAAATGATTTATGAGTGTGATATGAATATAAATGTCGACATAAATGTCGTTCATATTTATTGCAACCTATACTTATAAATCAATCTTGTTGTGAGTGTGCGTAAATCAGAGTAGTCGAGTGTAAATGATGTTTACGCATTTATATTTAAAATTGTATGAGTCAGTATGAATAGCGAAAAAATTATTCATTGCAGATCACTGTTATGGACACATACACATGAATATGTGCCCTTAATTACACAAGAGGTTTATCTCGTATGCATTATAACTTCGTAGTCTATTAAATAAATCTTTAAAAAAAACTTCAATCACAGCTGTTAAGTAATGATTAGTAATCGTGCTAATTACTAATTTGATTGCTTTTTTTGAAAGGTTAAAATTAATGATTAAATTACGATTTTATTGAGTCTCGCACGATTTTTAATTGATTACAATTACTAATCATGGAAAAATAATCTAAATTACTTGAAATTGCAAAAAATAATGAAAAATAAGCAAATGTAATTAAAAAATAATTTGATTACTTTTAAAAATTACTTATAATTTTTTTTTGACTATTTATTAATAATCAAATCTAATCCTTGAAAGTAGTCGGATTACTTTTTGATTACTTTAGATTCCTTTTGATTATTTGTTGCAATTTCTAGTAATTCAGATTACTTTTTGATTATTAGTAATCGTAATCAATTATTTATCAGAAATTCTTTTAAAGGGATTTATATAATCAGTTAAATTCTTTTTAAAATGTAATCTAATTGATTCCTAATCGTAATCGTAATTTAACAGCTCAGATTTCAATAAATATTAACTAAATTTATATTAACCGAGACTACTATATGTCTAAATTAAAATGTTGCATAATATAAAAATGTTTAATGATTTGTTCAAATGTAATCTACTAAATATCTTGACCAGAGAAATTATATGACTAAGACCACTTTCATAATTAAAGGCATTAATTAGTTTATATCTATAAACGTACTTACATATGTGTGAAATATGCATGTATGCATGCATGTATATAATTTCTGTGCACTAATTTATGTGATATTTGTGACGGCATAAATTTTGATTATTTATTAATTTGCTTGAGTGTTGTTATATTAAATCAAACATATGTAAATAGGTTTTCTTTCATCGAATACATATGTATGTTTGTATGGATATGGGTATGTGCGCGTAAGGAAAATTAACATATTTATTAATTAATTTGATATTCATGTGCGTAAAAGTGATAATTATTTATAATTCATAATTATATATGAATGTCATATTTCACTAAGCTGCAAAAATAATGAATATTGATTGAGGTCATTCAAAAAAAAAAAGATGCACTTTTATTTGCATTTATCACCTGGTGCTAATTTGACTTACATTCATTTAATTAATTATCACGTTTTATTAAAAAGAAATATCGAAGAAAATTAAAGATGAGCATGAGTAAAATTTTTTTTAGAGTGTCACAAAATATTGTCAGTTTTGTGGTTATGTAGCGTTTTGCAATTGCTTAAGCCACTCGGATGTCATTGTGCTATAACTTCTTGAAATATCGCACAAAAAATTATTGGAATTTTGCCCGAGGATACTTGCAAGTATGCAGATTATGGTGGCATCATTAGCTAAAAATCGGCTTAATTTGGACATACATACATATATATTTTTTATTGATTTAAACTATATAAATTTGATTGGTCATAAGGTATAATTGTACCAGTTTTCCAATCCTGCAACCTTTGATTTACTTCGTTTATTAGTAAATTTTTTTACGATTTAAATATAAACATACAAACAGAATTTAGCATTATTTCATAGTACAGCATAGTATAGTATAGTAGCTCTATAGTATAATTTAAATCTAGAAAATTAATCATTTTGATTTATAAAATAGAATACTATAAATTCGTTGTGGCAAAGGTACTCGTACATAAGTAAATCCATACACAAACTCGAAGGAATTGTTATATGCCTTATATACAATGTTGTTGAATTTATGTTATAAACATGTTGATATCGATTCGTTCAATACCAATTTTACATACACACTCATGTGCACATGTATTATAATAACCTTAAGTCGATAAAGCAGTAATTTAAGATAATAACGTTCAACTTTGTAGTAGATGTTAATTTAGCATTTTATTGTTGCTTTTGGTAGTGCAGGGAAATTTAAACTCATAACATAATTGTAAGTATTTAGCGTTACCGTTGTGTAAATTGTTAATTTTATTTACCCATATGTACATATGTATGCCGTTGGCTCATTTTACTTCTATTTTGTATAATTTTTACCTAAGTACTTCTAGTAAGTGTCGGTATAAAAAAATTTTATTCGAACTTAATTTGTAGAAAAATATGCATCCAATATGGAAAAAATAAGCATTATACTGGTAGATTTGTCAGTAACTAACAAAATTTATTTATTTAAAATTGTAAATATAAATATAAAATATAAATAAATATGTTTCAATAATATGTTTTACTCAAAGCTACGAATTAATCGAATCAAAATAGATAGCAATAGCTATTCGTTAGAACAAGTTAAATACATATTAGTTAGTTTTGGGTAAAAGTACGATAGAAATATTAAAACTTAATACAATATACATATGAGGCTATCTGCACAGAAGCGATGATTTTTGTTGTGTTCTGATATTAAATATATTATTTGCAATACCAACTGTCAAAAAAAAGTAAAGTATACCACATATTGTTATTCTAAGGAAAATGGAGCTGAAAAATCGTTGCACAAATCAGAGAATTGCGAAGTAATAAAACAATTAAATAATTAAAAAGAGAAATTATTTAAACAACTGGATGTGAGTTACACCACTTCTGTGCTGATAGCCTCATATCTAGTTTTCTCAAGAACAGAAATTTTGGATTGTTAGTTTGTTTTTTTTGCGAAGCATTGTCGATATGCATTTAGTTCCTACTTAAGGATGTTAAAATTGAATTAATAAGATTATTTGCAAATACTTTTGTTTCAGACTTTTAAATTTAATATGTTTTTTGTATATGTGATTCTCATTGACATATTAAGAGTCTCACTATAAGCATCTGAAGTTGTTTTTGCTAATTTGAAAAACTTTTGGTTTGAAGAAGAAGACAACTCAATTAGTTTTATAAAAATTCGAAAAGTTTCACTTTTAATTTGAGCTTCAGCTATGAAAGAGGTGTGTGTAATTCGATGATGTAATGTCATTCGTTTTATTTATCTAGAATCTTGTATTAAGTCGCATTTCAAAGCTGGTAAAAATTAATAAGCCTAAATTTTGTTTTGTCATCTCAATCAAATATAGACCTTTTAAACAATTTATGTTACTTGTCGCTTCTTCCTTCATAAAATATTCTGCTATTGTCAATGTAGTGAATATGTGTCAGATTTATTTTTGAATCTTCCTTCAGCGAAAATTTTCGTGTGGTACATAGTGTCATTTTGGCATTTGTATTATTGATGAAAAGACTGCATCAAAGCTTCTCTGCTAACGATTGCATTAAAAAATATGACTTTGGTTTGGTGTATATCTCTATTTCTTTTTATTTATAACAAGAAGAGTTTCTGATACTTCCTCTTAATGCCTTTCTACCCGTAAGTGTGTTGTTGTTTTCATAAGACTTTTTTTTTATTTGAATATTTCATATGCATGCAGAACGTTTTTTCTATTTGTGTATCATTTTTCTTTGACAGGTTAATGGCTGTGATATTTTGGGTTTGCGTATTACGGAAATTGCAAAATTGGTAAAATCATCAGAACATGAAGTCACTTTATTACTCTGGAGCTCTAACTGTAATACTAAATGCAACAAAGAGGTAAGACGGAAATTGTATTTTTGTTAGAAAAAAAAAACAACCTGGAACTATGTACACTGACGAGATGTCTCCAATTAATTTTTTTTAATAGAAAAATATAATACGAACAATCAATTAAAAATTTAATTGATAAAAAAATTTCTTCAATTAACTCTTTTAATTAAAAATAAGTAAAAACAATCAATTAAAAATTCAAATGAGAAGATTAAACTTTTGTTTAAAAATATTATTAATTTAAAAGTTTAATGCACACAATTAAATTTTTTATTGTGTTTTTTTTCAATTGTTGATTGGGGAAATATTTTTGTCTGCATATAAAACGTAAAAAAATTTTTTTTAAGAGCACACTGATCTTAAAATATATATATATAATTAATATCAAAGTTAATCTGCTTACGGCCCTTTTCACAATGTACAATTAAAAGCTAAGAGGGATTTTAACGGCTAATTTTGTATGAAAAACTCTTAGTTAAAGCTCACGTTTATTTTTAATCACACATTGTGAAAAGGGGCGTTAAAGAGATATTAAAACTCTGGAACACATTTTGATTTTAATCAATCAAAATAATTTATTTCAATTGACTAGAAAAAAAATCAAAGTACCAAAAAATCATTCTTAAAGGTCTTTTGCATTATTATTAAATGTAAGAAACAAAGTAAAGAAATAAAATAGTTTCCGGTTGCTCACCTCAATGCATGTAGTGGCAAAAGGTGAAGATGAAGTAATATCATTTGTAAACATATATCGCTACCTAAAACATAAAATGCCCTAACAAACAAAAATTTATAATTCAACAAATTTCGCGGCATTTTAAAATATTCGCTGTAAAAGAATTAAATCTGTGCGAGCAAAAATTGCAATTTGACTTATTTTATTGTATTGGATTTTATGTTTTTATTTAATTTATTTTATAACATTCTCATCAAGCAATATTAATATACTGCCTTATTTATAAAACTTATAAGGGACTTAAAACAATTTCTTAGAACAAATTTCCTACACATTTTCCTTAAAAAGTCTTAATAATTTTTATAAATAAGGTTGATAATATTAACTATTTTAACATGTTGAATCCTCTAACTGTAAAATTGTAAAAATTGTAGTTAAGGCTTTTTGTGTTTCAGTTAAAGATATATACATAAGCATGTACTTAAATATACTTGCTTAATTTTTTCCACCAAATATATATTTACATACATATACATTTTTCTTTAGAGCTTGTGTGCTGCACCCATGCCACATTCATTGCAAAGATTGTCGCTGGTTGTACAAACGATATTGACTTTAATCGAATGTCCCGTTTGTCTGGACACGATAACACCACCCGCAATGCAGTGTCAAAATGGACATTTGCTGTGTGTCAATTGCCGTGTACGTGCTGAAAAGTGTCCAGTGTGTCGGGATCGTTATTTTCCAAGACCGGCTTTAATTGCTGAACAAATACAGTCGGCCATTACAAGTGCCTTCAATTTATGTCGCAATGAAGATAAAATGCGTCAGAAAATCTTTGGACGCCACAACAGGCAACGGCAAATGGTCAAGGCTACATTGGAGAAACAAGAACAAAAATACCAGCCAGTGCATAAATCCTTAATGACAGCCCAACAGACGCAAGTTGTGGGAGCAACAACAATTACCAATGCTGCAGCAACTACATCAGGAAAAACAGCAGTCAATAGAAGTTGTGAAAGAAAAGTAATAGACAAAATGTTTAACGGAGCTCGTTGCAGCAGCGATGGCTATAAAATTACAAGCAATAAATTTTTTACAAAAATGTTGAGCTCCAAAGCATATTCAATGGAAAATCTAGCAAACGGCCATAATAATACCAAAGCAATAACAACAAGAACATTATCAAGAAACGACACTCTCAACACTTGCCATACAACGATAACCTCTGCCATATCTCAACTTGAATTGTTGGATGTGCAAAAACAACAACTCCTTGAACACAAAACATTATTTAAAGACTCTGCTGCAAGAATGCCAGAACATTCAGCCTCATCACTAACAACAAATACAAATCAATTTTACGATGCATCCTCGAATGCTGCAAGAAATCATCTGTACTCGTTGACACATAAGCCCCAGCATCTTAATGCTAACGAAATCGATTTGAACATAAATTCAAAATTGTGCTGCAAACAAATGCTTAACAATAAAATGAAACGTGTTCCATTATCATCTGACAAAGATTTAACTAGAACCAAAGAAAATATAACATGTCTATTGGAGACGCCTGCAATATTTATGAATGATAAAAGTAAAATCAACTGCTGGCCACCAGTTGTAGTAATGTGTGAAACATCATATGCCACAATACCCAGAGCCATAAAACTTAAGGAAGAATTCTATAAAAAACAGAACTTTAATCAAAATGATTTACTAGGAAGCAAAAAGACAGCAAGGAATTGCCTTAAATCACACAGTTCATCAATGACATCTTTAAATTTAAATTTAACTAGTGCTTCTAATTTGTGTTGTTACAACTGCTCTGCTGCATCGTGCTCATCTGCATCTTCATCTGGTGAAACTTACAACTGTCAGTCTTCATTGTCGTCACTACCTTCAACACCAACACCATAACCATGTTATCGTCATCATTTTCACCATCAACAGCTCGCTGAGGTAGCGACGAATACTGGTTTCCTCTTTGTAAATTTAATCACCATCATTATCATCAGTTGCAGTAACAGAAAAAAATATTACTACTTCTACAAGAAAATCTCACTAATTTTCATCATCACCTGTTGCTTGCTTCTTGCAGCTTGGATGTGCTTATCTCTTTATCATAATTGACTGTTGCAAACAGAGTACGGGCAGCATAAAGGCCGGACAGCACAGCACAACACCTCTTTTATTTAAATTAAAATGTTGGACTTTTAAGCATCAACAAAGTGTCATATGAAAATTATTATAAGTTTTATAATAAATGATTCTGTTCTAAAAAATATTATTACCTTTGAATGAAGAAAGACAGAGTTATAGACTTTAATGTAAATGGTAAGTAAGAGCTATTGCTCTCATAATTTTTCATGCTAAAGTTTATTGTTGCATTTTATTTATACAGCATTTTGACTTTTTTAGAGGAAAAATAAATGCATTCTATAATATTCTTTAAAATTTTAAAACACATGCTTAAATATTTTCTCGGCATAAAGAAGGTTTAAAATATACTTCAAATCAAACCCTGCATCAAGTTATCTAAAGGCTTCATTAAGCTTTACTTTCTGTTACTGTTCTGTGCCGTTCTTTTCCGTATAAAATATTTTGTAACTACTTTTTCTGTGAAAAAAAAATCAGCTGACAACCTATAGAATTGATTACACTTGCACAAAAAGTATCACAACTCACTAATACATACACATTTTTGGCTGTCAACGTTGAATTCTATAACCACACATATAGATTTTCAACTAAACCAAACAGCTGATTCAGAACAGAACAGCACTGGCTAAATTTTGAAAATACAAATTAATGACTTGTGATCAAGCATTAAAATTTAGAAGAAAAAATTTGGATATGAACGTTTTTTAAAACATAATAGGAACATTCTACTCTCACGTACAGACAAATTGAACTATGGCCCTTATTAGAAGAAACTTTTGATCTTCGACTAGAGTCGAAAATTCTGATTGCACGAATTTTCATTTGTTATTGTGACGAGCATCTGATATTGTGAATATCACTAAAGTAAAAATTTGCCTCCACTTTACCTAAAAATAAAAAAAACAATCAAGAGTGCTAAAAACCCTTACTAAAACTGAGTTTATGTGGTATAGAGATATATGTATAAGCACATACATAAAGTATAAACAAAAAGATAAAAATAATTTGCCCCAGTTACTTTTGGGTACAAAAAAATAATTTTCCAACCCTAGAATCAACATTTTAGATTTTTCTGATTCCTCATACCTATCTAGTAGTTCCAAAAGTTAACAAAGAAAAAAGGAAGTTAAAAAAAGTTTTATTTAATTAGTTCAATATCCAGCAAAAAAATTTCAAAGTTTCCAGCTCTGGAGCTGTGAATTTTATTTTTATGATTTTCTACACCAAACTTTTCTTTCCCAAACGTAAAATATGCATAATTTATAAAGAACAAGAAAAAAATTATATATCATTAAATCATCAATTATATATCACAAAAAGTGTAAGTTTCCCAACTCTGGAATCATACTTTATGATTTTTCTGATTTCCTACACCAATCTCTTTCTTTTAAGAACATAAGATATGTTTAATTTATAGAGAAAAAAGAAAAATTTGCTTAAGTAAGTTACTTTTGTATACAAAAATCGTTAAAGTCTTCCAACCATGGGAATTCCATTTTGTGTTTTTTTTAATTTTAAATACCAATTTTATTCGTATTGAAGTATAAAATTAGTTTAATTAATAATTAATAATTTAATTTAATAAAAAATAAAAAAATTAATATTCGGTAGTTAATTTTAAATATCACAAAAAGTTTAGATTTTCCAACCCTGAAATCATCCTTTTTTGATTTTTCTGATTTCTTACACTAATCTCTTTCTTTTAAGAACATAAGATATGTTGAATTTATAGAGCAAAAAGAAAAATTTGCTTTAGTAAGTTACTTTTGTAAAAAAAATAGTTAAAGTTTTCCAACACTGGCAGCGTCGTTTTAATATATTTTCAATTTGAAATACCAATTTTGTTCGTATTGAAGTATAAAATAAGTTTATTTAATAAAAAAAAAATAATAGAAATTAATTTTCGGTAGTTACTTTTGTATGGCAAAATAAAGTTTGAGTTTTCCAGCTCTGAAACCGTCTGGTCGATTTGGCTGTATGTAATATGTAATACTATTTTTTGGTAAAGGGTAGAAAAAACTTTTTGAAATTGCCGGGAAATAATACTTCATATGGTTTAGTCGCCAGACTATACTCTAGTGTACCCACGTATTAGTTTACCACTATTTACCAATTTATATTTATATGTACATTAGGGTGGGACGATTTGAATCTCTTAATGGGCGCTTCGCGTTTCTGATTCTTGGGATTGTACTGAGCAAAAAAACACACTATACCATACGTCTACGGTGAAAATCGAGCTTCCAGATTTTGACTTGCAGTTTTTTCTCAGACTATTGTCTCGTTTTTTTTTAATATGTCAGCCTATAACAGTCAAACCATTGAGATTTTCGATCCTTTACTATAATAAAAATTGTAGCCAAGACAATAGTTAAGAACTCTTTAGTACATCGCAAATGCATTGGAACGCTCCTTTAGGTAGTTTTGGCCCTGTGAAAGTGAAAGTGAAAGTGAAAGGCATAAAGGAGCATTCCAATGCCTTTGCGGTGTACTAAAGAATTCTTAACTTTTGTCTTGGCTACAATTTTTAATACAGTATTGGATCGAAAATCTCAATGGTTTGGCTGTTATAGGCCAAAATATCCAAAAAAACGTGACAAAAGTCTGAGAAAAAACTGCAAGTCAAATTCTGGAAGCTCGATTTTCAACGTAGACGTATGGTATAGTGTGTTTTTTTGCTCAGTACAATCCCAAGAATCAGTGCCTATTAAGGCTTTTTTCCTTCCATACTAATCGCCCCACCCTAATGTACATATGCACATACTTCTGTAACAAGCTTCTGGAAGGTTGTGGAAGCTTGAATATTTTTCCGTGCTAAATAAACTATTCATTGATATACATATATACACAAGTAATTTTTTGTATTGCTGACGTGAACTTTAACTGCACGTTTTTCATACAAAACTTGCCGGTATAGTCCCTGTTAGCTTTTAATTGTGCATTGTGAAAAGAGCCGTAAATATTATTAAAATAACGGCCCTTTTCACAATGTACAATTAAAAGCTAACAGGGACTTTAACGAGCAGTTTGTATGAAGAACTGTCAGTTAAAGTTCCCGCTAACTCTTTATCATACATTGTGTTATTTTTAAATTTTTAATTTAATTTTAACACAAATTTTAACTCTTAATCATACATTGTGTTATTTTTAAATATTTAATTTAATTTTAACACAAATTTCTCAAATACATGCATACATACATATACATAAAATATTATTGCAAACCGCTATTAATGTTTAATGAGATTGCAGCTGTGGTTGCATTTTCAAAGAATTTTTTAGTCTTCGTCGTTATTGTCATCAAATTTATTTTCATCGTGTCTGCTGAAGACTTTGTGCACAGTAGTTTTTATTCTTGGAAATATATTTTTTTAAACCTCTCTCTTTGTTAATGTCGGTAATATTTGATAACTGGTGTTTGCATTGCTGTCATCACTTAAAGTATGCACAATTGACCTGAATGCAACAATGAGTTTTTGCGACGCTGCTTTTGTTACAGTCTTGCATTATATAAGTGTATGTAAAATATGAAATTAGTTGCAAAGGCAAACGGGGCTTGGAGGTTTGATTTCTTTTTCTTTTTCGTTTTATTTCATTTCGTTTATAGCCATCGTTACTATGTGACGTTTGCATTTCCTTTTCCGTGACAGCATCCATTACAGCTATTACAACCACTTAATCGAATTTCCAACATGTAATCAACACTTTCAATATTTGATGCCAGTTGCAATGCAAATTTTGTATGGCGGCCATTTTTCCAACATTTTACAGCAAGCAAGGAAGATGAGGAGGACTGGAAAGACCAGGCTGCTTTCACATTAACTGTTAATGATGGCTAGGAAGTAGAATAAGGAAAATAATATTTTAAATAGAAAATTAAAAAAAAAAAGAATTTTTAGCAACAACAAAAAGACAAGTGTTGAACAGAAAATGTTAGATGAAATCGAAGGATATCTTATGGCAGTCAAATGAGTCAAGTTTTTCGAAGCAAAATGTTAAACACGGGCGGCAGCACGAAAGCTGCAAATAAATATTTTAATAAAATTTATGAAAGTTAGGCGTCATTAAAAATTTTTGTTTAAACTAAGAAAAAAAGAAAAACCTAGGAGAAAACTTTAAGATAAAAGAAATACATGTTTTTTCAAACACTCTGGCTGTCTTGGTGTCCTTTGGGCTTTTCTTCGCCTGTTCAGGGTCCTTATCATTAACTTTACTACATGCTGACATTTCATCTGTGCAGGAAAAAAAATTCAAATTCTAAGAATTTCCAGTAAAATTCATTATATTAATTACACGGATCTAAAGAAGAAGAAGGTCTCTTGCTTGCAGTAGCCGTTCATTTTCATTTGAGAAAGGAAAAATTGCATAATTAAAATATATAGACAAAGCACTGGCGAAGAAAATTTACTATAAATAAATTTACTTTAACAATTTCGATTTACATATTTGAAAAAGAAACAAGCAATAATAAGGCAAATATTTTCAGGATTCTTACTAACACTGCAAGAAGTCCTTTTTTAACTGTTACACATGGAGTTTGAAAGTTTTTTAATTGGTTTCTGTGTCCTTTCTCCTTTTTTGCTTTCAAGCTTTCTACAGGCTTATACTTCCTGAGCCTTAAATAAATAAAAAATTTCTCTGATTTTTGCTCAATAGTTTTCTCCGTGTGAATAGTAAATTGACACCGAAGAAATTTCTGCTGCTGATACTAAATACTTATAAGTCTATGTTAAAAAAAATGTGTCTTGCTGTTTGTAATCAATAGATTAATTAATGGTTCTTACTTAAATATTTACTTAATGTCTTATTGAAAGTTTTTTTAATTGACATTCATTTAAATATTAATTTAATTTAGTACAAATATTGTACAATACTTTTGCGTTTCCACTATATATACGAGTAGAAACTATTTTTTTATTATTTATTTATCTGACGCCATTACCTTTATTGGCTGTTGCTGGCTACAGTTGCTACTTTTTTCGTTTATAACTCAGTTTGTTGCCAGCAACTCAACTTAGCAGCAATTTTAATACAAAAATAATTGTAATAGAAAAGAAAGACTGAAATGAAATGTCAGTTTTAATTTCAACATGCATACATACATACATACATACCATTTTCTTTCAATCATTTTTTTGCAGCAGCGTTAATTGAATTCGAATTCAATAGCTTCGTTCCCTTTTAAAGTTGGGTATACTCTTCCCTAATATTGGCCAGTCTAATTTTGTAGGTGCCCACTTGACCACGACTTTCGTTTGCGATATTGCCTTCGAATAATTCTTAAAAATTTTTCGTGTAAATGTCCGAGTTCAACAATGGAAAACGAATCGAAATCCGGTATCAGTCAGTTTCGTTTCCAAAACGCTAAAAATATCGAACGTTTGATTCTGATATTAAAAGAAGAAATTCAGCAATATCATTTATACATAAATCGTACCGCAAATAAAATAAATGTACGCAGATCTAAGTTTACACCCAGAGAAAAAGCAGCTTAAAATCTATTGAAACCATATTGAATTAATAAGAAACATTAACGAAAATCTAGTAAAATTTCTTATTTCAATATGAAAAAATATTAATTTACAGTATTAATTTCTTAATTTTATTTATTTTGAAGTATTTTAATGATATTTTCTATTATATTTATAATTATTGAATTAATATGACGCATCTTTTCCTTGAGTGTATGTATAGCAAGAAATTGTCTGACCATGTAGTTTAAAAAAAAAGCTTCGTACAAGCGAAAATTTTTACACATGCAAAGCTTACTTTGCAAAGTCTATGTACCCTGTAGGAGAAAAGGAAAAAGAGCTGACATTATATTTTCCTTTCTCTCCGACAAAGTCAAGACATTGCAAAAAAACATTTGCCTGTGTAAAGCGGCCCACCCACTTGCAACATCATGAAGTAGAACAAAATAAGAAAACTAACTAACACGTGCATAACTAATAAAAAAAAACAAACTACAATGGCAAGACTGTTGCAAATTAAGAGATATTATTGAGCTTTCATTTGCTTTCATCAAATTGAAATACAATGTATCAAAGCAATTCACATATTCCATTTGCATAAAAGTTACTTACATATATCAAGCAGAAATCTACATCAGCTGACAACACACACAGTGGAGCAAACACAAAAGAACGCAGATGATGAAGGTGTGTGTAGTGGCCTTTGAAAACAGCTAGATGTTCCGTTCCACTACTTGTTTTTCAGAATATTTACAATTAACTTTGGCGTTATTTGTTCATTAATAATTATCACATGTAATTTGGCTTACAAAGCGTTATGAACTGAAGCCTGATCAAATCATAAATATAGAAACAAATGAAATTCGAACAATAAATAATAATTAAAATTAACTATTAAATTTTTCGTATTGTACAATAATATTGCCAATGTATATGCCATATTCGAATGTAGTACACAATATATTGGCAAATATCAAAACATTTTTTATTTTTGTTGTACAATTGTGTAACTTGGTGACAACATTGTTCAATGTTGTTTACTTTTCCACTGTCAGGAAAATTGGGCAAAATTTTCTTTGAAAATATTGTGCCATTTGTAGAATGGTATGTGTCAAAGGAACAATAATATGAACAACAACATATGCAATAATATTGTATAATGGATGGATCGCTTAAATGCTGTCCTACATATTTTCGCTAATATATCGAACATCTTTGTATCGAAAAATTTTGACTTTAGCGAACACGTGGGTGTCTGTATGCGCGTGTATGTGTATGTATGTCTACTTTTGTATTTGTGTAATATTACATTGCAAACCAAGGCAGCCTTAATAGTTCATGCTGGATTGATTTGTCATTGTAACCAACATTTTGAACAATACAATATTGACTTTTTAGTTGCTACACACAGTTTGCAGTTACGAGTACATACAATCATTCATTTCCATTAATTTTCTTCAATTTTTCAATTTAATTCTTTCATTGCAAAATATCTTATCGAGTTTTCTCTCTTCAGTTTTCCTCTTTTTCTTTGTTTTTAGCATTTGCACATTGTTTAATAAAATTGCTTTTTGTTATGCAAAAGATAAAAAAAATTCTTTATTACTTTCATTTGTTCAGCAGCTCTTTGCACTGCATTCGAGTAGAAGTTATTCCCTCATTTAGTTTGTCGCTCGTGGTTTGTTTGTTGTTTCTTGTTGCTCCTCTTTATGGTTTGGTCGCCTGATTATTACGATGCAAATGCATTTCCACATTTCTAATTCATCTTCCTTTTAGTCGTGGTTAATAGCGTATATTTATTTTTTTTTATTCAAATGAAATTTACTTTTAATTTAATTTTAATTGATCTATTGACTTGGTGGTAGTGATTGCGTTTATACTCGTAGAGATAGATGGTTAAAGGATGTTGCTGATGATTGCCGATGCTGGTTGGTTGGTATTTGAATTGGAGAATTATCGAACGAAGGTTAATATTAATTAAAGTCAAGATAATAATTTAATGTTATGAAATGAATATTTAATGATGCGAAAAAAAATAAATGCAAATGTAAATTATTTATCATCATTAGGAAATGGAAAAAAAGAAAAGTGTTAAGGCAGCTTAATAATAAAGCAAGAGAGAAACTTAGGTGTGTTAACATATATTTATGTATATATAATCAATTATACAAATAGGCTTGGTTTTTAATTAAGATATATTAGATTGAATATTCTGTTGCTGGTATCTTTACGCAATAAAGACCTGCACAAGACCTCCTACAAGAAATTTTAAGTCATAAGAGACTTTTCAAATGTATTACTACAGCAAAATATTCTAAAAAAAACGCTAAAGGCTGTTTCAGACTATAATACAAGTATTAATATTTTTAACGAAAACTCATCCCTGGTCTTATATTTGTTTAAAAAATTTCAAAAAAAACAATAACAACTCAACATGTCAGAGTTGCATTTTCCACAGAAGTATTAATACTTGTATTACAGTCTGAAGTGACTGAAAAATTTGTGATGCTTCCTTCTTCATGCAAATGGGAACGTATACAAACGTCATTCATGTACACACATACATAAGTTGTGTGTATGCTCTTTTATTTTTCTGCGCCCATACGTACAATATGCAAAATAACAAGCATACACACATCAACACTACTTCTGTTGAGTGTTTGTTACGAACAAGAAGTCTTGGCGACATAGCTTGTTAACACTCATATACACATACACATACATCCATCGTACTTCGCTTATAATACGACAGCATTTGTTATTTGTTTAGTATAATACATGCCACGAGAATACATTTAAAAAACAACCCAGCTAAAAAAATTATATATGGTCCCTATATTTTAAATATATGAATGTATATAACTATATATGAATATGTATGAATTCATGTATGGAAATATATGGGATTATACATGGCAAAACTATTATATATGAACTAATATATGGACTGATATATGAAATGTATTATAGCATATGAGCTCATATATGAAAATTCAATTATGAAGCTCTTCATATGTGGGTCCATATATAAATATAAGATTTTATATATGGAGTCATATAAGGATGTACGCATACATGATATCTCACATAAGATCGTTTTTGCAATCAAAAAAGCTTGAAATTTTATCACTGCTGAATTAGAAATCCATTAGAAAATACATACGGTATGCAAAGTTTATATGCGTACCCTCAACGTTTAAAAACGGAAAACTTTTTGTTAAAAAAAACCATTCTTGTATGATTTTATACATTGTGGCCCCATTTAATATATCAAATATTCAAAAGGATAATCAATTCATTAATTTTATAGAAAATAACAAAATTCTCTAGATAAGAAACAAAGTTCATATTACTGTATTGAAAACTATTGTTAGAGGGATTATTTTTTCTTTTATAATTAATTGCATTATTTTTTTAATCTGATTTCTTAAGCTAGATGCTATGTACGAATATGAGTTATGTGTTTTTTAAATAATTTATTCACCTTTTGAAGAATGAAATGATTTTTAGTTCGTTCTGAACTATTTGTCGAAACAAATGTTTCATTAAATACAACCTCTCTCTCTCAAGTCTAAAAAAATTTAATTTAAGTAATTTAATTTATTGCACAGCAGTGCGCTTTTGCGAATCAAGAGTGTATGAATATGAACTTGGCATACTGTGGAGGGAATTTACACATAAGTACATGTATGAAAATTTATGAATATATATAATCATATATGCCCATATACCCTCATTTTTCGGATCCGAACCATATGTGGCATATCATATATGCTCCATACATATTTTTTTAGCTGGGAAGACATATTTATATTTTAAGACTGTTTACGCAGGTCTTTATTACGCAATATACCATCGCTATTGAATTGTATAATTTGTTGAGTAAAAATTTAATGAATATATTTTTAAACTATGAATTTATATAAAAGAAAGATAAATCTACAAATCTGAGCTTAAAATTTTGATATACATAAATTTATCTGTGACTAATATTGAAATTTCAATTCCATATATGCACACATCGCTTGTTTCCTTGAACAACATGATAACTGAAAAAACTAGATTAACAGAAATCAATTTAAAAGAGGAGAATAAATTTTAATTTTTATTCAGAGGAGAATAAATTTTAATTTTTCTCTCAAGCTATTTGTATGTAAGAGCCTGTTTGTGTAAAATGTGGCCGTTTTTATTGCTAAGATTTCTAACGTTTTGCACAAACAGGCTATAAGAGTTTTTTCTTGTGACAATTTTGCTTCATGTCTGTATTACAAATTTCAAGGAAAAAAATTTTAGTCCAGCTCACTTGGGTCCATTATAATTATTCCTTTGTGCTACCTCATGTGTTGTATTCTCTTCTATTGTCGGCCAGAAAGCACATCAAAATCAAAGCCCGACCAAGGCAAATATAAGCCGAGTGAATTAAAGTAAATGTTAAGTCTATTTAAAGCAAAATATATTCCACATGCTAAAATTCATATTTACGTGAAATCGCCATGTCTCTAATAAAATTTATTCTACAAATTTAAACAAAACAGAAAGTTTTAAGAAAAGTTTAATAAAATGTGTAATAAGCGACAAATTATACTACAAACTACATATTCATAGAATGTTTGGGGCATTTGTTAAAACAGTAATCTGTGCTGAAAAACAAATTTTTATCAAAAAACAATTTCTAGAAACTACATTTTTCAACTTACGCTTTTATCGCTTGTGAGGACAGAAATATCAATGGACATTGCCGTGCCTACTCATTTAAGAACGAGTTTGTGTTATAACAACTTCCCACGGTTTTTGTGGTTAATATCGCTCGAATCATTTACCCCCTGTTTGTGTAAGAAGTTTGAGTTAGAAGTCTTGGCGTTTCTGTAATAGATTAAAGAAAAGTTGTACAAGTTTCCTTTAATCTATTACAAAAACGCCAAGATCTCCAACTCAAACTTCTTACACAAACAGGGGGTTAAGTATTTAGAAATATGTCCAACTACAATTGAAATTAGCTTAACTCCGTTCCATCGTGCAGCACAAACAGCAGTTCAGCTAAGAGCTTGGATCTATTATAAACCTCATAACTTTTTAAAAGTGAAGGTACTAATAATATGTCGAGGGTTGGTAAAAAGCTTTAGTTGGTTTAGATGATGATTCTATTTTGAAAGGTAAACAACTTTACATAAAATATTTTTGATGGAATTACTCATGCTTTATTAAGTTTCAACAGAATTAGTTGAGCACTCAATCTGGAGTATTTCATTCATAATTAAGCTCAGCTGAAAATAAAAATGCCTTCCTGTAGATTTATCACTCAATATTTCGGAAAATGTGCTGCTATTCCATATTTTTCATACTAGTAGTGAATTTCTAAAAGAATTTCACACAAACCATCTGATAAACTATTTCATATGCTCTCAGTTTAAATCTAATAAAAAAAATGTTCGCTGGATAATCTTAAAATTAATAGAAAATATTCAGCAGAATATTGAATTTAAATTTTATATAAATTCTTCATGAACGCGTGATAAACGCTCTTTCTGGAATGAATTTGCTTTTAATAGTTTTTTCATTAAATTTCCTTTATGTGTTTGACCATGTGTGTCTGTGCTTGTATGCGTAAGAACTTTGTTGGTATTTGTACACATATGTGTATATTTCGTACTGTATGCATTTGTATCGACAAATACAAACGGAAATGATATTGTGGGATCAAATTGTATATTAATATTTATTGTCTTGAAAATGCTTATGGCCACAAAAATAATACATAAATCTTTTTTGTATATAAAAAAGGTTTTTCCATAGTTTATGGGGACAGTTAGTTAAGTGTTTGAGATGAGCACTTCACAATTGCCTAAAATTGTGATGACCTACAAGTTTTTAACTAATAATATATATAGCAATCGTTTAAATCGATATTTTCAAATAAACAGACCTTGTACCTAGTACGCTCTTGAACAATTATTTAAAACACAAATTCGTGGGCAAGTTCCATTCTCTGGCACCACAATATAAAAATAATTATCCTTAATGCCTTTATTGTGTATGGCAACTGAACTTGAGTTGCGTTGCCAGTTGCCAATTTGGTATTTCGAATAGCAACTGGCAACAAACAGCTGTTAAGTTCAGTTGTCATACTGTAATAATATTAGCAATCACGTCTTAAACTTTTATCCTTCTTTAGGAAAGCGAAAATATACTCTAAAGTTGATATTAAGACTCTATATTAATTATTCACAAATTTATAATTTTTGTCGTCCTAAATTCTTAAATCAAACACTGTGCGTCTGTGTGAAAGCACAAAAACTGTTTCAAAAAGTTTGCACAAGCCATATGTTTTATAGAAAATTTTTATAATCGTGTTTTGATAACTAGACAAAGTTGCCCTACATAAAACTTATTTTAAATTCAGTTGTGTTGCCGATTGACATGACAAATGAAGTTCGGTTGTTATCCACAATAAAGTTATTTAATAATGGCAAATATATGTAGACCGCTAGACTGCATTTCTGTTGTTATTACAATCGGTGTTACAACCAATATTAAAATAATTTTTTCTGCAATAAAAAAATGTTACAGACGGACCGAATGGAAAACTTTTAATTAATTAAAAATTGCTGGTTAAACATTTGTTCGACTATTCTATTCCTGCATTATTATTGGTTTTAATTTTTCTGCCATCTGATATGATACCACCGTTTCGTCTAAATAATATCTCTCTCTCTCTCTCTCTCTGTGTCTCTCACTTGCAATTTTTCTTGCAGCAACTTTTGATCTTTTAGTGCAAAAGAGCGAGAGGGGAATACAAAAAGTATATACATATTTCTATTTCAACAGTCTCACACATATTCAAGAATTGCTGCAACAAAAATTGTAAGTCTGGACCGTGACTACCTATCTCAATCCCTCTCTCTCTCTCTCTCTCTATCTCTCTCTGTCTCTTTCTTACTAGAAATATCTTAAATAAGTAGTACAGTAGATCCAAAATTATTTTTTCGAATGAACATTTTCAGTTTAAGCTCGTAACTGCACACGCAAACAATTAGTATGCATAAAATGCCTTCTCATACCCATACACTGTCATAAAAACCAATAAATATAAACATATAAATGCAATACCAACATGTAAAATCGTTCAAGTAGTAAAATGTATAAGTGTGCTATATGAGAACAAATTGATAGTAGTATATTTCTTTGTGTATATAATAGGGCTTCCAAAACATTAGGCTTTATAAAAATATGGAAAAATATTTACAGCCTGTTTGTGTTAGACGTTGACGTTAGAAATCTTGACTTTTCAAAATGTCAAAATGCCATAAATATAGACTAGTGCCATAAATACTTTAATGAATTTACACATTTAATTCACGATCGAATTTAAAGTTGTTTTAAACGGCGCTATGAAAATAGGACCAAGGAATTAACACCCAAATAATAAAATTAAACATTTTTATAAGAAAATCTAGTTGAATATATGTTGTATTCAAATTTGTTTACGATGGTATAGGATTTTCAAATTTATATGAAATAAGGCGACAAAAAATATTTGGCTTCTACTAAAAAAATTTAGAATTTCAAGTTATTACCCTCTTGTTGATCGAGTGCGATATGTATGTATATATTAAATGAAAATGTCAGTTAAACGAATAAATTTGAAATTAGATCATTTAATAAACCGGAAAACCTCTGCATTGTTTATTCCCCAAAATCCCTTAAAAACTCTCCCAAAAGTTCTTATTATCCAAACTCTAAGGTTAAACGTATTTATATCCAACAAATGAATATAATAAATAAAGCAACTTCATTACACGCACTAGCAAGCCGTTGCATGCAAAACACTCGCATACATACACATTTGCATGCATTTGCACTTGCACTTGCATTTGCATTTGCACTCAATCTCTGAAATAACAATAAATACAACAATAATAACAGCAAAGCAATTAACACCAAAAATACAACAGAAATTGCATTTCAATAAATAAACATGAAAAAAGGACACCGAGAAGTGTTTGTTTGTTGTTTCCGCACTAAGGCTCTCCCTCCATACCACCCCCATGCACACACACACATACACACACAAACACATGCCGATTCCTTTGCTATTTTTATAGCAATATTCCCTTCAAAATGTGTTGAATTAATACAAAAAGCAATAAAAATAATTTTAAACATTATTTTATATTATTTTTGATGTTGACTGGTTAAGTTGTTGCTCGCCTGAAAGTTCAACATTAAAAACAATGAACCTTTTTTTTGTGGGTCACTTGCTCGCTGCACACACATTAGCTGATATATGTAACTAGTCAACGAATTAAATGCACATACCCAGGAGTAGGGATGCCTTCTACAAGGCCTCTGTACGCCTTCTTTTGGATGTAGAAGGCCTGCTTGCTCCAATCCATACTCATTTTTTTTACATGCGCTGTCATTGCGGAGCAGGCCTTCAGTTATTGCTTCTTTCGCCAGAGATTCTGGAAGGCCTTCAAACTAATAGATTTTGTTTTTGCTTTGGTAAAAAAAAAACAAAACAAAACATGTTACTTTTCTCTTCTCCCTTTTTATAGAAGTGAGTGTGGAATGTGTATCGTATATTTTTTTCAAAAGAGTCCTTCAATAAGGCCTGCACCAAAAAGTTCTTCTGAGTTTTACCGCTGGCTATCAATGTTTATGAGTATGTGTATGTATGCACACACATGTAAAAACTACTGTAGGTCTTTGTTTTAAAGGACCAGAGCTGAAGGAATAACTAACAACTATTAAAATTAAAAATAAATATTAGTTATGGCGATTTGAAAATTATGTGGCACATATTAGCGAAAAAGGATTAAGTTCAAATATATATAATAAGTGATTTTGCAGAAAGAGAAAACATTATTGTATTACATGTATTTTTTTCAATTTGAGGTCAATATTTTAAAAACAAGTGGCCCTTACTTTAACAACAAGAATTGTTATATTGGGAACACAAGAACTAATCAATCATTGTTATTTTGCCTTTTGGTTTAATTACTTGACAGCACATGTTCTGCTTATCTTGAGAATAGCTTATTTTTGATTTGATAAATTGTGCTCTCGATATTTTAAGGTGTATAGTAATTTTTCTTGAATTGAGAACCATACTTTCTTTTTTACTTGGCATTCTGGATCTGACAACGTTTTATTATAGATTTGAGAACAAAAATTTCAAACATATTATCAAGTGTTGGGGATTAATTAGAAAGCAATTTTAAACTTATTGCTATAGGAAGCTACTGATTTTAAAATTATTTTCGAGTATCGAGTTTTCGTCAGATTTCCATATTTTGAAGTGCTTTTTTTATTAATTTCTATATTTATTTATTTATTTATTAATTTATTTGTTTATTTATTTATTAATTTATTACTTATTTATTTATTTAGTCATTAATTTATTAATTAATTTATTAATTAATTAATTTATTTATTTATTTAATTATTTATTTATAAGTATTAGAAGGCAATGAATACCTACTAGAACTTAGAGGTGTTACGTTCTTTAGAAAAGAGATAGTGATAGAAAAGACAGCTGGTGAAAGAAGAGACAGAAGCAAGCTTCTTTCTTTTACAACCCTACATTTTGCACATTATAATGCAGAGTTGCAGCGCCTATGGTGTCAATGAGACGTATTAAATTTTTGAAGCTGTGCTTAGTAGCCATTTTTTATTGGTCATTTTACTTCGCCCATAATTCTGCTTGACCATACCGACGAAGAAAGGTGCTCTAATATTACATTAGGACTAATGTAACAAATGGACACTAATGAGCATCAGAAAAGTTTGTGATGTTGTTATGACTGTCAGATAGCGGGCTCGAACCCAACAACTTTCAGTTTTGCAGTCAACGTGCTAACTACTTCAGCCAACGCCATCGTCAAAACAAAATTCGGAAAATTTTTCGAAAGGTTGATTAAAAATTTCGATACAAACTTTTTTTATAACATCAAAGGTTTTCATTAAATCAATTTTAGATATTACCTAAAAACAAATTATGGCTTTCGATATCGAGTTAATTTTCATACATTTTTTTAATTATGTTTGCATAGAAATTCTTAACGATATCGAGTCCAGTATTTTTCTCCCTGATTTGTATAAATTAAAAACGATATCTGATGCTGTGAATGCGGGAATGGCCTGCAAAGTTAAGTATTTCTCATATTCTTTTTTAACAGAGCAATGAAATAATATTATAAATTAGTTTTAAGAAATCAAACTCATACATACATACATACATACATTCCTATATTATTTATTTAAAATTTTATATTCAGACTTAAAATTAGTCATAAAAAAATGCTTGTTAGTGCTTAAATTTTTTTTGTTGACAATAAATTTTATTTTCAGACACCACTTGTTTAAAACTAATGTTTAAATTTGATAAAAATTGTTTGATTTAGCAAATTTTTCCTTTGGAACTATTGTTTACATTAAAAAAAAAATCGAGAACAATATTTTTTTGAGTAAAATAATCTCCTGGTTTTCCAAAATTATTAATTCGGTTGCGTGTTATTTCTCTACCTACATCGAACAAAATTATTTTAAGCTTAAACGGTAACAAGTATTCATATTCATGCTTTTTTGTATATGAAAATATGAATATTTTCATATATGTCCTTGGGAGTTTTATCCGCACAGCTTCTTAACTCTTAAAAATACCTGAAACACGCACAAATTCCACGTTTGTGGGCATCTTTACTGATATTGGAAAAATATTTTCAAATATATATTTTATTTGGTTCAGTGATTATGTCTTCAAAAAAAAAAACAAATTTTCATGATTTGTTCTTAGTAAAAAAATGTAATATAATCAAATGTTTAATCTAAATTAAAATGAAGTTTTTTCTCTATATGAATTCATGCAATAATAATGAAATTGTTGAAAGTTTTCTTTCACCTTCCTTGACCTAATATTATGCCCTTTAAACAATTGTTTTATAACGTTGCATTAATTAACAATTTTATGGTTTAACACATTCTCAAGTTTAATTGTTTTTAAATTTGCCCAGAGGGAAAAAATTATTTGTGTACTACTTAATACAAAATAAAAGAATGAAATCGAGCAAATAAACAATGGCAGCAACAAAACATGTTGTATAACTAAAAAAATTTATTGAGCCAAACAAGGTTATTTGCTATTGTTATTAAAGTGTTGTTCAGTTAACAGATTAAATAAAAGCTTTTCATAGATTAAATGTTTTTTTTTTGAATAGAAAAGAAGTTTTAAAATTTTAAAAGCAATTATATAAAATTCTACTAGAAATTCCACATGTTTGTTAGAATCGTCACAGGGTGCTATGAAATAAATATAAATATAAATAAAACACAAAAAAAAAAAATTAAAAAAGGTTTTATTGAAAATTTATGAAAAAAAACTCATTATAAATGAAATAAGCCCAAAAAATTAAATAAGCCCCCATAAATTTTAATATGTACACAGTGAAAACAGTGCCTAATAAATACCTCATAAAATAGATAGAAATAAAAAAATTTATAGAAATAAAAAAATTGTATATCTTTATTCTTTGTACTTATGTATTTTCATTTAAATTCTGTATGTATGTAGTATATTTAGATGTTATTTATTTATACATACATACCTATTATATTATTTTCTTAATTAACTAACTCACCATACATACATATTTATTACTTGGGAGGAGGCAAGTATTGAACCGGCAACCTTCTGACTGATAGACAAGAACTCTAACCAATATGCTAACAAGCAGCCTGAATCCTCACTGAAATTATTGTACAAATATGCTTATACAAGAACGGAAAAGATCATGAAAAAAATTGTCTCTATGTTTATTTATAGATATGAAATAACAAGAAACCTAATAAAAGAAGAAGAAGATTTCCTTATTAAAAAAATTAATAAGATGCTTTACACATAATTAGGGATAGGATTTTCATGTAAATACATGTTTTCTGCCGTTGGTCGTAGATCAACGTAAATAAAATATCTTTGCGAATCAACAAATTTGCCACAAAATGGCATCGATTTGTTAGTGCATATTTTTGCATATTTTATAATAAATACATATTTGTGCATATTTCATCATAAATGTATATTTTTAATAAATTTTTATGTTTTTTCATACTATAAATCTAATTTTGTTTTTTTACTAGTTATAAAGTATAAAAGAGCTGCAGTTTTTACGACTGTGTAAGAACAAAAAAGGAGAAAACGAGAAAAATTTACGATACTTGTTCTTGTGATATGAACCGATATTCAAAAACTGCATAGGACTCCAAGTTCAATACCTTGGCTTAAGTCTAGAATATCAATATCAAATTTAAAAAAGAAAGAAGAACATGGTATAATAGCCTGTTTAAACCGCATTAATATCATGCGGATATAAAATGCTTTTGAAAGCTTCTTTGCGTGTTTCAGCCTTTAATGAAAAATATCCAGTGATACGATATGGATACATTCTACAGTATTTAGATGGGGGACGTGGCAGAAGACTGTCGGATACTATATTTCTATTAATAAAATTAAAGAAATTTTTGCAAAAAACTTTCCCCCAATTGCAGAAAAAATAAAAACTAACGTATGCTTGAAGTGTACGTTAAAACAAAAGTTTCATACAAAAGCTGTTTTTAACATACACTTGAAGCACACGTTATTTTTGTTTGTTTTTTGCATATGGGGCAAGTTTTTATACTTTAAAATTTCTTTCATTTTATTAATAGAAATATATTATCCGACAGCCTTGTGCCTAAATTGATATTTGTGCACACATAATATTACTTTCTTGTTCGCACTATATCCCAATTAGAGGCTTTCGTTACTCTAACACATCAAGTTGAATTAATTAAAGATGCAAAAAACAAAGAACAAAAACTTAGAAACTGAATATTCCACAAACAAATTAGCATTACCAATAACTTCATTTTTATTAAATAAAATTTTTTTCATAAAAGATCGCCAAAGATTTACCTTTGACAATTTAAACAGAAACATTTTTTCATTAATGCACGTAAATAAAAGTTCGACTGAACTTTACTCGTATTTTGTATTCCATATGATTTGACAAAATATTTGTTAAAAAAGCTGAAGCTGATCGTTTTATGTTTTTCAAGTTTTAAATGTCAAAATGTTTGCTAAGAAAGCAATGAAGATAATTTTTTTAAGTTTCTAATGTTCTTAAATGTTGGAAAAAAAATTTGATAAATGCATATTTTACTAGTTTTAAATACATATTTTTATATTTTTACTGCACATTTTATGTACATAAAACGTGATTTTAAATGCATGAAAATCCTTTCCCTACACATAATCATATAGGAACCTAATGAAAACAATAAGGAATACCTTATTTAAAAAATCAATAAGGCAATCTAATGGAATAAATAAGAAATCCCTATAGTTTACAACTTATAAGAAAACCTAAAAGAATCAAGAAGATTTTCTCTATGGATTGTTTTTTGGTGTCAAAAATAACGGAAATTGAGTAAAAAAAGTTGTGAACAATAAGATTTCTTCTTGATTTTATGTGGTTTTCTTCTTGATAAAATTAATAAGATTTACCACATAAAAACAATAAGGAATCTCTATGAAAAAATCTTCGCTTCTTTCTGCTGGGATACCCCTTGGCCTAAAAAATTTTCTTGATTCTATTAGGCAGTTTTTTGTCTGTGTATAGCCCAATTAAAAATTCCTTAATTTTATTGGGCCCTTTTTCATTTTCTTATTTTGGCGTTATTTTCTTGGAAATTTTTTCATATTGACTTGTTAAAGTATATGATTCGAGGCTACTTCAGAACTTGCCTGGCTTTTGATAATAACATTATTACATCTACTAGAAATGAAACTGAGAGTATAACAATTTGTCTATGTTAGATCCAAAGACGCCAGCACCAACCTAAGCCTGGATTTTAGATCTGTCTTTATTCTACCTAAGGACCAGCCATTAATCACCTGTCTTGCCTGTACAAATGCCATGAATATCTTCCCACACTTGAGCTCTCAATCTATTCTGCACTTAGTATGCAACTTTTTTATTTGTCAATTTTGAGCGTGCTGAAATAAAGCAGAACAAAAAAGTTGCATTAGTGTTCCAAAGATTCATGCTTCAAATTCTTTTCTATTACACCCTTTTTTCTGCAAATTCCATAATTCAAGTTCGAAAAGATGTGAAAGTATTTAAAAAATTAATTATTGAATAATACTCTACTTATAAATAAATAAATTGTTTTTAGTCTTACTATGTGTATGTGTAACAGAATCTTACAAATGCAGCCTTAAGGTATGCAAAGTTTCTTAGAAAAACGTGATAAACATAAAAATTAAAGAGTTATTAATTAAAAAGAGCAGAAGTAAAAAATTTCTGTAAAAGATTCCCCAACAATGATTTATTGAGCTCATTAATTTTCATTTTAAATTTCTTGTAAAGAAATGAATAATTGGAAATAAGAACAGAAAAAATTAATTATTCCAAGTTTAAAAAACATAACAGAATCACCAATTGATTTTCTATGACCACTAAGCACTTGATTCGCATAATTTTTTAAATAGAAATTTTCCCACAACAACAACAACAACAACAAAATAAAATAATTTTTTATTTCCGTACGTAGTTATCAAAAGTTTGGTTTTAAGCATTTGTATTGGAGAGTAAAATTGACAGACCACAATATTTTATTTTATATATTTCCCCTTCTTTTTTAACTTTTATAACTTTATGCAAATTAGAGATGGTGGCTTTCGATTTAATTTTATTTTTTTTTAACACATAAATCCTTACTTGCAAGCACTGTTTTCCGTTAAATGTACAGTTTGTCCAAAAACTATTTACAAAATGTATAGAATATAAAAAAAAATAAAAAACTTAAGGCCTAGTTTTCTAGCAAAAAAAAAAAAAAGTGCTAGTTACATGCAGACAGTAACATAATTTAATTAATTTGAAATTAATTTGCTGGTAGTTTAGCGTGGTCTATATACGTATTTCATTGGCGCTTGAACCAAATCATCAGTAGACTTCAACCACAAATTTTGAACAGTCACAAACCTCTTACTTTATGCACAGACTTTCAAAAACTATATGAGAATTCATAAAATAATAATATTTTTGAAAATCACAAAGACAAAATAAGCTTAGTAGGCTTTGAAACTCATACAAAACCCAGCAAATAATTTATATTCGATATGAATCTATTTTATTTTTCTAATTGCAAAATTTTGTATTTAGTTTTCAATTTCTTTGTGGAAACTGCACATAAGTTTGTTTAATTTTTAAACAATAACTCATATTTTTATTTGAAGACTTTGTTATAAAAGAAATATGTGCAGTTTTTACAATTCAGGCAAAGGACTCGTCTAGAAAATTTGTATGAAAATCAAAAAAGTAAGTGCTTTCCATATTAATTTTATGATCAAATCAACAGTCTGGGTTGTAGAAACAGGGGGAAAATATTAAATATTAATATTATAGGAAAGTTACTTATGTGTATAAGTGCTTTTCAAAAATGCAGCATTTTCAAAACAAAAAATAAAAATTCTTGTTTTAAAAACTATATTTTTTCAGTGCATGTTCTTGATGTACATACATGTTTTTCATTAGAAATAATTTTTTACGATTTAACGTGCTTTTCTTTAAGCTAAAATAAAGCTTATCTTCAGCAAAATCCAACTCACAATTAAAATGGTATTGTCTCATTCGCTCGTACATGCTACGCAGTTGCGTATGTTAAAAAAAACAAGCACACAGAAAATTTGGTATTACTGCAAGTTTAATGCCAAAGTTCTCAGGTTGCACGCAACCGTTAATCCTCAGTGTAAACATGTTAAAGAAAAGTATTATTTTAAATTTAGATATATAAAATGAATTTTAATAAGGATGCTTTTCCCCCAGCCAAGGCTTAGTTTAACAGTTCAAGCCTTCTCTAAGAGATCGATTAGGAATATATGCTGGATATAAATTTATTTAAATTATTAAAACTGATTACAAAAATTAAAAGTACATCAAACATGTGTGTAGTTTATAATAACTGTTTCGCTATTTTGTTTAAAAATTTGTTTTACACTCATATTTTAATCGTTATTATTGATTTTTTTTTTTCATTTAGAGCAAATTAAACCATAGTGTATATTCTCGTTATTATATAACTTAAGTAATTAACTGCATGTTTAAAGTAAAGTTAGAAGCATTTTAATGTTTTTTGTTCCTATTGACAACAAAAAAGCATTCGAATAAAATACCAAAGCTTTAGAGTTCTCATAACAGAGCTTTGTAGTTTCACAACGACAAACCAAAAAAAAAAACAAATCTTGCTGCTTATTTTGGTAAGAAACTAAGTCAATTTATAAGAGCTTTTAAGCTGTTTACCTCAAATGCAAATGCCAGAGTATGCGTGTTTGGATAAAGCTATTTCAAAGCATCTGATATTTACTTTAATAATGTATAATTGCGTATACGATTACTTGTGTCAAGAAAAAAAATACAGGGATAGAAAAAGAAATTATTGAAGGATCGAAAACAAGTTTTCGAGCATCTACTTGGGCAAAGATCAGTTATTAACATTAGTTGTTTAACCTTGACATTTTATCAAAAAGGAATACGAGAATTTGGTTCGTTATTATTTTATGTACTGCAGTATCCAAGAAATAATTACTTGCGTTTGAAGTGTAATTTAAAACAAAATTTCCATACAAATCTTGACTAAAGCACGGTTGAAATACAAATTAATTCTTTCGATACGGCCGATGGCGTTTATTTTGTTGAACAGCGTCAAAACTAAAAAAATAAATATGGCTTTCAAGTCATTAACACTGTGTAAAAATTTTATAAAAATATTTTGAATACTCAACTATTGACAGAAAAAAATTCCCTTTGAGTTGTGTGTAAATTGAAAACTTTAAGCTTATAACGTTGGTCCAATGAAGGAGCGATATTCAAGCATAATTATTAATCTTGGTTTCTCTTTTCGTTTAAAGTTCAATCTACAATAATTTTTCTGTTGTTTTAGTTCAAAAACACAATTTCCATATTTTCATAATAAAATATCTGAAAAGCTAAAAGCAATTTAGTCCAAACTTTTTTTCTCCTTGTTGACTAAAATTTCCAAAACTCTGTTAAAATTTAACACCATAATAAGAACAGTCAACAGTTTTAATATTTCATCATTTTGCAAAGTATTACTTGACATACTGTGCATGTGTAAATTTTCCCAACCAATTTATAAAATTTGTTTCCTGTTTTTATTAAAGCGCTCTCTTTCTCAGTCCCTCCCTCTCTCTAGCACACTCTATCGTATCGTATCGTATGGAATTGTGGTATTCATTTACTATTGTATCTCTCTATGATAATAAATTCATGTTTTGCTTAAAACCACATTTTTGCCACAGTAAATTTCAATGCCTTAACAATTTTCTAATCAATGGAATTTTAATTTTTATTTGTAAACATGACTTCCTCTATCGCTGGCTACATACCACCTTTGCCCTTATTTCAGTTAATTCTTATTGTTAATTTGTACTTACATATGCACGTCTATTTGTATCGGAACGTATCGAAATTTGGTTTTTTTTTTGTTGTGTAAATTTACAAATTTTGGCTCAACCACGTTTTTTATTAAATTTTATTTCTAGTGAATTGTTACAATTTTCCTTGCACTTTGTGTGTGAGAATGGTAGAAAATATGTTGGTATTCCTGTGATTGTGCAGATTGGAAACGTGTTACAATATTGCTTAACAAATGTTTAATTTTGTATGTTTTTTCTTTTTATTTGGTTTTTAATTTGTTTAGAAATTATATATTTGTTTGCAAAAGTGTGGTTTCCTTATGCATGAGCTTAGTACGTATATTTAATTGTATGTGCGTGTGTTCATTTTATTTGCGCTGCTTATTTTTATCAGAGTTTCGTGATATATTTAAATTTACATTATAAATCAATTCTCACATTCTGATTATTTTGGTATTGTATGCAATAAAAGTCAGTGTGAATGGTATACAAAATATGTTTTAATTTTTTATTTGTGGTTAATAAATAAGCAATTTATTTTTATTTGTAATTTAATTTTCTTTCGATTTATATTTATTTTTGTAATTATTTTGCAAGGTGTTATATTTCATTGGTGGAGTTTCTTTTTCAAGGCGATTTGGATTGAAATTAAAAATATTTTAAGCCGAAATAAAACACAAACAGGAAGAGAATTTTTGATTTATTTAAATTCTTCCTTTCACTTATGGAGGCGTTTAGCTAAATTTAAAACAATTTTGTTTGAGTTCATTGGCATTTGGCTTAAGCAATTCAGTGAATCACATAAGAACCTAAAACTCTCTCCCTCTTTTATATACATATATATTATATATAAACGCCAGCTATTCATAAGAGAGTTTTCACAACTAAAGTTAAAATCTGATTTTGCTGAACAGAAAGGTATGGTTTTGAAAGATATGAAATATACCTTTCTTTTAATTTATTTTATAGTTATGACTGTTCTTTAGCGATAAATTTTATTTTAATCGCTATTTACTACTTGAAACATTAGTATGCTGAGAGCATAATAAGCAACAAATATCCATATAAAAATTTGACATATAGAGAAAAATTTTGGTCAATATTTTAATAAAACATGAAATATGTTTAACTAAAAAAAACATTTTTTTATCATTTTATTAAAAAAATAAAATTAAAATTCAATTTCCAACCCTGGAACCGTAATTTTGATTTTTCTGATTTTTAATATTAATTTAAATAATTTAATTTCTAAAATATTCAATATATTTAATTCGCAAATCAATAATTAGTTTAATTTAATTATTTTTATATACCAGAAAATAAGCTTTCCAGGTCGGGGGCAATTATTTTTTAATTTTAAAATTTTTTATACCTAACTTTCTTTTTAAAACATAAAGTATATTTAATTTGTATACAAAAAAAATATTTTGAGCTAGTTAAAAAAAAATTTTCCAACCCTGTTATCATCCCTTCAGATTTCCCTGATTCCTTATACCAATCTAGTTCTTTAAAACAAATATATAAAATATGTTAAATGAACAAAGAAAAACAGTAAAAAAAATTGGTATTATCTATCCAAAAACAAAGTAGAAATTTTCCAGATCTGGAGCTATAGATTTTATTTTTCTAATCTTCTATACTAAAGTTTTCGTTCCAAAATATAAAATATATTTTACAATAACGAAAGAAAACTGAAACGAAACTTTCGACTACATATTTATATTGAAAACAGCTATAAAATATGAAAATTTGTTTTTTTTTTCAATATAAATTGTAAGTCGAATGTTTTGTTACGTTATTGTGAAACAGGCTATTAATTTATAAAGAAAAAAAATTAATTAGTTACTTTTCTATTTCACAAAAAAAAATAAGTTTCCCAACCCTGTAATTAATTAACCTTTTAGATTTTTCTAATTTCTTACATCAATTTATTTCTTTTAAGAATGTAATATATGAAGAATAAAAATTGTCCAACCCTGGAATCGTCTTTCTGATTTTTTATATTTGTTTTTTACTTAAATTTTTAATACTACTTTAGTAAGTACTGAAATATAAAATAAGCTGATTTAAAAAAAATTATTTTTAGCTGGTTACTTTTATATGGCAAAATAAAGTTCAAGTTTTCCAGCTCTGAAATTGTCTGCTCGATTTAGGTTTTTTTTATATGCGACTATTTGTGGCACTCTAGTCTAAAACCGAAGTCTCCAGCTTTTCTAGGAGCTTCGTAAAACCGATTTCACGTACAGACAGACGGATGGACGGACGGATGTACGGACAGACGGACATCAGGTATTTGTCTTCCCTATTCATAAGGACCCACAATATATATACTTAATGGGGCATATATTGTGGAAATTACACACGAAATGACAAACCTATATATAATATTTACCACTTTTGGTGAAGGGTATAAAAAATTTAAAAAAAAAACTAAATTAAATAAATTTGAAATTTATTTGCTGGTGGTTCAGCTTTGTCTAAATGCATTTCATTGTTGCTGTAACAAATCGTTAATAGACTTCAACTACAAATTTTTAATAGTCAGAAACATCTTATCTTAGGCATAGACTTTCAAGAACTATTTCAGAATTAACAAATAATAATATTTTTGAAAATTGCTTCAGCTACGGTGACACTTGTCAAACATTTGCCCAAAAAGCATTACCAACAAACAGTAAGGTAAAAATTTTTTGTTCCAGACACTTGTTTATCATATTAAACAGTTTCGAACACAACTAATAGCTAAAGTCATAGAATCCAACATTATTGGCTACTCTTTAACTTGACAAACTTTTCTCTGAATTGAAAGATTTTTCATTAGCATTTAGTGGTTGCGCTTTTTTGGGAAAGTGTTAGACAAATGTGATCATAATTTCAACTTAATCAATTCAGTACGGATGAGTATGAGTATCATCTCCCCACACAAAATTCTTATTAAGTATACGCAAAGGTTTCGTAAAAATTTTGCGAAAATTTGAAAGCTTGTCCCACATTGTACATTTTTAAATCTGTCTCAAACAAGTGGAGAGAAACTTGCTTCTACTCAAGTGTGGATACATCAGCAGCACCAGCACTACCTATCATATGACTGTCACTAATTTTGTATGCAATATTTTTATATTTACTCTACATATCCAAAGAAAATATGTTTTACTTAATATATTTAACACATATTTAATAAATAATTTTTACAATCCTTAAATAAATATGACACACTGAATTGATTTTGGCTTTTAATACATCAATACCGCATTTCAGCAGTCATCTTATTTATATGTTAATAAAATCAACCTTTGAGGTCACATATAAAAATATACTCTCTCTACAAATTACTGCTGTAAATTACATTTAAATAAACCATATTAAATATTTGAGGAAAATTAAACTGCCTGCCAGCCCTTTATCGTTGTTTGCTGTCTGCCCGCTTGTCTTCCTGATTTTAATGTTAATGTCGCTTAACATGTTTTTTTATTATTACATTTGATTACAATTCAAACGAATTTATTGACTTTTTATATATTTTTCATATCATTAAGCGTAAATTTCTGCATTTTTAATAAAAATTTAATTAAGCGTTTTTATACTTAACCTTTTGTTTGTTTGTTACAGTAAATTTTAATACAAATAAAAATTAAATAACAATAAATGAAAGTACTGATGTTCACAATTGTTTATTATTTATTTTATGGTTCAAACATTTGCTTTTAATGTTGAATATGAAATTATGCTAAGACGTTAAGATGAGAAATCCTTTTAAAAGAGCGGCATACCATAAGCAAAAAAAATTTAAGAAATTCATTATTTGATAAATTGTCACAAGTTTATTTTGGATAACAAGGGATTTCTAGTTGCATAAAGATGTAAAAAAATAAAATAGATTCTTATCGAATATAAATTATTTTTATTATTTTTTTATTGGGAAAACTTATGCTGACATCTGTATGTGAATAAATGCATCATATTCTATCAATAATATATTTATCTTTTGACATTTTCTTATATTACATTTTTTATATTTCTTTTAGTTTTCCTACCTTCCGGCTTTAAACTTTAAAAGGTTAACTTATGCTTTTATTAAATACAATTATAATTGTAATTAAATAGAAACATCAAGTAGTTTTTTTTCTAATTTTATTAAAGTTTCTAATCCTACTACTTTTTTTTTTGCTTTTGTGATTTTCAAAAATATTATTAGTTGTGAGTTCCCGAATAGTTCTTGAAAGTCTATGCATAAGATAAGAGGGTTGTGACTGTTGAAATTATGAAGTTGAAGACATTTGATAATTTGTTAAAGCACCAATGAAATATATATAGACAATGCTAAACCACCTGAAAATATATTTCAATCAAAATTGGCAAAAAAAATTTAAATGCTATTTTTAAAAAGTTGAGTTGAGCTTGATTAAGAAGTTATTCCAATTATCAAACATAACAAGCGCTGAGCTTGAAGTACAAAGTAATTTTCTTAAATGTTGTTTATTATTTTTTATTGTATCTACAATTTAAATATTAAAATTTTCATGCATATTTTGCTTTGAGAAAAATGAGGTTTTTCCCAAAAATCTTAACTAATTCCAAACGCAACACATCTGCCCGGTACTCACATACATACAGACGTTGACATAGAGTTTATGGTACGAAAAACAAAAATCTTGTTTGTAGACAGAGTTAAGAGAAAAGCCAAGAACAATTACAACATTAGATATGAAATAACAACATGCATACCGCATGCCTGCACACTTGCCACCGTCAGACAAAACTTATTCTCCACAAACTAAAACAACATCAAGTAAAACTATAAAATGTTGCAAATTAATGTAAACCGCACATGTTGAGGGCTGCCAACTGACACTTGCTCACATACTTGCACAACGAACACGCACAGAGTTATGCATGCAATTGCAAAGCAGCAACATATTCGAAAGGTCAACAAACATACAAATACACACAAACACACACACACACTCACATATGAAAAAACACACAACACTTGTGCCTGGTGGCCATATGTAAAAGAAACTTGAAAAATTAACACAAATCCTTAAAGATGATATTTTGTATGCACCACATCCACATACATACACACATTGTATTTCCATGCATCGCCATGAGCTCCTAAAAGTATGCAACAAAACATATAAATTTTGAAAACTTGTTAGCAATTAAGCCTGCATGCATGTTATGATTTTGTTTTTCAAAATTTGAGCAACACAAATCTAAGAAAAATTGAAAGAGGCTTAAGTGGCAGCAATTAAAAAATATTGTGGCAAAAATAGCAACAGCCTGCAGTGCACTAAATATTAAAAAAGTTTTTACAGGTTCTTTTAATAAAACGTTGTTTGAAGTTTTATGTGTCAGATATATTTTTTTTTCTCTATAAAACAATAAAATTATTGCAATAAATTAGATTTAAAAAGCTATAAAATTTTCTTACATACTATAGACGAATATAAACATGTTTGCTCACATTTTATTTTCATGACTTGCACTGTGGGACAAAATAATTATTTGAATTAAAACAAATTTGTTTAATGAATTGTAAGTTTTACTTTTACTACTTTAATATAAAGAAAAATTATTTGTTTTTAACTATACTAAAGTTCTAACAAGAATGAAATAATAACGTATACACGAAGCATAAACACTAGAAATGCCAATCGGGACTAATGTTTTAGAATCCTTGCTCAAATTTTAACATCATGAGTTGCACTATAGGACTAACAATTTATTTCAGTTTAAAAATAAAATGAAAATCTACAAATTGTACTCGTAATACTTGTTGATGTTAAATTTTACTTAACAAATTTTATATAAAAAAAAAAACTTTTTTTCTTTGCTTTGTATAAGAATGAATAAATTAATTAATTGATTATACGCAAAGCACAGAAAGCTGCACACTGGGATAGATCGCAAATCTAACTGAAAAAAATTTAAAAAAAAATGGCTGGCCAAAATTGTTATCGTTTAATAAGCTTCTCAATACAATAGATAACTGTAATTCATGTTTTTAGCTCTGATTGGGAAAAAGTAAGCTTTAAGGTCAGTTATTGTCAACACGTACATACAGATTTCAAGGCGAATTGTATTTTTTGTGACTTTAAAAAAGCTGCGGTGGTCTTACAGTCATAATTATTTTTATTATTACTAAGCTCTTTTTCAAAAATACAAATTACAGTTTTCATTGAACTATTTTTTGTGAGAGTAGAGGTGAAGCTGTTTATTCCGAACAGTTCCGTTGAAAAACTTTATTTGGGTTAATCTTTCAAGTGTGCACTTTAAGACAAATTCAAATTATCTTGCACATTTTTAAGACCGCCATTTTTTTAGTTTTTCAGTATGATCTCCACTTTTTCGCAAAAGGAAATGTTTGAAGAGTTGGTAAAAATCTCGCAAACACGTCTTATTGACATTAATAATTGTTAGATATAGTTTTCAAGATATACCAGAAGACGTAAAAACCAATCTTAAGGCAAATATAGATATTATTTGATCTAAGATAGCCAAAAAACTATAAAAAAGTTACCGCGTGAAAGTGTACAACCGAAAAATAAAAAAAAAACCTGGAAGAAAACCGAAAAACTTTGAGCAGCAGAAAAGAATTCAGAAATAACTGGTGTCAATAAAGAATTAATTGAACGGTTTCATATTATTTTGAAAACTATAATTATTACTTTTGAAAGTTTTATTGTTGTCACACGAAATTTATATTTAAACGAATACATTGTGCCAGTTAGCATCAATAAACCCTTTTTCATGGAAAAGACATAATAATAATAATTTTTCATAAGAAAGACCTATCCTGGTGTCAGAAAAAGCTCAGGAGGCAAAAATAAGGACACGAGAAACGAGAAAATTTAGAGAACTAACACAAATTAGATCTTTTAGTCAACTCTTAATTTCTTCAGATTTTTTGTTTGCAAGGTTGCATCGCACTCCCTTTCGAGTTCGAGGTTTGAGAACAAAATAAGTTTTTTCATTATTTTCTGTTGATGCTTTTGAGAAGGAAGAATCTTTTAACGATTGTATATAAAAGTGAATCAATTAAAATATCTACATGTATTTACGTTTTATTATCTGTACTAATAATGAAATAAAGCAAAAACAAGTAAAGAAAATAATTATTATAAATATATATTAAAAATATTTTAACATTAGTTATATTCAACTTAAATACTAGTATACATAACAACAAAATAATCTAAGAGGATGTATTAAAGAAATAAAAAAAAATTTAATTTAAAAAAAAATTGTTTTTTTGTTGAGAAGTGAACCCAAAGCGATTTGTTAATTTTGTCCAGTTAGATTTGTGAAACACTACCCTGTGCGCTACACTGAAAAAGATCTACTGTATCCCTTACAAACTGCTATAACAATTCGTGTAAGCCTGCTTGACATCCTCTCTTGAGAAATCTCAAGAATAATATTGGCTGTACAATTGACTGTTTCCAATTGTACAATAGATGCTTACCTAATAGGCTGGGTCTTCTGTTGTATTAAAGTCATACATTAAGGAATGAAAATGAATGTATGTGAAAATTTGTACGGAACAACTTACACCAAAGAATATTATGTTTAATGTAGCAGAACAAAATACTTTCATTATCAGCCTTCACTTGTTTTGTTTGTCTCAATATGTGATGTAAATTTCTGCAAATTTTACTCTTGCATAAAAAATTTTCAATGAAAATGAAATACGAGAATTGTTCCGATTCATAGCAGATAATAAAAGTTCAAATTGATCACCATTAATTTACATATTCCCCAATTTCAAATATTCCCCGGGAAACACTTCTTGCGGAATGAGTTATTTTCTAAAAATAAAATCCACCCGTTCTAGACAGATTGAGCTCAAAATTGAAATTTCAGAAGAACTTCGAATTTTCAAAGTCAGCTATTTTGTTTGCAGTTACTTTATTTTAACTGAAAGCTTGCATAAAGCTTTTCAAAAATGGAGAAACAATGAATGGGAAATAATAGATAGAATCCACTACTACTTGAAATTGTGAATCTTAATCAAAGCGCTTTCATTATTGTTTAGTGGTCATGCTTATTCGGGCAAATACTTACAAAATGTGACTTCAAACACTACCATCTTTAGTTTTTATTATTATTATTATTATTATCATTATTTTACTAAAACACTCTGCTAGACTTATAATCCCACAGTGTCTTATAAACAACAGCTTCACTTACAGGAGAGCAACACTATACAGCTACAGCAGCAAAAAAAAAAGAAAGCAAAAGTTTGAAACTTAATTTGCAAATGAATTATGTATGTTTATATTAGTTTAAGTTTGTTGATACTACGACTACTACACACAACACAAAAACAAAAACAACAGCAAAAACGTTACAATAACAATGTCTACTTTAAACAACACTTGTATATACAAATTCATCATTTATGGATGTATGAAGTGTTTTGATATATGTATGTACATACATATGTATGTATATGTAACAATAAGTTGCTCTACAAACATATACAAAAATTTATGCTTTTTTTATGAGTCCATATTTATATAAATACTTAATGGCTTACTGGTGTAAGAGATGGTATTTGTATCAGAGATGGAAGGTTTTATACTATGAGAAATTATTTGATTTTATGAACTTATTTGAGTTTTTGAATTTATTTGCTTGGTAGAAGCAGCTTTTGAAATAGAACCGTTTTTAAGGTAATTTTTTAAAGAGCCTTAAAAATATACTTTCCTTATAACGAAATCATATATTACCTGCTAACTCTTCCATTCCTGCATAGTGTATTCTTACAATAAAACAATAGTGTCCTGCACAAGACCATTTATAAGACCTTTCAAGACATGAGGGATTTTTCAAATGCTTTACTACAGCGAAATATTCTAAGACAAACGCTAAACAACACTGTTGGCAAGACAACTAACTGAAACAAATGTCTTGGAAAAAGTGTTGCCTAGCGTTTGTTTTAGAATATTTCGCTGTAGTAAAGTATAGGAAAAATCGCTCATGTCTTGCAAGCAAGGTCTTATAAATGGTCTTGTGCAGGACTTCATAAAACAATAAGCAACAACAAAATTTCTTACCACAAAGCCTTTATATCACTTTGCGATCCAGCAGTAACAGAAATTGTGCCAGTTAAAATATGTGGGTCTGTAAACTTACGAGTGTTCGCAAATGCATTTGTTGCCCAAGTTTTTTTGTTTGTTTGTTTATTTTTCTGGTTAATTAAATTTTAACAAATTATTTGATAGTATTTTGGTCTTTGCTTGGTCGTCCTTTGCTTTCGTAATTTTGCTCTCGTTACACACACACTCAGACACACATACACAGAAACACAGCAGTATGCAGGCAAATGTGAGTTTGTGTGTGTGTGTGTGTTTGCTTTAGTTATTTGCGAATGTGTTTGTTTAGAAATTAGTTTTTATTTAAAATTTGAACATCACTTGAATTACTGGCAAGACTCTGGTCAAAATCTATAGTTTGTTTATAGTTTTGTTTTCATTTTAGTTCAAGCGAAATAAATTTTGGGGATAATATATACTTAACTTATTGAAATATAGTTTGTAAAGTTATTTAATTAATTGTTTTAGATAAATGATTAACCAAACAAAATATACATAATGTATATAAAGTATACATAATGAATAAATAAATGAAATGAAATGAAAAAAAATAAATTCTATAGTTTTTCAGACGGAAATTTTTTAATATAATTTTTGTTGAAGTTTTCTATGAATTAAAAGAATGACCACAAATACTTTTAAGCCTTAAGAGCTAACTGCTTTATACTGAAAAAGCTCAGCAGCTCAGGGAATATGAAATTATTCAGCGCTAGTAGAAAACTGTATAGCTTTTAACAGGCAGAGTTATTAACTAATCGAAAATCTGTTACGATCAGGCATAATAGGTCAATTTGTATTGTTAAAAAGAATAAGAAGAAAATTTTTCAGTAGAAGAAATCCTGAAGCAGGAAAGAAATGCTTACAGACAGTGCTTAACCAACAAAATAAACAAACAAAACTTATTTAATTACTGATAAATGTATATTACTTTCATAAAACTTACAGGGATGTTCTGACACTCGCATCGTTTTCAAATCGCATGTGAGTTGCAAATCGACCAACTTGTTTCTACATGTTCTGTAACTCATGCGTTTTGCTTGCGACTTGTCATATTGATTTATGTCACCTGTTTGTTGAAATCATCAGTGTACAATTAAACAATGGAAAGAAAAAAATTAACAAAACTAAATGACATTTTCTAAATTTCAATTTTATACTAAAAATTTTACGAAACTTTTACTATTTTTGATCAAAATCAAGAGAAAATCCATTTAATATCATTTATTATTATATTGTTTCTTTAAAGTTTGGTTTAGGTTAAATTCATCAGTTCACTTCAGAATACGCTTGTGATTTGAACTCGCCAAGTGTCTTGCGATTGCGATTTGCAGAACACCTCTCTTGCGAGTTCAAATCACAATCGCAAATGTTATGCGATATACGAGTGTCAGAACATGCCCGTTAAATTATTATATGGAAACATTATTATCGTTTCTTCATATCCTTATAAAAAATCACTTTGAGTTTAATTATTGTAAAATAAAAAATTATATATTCTTAATTAAAAATTACATCTTGTTTGTTTAAAAAAACCCTTAAATTGTTTATTTATGTATGGGCAACAGTTTGGAAAAAAAAGCAAAAAAAAAAAACATAAAATCATTTTGTAAAAAAATAATATTGTTAAAAATTTACAATTCTTAACTGTGAACTTTTACCAATGATTCTTTTTTTTTTAATAATGAGCCACATACATACATACATGCAGATGAAAATTTAATTAGGTCTCTTTTTTCAAAGTAATCAATGAATAAATTAAAGGTGGTGGACAGTAGCAAATAAAATTGATGCTACACTTGTTCGTATTTTTTTTTAATTCTTGAATAAAAGGTTATTTATTTAAGAAAAAAGTTAAAGAAAACCAGAACCTTGCATACCAAGCAACTACACTTTTTAAAATTTTATAGGAGAGAGAAAAAAACTAAGCAGAAATATTCAAGTTTCTTTTATGATGCATACTTTCTGTAATTCTCATTATCGCAAAATTTTTACTAAAAGTATGCATTACAAACTTATATTGTTTTTGTAAATTATTTAGGGAATTCACAATGAGTATATTAAAATTTTAATGCGGCAATATTGTGCCATCTTAATTCTTTCATTGTGAGCAGGCAACCCCAGCTAACCAAAACATTCGTAAATAAATCGCATTCGAATGTTGCGTAATCATTTCTCGGACAAAACACTCGAGAACAACTATTGTAAACGTAAAGAGAAAGTACTGCTAGAGCTCACTCGTCGCTCACTTTGTGGCAGCAAATCTATCGATATCGATGTTTCGCTTACGAATCAATAGCAATTCATTAGCAATCGATTTCATTGCTTCTTTTGTTGTACATGCAAAAAAATTAAAAAATTAGAGAAACAAATTGTTTCTTGTTGCTAAATCTTTTTTTACGAGAATGTTTCGAGAATAGTTGGCTACAGCGAACTCTCGTTTATTTTCGAAACTCAGGTTGGCTGGGACGATATACATAAAAACGCATTCTGTGTATATCAAAGTCAGGCAAACACACCTACATCTTTATATTATTTATTTATTAGTGTATAACATGAGAGAGAGAGAGACAGTATTAACATCTTTAGTTTAACATAACCATATTGCCACATTAAAAATTATATGCGTTTTATACTTTTAAATTTGTCACCTGGTAATTATTTTGATATACATACAAAACAAAAACAACAAACTTTCCAGACCATATTAAGGTATTACAATTGAAACGTTGCAATATTAAGTTATATGTATTTTAAAACGCTAATTAATGTGAACTCCTTAATTATTTTCATTAATTATTTTGTTGCTTAATAATTTAGTAAAAAAATTTGTTAAATTTGCTTGTTTAGTTCAACCCATATACAGAGTAAAAAAACTAAACTCAATATAATATTAGCGACTAAACGCACTTTAGAATAATGTTGAAATTGTAGGAATCACTTTAACAAACTATATTTATACCCTCTACCAAAAAAAGAGGTATATATAGGTTTGTCATTCCGCTTGGAATTTCCATAATATTAATTAGCGACCCATAATATAAAGTATATATATATTCTGAATCCTTATGCATAGGGAAGACGCACAAGTGCTGTCCGTCCGTCCGTCTGTCTGTCTATTTGTACGTGAAATCCAGAAAAGCTACAGACTTCAGTCTTACACTGGTGTGTTACTAATGGTCCGGAATGGATTGGTGTTCAAAATAAGCAAAATCGAACAGACGGTTTCAGAGCTGGAAAACTTAAACTTTATTTTGTCATATAAAAATAAGCAGCTAGAAGTAATTTATTATTTTTTTAAACTTGTTTTATGTTTCACTATGAACAAAATTGGTATGAATGATCTAGAAAGAAACAAAAAAAAAATCAAAAAGACGTTTCAAGGTTGGAAAACTTTGACTTTTTTTATATAAAAGTAAACTACTAAAAATAGTTTTTCCTTTTTCTCTATAAATCAAACACACATATATTACATTCTTTAAAGAAATATATTGGTGTAAGAAATCAGAAAATCCTAAAAAAAATGATTCCAGGGTTGGAAAACCTGCAATTTTCTGTTATATAAAAGTAACTAGGGCTAATTAATTTATTTCTTTTTATTTAAAAAATAAATAAAGTTTATGTTTGGTATAGAAAATTTAAAAAACCCACAGCTCCAGAGCTGGAAAATTTTAACTTATTTTGTGATATAACAGTAACTAAATAAAACTTATCTTTCCTTATTTTTCTTTGCTCACTTAACATATTTTATAGATTTTTTAAAGAACTAGATTTGTATAAGAAATCAGTTAAGTCTAAAAGTATGATTCCATAGTTGGAATGGATTTTCTTCTGGTTGGTGTTAGTTCTTCTTAAATAACAAGAATGACGCAATCAGACATTTCTAGCTCAAGATATGATACGTCAAGTGAAAAAATATCGAAAAAATTAAAAAAAAAAATACACAATAACAAAAAATACACAATAAAATACACAATAAAAATACAACCTCAAAAACTGTACCATAAAAAAATTTAACCTTGATTTGCGAATTCAACGCAAGAAAGTACATAAGGAAGTCTATCTACCATCGAATGTATGTACATGAAAAAAATTTAGTTTTCTAAACTAGTGTAATTGAATAAAAAATAAAGTTTGTAAATAATAAAGTTTGTTTTGTATTATTTTCATTGGCGATTAAAAAATTAAACAAATTTGCACTAGTAAGAAAATTTATAATATCAGAAAAGCTTTTACATTTGAATTAATTGAATAAATTAAAAATTTATTAGACACAAAAAAAGGTACTGTACATGAGGACCACTCAGTTAATCTTAGTTATTCTCTGAAATAATAAATAATATGCTTTCATTGCCTAAATAAAAACCCTTTTGAATTGAAGGAATATATAGTGTATAGCAAATTATAAGTACCACTGTACTTGCCTTAACATAAAACATGCTTGCAAATTGTAATAAATTAAATTTATGTTTTAAAAGAGCATTGATTTGTGCAATCGCATGTACAAACAAGCTGAATTGCAATGTACAAATGCACAATGAATGAATGGATGTATTGCAACCAACCAATCCAATAATGTTTTCTTTAATTAAGTTAAAAGTAAAATATCATAAATTACCTGTCGCAACGAAGAACGAGGAAAGTGTGTACACACGCACACACACACGCGCACACATACAGGAAATAAGAACAGCCCAGCAACAAGCAAATTAAAAAATTGAGTAGCAAAAATCAGAAAACTTATTAAAACATATGTACATATGTACTCGTAAATTCATTTTGGCTTTTTGTTTTATCAGCATCCTCAGCATCATCCGCAAGCATTACATAAAAAGCCACTGCACCACATAATAAGAGTAAATTACGCGTTAGTAAAATTGAAAATACGCACAAAAATAAAAAAAGGATATGGAAGCCAAACAGCAAGCAAATCGAATTCAATTGACTTGACTTTTACAATCGTATCGCAGCGTAACGTATCGAATTGAACTCCATTGAATTGAAACGAATTGAGCCGTACAAGTAAATTTCATTTATTCATATTCTTACATGTAATTTAATCATGTGCAATAATAACAACAACATAATGCTATTACACATTAACATGTGATACAGATGACACACACTCTGTCACACACACATGAACACCACACTTCCGCAACTGTATTCAGGTGTCTCTTATGTATGCAAGTGTATTTAAGTTTGTCGTATAGTTGCAAACTATAATGTCAAACAATTATCCGCCATATTTTACATATTCAATAAAGTTGTTTTTGTTGTTGTATGTCCGTGTGTATGTATGTGTGCATGTGTCTTACAACAAATTACAAGCAATCTGTTAAAACAAACGTTGTATTCAAAACGATCACTCATACGTTCTCGTAACTTTCGAATACTTACATGCACACACACACACACACACAGTACACACACATCAATTAGAATGATTGTAATTTAATTTACTTTGTATATTTATTTTTACATTTAAATGGTTTTCTTGAATGGACATTTTTAATTATTTCTTATTTATATACATTACACGGAAAAAACAAATAAACCAATAATATATGTATGTATATGACATTTCTCTCTATTTTTGACAGCATAATTGAAGTTCATATCTATATTTTGTATTTTAAGAAATTCGTGGTTGTTTATATTGTCAGTTTTACTACTTACATGTGTAACCTGAACATGAAAGGAATACAAAATTAGCATACATTCATAAATTGATTACTTTTAATTAAATTAAACCGAAAGTCGAGTTTTTGCCATTATGGCAACAATGTCAGCACAAAAGCGAAAAATATTGAACACAGTGCAGTCGACGGGAGACAAAGAAGTGAAAAAAGTGAGGAAAAGAAAAGTACTTTGAAACAGGGTCGTCAGCTGTGGCCAAAACTTGGTGATTTTTTTCCAATTTTCTATTTGACAACATGACAATATTTTTGGTGTTTTATAAATTAGTTAGCGGTTTTGTTGGCTACTTTTGAGAGTAACATTAAAGTCGATATAAAAAAATAAAATTATTTTTATATTTAATATTTGTTACCGCACTAATGCAAAGTTATTTTTACATGCCTATTCACAGAAAGTATTCACAGATAAATTGAACATGATCTTAAAGTGTTTTGCCATGAAAATTCACATTAAAAATCATGCTAGGACTTAGAGGAGGGTTCAAATTAGGTAATCCGACCATTTTTAATGTTAAATTGTATGAAGGAACTCCTTAACACCTAATTGATTTTCGTCACTTATGCTAACTTCATGCTTATTTTTGGTTATACATAGGGCCGTAAAATTTCCGATTCTCAAAACAAAATTCTATAACATAAATTCTTTTAAATAAAGATCAGGAATTTAGACGATTATAGTAATTGTGACAGACATTTTAAAGTAATAATATTAAAGAAAATAATTTGGAAATGGAAGAATGGATGAAAGAAGTGATAAAAGTATTTCGTATTTTTTACAAGAGTCCACATTTAGTTTTATGGACTGGCAAAGGCAATCTGCAGACAAATAATTGCAATTTTTAGACCATTTAATTACCAAAGAACGCTAATGCCATTATAAATAAGATTTTTAACTACTTTTTTGGCCCCATTTCAAGCAATTTGATGTCAATGAGTCAGTCTTCAATTTCAGGGATTATCCAATATCTAACAGTTTTGATAAAAGCCCATTTTGGTAGAGAAATAAAATTTCCACAAACAGTCGAAGAACAAGCTGTGCTAAAAACTGTGTAAGCTTTTTCCACTACCCACTACACTTGCAAATTTTACCATTCAATATTATATTTTCAGATTTTTTATTACCTTTTTTATTTTATTTATATTCATTCTATGTCATAATTTTCATTTAACATAGAATGTTAACTCAGTCATAACAAAACTGGCTTAAGACTTTTTCTCTGAATAGGCATGTCAATCTGGTATTTTTATGTACAAGATTTGTTACGCGAAAATACCAACTAAATGCAAATGTTATCATAAAAAACAAATATTTGGTAAACAAATAGAATTATAAACAATTGTTTAGATAAAGAAGTACAACAGAGATCTTCAAGACTGCGCACATGTGCGAGAGCTTTCACAATAATGAAAGGAGCAATAAAAGATAATTTATATGTCAAATAAATGTTCACTGAATTTTTAGTACAACCAGCGCTATGAATAGTGCCAGTTGCTTAGTCGCATTTTACTACACAACAATGGATTCTTTTTAAATTAATTTTATTTCAAGGTTTTCTATTTTTTAGAGCTATTATTATATTTTATAACAAGAGAAATTTACTAGGTTAGGGGTTTTACAAATATGTCTTGACATCCCTGGTATGATGAGAGTAAGATATATTACGCTCATAATATGAGTGAATGCATTATTTTGGGGATCACTGAACTAAATACACTTGTGTACACATAAACATAAAAACTATAGCAACAACAATAATGAAATATATTCTGCTTGTTAAGAATATACATACACAACTTGGTGTATTTATTAATGCAGTGTAAAGCATACCTTTTTCGTCTGATATTTTTCATTAAACATCCAGAAGAAGTTAACCCAAGGTTAACGAAATACTGATCAAATAAAATACAAATAGTACCAGACCTACAGCTCAAAAAATAGTTTAATTGAATATATAAAAAAGTCGAAAAATTAGATAAAGGAAATTAAACATGATCACATTATTAAATTTCACTCCTTAGAATCTTCCATCGTTTTTCACGTTATACCATGTTCACACTTATGGTCTTAAACGTGTTTAAAGTAAGTGTTTTTTTTAACAAACTAAACACAACCGTTTACATTACATTTGAGATGTTTAAGGTTGAAGTTTTGTCGGTAAATTATTGTATGTGTAAAATCTTACGAACGGTAATGCTTTTTAAACAACAAATGTTTTTTTAAATAATTGAGTATTTTTTAACTAATTGCTTTTATACGAAATAATGTTTCACATACCGCCATTTAATAACAACACAAAGTTGCCAGATCTATCAAAAACGGACTGAAAATACTCCATTTGCATGTTTAAGGTACCAATACACTACATGTTTTTGCTTGTGTTTTTTCAAGTTTACAATTCACATGTTTTTTTTTGTGTCTTTCAAACTTGATTGATTTACATACAGTTTTTAATTTTTGGTCACCAACTTGTATGTACAATTACACGTGACATCGGCCATGATTGCTTACAACAGCTGATATGTTCAGCATTAAGGCCGCTGGAAATTTCTTTGGTAGCGTTGCTGAAGTGCCGGCGTCACAAATATTTATTTAAGTTTTTTTCTTTTTAATCTGCAAAATATGGAGCTTGTATCAACACTTGTTGTATACTTTATATCATTGTTATTAAAATTTTAAAATTCGATAAAAAATAATTAATTTATCACTAATGCAAATACTTTAGACGGACGGCTAATGATATCGGAGACATTCAACCGTCGAGAAATGTTTTAAAATGCATAGACATTTGAAAACACATGTGTGAACATAAGAAAATAGAACATGCTCTAATCTAAAATTTGTCTTATGTAAAATACACAAGCAAAGTTTTTGAGGTCACCAACTACATGTTTTTACCGAATTATCTAAAATTTGACAGGAGCAATGTAAAAAACATGTAGTGTATAGGCACCTTTAAGGAAGTGTTTATATTTAAAACACTTCATTTGAGATGTTTAACAAAGCAAGTCAATGTATGTTAAAACATCTCAAAATTGCCGAGTTTAAGCTCTTAAACACGAATGCGGCGTTAAACACGTTTAAAAACATAAGTGCGAAAATAGTATTAGTTCTTTATACACTTTTTAGATTTCAAAATTACGCCTTTAAGTGCTTTTTTTAAACGTTTTTGTGATTTCAGAGCCAAAAAGTTGGCATCACTGCAACAGGGGTATTGCTTCAAGAGCAGCGCAGCCAGTTTTGTAAGACGTGTATAGACAACAACAGAGTAGAAGTCGTAGACAGGCCTATCAGATTTTTTTTAAACAATTTCGCCAAATTGATTTTAAAAATCACTAAAAGTTGCAAAAATCAGTTTGATGTAGATTTTCTTAATAAATATTTGATAATAAATATGTTTTTATTTAACACTTTTTTTATTCTAAATTTTTATAAAATAATCGTATAAAAATTCAATAGAAAATAGCCAAAAGCAAGAATACAATCTCAAAATTTATATATGTAAATTTCTCTCATCCAACTTCAAAACGCATTAATTACTACAACTAATTATAGAAAAATCATTAGAATCAAATTATTTTAATATATTACAAACATGTTTTGGTAGGATTTATATTTTTAAATTAGTCCTACAACAAATTAATTTTCCTGAATTACAAATATTTTGATGTTAATTTTTTTTTTCAAAAATACCCATAAAATAAATCGCCAAGAAATTTATTTATCGCTAGAAAAATCGCCATGTTGTCTAACCAATAATTTGGACTCCAAACAAATTGAAAAATCCCCACGTTTGGCGAGAAATTGCCATATCTGACAGCCCTGGTCCTGACATGCAGTTGAGAATCATTTAAATATATATCGTATTATTAGGAGTTTAATTTATTATAAGTTTAGCCTCACTGTACTCTTTTTAAAATATTTAAAAAAAATATAGCAAGAGAATAAAACATTTTTCATTCACTCTAGACGTTGCTGTTACATTCTAGAGTCTTGTGCGACGCATCTGCTAGCAGTTCAGTCAATCATAAAGTCAGTCTGAAGCTCAGTGGTATATTGTGAAGAGTTGTTGTCATTATTGTGAAGAAAGAATAAATCTCAGTTAAGTTGTGTGTGTGTATTAAAGCTCTTGATTTGAAAAAAAAAATATATTCTAATTGTTTTAAGTTTAGCCCCACTGTGCTCTTTTTAAAATATATGTATGTATATAAAAAAATTTAACACGAGAAGAAAACATTTTTCATTCATCACTATTAAATGCATTAACAATCATTCGAATACAAATAAATATCACTGCTGATATATATGTATGTACATATGTACTCAATATTCATATGCACATACAAACATACATACATTTATCCCCAGTAGGCAAATATGCTTGCCGTTTAATTACATTAAAATCCAGTTTTTTTTTTAAATTTTATTGAAAATTATTTTTTACTGCCTTTTAAATGCAAGCATAGTGAAGAAAATTAATTATTGAAATATAGTTACACAATTGTTTATTTTCTTCTGTGTGTATTTATTAACAAGAAATTAATTTAAAAAAATTGAGAACTTCTTGTTTATTTCAACTAAGGATACATTTTTGATGTGTAAACATCTATACGCTAGGAGGAAAAAATCTTTTTCAAAATACAATCACAAGCTTTGAGTAAGATCGTGAAGTGTTATCAAGTCGGTGTGAGCTATGTTTGAGTGTATTAGTGTAATCATACCCCTATAGGAACTCAAACTCATTTGTAAGTACCTTAAAACTGGTTTTTTAATAACCACAACTGGTTGATTAAGTGACTTTTTTCCTTGTCGCCGACTCACTATTTTAACATAGGCATGTCATAGGCAGTAGTCAATTGGCCATCTCTGCATGACTTTTAAATTGACTACTAACTACTTATTTTTCAACCACTCTAAAGTCAATTAATATCTATTATAGTTAAATAAATATTTATGTAAATCTTCATACACATCATATACATATGTATATACTATACATAATGAATAATGGATATTGATATATAGAAATAATTAGTATTTTTATATTTAAAACAAAAATACATACATACATTCATACGAAAGTTTGTCCTGCTCATAGAAAATATTATACATATTAAGTACTGAAATTATTATTTTTTTTTTCACCACAAACATTTGGCATTTGATTTCATGGCATGCTTCTTTTGATTTTTTTTTATTTTCTTTTCATTTACTTATTTTGCTTTTATTTATTTCTTACGTGTGCTTCTATTCAATATGTTTGGTTGATATCTGCATGAGATTTAAACCAATTTGTAGTCACTTGCAAAATAATAAATTTATAAGTTAGTGTGTTTTATCAATTGATTATTTCATTTACTACAGGGACGAACCAGAAATACAGATAAGCTTAACAGCTGCATAGAAATACTCTCAACCGAATTTTAAAGCATACCTTCAGGAGCAATGCTAATTTTAAAAGAAATTGCTTGGGAAGCGTAATAGTTTCAGAAATTTATTATTCGACATATTGCCATAATTATAATTTAATTTGAAATTTATTTGCTATTCAAAATGTGCGGTTGAAGTCTACTGATGATTTGTTACAGCAACAATGAAATGCATATAGCAAATAAATTTAAAAATGAAGTGTAATAGTGTTGCCAGAGGGAATAATTTTCTTAAAGAGTTGAAAAATATAAAATAAATAAAATAAATATAAACTTTTAAATACAAGAGCGTTTTAAATGTCAATTATTTGTTTAAAAGATATGTAGCAGTCTTTATAAAGAATCTATAATATTATATTGTAACATATCTTCATTGCGTACTGTTGCCTTACACTGAAGCTGGTGCACGACAATTGGGTAGTAATCTCCATCTCATGCCAATTACTATAGGTGGAGATTTTAATAAAAATTTTGCAAACCCACAGTCGCAAGCTTTATCAAAATTTTTATTAGATGTTTTCCACTTGCTTGTGAGCAATTCTCCACAAACCCCCGCAACTAATAATTCCACTACTATACATGCAGTTTTCCATAGATTTTTAAATACATTAGAGTCGAAATTTATATATTATCTCAGTTATCATAAGCCAATATTATAAAAAAATATTAAGTACCAGATGTTAACACATCTCCCCTGTGATAGGACTCACATTGTTTTTTTTTATTGGAACATTTTACCAAAAACTATTGGAAATTTTTTCTTAGAAAGAAATGTGAATAGAAATGTGAACACTATAAGCAACTTATTTAGTGGCAATACTTGTTGTTTTAATTCTTCCACACCGAACACTTGTTTTAATTTTAGTTTGATTCTCTTTTTATTAAAACTAATTGTGTCAGATTTTGATTAAATTTAACACGTGTCTTGTTTTGTTCTAAAATAAGTTATAAGACTTTTGCTAGGATATGAAATATTTTGGGTAAATAGATCACTTTATATTGCATAGGCGATGCGTGGTGGGTGTGACTGATTTTGTTGTAACTCAGCAATGGTAATTTTTTTTTATTCCAGAAAGTGTACGTACCAAATTTGAAGACTTCTGCTGGGATAGCAAAAAATTTATGTCAAAAAATTTATTTTATTTACATGGGCGGTAAGCGGAGAATGTGGCCAATTTTTAAGAAATTAAATTGTTTCCTAGTTTATATAATATAATGCTCGATGCCAATTTTCAATGATCTGGAACCATTCCATATAATTTTTTCACAAAAATTTATGAAGCCAACCCACTGTGCGCCAAGCACGTGCAATTGTATTATGTTTCCTTACTCTCTTAATTGATTATTTTATAAAATAGAGATATCTCAAAGAACAATTTGAAGCCTTAAATTGCTTCATTTTGCTTTAATTGATTTTAGATAAGAACTCAAATTTTATTTCTGTAGAAAGTTGAATATTTATTTCAAAAATATTAAAATATTTAACAATTTTGCTAAAAATCTAATTAAACATTATTTCTTATTAAAAATAAACAAATGTATGTAAGTAAGTACATAATAAAAAAACATATAAATAATTCGTAAATTAATTCGTTTTCGCTGCTTCTTAAAGCTATAATTACTCGTAAGAATTAATATAAAATATTTCGATTAAAACTGGGATTGGGAAGACTCATTAAATCACTAAACAGGTGGGCAATAAAATTAAAACAAAAATTCGTTAAAATGTTTGCCTCAGGAACACTTAAACTTAAATCTAATTTTATGCAAATAGGATACATTCTATCTTAACTAATTTGTTTGTTGGGATGCAGGTCAAGGAAGAGATCTTTTAAAGTATTTCATCTAATCTATTTCGTGTTACAATGTCTTTGTCTTAAATTCTAAAAAAATTAATTACACCCTGTTTCCCCAATACGGACGGTTGACTTGAGTAGAAAATTTATATGAGTGATTTTCACAAAAATTCTCTAGACGAGTCGCCTGCCTGACTGATGGAGAAAGGGTACTAAAGTATAAAAAAACGAAAGCATTTAAATTTTAAGGATTTCTTTTGGTTAAAATGTCTTTGGTTGGTTTGTTTTTGTTGCAGGAGTATAAATTGCGTTAAGATTTAATTAAATATAAATTATATACAATTATTTGCCTCTTTGCAGATTTCTACATAAAGCTGTCCAAATAATCCATGCCAAAGTTGTTGGCAAATGCTTGTGCAATGTTTTCTTCATTATGTAAATTTTTATTAGACACATTAGCAACAAATTCATTTGCTGTCATCTGCAATGGTCTGGTTGTTGTCATTCCCATTGACAATGATGATGATGTTGATGATGTTGATGTTGCTGATGACGCAGATGATGAAGATGTTTTTGTTGTGGACTTGGTTTTATCTGCACTAATGATACCGATACCACTGTTGGCCACACCAACAGAGAGTACATTAACACATGTTGTTGCCTTCGATGGTGTTGAAGCTGATATTGTTGTTGCTGTTGTAGCCGCCGAGGACCCGCTAGAATTTATAGTATTTTGAATACTACGCATATTATCACAGCAACTGTTGTCCCCCTCGTCCATATTGTAAACAAATGTTTCGGAAAGCAACTTTTTAACATACTCGAATGAAACAAATTCATTTGTATCATTTTCATCGTCAGTTGTATGCGCGGCAGGAATGGGACTGTTGTGGGTGTGGGTCGCATTGTTGATGTTGTTGTGGCATTGTATGCTAATCGAATTTGTGGTAATGCCATTCATTGTAGTTGTTACTTTTGTATTGTCCATTACATATTTAGCATTGTTGTTGCAATTGCTGTTGCTGTTGCTGTTGTAGTTATTGGTGGTCATACTGCTGCTGCTGCTGGGGTAATTTAAAACATCACATGTCAACGTTGTTGATGTTGTTTTTGTGCTCGTCTCATTTGTTTGTTGTTGGTATTTTGTTGCTGATGACGCTTGTTGAAATTCATTTAATTGATTAATATTTCCACTGCTGCCATGGCAATTATTATTGTTATTGTTGTTGCTCTTGCTTGCCACCGTTGTTGTATTGTTGCCCAAATTATATGTGGCTAGGGCAGTGGTTGCAGTGGCTAACTTTTGAACGCTACGATTCTTGTCAATGTGATTGTTGCAATCATTTTCTAGTTGATTGTTTTTAGTGCTTATGCTGTTGTTGTACTGTTCAATGGTAACAATGCAATTTGACAACTCATTAAAGTTCATTGAATTGTGATTAGCTGTGGATAATAATGTTTCAGCTGTTGCTGTTGCTGTTGTTGTTGCAAGCATATGCTTGTGATTATTATGCTGCTGTTGTTGGTGGCTTTTATTGTTTGCCGTATTATAATTCGTATTTGTTAATTTCTGTTTATTTTCGTAATTGTCATTTAGCATTGTAATGTTCGATGATGAAATTTCACTAAAACTATTGCTGCGCTGTTTGTTGTGGTTATCATATTGCACTTGCAACAACATTTCATGTGGCTGCTTACAATTATCTGGGTTATTGGTATTATTGTTTTTATTTTTATTCGCTTGTAATAATGATGATTCTGAATGTCTACGTGTTTTGCCAGTGGATTTCTTATTGCTGGCTGTTGTTGGGGCAGCACTGGAAGATTTTCGGCGTCCCAAATGGCCATTGGCATTGCGTAGGGCATGATTTTTGACGTGCTTGCGCAAGCTAGAGGGATCTGTGTAGCGTTTTGTGCAGCCAGGCAATTGACAGGCGTAAGGTTTCTGCAAATATACAAACAAAATTTCATTATGAAAAATATGGGTCCAGGAAAAATTTTCTTAACTAAAAATAATCCCAAAATTAGCTTTGGAGACTATTTCCCGATTTTTATAACATTTTAAATTGTTATTTTCAAATTTTATGCCAGTTCTATGGTTCCATACAGCAAAGGTGCAAAGGAACACTAGCGTTTTCGCTGTGTTAGAGTCTCCGTCTGTGCGTCTGGCAGAGGCTGTTTTTTCGAGAACCGTAAGAGTTATGAAATTTTCAAAGAATATGTAAAACTCTAATCGCTAAAATAATAAGTATATAACAGCTAAAAATTAAAGGACGTTTTAAAGCCGGCAACGAAACATGTTGAAGTTCTAACTTGATGTACCTTGGAAACCATAAGAGGCAAACTCTTGAGATTCTTATAAAAGAAAAAACTTAAAAAATCCCAAAATTAAAAAACACCAAAATTTAAAATTTTCAAAACAAAAAAACGCTTAAATTAAAAAATATCAATAAAAAATACAATAAATTGCCAAAACGAAAAAAGGTAACAAAATTAAAGAAAATCGCTTAAAGTTAAAAAACAACCCAAAAAATCGCCACAACGAAAAAAAGAACCTAGAATATCGCTAAAAACAACACAAAAAATGCCAAAAACCAAAAAATTCACCAAAACGAAAATTCACCAAAATAAAATAAAACGCCAAAATCAGAAAATGTTTAAAAATGTCTAAAATAAACTTAAAAACTAGAGAAGAAAAATTTCAAAAATATTATTATTTCGTCCTGCCAAATAAAAATCATTTGCATTTGACTTCGTAGCGCAATATAAGCAAGATTACAAACGAAATGGCGGCAAATCACTGCATTCGATACGACTCGTAATTTAATAATATTTCCATACAAACTCTACTGAAATATTTTTAAATTACGAGTCGTATTGGATGCCGTAATTGGATTTTTAAATGATCAAATAATCAGTTGTGATTTTCATAAACCATTGCCAATAACGTGCAGGTGTTGCAGAAAAAAAATATTGCATCCTTAGGACTATGTGATTGATGAGTTTGTTTGATCGTGTGCAGAGTACTTAAAAATATCGCAGTGTATATACTTGAAGTTATTATAATGTATGATTATTTATATCAAGAAGTTTTGTTCGTTGTTGGTTAAACACTTCTACATGCACTTTTTTTTTGCTTATAAAATTCATTAGTAGTGTTGAAAGAATTCTTTAAAAAAGCTAACAAAAAAACCATTGGTTTAAACAATAATAATAAAACTTAACTTAAATTATTATTATATTATTATTAATTATAGTTATTGGTCTGTGGCAAAAATTAAATAAAACTACACTTAATAGTAACAAACCAAAAAAGTTTACCTTAAGTAAAACAAATAGAAGCAAATTAACTAACATATGCATAGTTAGTAAAGAACAAACAACAATGGTAATACTGTTGTAAATTTAGAGTAAGATTAGGTAAAATTTATCTTTTATTACACAAAAAGCTTTCAGCAAATAGAAATACAATGAATCAAAACAATTCACATATTCCATTTGCAATAAAATTTGCTCATATAAAACAGAAATCTACATCAACTGACAGCACACACAGTGGACCAAAATACAAAAAATGCTGATGATGTAGTTGTAGTGGTTTTCGAAAATAGCTAGTTGTTCCATTCTACTACATGTTTGTCAGAATATTTACAATTAACTTAGGTGTTATTTATTCATTAATAATTATCACATGTAATTTGGTTTACAAAACGATACGAACTTTAGCCCAATAATATCATATATGTATATAAGAACTTCATATGTTTATACAAAGCTTTTAAAAGTATGATTAATAAGTAAACATGCTAAAAATTTCTTTTAATTACCCATATTGCAAGATCATTTTTATTTGATAAAAAAATTAAATTTTCTTTAAAATTCGGAACCGAAAATTCCATTCGTTAAATAAATCAATAAAAATCAATTAATGAACCCAGAATAAAATTTTAAAAATAAAATAGCAAAATATTAATCACTAAACGCATTTAAAATTATAACTGATTTGTGGTGTTTAATCTTAAGTTTTAGCTTTGGAGTATTCAAAAACTAACAGTAGAATTTTATTTTATATGCAGGTTTCAGGGTATTTTCCTTTACCATTCTCTAAAAAGTACACAGTATAACTTTGGGAACAAGATTTGGTTGTTGCATAGAGGCAGACGTACAAATAGAAACATCAAACACAATTTATATTTTGACTTCAAAGCGCTTATCGTTTTAATAATGTTCAATCAAACTCAACACAGATACATATGTGTTCACACAGATACTTTTCCATCGTTAATAAGAAGTACAGATAAAGTAAAATTTTTTGTCACTCATGCATTAAACACATTCACCACAGCAAGCTACCGACTACCAAATTTCAACGATAAAATACACATGTTTATATGAGATTGATTCTTTTGAAGACAGCAAGGCAACATGGCGGCAGGTTGTTGTCTATGCTGATTTTGTCATTGTAGTCCAATTAAACTTATTTCTATTTATTTGGCTGCAATGACAAAATTCAATGTTGCCAGTACAATACAAAATATTGAATGAATGATATCGCACAATTATTTCATATTATTTCACATAAACAATATCCACAAATTGATGTAAAGCATAAATTGGTTAATTTTTATACTTTTACGTCATATATGTAAGTACATTTTGAAAGAGTATTTTAATTTTTATAAATGCGAAGTATTTGAAGGTGGTAATACTGAACTATGTATTTATACTTAAATATGAGGTGCAGATGGTTCTGCTGCCGTCTCCAAAATAATTAAGTAGCTAGGTACGAGGCGAAAAATGCTGCTAACGGCATTTGAAGTTGTGTGCTCGTGTAGCCTGCTGTGGTGAATGTGTTTAATGCATCAGAGTTGGAAACGATCAAATAATCACCCGTTGCATTAAATGACAAAACTTTCTTATATTCATCAAGCACTGCAGACAACCCAAAATAAACCGACTGCATGCACACAACTATGCGATTGCTGAGTTTATTTGATAGGAACATGGCAGTTGCTATTAAAGTGCTGAAAACAACTTACACAATCTTTAAATAAGACTCAGACTAAAGTTGTTCAAAACACCGATTTATGAATAATTTTTTTGTTCTGCTCTACCAGAATCCTTTGCTAAAGAGCTGCTACTCATCTTGTATTGCAAAACATCATAATACTTGTAAAAATTCAGCGATGATAAGAGGTTGAATGTCTATTTCATATAAGAAATATAGTTCCGCAAATTTTGTAAGAGCCAAAGTAATTGTTCTTGAAAGTATTATAAATAAATTTTACTGAAACTTAAATATATTTCAAAAATATGACTACCACATCATGTATATCCCAATCACATCAATTTGGATATTTAAGTTTAAAAAAAATTAACATAAATTGAACTCGTTGTTATGTTAAATATATTTTTTGGCAAATTCTAAACATGCCACAATTTGGTGCACGTCAAAAATTTTTTCCAGCCTTACACAAAATTACTATTATGCACTTTATAATTTGTTGAGTATACACATTAAAACATGCATGCCACACCACATGGCCAACCAAAGGGTCAAAAATTAAAACATTTTTCATAAAATCCAAAAATCATTTTAGACTTTTATATTTTGGCTTAAACCTTCAAAAAAAAAAAAATGTCATGCTTGACGATTTTTGTTCACAAAAATGTTTCGTGGTTAGATTAAAGTTGCAAACATTTCATTAACTCTTATAGGCCTTTACTCGTTGCAAGCTAAAAATATTAAACCGCATGGAAATTATTTCCATTGAGGACGAACCTGCTTTTTAAATTTAGGCCTTACAACAGTGAAATGTCATTGTAGTGAGTGCACACACTGTGCATGCATGAAAAACAGCACAAAACACAGAGAAATATTTTGAAAAACATTTTGAACTTGTGCGTAACGCATCAAACACTTGTGTACTCATATGCATACAAAAGTCAAGAGCAGCAGAAACACAGCTACATACACACATACATGTTTTTTTATCATTATGGATTTGGCAATGCAAAACATGGATTGTTGCAGTCCTTTTCAAAAGGTTCACTCACAACAATATGTTGCATGTATGCTCTAGTTGTATGTGTCTCTACAACTGCATGCAGAAACAATAAATCATTCACATGTAATATTTATGCAAAAATGTACATTCGACAAAGCGAACTAAAAAATTATGACAACTGGCTTTCCATTTTATTATGCTGCAGCTTTAATAATTTGGAATTTTCATTAAACATTCCCATATTAAAGGCGCGAAAAAATTAAATACAGAAAAAATTTGCCATTATCTCCATAAACATACGTCAAAAGATATTGAAATACAGTGAGAGCACTACATGTCTTTTTTTTTTTTTGAGTGTAAGCTTACACCATGACACTGAAAATTGTATTATTTATGAAAAACGGGACTTAAGAAATCTCGAAAATCTCGGAAGTAAAATTTAAAAAATTTCAGGCTTCAGGTTCGGAGAAAATCTTTGTCATCTCTAATCTGTCATATTCACTATGATTATCACTCATAATCTCAAATTCACTATGACTCCCATTTTCGTTTAGAATGCACTATATGCAAGATTGGGCTTTAACTTTCAAATTAAACTAACCTAAATTAGCTGGTAAGTATGAAGTTTTTAACGAATTATAATAGAAATAATATAATAATAGAAATTTGTTTTTTATTGCATAATCAATTGCCACCTCTTGTATTTTATTTCACTTTTAATAAATTAAAGCAAAATATGAAATAAAAAACTAAATCATACTGAGTTTGAGATCTCCCTCGATGTGCTTTCTCGGATGACAATTGAAAACTTTGCATCAGTGTTGGCATTAAGCTACACGCATACAGACAATCATAACTCAATGTATAAGTATATGTACAAATATGTTCAGATAACATATATATATATAAAATATAGTTTTGGCATTTTTTTAATTTTGGCAATTTTTTTAATTTTGGCGATTTTTTTTTGTTTTGGCGATTTTTTCGGTTTTGGCGATTTTTTCGGTTTTTGGATTTTTTTATTTCGGCCATTTTTTTACTTTTGAAATTTTTTTCTCGTTGGCGATTTTTTCGATTTTTGGCGTTTTGACGAATTTTTTTAATTTCGGTTTTTGGCGTTTCTTCATTCATTTAGGCGCTTTTTTTAGTTTTGACACTTTTTTTCTTTTTGCCATTTTTTTAGTTTTGACATTTTTTTCTCGTTTTGGCGATTTTTTTTTCGGTTTTTGGCGTTTTTATATTTTTTGGCGATTTTTTCGTGTTGGCGACTTTTTTTAATTTCGGTTTTTGGCGTTTCTTCATTTTGGCGACTTTATTCATTTAGGCGCTTTTTTTAGTTTTGACACTTTTTTTCTCATTTTGGCGATTTTTTTCGGTTTTTGGCGATTTTTTTTAATTTTAGCGGTTTTTTTAATTTTGGCGAATTTTTTTTTTATATTAACAATTATTTTGTTACTGGAGCCTTTTTAGCGTTGGGCGATTTTTTCGTTTTTAGGTGCTTTTTTCATTTTGGCGATTTTTTTCATTTGGACCAATTTTTCGAATTTTGTGACTTATTTTAGTGTAAGAAATTTTTTTTAATTTTGGCGATTTTTTTTTAAATTTTTGGCGATTTTTTTTTTGGTTTGGCGATTTTATAATTTTCTGATTTTTAGTTTTACCGGTTTTGGAAGTTTCAAGAGTTTACCTCTTACGGTTTCCAAGATGTCAAAATTACATAGTCAAAATTGCATTAACTGATGGATCACACTTCAATTTAAATTTTTTTTAAATTTTAGTGTTAATTGTTGCAGTCTTTACAAAAATATACTAATTTTTCAAGTGTCAATATACATATGTACATACAATTATATGTATATTACATAGGATTTTCAAAATTTTTCGTTGCTCGTTTTTGAACACTGAAAAGTAAAACTGTTAAATTGAACTCACGTTCACGGTGATTTATAAATCACTTGATGGATCGCTCATCTCTAATAAAAAAAGAAATGTATTAGCATATTTATTACCACTTACCGTATCGTAGTGGGTCCTTTGATGTTTTGCACGATCTGAGCTATTGCTGAATGCTTTAAGGCAGCCTTTATATTGACAGCCATAGGGACGTTCTCCAGTATGCGAACGCTGATGGATTTTTAAGTTTTCCAAACGCGAAAATGCCTTATTGCAGCCAGGAAACTGGAAAATTAAAAGGAAAGATAAAGAAACAAAATAAGTTGATGATGATGATGATGATGTGCATACCCTAAAATAAGGCAAGAGTATAAATGGAGGGTTGGATGCTGTTAAGAATAATTCTTGCATAAAAGTGAAATAGAAAAAATTTGCTTTTGATATGCAAATCAATTTAATCTCAGGTGCTGGTATTTTAACGATTAAAGGTAAAGGACAGGGCTTAAGGAAACAAATAAATTTTCAAGTTTATATTTAAGTTTTAAAAGAATTAAATGTAGAAATAAAATGAGCTTTTACTTTCTAATGAAAAAAACATAAAATGATTGATACTCTTTGGAGTATGTTAATTGTGAATTTTTGAACTTAGATCGATAGTGAGTCTTCCAATACAACAAAGATTTTAGGCACACCACCAAAACAGTTAAAGAATTGTTTTTGTATTGCACATTAAAGCAACTGTATGACCCTCCATTGTTACCAGATCTCAACCCAATTAAATATTTCGGCGAATATTTGTACAGACAATTCAGAAAAAGAACGATAATCAGCCAAAACTCTCTGAAGGATATTTTAGAAGAGGAGTAAGTGGCCAAAAAGTTTATACTGTAAAGATTATTATAAACAGTTTGGAAAGCGGAATGAAATCAAACAAAGTATTATTCATATATTTTTTTTAATATTCTGAAACTGTACAGTTTTTTTCGGCGCGTAAGAAAAGGAGTATTTTTGATCTTTTTTCAACTACTGTTGTTGATTTGTTAAAATATTTTGAATATTTATTTATTTATTTTAAGAATATTTGCTAAATTCACAACAATCTGTATCGTGTATTTGTGTATCAAATACACTTTCTGTTTTTTAATTGTGAACATCATGTGTGTAATGTATTAACGTATTTTGTATTTTTAATGAAAAAAGAATAACAAACTACACAAAAATTCTCTCAGAGAGCCTCTCTCAAAATACAACATTTTAAAAACATGGACATACATATAAGTGTTATAGTGTATTTAATTTTTATATGAAAATTTCAAACAACAAATTTTACACTCTTGTATTTAATATGATAATACAATCGATATAGATATACAGGAGGTTTTTGTGAATTAAGCAATTGTGTAGAACATTTTGTAAATGACAATAAAGCTGGAAAAATTTTAATATTTTAATATAGAATTAAAGTCTTTTATATAAGAGAACATTGACGTAAACAATTGACTTAACATAACCAAAAAGAAAATAATACAATGGGCACTGTTGCCAACTTTTTTCCAACAAATATCGCTAAAGCAGACAAGAACATAGCTAGAAAATAGCTAAGTTTCAAAATGCCTTGAAAATTTAGCGATAAATAGCTAAAAAATACATTTATTTTTAAGTTGTTTCATAAATTTTACGGTAATTTGTTAACTTCTTTCGTAATTCACAAATTTCCCTACAAATTTTATAAAATACCAAATAAAAGTAATACGTTAATAAAAGGCTTATTTTATTTAAAAAAAAGATATACATACTATAGGACTGCACAGATATACCTATTTTCATCAGTTTTGTTTGCGTTGGTTCTGTATGTACAGAAACATATGTTATTCACCGTTTCTGTTAATTCGGGACTTTCCCATTTAAAAATTGCTTCAAATTATAGAGTAAAAGTAGTGCTGACATACCTGCTGATTTTTGTATGGTTTTCGAGTACTACACTTTTTAAGTTAATAAAACATGCAGACATAGCATTTATTTAAAGCTTTATTTGAAGGATTAATAATATAAACGTATTTACTTATGTATGTATAAAAGCACTTATCAAGACGGATTTTAGGCTAGATGTGAGTACATTAGCTCATCTTTAAACCTGCATTGTTGTGGCTCTATTCAATTACCTTTTTTCTATAGTTGGCTTCATATACATATGTTCACCGCTTCTAAACAAGCTCAATTTTAAAACAAATTATGACGAACAAAAAATCGCTAGAATTCCCGCTAATAGCTAAATCATAATTTTCCCCGCAAAATGTGCTTAAAAATCGCTAGATTTAACGAGAAAATAGCTGAATTGGCAACAGTGACAATGGGTGCATTCATAAGACGTAGCTGCTGCGTAACCGTTGAATGTTTATCTTAGAAACGCTTAGTTGAGCAGTTCCGCTCCACTCAACAGTTGAGTAAGTTTCCATCATAAAGTTTTTTCGCTACCTATAGCCAACATGTTGTGCTCAGCCTGAACAACTGCTCGAATAGAGTTATGCCCTTTGTATACTTTATTAGGTAGCAGCAGAAAATATTTGTTAAATTTTACATTAGAAATGCGATAAAGTAACGAAATAAAGATATAAAATTAAATAATATCTATCAAGCCGTTTCTAAGACGTAGCTGTTGAGAGTAACATTCTCACCATCATCGTTTTTGAACTAGAAATGGAATTCATCGGAAATGGAAGAAGTTTACTTTGAGTTTGACGAATAAAACAATTATTTTGATTAAAAATTTCAACAATTTGCACGCGTTGCTTTGGTATAAGTCGATTCGTAATGAAATTTCAAAGCAAACTAAACAAATTGCAACTATCAGCTGTTAACTGGGTGCTCAAATAAAATAGTGATGCCAACTCAAATTTGTGACAATCTAAAAAAACGCGTTTTATATAATTTGTCTGAGTAGACTTAGGCTGTTATTGCCTGTAACAGCAGAAGTCTGCACTTGCTTAATATAAACGTATTTCTAAAACGCTAAAATAACTCATTGTCATTCAGGTTAGCATGTGGAGTTTTATCTAAATTTTTTTTCTTACATTGAAATTCATTAAGTAATTTGTATGCCTGCACCATTTTGCAGCAAGTTAAAATATTTAGAAAAATAAAAACTTTACCATACTTTATTAGCGCAAAACTTTGTTATATTAAATACTAGAGTTGCTTAAGAAAAAATCTTTTCCTTATTCCAATGAATTTTTCACAACAAAAGTTTGCTTGACTTTGTTTTTGTTGTTGTTTTTTTTTCATATTATGCAACATATGGTGGTAGCATAATTTCAAGTGATGGAATACATTAATATAATAAACTTTTTATGAAAACATATGGAATAATAAAATATTTTAAAAAGTATATACATACATATGTACGCATATGCACATTTGTATGTATGTAGTATGTGTATAAAATATTTCCTTAATAAACCACTTTAAATAGCATCACGTGCTACTTTTTTTGGACAGATTTCACTCGAAACATAAATCTTTATTTATATAAAGTATTTAGGGAAATCATGATGTATTTATACGAGTACGATACCCTTAACCCTTTTTTTCTGACAAGCATTAAAAGTTGTTGTTTTTTTAAATTTATTTATTTAAGCGTGTGCATGTGTAAATGTTTTTTTATGAAAGCAAAAACGTATAAATTTCTTATTTAGAATAAACAAAAAAATAAATTAAATAAAACAAAAAATAAACAACTTTCAAATCATTTTTATCATCATTTACTTAAAACAAGAGAGAGAGAGAGTGTAATGTATTGAAATGTTGCCTGTGACAGCTGTTCACGTGCAAACCATACACACACATGTTTTCATAAATGTTGGGGAAAACATACAAATGAAATGATGATGAACATTAACTATTTTATTTAGAAACAGAAATTTGTTTTATTTATTCTGAAAAAAAGAAGGCATTTGTTGATTTCATCTCAAATTACATTTTTAAATTAAAAACAAATAATTGTTGTTTGAGGCACAAGTATGCAGATATGTTTTTATATGTTGCACAGGTTATTTTTATGAAACCAGCAAACATTTCCCAGCGGCGCAAGTCACTGAGAAGTCTTATCGAAAAGATAAAGTTTAAAACCTTCTATATATATGTCGCTACATAAATATTTTCAAACTCTTATTGTACCAATTAGCAGTCTTACAGATGGACATATCTCGCCTATAATTCAATAAATTAAATATCTAAAGAAAATTTAAAACGAACTAACAATTCGTACCTTTTTATAGTACGTTTCCACTATGAGCAAAGCAAGTTGTTTTTCTCAGACCACTTTCAAATGTTTCCATTATATATATTTTGTATATTCGGTATGAATTTTATTATCAAGGCAGCAAACCTTATTGTTTAGATTAGTAAAATTTTTACTCAATTACATACATATGTATAAACAACTTATAAATACGAGGAAAGGGCTTTGTGCAATTGCTTGATAAATTGAATATTGAATATTAGTGACATCTTTTAGATACAATTAATTTTTTTGTTATATCAATTAAATAATTAATTTTTGTAACTACAATTAACGAAGTTATAAGTTAAAGGAACATCTGAAAAATATTTTCAATGAAATATATCAACAAATAGTTTGTTGAAATTGATTTATTTTTTTAACATTTATTTTTGTTAGATTTCAAAGTTATTTAAGTTAAAAATTTTATTGTTATATTATCAATGCGAATTGTTGTATTTCTGTACAAATTTTAATTAACATAGTTGTTATAATAACAATATATTTTTTATACACAATTCTTTGCTTGTCTGCGAAAAACACTGAATGTCTTTGGGTGGAGTTGAACCGGCAACCTCAGCTATAATAAGCTAACTTGCTTACCTCTCAGCTAAATAGCAACACTTAATTAGATACACAAATATTGAATACACACGAAACATGATATCTTGTTTTTTCTGCGCATTCCGTTATGATATAATTTAACAAATAATTTTGTTGAGTAATTTAATTGACTACAAAAATTTAAATTTGTTATATCAACAGCGATGATTGCTAATTTTTAAATTAAATGTTAAAAGTTTGTTTTGATGATCGCATTTAGATGGAATTTTTGTTGTGTGTTGTTGCTTTCAGTTTCAGCCAGCAACGCACTGTCATGTTTTAGAGGAAAACAACTTACTTGAGGTGTTTAGTTGATACCAAAAATGTATGGGAAAACATGTAGCAAAACATTGGTTTTGAGCAAAACAAGTTTTTTTGCTACAAAACACTTATGTGAAAACGTACTATTACGGATAGTAGAAACGTTATCAAGACCTTAAAACATCACTAAGTTTAATATCAAAGCATCCTTCAATGCACAAATCAGATCAAATCAATTCCCACAAAATAATAAGTTCCTCACTAACCAGCTGCTTTTTTTTGCTGGGATATTTGTATGAGTACGTATGCATAGGTATGTTTGCTTCCAACATGTGAATTTTCATAAAGTTTCTTTGAATCTAACACTACATGCATATGTAGTATGTAGTGTATTTTAATTAAAATAAGTGTTTCTAACGAACTATTATAAAAACCTTTCAATACAAGATAAACAAAATAGTGTTTAAATAATTTTCATTTAGATTAAATAATTGAGTGGAATACAGCGATATAGAAAGGAAAATTTTTAGTCCTAATTTACACTATGCAAGTCTTATTGCTAAGCTGATTAGTTTCATAGGAGAGAGGGACGAGAGGAAAAGAAACAGTCCTGTTCCCATTGTCTCTCCTTCCCACAAACTAATCAGCTTAGCAACAAGACTTTCATAGTGTAGAGATTCAAAAGTCATACAAATAAATTTCAAATTAAAATATAAATTTTTAAGTTAAAATTTATTTAATATTTAGTAACTTTAGGTATTTCATTAAACTCAGATTTTTACACAAGCTGTGGCTGCTTAAAATTTTTAATTCTTAATAAAACAGAATTTCAAAGAATCTTTGAAATTTTTAACAACGCAATGAATTTTTTTTAACTCTTAGATTTTTAGTTGTTATTTTATTTACTGATTTAATACAATTGGGGCCATTTGCACAACTTTTCGTTAGCTAAACTTAGGATTTTGTCTGCGCGATATATAACTTTGCATTATTTTAACTTCAATTTAATATTATAAATAATTATAATAATATTTAATGAATAAAATATAATAATAAATGAAGGTTTAATAGCGCAAAGTCATTTATCGGTCCTACAAAATCCCACCTTTAGCTAACGCTAAGTTTGAAAATGGCCCTTAAACTATTTTTTAAGCTTTAAGTCTGTATATATTTTTTATTTTTTTATTGCAATATTTAGTTGACTTCTTCCGAAAATCTCATTTATATTTTTTAATTTTAAATTTTTTCTTTCAATCACAAAGAGATATTTTTTTTGTTAACCGAAGCTTAGTGCAACATTTAAATACAAAATAAAAGTATAAAATGACCTAAAGCTTAAAAAAATATGTTAATTGTACATTATAAAAAGAGTTTAAAGAATTAAATAAAATAAATTTACTAAATTAATTTTATAAAATTTTTCATAAAATCTCATGATATCGAGACTTATTTTCGATTTAATGGTAAACTACAAAATTAAATTTTTCAGCAGAAGGTTTTTCTTAAATATTCAAATATGTTTTCGTATCTTAAAAGTTATCAACAATTTTGATTATTCTAAACTATGGGTGGGGCCCATAAAATTTTTAATTTCAATAAAAAAATTACATTTTCGATAACATGTCACTTACGATAAAATCGAAAAATACAAATAAAAATATAAAATTCATGGTCAAACTTAGTCTGTTCGATATTTTTTCCTAGAGTTTTTATTTTTAACCCACTTCAAAACAAGGAGAAGGTTATCAATTCGTCTATATATTTTATTTTAACTTGTTACTTCATAACTTGGTGCTAATTAGACTGATTTTATTTGTCTGAGAGGAAATAGCTTCCTTCTCATTGGTTTCATTGTAAAAAAAATGGCCAAGGACACGCCCACAAATTTCTTTATTTGATTTTATGATATCTAGCCTTATAAAATCGGAAAAAAGGCTGGTTTTAATGGCAGCGAAACCTAACAAACACCTTTGGTTCTTGTAATTACACAATTTTAAAAATAAAAAAATGGGCGGAGTTACGCCCATTAAAATTTTTATAATATTTTAAGTGGTTCTACTTTACCGATTTTTGCAAGACTAAACACACACCCTGATTTAAAAATGGGCGCAGGCACGCCCATTAAAATTTAATTTCATACCCCCAAAATTTTTTTCGAAAATGTTCTATCAGATCTTTGCATTGAAGTTGGTTTTCTGGTAGAAATATTTAATAAAAAATAATTAAGAAAACAATTATTAAAAATGCCGCTCTGCTTAAACTGATTTTAAAACTTTGTTCCAACCGTATTTAATAATAAACTTTTTATACAAACCCTGCAGGAGAACAAACTAGTGTCCAACTGGTATCTTACTAGTACAGAAACCACCACCACTAGTTCCCAACTGTAAACTTTTCTATAACATCTTAATGCTCAAATTTAAATTGAGTGTGTTTAGAAAATTACTAGTGCCATTGGTGCTAGTTTAGGACTAGTTTATTACCAGTTCTTTTGCAAAGCAAATTTCTATAAATTGCTGGTCTTATTCCTTTGTTACCGAGTTACAACTTCTAGTTAAAATTCGCAACTATTTATCAAAATTCAAAAATACAAAAGGTTAATTATAAATATTTGATCATAATTATTTTTAGGTGAACCTAAAACTTTAATAATTGTATAATACTAATTTTCGTACAGCGAAAGGACTCTGTTAGACAGTCAAAATTTATTTTGCAATGTGGTGCCTTGGAACTACTTCATATACTAGTACTCATCAAAACTAGTAATTTTATACAACAACTTTAACCCTCTTCGCACTAGTTCTTGCTGTTCTAGTAATTATACGCAGTAAAAAAAGAGACTCCAAAAAAGTCATGAAAATGTAGAGTTTGCGATGCGAAAGTAGTGAAAATTTCGATCCGATCTAATGATTTTTACATAGGGATGTCATTGGAAGAAGTTCTCTTTTTCGATGCCTGGTCACTGAATTGGAAGCGATATTACAAAAAATTCCTTTTTTTGTGTTCTATGATAATATTTTCATCTAGGAAAAATGGTAAATAGTTGCCTTTTTTAACAATTCGTTTCTTTTTATACGAATTTAAGCCCGAAACAGTGTTTTCGTATAAATTTAAGCAAATAACTTTTAAATTTTAGACTAAAATTAGTTCATAAATTTCTTTAAAAAAATAATTTTTTTTTAATTCTGGTGAGTATTTTCTAACACTATGGAGGAGTTACAAGGTTTTGTATGACTAAAGTAAGCTTCTACATGGTTTTTTGCTCACTCTCGGCAAATTAAAAATATCGATTTCTTGGAAGCAATGAAAATGTAGTTCCACTAGAATGACTTCCATTTTTTTCACTGGGTACTAGTAGCTTTTAGACAATTGAAGCCTATTCTCCTGCAGGGAAGTTATAGAAATACATACATATACAAAGAAACTCTCACACTTACATAGAAAATAAGAACATTCTAGTTAATTAAACATTTGCATAAGACTCACCGGACATTTGTTGGGCTTTTCGCCGCTGTGAACTCTCATGTGTATCAATAATTTGTAGCGGGCATTGAAGGGCTTATAGCGTCTGGGGCATTCATGCCAAAAGCAAGAAAAATCTTCTCCTCTTTTAACATCAACATGTTTCTTTTCAATATGAGCCACAAACTCCATTTGGTTGGGAAATATTTCATTGCAATCGGTCCAGCGACAAATCATGGGACCCTGTAACAAATCCATTTCTGCGGCAGTTATACTAAGCGTTTGAACAGTTGCCGTAGAGGAAGCATTCGAAGTTTGTGAAGTACAACGTTTTCTTCTTTGTTTAGTTGTTTTGGCTTTTTCCACTATGAAAACTTCATCGTTGTCTTCTTCACAGGCTTCAGTTTCAAGCGTATCAGGATGTACAGCTGTTTCAGCTGCTGTTGCAAATTGCAAGTTTGCTTCATCATCCTCGTCGGTATTGGTGGAGTTTTCATTGTTGCAATAATAGTGTTGATTGTCGTAACCATTTTGTGGGGTTTGTGGAGTTTGTGGGGTTTGTTTGCAGAATTCACTCATGATTTCATCATTTATTTCAACCAATTCATCAATGGTCCATATTATTTTATGTTCTCTATTGGGCTTGTCTAAATTTAATAAATTACAATTTTCAAAGTCATCCGCCAAAACATTGAAAGAATTTATATTTTGGCTGTAGGGTGTAGGGTTGTTGCTCAGTGTTTGTGTTGGTGGGCTATAGATATGAGTTCTTTGTTGGTTGTCATTATAATCGTTGAAGGAATAGGCAGTCAAGGGCTCATATTTGGGTGTACCAAAAGTGGACATCATGGAGGGCAGTTTGGTTTTAATATGAGTTTCTTGTTTTACGCTCGGCTCATAGTTGACTTGATAAGGAGGTGTAAAACCGGCATAACTGCTATTCATAATCTTTGGTGACTCTTGCTGCTGCTGCATGGAGTCACTTAAAGTCAAAGACATCCAAGGATCTAAGGGAGGTGAGGAGCAGGGTGATTGTTCCTTAGATTGGCAATTTATTTCATCATAATTGTAATATTGCATGTCTAGGTTTAAGCAATCGCTGGCATTGCCTTCAGCCGTGGTTGGAGTTTCCTGCATGGGTACAGTTGTCGCCACGGCTGCTTGGCTGTTGTAAGACATGGCAAAGCTATTGTGTTGCTGTGCAGGCTGTTGTGTTAACGAGGGTGTAAATGACATAAATGTGCTGGTGTGTGGTGAGTAAGGTGTTTGCGGTGTAAACGGAGTCTGGGCCATGACGGCCACACTATTGATATCTCCATATTGACAAGTTTCCGTTAAGCGTGCAATGTCTTCAGGCTCAAAACGAAAAACATCTTGTTGTGCTTGTTGTTCTTGAATTTGCATGGATTCACATTTAACCTCATCATCCGACAAATGACCATATTCTTGCTCCTCCCCACCAGGGTAACACAGGGAATGATGTTTGTTTAGCGCATCCACAGCCTCAATGCAGCCATAAATGGAATTTGGCGTTTCAACAGCTGCAAATGTTAATTGTGAAAAATCTGGAAAATGCACATCGGCAGCGGTAAAATCGTTATAATTACTGCCACTGTTGAATGATTTTAAATTGCAGAGAGAAGTGCGAAATTGTTCACTTATTGGTGTTGCACTCAATGGTGGCGACATTAAATTACAATTTTCCACTGTGGCTGCTGTAGCTGTTAGTTCTGGCATTATTGTTGTTCCTGTTAGTTCTGTAATTGTGGAGTAATTTTCCAGTTGTCCATTGCAATGCATAATTGAAGAGCTGGAAAATGGCGTGTAAGGTGGCGTAGAGGGCTCTGGCAAATTGTGGTACATGCAACTGTTTGCTGAGTGTTTTTGTATGGGAATGCTTAAATTTTGACTAGTCATCACTGTCGTATTCATTTTTAAAGTGGAAGACATTCTTTTAAGTAATATTTTTCTAGCAATATTTAATAATTCTTTAGCATTATTTTTTTTTTTTTGTTTTCTCTAATTTGTGTGCTTAGTCGCCTACATGCTTGTTTGTATCTAATTTTTAATTTCTTTTAACAACAATACTTAATATGTTGAACCACTTAAGCGTGTGTATAATGTCATTTAGCCACACTTTTTGCTATAATATATTCACTTTATTGTTGCATATATTTTTATTTTGAAATTAAATTTTCTTGGCCCATTTGCCAAAAAAAAAATAAATAATAATGTTTTACTTTTTGGTTTTTCTTGGGAAAACCCCATGTAATTTTATATATTTTGTCTAACAACGCACGGTTTTATTAAAAGATGCACGGATGCAAAATTTCAAATTCACGTCTTTTGTTTTTTTTTTCAATAATGTCTTTTATTTTTTTATTTTTGGACTTTATTTTACCGTTAAGTTCTCTAACGAGTTCTTTAGCGCACCACGTTCTGTTTTAGAATAAAACATTAAACTAAAAGATGTACATTATTTAAACACACGTCTAAGGATCATTTTTAATGTTCTCTATAGTAGAAGAAAATCATCGACTACAGTTCCTCCACACGGCAGCTGCTGCTGCTGCTGCTGCTAGTGCTGCTGTTGCTATTGCTGTTGATCGAGCGGCAGCGTCATCACAGTTTAAATTATTTTTATGTTGTTTATGCTAAATAGTCGCCTTTAATTTTCTCAGCCGCCACAGTAGCTGCTTACTTTATGGATTTTCCCTTTGTTATGTTGCACTGTCATATGCCTGCATGTATGTTTGTTTTACGTTGCACATGCACTTTCCCTTTCCTTGTGTGTGTTTTTTTAAAAAGTTTTTTTGGCTCTTGACTTTTTTATGGGCTGTTTCTTAAATTTTCTAATTATTTATTTTTTATTTTATGTTTCTATGTTTTTTTTAATTTATTAGTGGGTTTTTGTGTAGTTTGTTTTGTGTGTGTGTTATTGTTGTTGCAGTTGATATTGAGTGCAACTCATCAAAATTTTAGTGATTTTGTACAAAAGTTCATTTTGACTATTTCGTATCGGTGCTATATTGTATCTCGGATTTTTTTAGTTGACTTTTTTATGCCCAATGGGAATTTTTTGCTCCAAAAATAGTCCAACCACAAGCAGTACGACTCTGGGTATCAATGTCTCGGGTTCGCAAGTTTACTAAACAACTACAATTTTTTTGTATATTTATGTTTTTATTACGCTAACGTTATGATAATTATTTATAAACAACTAACACCAAAGTTAATTGTAAATATTCTGACATATAATTCGTTGAACGGAACAACTAGCTATTTTCGAAGGTCACTTCATTTTCATCATTTACGTTCTTTTGTATTTAGTCCACTGTGTGTGGTGTCTGGTAATGCAGATTTCTGCTTTATATACTCAGCAAATGGAATATGTGAATTGTTTTGATTTGTCGTATAATAATTTTCTGAAAGCTTTTCTTGTAGTTGTTCCGTTCTACTAAGTGTTTGACAGAAAATTTACAATTAGCTTTGGTGTTATTTGTTTACAAATAATTATGGCACATAATTTAGCTAAACAAGCTATAAAAGCTTTAGCCTAATAAAAACATAAATATAGAAACAAATGAAATGAACAAATGAATAAATAATAATAAAACTAAATAAAAAAAATAAAAAACTCTGTGACATGACCGTATAATTTATATAAATATTTGCTACTTTAAATCATATTTTAAATTTCATACTTTTTGAAAAAAATTTCATATGAAGCGTCTCCTTCACATGCAACGGAAATCGTTTATTTTTCCAATTGACCCTTGTGAAATAAGGAACAACAGCAGCAACAACAAATTCAACATCCACATCAACATCAACAATATAAATTAAACAACGTGTACTCGAACACTCGGTTTAGCTAAACAAATGACAGCAAGCGATCTTGGCACACATGGTACATGTGTTTTAGTTCCTTTTTTTCCTTCTTTCACTTTGAAACGCAAAAATAATTGTTTGTAAAATAATTGTAGTTGACGTTAACTTTTTTTTTCACTCTTTTTTTTATTGTTGTGGCTGTTGATGCAATGTATCTACTAAATAAATGTGTGTGTGAATATGTGAGTGTGTGTCGTTAATGCTGTCGAACTTTAGCACTATTTACTTTTTATATGTATTATTGCTGCAGATCCATTGCAGAGGCCATTTATGCAAATGCATAATGACAGTGTCATTAAAGGATTGATTCACTAGATTGTCATTAGATATAATGGAGTGAAGTGGATTGCAAATACGATTATTAAATGTAAAATAGTTTGGGAATAAAGATTTTATATGGGAACATTTCCTGAAGTCTGTCTTATTAATATCTCTTCACTCAATTATTGCACACACAAAAAAAATGATTTTGATATTTGAATACAAAAATCACTCAATAAAAAATTTATTAAATTTTCTTTGATGACGATTTTTGCATATTTAATAATACAGAAAAAAGTGTTCACCAATTAATATTTTCAATTAAGAATTTAATTATATTTATTAAATTTTTAATTGTATTAATTAATTTGACTGAAAAAATTTAATTGATATTATCAAATTGTTTATAGGGGAAAATTTAATTAATTTTTTATTTGATGCTACAAATTTTTTAATTAATATTACAAAATCATTCATATTACTTTTTTGTGTGAAGCCAACAGTCTATAAAAAAATTTAAAGAATAGGAAAATAGTTGTTGAGTAAAATTGTATTTCCAATGATAATTGCTGTTCTATGTATGGATGAATACAATATTTTTCAACAACTTCATAATGCTTGCTATTTTGAAAACTTGTAATTTTGAATTTTGTTGACTTCTTTTCAAATATTCAATATTGAAAAATTAAAAAAAAATTTAAGTAAAATTTCATCTCATCTTATAAGAATTGCAAATAAAAATTAATTTTACATATTGTATGCATATATGGGCGTTTCCACGAGAATGTCCACTTTTTATCGCCTGTAACAGCAAGCAATTAAGCTTGTATATAAGAACAATTTGACTCGATTTTTTTTAATTATTCCTAATGTCGAGCTGCGAACGATATCGCACGTGACATAAAGTTGACATTACTGTGGAAATTCTTTCATGCTCATTAAAGCGTTCTATCTTACAAGCAAAAAAAATACAAATTAAGTACGCCGTACACCTTCAAATAAAAAGTATTGCATATTATATTAAAAACGTTTTTTTGCCGAATGTAGAGGACGCCTTTTCAAGTATTCATTATATTTTTAGCATTTACCGTCGGATCTTAAAGTTTAATATACCAATGTTTTTGTGTTAAAGAGACAGAGGTTTAATTTTATAGGCCACTGACCTCAAGCACGCCGTCCTAGTATTGACCTGCCAGATCTAAGTTCCAACAACCCTAATAGTTTTCAAAAGAAGTATTTCCGCAATTGCAGTAGAATAGCTTCAAATATACATATATGTTTTTAATTTAATAAAATGCTTTAAATTTTTCGCCGCAATAAGGAATATTACTGTCACTGTCCTCTCTCTCTCTCTCTCTTTTGCTACTAGTATTTATTTTAGCCTTAAGTAACTGTTAGAATTGAGCTTTTTTTTATGACACAGTCAAAGTTTAGGTGCCATTCTGGTTTCTTTAATATAGCCAACCCTGCCTATTAATGAATTACTATGTTAACCCTACGTCTACACCCGATATATTTTAATCTTGAAAAATTTCAAATTCCATATCGAAAAAAGACCTAGCACAGAAAAAATTATTTTTCAATATAAACTTTGACTTTTGTTATGATATAAATATATTAAGTGTAGACGTAGGTTAAGACAATAAAAATAAGTTAATATTTTAAGAATTCAAGTTTTATATTTTGATCACACATTTTCCCAAAATTAATATTTTATTTGTTCAGTAAAATTTTAACTACTTCTTCACTGAAATTTATCATTGAAGGGTTAGTTAAATATTTGTTATCAAAGAATGACAAAAGTAAGCTTTAAAGTACTCTAAACAATAAACATTCAACAACTATGCTTATACACATTTTTGAATTATGAAGCAAAAAAACTATAACTAAAATTTATCACACATATGAGTAAAAAAGAGTAGGCAGACTATTAGTCGACCGTACATGCATATATACTTGGATATTTTATATTTTTAAACAGCCACACACACACCCCCACACATTTTCCATTTATTATTATTATATACACAATTGTATGTATATGGTGGCGAACGATAAATAAATATCCCGAGTATCAGCCAATTATTTTTGTCTATTAGTAAAAACATACTCAGACTGAAAGTATGAGAGAGAGAGAGAGAGCGTCAATGCATTTTAGTTTTTTGCAAAAACTGTCTAGAGATGTTCTTGTATGTCGGAATCGGCTATAGTCTTAGTGGTTGAGAGAAAATGTGTGAGCGTACGAATTGCTTGCGCTACAATTATGTTTATACGCAGTTATTAAAATTAAGCCTATTTACTTTTGTATATATGTTTATATATATTTTTTTTGTTTGAGTTCTCACTTTCATTCTCTGGTTCCTGTTAGCATTTCACTGCTTCTGATGCAGAATTAGTACCCCAAAAAAATATCTTGGTGTAACAAGAAGATTTATATAATTGAGAAAAAATACTTTTCAAACTCTGTGGCAATTTTTTTACACAAAAAAATTAAAGAATAGTTTAATGTGTAATATAAAAAATTTTGTATAAATATAGTAAAAAATACGAAGTATAAATGTACGTATATGAATATGTGTATTCCGCACTTTCAGCAGGCTTTACTTTTAGTTTGTACTCGCAGTTACTGCAAAAACAATTTATTAATATGGATGGAAAAAGTTAATGAACGCCAAAGTACACATGTGGCGAAATATGAAATAGCAAAATGTTATAAAATAAACAACAAACAAAACACTCTGCCACCAGCTCAGGCACCAACCCCACCACCACCACCACCATTACCACCAGGAACAAAAACAACAACATCAACACACACAAAAAAAGCATATTGCAAGAAAATAAGTTTTTGTGCTAAAAAATTATAGTGATATAAAGCAAAAAGTGCTGCAACAACAACAACAAAATTTAATATCAAAAGAAAAGAAATAAAATTCAGTAGTGCGTCGTTGTTGTTAAGAGGAGGATATTTTTAGTTTAATTTCAGCTCTTTTTATTGTTTTATGTTGTTGTTGCTTATCTCTGTCGCTTGATCCTAGTGTGTTGTTGTGTTAATGCAGAATATTGCATAGAAATGCAATGAAAAATAACACACATGACAATATGTTTTTAATTTGCAACAACACTTCTTGTTCAGCAACAGCTAGTTGTTGTTGGTATTTTTTTTTTACTTTTCATTTTCGTTGAACTTCACCGTATCACTCCAGAACTATTTTAATTTTAAACTCTTCATAGTATTATTAGGTATTTGCGCTTTTTTTTTGTGGGGACGTAGCAACGTTTTCCACCAAAAAGGATTTTCAATTTTATGGATTTTGTTTTTAATACAGAAGAAAATATTGCTGTTATTCTTGTTGTTGTCTTTTTTCAGAAAATTTCAATGCTGAATCATTGAAGGGGTTAAAATGCTTTTCCGTTAAAAATTGCATCAAAAAAAGAAGAACTTGCAACATAGCTTGATATTGCAGAGAAGTACAGTGGTTAGTATTTCATCATAGATATATAATTTTCTAAAAATTCTTACTTAGGTTTTTTATTGAAAAAAAATTGTTAAAATAAATTAATTAATTTTTCTAGTCTTTTAAAAAGTTTTAATAGTATAAAAATCTATTTAATTTTTTTTAAGTTTGAGGTCTCTTATTTTTATATAAATTAATTAATTTTAGTTGGATGTTTCGCCATTCCTTTGTGGGCTTCCTCCCCATATTTTTTTTAAAACAACTAAAATTACGTTTTTATTTAAATAAACAAGGGACTTCAAGCTTAAGTAGTTATATAAACTTTTGTAATAGGTTTGTTCATTAACAAAAATTTTTTTACAAATTTGTAACAATTGTGTTCATTAATTCAAAAAGTTTTCAAGGAGGGAGCTTGAAAAGAGAGAACAAAATTTAAACAAAAAATTTCCTACAAATTATTTCTAGTAAAATTTTTACTTGCAAGAATTATCCAAAGAACTTTTCTATATTTTGTTTTAAAATTTATTATTTGAAAAATAGCTGAAAAAGGAAAAAGAAAATTGTGCATTTCTTTATTTAAAATAATATGTATGCGTAAGTAAAAATAAAGCCTTTTGTTTTTCTTTCATTAAGCCACATACCGCAGCAGCCACACGTTCTATAAATCACTTTCAATTTCATTAGACATACTGTGTGTCAAAATTCCTTGAAATTGATAGCTTTGGCACAAATTTCTAATCAATTTCATTTCTTAAATGCCACCGACGAAGAAACAACTCAAATTTGTACCTTCAATCAATGTGTGCTTTGCTTTTCTAGTTGCCATACAAGTGAAAAAGAGAATTTGAAAGCAAGCCAGTTTTCAATTTAAAAAGTTTGATTGCATCAGTGAAAAAAGTGCGAGTGTATTGCAAATTGAATGAAATTGAAAGGCAAAAATTATAGTAAATTAAATTTTATTGTCAAAAAATTTTGTTTGTTTATGATCAGAGATGGAAAGCGGAATTTTTTTATGAATTTATGAATTTTTGTACTTTTTAAAGCTATTTCTACTAAATCACTATTTAATTTTTTAAGTGGCCGTAGTCACTCCCATTAAATTTTTAAATAATTTTCTATACATTTTTAATCAACCAATGTCTACGAATTTTTAATACACTTTAAGCTCTTTTAAAAAACTTAACATTGTATTTATAAAACCGGGTGCGGCAAACTTAAAATACTGTGTAAGTCTACTTAACCGATTTCACCAACTAATTCTTACTAATATTATAAATGTGAAAGTGAATTTGTTTGCTACGCTTTCACGCGCGAACCACTTAGCTGATTTTGAAACTTGTTTCACCAAAAGAAACATAGATTACCAGAATCAAAAATAGATTATTTTTTATCTGGTTCGTAACCGGTTTTTTGTATTTGGTACGGGTTTTCAAACCATTAAAAAGATTTTGAAAATTCTTTCACCAATGTAAAGCAACACTACTATCGGCAAACATCGCCTCTTTTTGTCCGAGTCAGAACCGGATTTTTACATTTAGTTCGGATTTTTTCCGGAAAAAACACATATTTTGGCTAGTTAGGGGGATTTTCGTTTCGGGCTTGATTGCGTAAACCGTTTTAAAATAAGTTTTTTTGTCGGTTTCTATCGTTTTTTAGCATTAACAGTGAGTAAAATATAACAAAACATTCATAAATTTTAACTATAGATGCAACAAAAATATATACATATAATAATCTTGCAAATTTTATTTTGTTACCATAATATTGTCATTTAAATCTTTAGGCAACCTGATAACTTGGCAAAATATTTTAATTTCACTTGTAGGAAAGAATTATACGTATTGATCAAGGATTCATTTCTTAGGATCTTATTAAAGAACTAAATAATGTGGTGTTCTAAAGAAGGCAAAAGAAATTAAAATAGACTTTTGCTGGGGAAAACGCGGCCACCACACTTTTCGTGAGCATCTTGTCTATTTACTTGCTCAGAGATTACTTGTTAACATCAGCTATTTAACAACAATTTTCAATCTAATAGAATATGAGAAGTGGTTTAATTATTACAATCATTGATTAAACGTCATGTTGATAGATTTATTAAATCTTTCGTTAATTAAAAATTCATTATAGTTTAATTTAAAAAAATAAATATATATCTGTATCTTACTTTTTATATCCTTCACCAAAAATTATAAGGATAAATTAAGGCTTGTCCATTCCGTGTGTACAACATTAATTGCCAACCCTAAAATGATGACAAAATAACATTAAAACACTGAAAACAAATTGTCCTGCAATAAACACTCGTAATTGAAAAAAACCAAAAATCAATTAAAAATTTAAATTTAAATTTAATTTAATGAAAATTAATGAAATAGTTTAAAAACTTATTTAAATTAAAATTTAAACAGACTCAATAAAATTTTGAATTAATTTTGGGTTTTGCTTTGTAATTAAATGTGTTTATTTCAGCTCAAGTTGTTTTTTTTTTTGTAGAAAGATAAAATTTTTCAAAATATGCTCATTTGCAACAATAATGTAAATAAATTAATAATAAATAATAAATTAATTTTTTACTCAATAATGCCGAACTAATCTTTATATTATTGTTCATATCGTATTAAAATTTCATTAAAAAAAATTTTATACTCAAATCTGAAGAGAAAAATTAAATTTTCTTTTTCCATTACAATGGATGTAAAGTGAAAACTTTAATCTAATTTGCATTCTTGAATTATGACATTGTTGTAATAAATAAGCAATATGTATAGCAGATTATTTCCTACTGAACCACTGTGCTTGTGTTTATAAATGGAGTTCTTGTATTTTGCATAGAATTCACAACATAGAGGATATTTATTTCGGATGTATGAGTCAGGTGTTGGAAAATTTTAATACACTGCTTGTTGTTTTTCCTTAACTTTTTTTCTTTTTTTTTTACTTCTTCTCCATAAACACTACACTGTTCTTGTGGCTTTATTGAATTTTCTGCGTAAATAAGAGCGTGTGTAAAATGGTCATATAATACGTTTATATGACTGTACGAATATGTGCTTAAGTGTTAATTTTTTTGTATACGTATGTACTACATACAAACAATTATATTTCTTGTTTTTATTTCTTTCATTTTTTTTTGGCAAACACTTAAATTTGGCGTACGTCTGCCTTAAGTATCACTTTTGTATGGCAACGTGTCATGGCAGGCAACTTAATTCAGAAAAACATTTAACAGTAGCAACTCAAATCTACGTTTTTATATATATATATATATAAACATGATGCTGTTTTGGCCACGCGCCCAACTTATAGTGACGCTTTTCCGTTTTTGCGAAAAATTTTGTTTTCATTTTGTGAATCTGTTTTGTTGTTGTAAGCATGCTTTTCTTGCCACAACATTTCGTTTTTTAGTTATTTTTTCTTTCGCCTCGTTTGAGTGCAGTTGTTGGTGTGTTTCACGACAAGTTACATCATTGTTAAAATTAGTAAACACACAATTTAGTTTCATGTATTATTTTGTCTTTTTCTGAATTTTGATTTTGATTTTTTTTTTTAGTTTTCACTCTTGCGTTTCAGTTAAGATCGCCAACATCCAACAGCAGCCTCACTATTATAGTATTATTTTTTTTATCATCATCATTTAAATTTTCCTTAGCATCAACAACAATGTCATCATGTTTAAATAAAAAAGAAATACTCATCCATTGACTAAATTTCCGAAATATGAGATTAAGTACCCATTTGAAATAGAAATAAATAAAATCGATATTTACAATAAAGTTGAATCTTGTAATAAAGTGTGGACCAATACAGGGATATAAACATTTGAAAATAATTTCAGGCATATCGTGCCACAACCGCCAAAAAAAAACAAACTTAAGCAACATAATTTCAGAACCCCATCTTTTAATGAAAATCGACTAGCTGTGATCTTAAGTAATTGATTTTCATCAAAAACGAGGTTTAATAATTATATCGCTTAAGCTTTTTTGGCGGTTATGACTCCAAATGGCCACCGCAGCTTGCTTTTCCTGACGAAATGTATTTTCGAGAATGTTTGGCCGTATGTCTTGGCCTCCAACTTAACAATTATTGCTGATTTATCAGCCTAATCCAGTGACTTCTCATGTCCCCACAGGATATAATCAAGAGGCATTAAATCACATGACCTTTGAACGACCAATTGACAGCCTCATATCTCGAAATCAACTTATCGCCAAATTTTAGTTTCAATGAGTCAATGGTTTTGTTTGCCGACTGGCACATAGCACCGTCAAACAAAAAATTATTGATCATGGTGCTGTAACGATCTAGATTGATGGTAAGGTGAACTACGGCCTCATTTTTGAAAACCACGTAACTTCAAATTTTAAAATTTTAAAGGGTAGAGAAAAAACTAAATAAAATTATTCAAGTAACACAAGGTAAAGTTATTTATTTTAATTTTGAGGATGACGTTGGCTGAAGTAGTTAGAATGTTGACTACAATACGGAAGGTCCCGTATTCGAGCCCGGTATCGAACAGTCATTCAATAACAACACCATGCATTTTTCTGATGTTTATTAGTGTCCCTTTATGTCAGTTTTTGTAAGTTAGTTCAAGTGATGAAGGCACAGACGCTAAACTTTACCTACTACAGCGACCCTCCCTTTCTCTTTGGTATTGTGTAGCAAAATTTTTCAAGAAGTTAAATAATTAATAAAATGGCTACTGAGGACAGCTTGGAAAATTTAATTTTATCACAGGAGCGGCAACGCTGCCTTAAAATGAATAAAAATGTGGAAAAAAGCAGAATTATAAAATAATGAAGCTTTCCTCTATCTCTTCCTTCACCACCTGTCTTCTCTATCACTATCCCTTTCCCCGGACTTTTTCCGACTTATTTCTCAAAATTGATTTTAAAAATCGCCAAAAGTTGCCATAATCAATTTTCTGTAGTTTTAAATATTTTATTATACATAGTTTTCATATAACGCTTTTTAATATAATTTTTTAAAAATAATCTTAAAAAATGTAACAGAAAATTGCCAAAAGTAGAAACAAAATCGCCAAAAATTATTTCTTGTAAAATTTTATTCATCCAAATTAGAGTTTCTACGCGGGGAAAAAACACCAGGAATTCCCGGGAATTATTTATTTACAAATCACAGGAATTTTTGGGACTTGATAGAGAGGGTTCTTAGATATGATTAAAAATCGGTCCAGCCGTGTAAAAGATATCGCATTTTTTCTAGATATGTTCGGGGGTTTTAAAACTTTTAGTCTATGTTATTTAACATTGCTGTTCATTGTTTTATTACTTTAAATTTTTAACCCGGTAGCGATGCATAATATTAGCATGGAAGCAGATTTAATAGAGGTTTTGAGGTGACTCAAATAACTTCAAGCCTTACGAAATAATTTCAACCTAAAAAGTCCTTATAAGAAATAGTTTCTAGATTGACAGATCTAGATTGGATTTCCATACCTGCCATAACTTAAAGCATATGAATTTAATTGTTTTGTTTTTTTTTTAAATTGTTGTTCATGAAGTGAACGAATAAAGTTGTTTTATTCTTAGTTTAAATTTTTTATGTTTTTTCATAAAATTATATCTTTTATTGAGGTCATTTTACTAAGTTCATATGTTTTTGAAACTCCCAGGAATAGAACATTTATTTTCTCGATTCCCGGGAATTATAAAGTGTGGGAAACAAACTAGAAACCCTTATCCAAAAACGCATTCAATACTAAAATTAATATAATTTAATTTTTTTTAATTTTTGTGGACGAGTAGGATTTATTTTATAAAATACTCCTTCGACAAACTAATTTTCTGAATAACAAAAATTTTAAAGTTAAATTTTGTTAAAAAAAAAACCAAAAATTTAGACGACAAACAAATGGAAAAAAGCTACGCTTGAGTTTGAATTTTTTGTTAGTTATGTGGCTTTGTATTTCTACTGACGATATTCAAACAAGTTTTGAGAAAATGCAACCCTGGTTTGATGAAAAATATTCACTAGATCAGGGTTGTACTTATTTCAAAAGTCGTACGATTATGAAAGCTTTAAGTAACATGGCGACTTAAAATTTAAAAACACATGTTTTATAAGGTTGTCAATTTTCACCAAAGCGACTATTTATAAAATACTGCCGCCATCTATAAGTCCTTTACAGTCTTAAGGTTTCCAACGTATATGCAGGCAGACATACTTATGCTTTTTAATTTGTGTATTTTTGAAAATTACGATCTACATATGTATGTATATGCTTCATTTGTTAAACCGCGTCTTTATAAGAAGTAGTTAATCATAAATAAATCAAACCCAAAAGGAAAATTACCCGAACAAGCCCAAAATTATGTTTTTCGGATAAAATCCGTACAAAATATAAAAAACCGGTTCGGAACCGTATAAGAAATATCACGTATATGACGCTGGTAATCTACATAGCTTTACATTGGTGAAAGAATTTTCAAAATCGGTATAGCGTTACAAACAAACAAACAAAAAAACTCACTCTCACATTTATAACATTAGTTAGGATATAGATTTTTTTAATAAATGTAAATTAATTATTATGTATAAATATGTATAAGAAAAATCTTTAATAACGCCGTAAAAAACCCACATGCGCACCGTGGTAAAAAGCAATATTTTTTAAATATCTTTGAAACACAAAACAAACACCTCCTTATGAAATTTTTAACCATACATAAACGTTCAACATATATAGTACATATGTATGTATGTGCATAACTTTGTATGCATGTGTGTACACATCAAACAATTTGTTTCAAAATGTACTTAAAACACTTTAATCCTATTCTACATTATTGTGGGCATAATCTTAAAAAAAAATGTCATAAAATTAATCAACAATTTAATTAAAACCATAAAAATTTCCATTTAACAACTTGTTTAAAACACATTTATCAATATCAAATTATACGCACACGCACACACTTGCAATCATGAACGAATTGTAATAAATGAAAATTTCCCCCAAATACAAAAACAAACCGGGAAAAAAGTAACAACAAAAAAATAACAATAATTGCATTAACATTGAGCGAACAATAACAACAAGAGCAAGTAAAATACACACACACACACACATACACACATGCATACGCGCGCACATGAAGTCTCTTCAAACATCATTCGCACCTAATAATCATATTGTTTACATTATAACTACATGACATATCTACTCCCCCGCCCTCTCTAACAACGTTTTAAAGCATTTGTTCACGGCATTTATATAAATTTTCTCAGGACCAATTTTTATCTTAACGATTATTAACGTTTTTCTAGTGATATTTTCTACTAGGGGATGATGTGTTTATGTCTACTTAGAAGACAGTTTTATACACGCAATTTTTCAAAATTTCAATGACAAATTTCTATTCGATAAGTATAGAAAGCAATTATAAAGAGAAATTTTTAGATTTGATTGAACTGTAGTGAATTTTTAATCAGAAATAATTTCTTATTCGGGCTTAAGTTTAGTAATTTCAATTTCTTATTGAATGAAGTATTTTTATTAATTAATGCTTCTAAAGAAGAGATGAAAAATTAAACTAGATTTGTATTACCTGAGGCTAATACCAATATCTTTCTATACAGCCACGCACTTCATCAGCACCCGAGTCTATCTACTTGGGTGGAGTTTGTTATTAACATCAGCTATTTAACGTAAATTTGTAATGAAATGGAATATGAGAAATGATTGTTGTGTACACTGAACTTAAGCCCGAACAAGAAATTATTTCTGGTCAGCAATTAAAAAGTTAAAAATCCTTTATTGGGTATTGGAAATAAATTAAATAATAAAACAAGTATTAAAAAAATCAAATAACCCGACCGCGACCAACTTTGAACCTTTAAATTTCCTAAGTGGTCATTCGAAATAAAAAATTATAACAGAAACCGAAAGAGGATTTTAAAATACCTATCGCCGACTTTTTATTTTTTCGTATTTACAAAATGGCGTCTGTTGGCCGCCATATTGAATTTTGATAGTTGACATATCTTTAGTGACACTTCCGGGATTAAGACAAATGGATTGACGTAAGAGTCAAGAAAATCCGTCCACGCATTCGGTTTATATAGTTACGCAAATACATACATAGACTGATAAACACAATGCCCTTCTTTGCGTTGCACAGTCGGCTAAGAAGCACACGCAGTCTGAAGAAATGCGTTTACTTCTTTAGTCTTATTCTTAATCACACATCTGTGCTAAAGGCCTTGGCATGCAGGTGCATAATTGGATACCGCCAAGAACAACAATAATAATTTTCCATTTCCATTTTCCTATAATGCTTCTAACCGAAAATTCTTTCGTATTGCAAGGTATAAACGATGGTACAACACACATCTCATAGCGACGCACAGTGGTGTAAAATAAAAATAAAAAGTGGAAATAGCCATGGAACCTCTAAAATATTAAGAGGATTTGCCTGTAAATAAAAATTATTGTAAAGGGGAAGTCAAGTTTTCCGCATGATTTCCTATGAAGTCTGTAGAGGTAGTCTGTGTGGAAAACATAATGCTGCGGCCAGGAACTTTTTTAAATTCTGGCCGATTTTTAAAGTCTTAAAAAATTTAAATATCATTAGATAAGACAAAAAAAATATAAGGGTTGTTGTTTTTGTTTCTTTTATAGGTAAATAGTGCGTTTACATTTGAGCAAAATCTAGTGCTTACGAGATTTAGGGCAAAATACAGTATGATTTTCTATACTAAAATATAATATAACTCTGTTTTTAGGGTTCCGTACACCAAAGGTGAAAAAAGCAACCCTATTGTTTTCGCTACGCTGTCCGCCTGTCCGTCACACGCTATTTTCTCAGGAACCGTAAGAGCTACGGATCTGAAATTTGGACAGAGCATGTAGAACCTTGGCCGCTACAACAGCAAATACATGAGAATTAAAAATTAAGGGGTGCTTCAAAACGAGCAACGAAAAATTTTAAAATCCCATGTAATATACATACAATTGTATGTACATATGTACTTATGTATATTGACAGTTGAAATTTGTAAAATTAGTGTATTTTTATATAGACCGCAACAATTAATACTAAAATTTATAAAAACTTAAATTAAAGGGTGCTCCATCAGTTAATGCAATTTTGACCATGTAATTTTGACAACTTGTTATATCTTGGAAATCGTATGAGGTAAACTCTTGAAATTTCCAAAAACCGTAAAACAAAAAAATCCGAAAATTATGAAATCGCCAAACCAAAAAAAAAATTGTCAATAGATTCAAAAAAATCGCCAAAACGAAGAAAATTGCCTAAATTCAAAAAAATTTCTAACACTAAAATAAGTCGCGAAATTCGAAAAAAATCGTCTAAATGAAAAAAAATCGCCAATATAAGATAAAGCGCCAAATACCGAAAAAAATCGCCAAAATGCGAAAAAGGCGCTAATATTAAAATAATTATTAATATGAAAAAAAAATCGATTTTTAAAATCGTCAAAATTAAAAAAAATCGTCAAAATGAGCAAAATGGTGTCAAAACTAAAAAAGCACCTCTATGAAAAAAAGTCGCCAAAGAAATGCCAAAAACCGAAAAAAATCTTCAAAGCGAGAAAAAGAGTGTCAAAACTAAAAAAAAATTCCAAAATTAACAAAAAAAATCCAAAAACCGAAAAAATCGTCAGAACCAAAAAAAAATCGACTATTTGAAAAAAATCGCCAAAATTAAATAAATTACCAAAAGAAAAATAATCGCAAAAATTAAAAAAACGTCAAAAGCGAAAAAAAAATGCAAAAACTATTTTTTATATAGGCTACAGTTCGTATTTAATTACATATCTCGTATCCGTACAGAACACTGAATTTATTTATTTTAAATTTGTACAAAAAAGTCAGCCGGCGTACTTAAAGAGAGTGTGAATTCGCTGCATTGCAGTTACTTGGTTGTAGTTTTAAAAAATTTTCAGTTAATGGGTTTTCTTTTGGATAAAAAATCTTGAACAAATTTCAAAAAACTTTATGAAAACGGTATAGATTTGCACGAAGACTTTAGTCTAAATCTGCTAGATTTTGTGTTGCTGTAATGCCCTTTAGCGATATTTTATTCATGTTTAAAATAATTTTATCGAATTTTTTTTTATTAATTTATTTTATTAAGCGTCTACCAGTAAAAATTGCCATATTAAAACTCGAATTTCAAGAAGAAAATTTTTATACCCATAAATAAATTAGTTAGTTATTGCTTACCCAGCAAAAATAAATTTGGCGTAAGTAAGCACTAAGACAAAAGAAGCGGTTCAGAGATGCAGAAAAGCACAAAGTGCATAGGGTATGCAATAATGTAAGCTAATGGCGAAATTTAACACAAACACTACTAAATTGTTTGGCTGTTTATAATCAAATTCTTTTATTTATTATTTATTTATTCTCGCTTACCTGGATACACATTTTAATACGAATTAGAGACCTGCGTAAGCAGACTTGAAATATAAATACGTCTTGTTTTTTGAGCTGAAGGTGCATGTGTGAAAAAGTAGAATCAAGGTTTACTTTCTACTTTTGTATCTGTCGCATGCATCTTGAAAAAAGTTCACCTAACTTTCAAGCAAAAAGTTAGTGTGGTGAATTTAAATTTTATCTTTTTCTTGCATTAAAACAGTTTTTAGTAAAAGAACCTGCTTTCGTAATAAAGTTTACAACTACATATGTATATTCAAGACTTAAATACATTAATATAAATTTTTAACATAGTTCTTTCATGAACAAAATTTGCATTAACTAATCAATTAATTTTGTGTACTGACTGTCACCTCACTTGTGTTTATTATTTTTTAAGAAAGTGCAATGGAAAAGAATCTCATTACAGCTGTGAAATTTTGTGCCATTTGGTACTTTTTGCGTGGTTTCCTTCAAGTTCTTCTTCTCCACAAGACTCCCGAGCACCTATTGGTATCGTACTTTTAAATTTCTTCCACGTATCTTGTTGATCTAGGTTAGGTTGTGGTTCGTTAATAACCTTATTATACTCTTTCTTGAAATATTCCCTGCGTATTTTCTTTGATTTTTTAGATCTATATTTTTTCCTTGAATTAAATTTTCGTTTCAAACTAAATTTCAACCCATCACAAAAATAGCTTAATTATATGAGCAAAACAATTATTTTTGTTTTGAAAGACTAGCAATTCTATAATATTTATATTCTCCCAATTCTAAGTAAGACTGACAAAGAATCTATGTCATTGCTATATAAAAGAATATCTTACCAAAATACTAAAATTTATTTTGCCATTAATCTTTCTCAACCAAAACATAATATTCTACATATTCGTACATCTAAATTTGTTATATTATTTTAATAAAAGTGTCATCTTCCAGTCATGGTATTTTTCTGGGAATTGTTTATAGAAAATGTGAAGAGGTGTTTATATTGTAGGCATTATAAATTTTATAATATAAACATTTATATGAGTAAATATTCATACATACAAATGTACATTAATAAATCGTATGAATTTGTTGGACTTTTATTAAAAATATATGAACTTAAAGTGTGTTTGAATTTTTGCATGTAGGATGAAAAATTTAATATATAATTTCTGAGACATTCATTTAAAATTTATTTTAAATTGCAATTATTAAATATAATATACAATATATAAAATAAACTAACTAAATAATTCTATATTTCTGTCTTCTTTTTATATTATTTATTATTGTAAATGATAGGAAATTTTAATTTATTAAAACGAGTTGAAACTAGAATATGTCAGTCTTGCTCTATTAAAATTTCACTTTACAGAAAATGAACTATGTACCGAATTTTTTCCAACAATTTAGCCATACGTATGGGCTGTTTGTTCTGCGACAAATTAAGTCTGAAGTCTATGGCAGTGCACTTCGCATATATTCTCTAAAACTGTGCCACAAAAAACAAAAATCGCAAGCGTTGTTTCTACGTCTCATGAATATTATTGATGATTAAATGTGAGAGGGCAAGTACATGTGAGAAACCATGTCCATGTTCAAACGGACCCCAATGCTTTAAAGCCATATACAAAATGTGCAAACTTTTATAAAGAGCTTATTGTGCTTTCACACCGACGAGAGTACAACATCCCCAACAACAACAACACAACAGACAGAAATGCTTGCTCTTACTTTACAAAGAAACAAGAATAAATTTAAGAGCTTTCAAAGCTTTCTACCTCAAATGCAAATATCAATGTATGTGTTTTTGGACGTAGCTGGCTTAGATCATAACTCCACATAGAAAAAATGTTGTTGGAAATTAAAAGAAGACTAATGTAAATTTATAGATGGTAAAATGGAGCTTTCAATACAAAAAAGCTTTCAACAGATTGTAATACGATGAATCAAAACAATTCACATATGACATTTGTTATAAAAATCTGAATATATATAGAGAAGAAATCTACATCAACTCACAGTGGACCAAACATAAACTCCGCTATTGATGAAGGTGCTGCGACCTTGAAAAACAGCTAGTTGTTCCGTTCTACTAGTGTTTGTCAGAATATTTAAAATTAGCGTTGGCAATTATTTCTTAAATGCAACCAGGCCACTGTTGTTTATTGACCTTCGAGAGTTTTACGTCTCGCTCGCACTGGTTGACTGATCTGCCACGGACTACTGTATAATCTTGGGGGTTTTTTGTGTAATTTCCTTAACAACCACGTTGCTACTTCCTATGTGAAGGTCGTGTACAGTCAGTCACAAAAACATTTTTAAGAATACTCTTAATAACATCATGAACATATAGTCTTCGTCACCTGTCCATTTTTGTGCAACCATATGCTGCAAATTTACTTTGTAGAATATGTCCAATAAATAAATAAATAAATAGAGATATATATGTATATAAACAATTTTTAACTTTCATCAAAGAAATTAATTGATTAAAAGTTTAATTAAAATGTTAATTTAGCCAATTTAGTTTAAAAAACTAATTAATTAAAACGTTTGATTGACCCGATTTAACTTTTAACGGGCCTTTTTTTACCTAAACATTTTTATTGGAGACAATTTTTTTCTTGACAAAATGAACTCAAATTTCCTCATGCATATCGTTACCTTAATATAGAAACGCATATTTTAATAGATAAGCCTCTAATCTAGCAATTTATGCAAAAAGCTGAATTCGAAAAGAAATAATGAGTTAGTAATGAATGCGTTTCTACATTAAGGTAACGATATATACCTTTCATAACCTGCTTTGAGCAGGTTGTTTTGACTAACTAAATCAAAACTATTTTAAAATGCTTCAATAAAAATTATTTTCGTTATATAAAATCTTTTTCATTTTGAATACCATAAAATGTCATATTAAATTTTCTACACTTGTTAACTATAATTACCCAAAATTAAACTAATTTAAACCCACTTTAATTTCCAAAAACACTCCAGTTTGTTTTTTTACAAAACTGATAGTATAAAAGTCAAAAGAAAAAGGTCAAGGTATATATTTAAATTCAAAGTCCCACACATGTATGTATATGAAATGACACTTGAAAACCATAAAATGCCAACATTATTTTTTATGTTACACAAAATTGTAAGAAAAATCCTTAAAAAAATTAAAAACAGCTGTCAGAACAAATTTAAATTGCAGTTGCATAAATGCTAAAATAACAAACAAATAAAAAAAAACAATGCACTCTACCACAAGTTGACTAAATAAATGAGCAACTTGTAAATATTTTTATGTGCATAGAATTTTTATAAAAATAGCCCATGACTAGAGGGACTTTTACTTTTTTATTTATTTAATTTTATTTTTTCCTTTTGCTTTGGTTACTCTTTAAAAACACTTGGAAGGCAAAAAAAAAACGCACTTTTCTTTTTGGTAGAGTGTTAATGAAGTATTTTTTTTTGTTTAATTTTATTTCATTTAAGTTCAAGTGTAGTCGGTCAAGAGTAATTTTGGGACAACCTACACATGATTTGATTGTGACATGTCTGTGGCAAAAAAAAACTACATATTTTTAATTAAAAGGGTGTTACATTATGTTTATACTCCTTATGTAGTATATATGTATGTATGTATGTGTGTGTTTAATAAAATTTTCTAAATTATATGTAGCAATAATTACACCTAGAAATATACTTAATAAAGAATATAAGTTATATCCACTTTAGCGCAACACGCTTTACTGAAAAAAAATCTGATTGCTGTAAGCGATACAAATCGCCGCACTCATTTTAAACTCAGCTAGTATTATTCACTTCGCTTTATCGAAACATCGGTTTACTGAAAATATCGTATTACTGAAAACCAAAAGCAAGCCCACAACTACGTTTTGTATGAAAGTTACTTCGGTTTAGTGAAAAAATAAACAATGAACAATTTATTACACCTGTATGTGCTCCAGCATCCGATGTTTTGGAAATGAACTAGTTCGAATTTCTTTGAGAAAAATGTAAGTTTCGTTGTTCAAAAGTGAACATTGACATATGCAATCGTTTGAAAAGAAATAAGGAGTGAAACTGCGGAGATTCCTTAAATGTACTAAATTAGTCATTGATGTACTATTGTACTTTCCGAGTTTAAATAGTACCAAAAAAGGTACAATTGTACCAACTTTGCCATCCCTGCTTCATACTCTTCACTTTTTATTAGAGTAGATGTTAGAAGTCGTGAATTCGTATATAAATTTGACTGTGTTAGCAATACAACATCTCCATACTATTCAACGAACGAAAACCTGGTCAGATTTAGTCATACCCCAGCTGAAAAATAAACTGCGTTATACAAGTAGACTAATATAAATTTTTAATAATTTTTCTAGATTCATAGATTTTTTGGAATTAAATTTTAGTTCCTTAAAAATTAATATTGAAGAATTATATTTTGACGTTTGGGGGTCTAATTGGTGATTTTAGCAGCAGCTGAGGCCAAATATTAAAAGACATATAACATTTATTGTTTTCAAAGACACAAAGAATAATTTTCAGCAACTAAAAAGTTCTATTTGGCGAGAAATCGATTTTGACATACTGATAAATATAATGATTTCATATATTAATTGCATTTGGGACCATTGTGCAGAGCAGCAACAGATATATGAAATATTTCTGGTAACACGAACCTCTAGATTAACAGCTGAAATATTATGTATAATAATAAAATTTTTTAAGGCATTTATTTTTATATTTAAAATTTTCCTTCACGATACTTGTATACCAGCTACCGCATTTACACCATGAAAGTTTGTATGAATTTTTTTTTACAATATTTATTTAATTTTTTTTATCTGATTTACTTCTCTATCTTGCTTTTGAAAAATAAAATAATGTTTTCTTGAACTATATTCATAAAAACTTTCTCAATTTAAATTCAGTCTATGCCTCTAATAAATAAATAGGGTGCATGTAGTAAGTTTCAATTGTGCTACAAATTGCACGCACTTTGTACCACTTTTATTTAATTTTTCGTATATTTTATTTCACTTTTCAAGCCAGAGAGAGAATCAACAGTTTATTGAAAGCAAAAAATACATCAAGCGACTATAATTCTTTCATACATGGCCCAGTCATCAAGATAAAACAAATTTGGTATACAAGTTGTAAACCAAAAATTATTATCTCTTTAAAAGATACAATAAACATATTTTTGAAAGTTTGCCAAATTTTTTTTCGGCCGCGGCAAAAGCAAAAACAAAGTAAAAGAAAACTTAACACCGAAAACAAATTAGACTGCAAAAAAAAGTTGTTGAGTTGTGTGTTGAGTTTTTCGTTTTTTTTTTTTGCTGTTCTATAGCGATTAAGAAGGCTGCTTAAGTGGTATCGTAGTATTCTTAAAATGTTTACATGTGTAAACAGTGTGTTTCTTTTTTTCTACTTTTTATAAAGCTAAACAAATAAATAATGCGCCAAGACCACCCCAACAGTAGGGGTCAATGTGAGAAGCAATACTTCTGCATAAAATATACGATTATATTTATATACATATGTATGTATGTGTATAAACATGTGTGCATGTATGTATGTATGTTTTATTTAGATATAGATTTATAGAGATCAAAAGCAAAGCTATTGGCTGAGGTTTTCAATTTTCTTTTTTTGAAATTGACATGTTTCTGAAATTGATTAAAGATAAACTGTGTTTTTGTGAAAAGACATTTTCTATCACCAAATTCTTGGAATTCACTTTCTGACTCTTATGAAGGCATTATTTATAACAGCAACAAGAAGAATTTTAATTTATCATATACAAAACTAATTTAAATACAGAAATTTTCAGCAACTTCATTATTCATAATTTCTTTAAGCAGAGATGATCCTCACTCACGCTCGTGACTAACAATGAAATGCATAAAATTTTAATTAGAAATAAGAGTAAAAATTACTATCAAACAAGAACACTATGTTTACTAAACACTAGTATTAAAAGCTTTTAAAAGCACAAAGTTCAAGTATTCACTGCTAGAATACCACGATGTTAACAACGTTGTTATTTGAAGCGGACAGTATTGTTATACTAAATACGTTTACGTATATTTGCATACTAATATAAGTTCACACGTATATGTATGTATGTAAAACTTATAAGCAAAAAAAATTTTAAAACCTTTAAATTGTGTTCTATGAAAACAACTAATGTCCAAAGTTGTTTTCGATGTAAAAAAAAATTTTTTATGAAAACCCGTCATGTGTAAAGATCAATTGAAACAACAAAAAGTGAAAAACCACAGAGGTGATAATAAAATTAGTATAATATTTTTAGATGTGTTCAGAAATAATTGGCTTTATATGCAAGCTATTCTAAATGCCCTGGAGACGACCAAATAATTCAATCAATCAATGAACTTATGTGTATAGAAGCAGACCTAGAAATAAAAACATCCATCTCCATTTGTATTTTGACTTTGTAACATAAAATAAACTTGTGGTCATGCACACACTTCCCCATTAACAGGAATCACAAGCAAACTGATTTATTTTTTCAACCTGAGTTGGCAACAATCAAATAATGAGCCGTCAAATAAAAAATAAAGCGTTCTCATTTGCATACACCATTGTCGACACCCAGGCTGCCCAGAGAAGCGGCAGAGCGCCGAACATCAGTCGGCTTTTTATACAAATGAATACACATAAACTTGTACATTTCTCTTGGTTCTCTCTCTGTGAGCAGCTCTAGTGATTGAAGTGTTTAGTTGATCGTCTCTAGGGCACATACTTCAATAATATGAGCATTTTATTTGATTTACTTCTTAATTCGTAAGCCCTTCATTATTTTCTCCCCTCTCTTCCATAATCTCAAAATTTACTCAACTAAAATTGCCATGCATGAGTCCAGTATTAGAGTTTTGCAGTGAATACAGCAAAGACTTTATTATTATAAAAATATTATTATAAAAATTAGCAAACTCCAGAAAAGTTTCAGTTTTGTGCAAACAGAGATTAAATTATAATAACAATTCATATACACAGATGAATACATATAAAGTCTATTAACTCTATAATTAACAGCTGACTTCAAATTTAAATCCCTGATTATATGAATTCTGTAGTATTAAACCAAAAACCAAAGATTGACGTGACAAAGATTCTGATTTAAAATTTACTCACTTTATCATCTTTAATTTGAACAACAAAGAAAATAGAGAAGAAACGTCAAAATGTGGGATATGAGTAATAATAATGTTAAATCAAATGAAATTGACATAATGTCAAAAAAAAAAAATAATAACAACACTATCTTTACACGCACACAATGTAAATTGTTTGTCAAAAACGAGGTCAGTTCTAAAAATCTTTTAATTCATTTTGTTGACTAGATCGTTCAACCTCTTTTAAGGAAATTATGAATTGTCGAAAATAAAACAGCACACTTATCTCTTATTTCTTTTAACAAGGCACTAACTCAAAAAATACGACAATGTAGAGTTAGTCCTCATATCGTTATTTACACTAAACTGTATGAAACTGTTCATACAAACATCTGCTCTAAACCAACGCTTGAGAGAAAAATAAAACTATATTTTTCCTTTAAGTTGTTTGTAAATTTAAAACTTTAAATGTGTTTTCTGTAAAACTAGTTTTGTTGAGTTATAATCTTGTGCAACACAATCAGTGATATGTATGCGTTTAGTATAAATATAATCATATGCAACATCCACACTGGTGGCTTAATATAAGAAAGTCGTAACCAGTGTTGCCAGAAGTAGGGTAAAATCCCTACAAGTAGGTATTTTTGATACTAGAATAAAAGCGTAGGGAAAATCAGACTGATTTTTATATTCTCCAAAATGTAGGGATTTTTTCCGCCATGTCGCATTGCTTATGAAATAAATGCAAACATAACGTTTTTTTAGTAATAGTAATAGCCAACGCGAATTCAAATACCAGGTGGTGTCAAGCATGTAACAGCAAAATTTGCCTAGTACTTTATTGCAATGAAAATTGACAAATCAAACTTCCTACAAATTTTTAATAACTTGGCACCAGCTGGTAAATAAGTTCGCTTTGGTTTTGCGTTTTCTAAGATATCATTCAAACAACAAACACAAGCCTGACCGCACTTAAGAAATAATTACATTAACGCGAGAGATGTTCCCCAACTCAGAGCTGCTTAACGACTGCTAAACTTATGTATGTTTTTATGAATAATGGTTATCTTCTATTTTAATGACAAAAATGCGTAGGGATTTTTGTAAGGGATATTTTTTCAACGTTTAATGAAAATTCAATTTTTTTAGCATGTGTAGGTTTTTTTTTCTAGAAGTCTGTTGGCAACACTGGTCGTAACTAAAATTTTTTTTAGGAAAAGGAAAAAACTGAATAAAAACTAAAACATTTACAAGCAAAAATAATTTTTTAAATGGCCCTTGATCTTTTATTTTCAAATGAAACTTGCTTAGTTACTTAAGGAGGGTAAATTATGGGTTGGCTTCCACAAAATTTTAAAAATTAGATTTCGAAAAAAAATTGAGTTAAGGCTTTTTTATACTAAGCCATCGATACTCGATACTGATACTAGTATGTTTAGAAAAATTATTTAAAATTCTTTATATATAAAAAATCGACATTTTTGAACAACCCTCGTATACTCACTAAAAATTCAACGCATGACATTGATTGCAAGACATAAGAGACACAAAATGTCAAGTATATCAGATTACAACAATTAAAATAGAAATGCATATACAACAACAATGCCGCACCAAACAGTTTGCTGATATAAACACTTGCATTTTATTTTAACACAAAATATGGGGTATTTCTTTTAGTTTTCGATAATTCAAAATAAAGTTATAAAATAAAAATATATCACTGATATAAGTATATAAACAGGGTGTCCCAAATTTCAGCTATGAAATTATTTCTGATTAAAGATTCTTTATGCTAATTTGAACAGGTTTTTTATGTATGTTGCATTCAAAAAGTCAAGGAACTACGTAAACACAAAAAAGTATTATGAATTATTTTGTAATATTAATTAAAATAATTGTAGTATCAATTAAAAAATTAATTAAATTTTCACCTATAAACAATTTGATAATATCAATTAAGTTTTTCCAGTCAAATTAATTAATACAATTAAAAATTTAATTAATATAATTAAATTCTTAATTGAAAATATTAATTGGTGAACACTTTTTTCTGTGTACCCTCACTCGTATAACATTGAGATTTGGAAATTATGACAAAACCCCAAGTTTGGCTACAGCATAATTGTTATTTCAGCTGACTTGTGTATAAGTGAAATATAATATATTCATAAGGATATGTTACACATATTTACATCCTGTTAAAACTAGACACACATTTGCATATTGTTGTAAACAAGTATTGTTATTTTGATTTCATTCAAGCGTGCTAATACAAATCAACTGAGAGCTGTTAAATTTATAGCATACATACAAACATACTTATACATACATACACACATATATTTAATAACGAACACTTGAAATTTTCTCTTGCAATAAAAATGTTACATTAAGATTTTAATATTTAGAGTGAAAAAATAAAAGAAAATCTTAATAAAATTATTTTTTCCTTTCCTTTTTATGGGAAATGATTTTATGAATTAATTAAAAAGTCATTAAAAATAATCTTTGACTCTTGGAACCCCCATATGCGGCTCCAGAACAATTAAAATTCAATAATAACGCACAACATTTATTTTCCTTATCAGAAACATTCATTCGTTGCTACTTAAAAAAAGCCACTTACTCGTACCACAATGCAGCTTGAAATGCTTGATTGTGTGTATGGGATTTTCATAAATCCCATACATCTTGTTTTAATAATAATCATGCATATTTATGATTTCAATACCTGTGAGAATCCAACTCCATAAAGAAAGTAAAAATGAATATTATCTTCTAAGCTCTACTCCAGACAGTTTGTTGTGTTGTTTTCTTGCTTTGTTGTACGCTTTATGCCAGTTTCTCACGATTTTCAATCACACGCGTTAATTAACTCCTTCGCGTTCGAATGACAACATTTCAACTCCGGAAATCTCTTGTTTGTCATTGCACAAAGTCCTAAGTAAATCTATCGCTGTCGCTGTAACTGCAAAGTAACCAGAGTACGAGTATTTGAATATGAATTTGTATTATTTCCAGCATTACAATGCCACGGAGGCCAAGAACATTAAATGAAAGCTAAAGAAGAAAATGAAGGAAAACAATGACTAAACTAAAGGAAAATTCAAATGCACATCAGTCACTGGAAAACAACTCGTTCGTGCGAGTACTTCGCTGGCTGATGCTGCTGCTGCTGGTGCTGGTGCTGTATGAAATTTATGTGACACAAAAACATGCCAACATTTCACTCAGCGAATAAGTCATGCATTAACTTGAACATGATTTTTCCAGAGGGTTTTTAATTTCTTTTCTTCTCCTCTTTTACCAGCATTCACTTGTATTTTTTTTTCTAAAGGTCTGAATTACTGTTCTGATTCCTCTTTGACTTATTATTGTTTTGTTTTTGTTTTTTATTTATCCACGATTGTTAAAGAGTTTATAAGATTTTTCTTTTCAAGCGTTATTAAGTATGAAAGTGATTATTGGCCTCATAAATGTGAAGGGGAGAAAAGAGGCTGATGATTGAAGGGTTGTATTAAATGTTGTTTCAGTTGTTTGCATCGTGAAGTAATCAATGTTTTGTGTGAACTAAAATCAATGAATCTCTAAATAAACATGGAACGTTTTATTGCTTTTAGAAGCCAGAAATAAGTTCTGATGCTGGATTTGAGAAAAGTTATAATCTTAATGGAATTTTTGTGTTGTTTTTATTTTAAACTTGCACTTGAAATATGTACAATAAAATTCCAGAAGCTTTTAATTTGTTATGAATTTATATTAGTAATAAATGAAGTTAAATTAGCAAGAAACTGCAATTACATAAAGTATTTATCAAGTGGGAATAAACAACCATCAAGTGGCTGGCAAGCTATCAATGAAATAATCTTTCAAATAAAAACTTACTACAGTATTCATAAACGATTGTTATAATTAAAGTGTTCTTTAAACCAGATTTCTCTTACGAAATTCCGGCCTTACACCAACATTTATTAACTTTAGTAATCAATTATGAATACCGGCCTTAGTATTTAAATGTTACGACTTCAACAACACAAATAAAAAAAGCTGTCGAGTACAGAAATTTCTAAAATACCGAAAAAATATTTTTAGCTACTTTTATATATAAAAAACAGTTTAAATTCTCCAGCCCTGGGTCAGTCTTTTTGATTTTGATAAATTTTAATATAAATCTATTTCTTTCTAAAATATTTTTTTATTAAAAGAGACAAAAAAATTTTTTTTTCTTTTAAATTTTCCAGCCCTGTAACTATCATTTTGAATTTGCTGATTTTCAATGCCAATATATTTCTTTCCAAGACTTAAATTACGTTTAATTAAATAAAAAAATAGCTCTATTTAATAAATATTGTGTATCAAAATGAAGTTAACATTTTCCAGCCCTGGGTCAATCTTCTTGATTGTTCAAATCTGCTTTTAACAACATAAATTATGTTTAATCAATAAAGATAGAAATTTTGTTTTGTTTACTTAGTTTTTTGTACCAAAAAAAATTTTAAATTTTCCAGCCCTGGATCATAATGATTTAACTGATATTTAGCGACAATATGTTTCTTTCTACAACCTAAATTGTATCTAATTAAATAAAATATAATTAGCTCGCGTTAGTAAGTTTTATATACATATCAAAATAAAGTTTAAGTTCTCCAGCCCTGGAATCATCTTTTTGATTTGGTTCAGTTTTAATACCAACCTTTTTCTTTCTAAAATATTTTAAGTAATAAAGAAAAAAGTTTGTTTTGGATATTTAGTTTTGTGTGCCGAACTAAGTTAAATTTTCCAGTCCTGGAAGCATAATTTTTATGTTGTTTAATCTTAATACTAATAAGTTTTTTTTTCTAAAACTTAAATTATATATAATTTCATAAAAGAAAAATATCTTAAGTTAGTTAGTTGTATATAACAAAATAAACTTTAATTTTCCAGCCCTGGCACAATGTTTTTGGTTTTGCTCAATTTGAATATAAATCTATTTCTTTCAAAAACATAAAATATATATAATCAATAGAGAGAAATAAATTATTTTTGTTACTTAGTTTTCTGTAAAAAAAAATTTATTTTCCAGGCCTGGAACCATCAATTTGATTTTCCTAAAACTTAAATTATATTTAATTAAATGAAAAAAAATTGCTCTAGTTAATTAGTTTTATATACACAAATAAAGTTTCAATTTTCCAGCCCTGCGTCAGCCATTTTTATTCTGCAATTTAGGATAAATTCTAACATTTTAGCAAGAAACTAAAATCTATTGCTTTACAGGGGCTTTGGAAACCCGATTTCATGTACAGACAGGAGGAGAGACAAACATCGCTTATTCGACTTCCTTGTTCATAATTACACATAATATATGTATGTATGTACATTAGGGGAATTCGATTTGTATGGAGGCAAGAAAATCGCTCAAATTGCAAGGAAAATCGTATTCTAAGGATCAAAAAATCAATAATGTTTGCATGGGGAACACCCAGGGGTGGTTCCAGGGGTTTTCCACTGGCATAGGTGGGTCGGCCCACCAAAATTAGTGGGGGTCGGTCATACATTTTGACTCGATTGAGAAACTCTAAATGGGTCAAAGTGAGATTTTTCAAAATTTGACCCTTCAAGAAAATTTGAACTTGCGGATCAAAACTCGGGACATCAAAACACATTTTAGAGGTATGGTTCCTTCGGCAAAGTTTCTTATTTTGATTCCTAAAATACGATTTTTCTTGTAATTTGTGTGATTTTCAAATCGACCTGCCTTAATGTACATATATACTAAATGGGCTCGTTTATGAATGTTATGGAAGTTACACAAGGAATGACAAACCCATATGTATCACAATAACAATCTTTATTGTATTCGAAATACATACTTATTAATACATGCAGCAATACTTCTTCGTATAAGTCACGGTTCACACACATCAACTTTTAATTTTAAAACTTCCTAATTCAACTGTAAGAAAAAACTAGATATTTGTATTTCTTTCTCCGACTTTCTTAAAGCTGAATTAGGAGTTGATCAATAAAAGTTGAAGTGTGTGAACCGCGACTAAATATCTGAACTACTTAAAATTATTTCTCGAAACAATTCAACTGCTTATGTATTTATAAAATTATTCCTATAGTAGTATATATAAATATTCCAAAATTTACTTGCTTTATTTATTACTTGCTACCATACAACATTAGTTACATTTATCATTTATTAATTGTCTAAAGTTAATTATATTTTTGGTGGTGTTCGTATTACAATTAAACATTAATTTATTATCAATACCAAATAATCGCTGCTCATAAATTTGTTGTGGACAAATTCCCAAACAACCACAACAGCACAAACACTTACACATGGAAAATGCATAATCATTTAAAATAAAACATTAGCAAATGGGAGTAGTAAAATATGTAGGTTGTTACAAACATATAAAATTACCAGAGTAGTGTTGAACATGACACTGTTGTGTTAGTAGTCGGCATGAGGAATTTCTTTTTAGAAATTTCCATTTGAAAATTTGATTCAAGATATAATATTTCTTATTCAAATTTCCATACTCTGTAAAATAGTTCGAAAGGTATCGTTGTCGAAATTTTTTTGTCAAATAATGTGTTTAATAATTGTCGGGAAGCTTTTGGAATGGTATGCAAGGTTCCCATATTTTTTATTTAGAAATTTAAATTTTTTTTAGTTCTTCTGTTTCTCTCTTCTAAATCTCTTTAGCAACATCGGAAAAATAGTGATTAACAAGTTTTCTAATGCAGCTGCTGGCGAATTGCAGTTATCATCTGCTATAAATTTAGTTATATTATTTAATCACTTGAAATTGTTTGCTAGGTAGTAGACTCCGCTCATACATTTTGATACACATTTACACGTGTATCATACATACGAGTGCAAGCTGAACTAATAATATTTTTTACATTTAATTAAATAACTACGAAATTTTAGCATCCAATTGCAATAAAGTACAAAAAAATAATACAAATATAGAAAATAAAGCGATTCGTTTAATTAATTGCTTTTGATTTCAGTGAACAACGATACGAGAGTGTAAACATACATGTGAAAACAAAACTGTATTTCAATATAATAACCCCAGTGGCCATAATTTCCTTCCACATCGTTAAACAGGATATTAGTGTTTAAGCAGACGATGAAAAGCGTACCAACTTTAAAAAAGAACTTAAAAAATTTTATCATGTAAGCTTATGGTATTTTCTTTTCTGGAAAATATGTTTCACTTATTACACTTTTCAATAAAAATTTGCAATAAAAGGATTTTCTGAAATGTATATTATTAGAAATTATTGTATCATCCTGTGCGAACTTAAATTTTTCAACGCTAAATGGTATTTTTTTTTTCTTAAAAAAGTTAAAAAATTTTACACTTTTTCCATAAGAGAAAACGCCGTTAGTCATACAATCATTCTAACGAATTTTTCTAATGTATAAAAAAACATTAAAAGTTTTTGATATTATACACAGAGAAAACAGTGCCTAATAAATACCTCATAAAATAAAACAAAATTAATAAGAAATCTCTATGGTTTTTTTCAATAAGGAAATCTTAAAAATTTCATAGAGAACCCCGTTTTGAAGAAATAAAGAAGAAATCTTGTAGTTTTATTAGGCTATCTTATTGATTTTTTCAAAAGGTTTTCTTCTTGATTTTATTAGGCAACAAAATAAAAAATATAAAAAAATTTTTATATCTTTATTTTTTGTACTTATGTATTTTCATTTAAATTCTGTACGATATATGTATGTATGTATGTAGTATATTTAGATGTTAATTACTTATACATACATACCTTTTATATTATTTTCTTAATTAACTAACTCACCATACATACATATTTATTACTTGGGAGGAGACAAGTATTGAACCAGCAACCTTCTGACTGATAGACCAGAACTCTAACCAATATGCTAACAAACAGCCTGAATCTGCACTGAAGTTATTGTACAAATATGCTTATACAAGAACGGAAAACATCATGAAAAATATTGTCTATATGTTTATTTATAGATACGAAATAATAAAAATAATAAAAGAAGAAGAAGATTTCCTTATTAAAAAAATTAATAAGATAATTTGCACATAATCATATAGGAACCTAATGAAAACAATAAGGAATACCTTTTTTGAAAAAATAAATAAGGCAACCTAATGGAATCAATAAGGAAAACCTCTTTGGAAAAATCAATAAGGCAACCTAATCAAATCAATAAAAAATCCCTATAGCTTACAATTTATAAGGAAACCTAAAAGAATCAAGAAGATTTTCTCTATGGATTGTTTTTTGGTGCCAAAAACAACGGAAATTTAGTAAAAAAAAAAAGTTGTGAATAATAAGATTTCTTCTTGATTTTATGTGGTTTTCTTCTTGATAAAATTAATAAGATTTACCACATAAAAACAATAAGGAATCTCTATGAAAAAAGCATCGCCTATTTGTGCTGGGATAACCCTTAGCCTAAAAACGTTTCATAGAGAAAATCTTCGTGATTCTATTAGGCAGTTTTTTCTCTGTGTAATAAAAGAGGATTATAATACAAATTTTTTGTGTGAATTAAAATATATTTGAGAATCACTTACGTTATTTTATAAGTATGTGTATCACAAAAGTCTATAAATATACTCGTATTTGTAAAATAACGTTTAGTTTTAATTTTCCCGGGAATATTAGACAGAACTTTCCCACCCGGGAATTTTGGAATCATATACCCTGATCAGTGATCAAAGCAGAAGTCAACAATCTTGATGGTGTGTGAGACTGTGATCCTGTGGTAGATTGATAGCAATCAAATCTACATATCCCTCCTACGTTTTAAAAGAACAATCGGGTAACGCAGATTTGACTCTTTGTATAATTTCATACAAGTCACTTATATACTTCTCACCTCCTGAAAGGAATTCTATATCTGCTTTAAAAGGTGCGTAAATTGAAAGCTTGAAAATAGGTTTTTGGGTTAAGGATCATGCTGCAATGTAGAAACAACATGCAGTTATTAATTACTAAAAATTGGTCACATGGTAATTTCTATTGATTCAATATAAAACATATTTTTTTTATTCAATAGAAAAGTAAACGTAGCACAAATGCAAACATGCCTTCGTGTAGTTAAATAAATTAAAATTTATTTGCAATACAGTCAAATTACATAAAGTTAATTATATTAATTGGTTGACATTAAATCCTGTGGGAGATTGTAATGAAGAATAATTACTCAAGCAAAACACAAACGAACAGAAAAGTTATTAGCAGCATTATTAACTAAAACAACGATGACAAAGTGCTAAGTCTTGTAAATTTTTTCTAAAAAAAATCTAAAAAATATAAAACATTTAGTGCTTCAGTAAATATAACAAAAATTAAAAATTAAGCAAACGTGTTAACAGATTTTTTTATGCAGAAATATATTTAAAAAATATATATAATCATCACTGCAACACAACATTTTTCCATGGAAACACATGCAGTAAACATACTTAGGAAAAAATATCAAAATCAGAATTATTGTCTAAAATAATTCTTTCTGCCAAAAAACAACCCAGCAAAAAAGTTTGTCTACTAGAATGCAAAAAAGTATATGTACTCCCCAGTCGTAAGAACTTACAATTCGACTGAATAGCCCATTATTTTTTTTGGAGAAGTTCAAAAAGTATGTGGTACCCTATACTTTTTGCCTACAAACATCCAAAAGTTGATAGATTACTGATTGCCTAAAAGTATTTAAAATATAATAGGTTATTTTTTGCATAAAAATAGTCAAAAAATTTTAAATTTAAATTATTCAAAAGTTAAGGAGAATATTTTTCTTTTTGTTGTCTTCGAAGCTCATTTTCACGATAAATATTTCCGTAGATACACATATTTCCTTATAAACTGGCAAGTACTACAATAAGTGCTTTCGCGTAATGGTATAAATAAGTTATTTTATTCATTACAGGACAGTCATTATTATACATATAAAATAATTAGATAAATATGTACCACTCATTACTTTGTAAGCCATTAAAAGAGTACTACCCATTACAAAATCAAAATCCATGCAAATATCTGTTAGAAGAATATAAGAAGTACGTGAAATAAAAAATTGAGTTCTAATGTGCGTGACTCCGCTCATTTTGTTTTAAATGGAGGATTTTCGCTTATTTAGAGCTCAAGATGTGTGTTAAGTTTCGCAAAAATTGGTTAAGTAGAAGCGCATGAAATATTATGCATAATAAATTTTAATAGGCGTAACTCCGCCCATTTTTTCAACTTTTAAATTATGTAATTACAAGATCCAAAGGTGTTTTATAAGTTTTTCAGCAATTAAAATAAGTAGAGTTTCATAAAATTATATAGAAATAAAATTGTGGGCATGTCCCCTCCTACGTTTTTTTACAATGGGACCAATAAGAAGCTATAGCCTCTCAGACAGCAAAAAAATTTTACAATCGGTCTAAAATTTTATGATTTATGATTTTTTATAAAAAAAATTTAGACGAATTGTACAGTTCCCCTTTTTCTTGAAGTCGGCTAAAAAGAAGAGAGGTGTCTTAGAACAAGCATGAATAAGGCATGGATCAGTAAAAACTAAAGCAATTGCACATCAGATGCTAATCCTAATGTAACAACAGAGCGTCTTCCTTTGATGGTATTTGTAGCAGAGGCATCGGCGAAGTAAAATAATTAATAAAATGGCTACTCAACACAGCTTAAAAATTTAACACCCCATTTGACACCAGAAGGCGCTGCAACAAAAAGAGTGCAAAGAGCAGAGTTGTAAAAGAATGAAGCTTTTCTTTGACACTTCCTTCACCACCTGTCTTCTCTATAACTATTCCTTGCTTTCGAATGCCACTAAACCTTAATCATCAGCATTCTTTTGTGTTTGGTCCACTGTGTGTGGTGTCATTTAATGTAGATTTCTGCTTTATATTAATAACTTTTATGCAAATGCAATATGTGAATTATTTTGATTCATCGTATTTCATCGTTTCGTTTATTTTTGTGATCTGGTTTTAAGTACAAAGAAATCTAAACAAAAACTTATTTATAACTTTAAATGTGTCGTGGCATAAAGAGCAAAGCTTCTTTGAGAATTTTAGGGCCTTATTTATAAAAATTATTTAGGATTTATAAAGTCTTTTTAGACAAAATTTTGTATGAAAATTTATTTTGAAAACCTTGTATAAGTTTTTTAAATAAGTCGGTTAATACATATGTTCATTTCATTTCATTTTTGTAGCATGCGACACCAAGTAAATATGCTTGTTTTCTTAAATAAAACAAAACTTTTTTTACTTCTTTATATATTTGTGTAGGCCGTCAGCAGCTCTACGTTAGGTAAAATTTTAAGAAAAATCGAGTCATGTTATTCATGCTTGCTGTTGCACGCTACAAAATAGTGGAATTTCTCCGAGAAATGCCCATATTTTATTTTTATTTATCGAGTGTTTAAATAATACGAGCCTAAAAAATGTATAACAAATACTAAGCTAAGCGCGTCTACATGCATTTCGTTGAATTGTTGTTGAATTCTATTGATGAGTTGCTTGAGCAGCAACGAAAAACGAGGAATTAATTAATTTTTTAAATTCTTTTAAAATGTTAAGCAATTATCCACAGTCGACTCCGCTTTACTGGAAATAACCAAAACACAATTTCTTTTCAGTTATCCGATTTTTTCTCTAAAACGTAGTTCGATCTACTGAAATTTATTACAGTTAAGCGTACTGCTTAACATCAGTAAAATGTAATAGAAAAGTGCAATAAAGTACATAAGAGCGAAAAGAGCAAATACATTTTGCCATTTAATTTTTATCGGACGAAACATGGACAATTTAGTCAGCCTTAAGTTAGGCAATCGATTTCTAATAAATAAATTTGGCATTGTTTATTTTTTCACTAAAGCGAAGTAAGTTTCATACAAAACGTAGTTGTGGGCTTGCGTTTGGTTCTCAATAATACGATATTTTCAGTAAAGCGAAGTGAATAAGACTAGCTATGCTTAAAATCAGTACATGGACTTGTATCGCTTTCAGTACTCTGATTTTTTTTTCAGTAAAGCGTGTTGCGCCAAAGCAAATTCTACTGTATACAAATGTATTTCTTTCCTGCTCTTGGAACTCATCAGTAGACTTTGGTATTTCTTTAAATATATTAAACACCCAAGAAATATATATTTTGAACTATTTGTTTTTACTTTAACAATTCTAATTTACCAAGTGGTACGAGCAACTCAATAAAAATGCAATACATTTCTAATAATGATTTAATGTTATTTATTTTTTTTATATACTTTTTAATTCCAATGAAAAAGTCAGCATTAAAATCAATAAACAAAAACAAATTCGAAATTTTTGCTATACACAATTCAATGAATGTTGTTATACTTAAGTCAAAACACACACACAAATTTATCCTCTTTCCCTCATTTTTCAACAAGGATTTTATTATGCTGCTGTTTTATTGTTGTTGTTGTTAATGTTTGCGTACGTTTGCTTTTCTTTTTTATTTTTTTTTTCGTTTATTATTTTTCAATATAGTCAATTTAATGTCAACTCTCTTGAACTCAAACATGTGGAAGTATTTTTATTGTGTACTTTCAGACATGGCATTTGTGTTCAACGTTACAAAAGGTCACCACCAAAGACAGACGCACGAAAAGATCGACGACATTCAAAAGGAGGCAACAGAAATTTAATGCTTTACAATTCTGTGCATGTAATGAAATTTTTGTAATTAAAAAAGTTAAAGAATTTTTACATGTTCTACTTAATATGGATGCAAAGGACTGCTGCTGCGGCGTAATAATTTTTAGTTTAAATTAATTTCTTTAAAAAATATATTATAATTATTGCTGAAACTTAATTTTTTATTAGGGTTCCGTACACCAAAGATGAAAAAAGGCACCAATAAACTCTTGAAATTTTCAAAAAACGGTAAAACTAAAAAATCTGAAAATTATAAAATCGCCAAAACGAAAAAAATCGCCAAAATTAAAAGAAAATTTCTAACACTAAAATACGTCGCAAAATTCGAAAAAATCGTTCAAATGAAAAAAATCGCCAAAATGGAAAAAGCTCCAAAAACCCAAAAAAACAGCAAAACAGCGAAATGGCTTCAGTAACGAAATAATTGTTAATATATAAAAAATCTCCAAAATGAAAAAAACGCCAAAATTAAAAAAATCGCCAAATTGAAAAAACGCCAAAAACCGAAAAAAATCTCCAAAATTAGAAAAAAAGTGTCAAAAATAAAAAAGCGTCTAAATGAAAAAAGTCGCCAAAATGAGGAAAGGCCAAAAACCAAAAAAAATTGCCAAAACTAAAAATTAATCGCCAAAACGAAAAAAATTTGCCAAAAAATAAAAAAACGCCAAAAACCGAAAAAAATCGCCAAAACGAGAAAAAAAATTTCAAAACTAAAAAAATTGCAAAAATTAAAAAAAAACTCCAAAAACCGAAAAAAATCACCAAAACCAAAAAAAATCACCTATATGAAAGAAATCGCCAAAAAAAAATCGAAAAAATTAAAAAATACGTTAAAAACGAAAAAAAATGCCAAAACTATATTTATATAGGTTAAAGTTCGTATTGAATTACATATCTCGTGTCCGTACGGAACCCTTCGTGCGCGGATCAAAGTCGCACTTTACTGAATTTATTTGAAATTTTAATGAAACAATTTGTTAATAAATCTCAACTTTAGTATTTTTTTATGAGAAGCTTTATTAGTTACTCTGTGCGTCAAGGAAAAACTATTAGGTTTTTCTAACGACTTTATGTGGCAGAGGAAAATAAAAAAAAAATTTGCGTGTATTAACGTATTAAAAGTTCGGGTATGGGTCCTAAGGGAGATATGAGGATCCAGGCCCTTTGCCCGTCTTTGAAATATTACTGTGGCAAAATGTTAAATAAAACTATATAACATTTGCGTTGCTAATTTTACAAGACCAGTCTCTGTATTGACCTCTTTTATCACTTTTTAAAAACGGGCGTAAGAATAATGGGATATCATAAAATTTGGCAACTGTGTTTATCAATGTTTTCTCATACATATTTTTCTTTTTGGAAAAATACGAGGGCGATTGGGCACTTCCATAACTTTTTGTATTTCCAGATCCAGATGCATATTTATCTAATAAGGACTATTACCTATTATTTTGAGAAAGCTGCTTTTACAGTTTGCTTTTTAAAGCTTACAACGCCGTTACTTCTAGGGAAAACACTAAAAAAAGAATCGTTTTTTTTTTGGTTAAGCACCAGTTATATGCATTTGGTTCCTACTTCGATATTTCTTATATAAAAAACGCATTAGCTCATCCAAGATTTTATTGGAACTTGCAGTTTATTCTATATAAAGTTTGGAGACTGTTAATATTTGTAGTTGTAGAGAAATGAGTTGACCCGCAAAAAAAGGGCCTTTGGTGCCACTGTGCACTGAGTTTAATTCATAAACCAATTGCAGAGACTGTGTGGAGAAATATAAAGATCTTCTAAAAAAAAATATTTTTATGCATATAACCAAAAAATTAGCAGACTGCTATTTTTACAAAAAACACCAAATTTTTTATGTAAAAAAGGACTAACGACAAAACATCTTCATGAAAGATGAACTCGCGTAAAGTGGCTTTCAGAAATAAGCACAGATGTGTTATTTTAACTTTAAATTGTCACTGAATTGAAAATCTTAAAATCGCTTTCCGAAGAATAGGATTTATAGCATTACGCCTCTCTTGCTGCGAAGCCTCGATATGTGCATTTTGTGCTTGTGACAACAATACGTTTTCTACACCTACAAACACACATGCTTATGTACATATGTATGTATGTATGCGTGTAATTATATTGCATTTGTATTTGAGTGGTTACAGCTGGAAGTGTGAAAAAGCGGAAGATGACATTAACATTCTTATAGTCCTTATCATCGGCAACATCATTATCTTTATTATTGTTATTATTATACTTATAACTACTGCGTGTGGTGGTAACTGCCGTTACATTCATAATTAAATACTGCATGCAACAACATCTGTTTGTTTATCCTGCAACAATATGTTTGTTGCATTCATAAAGCCATTTGTTGCCTTAAACTTTACATAAATATTTAAGAAAGTTCCGTTGTATTTGTTTTTAAATATACATACATATATGTATATATACGAATGTATGAATGTATGTATGTATGTATGTGTTGATTCGCCTCAGTGGGAGTTGCCAGCAAGAGTTGGGTTTATTATTGTAATATTTGCTGCTCATTATAAAAACTTTTATGAGGTCATTTCAGATGTGATTTATATATTCTGTAAAATTAAAAAAACAAAAACAAAAAAAAAGTAACCGCCGTTTGCTTGGGCACTTAACAAAGGATTTACTTTGTGTTTATGCCATTTTTCTTAACGCACACACACACACACACACAAACAAACACTCCCATATTTAGTACAGCATGCATGTGCACACGAATAAACACAGGAAACTTGCAGTTAACGTGTACGTACATATGTTCAACTGCTAAAGCGTGTTTGGCTCTAGATGAGCGCGTGTTTGTGTTTTAATTTCAATGAATGTGTGTGTGTGTGCGCTGGCTATGAAAATGTTTATTAAAAAAAGTGTACATTGTAGCATAACTTAAGGCGCATAGCAGCATAAAAATTAAAACCCAAAATAATGAAAACAATATACCGTTAAATTACAGAAGTAGCTCTTGCAGAATCAACAGAAAAAACAGAAGAACAAAAACAAAAACAAAAACAACAACAAAACAAAATTAAAAACTTTAATAATAAAGAGTGTATGCTTTGCTTGACTCTTTGGGGTGCTGTGGACATGTATGTTTGGGTGTGTGTGTGTGCAAGCCTTGCATTTAGCTTGTAAAAAGGTTTGTTTCTCTTTATTAATTTCGCAACAAATTAATTTATTTAATATGATTTTACCACAATACACCAGCAGTTATTTTAATATTTTTATTTAAAGGAAACTATGGTAATTTTTATGTTTTTAATATTATTATTATTTTGTACATTAAACATACACACACACACATATATACATATACATGCATATTTAGTGTAATGCCCTTAATTTTATTCAATTCACATAATCTATTTTAAATGCTTAAGTTTAATTACACATTTTTAATTAAAAAATATACAGCTTATGGAGTTTGAAAATTATTTGAAAGGTACTAAGAGTTTTTAAATGTAATTTATAAATCGTTTGCAAAGCAAATTGAAAATTCTGTAATACACTACAACCCATGAGGGGCCATATGGGACCTATAACGACCAAAAATGCTTAATCTACATATTTTTTGGACCTAGTTTTTTTTGACAAAAATCCATTATTTACGATAGCAAATAATCGATTTTGGTAAAAAAAATTAGGTTCGAAAATTATGTTGCTTAAGCTTTTTTGGTTTATTTATATTTTTATTTCTACTATTTTTCCAAAAACTGTGGACGATAGCGGTTCGTTTTAATTTTAAAGCTGAAGTATTTATTTCTAACAAATTAGATTAAAAAAAATATGTTACAGAATGGCCTTGATTGTCCATGATTCGATTAAAAAAATGTAATTGTAACCTTTTTGTGTATTGATTTAATTTTTTTGCATCAATCAACCGTGATTACCTTTATTATCCAGTATTGAAGGAATATTTATTTTCAATTGCTTTTGGACAATCAAATTTTTTTGCTTACAGTATTTATATATGTTTATTTTCATTAAACACAGGTATAAAATTCATAAATTTTTCTATTATTATAAGAAGTACTCGTATGTATAGGGTGTCTCAGTAAGAGTGCACTTTTTCATTTTAAAATAAAAACAAGTATTTTATGACAAAGTTGTGATATTTTTATTGTATTGTAACGAAGACATGTCCCCCACGGCTCCAACGACAGGACATTTCTCTTTTCATTTCAATTTTAATAAGTGCACTCTTACTGAAGCACCCTATATAAAAATATGTAATTAAATGCAAAAATATATATAAAAAATATTAAAAAAATCAACAAAAGCTGTTACTCTATTAATCGGGAAAATCCCGATCATGACGGATAATCGAGACCTCGCTGTATTATGTCAATATCAATACTAAAAATTCTTTAAAAATATATTTTTAGGAATGTTTTCTTTGGATTATCTGACTACATTTAACACTTTAAAATAAGCAAAACCATTACAAATTATTTGTAATTTTATAAATTTTAGGGCAAATTTTTGGGTTCGAGATTAAACTTAAATGTTTTCTCTAATTAGCTAAACCAAAAATTAATTTAATCTCACCTTAATTGAGCTTGATGTTTTTCAGTGGTAGTTTAAACGTCTTTTTGTATTTAGAGTTCCCATACTGAGGAACAAAATAGTGGCAACATTTTCTATGCAAAAGTCATAATGTTATCAATACACTTTAATTTTTTATTTTGTTGAAGAAGAAGAAGAAACTGTCTAATTTTATTATTTACAAGCAAAATATTGTGCCTGTTGAAGGAAAGCGATAAATTATATAAAAGGTATATATTTATTTATAAGTTTTTTAATTGTCTTATGATATAGTTTTTTAAAAGTTCTATGATTTATAAGAGTATGTATGTTGTCAGTATTAATGTAAGATTAGACTACCTTGATTGGCCGTTTAAACTAGCAAGAAAAAACCATATAATTGACTACCCAAAAACTATATATCCTGTAATTCCTAGAAGGTACATAGATAGGGCCACACAAATAAAGATTAAACTTAATTTAATCTCTAATTTTGAACTCAACAAGTGACCCTCAGTGGTAGATTTATTATTTTTTCCTTTATTTAAAATCACTTCATAATTTTAATTTGCCGGGGAATTTATCAATAACTTCCTAAGAAATAATTCTAATAATATCTGTAGCAAAAAGGGAAAAGTTCTAAGGTTGAAATAAGCTCATCTTGAACTAATGGTACCCCTGTAATCTTCATATTCAAAAGTACTTCTGGACAAAATCTCAATCATTTTGTACCATTTGTCTGTACACTTTAGCGCAATGACTTGCTGTTTATCTTGTCAGAGAAGTAATACTCAGGCACTGAATGCCTACTACTATTACTAATTGTTACCTTCTTTAGGAAAGGGATAGTAATAGTGAAGACAGGTGGTGAAGGAAGAGTTAGAGGATGGCTTCATTATTTTACAACTCTGCTTTTTTGCACGTATTTCATAATACAGTGCTGCAGCTCCTCTGGTGTCAATGAGGCGTATTAATTTTTCAAAACTCTATTAGATTTGTTTAATAATAATGGATTTCTGCATATCTGCCTTCACTATTGCTTTCACGATGTAACCAGCGTTTGTTTTTATGCCCTAAATAAATTAATTATTTGACAAAGTTTGAACATATATGTACGAGTATGTATGTATGCTTAAAAATTATATGGAAAAAAAGGTTGAATTGATCATTATTTCCAGTTAAATTTTAAGTGATTGAATTTTAATTTTTTGAGTGCTTATTGGAAAAAGTGTTCATTTTCATTTTAAGGCATATTTTATGAATATTGTGTACAAATAAAAAATAAATTAAAATAGTGTAAATAAATACAATAATACTCATAAAGAGGAAAAATAATATTTTGAAAATTTTATTGGCTTTGTGGAAGATTCAATTTAGCAAGTCGAATGCAAAATAACAAGTGAGAGATTTTGATATTTTAATTCGTATTGTTGACAGTCTTGTCGATGTAGCTGAACTGTATTTTGTATGAAAACAGTGAATAAATATTCGTTGCTAACAAAACTAAACAAGTTTATATGCTTTTAGAGTGCGAATGAAGGCGTAGTTTCGATATCGTTGAAGAGGATGTTAATCTAAATAGTTCTAATAAAGCACAAATGATAAAAAAAATAAGTTTTAATAAGTTAATTATATACTCACAAATACTTCAGTTATCCAGCCCTGGAATCCTTACATCTTTTATACATATCTGTAGATGCAAAAGTGCGACTTTGACTCGCTCAAGAAGTATTCCGTATGGACACTAGATATGTAATACTATATCGAGCCTTATTTTCGATTTTATCATAAACGAAAAAAATTGAATTTTTCGCCAGAAGGTTTTTTGAAAATACTCAAATTTGTTTTTGTACATAAATTGTCGCTTACGATAAAATTCTTACGAGTTAAATTCAATAAAAAAAAGTCTACTTTCGATGACATGTCGCTTAGGATAGAATCGACGAAAGGGCTTGATATGGATTTTCAGGATTTTTTTATTTATGTTTTATCGCTTTTTTCTAGTTTTAACGATTTTTTCTCGTTTTTTTGGCGTTTTTTTCATTATGGTGATTTCTTCTGTTCTTGACGATTTTTTTAGTTTTAAAATTTTTTTTTTGATATTTTTTTCGTTTTGGCATTTTTTTCGATTTTTGGCGATTTTTTTTTTGGTTTGGCGATTTAAAATTTTGGATTTTTTACCGTTTCTGACAATTTCAAGAGTTTTTCCCTTTAGTTTCCAAGATACAGCAAGTTGTCTAAATTACATAGTCAATATTACATTAACTGATGGAACACCCTTTAATTTAAATTTTTTACATTTTAGTGTTAATTGTTGTAGTCTATGTAAAATACACTAACCTTACAAATATCAAATATCTGTATAAATACAATTGTATGTATGTATATTACACGAGATTTTTACATTTTTCGTTGCTGTTCTCTAACACACTTTAATTTTTAACTCTGATGTATTTGTTGTTGTACCGGCCAAAGTCCTAAGAAAATAGCATGTGACGGACAGAAGGACAGACCCAAATGCTACAAATTAATGACTAAATTTTTTAATGAAAATATTAGTTGTGTTCATTTACTAAAAATTTTTACGAATTTGTAACAATTGTTACTGCAAAGTGTTCATTAACCCAAAAAATTTGCAACGAGAGAGCGTCGAAAGAGCGTAAAAAATTGAGAGACAGAAAAATTCTTGCAAGTTTTTACAAGTAAAATTTTTACTTGTAATAATTTTTCAAACAGCTGTTTTATGATTGTGTTTGCAAAACAATTTTCTAAATTAAGTTGAAAATAAAATTTTTTTGGAAAATTTAAGAAATTGTAAGTAAATGTAAACTTTTAAGACGATAAAAAGTATTAAAAACATAAAAAATTTATTTTTGTGTAATTAGCAACAACAGAAGCAAAATAATATGTCTAATGAAATTGAACTAAGCAATACAGAATCTGGTGCACTTAAGATGTTTTTGTTTTTCTTTAATTTTCACAGACCAGCTGTTATTTTTAGTGTTGTAAATATTATGAGTACCTAGCTACTCGGTAATTTACACTAAGACGATATTTACACTGGGCATTTTCTAGTTATCTTTGCAGGCAAGCTTTTTAAGTTTGTTGGTGAGAGGTGTTGAGAAGCATGCGGAGTAAAACAAAAGACACGAAATGAAAAATCGAGGGGATTTTCGACATTTATCTTTGTTTTTTCGTACTCTCAGCATTAAGCATGTATATTAACGTCAAAAAGTCTTGAAGGAAAAAGTCTTAATGTAAATGTCCGTGACTTTTCAAAGAGGGATTAAAAGAAAATTGTCGAAGCAAGTAGCCTGCCTTGCTTAGGCATAATTTGAATAGGCACTAAGCAGGCAAATAATTCAATTAATTCAGATATATATTTGCAAATAAATTTGAATTAACACATAATTTATTAGTCACGACAATGGTGAATAGAAATGACCATAATCACATAATTTTTAATCAATATCACAATTACAATCATTTTATAATAATATACATTTACATATGTATAATATGTCCAGGAAACATAGGGGTAGTTATTGAGTACTCATATATACCGATACATTACAACACTACACAGTGGTCCCAATGACAGGTTTTTGAGGCAAAAAGTCAATTTTCAAAGTCAATCATTTGAAAAAAATAATAACGGAATTGTATATTTAACACTTTGAAACACTCAACTGTTAAATATTAGAGTCAGGTGGCAACCCTTGACGACATGCCGAGCTGCCAAAGTTGTCATGTTTTCTTTGTTACATTTTCTGACATTCAATCATAAACAAACAACAAAGGAATTTGGCTCACCAAACAAGCTCTGTGAAGATTATAATAATTTTGTAAAATGGAAAACACTTGTAAAGGTATGCAAATTAAAATGTTATTAAAAATTGAAACAAAAAAATATGTGGTAAATAATAGTTTGTATCAACATGTGTTGTATTTTTTGTGCAGTTTGTGTTGTCGTCCATAGGTTCTTTGGAGTAGAACTATGTTTATCGGAGAGTATCCGTGAAAAAATTTATGTGTGGGGAAAGGTAATAATATGTACTAAAAGTTTTTAGAAAAACGATCTGCCCCAATCTGCCGTTTTTTATAAAAATCTATTTCCAGATAATGTAAAACTTAAAAATTTGGATATTTTTAACTTTTGGTTGGAAAATGATAGAAAACCCAATAATGTTATCAACTGGATTTCTGCGAAATTTAATAGAAGTGTCAATGACAACTGTATGACGACAGTGAAAAATCAAATTAATAATTTCTGCGCACATGCTAAACAAAAGTGGGTTAAAAACCGGAGGACCACGAAGCGTTTTCTGGAAAATGAAAGAGTGTGGTTATCTCGTGAGACTGTGTTCAAACTATTAGAAAGGGATGGTGCAAAGAAAAAAGGCCGTCCTTATGTGGGTTATGGTGAGGGAAGTGAGCGACAAAAAAGAAAAATGGCTTCAGAAGTGTCGTCCGAACAGGGAAATGATGCCATGCTTTTGATTCATGCTGCTTCTATTTCTGCTAATTTAGCAAAAGAAAATGATTTAAATTTTATTTTAAAGAAAGCTGTCTCGTCTCCATTAGAAGCAACTAGAATGAGAAAAAAAATAACTTCTAACGAGAAAATGCCATTACCGCTCTCCCCTGAAGAAGCATTAAGCTTTTTGCTAGAGAATAGTTTAACAAAACAGCAATATACTAACATAAGACAGATGTGCAAGTCAAGAAACTGTGATATTTTCCCCAGTTACAATAGTATTCTAGAGAGCAAGTTGGCATGCAGACCCGATGGATTAACGGTAACGGATTCATCAGCATATATTCCTCTCCAAAGTTTAGTTGATCATACAGCAAAAAGAATTTTGTCATGCCAGGAAGAAGTTCTGCTGCAAATGGATGAAGTCAATGAAATAAATTTTGTTTTAAGTTACGGTTTTGACGGTTCCACAGGACAGAGTGCATTCAAACAAATATTTACCAGCAATTCCCCGGAAAGTTTAGATAACTCGCTCTTTGTAACGTCAGTTATACCATTAAAAATAGTCACATCAAGTAATGCAGTCGTTTGGAATAACCGTACTCCTCAATCAGTCCGTTTTTGCCGACCACTTAAAATTGAATTTATAAAGGAAACTAAAGAGCATATATTGAAAGAAAAAGCAAATCTTGATGTGGAAATATCAAATATTAAGCCTATGGAATATTATATGGTAAACAGTAGAAAGATCACTGTAAACTACGAGCTTATTATGAGTTTAATTGATGGAAAAGTGTTGAACGTACTAACGGGAACAAAGAGTACTCAGTCGTGTCCAATATGCGGTGGAAATCCGAAACAGTTTTTGTCGATAAAAGATTTAAGCTCATCGGTGTTTCAGCCAAAATCGAATACATTAAAATATGGTATAAGCCCATTACACGCCTGGATTCGATGCTTCGAATTTGTCCTTAATCTTTCATATAGACTTAATATTAAAAAATGGCAAATTCGGAGTGCTGAGGATAAACTTCTTATGCTAAAGAGAAAGAGTGAAATTCAAGAACAATTTTGGCAAAACATGGGCCTTCATGTCCATAAGCCAAAAACTAATGGGAGTGGCTCCACAAACGACGGCAATACGGCACGAAAAGCATTTTCTAATCCGGAACTATTTTCTTCTATAACCAACATTAATATCGACTTTTTAAAACATTTACATATAATTCTTATCACCATTAACTCTGAATTTGAAATAAGTGGCGACCACTTAAAAAAATTTTGCGGTGAGACTGCAGATATTTATTTTAAAAATTATGAATGGTACCCAATGTCAGCGACATTACATAAAATTTTAGCACATTCTTATCAAATATTGCAAGCGTCAATCGTACCTCTCGGATGTGCTGGTGAACATGCTTCTGAGGCGAGAAACAAATTTTATAAAAAAGACCGCATGGAGCACGCACGAAAGGATTCTAGGGAGCATAATATAATGGATGTTTTTAACAGGGCCCTGGATTCTTCTGACCCATTATTATCAAGTATATATCTGAAAAATCGTCTTTCAAAAAAGAGAAGTTTGCAGTTGCCAAGAGAAGTTATTTCTCTTCTTAAGATTCCTGAAATCCATGAGTATCAACTGCCAAGTACGTCAAATGCAGCTATAAATAAAGATATTTCATATTCTGAAGAGGACGAAGAGGAATCATTTTATTTTAATTTTGAATTAGAAGTTGATGAATCAGAAAAGTGTCAAGTAAGAATTTATTACAAAAGCCAGTTTTTTGTACGTATTAATTAAATTTTCTCTTTTTAGATTGATTCATGATACCTTTACAATCCAAACACCATTCTTTTTTAAGTAAATTTCTGAAATGTTTTAACGAATTATTTTGTGATTTTAAGTTAGTTGCTAAATATATGTTATATCAAACAGAATGATACAATTTTCGCTAAATTTCAAAGAGAGCTCTCACTGGAGGTGGGCGTGGCAGTAGGCGGATTGACTTGAAATGTTTACAAAAATTATTGGTGAGAATTATAGTGCGTTAATTGAAAATTAGACAATAATAAATTCCCCGTGATTTTCAACCGCAGTGTCACTATAATCAACCTACTGGAAATGGGCGTGGCACTGCTCGATTGACTTGAATTTTTTACTGAAAACTTAAAAACACGTTATAATCATCTGTACGAAATTTCAAAGATCTAGCTGGTTCCTGTGATTTATTGCCTCAAAACCTTGTCATTGGGACCATAGTGCACTACTTTAACTTGCAAATTTTAGCTAGTAAAGTGTTCATTTACTTTTTCACATTTTTGAGAGTAGTTTTGAAAAATTTCTTGTTACTCTCTCGTTACTAATTTTTACTAGTAAAGTAAATGAACACACCTATTATTTGTTATATTTTTGCATATATTATTTTTCTTTATTCATCAATTTCATACTCTACCTACCTACCATCTTTGCTTTAATGCTCAACAATATTTGAAATCACAAAGTTAAGAAGACAAATTTCTTCAAGTGTATAAACACTTAATTGAAAGAGTTCAAAAGTACCATCCCAAATGAAGTGCACTTGTGCAGTTGCTTAGTATTAACGGCAAAAAAAAAATAAATAAACATGTTTTCATATAAATATAATTGTGCACAAGCACACACACTCTCATATACACACACACACACACACACATACGCACATTAAAGGTGACGTTTTTCCAGTTCAATGCAAATGAAGAAATAATAAAACATTAATTTTGAAACGCTCGATAACAATATTTAAAATTGTATGTTTTTATAAATATGATATTTATGCAGGCACTTAAACAAAAATATGCATGTAATTTAACCCAGCAAACACATAGGCATGATTTTAAACTAGAGTTAATCTTGGAAATGTTACAAATCAAAAATTGAGCAGATGCTCTTCACAATTGCGCCCCAGACCAGGATTGTAAGATTTGGTCCGACCTATTTCGTCAAAAATTGTCAAAATCATTTCTTTGCAGTTTTTCTATCTATCGGGTCTGTTCTGAAAATCACAGTGATTTCAAAAGTAAACTACTAATACATGACTTGATAGTGGGGTTTTATTATATTTTAAGTTTTTGTCATTTATAATAGAATATTTTCTTGCAACTTCCAACGCTAAAAATCGTTGAATTCAAAAGAGCAATGATTTAATTTTCCTTAATTCTATGAAATCACCGTGAATTAACATGTCGTGATTTGGAGAACATGACCGTATATAATTGTTAAAAAATTTGTTTTTAAATAATATTTTTCAACATAAATTTTTATAATAAAATAATAAAAAAAATTTTGCAAAACATCGTCAAAGTACAAATTAAATCGACAAAAATTATTTCTTGTAAATTTTTCTCATCGAAATTCAAAATACTTTAATGATTTAAATTAATATAAGAAAAATTATTCAAATTGCTTTGTTTTAATTTTTTGTTTATTTTTTTGAAAATATTCGTTGTTATTAAGTAATTCTCTTGAATTTTAAAAAAAATTTAAGTTCAATTTAAACAAAATAGCCTTAAAAATCTTCAACACGTTTGTTTATCACATCATAATATCGATCAGCTGTTTTCTACCGTTGCAGTTATATTCCATTAAGGGTATAGGCTCAGTTAGCCGACTGTAATGTAAAGTAACTGCAACGTAGGATATCGTTATGTGAAATGTAATACGAATGCTTATAGAGATGTAATGTAACTTAACCTAATTTTCATATAAAAATATCGATCTGCTGTTTCCTACGTTGCAGTTACATTACATTACAGTCGGCCAACTGAGCCTTTACAGTCGGCTAACTAAGCCGTATTTTTGAAGTGCAAAGCATTGCCACTGCGTTGTATCGCTTTGCTTCATACAAATTGCTTGGGCATGAGAATTTTTGAATTATAAAAAACACTTCCCGCTTTTGTTTAGTTATGAATGCAATAATTATTCGAATTTTTGGCGGTTAATACAACGTTATTGTGTTGTGCTAAAATTTTGTTTAAGCAGAAAACCAAGCCATATGCATGTGTTCGCTGGCTAATTTTTATGTGCCTGCGTGACGCCTAAAATGTTAAAGCACTCCTAAAAATCTACAAAAAAACAAGTGAATTTATATGTAATTCCGATTAATTGTTGCATTGATACTGCTGCTGGCTTTTTATGCTCATGTTGTTGCTGCTTAAGCTCAAGTGTTTTGGAATTTTATTCTTTTTTTATCGATTTGAAAAAATTTTGCTCCCGTGAAGATTTTTTTTTATCAAAAAAAAAAACAAAACTCGTGACAGATTTTATTAAAGTTCTTTTCAATATGAGTTATGGAGCTTAAGCAAAAAATTGATTTTAAAATGGCATGGTATAAAAATAAATTTAAAACATATCTGAGGATTTTTATTGTAAAATTTTACTTTTTATACTCGTATAAGAGAAGAACAAAAAGCATAACGTTAAATGAAAGTCGACGTGACACACTTCTTGCACGTGTTGGCTTTAAGAAAAAACAAGAGCAGACCCAATCAGACACTCTGTTTTTTTTTTTTTTTGGGAGTTGAAGTATGAAATTTAAAGTTATAAATAAAAAACAAAATCGATAATAATGTAAGATTATTAAAATTTAAGGAAATTTATTTATTTTATTAAGTAATTTATGCAATAATTTGTTTCAACAATTAAAATTTCAAAGTAAATTAAATAACGATTGCTACTCCTTGAAAATAAAATGTGTTTTTTATTAAAACCTAAGAAAAGTTGTTAAAACAATGCTTAGACATAAAATTATTATTGAGTTCTGGGACTATATGGAAACAATCAAGTACACCTTGACTTTTCATATCCTTGTTGCTTAATATAATTATTATCCCTAAGCAAAGGACTCGACTAAAAGAGCCACTTAATAATTCCCACAGTAGTTAAGTGCTGCATGTGCATATGTATGTATGGATAAGCAAAGCAAAGGTTCATTAGCATTAGCTGCGTTATTGGGGAGTAGCACTTCAAATTAGTGTTGACAGTTTATGTTAAATAATTGCCTTTTTCGTTGGCATTTAAGTGCATGTTGTTGTTGCTGCTGCTGCTGCTGTTCCTTTTTCACATCTCTACATCTGCAGGAAAAGATCCTTGGCTCTCAACTTTTGTTAGACAGTCTTAAATTAACAACAACAATTTTTTGACTTTACAAAAAAGTGAGTTCATGAACTATAAATTTCGAAAAAAATATTTTTTTATTAAAATCAATTTATTTGAAACAAGTGTAATTACGAAAACAGCAGCAGTTTTTTCATTTTATATTTTATGTGAATAAATAAAAATATAAATTTAAATAAAGACAAAATTATAGAAATTTAAATAATCACCTCCTGCACAGATTCATTGAGGCTACACATTTTATACAGAAACGACAATAAAAAATAGACAGACAGACGGACAGACACACTTGACAATTGGGTGTTCAATATTTAGAATTGAAAATGAACTACAATAAGAAGTGCAGCATCATCAGCAACAACAACAAAACAACAATACCATCCAATGTAAGGCAACAATAACTGCAACAATGATTTTTAACACTGTAACAAAACTGGCTAAGGCTGAGTACACACTATGGCAGTTTGTGACATCCCAAGCAAAATTAAAAGTAGGAACTAGTGGCAACGCTTGTCATTTCCGATATTTTTAGTTGTGTGACAATACCACATAAGACATGCAGCAAAGGCTCAATGAAATACCGCCCAAAGCAAATACTTCCAATGTAATAACTGCCAATGAAAAAGAACCTTAAAATATGGAACACGTCGCACCGAAATTTTATGAAATAAGTCCCAAGAAAATTAAATTATTCCCAAAACTGAAAATTAAATAAATCTAAAGTATTTATTTATTTCATAGTGAAATATATTTTAATTGGCCATGGAAAATATTTAATTAGAATCCATTGAAATAACATCCAAAATATATGCATAAATATTTTAAGAGAAAATCCTTGAGACATGTTAAAGACCCGCGAAAGAAAATAAGTCCCAAATAATGCATTAAACACATTCACCACAGCAGGCCACCGACTACAAAATGTCAAGGATAGAATACACATGTTTATATGAGAGTGATTCTTTTGATGACAGCAAGGCGACAGGGCGGCAGGTTGTTGTCTATGCTGATTTTAATGTTATAGTCCAATTAAACTAATTTCTATTTCTTTGGCTACAATAAGAAAATTCAGTGTTCCCAGCATAATACAAAATGTTGAGTGAATGATATCGTACAATTACAATATCCAAAAATTGATGTAAAGCTTCTACGTCATATAATTACATTTCGAAATATGCGAAATATTTGAAGGTGGCAATACTGAACTATGTATTTATACTTAAATATGAGGTGCAGATAGTGCTGTTGTCGTCTCCAAAATAATTAAGTAACTGGCTACGAGGCTGCCGCTAGCAGGATTTGAAGTCGTGTGTTCGTGTAGCCTGCTGTGATGAATGTGTTTAACGCATAAAATAAAATAAGTTTCAAATTTTTTTTGCCGATGAAAACACTTTAAAAGTAAATTTTTTCCATGTATTTCATTTTCAGTTATTTTCTATTATGAAATAATCCAAAAAAATAAATGAAATAATTCCCAAAAAAATTAAATAAATTCCAAAATCTTGGGAGTTACTTCATAATGAAATAACTTTCAAAATGTATGAAACATTTTGGGAGTTATGTCACTTTTTGGCGTATTTGTTCGGGACAGCTGTTTCAGATAGCCTACATTAAATATGATTTTGAGATATTATATATGTATGTATACAGAAATCAATTGTGCCCATAATTATAAAAGTGGTCTAACTCACAAGTGGCTAATTTTTGGCATTAACTGGCTTTTTATGAATAAATAAAAATAGAATTAAAATAAATTTACATAGGACAATAAACGATATTATATTTAATATGTTCTTTAAATTAAATATAGTATTTCATTTAAAGTAATTTCTGAGTGTCCTTACTCGAATGACTCGAAGTATGGCTATTCATATTTTCATGCATTTAAGGTTAAAGTTATAGATACTTAAGTAAATTGTAAACTAAAAATAAATATTTATCTTTAAAAAAAATTAATATTGAAAAGAAAAACATTTAAAACAAATATTCTTAATACACTGAAGGAAGTATTGTCAACCTTAATACACTGAAACAAAAAAAAAAGAACTAAGTTTAAAATGTAAGTTTTAATTTAAAATATTTATTTCGTTTATTTTATATTAATGCTATTTTAATTTTAAAAATAAATATATTATTTTATCAATATCATTCCATTAGGAAACAACTTAACAGTTTCGAAGGAGAGATTATACGAGTGCGGGTTACTAAGTATGTGACTTTTTTAATGAAACAAAAATGTTTTTGATGAAAACTTATCGTGTATTTTAAAATAGGCATCTTTGAGCTCTTAACACTTTGTCTAACGTTTCACAATTTTTTTATGTCTTTCTAAAAATAAGATTTAACGAGGTAATCAAAATAATTAACACAATATCATCCTTGGAGTCAATTCTCCTTCCGAGGAGTCATTTGTTCAGGTTTCGGAATAAGGAATAGCCAATCGGTGCTAAGAACCGAGCCATATCGAATCTGTCATACGTTAAACTTCGCCCTTTTCAACTGACAGCTAAGTTGAAATACAGGATTTCTTATGAGCTCTGTCGCATTCAGCCGTATCCTTTAACACAAACTACAAAAATTGGGCAACTTTTAAATTTTTGCGTACCTTGACTAGTTTGAGAGATATCGGTTGGTTTTTTAAGTTACGTTTTAGTGCTTTGTGAGAGCAAGAATAAGAATAAGAATATTAATAGAACTTAGGTATAATTAATGAAATGGAGAACAAACCTTTTGAAGCTGTTCAAATATTTCGTTCAACAAAGTTTTCCGTTCCGTGAATGTCAGTTAAAAAAGATTAATTATAACGTATGAAGAATTTTATGTGACTCGGCCTTAACTCAGAGAATATGGCGGATGAGAGAGCAAACTGCTGTATATCAGAAAATGATAATGGGAGAATCCTTTATCTCTGCTAAAGTGTTCAACTGAAAAAATACAAAATGATAGTTCTTAAATTTGAATAGATTTATTTATTAATTTAAGAAAAGAATATGTTTTTTAAAGAATATGCTACTAATACTACGAATAAAATGGCAATACATTTGTGCACCCTGGTAGAATAAAATTTTTTTTGCCCTAAATAAGGTCGTTTTTTTAATTCTCATTAAACTGATCGAATGCGTTGGCATAATATTCACCATTGATTGTTTTACCCTTTCGAAGGTAGTCAATGTGGATTATACTGCGTGCAAAAAATCTTGGCATTTACTTTATTGGCCGAAAGCCCCAACTTGAACTTCTCTTGCGCCGATTAGACCAAATAAACCCATTGTTTTGTTTGCTGTTTTAGGTCTGGTATATTGTGATTGTTCTATGTTTTGAGCCAACTTATGATACGGATTAAAAACTGGTAACTGATACTGGCTGTAACACGATTACGTTTGTGGTCGCTGGTGACAAAACGCGGCACCCCTTTCGCATAAAGCTTTCTCATACCCAAGTGATACGTATGAGCATATCAATTAGCAAACATTTTTGAAACGTTCTCTCTCAAAACTATTCAACATTTGCGCTCATCCTTTTCTTTTTGAGCTGCTCACGTTCACAATAAAGTTCAATTTGTACTCAAAGGCGAAATAAAAAGTCACAGTTAACTAATGGTTTAACCAATGAAATTTATAAGAAAAATCGTAAGTTAAACCACGGGCGTTAGTTAACTATAGATTTGTCATTATTAAACGTTTCCTTTAATATTTCGTACTTTGCTTAAATACATAGAGCACTGATTCCAATACATTCCAAAAAAATTCATTTAAAAGACACAGAAAATAATTAAACAACTTATCTCAGTTTTGATCCAAATATATTAAAGAATTTCTAATTCTCATATTAAGCAAATAAAAAAAGAAAATAGAAAAAATTAACGCCTCATTTCAGAGGACATTTGTTAAAAATTTTATCAAAATTTAATTTATTTTCTAAGCACGAATAACATGCATACATACATATGAAAATTTTTAAATGAATGAAATATAATTGAAATATTTAGTTACATAAATATAAGAAAAATTATGAAAAATTCCAGAAATAAAACCTCTTTGAATGCGTGAACCATTTTATGTTGCATATTTACGAGTATGTATGTCAATAGGATTATTATAGAATTTACGCTCCATATTAGCGCGGAGTATTAAAAAAGGAATGTAAGAAAAGTAAGTATTTAAATGAAGAATTATGTATGTTAGTTAAACAAAAATAGTTAACAACAATATATATTTAAAGGAAAAACATAAATAAACAAATACGAGTAAAATACCAGTAGCAACTGCTCCAATTATAATGTTTACTGTAACAGTAAATTGTACTTCACCACACTACTTTCCACACTAAATACGTAATGTATAGTATGTTGTTGATTTGCTTGTTTTTGTGAATAATGAAGTTGCTTTAGAGGATTAAGTTAAAGAAAAAAACGAAAAAACTAAGAGTGGGTAAGGAACGACTGCTAGAGAATAGCTACACACCAATGCCATTAATTGCATTAAAGTATTATTACTGTGGGCCAATTCCAATCGATATCTAATAGAAAGCATTACATTCGTCAAAGAATGCATCCCATATGGAGAGGTTTCTTCGCATAATGTGTATTATGATAAGGCAGTATTTGCTTTGTTGTGCTGTCTTCCATTACATCTCTACAACCATTTTCATTACTTTTCACATAACAATATCGATCAGCTGTTCCCTACTGTTACAGTTACTTTACATAACAGTCGGCCAACTGAGCCTTTAAGGTTCTTTACTTATAAAAAATATACTCGTTATTAGTAATCTGTCCTTGTTTCTCATGGTAGGTACAGATTTAGCAACGTGTTTATGTTACCAGACAGATTGAACTGTCGGTCGCATAGTCTGTAGTCTTGTTAATGGTTGCGTTTGAAGTTGCATTCGAAGTTTCGAAAATATCAAAATGTTTTGATGTTTATGGGTTGCATTGACGGTTGCATTGTAGGATTGCATTGAATTTAATGAAATCTTAAGAACTAAGTACGCAGTTTGATACACAATAAAATTTTACATCGTATTGTAAATTTTGAAGAATATAAATCCTGAGTTGTTGCTGTGAGACTCTAAAGTTAAGGTCAGGAAAGTGAAGAAAATTACATGAGTTTTTAATGTTTCTTTTTTCGGTTTTAACATGTTTATATGATATTTTTTGTGGCTTAACGAATGAAGGTATTATATTATTTAATGTTTTGCTGAAAGATTTGATCAAAAGCTATTTTTAGTATTAAGACAAAAAAAAATTATCTGGAATATTAATGTTGAAACAGTTCGTTTAAAAATTAAAAAAAAAACAGATGCATAATTAATAAAGAAAAAATGACAATGGCAAAACTGTTGTAAATGTAGAGATGTTAAAAGTGAGCTTTTATTACAAAAAGCTTTCAGCAAATTGAAATACGAGGAATAAAAATAATTCACATATACCATTTGCATAAAAAAGTTACGTATATAAAGCAAAAATTTACATCATCTGATGATACCACACATAGTGGATCAAACACAAAAGAAAGCTGATGATGAAGGTTTAGTGGCCTTCGAAAACAACTAGTTGTTCCGTTCAACTATGTGTTAGTCAGAATACTTACAACTAACTTTATTAATAATTATCACATGTAATTTGGCTTATAAACCGATACGAATTTTAGCCCTTAGAAAAAAATGTACATATATAAATTTTTGCAAGCAAAAAACAGGAAGAAAGTTTTTAAAAGTGAAAGTAATTACAATTAAAATTATGTTTTATAACACAATAAAATTTGAAATCTCTAATTTTAGACGCAAGAAAAAAGTTTGCGCAAGTTTGCGCCATTTTTTGGTGATTTTTTGAAAATTTACCCTTTTTTCAGATTTTGCTCATCTTGCATGAGTAAAAAACCTTTTTGTTAGCAATGAAATGTTTTGCTTTGAGAGGAGAGATACTCCCCCCTGCCCATAAAAGCTCATAAAATTATTTTTTTTATATTTTTTTATATTAATTGATAAGCAGTACATTTTATTAATATCTACATTATTTTTGCAAATAAAATTTTTGTCACCGCCCACAAAAGGAATCGGGAATGAAAATAGCAGCTTTTGGTCTCTTCGGTCCAATTTTAGGGTTTTGAATCTTCGCCTATGTTAAAAGTTGCTTTTGCTAAACAAAAGAATGTAAAAGTTTAAGAAAAAAAATTTAGTTTTTTCGGAGGTGGGATTATTTCCTCTGCAATTGGTTTCCACGGTTATGGTTATTGCTTTATGGCAATCTACCTATAATTAAATACAGTGTTGCCAAAAAGTTTGGTTATAACAGCGGTTTTGTATGACTATGGATCATCATCATCATTGCAACATTTACATGACATAGTGTAGGGTTTTTCTTAAATAAAGTACTAAATTACAATGACGTATGTGTACACATTTATTAAGTTATTTTCCCTGCATATGAATATTTTTCTAAAAGATTCAATTTTCACACACTTGATATTTTTAAATATTAAAATGTTGCTGTTAGTTTGGTTATGCTTTTGTATTGAATGTTTTTGTTATTACATCAACCATTCTAAACTGTTAAATTATGACATGCAACTGTCAAAGTGTACCTTTCTAGTGCATATACATACAAACATACATCGAGTACTCCCATGAACCTGTACGTAATATGTTGCATATACAATTACTTTCAGTAGCATTTAAATAAATAAAATGTTTTCACATACATACATATAGCATACATACATACATATATCTATTAGGAATTTATACTCATCCTTTGACATGTCATTAAAAAAAGAGGATCCTATATATATATATAGATACAACAAAGCGTGAGAAAAGGAGAATTTGTTATCCTTGGCACCACCTAAATAAACATATTTATTGTGTTTTCTTCAATTTCAATCGCTTTTTCAAACATTTCTATTCCATATAGAGTTTGTACATATGTATGTATGTTTGTATATACAAACGTATGTATATTTTATTGTGGTTGTACTCTCTGCAACAATCAGTGTTTGTTGTTTTTATTGTACTGACATTTAAAATTTTAGATGGGTGCTATTTTTTTTTTTCTTTTACACTTTTATGATTTAACAATATTCATTCATCAACAACTTTTTTTCATGAGTGCGTTTATTTTCTACAAAAAACACGAAAAGAAAAGCAAACGAAAGAAAACAAATTGATCGCGACAACAAACTGCAGGATATGGGATAATGTAACCGCTTATGTTATATTAAGGGTTTTCACTATGAATCGTAAAAGTTAGTGCAAACTATGCAAATGAGTGGAAAAATGCAGAAAATAACATCAAAATATTAATCTGTGCAATTTGCTAATTTTACTTCGTTTGCACTAAAAAATCATGAGCAAAAAATAGTAGTGCACAAGTTGAGCCAAGACGTAAAAGATAGAATTCATTTAACAATATAAAAATAGAAATTATTCACATTAAATTGAAACAGTTCTTCATTCAAATTCAAAATTTGCAACAATAAAAACTTGCTTACAAATATTGTTTTAATAAAATATTTTTCATGCTAAAATTTTCCCAAATTTTGTTTTAAATATATCTTTTGTAAGAAATTTTTGAAGTTTCCAGCCAAAATTAAACTAAAAAAAATATCTCAGCTGATGCATGTGCTTTGAGTTCATATATGTGCAGTTGCAATTATAGGTAAACGATAACTTTTGACATATCGACCGCTGCCATATTTTTTGATGAGTTACCAGAATTGTTTAAGCAAAAATACATTTATATGCATATGCACAGAAAATTTGCATAATGCAAACTTGCATAATAACGTGATAACCCCTATTAAGCCCTTTCACTCTCTGTGACAATTTTCGCTCGAATTAACAATAAATAAATGAATAAATTTTAGAATTTTATTATTAAGCACCCCATATACGTTTCAATTCAATTGTCAATTGAGTCTTTCAATTGAATTGATTATTGGCCACACACTTCTCAAACTGAATTGAAAGATTTTCACTTAACTGTCAAATTTATATTTTTTTTCACAATAGGTTTGTTCATTTACTGAAAATTATTACGAATTTGTAACAATTGTTACTGGAAAGTGTTCATTAACTCAAAAAGTTTGCAAGGAGAGAGCGCCAAAAGAGAAAAAAAAATGAGAGACAAACAAATTCCTACAAATTATTACTAATAAAATTTTTACTTGCAAGAATTATCCAACCAGCTGTTGTGTGTTTTATTATCAAATAAATTATTAAAAAAATATTTGAAAAAGGAAAACTGAAAAAATATACATTTCTTTGTTAAAAAATATGTAAACTTAAGAAAAAAGAAAACATGTTTTCTTAATTTATTGTTTTTCTTCCATTAAGCCACATAAATTCATTTTACTGGCAAATAATTTTGTTTGTTTCCCATATATGATCAGAGATGGAAAGTCGAATTCTTGCATTTGTTAATGGAATAAAATTAAAAAAGGATGACAAATGTATAAAAATCGTAAATATAAATAATACTGTGTAAAGAATTTCATTTTAAATATCAATCTCTTAAAAAAAATTGCAATTTAAAATATTATCAAACAAAATACATCATGGTTCTGATATGAATAAAATTTTCTTGCAAGTTCTTACAAGCAAGGCTTTAATTTACAGAATAGACCTAATTATAAATTTAAAAATTTAAAACTTCTATTGCATTCATTAATTAATTTTTATAATTTTTATTTCAAATTCAATGAAATTAATTACAATTTTAGAAAAACTTATCTTTTCCTTTACAAAATAGAACTGCAAACATAACTTTTGACAGCTGATCAAAAGACATAATCGAAAACACACAATACAAACAAATCGAAAAATTTATTAGTCATTTTTCTTCAACCACCTTGACAACTGGTAATCAATTGGCAGAGTTATACACGTCTTGATTTGGACAACAACCGACTCAGTTGCAAATTGAATTGAAACGTGTAAGTGTACGTGTATTTTTAAAATAGATTAAAATTTCTTTTCAAGTTTTATTAAAATACAAAAATCTCAAATAAAAAAGACTTCTTTATTCAGATTTTTTTTATTAAAATACTTTTTTTATAATTATAAATTAATAATAATGTTTATAAAATTTTGCTTAATTTTGCTTTTTTCATATGTATGTAATTTGAAGAATACATACATGCATATATCTTGGCAACACTGTATGTGCAAGCAGGTGCTAAAATTTAAATTTTCTCCCACAAAATTTTTATGTACTTTTTCAAAGACTTAAAACCAAAACAGCAAAACCAATGCAGCACATCCATAAAAATTCGGTAATAAATGAAAAGTATAAACAAAAAAAATCAAATTTACATAAATTTTCCCAAAGTCACGGCACGGCACCTTAAAAGAAGATGCTCCAGACGAAAATAGCGTACAAGTGTATGTTAATGTAAACAATTTTCCTGCGTTTTTCCACGTTATTTTTTTTACAACTCCCTTGAAAAAAAACCAATAAATTTTGTTCAAACAAAAACACATGGTTGTCTCATCAGAAGGACTGAAAATTAAAGAAACGAAATCAATATGTTTCATTTTAATATTAATTAGTTTGGGAATTTCTAAAGAAAAATACGTTACAAAATTTTAAGTTATTAAATTATATGAACTTTGTATTACATTATTTTTTTCTTTCAAAAAAAATCCTTAAGGAAAACATTTTTAAGGAAATGAAATATTTAGTTATTGTGACAATTCTTTCTACATATTTTTTTCATGAGTAAAGAAAATATAATCCAAATACATAAATACTTGAGGTTACCATGTCAGTGTTGTTGATTAAATATTTTCGAGTGTTGTTGTTGTTAGACATGAGTGCAGTTATAAATATTTGTCAACGAGTATGTGAAAATTTAGACTACAAACAATTAAAAAGTTTAAAGGATTTCATAACAAATAAAGTCACACAATAAATAAAACAAAGAGTTACTCACACACATACAAAAACATGAGCCAGCAGACAGACTGAGTATCCTAACAATAAGATTTAACAACAACATATGAACACAACTACAACTACAATTGTGCACACATTAACTGAAACACGCAATAAACAATGAGAAAGAATACAATAATAACAATAGAAGCTTTATACTACCACACACACACACACATGCGGAAAAGTGCATCAGTAAAGCACAGTGGGAGGAAAAGTCGTTTCTTGCTTTAAAATTTCATAGTAAAGATTTAAGTATAATCAAATGAAATTAAAGCAGTAAGCGTGGCTGTGCCTGCAGATAAAGTTAGGCCACGATTATCCGTAATGGTCGGGACTGGGAACATTATGAAAAATCGTTTTTCCCAGTTAATGGAGTAACAGACTTTATTGGTTTTTTCATATTTGTATACCCTTTACCAAAAAATGAAAAAGTGTATATATAGGTTTGTTATTCCATGTGCAATTTGCATAATATAAATAAGAGACCCATAAAGTATATATATTCTGAATCCTTATGCTTATGTAAGACGAAGAAGCGATGTCCGTTTGTCTGTACGTGAAATCGGTTTTCCGAAGCTCCCAGAAAAGCTAGAAGCTTTGGTCATAGACTGGTGTGTCAGAAATGGTCCAAAATAGATTGGTATTGAAACTCAGCAAAACCGAACTGTCACCTTCAGAGCTGGAAAACTTAAACTTTATTTTGCCATATAAAATTAACTACCATAAATTAATTTTTAATTTATTTTCATTAAATAAACTTGTTTCATACTTGACTACGAATAGAATTGGTATTTCAAGTTAAAAATTAAACCAAAAACTAAAAAGCCGTTTCCAGGGTTCGAAACATTTAACTTCTTTCTTACACAAAAGTAACTTACTTAAACTAATTTTTCCTTTTTTTCTATAAATTAAACGTAAGTATCTCATATTCTTAAAAGAAATGAATTGGTGTAAGAAATCAGCAAAATCAAAAAGGATAATTCCAGGGTTGGGAAACTTACACTTTTTGTGATATAAGAAATTAACTAAGGAAAACTTATTTTTATTTTTATTAAATAAACTTATTTTATAGTTCACTACAAATAAAATTGGTATTTCAAAATAAAAAAATAAAATAAAAAAAAATAAAAAGCTGCTTCCAGGGTCGGAAAACTTTAACTTGTTTTCTTACACAAAAGTAACTTACTAAAACAAATTTTTAGTTTTTTTCTATAAATTAAACGTAGGTATCTCATATTCTTAAAAGAAAGAAATTTGTGTAAGAAATCAGCAAAATTAAAAGGGTTGATTCCAGGGTTGGGAAACTTGCACTTTTTGTGCTATAAGAAATTATCTAACGAAAACTAATTTTTATTTTTTTATTAAATAAACTTATTTTACAGTTCACTGCGAATAAAATTGATATTTCAAATTAAAAAAATTTCCAGGGCTGGAAAACTCTAACTTTTTTTGTTATATAAAAGTTACCTACTAAAACTAATTTTTCCTTTTTCTCTATAAATCCAACGTATCTTACATTCTTAAAAGAAATAAATTGATGTAAGAAATCAGAAAGATTAAAACGGATGATTACAGGGTTGGGAAACCTACATTTCTTGTGATATATATAAAAGTAACTAGGTCTAACTAATTTTTTTTCTTTTTCTTTATAAATTATATATATACTACGTTTTGGATAGAAAAGTTTGGTGCAGAAAATTATAAGAATAAAAACCACAGCTCCAGGGATGGAAACTTTGAACTTTTTTTCTGGATATTAAAGTAACTAAATGAAATTAAGTTTTTCCTTATTTCCTGTTTTTTTTTTGTTTTATATATTTTTAAGGAACTATATTATAAGGAAGGGCAAAGATCGCAAAGGATGATTTCAGTGTTGAAATTTTTTTCTTGTGTATAAAAATAACTAGGTCAAATTAATTTTTTCTTTTTGCTTACAAATTAAATATACTTTATGCTTTTGAAAGATATAGCTTGGTGTAAAAAATTAGAAAAGTAAAAATTATAGCTCCAGACCTGAAAAACTTAAACTTTTTCAGGTATATAAAATTAATAAAATAAAACTAATTATTTCTTTTGTAAATAAATATATTGCCTATTTTAGAAAGAAATAAATTGGTATTAAAGATCAGAAAAATCAATATTGTGGCTCCAGGGTTGGAAATTGAAAAAAAAATTGGTAAATATATAACCATAAGCAATTTTTTTTTCAATTAATCATTAAGGAAGACCTTAACTCTAGATTTTCTTATATATGCTTAATTTTTATTTAACTATAAGTAACTGAAGGTTTGTGCAATGTGGCTCATTATCTGCTGAGCACACTTGTGTTTCAAATCGATGGTTTTTCGTTAATTTTTAATAAATAGACATAAAAATTAAATTTATCTCTAAAGAACAGTCCTAAATATAAAATTATTTAAAAGACATGTTCCGTTTCATTTTCCTGAAACCGTTCCTTTCTGAAAAAATTCGAAAAAAAAAATTCTTTAGGAATATACGTTTACATAATGTTGCGATATATACCATTAAGGGTGAATGTAAAATATTTCTTAAAAACAGAGAGTAGAATTAAATATTCAACTTATTCATAATACCGAAAAAAAATTTAATCGAAAAATACCGAGAGGTCACCTACTAAAAATTGCACTAGAGCAAAAAGTTATAAATTTTTCACAAATAAATATGTATGTACTTTCGTGAAAGGTATATAAGATACGGCTCAGCCGAATATCGCACTCTTACTAGTTTATTTTAATCAGGAAATATTTCTTAATCATGCTCAAGTATATTATTTTCCCATCGAACGAAATATGGTATTGTTTGAGTAAATCAGCTATATGTTTTATTCTATATATCGCTGGTCCACAGTGTCACTACACTATGTCCACATACATACATTTTTACATATATACATACATAGTTATATGTAAGTCAGAGCCATGTTAATGACAACAATGGCAATGTCTAGCTAGTTGCAGTGGCTTTAGGTGTTTATTATTAAAATATCAACAACAAAAATGAAAACATGTGAATGACTAAACATACGATAGAGCAAAAAAAACCCTCTCATGTTTTGTTTTACTTTGGCAGGATACTAGAATTGAATAAAATGTTAAACAAATACAATGAATATCTCAACACACATACATACACACACAGCCAAATAAAACAATTTTTATGTAAATAAAAAAATAAGCAATAAAAATGCAACACGTGCGTTTAACAAAAGGATTGCTGGAATGTGTGTTGGATAGGATTACATACACAAATTAAAAAAGTTCAAATGCGGCAGCTCAACGTTAAGGATAAGCCAACCACACACTCTACGATTACTAAACAAAGGGATGCCAAGAGTAAGAGTAGCAAATAGTTTTTGTATGGATTACAAGAAAAAAGAAATACTAACTTTACATAATGCCTACGAAGAACTAACTACTGGTTTCTTGTGTGTGCTAAAGTGGGTTTTAACCTCTATTAGAATAATCTGTATGTAAGAGTATGTACTAGAGATGGGCGCGTGTTGTGTTTTTTTTTTCGTTACATGAACACGTACGAAGTGTTTGTGACAAAAAATCTGATTTCGTGCGTGCTTGGGTCGTTTCGAAACACACGAAACGATTTTAGATTTAAAGTATGTATGAGTATGAATGAATTTCCAGTAGAGAAAAAAATTTAATATTTTGTATCGTATATTTGTTGATAATGTATGGGCGTCTGAAGCTTAAAGTTCTGTACGTAAGCCGATAGTAGCTGACAGTGTCAACTCGTACCTATATTTTGAAAGGCGACTCTTCAAAAAAATTAACTAAATTTTCTGATATTAAATACCATACCAATAATATTTCGTGCGTGTTGGGCAGCGTGTTTGGTACGTGTTGAGCGTCTTCGTATTTGTGTGCGTATCGTGTCGTATTGGAAAAATTCGACACGCGACCATCTCTAGTATTTACGCATGTTATAAAGGAAAACTGAATGCTATTATTCAATATTCAACAAGGGCAAAACTTGTATATATTTTAGAACCATCAATTAAATTTTTAATAAATAATTCCTATCGGAATGTTATAAAGCGATTATTATTTTATTCATTTTTTATGGTTCCGTACACCAAAGGTTAAAAGGAACCCTATTGTTTTCGCTACGCTGTCCGTCTGTCCGTCACAAGGACAGACTATGTAGAACCTTGGCCGCTACAACAACAAATACATGAGAGTTAAAAATTAAAGGGCAACTAAAAAGGTTAATATCAACAAAATTTAAAAAAAATCGCCAAAATGAAAAAACGCCAAAAACGGAAAAAATCACCAAAAAGAGGAAAAAGTGTCTAAAATCGCCAAAATGAAAAAACGCCAAAAACCGAAAAACTCGACAAAACTAAAAAAATCGCCCACAGGAAAAAATCGCCAAAATAAAAAAACGTCAAAATAAAAAAAACGTGAAAATAAAAAAACCCCAAAAACCGAAAAAATTGCCAAAACGAGAAGAAAAGTGTCACAACTAAAAAAATCGCCAAAATGAAAAAAAATCCAAAAACCGAAAAACTCGCCATAACTAAAAAAAATTGAATACATGAAAAATTGCCAAAATTCAAAAAAATCGCCAAAATAATAAAATTGCCAAAAAGAAAAAAACGCCAAAAACCGAAAAAAATCATCAAAAGAGAAAAAAATTGCCAAAACTACAAAAAGCGCCAAAACAGATAGAACGCAAAAAACGCCAAAACTAAAAAACGCTCAAAACCGAAAAAACCCAAAAACGAAATGAAATGCCAAAACTATATTTTATATAGTCTAAAGCAAGTATTGAATTACATATCTAGTGTCCGTACGGAACCCTTCGTGGGCGAGTCAAAATCACACTTCCCTGAATTTAATTTGTTATTAAGGATAAAACTAACACACAAAATCAGTTGTTACAAAAACAGAATCTAACACAATTGATTAAGAATGCACTGAACGCAGGCTTCAAAACACTTTTAGTTCCTTAATTATACTCGTGTGTTAAAAAGTTTCTGTTTTCTCTCTAAAATTAAAGTTTTTCCAAATATGAATTGGAAATTTAAATATTGAACCAAAATTAAAGAAAACTCTTTATCAAAAACTTTTGACCTCTATATATGTAAGTGAAAAACATTTTTGCTTGTAACTTTTTAAATTAAACAATCATATTTAGGCCAATTTGTAGGATATGTGTGTATAGAAAAACAACAATAGCAACCAAAAGGCACATTTAGCAAGTGCTGTAATTGTGTATTTGCCCAGAAGGCGGTAGCAATAATAACAAGAAGAGTAACATATTTTCAACATGTTGTCTGTGATGTTCTTTCATAAATATTTAATAAATTGCAATATTTTTAAAGGGTTTTACAGTAAAAGGTTGTATTGAGATATGTATTGTTATTTATTTGTATAGAAAATGGTATGTATCAGAAGTACAGAATTCGCCAATTCTGTTTATTAACGAAATAAAAATGGAACGAATAGGAATATATCGTTTCATGTTTGTTAATGGCGTAATTATAGTGATAGAGAAGCCGGGTGGTGAAAGAAGAGACAGAGAAAAGATTCATTATTTTACAACTCTGCTTTTTTGCACGTTTTCTAATAATACAGTCTTGCAGCGCCTCTGGTGTTATGTGAAGTGTATTAGTTTTTTTTTAAGCTGTGGTAGCCATTTTATCGTTTATTTTACTTTACCGATAATTCTGCCATGCAACAAGGGAGGGCGCTCTGGTGTTACATTAGGATTAGTGTCTGCTGAATCGGTATAGTTCAGTGACCAGTGACTATGCCTTCATCACTTGAACTTTCCTACAACAACTGACACAAAGGGACACTAATGCAAATCAGAGAAATCCGTAGTGTTGTTATTTTAATAACTGTTAGATACAGGGATTGAACCCAGTACCTTCGGTTTTGTAGTCAACATGCTAACTACTTCAGTCAATGACACCCTCAAGTTGCTGAGTTGTTCTAGGCTGAGTCATGAAAAAAAAAATTCTTATTGGAACACCCTGTATATTATATGTATGTACAGACATTCAAATAAGTCCTGATGATATACATACGTACATACATATACATACGCACTTACATACATACACCCATACGTATTGTACTTAATAATTTAAAACAGTAACTCTTACCCAGCAAACAATAAATCAAGCATTTGCAGTAAGATGAGTTTAATATTTAGATATTAAATCTTTTTGTTATAATTTTTATTTAAAAAAAATTTCAAAATGTTATATAACACTGTGTGTAATTTTTGAAGTCATTGAAATATAACCATTTGTACATATATGGACACAACTACGTGATAAAAGACCAAACCGTTCTGAATTTTAATTTACAAAGTTATAGCTCCTGTCATAAAGAAAAACAATTGTGCACATATAAAATCAAAAGAACTTCATTTTCAAGATCAAATTCTCAAAAAAAAAAATTTTTAAAATTTGGTTCTTTTTTACTTTTTCCCTTGTTCAGTTCCATAGGTAGCAAACCGTTCAAAATTCAAGGAAACAATCGACTACAAAAATGTACCCAAAATTTCAATAAACAACTTTTTAAAACATATGAACTTCCTACGAATGATTCTTAACACCGTTTAAGTAGCGCTTAGGTAGTCACAAAAGTGAAAAATTTCCAAGCAAATGATATTAAAAAATGTATGCAAAATTTGGTCTTTTATCACGTATTGGTGTCCCTATATGGTAATTTTTTAGTCGTGTTGCACTTTATGATTTATTGGCTCATCGCTAACAAAAATCATTCATTATAAAAGAGCAATTGCAAGTGATTCCGTTTCGTTGTCTCCCTTACAAAAATGCTTACAGCAAGAAAAAACATTTTGCTGGGATATATGTAAACATGTACATACTTAAGTCACAGTCATCAGGGACATACAAAAAAATAATATTTTAAAATCCATTTGACATCCTGTTGTCTTTTTCAATGAAAATTCATTATCATTAAACATGATCAACAAGGCTTCTACTTATGTGGTCAACCGAAAATACAGCAGCAACAGCAACAGCAACAGCAGCAGCAACAACAACAAAAAAAGCACTAACATGCTTCCAAACAACATTAAATTGTTTGTCAGAAAATATAAAACAACACCCCGCTACACCGAAAAGTAAATTTTTGAAGGGCATAAAAAAATGTGAAATTCCTGCCGTAATGTATTTTTTGTGACTTTGCTTAAACATTTTTATTAAATTTTTTTAAAAAAGTTATTTTAAGTTTCATAGTATAGGTCTTCATTTCAGCCTATTTCCTCGTTGGAAAAATGGAAAAATGTAATTTTTTACAACAAACACAGGAAAAAAATTTTAAAATATTTTTGAATTTTATTTTCCTGTGTTTGTTGTCAAAAAAATTACATTTTTCCATTTTTCCAACGAGAAAAACCTGAAATTAATACCTTTAGTGTAATTCAAAAATTGATGGAAAAAAATACATAAAAATATATTTGATTGTTCACACTAGAGATGAAACTTAAAAAAATTCTCAAATCAAACGCAGAATGTAATCTGTAGGTAAATCTAACCAAGTTCTACAATTAAAATTTGAGTTGGACCAACTAATTAGTTAAACTAAACAATTTGAACCCCTTAAAAAACTGTTTACCCATGATTGCAAAGGCTTCAGTGTGATAAAAAGGTAAAAATGTTTTGGTTTGCTATTTTTAAGAACATATACATTTTTTGTTCGTTTTCGATAAACAGGTAGCATAAACAGAATAATTAAAGTAGAGAAATATTAATTTCAAGAAAATACATTAACAATTTCAGTTTGTTGTTTCAATGGCAACAGCAAAAATTAATAAGATTAACCAACAAAAATAGTTTTATTCAACAAAATAGTAACAACCTTTACTCGCAGTAAAACAAACACCTCAAAGTAAACTTCGTCACTTTGGCTTTTTTTGGCTTAGTTTTGTCTATTATGTAATATCATCATTTTATTTATTTATTATTAACGAAAAGGCAACAAAAATTTTCATTGGTGTTAACTTAGCAATTAGAATTGGTTAGATTAACTAAACGAATAGTTTTTGCATCTTATTCTCAAAAATTACGTTTTTTACAAAAAGTTTGGTTTAGTTTAGTTTAACTTTGTTCCACTGAAGAAAATATTAAATTTTGTTTAATTTCTAATTAAAAAATTATCAAAATATAGCTATTGCAAAAATAATAAGTTAGAGGAATAGCCATTAAAAATATATTGATTTGAAAAGTAATGTGTCAACAAGAAACTTTCTTCGTCCACATACAGGCTGCACTAAAACCTTTAAAGGGTCATAAGGTCAAACTGAAACTTGTAAGTGACTAAAGGAGAGCCCTCAACTTGCTTATGGGAAAATATCGTGTTAGACTATGTTGGGTTTCTCGACACAGCAGTGTTGAGGAAACTGAAATTGCTGATGAGTTGGCAAGAATAGGGTCGGCGTTAGATGACACTTCTGGGTACAAATAGTCATTAAATATTATTATTAACGGGTGTCAATAGAAGATAATCACAATGGACCCAACTGATAAGCGCAACTCATCGTCAGCTAACGGAACCCGTTCGTCAAACTCCGTATAAAATAGCATAAAGTCTGAACCGAACTGTCAACATACAAATAAAAATAATCCTACAACAATTGTGTATGTATGTTGTTGTAATGATAAGGCCACTTAGTGTTAATACGCTTTGGATCCAACTGGTTTTCCGAGTGGGGGTGTGTTATAGCACCACCCCTTCTAACCTAACATAACTTAATGTGTAACTTCACATTATAAACTTTAACAATTTTATTTTATTATATAAACTAAAAGAATTTTTGGTTGGGCAAGAATAATCCATACCATCAATGCAGTAAATATTTCAGAATTTTTGCCTGAGAGTATTAATTTGTATGTTAAGGCTAGTTTTATAGAAAATGACCTATAAACTTGTTACCACTTTTCCCGACCTGAAAAGCTTAAAATGCTCCAAAAAAGTGTCTATGCTTTGCAATAAAATTCTGTAGCACAGTGTAATGAGAATGATAACATTAAAGTACACAGAAATGTTGGTAAAATAAGCAACGTAAACAATGAACCATATCAAATTTAATTATATAATATGAACAAATTTCATAGTGGGTATGGATAGAAATTAATTTGAAATCACCGTGGAAAAAATAGTCAGAATAAATAAAAAATTTAAAAACTTTTATCTATCTACAGTGAACCAGTTTAGATCCTTTAAATTTCCATTTGCAGCGCAGTGATGCATTTACTAACAGACCCACTATTTTTAAGTTTGGAAGAGCGAACAAAAAATTTAATTTTATGGGTGTGCTTTTGAAAACGGGACACCGTTTAATTATTTTGAAATGTATCCAATAGATCTTTTGAACTAACATTAGCTGTTAGACACAAGTCAGAACTTAAAACCCCATTGTAAATTAAATAAACTTGAAAATTCTTTTGATACGAACGTTAACGACTTAGTTCTAAAAATAGAAAAATAACAACATTAGGAAAAGGTATTAAAAACAATAAATTTCATATTAAATAGGAAGTAAAAATTTATTTTATATATTCTGTTATAAAAAAAATTTTACTTTTGTTCATCCTTGATTTTTTTTTTGTCATTAAAATTCTGCATTTCCCACTGTGTTTTGGCAATGGGCCGACATGTGTACAATATTTAAATTATTATGTACAATGTTTGTTGTATTATCCTGTTGTAGATGTTTAACCTTTTGATGGCACTTCAATGTCATAGACATGAATTTTTGTTGGATTTTGTCAACTTTAACATGAAGCAGAATAAAAGAAATCGTGGGTTGATCAAATGGACTACTGGTGTTCTTTTCTCTTAGCATTTTCCCATGAAAATAATTTTATGGTAACAAGAACACGCACAAACACGCTGACACACACACACACATAATTACAAAAACTAATGAACAAAAGAATTTTTATTAAAAATACTACAACAAGTACATATTTGGAGTGGACAACATTTGTGACTGTCAAAGTCTACATGGTTCCGGTTGTATTCGATTGTGTGTGTGCGATTATAAATGAAGGAAACTGTGTATTTTGTACAATATCAGCACTCGGATACACGCATGAAAACATAAATAAATATACGTACATGCACACATATCGTCATATGTGAACTTCTCCGATAAAAGGGACCTAATGTGTAAAAATTAAGTTTTGAGAAAAACGCATTTAAAAAATAAAATTTTACCCCCATATTCATGAAATTTAAAACGAATTTGAAATGTTTTTTATTTAAAATTTTTCATACAAAATTTTCTTAAAACGGATTTCAAATTCATTTTATTTTTTTATGAATATGGGGGTTAATGTTTTTCTCATTTTTATCGATTTTCTCAAGTTCCTGTTTTTGACGGCGAAGGTCACATATAAACTTTATATTATAAAGTCAATAAAGGTTTCTAAAATATTTTACAGGAGAAGCGAAAGACATTATCTGCCGTTTCATATAAAAAAAAACAATTTGGGCTTACAAAACGTTTATTAAAAAAATTTCCATACAAAATTCGTTTAGTAAAGCTTTTATAAAACAAAATTATTTTATATGAATATGGCAGTATACGTTTAAGGGGCTGATTTTGTTAAACGAAGACCTTAAGTGTTGAAAAATGTCATAGGCTGTTGCTTCGAGAACAACAACAACAACTATATGACAGTTAAAAATTTAAGAGTGTTCTATCAGTTAATGTCATTTTCCTGCATCCTGGAAATCATAAGAGGCAAACTCTTGCAATTTTTAAAAACACTAAAACTAATATATCCCAAAATTAAAAAAATCACTAAAACGAAAAAAATTGCCAAAAACTAAAAAAATCAGCAAAACGAAAAATTCCTGTAGCTAAAAAAATCGCTCAAACTCCAAAAACCGAAAAAATCGCCAAAACAAAGCAAAAACGCCAAATCTGTAAAAAAAACCGAAAAACTTCCAAAAAAAATAGAAAAAAAACTGCCAAAATAAAGAAAAATCGCCAAAAAAAAAACCAAAAAAAAGAGTTTATCAAGTAAATAACATTTTTTTAATTTTGCATCAGATAGGAAATTCGATTATATAAGCTTAAGTTCGTATCTTAATAGATATTTACGGCCCTATGTATAATAAAAAAACTAGCATGAAGTTAGCATAAGTGGCAAAATTTAACATAGTCTTAACGAGTGTTGCCATATAATTTGACATTAAAAATCAACACATAACGTAGTTTTAACCTTGTATTAAATTCTGGCGTGATTTTTAATCTGAAATTGTATGGCAAAACTCGTTAAGACCATATTCAATTATGCCACTTATGCTAACTTCATGCTAGTTTTTCATTATGCATAGGGCCGTTAGTGTCCATACGGAACCTAAGTTAAGTTTCATAAATAAAGAATATTGTGTGCACTTGATATTAAAACACCAACATATTCATATTAGTATTTCCAAAGGGAGCAGATGTTTGGTAACGGCCTACACAGGCTTACCTCAGCTAGAAAAATAAATCGTTTTACAAGTGTAAGCAGAAATTTTTAATCCAGTCTTAAGGCAAAAATTCTAGTTAAATATTTTAGGTAGTAATATATATTTCCCAATAATAAGAAAATTATATAGCTTTTACTTTATTTTTATTTTAAAGGATTTACGAATAGAAAATTGTGCAAAATATCTCTACACGCAAAGAAAATATATGGTTGTAGAATAGTTGAGATAACAATATTATGTTCACAGAAACAAATGTGTGGTCATTGAAAACAGGTTATTGTTATTTTAAACATTAATTCTGTTACGGTAAGCAAAATAATGTTTGAATTTAATAATTACATTATTATATTCATAAAAAAGTGTGATATGCTTACAGTTTAACAATATAGTTTTGTTAAAAATTTATGACTGAAACATAATTTTTGTTATTATTTAAAAATAATATAATGAAAATAACAATATAATGTTATCCAAAACCATACTACGTTAAGTTTTTAAAAAAATCTTTTTCAGAAACATCTTCTATCAGTTCAGTGTTTTGTTTGTAAGCTATCGGCATTGCACGCGTCGTGTTAAATAAATAAATAAAGTACAAACAAACAAAAGGGTAGACAAATAAAAACATATAGATACATACGTACATATGTTTATCTCTTTATATAGACCTGGCTGCATTTCGAGTATACACACATATGTTAGTATTCATTTCTATATATACATTTTATTTCAACAATATTAATTTATTTTATGATCTACCAATAAATATATGATTGAAAAACAAAATATTACTATTATATTAAATAATACTGTTGTCGTATTTAACAATATCATTATAATATAAGAACATGGTATGGTGAGTATCAATTATATTTTAGTCACATCTAACAATACTGTTGTCATATTTACAATAATAAGATTAAGTGTAACAAATGTCATTGTTTTTGTTGATAATATTATTATTAACTCAAATAATAATATTATTTAAAGTTTGCTTTTCTATTGACAATAATATGATTTAGCTACAACCATATAATTCAATCATTGTATGTTGCTGTTTGATTATGGTTACCTCAACCATATTTTTCTTTGCGTGTAGCATTTAGAAACTAAAGCTATTCTTTAAGGGGTGTAAAATGTTAACTAAAAATTTACGTAATAATCACTTATGCCGACTTTTCTCTCTGTCTTAATAAAAACTTATATTACCAGTAGAAACCAATGTTATTAAAACTTTTATACCATAGAAAATAAAATATACCAATTTTGTAATTTGTAAAAGTTTCAAAGTTTTCACTCGTCTAAGAAAAACAATAACAACCACAGCGAACGAAGTATCTTTGACTTTTTTATAAGCATACATCGCCATATACATAACTAAACTATTCATTCAAAAGGTACATATATTAAATTCATAGTTCGGTATGAAACATTTTGCCAATAGCTTTTTGCTTCATTAAATGACTAAAATAAAACCACGGTATATATTTCTCTATCGGCTTTTTGTTGTTTTCTCTTGAATTAACTCAACTTAATTTTATGTTAAAAAATGTATAAGACAATTAAAATAAATATACTATGCCAAAAAGTTTAAAGATTCGTTAAAGAAAATCTTGTTTTGAAGTGACCTTAAGCCAGGAAGTAAGTCTCAGTTCACACTATTTAAAAAGTCAGCTGATTTGGATACCTACCCAGAGGGAAAAAGTAATGAATAAGAAACGATAATGTGTAATTATTGTGTCTGCTCAATTATCCTATCGCCTCCAAAGGAATGCATTGTCTTGCTTTGGAAAATAATACATTATTTCTTCCATTAAACAAAAAAAAAATTATTCCTAAAAAAATGTTTAAACAAATGTTTTTTTGAAATACAACTCGGTTTCAGTAAATATTTCGTACTGTTCCAATAAATTATTTGTTTCAAAGAAACTGTATAGAGAAGAAACAGACCACGACGTTTGTCGGCTACTTTTCGGCATTTACATTTATACAACACTATCAACAACATGTACACAACAGCACGTTTTACCTACCCTATGGGAAATTACGTTAACTTTAAACTTACTTTAAGCTAACTATTTCGCAACTAGTACTGACTGACACTAGGATTACTTTTCAATGTAATCATCTGACTATTTTAACATTGCGATGTTCTAGGCAATAGTCAATTGTCTCACTCTGCATTACTTTCAGCTAATTTAAATTTGACTTTTTTAAATCAGCTGGTAGTCAGTAAATTAAAAAAAAAATCAGGGGTTCGAACATGTAACATCACACGTTGTATACTCAACGCGCTACTACTCAGCTGAGGTAACATCTAAAATAACAACAACAAAATGTTATTATAAAACTGACATTAGTTCCAAAATAGCTGTGAATAAATTTGTTGGCTCTCGTCAAATTCGACTACGTACTCAACTTAACAATTCGTTTTGGTTTTGTTCTGGATGACATTGCAGTTAGCTTTTAGTCAGTCTAAGAAGAGTTAACTATAACTATTTTTGTAGTCAACCACACATTCTCCGACAGGGTAGCGACAAGCAAGATAAACACCACCACACTTAAACAACAAATTCTTTCAGGCGAGCTCTGCTAAATTTAAGTTTTACAAAATTGTTATCAGAATATAAAAAATTATGTTAAGGACTGCTTTCATACAAAATATCGACTTTTTTCGATTTTAACGTAAGCGACATGTTATCGAAAATATATTTTTTTTCATTGAAATTAAAATGTTATGGGCCTAACCAGCATAGATGTCAAAATTGTTGATAACTTTTTAGAAATGGGCTGTAAAATTTTATAGTAAGCGACAATTTATATACAAAAACAAATTTGAATATTTAAAAAATACCTTCTCCTGAAAAGTTTAATTTTTGTGGCTTACGATAAAATCGAAAATAACACCCGTATTCTAAGCTCTGTGACAAACTAAAAATTATAACAAATGACAATTTTTACGTTGATTGAAATATAAAAATTGTTATTTATTATAATTTTGTCATTTGTCACAAAGTTCAGAATAAGGGGATAAGGCTCGATATTTACTGATTCAATGAATTTTATTACTGAAAATTAAATTTAGATTTTTCTGTGTATGTATGTACTCGTAAGTGAAGTTTCTCTGTGCTTTCTCGTATAGCTTTCACATTATTCCCAGTGGGAAAAGTTAATGAATAGTAAAGGAGAAGCTAATGCACAGCATGTATAATTTTCATTCCAGAATTCATTACTGTTAACACAGAACACTTCCTACGAAAGTAATGAATTATTTTAATGCGTACATTATTTCTACTGCAGATGTGGTAATGCACATGGTAGTCAATGTGAATTTATTGTGTTCAATCAAATTACCTTCTAGTTACTAAGGGAATGCAATGTCTTGCTTTGGAAAATAATACATTATTTCTCCCATTATTATGTAATTAATGACCACTTTTTCCGCTGCGTTATTAACAGGCCGGTTTACGCTCTAAGCTATTGCTTTCAAGCTTAATTTGAAGGATAAAAAAATAAATTTTCATTTAAAGGCATGATAAAAGTTTTTTCTCTTTTTACTATGTTCAAGTGCTAAAAAGATTCGGCTTGGAAGAATATAACTTTCAAACTTGTTTAATGTTGTCTTATGAGCATATTATTCTATTCATATATATATAACACTGTATAACAACATCAAACACACCACGAGTCGTTGTTATTTTGCAGTCATTGAGCTTTTTCACGGTTTATATTTTTCACAACAACTTTCCATACAATAAATTTGCAAAAGGAAGAGACGACGATGATGATTTTGGAGATGGACTACACTCTCACGACAACCATATGCATATTTGTTATGAGAGTGAGTACTACTATGAGTGTGAGTTACTATTGACATAAATAATGCGATTACTTTGAGATGATTTTTTCACTTTTTTTAATATGTGGTGTTTTCTAAATTTGAGATTTCACGATACTTCCTTGAAATGTTTGACATGGAATACCGTATCTTTACACAGGCAGATTAACTTTCAGAAAAGAAAAATACAATATTTATGTTCAATAAGACGTGCCATACCATAATGCCATAGCCATAACGATGGCCATAATCATAAATATATTTGCTTTGACTCTGAATGCTTTCATTTGGTTATTCATTGCAAAAGTGCCACAACATATATGCATGGTTAGGCAGCCAACAGCTGATTATGGTTGTGGCGAAAAACTAAAATTCAAATGGTTTGTCCCGGTTCACTTCAACCTTTGTTGATCAACTCTGTAAGAAAAAAAAGATATATTTTTGTATTTCCTTCTCCGTCTTTCTTACAGTTGATCAAAAAATTTTAATTGTGTAAAGCGGGACTTTCTATGGTTATAGATATGGGTATGAAGTGACAGCAGTCACCTATAATCAAATACAGTGTCGCCCATAAGTATGGTTCGAACAGCTGTTGTTTAGTTTAATTTTGTAGTTGTAGCTGTTGTTGTAGTTTAATTTGAAACTTTAAACCAAAAATGCAAAGTTGTGTAAACAGTTTAAGCGTTTGCCATTATGTTTAATTTAAACTTATTTTTTCCCAAATCGTAAGTAAAAAGCTTTTACTCACTTTGTCATCTCTAAATGATGATGATGTTGCGGTCAGGATGGCTGCTGGTGAAACAGCTTTACTCTTTTCTCTGCTACTCGCCTGCATAAGCTTTTCTGTTTTACTTTACGCTTTTGTTAATTCCTTGTTTACCCAAGAATGAAAGTCATTAAAAATCAATTTTAATTAATTTTAGTTTATTTTTGGTGAAACTTATACTTATGCTAAAATTAACATACAATGGTATCATATTCGCCAACAATAAAAATATATGTTTTTTTGTAAATTTTATGCAAAAGATTATTTAAGACTTTATAAATTTTATTTAAAAGTCGACTATAAATTAAAAAGTTAACTTAAGTTAATAAGAGATATTTATTTAAGCCCAATAGAATTTGCGAAAGGATTAACTGTCAAACAAAATGTCATACTGCACTCACTCTTTGACATAAGTATATTCCGGCGAATAATTTTCAAATTAAAATAAATATTTAATGCACTTCATGTGGCGTAACGTATTTCCTCAAAAAAATCAATCAAATATCATCGTAAACCAGAAATGTTCAAAATATATTTTTTTACGCTTGTAAGTGCAGTTGTAAGCATAAAACTGCTACGTTTTATTTGATTTAAAATAATAAAAAATAAACATCATCCATTCACTTGCACTAAAGACGAACAATGAACAATTTTTATAAATTTAAGTTTTGACCCCATACAAAGGTTTGAAATGTTCATCTGTGTCTTTTTTTATTTTTATTCTTTTCAGTACTAAGATATATTTATTTCATATTGTCGTTATATTGTTTTACTAAATCACAAAAATTGAAAGTTCTCGGTGTCAATGAAGGTGTCAGAGCTTTAAAGGAGTTCATTTGTAAGGGGAAAAATAACGTAATGACAACTGTCAAGAGAATAGTGATATGTCCCGTAACTTACATGTGATGTGACACACTGTTGTTAACAGATCTGATACAAATTGGTTGCATCATGTAAATAACAGAACAATTTTATTTATACTCAAGTTCAGTTGGTAACTCGTTCCAAAAGTTTAAATGAACAATAGAAAAATTTTAATTTTTTTTATTTTTAAGCTCACTTAGTTTCAAATAACAGGTACGTTTGTATTAGCTGAGAACTCCTCTTATTGCCTGCGCATGGATGGCAAATAAGAGGAGCTTAATTAATACCTTCGTTTTACAACTCTGCTATTGTTCGTACACGTACGATGTCCGTCCGTCTGTCTGCCTGTCATGGGTGGGTCTCTCGAAAACAAAGTATGTAAAACTTCGTCCGCAATAACAACAAATATATGACAGTTAAAATTTAACCCTTTATGGCACCATGCAAATATGCAACAACATATTCAATCCTCATAAAATACCATTAAGTACAGGCAATTGTCAATTTTATTTTAATGCAATAACTTTATTACAATATCTTGTTTCAAACTTAAAAATTCTTTGTTAACAAAAAAATGTATCTGTTACATCACAACAGATTTAAGGTAATCCCATAATTTTATTAAATCAGCGTTACCGTAGTGCAATTTTTTAATAACTTATTTTGCCAGCGTTATAATTCAATAAATTTTGTGAATGTTGGGATATTATCATCAAAATTATTTCTAGCTTAAAACTTTTATTGTCATGATATCTGACCTTATTTCCTATCAATTATTTACCCTCTTACGAGCCAATAAATAAAATTTCAAAAAAATTTTAAAACAAAATTTTTACTTGTGTGGCACAAGTGGCCACGAGCTCCTAGAATCTAAAGGAAAAACTTATTTTCTCGATGTTGCGCCATAAAGGTTTAATAGATGTTTTAAAGTGGGCAGCACTGGAAGTTAAAAAAATGTAATGCAAAGGGTATTCTATCAGTTACTGTAATTTTGAATATATAATTTTGACAATAAATAAACTTTAGCGCCAATAAATAAAATTATAGGACAAAATTTTTACTTGTGTTTCGAGCTCCTAGAATCTGAAGGAAAATATTATTTTCTCGATGTTGCGCCATAAAATGTTAAATATTTTCTAAAGCGAGCAGTACTGAAATTTAAAAAATCGAAGTTAGAGGGTATTCTATCATTTAATGTTATTTTGACTATGTAATTTGGACAACTTACTGTATCTGGACATTCCCAAAAACGCTAAAAAAAACTCCAAAATTAAACAAATGACGAAATAAAAAATCACTAAAATGAAAAAAATCGCTTAAATGGAAATATCACCACAAATAAAATAAAACGCAAAAATGCAAACAAAAACCACCAAAAGTGAAAAGGTTGTGAAAACAAAAAAATAAAAAATAGCCCAAAATCGAAAAAAACGCCAAAACAAAAAAATACGAAAGCTATGAAAATCGCTATAATTAAAAGTACATATTGCACAAAAAAAATAACAAAAATCGCCAAAAACTAAAAACACTCCAAAATGAGAAAAAAGTAAAACTAAACAAAGCATAAATACTAAAGAAAAATCGCAGACAACCAAAAAAAAATCGCCAAAAAAAACCTATAAATCGAGAAAAGAACCGCTGACTTTACTAAATTTATTATTAAGTTTTATATATATACATTTTATTTCAGCGCTTTAGTTGATAAAAAGGTAAAATAGTTAATTGTTATAGCATTATTTTTTTAATACACTCCTTTAAATTCTGAAACGATTTCATTTCAAAACATTATCTACAAAATACTTGTGTATTTCTTATTTTTAATTTTTATTTTTTTATTTCTTTTTATTTCTCTTCTATCAAAAATTTTGTGTAATTATTGTTCATTGTTTTCATTGAGAAATTAAAATAAAAATTAAACTGAGATTGAAAAATTAACCCAACAATTATATTCAATTTTTTCAAAGAAAAAAAAACTTTAAACAAAAACTACAGAAATTAGAAAGAAAAAGTTTAGACACTTGAAAAGTGTCACATGCGTCAATGAAATTTAATTGATTTATTTCAGCGCTTTAGTTGATAAAAAGGTGGAATAAACAATTAAAATAGTTAATTGTTATAGCATTATTTTTTTAATACACTCCTTTAAATTCTGGCCTTTATAGAAACGATTTCATTTCAAAACATTATCTAGAAAATACTTGTGTGTTTCTTATTTTTATATTTTTATTTCTTTTTATTTCTGATTTTTTTTTATTTTTTACTTTTGGTATCAAAAATTTTGTGTAATTAATTGTTCATTGTTTTCATTGAGAAATTAAAATAAAAATTAAACAGAGATAAAAAAATTAACCCAACAATTATATTAAATTTTTTTAAAGAAAATAAAAAATAATTAAACAAAAACTACAGAAATTAGAAAGAAAAAAAGTTTAGACACTTGAAAAGTGTCACATGCGTCAATGAAATTTAATTGATGTTTAGTGTGATCGAACACGTAGATTTTCAGTTTATAAATAAAGTTGGGAAAGTAGAGTTAAAGTGTATAAACAAATTGGCTGGATTTCTCTTCAAATCAATGTAAATCAAATATATGTGTAGGTTTTTCTATTTGGTATTTTTGTTTAAATCAGGGCAGATCGAACTAGGTGGTAGCCTTTTTCGAATGATAATTTTTTGTGCCATTTGCTTTGTATCTGACGAATGTTTTGTTTTGGTTATGATACAATTATAATTGTGTTCTTGACGTTCTTCGGTTCTTTACACAGCTATTGTTATTGTATTGTTGCACAATAATTTCTTATGCATTCACCTAGTGCAATTCATGGGTTTTTTTAAATTTCCCAAAATAATCATAAGAAATCTCTATTGGAATTAAGTAAGTACTTGTGTGTGCAAGGAAAATCTTTATTAAAAAAATAACTTACTTGTTAACCATTTGTACAATAAATATAGTTTATAGTTTTATACCCTTCACCAAAATTATAAGGATATATTATTACTCCATTTGTAATCTCCATAATATTAATAGGCGATATCATAAAGCACAGTATATTCTGGGTCCTTATTAATATGGAAGTCAAATAAGCTTCATCTGTCTGTAGGCGAATACCCCAGAAAAGCTAGAAACTTCGGTCTCAAACTGATGTGCCGAAATTTTCCCTAAACAGATTGGTATTAAAAATGAACAAAAATCTAAAATATGAATCCAAAGGCGGAAAATGGAAATTTTTTGGTATATGAAATAAATTACGTAACTGAGTTTTTATTATTATTTTATATATTTATTTTTGCAACAAACACAATTTAAATCTCTTTATAGATTTATATTATGTATGTATATAAAACAGTTCCTCCACTGAAATAAGTTAGATTAAATTAGGAAGGGTGGTGCAATATCGCACTCATTTTAATAGCGATGGTGGTCTGGAATCTGTTACACACAAAAGAAATTATATCAAAATCTACGACAAACATTAGCTAGCTATAAATTTTTTCTAGGATGGCATTACGACTGGTGATTTTTATGAGTAATACATAATAAAAAAATTACTTGCAATTTTTAATAATCTAATCTAGTGGGGCATCTTGCGGGGGTAAGGCACCTCTACCCCGCGGAAATGGCCTTTCTCCTCCTATGACAACAACAATGTTAATTTAGCACTTTTCGCTGCTTTTAATTTACATGTGTTTCATGTTGATTCAACATGATATACAGTAACCTTCAAAGAAAATTGTTCCTTTTGAAATAACTTTATTTCATGTTGATTTAATATTAACGTACTGTAAAAATAAAATGATGATTCAATCTGTATCAAAGTTATTTTAAGTTCATACTATTGATACGCAGAATCGTTATTGTAGTAATCAGACTCGGAGCTTGAACAACTTTTTTGTCTCTATTAAAAAAGCTTTCTATAGCCTAAAAGACGCAACACGTGTTAACAACACTATGAGTCTAAATCAAAGCAACTACAATACTATACGTTAAAAAAAATTCTTTCTCTAAATAACAAAAAATCTTTCTTTAAAAACTTTCACGCTGAAATTCTTAATAAAAATCCTAACATATTTTCTATATAATCCTTTCGCATACAAAATACTAATTTGCTCAACAAATGAAAAACCTTTTTTTGCTAACATGCCATTACAACTTGCACACGTTTGCATGTGCAAAATCAAATCATTTCTATCCGAACAAAGTACAACAAATGGATTTGCAAAATGAAACCGCAACCGAATTGGGAAAAAATAGAAATCAATGTTATCTTAACATACAAGCTTACATTTATACGTACGTATAACAACAAGAAGTGCTGTTGCTTTGTTGTGTTGCATGCAACATTAGCAGACGGTTATATGAATTATAGTTTTAAATTACATTCGTGATGCAACAAAAATAATCTAAAGTATTGCACTTAATAAGAATATGAAAAGTTGTGGCAAAGAAAAAAATAAAGAGTTGCATATGAAAATAGACCCCATATGGTGTTAAAACTTTGAATTTTAAATAAATATACAAATATACATACATACATAAATACATGCATGTACATACATACATATGTATATATGTGCGTGTATATTTATGCATGTATTTGTGGATATAACAAAAATTAAACAACGAAAACTAAACGTTAAGAACTGTAAGCCGAAATAATCAAATCTAAATAAATTTTTAAATGCACATGTCACTTGGGCACATAACAACAACAACAACAAAACAACGATCATAAACTCACTCGCTCACTTGCGTGACATATTGTTGGAATCAACAAAAAACCTTCAAGTGACATGCAGCAAAAAACAACTGAACTAAATAAATGAACTCTTTTTGATTTTAGAGTTATTAAAAATGTAATTTGCACAAGTTCAAACCCTTGGCGGATCCAGCCATATCAGTATCATAAACTTTTGTGGCTTGCTTTAGGGTCTATGCTAATACATTTGAAGCAATTGACTAATTGTCAGCGAAGTAAAATATACAATAGAATGGCTACACAGATCAAAATAACACGCCTATTCAGCACCATTTGGGAGTCCAAGAGGCTACCTAGTGCTGGTCTCTCTGCAGAAAGTTATTGGCTTCAAATGCGACACATCTATTGCGACACACTTGCCCTATAGCAGTGTGATCGTACCAATTCTCATATGTGCATCGGTAGTATGGTGGCAGTAAATTGCAGGAATTTCCAGCACTAAAATTAAGAGAAAGTTCAACTACATCCACCATGACATTGGAGACTATTCTTTATTTCCAGTCTATAAAAACTTTACAAGTGATTGGGGAATGGATCGGACAAAACAACATTCCATACCGTCACAACATATGGATGTCGTTGGACGGATATGACCAGATATTGGACATGTCCAAACAGTTACTAGAGTTATAAGTGAATATGAGACATTGACACTCCTAGCTCAATCGAGCCCTAGATCAAACACTCGTGGGAGTTTGCTTCTATACGGGTTCGTTCGACACTAGTGAGAAGAGAGGAACCGGGGACTTAAATTTACTACCACTTACCTGACCATAATACAGTTTTCCAGACATAAGTTCATGCGATAACGGAAGACTTAAAGTGGATCAGTGTGAATCTTAGGGTGTCAACTTATTTACTAACCGGTAACCACCAATTAGGGCAATCACGATAAAAAATTCAAACTCTAGGACTATTTTAGATTGCAAGAATCTGATTACGCACTCCATAGAAAATTCGTCTTATATATAAGCATGCAAATGGACTGGCGGAAAAGGTCAAAAGGTTACAGACAGCAAATCTTATTAATGTAAAACCTTTCAAGGAAGCACAGATTGAGTTACAAATTAGACGAAGATGGAAGAATAAATCTGTAGATAATATAACCTAGGTTCTATGGGCGACCCGGAAAAAATACAAAGCAAGCAGTCTGTTGAATCCTAACAATCTCTAGCTAGGAAAGATGCCACCATCGTATCGTATCACTCTAAATTGTACCGGATTCAAGCCACAGATAATAATGATTGTAAAGCATGCATGGACGACATTAAAACAATATAGCACTTTCTTTGTCATTGTGCAGCTTGCATCCAACAAAGGTATAATTTTCTTTTAGGATGATACCGTATATGTTACTACACATCTTAGAGGTATTGACTGGAAATATTTGAGGGACTACGTGGGAGTTTTTTATTCACATGAGAGCACACAACAGGCCTTTGCTGGTTTATGTGACCCCTGATATGATCATAATGGCCCTTTTTGTTCAACCTAACCTAACCTAATCTAACACTAGATGCACTACAACGACGCTATAAAAATTAAGCAGAGTTGTATAAATCCAAAAATTAAATAATCTCCTCTTCTCTCTATCTATCTGGCACTTCACCATCTTTACTTGCAATATCTTTTTCCTTTTTCTAGGTAACACAAAAGAACCCACTGTTTGGTCCCATATGAAATGAAATCCTTTTTCACATTTCAGCTTGTTTGTCAAACCTAAGGGAACCTACTCACCGTGATGAGCATCATCAATTAAGCAACGTTGGATTAGAATGAAGGTTTCCGTCAGCTTTCGATCGATGAATGATTCGCACACATCATCATACATTAAGCCTTAGAAGCAGATCAGGGATCTAATCGTCGCTTTAGATAACAGACTGATTCGATCACATTTTTTCAGTTTGAGATTATGGCATTCCGTATCGGACCATATTATTACATTATTCGATAGTGAAAGCCATAATCTCAAACTGACAAAAGATATCAAATCAGTTCGTTATCTAAAGCAATTGTTAGACCCCAGCTGTTGGGCCACCAGCATCAGTATAAAGCCTCGAACGGCTTCCCTTCCATCAGCAGGCTAGGATGGTGCTGCAGCCTTACTAAGCACACTGCTCTGTTATTCCCGAGAGTACGAGTAACACATAATTTTTGCAGGTAACCATCTAAAGATAATTCCAGGAAATCAAGCAGATTACCCACACTAGGGTCCGCGGGCACACTCGTAGTGTTATAGAGATGCCCTTCCGGGAAGTGAAGGAAGGATGTATGGAGAAGCTCTTTATAACTCTGCTATTGTTAGTTTTATTAATTTTGATAGCATTGTCGCAGTGGTGCTGGTTTAATTTGACAGATTTGCCGACGATTCATTGTCACAGAGAGTGAGCTCGGAATCTTGAAGACCTTCATACGCTTTATAGTCAAAACACTAACTAGTTCAGCCAACAGCAATCCTTTTTCAAAGTTTAAGTCTAATTGTAAAATAACAAAAGGTTTGGAAGTTCCCCTTGTTGCACCTTATTATGCGGAATCGACTAAAGAAACCACGAAAGCTTTGCATTTCAGGTATATAATGTACTCAGCCAATTTGCGTAAAATTTTAATTTGTTAACGCTCTGACTTTTCTCAGTGTCCCTTTCAAAAAAAAGGGTGCACAAAATATGCATGTAGTGGTTAAATATGTTCAGTTTAGTTTATACAAAAATTTTTACTTTGAAATTCTGCTGTATGTCCTTGACTAGAGCAGAGCTCGAAATTTCAGTTAAGCATAAAAAATTAGTCAAAAGTTGCGTTTATTCTGTTTAAGGATTAAATTTTGCATTTCTTTACACTTGCATTTAGGTGCAGTACTATTCAGTAGTAGCATGAGTAATCTTACGTAGAAAATTGTTGTAAAACACTTGAACCCTCTATCTTTTTTCGGTATGGTGATATTTTGTTCCTTTCAAAAGACGGTTAAAATGTATACTTAAACGAAAATGTAACGGGTTGAAATGTGCTACAAAAATATTTATCATACAATTCTACTACAAGCCCTCGTACATACTAGTGATGCACGATTCGAATACGAATATTTTTTCAAAGAAATTAAATAAATAAATGCATAAATCCTAAACGAAATTTAAATAAATGTCTAAAAATTTTAATTTATGCAAATACAAAAATTTTTTTAATAAAAATTTGTGCTTTGTATTATTTTCAAATATTTGGCCATGTCATAGAGTTCAATTCCGTTCGAAAACGGAATTCAATTCACCCCATTTTTGTAGGGGATGGTGTATAAAAAAGAAAACTCAAATAGGGAAATTTATCAGGTGTGTGTGTTTTGGGGCCGGTAGTATGCTCCAGCTGGGGCTTGAAATCTAGAGGTGCACTTAATTTTGTTTTAGAACGGAATTTAACTCTGTGACATGGCCGATTATTTAATTATTTAATTATTTATTTATTTGACGATCATTAAAATTTTGGGTACTTTTTATTAACTTTAAAGTACGCGAACAAGAGTGTGAAGTCCTTTGTCATAACAATTTTTTAATATTTCATATTGCAGGCATAAATAGAACCCCAATTTAATGTCTATAGATTTCACATATAATATTCGTATTCGCGAATATCGTTTCAAATATTCGTATACGTATTCTTATTCACAAATATCAAAAATTGACATTCGTTACATCACTAGTACATACGAATGCCAAAGCTCCAACTTCAACTTGAAAGTCAAAAAACACTCAAACCTCAAAATTTTTGCGTACTAGGGTTAATTTTGTACTTATTCCCAATTTATAGATTCCACAAAACTGGACTTAATGGAATTAATTAGTATGGAGAAATAACCAAGCCAATGAGCTTTAACAATAACTTTTTACACAACTTTAAAATACTCATATATTAACTCCAAATCGATTTAATTCCTTAAGAATTCTGTATTAAATGACAAGGACTGTTTTCATATATTTTTTAGAAATGGGATCAAATAGAAATTGAAATGAACGCCCAATACATTAAAACAAAACAAAACAATAAGCAAACACAATACATTAGTTGCGGTATTGTTAAGTACGAAGAAAATATGTAAATGTATATGTTAAAGTAGTCCACAAACATGATGGACGAAGGAGCACAGCGATGGAGTTTAAAATCCCTTAAGAGCAGCAAGTAAAATTATAATTACAACAATGACATTTGGGGGCTAAAGCACTAACTTCAATTGCAGCCAGATATACAATAAAAAAAGCAATAATATTTGTGTATATATGTGTGCAGCCAATATAAATACACTTTTAAATAAATAATAAAAGAGACCCCCAGCACCTGATGCAGGCTTTTAAGGCACACACTCCTTTAAAAAACATACATACATATTGACATATGTATTACTGTGCCTACGAACTGCGCATGTGCAGCCGTTTATTATTGGTTCTACTCGAAATAGTTTCTAATTTTAATTCTCCTAAATAATAAAAACGAATAAAAATATAATTTTGTTGCTGCACATTATAAAGACACAGCTTGTATTACAGTAGTTTACGCTTAATTGATTTAAAAATAATAATAACCCAGCTAAAAAAATTATATATGGTCCATATATTTTTAATATATGAATGTATATAACTATATATGAATATGTATGAATTCATGTATGGAAATGTATGGGATTATACATGGCAAAAATATTATATATGAACTAATATATGAAATGTATTATAATATATGAGCTCATATATGAAAATTTAATTATGAAGCTCTTCATATGTGGATCCATATATAAATATAAGTTTTTATATATGGAGCCATATAAGAATGTATGCATACATGATATCTCACATAAGATCGTTTTTGCAATCACAAAAAGCTTTGAATTTTATCACTGTTGAATTGGAAATCCATTAGAAATACATACGGTATGCAAAGTTTATATGCGTACCCTCAACGTTAAAAAAAGAAAAGCTTTTTGTTAAAAAAAAAACCATTCTTGTATGATTTTATACATTGTGGCCCCATTTGATATATCAAATAATCAAAAGGATAATCCAGTCATTAATTTCATAGAAAATAACAAAACTCTCTAGATAAGAAACAAAGTTCATATTACAGTATTGAAAACTATTGTTAGACGGATTATTTTTTCTTTTATAATTAATTGCATTAGTTTTTAAACTGATTTATTAAGCTAAATGTTATGTACGAATATGATTTATGTGTTTTTAAAATAATTGATTCACCTTTTGATGGATGAAATGACTTTTATTCGTTTTGAATTATTTGTCCAAACAAATGTTTCATTAAATACAACCTCTCTCTCAAGTCTAAAAAAAATTTAATTTTAATAATTTAATTTATTGCACAGCAGTGCCTTTTGTGAATCAAGAGTGTATGAATATGAATTTTGCACATACATGTATGAAAATGTATGAATATATATAATCATATATGCCCATATACCCTCATTTTTCGGATCCGAACCATATATGGGATATCATATATGCTCCATACATATTTTTTTAGCTGGGAATCCAAGTTTTTTTGTTAATTAATTTATCATAGTGATTAATAATCCGAAACATCTTACGACGACATATACATACATATATATATATATATATAATGAGATTTTATCACTTAAAATTTTTTCAAATCGAATTTTTTATTTCTTTTATTTAAAATCCATATAAGTATGAATATCGTAACATAACAGTGAATTCTATTAGTTTTTCGAAAATAAATTTTCGTGATATCAGAGCCTCCTATTCAGGCGTTTGATAAATGCGTAAATCTAATCTAGATGTAATTATTGTCGTATAAACGATTTAACTTCCCTAAATTTTTCACATGGAAACCGGTCGCATGCATGTCTTATGCCCTAATTCAGTAAGAAGATTTAGGACGTTTTTGTTTGAAAATACTTCTGAGTTCTTGTCTTTGAATTCTCCAAATTATTTTCATCGAAAATAGTTCTTGTCTTTGATAATGAAAAATAAAAATATTATTGCCATGATTTTAAAAATTAATAAAAAATAAAATAAAAATTAAATTAAATTATTATACAAAAGTTTGAAAAATATATCAAAAAAAATATGTGTTGGATATAATGTTTGCAACAAAATCATAAGCAAATACACGAACCTTCTAGCATGGACCGTAAATAATTATTGTTTGAATGAATCACAACTGCTGCTTTTTTTCGTCCATAGACAAGACGATACAATCGTCGAACAGAATTAGGGCAATAATATATTTTTAATGGAAAAACGAAAATGGTAAGACTGTTGTAAATTAAGAGATGGTAAATTTGAGCTTTCATTACAAAACACCTATCAGGAAATTGAAATACGATGAATCAAAACAATTCACATATTCCATTTGCAAAAAAGTTTCGCATATAAAGCAGAAATCTACATCAACTGACACCACATACAGTGGAACAAACACAGAAAACGCTGATGAGTCCTAATTTACACTATGCGACTCTCATTGCTAACCTGATTTATTTGTTTGGAGAGTGACGAGGGGGAAAGAAACGGTTCTGTTTCCCTCGTCTCTCTTCCCCACAAACTAATCAGCTTAGCAATAAGACTTGCATACTGTAAATTATGACTGATGAAGGTTCAGTGGCCTTCGAAAATGGCTGGCTGTTCCGTTCAACTATGTGTTGTTGTTAGAATATTTACAACTAACTTTGATGTTATTTGTTCATTAATAATTATCACATGTAATTTGGCTTACAAGGCGATATGAACTTTAGCCTGTTCAGTTCATAAAATATAGAAACAAATGAATTTCGAACAATAATATCAGAGTGCGGAGAGTGCTCGAAATAAACTCGCTCGCAAACGAATTCAATTCGAGTGAGTTTTATTTTTTGTATTGAAAAGAGCTACTCTTGTGTGCTCGCGAGTTAAAAAATAAAACTCGAGTGAGTTCTAATTTAGAACTCGCGAGCACAAAATATACAAAATTAAATTAGCTATTGAATATTATTGAACCACAACTCGTTACTTATTTATTGATATTTAAGAAAACAAGTTAAATTCAAATTTAAAACTAATTTCCTCTTATAAAAATCCGTGGCGGATCCCATTGACTGTTGCATAACATGTCGATCAATCCGTCTGCGCTGAGTACTTCTTCCAAATCGTTGAGATATTTTTGTTAGTAAGATCAACTATGCCGTATACCAAAGGTGAAAAAGGATCCTATTGTTTTTGATATGCTGTCCACCCGTCCGTTTGCCCTCCCATCTGTCTTTCACAGGTTGTTTTCCCTAGAACCTTAAAATCTGCGGATCTTAAATTTTTATAGAATTTGTAAAACTTTGGCCGATACAACAACAAATATATGACAGTTAATAATTAAAGGGTGTTCTAAAGCGAGCAACGAAACATACTGAAATCCTAATGCAATATAAGGACAATTACATATCGAGCCATGATCGCCAAAAGAGCTTAACCGACATACTTTTTTGGCCTCGTTTTTTTTGACGAAAATCGATTTTTTATTAAGCAAAATGATCGATTTTGGTCAAAAAATTAAGTTCGAAAATTATGTCGCTTAAGTATTTTTGGCAGTTATGGCACAATTTGTATAGAGACTTGAAATTTTCAAAGCTAGTGTATTTTTATGCAGGCAATACCAATTAACAATGAAATTTAAAAATCAAAATTGTCCTATCAGTTAAAGTAATTTTGATAACTTTTGACGAAAACACTAAAACTATAAGATCCCAAAATTAAAAAAAAAGTCGAAACGAAAAATCGCCGAATTGAAAAAAAGAACTCTTGCATGAAAAACATAACCAAAAATAAAATAAATCGCTAAAATGCAAAAAAAAACTCGTCAAAAGTAAAAAATAAAAAAAAGTCACCAAAAACCTGGAAAAATCGCCAAAACGAAAAAAAGCGCCACACCAAAAAAAAAAATTTATAAGACTGAGAAACAAAAGAAAAAATCGCCGAAAACCGAAAAAAATCGCTACAACGAAAAAATTGACAAAACTAAAAAAAAGCTTAAACTAAAAAATGAGCTTCTCATTTGTTTAAATGAAAGTTTATAACATAATAACTCTAGTTGTTCTAAGAAACTTTGGATAAAGGTTCCCTGATAATCTGCATTAGCAAAAGTGAAATGCGCATAGGATCCAGCTAAACCCCTCAATAATCAATTTCAATCTATTTTTAATAAATAACCAAAATTAAAATTTTTAAGAACCCCCCAATATATCTGGAGAAGATGTGATATCTTCTAAACGGCTGAACCGATCTTCTTGAAACTAAGCTAAGAACCCAACCCTCTCGATCAAGTCACCTTTCAAACAGAAAAAAACTAAATCGAAATCGGTCTAGCCGTTTGGTCTGTACGTGGACACGGACAGACACACAGATACACAGACACAGAGACACACACTACAAATTTATAACACCCCTTTTTTTGATCGGGGGTTAAAAAATATTTTACTTAATAAGTAAAATAATATTTTGAGATTATTAGTGCGCTAAAAATTTTAAGCTTAAAAAATTCTCAAAAGCCGAAAAAATCGGCAAAACGAAAACCAACAAATACTTTTAAAAAATATATACATCCGTACCTGGATTCTGTAACTTTTTGCGAACCGAAAATCGTAATATTTATCGACATATTTATTCGCTTTCGGTAACGATAATGTGATTCCGTAATTACTTATTTACGATAGTCTGCAGCTTTATCTTATTCTTCATTTCTTTGAATATTATATGGTATCTCTGTATAGAAAGTGTGAAAACAAGAGAAAGGTGCAAAGAATTTATAAAGAAAAACTCAATGAATTTGATTTATTTGATTTATTTATTTTTGATTTGATTTATTTATTTTTTCTCCAACCGACAGCGTTTATCGTTAAAATATATTACTGAATACCAAAGTCGATAAATTTTCAATTTATTTATTATAGCTTTGCGATTATTGTAATAAAAGTTACTGAATCCAGGTACTGGAGGTGTTGGGAAAACAAAATTTACTAGGCACTTTTAGCAAGTGAATTCCAAAATCATATAAAACCTTCTCGATTTGTTTTTTAAATTACAAAAGAAAAATTAAATCAAAAAATGCACTTAATTTTTTTATTGTATTTTTTATTCTTCATTTAATTTTTTTTGGGGAAATTCATATGATTCAATTAGATGGATATCAATTGAATGGAAACTACTGTATGTATAGTTTATTTGATTTATTTTCTTGTGACAGCAACAGCATCAGCAAGTTAATGTATTGTTTATATATTCGAATGGTTTTTTTTTTGTTTTTTTCCTTGACACCAAATTCAATTGTAAACAAATAATGCCTGTCCTATTCGTACGCAGCAGTTCTTGCGTGTATGCACGAGAATTTTATGTTAATATAAAATAGATGTATGCAGCACATCATAAAAACTGGTGTCATTGTTTGTTGAACATATTTATGAGTTTTTATTTTTTTTTTATTTTTTTTTTTACATCAAGTCAAACTTGTAAGACCTCATAGGTGGGGTAAAAATACTAAACTTTTTTATTTATTAACACAGAAGTTTTTTTATAAAATTTTTGTTTTGCACGACGAGTAAAATTGTAAAATTGTTTTACTTTTATTTTAGAAAATTCTAAGCTATTTTCATAAGACACTGATTATTAGCCGGAATTTATACAAATGACGAAATAACACCGTGAAATTTGTTGGATATGAACTTGGTTTACTCGAAAGTGGAATAAAAACTAGTTCCGCCCTCGCTGAGCAGCTGTATAGAAGACGATGTGCTTTAAGGTAGAGGTACATAGCTCGCTTTTTGCGCGTTACGCTTTCTATGCATCTGTTAAAAAAGTAGAATCAATGTAATAGTATGTGGCAAGTTACATTGAAATAAGCGCAGAACGCGTAGGCGTGTTCAACGCAAAAAGTAGGTCAACTTTCTACTTTTGTACGCGTTACAAGCACCATGAAAGCTAAAGACGTTAAATAATACTTTATTTCTTACGTTATCGATAAATATTATTTTGCCGTCGATAATATTTTTCTTTCTTTTTTTTCAATAAAAAAAATTTCTTAGCTAAAAAACAAAAATAAAATGGCGCATGAAAAGCAGTGCATGTAACTCAACGCGAACAAAGTATGGAATGAAACAAGAGTATGAAACGCGTGTAAAGCATAAAATGCAAAAAATGAGCTATGGACATCTACCTTTAGGGGTATGTCAGGAGGCCAGGGTTGCCAGACTTTTTTATTAATGCAGCCTAGACTCTGTACATGGGGAATGTAGTTTGATTCGCGCCACTAGGTGGCGCATTAGGAGCTGTAATTAAAAAACCAACTATTAAAGACATGAAAGGTATGGTAAAGGTGACGTGCTATAAATATTACTGATTTTACTTCAATTTTCGATATCGAGCTCTCAAGATTTTAGTCCACAGAGTACCCATATATAGTTTTTGTATCCATAACTCTACATTTTTAAGTTGTAACCACAATTCTAGAAGTTAGAAAATGGTTAACTGAGGTAGGTCTACAATAGATCTTTTTAAAAAAAGTTTTCGAATATTTCATAGTATTATTGATAATATTTTTTCTAAAATGTGTCATTTGCTTGCTGGTTTTAATAACAAAAAAAATCTTTTAAAATTTAATTAAAGATAAATGTTACGTCTTTTTTTCTTGCTTAACAAATATTGGTATTAATATATTAAATATATACACACATACGTAATACGTTTTGTACATACTATGTATGTGCGTAAACTCAAAAAAACATTTGACATCTTGTTCATAAATTCATTTAACTTTTTATGCTCATTTAATAAATGCATTTATATTTAAATTATATGCATGTGTGTATAACCCAGCAAAAAATAATTTAAATAAATACATAAATAAATAAATATTGAAATAAAGTTTAACTTGTGTTAGTTTAGGACATTTTATTATTTATGTATATGTATGTATTTATATTTTCGAATTAAGCCTCGGGACGCTAGGACTCACTGTTCTACATATTCCCACCACTTTTGAAAAAATCAAAAACGCCTAGCTGTTCCGTTCAACTATGTGTTGTCAGAATATTTACAACTAACTTTGATGTTATTTGTTCATTAATAATTATCACATGTAATTTGGTTCAAAAATCGATACGAACTTTAGCCCGTTCAAATCATAAATATAGAAAGAAATGAAGTTCGAAAAATAGTAAATAAAATCAACAATGATTTAATTAATTATATGAAATTTATGCTCTATAATACCAGGGTTGCATTTCCCCAAAATTAAGACTTTACAAAGTAAACTTTGCGTATCTAAAAGGGATTTGTATACTACACACATTTCCAATTGCTCAAAAAAAATAATTTTTTATTGCTTTTTAGGGTTCCGTACCAAAGGTGAAAAAAGGAACCCCATTGTTTTCGCTACGCTGTCCGTCTGTCCGTCACACGGTATTTTCTTTGGAACCCTAAGAGCTACGGACCTGACAGAGTATGTAGAACCTTGCCCACTACAACAACAAATACATGAGAATTAGAAATTAAAGGGTGCTCCAAAACGAGCGACGAAAAATTTTAAAGTCTCATGTAATATACATACAATTGTATGTACATATGTATATTGACACTTGAAATTTGTAAAATTAGTGTATTTTTATATAGACTACAACAATAAACATTAAAATATTAAAAAATTTAAATTAAATGGTGGTCCATCAGTTAATGCAATTTTGACTATGTAATTTTGACAACTTGCTATATCTTAGAGACCGTAAGAGGTAAACTCTTGAAATTTTCAAAAACGGTAAAACTAAAAAATCCGAAAATTATAAAATCGAAAAAAAATCGCCAAAACCTGAAAAATTCGCCAAAAATTTAAAAAAAAATCGCCAAATCGAAAAAAATCGACAAAATTAAAAAAAAATCTAGCACTAAAATAAATCGCCAAATTCGAAAAAATCCTTTAAATGAAAAAAAATCGCCAATATAAAATAAACGCCAAAAACCGAAAAAAATCGCCAAAACGCGAAAAATGCGCCAAACCCAAAATAATTGTTTATGTGAAAAAAAATCGCCAAAATGAAAAAAAATCGCCAAAATTAAAAAAAACACCAAATTTAAAAAAAAATCGCCAAAACGAAAAAAATCGCCAAAATTTTAAATAAACGCCAAAAACAGAAAAACATCCTGAAAACGAAAAAAAAATGCCAAAACTAAAAAATCACCTATATGAAAAAAACGCCAAAATTAAAAAAAATCTCCAAAATAAAAAAATCGCCAAAATATAAAATAAATATGAAAAAAACGCCAAAATTAAAAAAACGCCAAAATAATAAAAATTGCCAAAATTAAAAAAACTTCAAAAACCAAAAAAAATCGCCAAATAATAAAAGCGCCAATAAATTCAAAAAACCCCCAAACTAAAAATAAACGCTTAAAACCGAAAAAACCCAAAAACGAAAAAAATGCCAAAACTATAGTTTATATTGTTCGTATTGAATTACACATATCTCGAGCCCGTATGGAACCCTTCGTGCGCGGGTCAAAGTCGCACTTCACTGAACTTATTTTTAATTATCTGTAATATTTTGTTTTGTGGGTAAAATAATAACATACAAAGCTTTTACCAAATACATTAGTATTAAAATGACTTCTTCAACTTTCATTTTAACTTTTCAAAGTTTAGCTGGGAATTTTTATTTAAACATAATATACATGTCGTAAACTAAAATATAAAATGCCATAACTAACAAAGTATTCGAATTGAACTTTTTATTAATTACACTGTGTGACAAAAATTAATGAAATCGAGATACTTGGGACGTGTTACTATTTTTCTGTTAGGTATTACCGAGCATAACATGAATCTGTATTTGAAATTTTCCAAACAACCCCAAAAGCTTGAGTTACGGTTAATAAAGCATTTTTTCGTACCCGTAGGCACTTATCAATCTCTAACTAAGTTGAATATCGACCGGTTTCAAATTTATAAAGAAGATTTAAAAAGAAGAGACTAAAGTCAGGGTCCCACTATCCGCACAATATACCGATTTTCGTCAGCTTACTGTTATTATTTCTCAATTAATTCCAGGATAAGTATATTACCAATGCCGTGTGGTGCAATTAAGTCCTTAAGAACCGGCTTAAGACCTTTGGAACCATATATATTTTTTTCAGAATATTTCAGATATTTCTATGCATTTGTTCACTAATTATAATTTTTTCGGTTTTTTTCGTCACTTCTCTATGCAGTTTTATAACAAATTTAAAATAATGTAAATTTGTAGCATTCCTTATCTCATCCGTAAAAAACAATAATCAAAAGTGTATTTTCGACCTTTTGCATTTTGGCCAACAATATGTATGTATATTTATGCATATAATACTCGTATGTACAGGGTGGTCCAAAAGAAACTAAATGATTTCACTAATGAGTAATTTCTTTGTTTTAAAGACAATTAAATTTTTTTATACTTTCCCAATAAGCACTCAAAAAAATTAAATTCAAGCACTTGAAATTTAACTGGAAACAAAGTTGAATTCAAGCATTTTTTTAGTAGTTTTCAAGTTTAAAAATATTTTGATATAAAAAATTAAAGAACATACAATATTTTAATTTGAAATTTATTTGCTTGTGGTTTAGCTTGGTCTATATACGTATTTCATTGGCGCTTAAACCAAATCATCAGTAGACTTCAACCACAAATTTTGAACAGTCACAAACCTCTTACTTTATGCACAGACTTTCAAAAACTACACTTTAGACTTTCAAAAACTATAGTTTTTGAAAGTCTGTGCATAAAGTAAGAGGTTTGTGACTGTTCAAAATTTGTGGTTGAAGTCTACTGATGATTTGGTTTAAGCGCCAATGAAATACGTATATAGACTAAGCTAAACCACAAGCAAATAAATTTCAAATTAAAATATAATTATGACAATATGTCGAATAATAAACTTCTTAAATGTTGAACATACAATATGTACAAACCGTGTCAAATATGTAATTTATTTATTATTAGAACTGAAATTGTGATGGAAATAACAAAAATAAATATATAAAAAGTGAATTTGGAAAACAAAGGTGAGTAACATCGTTAAAGCAATAGCGAAGGCAGGTTATTATTATTAGAAAACACAGGAATTGTATTTTGCTTTCTATTTTAAAAGCACTGTTTTTGAAGCTTGAAATACACTTGAAGTCAATTGTAATACAAAGTTTAATTGTAGTATAATTCATGGCTTGAATTACATTGCACTGAAACTTAATTTTTCCAATTGAATTCAAGCTCCCTTTTCGCTGGATAATGCTATTGAAATAAAGTGTAGATCAAGTATAATTCAACCCCTGACAATTGAATTTTTGGCTTGAATAACAATTCTTTTTATATAAACAAACTCAACGCACGAATCGATTAGTTTGTTTGCGCAAAACACCCAAAGGTCTATGGCGGAAATCGAACCCACAGCCTCTGGAATGAGAGGTAAGCATTGCTACCACTCAGCCATAGGGGCACCCTGTTTTACGCTTGATGTCAAGCAAAATTGCTTATAAGGATACTTCGGTAACAAATTTAAAATATTTAAATAATTTAGATGTGAAAAATAACGTTGCGTAGGTAGGTGTGTTATGAATATACCTCTTATCGTGGTTGTCGTACTTCGAATACAACGACGTTTTTGTAAAAGATTAAAGAACACTTTAACAGATTTTCTGTAATATGTGTCAAACAAAAAAATACGATAAGGGCCATTTTTTTCCTGGTATATACTCTATGGCTCTTATGGCTAAAGTTAAATTATTTTAGTTTATTTTCAATTTCCCAAGTCTTCTGAAAAATAAGAAAAATCATATAACAGTAAGGAAGTTATAGACCACACTAAGGACTTTCGTATTTATTTTTTGTGGCACCCTGTACTTACGCGTGATATACATAAATACATATATACACACACAAATAAATACGTTCATATGAGTATGTGTACGTTTTTATGAGAGCAAATGCAATGTCCTGCTTAAAGTGTATTCAGTTCAGTAAATACAATTTATACAAATTAACTCTTTAAATAAGTATTAAAGAAAACTGTTTGTTAATTAAAAGTTAATTTTATATTTAATTCCCTGAAAAAAAATAATCGATAATAAAATTTTATTTAATTTATATAACAAGACTTTTTCCATCAATTTATTAATTGTATCTGCAATATTAAACGAATTAGTTATAAATATTCATATTTAAAATTAAAAGTTTATAATTAAAACTCGTCTACAGGTTAGGACTTACAGGCTGCAAGTTCTGCAAGAAATCAAATCACTTGGGTCCTACTAGATCCCGTTGTGTTGCCTGGCCTAGCTAGTCTAGCTCTAGGACGAAATTTTCTTAATACACTAATAGTTTATATTATCTTGTGTTTGATCAGTAGTATAAATGGCGTGGAGCGTGAGAACTATTAATTAGAAGTGTTGTTTTGTTACACTCTCTCAGGCAATAAATGCCTACTACTACTAATAGGTATTACCTTCTTTAGGAAAGAAAAGACTGGTGGTGAAGGAAGAGTTAGGGGAAAGCTTCATTTTTATGCAACTTTGCTTTTTGTACGATTTTTTAATAATGTATGGTTGCTGTAAGTTAAAGTTTATTCAGATATGCTGCCTACCCTTGCCATGCGAACAAAATTTATGTAATCAATGAGTTTTTAAGACTTAATGGGGTTATATTGTGTTTGACAACACGTGCAAAAGGTGTTCTCTTCGGACACCGTTTTGCATTCTTCGCCCATTTTACTGTCACCGTTATCGCCGTACCGAGAGAACTATTGGCAGTGTGGTGAGTGGATGAATTTGAGTACAATGGTTCAGTAAACATCCAAGAACACCGATTCTTCGAAGAATCTGCTGAAAATATCACCACTATTCGTGTGCAGGAGATTCCAAGGGAGTTGATTTTGTTTCGCCACAAGAACTCTGCCAGCTCCTGTACGAAGTTGAACTAACTAACTAAATTAATTAATTCTGGAGGAGATGCAAACTGACGCTTTTTCTAATATAAAACTTATATGTAGCGATGCGGCCATTTGTGAATGAATGGATATGTCAACAATCCACATGAGCTCCAAGAGCATCCAATGCATCCCGAAAACGTCACTGTTTGGTTTAGAATGAAGGAAATTAATGAATTTAGCTTTATAATAAATTTGTATGGTGAATATTTTTGTGGAAAATGTTTACCGGTGTAAAGTACTTTTTTGGCTTCTTTTTAAATCCATATACAAGGAAGGAGTTGTAGGGTTACTCATTAAATGGTATGTTACAGTTCTGAATACGTCGTCTACCCAAAATGCAAGTAGTTTCAATTACCGCTTCGCCTTAACAAAGTGCAAACATGGAATTTTCAACCCGTTTTTTAAAAAAACTTAGACGTAATCTTTAAAATCCACGACAAACTTATGTTTTTGGCTCGATTATAAATGGCAACTTAATTTAAGCTGCGTTGCCAGCAGTCAAAATATTATTACATAGGAAAACTAACAGCTGTTAATTGTTAATGCCAAATATTTTTTATATTGGCAACAGATACATAATTTTTAAGGCAAATAAGTGGTAAAATTTAAAATATTAAACAAATAAAATTTATTTAAGAACTTCTTCTTTGAAAAGGAGAGAAAATATGCTTTAAAGCTAAAAAAAGTTTTATTTTTTTATTTTTATTTATTATTACAAATTTTCATATTTTATTGTTATTTTCATTATAAATTTTCAGACGAAAGTTTTCCTTCGATATCGCGAAACAGGCACTTACTCACTGTAAAAGCGTTAGTTCTTAAGGGTTTAAATTTTAGTCTAATGGAGAAAATATCTTGTACTTTCTTCTGTTCATCGATAAATAAATTCACTAATCGTAATTATGATAAGAAGTTTTTTAAGAACTTTTGCTATAAAATTTTTTTTAAGCACTTCTGTTTTGAAGGATTGTTTACATTATTTTCAGTTGTCAATCTGTCATACTCATATTTTCCATAACAGTTCGTTAACTGGACAAAGTTGCCATATAAAATACTAATAATAATTTTAGTTGCGTTGCAATTGGAAAGGCAACAGAACTTCACTTGCCACCCATAATAAAGCAATTAGTCTAAGTTTTTGTAGTCATCTGTCAAAATAAATCTTTGGAACCTCTTTTTAATTTAAACATTATAATTCCTCAAATGAGACTTATGAAATTGTTGCAATTTTGAAAATGTAGTTGTAAATTGTATCAATAAATCAATATGTAAGAATTTTAGATTATAAAATAATTAAAATAAATTAATGGTTAGTTTATTTGATTTCAAAGATCAGTGAAAATTATATGGTATACCCTCGTATGTTTATGTTCAAATTAAAATAAATTCATAACTTTTCAAGAGAAAACAAAAACAACTTAAACATATAAATATTCATACATATGAGTACTTAGTTAGTGCTTGTTTTTAATAATCATTATTATAGATAGCAATCTTTTCTGAATAACATTTCGACTTGGATTTCTCAACACAGGTGCTGCGTTCAAAATGCCACATAAAATCGTTGGGGCAACGCATAATCATCAAATAGCCATTTAAGCAATAAAAATAGTATTCACAGCGATAAGGATGCGGCACAAAGTCGTATACTCCTTTATAGCAGTTCAAGCGTACCGAATATTTTGCCTGAAAAATAAGCATTTCTGTTTCAATGAATAATCTTCTGGAAGTAAAAGTATCAGGACCGGTTTTTGAATCCAGTATTCAACTCACCTTACAACTTTCAGGCATCTGTGGTTCACATTTGCCAGAACTTTCGTTGAAATACATTTTGCCGGGACACAGCATGGCTATGGCGCGACCATTATAGCAGGTATAAAATGCTACACATGATTCGGGGTTGGCAATATTTTTGATATTATGGGAACCCATGAGTGGTGGACATTTGGAGTCGTTAACTTGCACCGTAATATCTGTATTGTTGGCAACGATTTTATCTAGCTCTTTATTAGTTTCCTTAATATCTTTTATTCCCTCATTGTCTTTAGCGCTTTGGGTGGTAGTCTTTTCTACACTTTCGTTATCATATATACTCTTAACATCATCATTCGGTACGATTTCGCATTTCACATTTCTCGGATCATCACAAGTTGCAATATTTTCGTTAAAATAATTGCCTGCTAAGCACTCACCTTCATAAGAATTTTCACCATCACAAATTATATATTTAGCACAACTTTTCTGACTTGCAACCGCAACATCCGATTCGTCAATGCCTTGACATTCTTCGTACTCCCGACACCACATCACTGAATGTTGCACAAATATTATATAGAAGCAAACAATTTTCGTTAATTGCATTGTTAATAATATTGTTTAATTTTTTGGATTTTTTATTTATTTAATTAGTTTTGTATTGCATCTCAATACCCATTTTAAACAAACTTCATTTCTCTATAAACTTCTAATTTACAATTTGATAGTTTCATTTCAACTTTTATCTTTCACATTCTGCGCATTTTTATTCATTGAAAGGAATTTGATCAGTTAGACATGTTTTCATTAAATTCTTATCACTCTGTTATGCGTGTTAGACAGATCTGCGTTGTAGACGAAATATTAAAGTGTGGCGGCAGCAAGAATATCTTACGGCAGAATATTACAAATTTGAGGAATATTTTAGTTGCCAAAAATAGTTTTTCGTGATATCAGCAGTAGTATGTCTTCATATTTTAATAAGGCGCTGTAAAACATGCACTCAAATTAAAAAAATCAAATTCTGTTTAAACTACAAAGACTGTATTAAGTTAAATTCATATTCTTTCAACTTGAATTAAGTTTAATTCATCATGGTTCTTCGTGTTATTTTTGTATCAAATTTATGTTGTTCCAACTTGAAATAACTTTGATTTAACATGATTCTTCATTTTGATGTAACAGCAAGGGAATGTTTGAAATAAAATTATTTCAAAAAGAAACTTTTTCTCTGAACTTGAAATACATATCAAGCAAAATCAGGTCAAAAGGTTAAATTAATTTTGTTTACGTAGACTTTGAGTTGTGTAGTTTGAGAAATTTTTCTGAGTGTAGGTATTATGAGTACTTATAAGGATGTTTGAAATGGGTTCAATTATTATTAAAATTTTATGTATTTTTTTAGTGGAAATATTAAATTTTAAAGGACGTCTCCTCGAATACTTTTTTAAATACCAGATCATGTATTTTTCACATCTCAGGGCAGGTGCCAAAAGATACCAATTTTCCTATGAATCGCTGAAATACAAGCACATGAAATACAGTACGAAATTTTAGTGGGCCTTCCTCCTCCTTCCCAATCTTTTAAGCACGAGTTTATATCATTACAAGAACCCAAAGTACTATACAAGTTTTGCGGGAATGGGATGAATCGGAGTGCACATAATTGGCTGAAGTAGTTAGCATGTTGCCTACAAAACAGAAGATCCTGGGTTGAAGACCGGTCTCCGACAGTCATTAAGTAACAACACCACGCATTTTGCTGATGTGAATCAGTTTTTGTTGGAAAAGTTCTAGTGATGAAGGCATAGAGGAACTGGTTATTGAACTAATGTAACATCAAAGAGGCCTCCTTCGTCCCTGTTGTGTAGCAGAATCATCGGCGAAGTAGAATAATAAATGAAATGGATAGTAAGCACAACGTCAAAATTTAATACGCCTCGTTGACACCAGAGGAGCTGCAACAGTACATTATTAGAAACGTGTAAAAAAAGCAGAGTTGTAAAATAATGAAGCTTTCCTCTTGTCTTTCACTATCCCTTTCCTAAAGAAGGTAACACCTAGTAATAGTAGTAGGCATTCATTGCCTGAGTGTTACAGCCCTTTATTAAAAAAATATGATATTCTCCCTCATTGTGAATGACGTCATCGACGTCACATCACTTGTCTATCCTTTGTCGTTAACAATTGACTACTAGAGATTAGTAAGAGATTTTCAATAAGACACAATTGTTGCCGATAAAGAGTAGAAAAGTGACAACATTTAATGTCGTCTTAATTTGGCATCGATGACGCCGTTCACAAGAAAGGGAATTAAGTCTTAATGGACATAGCCACGCCTACTTATGTATAACCAATATAGTTTAGCCTTTACAGCTCATGATGTGTGCCCAGCTTATGAGAATCGGTTTGGTGGAAACGCGTGAAACAGTATATTAAATGTTAATGAGCATATTCCCGCCCACTTTTTTTAGGTTGAATTCTGCTGATGAGTTCCATAAGCAGGAACGAAATGCATATTGATGTTGCTTAACCAAAAAAAATTAAATTAAGAAAATCTACCAGAGTATGCAACTTTCCAAAATTAATAACACTGGAAAAAATTATACAAAATTTTTATATGTTTTTCTTTCTAGTTGGTGAAAGCTTTGCGTTTTAAAAATAATAAAGAAAATGCAGATTTTAGAATTTTTAGGTTTATTCAACAATATTTCGATACAAAATAGTTTTAAAAACAATACTTCATAAATTTACGAACTTTCCTTATACAGAAAATAAATTAAAATCTGTGCCTGGTTTGTGTAACTTCTAAACAGTTTTCACAATGAAGAAGTTTAAAATTTAACAGCCTTATTTATAAAACTTATTAAGGCTTTAAAAAGGTTTTCTAAAACAAATTTTCATACAAAACTTTTCCTAAAAAGCCTTTATAAGGCCTTAATAATTTTTATAAATAAGGCTGTAAATTTTTAATTATTATTTTGTTGATTGTTCCACTTTTCGCGGGATGTTTTTTATAAAAACTGAAATATACTTACAAAAAACATTTAAAATAATATAAAATGCTTCTTCTTATTTACTCTGGTGTTTCACAGTTAACGGGAAAATTTTCCGTTTAACAAAAGTTTTGTGCTACAGAAACCGGGCACTGATAACAGTTGCGAAAACTTACAGACCAAACTAAATTAAAGCAATAAACATTGAATGTTATGCCTTTTAGTACGTCAGGTACGATCAAGCTTGTCCAAAAGCTGCCGTTACTTTACATTACAGTCGGCTAACTCAGCGTCAACGTTGTCGATATCGAGAGATTGTGCTTTAACCTTTAATTTTTCGTTTTCTGCAGCCAACTTTATTTATAACATTAGAAGATAATTGCAAATAATAGACTAGTGTTAAAAGGGGCTACAGTTACAGAGCCTCAGGTGCATTTGCTGCTCTAATTTAGTTAATTTTTCTTATTAATTAAAACGTTATATATTTTAAATAAAACTTAAGCCTAAAATTAATTTTTAAAAAATGCAGACAATAACATAAAAAATATATTAGAAATATTAGTATTAAATAATATACAAATAAACTTATATATAAGCAGTATTGCGTATGAATTTCTTTGAATAAAAGAAACTTTAATGACCAGTTGCTAATTTTTATTTGGACTTAAACTCCAAAAGCAGATAACTAAAAAAGATGCTATCAAACTATTATTGATAGTTGTAATATGTAAAACTTATTTTTAACTATTTGAAGAGATTTCGCAGTTTGGCACGTAAAATAATTGATTTTTTGGATTTCTTTTCAATTCACTTCCAATAAAATAAATGATGGCTGCGTACATCGAAACTATAAAATCTTAATAGCATGTAATCCTGCCATTTAGTGGGCAATAAGCTGGAATAAAGAGAAAATAAATTGAATAAGGGAAGAGTAGTAAAATGAAAAAATTAAATACATATAAAGAAATAATAAAGTAAGACATGCCATTAAACACATTCACTGCAGCAAGCTACACGAATACAAGACTGCAAATGGTGCTGGCTGCATTTGTCGCCTCGTAGCCAGTTACTTATGTTATTATTTTGAATACAGCAGGAGCATGATCATCAGCTGATATTCAATAATGTATAAAACCATCTGTATTTCAATGTTGGCCACCTTCATAAACATATTTCGTATTTACAAAAATAAAATTACTTATTTAAGATGTACTTATATCACGTAAAAACATATAAAAATTAAAAAAATATTGCTTTGTATGAGTTTTCAGATGTTCTTTATGTTAAATAATATCCAATAATTTTAATTTTGTATTATATGGGCAGCACTATATTTGCTCATTGTCGCCAACTAAAATAGAAACCAACCTAAGTTGGCTACAGCTACAAAAGTGATAATGTAGTCGTATAGTCGTGTATTTTCACATACGAACATGTATTCTATTTTTTACAAGTTGCAGTCGGTAGCCTGCAGTCGTGAATGTATTTAATACTTAATAATGAAGAAAAACTCTTTACCAAAATCTTATTATACTGAGCTTAGAGGGGTTTTCTGATATTCATTTACCGTGTCTTAGATGTTTAAAATTAAAAGAGGATATGAAAATGTAAAAATATTACGGCATTGAAAATCTGTTTCTGAATTATTAAGACAATGTTATTAAATAATAAAGTCCTGCACAAGACCACTTACAAGAACTTCTAAGACATGAGGGATTTTTCAAATGCTTACCTACAGCGAAATATTCTAAAACAAGCGCTAAACAATACTGTTGGCAAGACATTTGTTTCAGTAAAGAAGAAAATACTTCGTGGCGAAAGAATTTGTGATGCTTGCTTCTTCATACGCATGGGCGCGTATTCAAACGTCAAGCATGTACATAAGCACACAAGTTGTATGTATGATCTTTAATTTTTCTGCTCACATACAAACGCACACATGCATTGACATTAATTGTGTGCGCTTGCTTTAAAAAAGCACACCCAGCTAGCATTTTGTATTATAATCAAATCTTTTCGAAATCAGCTTGACGGGAAAAAGAACCGCATATGATCTCATTTTTCGATCATAAATACAGATGAATCACACCAAAAAATAATTTATGATACGATTTGCCGATTCATTTTTGAGCAATTTTCTGGTAGTATTAAATCATTAAATCACCCTTTTGCGGTTTTTTGCATTTTGTTCCTCTATTTTAAAGAAATCATTATTTGATCATTATTTGATCATTTATCACCCAAGTGATAAATCAGTTTTTAATCATTTAAAATTGATCTGAGGAGAATTATATAAGACATTTCTGCAAAAAATTATAACTCAAATGCTAGCTGGGTAATATTACACACACACTCAAACATACAATATGCAAAATAACAAACATACACGCATCAATACTACTTCTTTTGATTATTTGTTACGAACAAGAAGTCTTCGCGACATCGCTTGTTAACACTCATATACATGAACATCAATACTTCCATGGTGCTTATTCTTAGTTATTATTGGTTTAGTATATACATGCCACGAGAATACATTTAAAAAACAACATGTATTTACATTTCAAGACTGTTTACGCAGGCCTCTATTAAATAAAACAAAAATCAGCTTTCCAATATATGCATGCACTCTCTTTTTAATAAAAACAAAAATCTGCTCAATTCAACACATATGACCTCACTGCTACTTACAAAATTTTTGTAAGTAGAGCATATCGTCCCACAACCACGAAAAAAGCTTAAGCGATATAATTTTCGAACTTAATTTATTAACAAAAATCGATTGTTTACAGTCGTAGATAAACGATGTTCGTCAAAAAACAAAGTTAAAAAAATATCATTTTTCATAATTTTTTTCGATTTTATCGTAAGCGACTTGTTATCGAAAATAGTATTTTTTATTGAATTTAAAATTTTATGGGTCTACCCATAGTTTAGAATTATCAAAATGCCAAATTGGTAAATAACTTTTAAGATTATTTAAAAAAACAAACTTCTGAAAAATTTAGTTTTTATCGCTTACAATAAAATTGAAAATAAGGCTCGATATGTCGCTTAAGCCTTTTATGTGGTTATGAGTCGTTACTGTATCGATATCACTAAAAAGTGCATATCAAATGAAGTACGGGTTGTCTGTTGTTATTTTATGCTCCTTTTACTTAATCATGCCAGTATAAGAAATTTGTTGTCTTTATTCTTTTATACTGAAAGCTCTTTTAATAAAATAATTTTTTTCTTTCCTTTCCTTTACTTTTGTCTTCATTATCATGTAACTTACCTGAGCAGCCACACACTTAATGCAAATATTTTTGGCACGTACACCATACGCTCATTGAGCAACATGCCACGGACAATTTTCTGTGCCACATATGCTGTTGGTAAACCAGGATAACTGCTCGAGATGCTTTTTAAACGAAAAAGAAAAGAAATGGAAGGGGAAATTAATATGTATGTATGTACATGCCAATGAAAAATTATAATAAAAATAAAAGAATATATGAGCACGCTTCTATAAACATATAGAAAATCATTAAGATATCAATTATATCAGCTTAAATGGTCTTTAGCAAATGCAGACAGACACATGGCAATTGTTAAATTGTTTGTTTTCATTTTCATATTTAAGGCAATATTAAGAATGATGGTATCTTTTGTGTAAGCAATCATCAAGTTTTTTAACACCAGTGTTGCCAGGATTTCATAAGCAAGCCATATAAAAGTAATTGCTAAGGGAACAAAATATAAGCAACCCAGCAAAAAAAATTCGTCTATGGAAGTAAGTATTTTTGGTGAAAATTGGGAATGCACGAACGTACACGTATCCTTTGAACATGTAGGGCGTATTAATACGACTACACACGGACTCGAATATATGCGTGTATGTTGTATGTTCGTATTGAAATTTTACAATAGTGGAGAAAAAAAATTTTTTTTAAATAGTGGATAAATATACTTAAAGCGGCAACACTGTTTAACACAGACAAACTGATTACGTTCAATATTTAACCAAATCTAAGAATAAATCAAAAACATTGTTTTTATATTTTTTTTTCAAGATTTATACATCGAAAAGGTTGGGCAAATAATACTTAATTCATTTCCATTTAAAATAAACAAAAAAACTGAGGATGATTATTAAACTAATAGTAGATATGTATATCATAGACTTACCCTGCATCACTAAGTAAATGCAAATCGCCACTCGTTTTCATGAAATACGTATTGGCAACTGTTGTGCGTACATAATCGCTACTGGATAAACGCAATTCACATCTTAATGCCTCCATAAAACCAAGAATACCATATTTAGTTGCGGTATAAATGCCAGCACCGGGTAACGGAACCAAACCTAAAAGAAAAAAAATTTAAAATTAGTGTTAATGAAAAATAATTTTCATTTATACACTTGGTGTTCGAGTGGCAAAAAAGGTAATATTATTTTTATAATTAAAACACACAAGTGTTCTGTCTTAAATTGTCATGATAATACAAATAGTGTAAAGCGAACCCCAATAGCGCGGCGCCTGGTGGCTCAAAATCAATTTTCATTGTCCAAAACCTATATTTTGTTGCTTAAAATGTTTACTCCATCAGAAAAGAAACATATTAAAATTAAGGTAACCAAAATATTTGGTCAATTCGCAGTAGTGGGCGTGGCATGCTACTAAAAACAAATTATTTTTATTAATTAAAAAATACTGTGTCACATTTTATCTGATCAGTTGTAAACCGATTTTTAAAATTATTTCTTTGTCTGAAAGGGTTTCCTCTGCAGCTTGGTACTGCAATTTTTTTCCAAATCGAAGGGGGAAATTCGCTCCCACCCCATGCATAACTCTGTCAATTGTGAACTAATTTAAATTATTTTTTTGAAAGGGGGTTTCTTTAGTATGTACCCATAATTCAAATGTGTTTTAATTAAAAAATAATTTCACTCACAATATTTTAGAAATAAAAACCATAATTAATTTGGACATTCATAAAATTTAATGAAGTAAAACGCCGATAATATAACTTTTTAAAAAATTGCACTACGGCAACATTGATTTAATAAAACCGTAGTAGGGTTGCTTTAAATCTGTTCTGCTGTAGCGGATATAATTTTTTATTAAGAATGAATTTTACAGTTAGAAGCAAGATATTGTATTCAAGGCGAATTGATAAGAGGTGACCTTAACAGTCCAGATGATTATCAGCTGTTCGAAGACTAATTGAACTGCTGCTTTATATCACGACTGTCAAAATCATTTCTTTTATCTAATGCTTGTTTACATTTAAAGTGAAAAACAATTTATACGCCTTCCAAAAATTAAATTGTTCTTTACTTTGTGAGTCCAAGAACAAATTAAAGTCCACACGCATTGCTTGCAAACAGGGTGACCGATGACATTTTCCAAAAAGTGGCACCAAATAGGGGATTTATCAAAAGAAAAGGGGCAATATTAAAACAAACGAGACAACTACACTAAAATTTCTTATTTTTAATATATTATTATATAATTCAATTTAAAAAAATGAGGACAGAAGTGGCAAAGCAGTCGAAAAAGTGGCGGTCACGCTGCTTGCTCTCTATGTATGTATGTATTTTATAAATATGTATGTATGTGTTGGTATTTTATTAAACTGTTTTTGACAGATGGGGTTTTATGAAGCTGGACGAATTGCATGTTGTTTTTAGTATTGTTGTATTGTGTAGCGATAAGGTCACCTGATATGAATTCGCCTTGACTGTACCAAAGTTATTGAGTTCAAATAAAATTAATATGTACATAGTTACATTTAATCAATAGCTTGTATACACATTAAATGGTTTGCAACATATCTGTAACAAAGAGTGATTAAGGGTTAACTTACCAGACAACGCCGCCACAGCAACAACATGTCCAGATTTTCGTGCAACCATTTTTGGCAGAAATTCTTTTGTGGTCTGAGAGCGTGAAAGACATTTACGTAGAATATGATTAAAAAAAATCATTATTAATTTAATTTACATAAAAACATACATACATATCGTTACCTTAATATAGAAAGGCCCTAACTCATTATTTTTCTGAAATCGATTTTGTTGTATATTTCGGTAGAAGAATATCTTAATGTATCGAAAAGTGCAAAAATCTCGATTTCAAAAAAAGTTAGGGCCTTTCTATATTAAGGTAGCGATATTTATGTGTATATGTATATTATGAAATAAATTATTCAAATGGGAATAAAAACAATATTAAAAGAAATCACGTACCATTATGTATGATCCCAAATTAACAGTTATAATTTTATCAATTTCATCATTTTTCAACTGTGGCGTTGATGTCATGGGCATCAGTGAAGCATTGTTAACTAAAATTTCCACTGGACCCATTTCTTTTTCAATTTTAACAGCCATTAATTGTAGTTCACGTGGCGATGAGACATCAGTCTGGTTAAAAATTATACAAAAAAAATATTTTATCATTATGAATTTTTTTATTTGCCTTAAAAATACTTTACCTTGTAGGCCTTGGCGACACTGTGAGGAATTTTTGAAATCATATCAACAGTTTCGTAGCAGCCTTTCGAATTCACATCGACCACAGCAACTTTGCAACCTTTACGTGCCAATTCGAGGGCAATTTCGCGTCCTAAACCGCTGCCACCACCTGTTACCTGGAAATCAACAGGATAATTTTAATACTTTCAAACATTTTCGTTTTGAAGATGAGACTAGTCAATTTTTGCAAATTTTTTTTGCAAATGATAAATCATAACAAGTTTAATCTATCAATACTACTCGTAGAATTAAATTTGTTTTTAATTGCTTTGCCTCATTTTCAAAATGTAGAGCTCAAATATTTATTTAAAAATCTTTCTTTTGTTACAACGCTGTAGCGTTGTTTCTAGTGTTAATATATGTACATAAATTGTTTTTTATTATTATTTAATTTGTCGTGTTTTGTTTAAGAATTCCATTGTTATTTAATAATTGTTAAGTTAATTTGTAAACAATACGTTTAGTTTTAAATATTCTTTGTATAGTTGTGTGTGTCAGAACTTCTCAAATGTTCGTGCACATTCATCAGTGTTGCCAAAACGGTGGTTTTCCCGCTATATTTGACTGTATTTTGTTGTCTTTAGCGGCAAGTCTATTTAAAAAACCACCAGCGGGAATTTTAGCGGAAGAATATCTTAGTTGACGGATTTTCAGCGTTTTTCTGAAACTTATAAAGAAAGATATTGAATCAAAATAAAGTATTTTTAACGCAGCTATGCGACACGATCCTGGTATTTATGTTGATTTTTTTTTCATATTAACACGTACAGCGAAAAGAAACTAACGTCACTTTTTTTGCAAATAAAAAATTTTCATATTGTGGTCGTGTAGTACAATGTGAAGCTTTAAGAGGTTGAAAATAAAAACATATGTATGTATATACATACATACAAGTATAAAAGTGAACAAATCTCATTTTTAGTGAATAAAATTTAAATCGAGATTAAAATTGTATTACGAACGAATTTATTCAGTCTTTTCGTATTAAAAAAAAATAGTAAAAAAATCTTTAGACAAACGAAAAACAAACCGAAAACTGGGTGATTGGACCAGTGAGTATGAGGAAAACATAATAGCAACCAAAATCTCTCAAAACAATAACTTTTTCTGAATAATTTGTTTTTGATTAGAGACATTTTTTAATGAAATTTTCCTTCGAAATTAAACTTCAAGCCGATGTGAATTGAGCCACAGAGTTTATTTTATTTTAATTTCAGATAGTCAGAAAATCAGGAAATTTCAACAATATTTTACAAATACTTCAAGCAAAACGGCAAGATATTATTCCACACGTGTAGAATAATTAGGATCTATCGCAGAAAATATTGAAAAGATACTTAATAAGCTGAACAATTAATATTAATAGATGGAATTGTCCCTTCGATTCTTATTTTTCATGGTTCGATGTTCGTGTATGGAAACTCTGAGGGAAATAAAATACCTACTTAAAGAGTAGGCTGAGTTTTGCTTACAAATATTGGGAAAATATGAGATTCCGACATAAATATATCTATGCATATGTATACATATTTTATAAAATTTATCTTATACCTTTTTTTACAAATAAACCATAAAAAAGACATTTGTTGGCTATAAAAAATTCAGCGGTTATATTAGCGTTTATTTATATTCAGCTAGCGGTTTTAAGCGGGTTTTCAGGGGCTTTATGGTGGGAAATGCCTACAACGTTTTGGCAACACTGACATTCATACACACTACACATGCATGCGAACACATCACTTTTGTATACAATTAGCAGTGTTGCCAGCTTAGTCTTATCGTGTTTATATACATCTTCATTGTTTTTCGAATTTTGGCCTTGAAATTTCTGTTTTTTAGGGTTCCGAAGGTGGAATGAACGCTATTGTTTTTGCTACGCTGTTCGTCTGTCACAATCAGATAGACAGTCTCCTGTCACAAGCTGTTTTTCCGATAAACGTAAGAGGTACGGACCTTAAATTTTCACAGAACATATATAAAGCGTTGGACCCTACAACAACAAATATATCGAGCAAATAAAATGAGCAAGAAAAAATTATGAAATCTTATGTATGTATGTAATAAAGCACAAGACCATTTATAAGACATTTCAAGACATGAGAGATTTTTCAAATGCTTTACTACAGCGAAATATTCTAAAACAAACGCTAAACAACACTGTTGGCAAGACTTATATCATTTCGCACACCAGAAAAAAGAAAAATGTTCCCCACAGGCAAATATTTGTTTACCATAGTACTTTTCTACCGTTTGGCACACGCCCAGACTACAACAATTAACACTAAAATTTAAACAAATTAAAATTAAAGGGTTTTCTTTAAGTTAATGGAATTTTGACTATGTAATTTTGACAACTTGCTGTATCTTGGAAACCGTAAGAGTCAAACATTTCAAATATATAAAAACCTTGAAACTAAAAAATCTCAAAATTATATAATCGCCAAACCGAAAAAAAACGTCAAAGACCGAAAGAAAAGTTGCCAAAACTAAAAAAATTCCTAAAACTAAAATAAATCGTCAAGAACCGAAAAAACGTCTAAATTAAAAAAAGTCTCAAAACTAAAAAAAAATTTCAAACCCGAAAAAAACGCCACAACTAGAAACCGCTAAAAATCTAAAAAATTCCAAAAACCAAAAAAATGCCAAAACTATTTATTATATATGCTAAAGTTCGTATATTATTGATTTGAGATTTCGTTTAAACAAGTATTTCAAAAAGTGATGATACGATGAGTCATAAACAGTTCACGTACTCCATTTACACCAACGTACAAACACATGATCTCCAATGACATGCTAATGTAAAAATCATACCTGTTTACCCTAAATCAAACCAGTTCGACATGACTTGAACTTGTCATTAAAAACTAATTTTTATCATGTTTTAAGTCCAAATGGAATACGTGAGTTGTTTCAGATTCATCGTATCACAGTTTGTTAAAAGTTTCTTTCTAATGAAAGCTTAAATTTATCATCTCTATCTAATTTACAATAGTCTTGCCAGGATTACGAGTATTTATTCTTTAAAAATTACACATTAGGTTGTTAATTTGCTTATTTTGCTTTTACTTAAGACAAACTTTTAAGTTTTGTTACATAAGTATGAAGATTTTTTGTTATAATGCAGTAGCAAAAAAATTATTTTAATTATTTTTTCGCACTTATTATTTGTTTCTTTTTTTAATCGATTAAGCTAAGATTATTATATTTGAATAAGCCAGATTGCATATGATAATTTTTAAGAAACAAATTTTTCTTAAGAAAAAATTTGATGGCCACCATGTCTAAGTTCTTCGCTTTTCAAGTGTGCTCAAAATTAAATGTTTTATTATTATTTTTGCTTTCTTATAAAGTCCCATAAATATCGTATTTTATTCATGATTCTTTTTTAAAGGTCCAGTCAAATCTGTGCAGGCAGGCTTACAACCTTGATTAAAGGTTTTAAAAGTAATATGATTTTATGATTTTTCTATTGCAATATACATATGTACATATATAGTACTGTTTATCTTCTTTTTTATAATTACCCGCAACACTGTTTAGCAGTGAATTGAAAATTTAACACATGTGTATTTAATTCTCTTAATTGTTCACCTTTTTGTTTTATTACAAACAAAAAAATACATTCCGCCAGTTCACATGCTTAAATGAATAAAAAATAACAAATAAAAAAGTTATTCACATAATTTACATAACTCTCATGCGTCACAAATTTACAAACATTAACCCATTATTAAATAAAATTTTCAATTATTTATTTCGAGCTTAAAACTTTTTTTTTTAATTTACATATCGCTCATTTACGGTAAAACATACTGAATACAGCCAATTAGACAGATGTAAGCAGTTTCAATAATGTGCTCCCTATTAACTGTGACACAGTTTGATAATTATTTAAAGCAAAAGTTTTTTGTTAATTTTTGTGTGAAATTTTCAAAAATTTTTATTTAGAATGTTTTGGATTTCAAAACATCAATCGCCAAAAAATATCAACGTAACGGGTTAAGAATATTAATTAATTCACATCTGCTGCTCATTCATTCATTTCATTTGGAATACTCCTGAATTAATTTCACTACATATTTAAGTTCCAACGTAATTGTGTTTTTTTTTTGTTTGTTTTTTTTTCAATTAAATTTTGACGACGACATTTGTAACCCCATAATTTGTGAAAAATAGAAAAATCATAAACATACATACACTTAACAAGATATACACATACATACATATGCACAAATAAATATACACTGGCAATACCCGGTTTGCTGCGCTAAACCCATCGTCAAAACATATCGTCGGATGGTTAATGATTTGCCGCAACAATAATGTGTTCTTAATATACTGTGCGGCAAAGCAGTAACCATACAACGATGTTGCTAAATATGAGGTTACCTTTCGTCCCGAACTTTTTCGGGCTGGTTTTCATTTAACCTTTCAAAGTACATAATAAGTTAGAAGAAACGCTCTAGCCATCACATTTATTTAGGGCCAAATTTTGTAAATAGAAAAGTTTTTTTTCCTTTTGAAATTTGTATGGAAAAAATATTTTTTCTAACGAATTTTCGTTACTTTTCATACAAATTTGAAACGTTTAGAAACAAAATTTTTTACAAAATCTGACTATTATTCGTACAATTATAAGATAATCAAAAATCATCACAATTCCTACTACGACTTCACACATTTTTGATGTGTAAACATCTATGCGCTAGGGGGTAAAAATCTTTTTCACAATACAAGCACACATTTTGAGTAAGATCGTAAAGCGTTATCAAATCGGTGTGAGTGTATTAGTGTAATCATACGAACAAGAAGTACAGAGAGACTTAACAGCTGCACAGAAATACACTCAAGCAAATTTTAAAGCAAAACTTCAGGAGCAATGTTAATTTTAATAGAAATTGCTTTTGAAGTGTAATTGTGTTGCCAGTGGGGATAATTTTGTTACTAAGTTGAAAAATATTAAATAAATATAAGCTTTTAAATAAAAGAGCGTTTTAAATGTCAAATATTTGTTTAAAAGATATATAGCAGTTTTTATAAAGAATTTATAATATTATTTTATAAAATATCTTCATTACGTACTGTTGCCTTACACTGAAGCTGGTGCACGACAATTGGGTAACAATCTCCATCTCATGCCAATTATTATGAGTGGAGATTTTAATAAAAATTTTGCAAACCCACAGTCGCAAGCTTTATCAAAATTTTTATTTGACGTTTTCCACTTGCATATGAGCAATTCTTCACATACCCTCACAACTAATAATTCCACTACTATAGATGCAGTAGAGTCAAAAATGTATATATCTTATTTTAGTTACCATAAGCCATTATTACAAAAAAAAATTGTATTACTAGATGTTTTCACATGTCCCCTGTAATCGGACTCACATTGCTTTTTTATCAAAAATGCTCTTTGTTTTATAAATCACTCATACGAAACTCGTAGGAAATAAAAAATTGTGTATAAATATTTTTTGTACAAGAGTACAAGACAGCAGGAGTACCATCTCCCCGTTGCTATTCTAGCAGGTTTATAACCGACTGCGAAATTTATATTCAAGTAAACCCTCCAATATTTCTCTATGATTAATAATTAATTACTTTGTATGGCATATACTCCCGTTTATTCTAAGTTTTTGATTGTCGAGTTTATTTTTATTGGGCGTTCTACTTTTTCAATCGGTAATAATACACGTTCAATATATCAAAACGATCTGACCACTCAGCCATTTGGCTCTCTAGTAGACCTGTGCCAAATCGTTCATTCAAGTGACCGCTCATTTTCGTTCATTTTCTAAAAAAGAACGAGTTCGTTCATTTCGTTCATACGCTCTTTTCAAGAAATAGAACGAAATAAAAACACAAACAGTTGATTCGTCAAATAAAAAGGGACAAATGCAATGAATTTTTTATGAATTGTTTAGCAAAATAAGCAAAACAAACACTGCAAAATTTAAGAAACAACAAACTTAGTAAAAATTTTTAAAATATTATAGTATTTTATAGGATTAAGAAATAATAATAATAATTATAATATGTACGTATGTACATACATATGTTTATACATACTTAAAATTTGTTAAAAGAAAAACTTTTAATATGTTCTAAAAATTTAAGAAATAAGACAAAAAGGCAATTGAAAACCAGAATGTGACAAAAAATTTCATATGAAAAATGAAAATGCAAAAAAAAAACAAAAAACACCCCAGTGAGCTCGTTCGCTCATTCCGTTCAATTTTACTTTTTGTCAGTACTGCTGAGCCAAAACAGCTCAGTAAAGTGACCGGCTCACTTCGTTCATTTTACTGATTCGTTCATTTGTACCCGTTCGTTCATGAACGGCCCAGCTCTGCTCTCTAGCAGGGACAAACAAACAAACATTAACCAAATAATTAAGCTAACCAACAAATATGCAAACACAGATGCCTATTGTTATATGCATATGCATATGTAAATACATACATATGTACATACATACATGATAAGCAGCCCGTCTATAACCTGCTGAACTTTTCTAAATTAATTACAAAAAAAATATTTTTTTCATAAACGACCACAAGTTGAGGAATACTATGCAATTGAAACAAAATGCAACAATTAAAATTATGATTTGACTTTTAATGAGAGATATGAAGAAATTGAATTAATTACTTACACATCCATAAATAACATAGTGCAACATACAGTGCAGTATGAAAGTATATCATCAGAAAAGCAAAATCTGCAAGGGGTTTAACAAAGTCAGTGCAAAAAAAAACAAGTTATGGCTTTTAATCGACGATTGTAAGTAAATATTTGTCGTGCGCCATGATTTTATTTTAGTCTAATCAATGTTTAAAATTTGTTTTTTTTTCAAAAACATCATCTTGTGACATATTTACTTACATTAATCTATAATACATTGCATTTTTAGTAATTTATGTGAACATAGATATTTCCACAAAGTGAGTAGGTTATGCGTTACTTTATGTCGAATATGTAACAACCCAGCAAAAAATTAAAAAAAAGGCAATCGGGATTGGAATTAAGCATTTTTGGTGGAAGCTCTTCCCTACTGGATTACCAACTTAATGATTTTAACAAGGAGTGAGACTAAAATAATCGATTCTTGAGAAGTAGTTACATTTTTTATTTAGCAACTTTATCACATAATCTATTTAATTTAAAAAAATCATTATCCTCACTTAGCAACTTGTACATAATTTTTTTAAATTTTAGCTGATGTGATTTGTAAGCGAGTAATGAAATTTGGTAATCAGAAAAGTAAGTCATTATATGGCAAGTAGTTCTGGTGGTAAAGTGTAATTTTTTACATTTTTTGAAATTTTTTGCTGGGTTGTTTTTTTTTCATAGAAAAATTTATGTTTTATATTCTTTTTTGTCTTAGAATAAATCGAAAAGCATGGCTCTAAGTTACAAGCTTAATTATTTGGTAACGTAACGTGACAATAACGGAACGCGACTGGAATGCCCATATACAAAAAGAGGTTGAACAAACCATATCAAAAAGATCTCTTCTCTAAAATCTTAAACACTTGACGTTGCAATTTAAAGGTAAATTGAAATTAAGGACCTAATTTTGTAAAACGCAATGCTTAGCTTTCACAAATTTTAAATGTATATTTTGTTTTCGTAATTTAAAGTTTTTTCCATGTTAAATTTGTCAACGCTTGGCGCTGCGTTTTACAAAATTAGTGTCTTAATTTCAATTTAACTTTAAATCGCAACGTCAAACTTTCACCCGTACTGCGTATGTCATGTCGAATATTCGTCTACGCGAATTTTCTACTAGATTAAGGGAAATGTGTTAAAGGTTTGTTCGAATATTCGACGTGACATACCCAATACCGGTGTTCGTTTTTCATAAATTCTATATTTACAAAAAAAAAAGAATTGTTGTATAAAAAGAAGAAAATACAAATTTTTATAAGAATATGAAATTTCCGCTATTTACAAAAAAAACTATAGAAATCGGCTTAGCTTGCAGGATATGGCTGGACCTTCCCGTTAATTTAAAGATTTGTTTTTCGGATTTTGCTGGATCTCATAAGTCTATACAAATCAGTGAAGTTATTGCAAAACAAACGATTCACCCGATTTTAGTCAAATCGACAGCAACGGACTATTCGTTTTGAGGTAAAGAGCTGATTAGATTTTCAACCTGATCGGCTTGGCAGTTTAAATTAAAAAAGTTTTTTGAAAATTTAATTTTTGAAAATTTTCGAAATCGATTCACTATCTTAAAACATCAAATTTACTTCCGTTGATCAACATATACATGCATACATATATAAATATACACACACTCAAATGATCACGAAAATAGTCAAAAAAATGTGTGTAAATCACTACCATCCAATGCGAAGTTAAAAAAATCTATTTTTAAGCAATGGAAAATGAAAAACTAAATTATTATGTAAAAATTCGGGACCGAAGCTATTGCAAATCCAAATTTGTTGGTATATCCGAGATGAAACTTGTATTAAAAAAACAGCCCTTATTCAAGGTCTACTCTGTAAATAACTTCGAATTTCTACTCGTATGTATGTTAATAATATGCAAACTCGAAACCATCTTCTTTCGTTTCGAATTGCGGATAAGTTGAAAATTTTTTCAATTAAATTTTAAATATTTCATTTTTGCACTTATAAGTCGAGGCATAGACAAATCTCCCAAAATTTTTAATTTAATATTCGTATTACCGAATATAAATATGCATGTAGTATATGTAAATATTGACATTCGCTAGATTACTGACACATTGTACATATGTACATATGTATGTATGAATGTGTCTACAAAATAGTTTTTTTTTCAAAAGATTTCTATGATTGTGTGTTTTGTGAAGAAGGCAACTTGAAAGCAAATCGTCTTAATGATGCTTGCAAGCAAAATTTACTTAAGCGTGAAAAAAACATTAAAGTTTTGGGAAAATAAGAAATATAAAATCTGTAATTAAAATATGTGATTATATTTTTTTTCTTAAACATAATGGAAATTTTCATATTAATAAAAAAACAGTCATTGTATATTGAATTTAGTAAGAATCTTGTAATAATAATAAGCAAAAATTCAAAATATTTTACACAATATCTTTATTTATTTATTCATTTATTCATTAATATATAATGACATTAGGTGCGTTCGCTTACTAAAATTTTTTACGAATTTGTAACATATGTTATTGGAAAGTGTTCATTAACCCAACAAGTTTGAAAGAAGAAAGCGTCAAAAGAGAATATAAAATTGGGAGACAAAAAAATTATTAAGCGGCAATATAATTGTGTAATTTTTCGTATTGTACAATAATATCGCTAATGTCTATGTCATATTCGAAGGTGATACAATATATATGTATATTGGCAAATATCAAAACACTTTTGATTTTTATTCTAAATACAATCTAGACAATTGTGTAATGTGGTGGCAACATTGTTCAATGTTATTTACTTTTCCACTTTCTGGAAAATTGGACAATATTTTTTTTGAAAATATTGCATAGTATAGGTCAGAGCGACAATAATACGTACAACAACATATGCAATAATATTGTATAATGGATAAGCCTTGTTACAAATTCTTACTGGTAAAATTTTGTTGCTACAATTATACAAAAAACAGCTGTTCTGCGTGTTTGTTTGCAAATAAATTTTTTTTAGTGTAAAAACAACTCAAAAAATGTGCGTTTCTTTATTAAAAAAAACTAGGCATATATATCGCTCATTTACTCAAGCAACGTCATAGCTCAAAAAACTAGTTTGCCAGAAAACGAATTTAAGGTTTTCAATTTACTCATAACTTACAGGAAAAAGAAATTGTTTTTTTTGCTTTCAAGAGATGAGTAAACAAGATATTTGTATGAAATTTTTTCACAATATGAAAAACGATATGGAAATTCATTCATTCATTAACTTATAAATTCAATTTTTTGAGTTGTGATGTTGTTTCAGTAAATGGGCGATATTTAAAAAGAAAAATAATTTTATGGTTAAAGAAGTACAATTGTTGAAGACTTGCTTATCATAAAAATAATGAAAAGTCCAAAAAAATAGTAAATAATAAATACATGCATTTATCTAAAAATATTTCTTATTAAATGTCGGTTTTTAAAAATTCAAACAATAATGTCCAAAATACATTAGTAAAAGTACAATTTTATTATGATTTTCATTCGTGTTTCTGATATAAATAAAATTTTCTTTATAAGTTTTTGGTAGCAAAGCCTTCGTTTATTTTTTCGGAAGACTAATTTTTTTAAATTTCTGCTAGGAAAGTAAACGAACACACCTGTTATAATTAAATATAGGCTGACTTCCAAATCATATCAATACAAAAGTTTGTATACTTTTCGGATGCGGTGTACAGGTACAGATAGTGTACAGATACAAAGTTGTGAGACGTTGCATCCAAGAGCATTGGAGGAGCTTAAGAAAGTTCATTGGGAGGGGGGGGCAGGCATTACGACAGGTGGATAATGCTGGCAATTTCAGGGGAGGGGATGCAAAGCAATTTTTGGATTGCAATGCCTCCCCCCTAGAAAAATTCTTTCTACGCTTATAAAAATGAGCATCAGTTATGCCACGTTTTAAATTTTGTTGGAGGACATTTTGAAAGGATGTGCACAGCCAATGGGTTATGAGCCTTAAATTAGACGTGTCATAGCCATAATGTCATAGCCATAACCAAACCAAAATACAATTGGTTTCTATGGTATATAATGGTTGTTGCGTTATGGCAAGTCACCTATAGCCAAATACAGTGTTGCCCATAAATTTCGTTCGAACAGCTGTTTTCTATGTTTATGGTTATGGTACGTCTGATTGAACCTTTACTTCTACGTTAGGAAACACTACACTTTGTTCGAAGACAAAGCTATTGACGTTTTGGAAGTCAGCCATAATAACAATTTACAGATGAAGGATAGAAGCACTAGCTACCAAGGCCATCGGTATTTTGTATTATGTGCTCAAAATTGAGCTGTAAAAATTACAAAAAATCTTTTAATTTCATAAAACTAAATTCATATCGGAAATAGTATTCCTTTGCTATTCTTTTTGTGTGAGTAATTCCAATAAACAATTTTAGAAATAAGACCGAGTCTCAAATCTTAACAATACATGATTCATCCCAAATAAAAAGCCCTTGTTTAACTCATACATACATATAAACTGAACACATCTTTTAAATTTTGTTTTGAGCTTGACTGGGCAAAAATAAAATTTCCAAAAATTTTTACTAATATTTGTTTGTGTTTATTTTATGGTCAACCAATGAAACTATTTTCATGTGAGACGGAAGTCACCGCACTGCGTTGGCGCAAGCTTAATTTAAAAGCCTAAAATATTCAATACCAAATCTGCAAAATTCATTACTGTTCGTTTGTTTGCCTTTTTCGGTGAAAAAAAAGAAATTTAAACCCAAAATAGTATACAGTGTTTATTGTGGCAACAAACAGTACAAATATGAACAAGCAAAATAAACAAATATACATATTTATTTATGATTAATTAACTGGAAAACATAAATTATACAATAAATGCACGTTAAATTCTATTAACTATTAATGGCATTATTATTATTATTATTATTATTATTAACCACACCCAAATGGTTTGGAAAAAAACCTGGCAAAACAATTTAATAAATAATTAAATATTCTTGACAAAGTATATTTACATTTTTCATTTTCATATATCATATACATACACACATATGTACATAGTAAATATGTATGTACATAAATATATATTTATGACTAAAAATTATTATATTAAAAAAATAACACTAATTCAATAAAATATATATAATTATTAAATTTACGAGTAATCTCATCAACAAAAAAAAAATAATAATATTTAAGTAAGAAAGTGAAATTATATTAAAAAAATATATGTAGTACGTTTTTTTTATTGATAAAATTAGAGTTCAAAAACATGTTATTTCATTGATGACGTTACCGATAAAAGAACCGATATTGAGAGTACAAATACATACATACTTATAAACTCATCGATACCACCAAACCGCAGCAACAACAAATACAACAACAACAATAATGATAAGTGGGGAAATACAAAAACAAAACATTCCTTTTAGGCCTTTCTTTCAAATCAATTTCTCTCAGTGATTTAAAATGAGATGGAGAAAAAACCAGTCCATTTAATGATACCCAGAGCTGACTGATTTTTTCTTAATTTACAGTGGGACTTATTAATACGTTTTAATTTCACAATTAATATAAATTAAGTTTAAGAAGTACAATGATGATAAAATCAAAGCGTTCGTCAAATCTTTACAAGATTTTCGTATTATTTAATTTTTATTAGTTCAATATTTGACAAAACAAATGCACCCGTATTGTGTATGTCACGTCGAATTACCGTCTACGAGAATTTCGTATTAGATTAAAGGAAATTTATACAAGGTTTGTTTAATCTAGGACAAAATTCTCGTAGACGAATACTCGACGTGACATACGCAATACGGGTGATAGTTTAAAATATATAAAGAATTAAACCATTTTCATTTTTCATTTCATTTATTTATTCATTATGTATACCTAGCCTATGGGCCATATTCGGTCACATCATGAAATCATGAAATAAAATTCCAATAAATAACATATCGTTACACGAAACGTAAAACGCCCTAACTAACATTTTCAAAATGTTGCAGGAGGAGATAAAATACGTTAAAATGGAAAATATTGAAGTATTCAATGCTAACTTCTCCATTATAATTAAATAAAAAGTCGCTGTTTTTATACGCGCAAATTAGTTTTTTAGTGTTTAGTTTGATCAACACCACGGAATTTATAAAAAGTCGATTTACAATTTTTTTTTATTTTGAAAGGCTCGCTAATTTAACAGTCGCTATGAATCATACTGTAGCTACTTGACAAGTGTAATGTACGCCGTTAAACTAGGTTCACACCAGAGAATGACAAAGGTATCAGTTTAAGTACTCTTTAAGTATTGGCCGTCAAACAACTATGAGCTAAAAATAAAAAAACATGCACATATGCAAACACACGCATTAGCTTTAAAATAACTAACAACTATGTTAGTACATATTTTTTAATTACGCAACATAAACGACTACAACTTAGATTTAAAAACTGCTGGAGCTACAATCATACGCAAGATTATAAAAATACTCTGACTACTAATCAGTTACACATGCGTATATACAGGGCTATTTCATTTACACACACATGTATATAGCACTTGATTTCAAGCAACCATACGGTATCATGTGTATATATCTTCTGTTCGATTAAATATCCATACCTTGAGTATAAGTATATTCAGGTTATAAGAACGAAAGAAAGTCAATGCAGGCATCTGCCTTTTATCTTTTATGTTGAAATCGGCTATATTCATTAGGGATGTAACACGAATACCACGAATGCGAATGCGAAAACGAATAATGCATTTGAATTTTTGCGAAAGCAAATGCGAAAGCGAATGCAAAGACTTGCAATTACGGTAAAAAATCACATTAAACTAAATTTATTTAGGAATAAGAAGTTATATTATATACTCGTACATAGATGTACATATAGCATTTTGTTTAAATTGAGTCTTGAAATTGAGTCTTAAAACAGAAAGATTTATATACTCGTATTAAATTATATTAAAATAAGTATAGATAATAAAAAATAAATTTACAAAATGTTAGGCAATTAATCCATTTGTACTTAGGCCCCAAATCCTGATACTCTGTTCAACATTTGATGTGGAATGCTGCCAAAATACATAGTAAGAAAAATTGGGATGATATCATGAAAAATTTTTGACGAAGTAGTACTTGGTTCATCTGGGGAAAAACATACTCGTATTAAGTGGCACTTGTTTCGCATAGAATTTACAACAAACGGCGGCTAGTTAAAATTTTTTGTATTTAAAATTTTCTGTACGAAGTAATGAATGGAGCTCAACATTTTTCAAACGTTTGAGCAGACTAGCATACATATGCATTTTTTCAAAAACTGATAAATATTTATGTTTAGTACTCGCTTGAAATATTCGCATACATTTTAGCGAATGCAAACAGAAAAAGCTCGCGAATAATTTGCGAATGCGAAAGCGAAAGCGAATGCGACAGCGAACATTCGTTACCTCCCTAATATTCATAGTTGATTCAGAGAATATATGTATGTATGGGCTCTTAATTATGAAAGTGGTTTAAGTCATGTGGGCATAAGGGCACATATTTATGTGACCGCATGAATTTTTTTTGCTACCGTTATATGCAGTATATTTTTTTGAGTACTCATTGTCATTCCTCAGTACTAACTTTCAATCATCTTGAAGCCGTTTTCAATTGGTCAATACATATGTGCCCATAATTATGAAATTCGTCTAAGTCATACATTTATTGTTTCGAAATATTTAGTAGATTAAATTTTGAGTAAATCAAAAAATATTTTTTTATTATGCAACATTGAAATTTATTGTTGTAGTAGTGTCGATTAGTGAAAATTTATTTAATATGCATATATTGAGATTTTTGTAAGATTTATTTAATATTTGGAAGCAAAAATGGACATGACATAGACCACTTTATTAATTATAGATGTATACATACATATGTAGGTATCAGAGCTGTAAAAGATTGCAATCAATTCAATTGCAATCACTTGATTTCACGTCACTGATTTCTAATTTTTTTGATTGCAACTAAAACCGTAAATTGAATTCAAATTGAAATTAACGATTTTGATTGCAATCAATTTTTTTGAAATTAATTTATACATCAATTGATTGCTATAAAATTTGATTGCAATAGATTTGATTGCAATTAATTTGATTGCAATTAAATCTTAATTGCAATCAAAATGAAATCAGAATCAAAATAATCGTTCTCTTCAAACGAAACTCCTTCTTCTAAAAATAAATCTGATTCTGATCATTTTGAATTGCCAATAATGGTAATTTTTGTTTAAAAAATGTTTTAAAATTACTGAACATAATTTTTAACTGCAATCCGATAAGTTTGCTAAATTCCCCACGTCGTGGATCACTTTCAGATAGTAACTTTGAAAAACTAATCTTATTAAGAGCAAAACAGACAGCTATCTATAGGAAAAATGCTCAAATTCATGAAAACTGAAATATTTTCCACATAGTTTTTTTAATGTTATGTTTTTTATCACTTTTCCCAATAAAGGCACTAAATTAATATTTTTATTTTCACTTTTCCGCTAAGATTTGCATTAGAATTTGTTTCTTTCCACCACAAATTTAGTGGTTTCCACTAAAATCTGAGGCCTTCCACTGATAATATGGAGGATCCTATAGACCGTCCATTTTCAGGACACAAAGGTCAAACAAACCCGCAATCTTAAACTCAACCTCTCTAAGCACTAAGCACTCTACAATATTTTATTGAATGCTACTACTTTAGATTTTTGATTTCAGGCAAATTGATTGAAATCCTATGATTTCAACAAAAATTTGATTGCAATCAAATTGATTGCAATTAAATTTATTGCAATCAAATTGATTGCAATCACAGCTCTGGTACGTATGTACACCTGTGTACAATATCCAAAAAAAAACATAAAAAATTAATAGAACGGCGATACTTTAAATTATATCTAACTTTTTCAATCTATCAACTGTTACAAACAACAGGTTCTAGTGTATGTATGTATGTATGAATGTACATTTGTACATACTATATTATTATTACTACTAATCTGTTAATACGCATTTACTACTGCATAGATACCTAAGTATCTGTAATTGTATATACTTATGTATATATGTATGTATGTATCTATATACAGGCATATTTATCTTATCTACCCCACTGTGCAGCGTCATAGTAAATGTAGGAGTAATATTGAAATCATGACAAATAAAACAGTAAGAAAAGCAATTCATGTTTTTGCTATTTAAAGCGTCTTAAAGTTGGTTAGCAGCATCCATATGTGGAAAACACGTAAATATGAGTATATATGTACATATTAACATATCGAGCCATAACCGCCAAAAAAAGCTTAAGCGACATAATGCTCGAACTTCCTTTTTTGACAAAAAACGATCATTTGCTATCGTAAATAATCGATTTTCGTTTAAAAAAAATCCAGTTCCAAAATATATGTCGGTTAAGCTCTTTTGGCGGTTATGGCTCGATATGTACATATGTATGCTTAAGTACATACTTAATGCTCGAACTTCCTTTTTTGACGAAAAACGATCATTTGATATCGTAAATAATCGATTTTCGTTTAAAAAAATCCAGTTCCAAAATATATGTCGGTTAAGCTCTTTTGGCGGTTATGGCTCGATATGTACATATGTATGCTTAAGTACATGCATTGAAATGTACTTATGCATGTACCAGCAATAAATATTAACTTACCAAAGCCACTTTGCCCATGACATCTTTTTCTTTAATGCCTAAACCAAATAAATAATCCAACAGATGCTTCAGGAATACTGCAAATAATACCAACGGCAGGAGCAACAGGAATACAATCATTTTTAAATTGAAAATAGCACGTATGAGCTCATCATTCTGACGGACACTGGAAGCTGGAACGGAGGTGGTAGTTGTAGTCGTGGTACTCGCACGTACCGGGGCTGTAGCGGGTGTGGGTGCTGGTAATTCCGTAGTGTATGTTGCAGTTGTAGTTTCCACCATTTTTTTTATTTTATTATTCTTACAAAACTTTTTTTATGTGGTTATTTTATTTATTAATTTACTTTTATTTATTTTTTTTTTAAATAAAGTAATATTCACTAATTACACACGCTCCCGTTTTCAATACACATTAAATTTGAATTTTTTTTTTCTTCGTAAATTCCGCCTTCTTTACTTAACGACGCTTTAAACGCGTTTGTCTCTTGACTGCTTGTTTTCCAAATTACACAGCACAAATATTTTTCAAGTTTAAATTCATAAGTTTTTGTTGGTGTTGGTGTTGTTGTTCTTGTTGTTGTTGATATTGTTGTTGTTGTTTTTTTTTTGTTTATTTATTTGTTTAACTCAAACTTTACTTTGCTTTTTTTTGTACCCTATCGATACATATCTTGATCGGTCTCTTCAACTTGTGCTGTATGCATCTTTTATTTGTGGTACATAGATACTCGTTACAACTCTCGTTGTGCTTGATTCCTCGCGTGTTGGGTTACGCGCTTTAACTTATACGATTACGTCTTACAACATACACAGTTGTTGCTCTTAGCGTGTTTATTTCGCTTCTATTTGAACGCAATTGTAAATCAAATTTCGTATAGTTTTTATTGTAGTTGCATTCAATATCATAATAATAAGCTCTCTGCGCTTGGATAAATCTCTTACAAACACGGCTGCCAGTATTGGGGATGTCTAGGCGAATTTGGAGATTTTGTGTTAGGCAAATCGGGTTCTCATTGCATATATACAAAACTATAACCTCTCGGATTTTTTCCAATCCGAGTCCACAAAATGGTCCTGGTCCGGCCCCCCTTCTGGCCGTTTTGTCTGCATTTTCATTACCAGGAACCCAGCAGAGTGTGACCTTACTCATGCTGCTTAGCTGATTTCGTTTAATGAGGCATTCCCACGCTAACTTAGATGTAAACTCATATGAGCTGAGCGCTTTGATGGCAGCCTGACTATCCGAGCAAATGGCCATTGTTTTTCTTCGGTAGCCCCTATCAAGATTGAATTGTGCATATCCCTCAATGACATAAACTTCCGATTGAAAAATGGTAGGAGTTTTCCCCAACGACTCATGGTAGTTAGTCCTTGTTCCTAAAACTCCCACACCAGAACCTGTCGGCGTTCTGGAAACATCAGTGTACCACCTGATAATGCCAGTTTCAAAATTTCCCCCCATTCCCTTCTATTGGCCAGAACAGTTTCATACCTGTAACGAATTCATATAATAAACCATAGTTAACCATAAAATTTATTGTTCATCCAGCCTAATGTTCTCCAATCACCGGCACATCATCACTATTCATATTCATTTATATATATTCTACCACGTACTTCTCATGGCAAGCAGCACCGTAAGATTAGTCGAAATCCACCATCGGCTTTCTGCAATGGATGATCCCGACACATTATCACTCATTAAACATCTAGCAGACCAACAGTTGGGCTACCCGTGCCCGTAGTAACATTATTGAACCCCGAAGTTTCACACTGAAAGGTTTCACTTCTATCGTCTTTTGAACACAGGACCGTTCCAGATGACTCTGCAACTGTAGGGCAACGTAGAAAGCTAGTTCTTTTTAACAAATATGTGCACATCCAATACTACGGTATATTATTTAGTAGGTAGTAGTAGTATTTCTTGGGTAAATGGCCAAAGGTATACCTCAACCAAAGCTAAATTACGCAACCTAAGGTCCGCGGGATCGTCACACTCTTTATCTCATAAGCAAGTATAGCGCCTCTGGTTAATTGGTTTTAGCTATGCAGCCTTGGTTATTTAAATTCGCCGACGATTAATGGATACGAATGAGGACGCGATATAAAGAAGCATATACCTTTGTATATTTTTAACTGATTACTTCAACCAAAAGCGCCCTCATTAATAACCTACATAACACAAAATATATATGTAGAATACCATGAGTCATGTTCCCACCAAGCCAATTTCGTACTCTTTAGCGCATTGGGAATACTTCCACAAGTTGCCAATAGTCGCTCAAATCAATTGTTGTAAAAGTTTACAAAATTCACATTTTTATATAAAAACTATTTACAAATAATTGAGAATTACTAAAAACACTTGCAAATATAGCAGGCTAAAAATTTAAATGAAAATTCGCAACAAACATTTTTAATGCATCTTGTAAGTACTTCGGCCTCGAAGTGCTTTCAGCCACGAAAGTCAGAAGATACTTACGCTGGACTATATTGAATCATTATAACGTCAGACAATTACAAGAAATGCTTCTCTCTGTTTTTGAATACGTTCTAATAATATCTCGAATCTTTAACTCGCTAAAGCTAAATCTCAATACCGTCAGATAGAAACAAATTAAATTTTGGTTTGGTTATGGATATATGTCATGTCTAATTTAATCTTTAAAATCCTCAAATAAAAATCTTTATTTACCTTTTTTTTTGCCTCTTGATAGAAAAAAAAATTGTAATCTTTGTAATCTCTTGAAGGTGAAAAGGAACCCTATTGTTTTCGCTACGCTCTCCGTCTGTCCGTCGGTCTGTTAAAGGGTGCTCTATCCGTTAATGCATTTTTAACTAAATAATTTTGACAACTTGCTGTATCTTGGAAACCGTAAAAGGCAAACTCTTGAAATTTTCAAAAACGGTAAAACTAAAAAATCCAAAAAATTATAAAGTCGCAAAGCCGAAAAAGTCTCCAAAAAGCAACAAAAAATCGTCAAAACGAAAAAACTCGCCAAAATTAAAAAAAATAATCTTACACTAAAATAAATCGCCAAATTTGAAAAAATCGCCAAAAAGCAAAAAAAAAACTCAAACATGTGAAAAAAATCGCCAAAACGCGAAAAAGACGCCAAAAATAAAAAAAATCCGTATTTTTCGTTTTCTTATTTAATTTTCGGGCTTTCAAGGTCAATTTGGGCTTCTTCCGTGGAAATAAAAGACTATTGATTCATTTCTAAATCCTACGTTTCGTTGGTATTTTCCAACTTCTTCAGGGATTCTTTATTAAAATATATGAATAATCTTTTATACAAATTTTTTACATATTCAAAAATATCACAGATTTGTATGTCTAAAGATACGAATCACAAACACAAAATTTAATAAATTAAAAAAATGTAAAATTACAAACTAATAAATATCACAGCCAAAAAAATTCGGCAAAATTAAAAAAAAATCGAGAAAAAAGTGTCAAAACTAGAAAAGTTCCAAAACTTAAAAAAAAATCTCTAAAACCGAAAAAAACGCAATAAACGCCAAAACTAAAAAAACGCTCAAAACCGAAAAAAATGCCAAAACTATATTTTAAAGTTCGTATTGAATTACATATCAAGTGTCCCTCACTGAATTTATTTATATAATTACGCTGCGATAAAAAATCTATAATATAGAACAATTTCTTGTAATGTGGCAAGCGTGAAATTATGTTCTCCTTTTCCCCAGAAAAGTTCCTAGATACGGAATAAGCAAATCTGGTCCAACAAAAAATTTTAGATGTAACAAATTAAATTTTGTGATAAAATTGGTCCGTTACTTATTTGGAGATTATCTAACTTTATTTAAATCGAAAAAAAGTAGCTGGCAACTTTGCTTGCAAACTGTTGTATTAAAGAGTTGTTGACGATTTGAGTGCTTTTTTCCACTCTCTTTTATATATTAAAACATTTTATCATTGTAGTTGTTAGCCCCACTCGATGATAAACAATCATTCACATTTGTATTTTAAAGTGCTCGTTTCATGTACATATATATGAACGAACGAACACCTGCATTATTGTTTCATTATGTTGAGAATTATTATTTACTAAAAACATTTTAATAAAAATATTCGAAGAACGTACAACTAACTGAAGTAAAATATTATTGTACATATTTAAATTTTAAAAGCCATATCGAAACAAAACCTCTTAAAGATCGCGACTCAATTTCAAGTGGATTGCAGGCAACAGCAGTGGCGTTTTATTTCAAAAGTGGTTTCAAATACTTATACCTTTATTGGAGAATATTTAGAGAAAACAAAAAAAGTTCTAAAAATAAGGTAAAAACAAAATATTGTGAATATTTATGGACTTGTTCGTCATTAAAATTACAAAAACTATTAATTTTAAGTATAGATAAATAAGTTTTTTTTATGGCCTGGTAGGTACGTACATATGTAATGCATAATATTTTGTAAAAAATTCTTAATGAATTTTGCTGGGTTGCTCATTCTGATTCATAGTCAGTTATAAGAAATATTATAAACAATTTGTATATGTATGTACATTATACCCCAGTTGGCCACATTGCCTTGCACGACTGGTCCTCTGTTATTTAGTTTTCTAGTCGAAAATTTAAAGGAAATCGTCATTCACGACAGTCTGACAATGTTAATGTCTTGCTTGTTGGCCTTTGTTGTTGACAATCTGAGCGACAAGTCATGTGTTTTGTCTTCAATCAGTCAAGCACATGAACATATTTATGTCTAATGTTGTCAAATTTTTAGCTGGTAAGCGCGAAAACTAATAGGCATGCAGCTAAGTCAGTCAATGATTTAAATGAAACGGAAAAACAAGAAATTAAATAAAAATACTAATTAAAATCTTTTCTGTTTAGTGGCATTGGGTGCATTCATAAGACGTGGCTGTTGCGCAATCGTGTTTGTCTTAGAAACGTATAGTTGAGTAGTTCCGCTCCACTCAAAAGTTGAGTAATTTTTTATCATACAATTTTTTCGCTACCTATAGTCAACAAGTTGTGTTCAGCCTGAACAGCTGATCGAATAGAGCTATTCCTTTGATATGCTTTGTTAGATGGCAGTAGCAAATATTTGTTAAATTTTATATTACAAGAGCGATAAAAATAGCGAAATAAAGCTATAAAATTAAATTATATTCATCAAGCCGTTTCTAATACGTAGCTGTTGGGGCCAGCAACTGCCAACAGTTTCACAACTGTTGAGCTCAACAGCTACGTCTTATGAATGCACCCATTGTCGCCCAAAAACTCGCACTATCATTTTGTGAACGACAATCAATTAGTGGTGGAAATTATTACTTGTGCCGTAGTGCATGATTTCGTGGACATTTGTTCGAAAATTTCGTGAAGGATTTATTTCAACTCGTGGTCAATATTTCTTCCACGATCTTCTGTTGTCTGGTACCCATCGTTTAAGATGTCTGAAAGACATGTCCAACTGGCATACAACTATTTATGCATGTACTTTATAAAGAAGTTGATTTAATTATTACTTACCGATAATAAATTTTTAGACTTCTTCATAAAAAAATAATTTTGGTTTACATAAAACCCAAATTTTCATAACAAATTTGTTTTATAAGCCTTTTGTAAACCAAAATGTATATAAAAATGTTTATTTACGTTCTGTTATGTCCATTATAAAAATTTGTTTTATTTTATCTGATTTTGTTATTTGTTTATCAAAACTGTAATAATTAAACACCAGAACAAACAACAGTGAAAGTGAAGACCCATAAGCCTTAGCGATTACATTCAATGTTTGTTTAATAATTAGAATTTTGTTTAGAAAATTTCAAAATATCATAGTATCAATAACAAACCACCAAAAGCTACAGATAAGATTATTTAATGTTTATATCATATCTTCAAAAACAAAAAAAGTAGTTGGACACTACTGTCAGATTTTCGCTGGAACAAACACACGTGTTTGATGTCAAAAGGCAAAGCCTATTACATTCAAATGATAACATTCTAACGTACCTTTTCACAATGTATGGTTAAAAGATAACAGGGACTTTAACGGCAAGTTTTGTATGAAGAACTGTTAGTTAAAGTTCACGTTAACTCTTAACCATACATTGTGAAAAGGGACGTAAGTAGAAGAAAAATTTTTTTTAAATGTTTCTTATCTGCAACTCATTATCAAAAAGGTTTGAGAGAGTTGTTTGATTTTAAATAACATAACCTGCATATTTATAACGTTCGAAATAATTAGGGAATTCAAACGTTAGTCTTAAGTGTAGTAGTGTCATAATGATTTAAATTATTTTAATATAATTGTTTTTTTTTCTTTTCAAAAAAAAATTATAACACCAATAAAACTTAAGACTACCGTTTGAATCCCCAAAATGTTTGTTGGGTGAATTTCCTAGTTAAATGTTATTTCAGCTGAAATTTACATACACACACATATACGAATTACATCGTTTAGTTCTAATAAAAATAATAATTAAAAATATTTAATAGCTAATCGAATATATAAAGGGTGTTTTTTATAGAGTGACACAAGTTTAAACCATAATAAAACAAGGAAATATATTTTTAATATCAAGCGGGCTTTATTGGAAGTTAAATTTTATAAAATTAATGCTTAAATATGATTTCTGTCATGTGGCCGCCATGGCTGGTGCGTAGAAGGCGCAATCTGGAACACCAATTTTCAACAACTTTTCGCATTCTGAATATTATCGTTTTTGAAGATATATGGGCCAATAACTCCGCCAGCAAATAAATCGCACCAAACAGTAATTTTCTGTGTTTCGAAAAAAAAAACCATGTGGATTCTTCTCATTCCAAATGCGACAATTCTGATTATTGACGTATCGATTCAACCAGAAATGGGCTTCATCATAAAATGGAAGAATTGCACGATGAGTTTGACGAATAGAACAATTATTTTGATTAAAAATTTTAACAATTTTCACGCGTTGCTCTGGTGTAAGTCGATTCATAATGAAATTTTAAAGCACACTAAACAAAAAGCAACTATCAGCTGTTAAATGGGTGCTCAAATAAAGCAGTGATGCCAACTAAAAGTTGTGACACTCTATAAAAAAAACACCCTATACTATGTATGTATGTACATATGTAATTCATTTCACATTTCTTAATGCATTGGAAAGTCCAATAAAAATTTCTTAGGAAATTAAATTATCCGCTAAGCTCAACTTCAAAACGATAGAAAATTTATAAATCACTTCAGCTTACTGAGGCTTAAGCCAGAATTAGTTTTTACTTTCTGTTCTGTTACGAATCAGCTCAATCTTTTTTGTTTATAGAAATATAATACAATTCTTTAGTTTTTCTGTTTCGTTCTGTTCTGTTTCCGTTCAACCTGTGAAAACCAAAAAAAAATTTTAAGTAACTGTAAGTGACATTATAAATTAAATAAAAATATTTTGAAATAAATTGTGATTGTGTTTTTAGAATTTCAAAAAATTTATTTTTGAAAGAAAAAGTTTAATTTTATTGAAAATTAACAATAGCCGATGTGAAACTCATCGCTTTAGTGCAAAACTGTGACCCTTCTGAACAGAAACAGCTGATAAGTTACTACAGACAAAGTAAAAGTACTTAAATTTAGAAGCATAACGGCACAGCAAAGAACAGCAACAGAAAGTAAAGACTAATGAAGCCTTTAATTATTGTAGGCCACAGAAGAAAATTAATTTGGAGAATCCATTTGATAAGAATTCGGTCACTCAAAAAAAACGTTTTTATTTTTTAAATTGTTGGACAACATTTAATTTTAGAGCTAATAACGTATGTATATGTTCGATGTTTGATCGTTATGGAGTTTCAAAATGGTCATGTAGGTTATGTAGATAAAAGCTGGACCAGCTGAGGAGACTGTTATCAATTAAATGATTTAATTGTTGGATATTGATTTTTTTACCAATTAATTTAGCTATCAAAACTCAGCGAAAACTTATCGGCTAGTGGAGTGGAGCGGATTGAAAATTAAATTGTATGAATTCTTTCAGCAATAGGCATAGAATAGAATACGGGCATAGAATATTTATTATCCTTTAAAATTGATTAGTATGGGGTCGTGGGGCGGTAAGCTCCCCATACCCAAAAAAAATATTATTACCGTTTAAGCAGAGATATATTAAAGCCAGAGCTTTTAGGGTTCCATACTCAAAAAATAAACTAAATACTATTAACATGTACGGCTGCCGATTCGTCTCTTAACCGAATGAGAAAAGTACTTTGCCTATTACTCTTCATCGGCTAAATAGTTGTTAAAAGAATACATGGGCTACATATTTCTTATAAAAAAATACCAAGAGAAGGGCAGGGGCAATATCTGACCTCCAAAACTATTAAACAAATTTCCATGAAATTCAAAAGATAAACAAATCTGCATCTAAAAGAACAAAAAGGCTACATTATTGAAAAAAATAGGACCAAGAACGGGACAGGAGGCAATCTCTGCCCCTCGAAAACTATCCAACCAATTTTTATCAAATTCAAAATATATATACATCTGCGTTTTAATGGGCGTACAGCCCTTTTTTAAATTTAGTACCAAGGCAGAGGCGGCTAATTTCTGTATCTCCGAAACTATAGGATATACGCTCTAATGTATATAGGAATTTCCACAGGAATGTCAACTTTTTGTAAAGTGCGACACTAAGCAAATATGCTTGTTTTTTTTTTCAAAGAAAACGAAACATTTTTTTTTTAATTATTTATATATTTGTGCTCTACTTTAGGTAAATTTTTCAGAAAAATCAAATTAAGTTGTTCAGAAATACAAGGTTAATTGCTTGCTGTCGCACGCGACAAAAAGTGGAATTTCTCATGTTGATTTGTATAGACATAAATTAATCGATGTTGTGCAAGCAATTTTGACATGAGGAAAAAAAGTTTCAGTACGAATACCAAAAAAAATCTTTTAAATTTTTTTTTTCTTTTAAATTTTTTTAGTTTTTTCATGTTCTTTAGTAGTAGATAAAAAAAACTCGGCTGAAGAAATCTGCATATTATTTGAGAGAACAACAAAACTTCTAACGAGAACGTTCTAATCTTAAGTATTTTGTTTTATACTGTTAAAAAAAGAAAGAAAAAAATTTTAATATTATTATTAAAAAATTTAAGCAAGAATTCTCTAAGATTTTAAATAATTTCTTCCTGTTCTGAGAATGATTAAGGCCTTTTTTTATATATTTTCTTTTTAGAGTTCCTTACATCAAAGGTGAAAAGGAACCATTTTCTTTGTCCGTCTGTCCGTCAAAAAATAAGATTCTGGCGCCTTAAAAAATTAGTTTTTTGATATGTCGTTGTGGAACTTTATTTTCCACATGCCAAAAGCTATTGAAAAATCGATGGCACAATATCGATTACAAAATCGACCCACCCTAACATACACATGTACACACTTTTTTGAAATAGTATCAAGAACGGTCAAGAGGAAAATATCTTCCTCTCCCAAAATATACAAACGATTTTTCTGAAATTCATAGCAAAGATACATCTGCGTCTAAAAGGACACATGCTTTATACATATTTAAAACTGGAATCAAAAAGATGGCACTATTTATGACCCTTCGAAACTAAAAAACATAGATATATAAATACAAAAGATACAAAGGATCGAGATGGATCCCCTGCGAAACTATCTAACCGATTTTTATGAAACTTAAAATATAGATAAATATGCGTATAAAAAGACACTCACGCTTTGTATTTTAAGGCCGCATAGTTTTCACGATTTTTGGTAATGCAGACGATTTTTCTATCTGACGGGTTTTGCCATAAATGATAAATTGAAAGAACAATTGAATTCAATTTGACTGATTTTGCCATTATTGATAATTTAATAAATTAAAGTGCCTTTGAAAGAACACGTGAACTTTGAAAAATTTTACAGTGGTATCTGTGCGAATGTCATTCGCACGTTGACAAATTTATTAAGCATATTATTATTGCGTTTACATCTCAGCAGAATCTAGTATTCACCAAATTTCGAGCAAAATGTAATAGATTTCGAGTAGATTTCTCATAAAAAACAAAATCTACTTCGCCACTAGATTTTCTCGAAATATATTTAAAATCTAGTAGAACTTAGTGATGCCAAATTGTCCCAAAAATAAACTGCTGTACTTCAAAAGGTGTGTGAATTAGCTATATTGCATTTACGTACCTTTTCACAATGTATGGTTAAAAACTAACAGGGACTTTAACGGCAAGTTTTGTATGGAGAACTGTCAGTTAAACTTCACGTTAACTCTTAACCATACATTGTGAAAAGGGACGTTAATTGGTTTAGTTTAGGGGTAAAAAATTGCAGTCAATGGTTTTTTTATCTTTATAAATGTCAAAAAAAGTGTGTATAAACGGTATATATTTTGATAAAGATATCAATTGACAATAAATGGTATTTTCCCTGTTTACCTGTTAATTCATCAAATGAATATATAAAATTTTAAATTCTGCGTCATGTGACCGTATCCAAAAAAATATTTGAGCTTGAAGTGTACATTACAAAATAAATTTCCATAAAAATTTTGACAAAAGAACACTTGAAGTTCAAATTATTTTTTTTGGATACGGCCCATAGAATTTAAAATAAAAGATATTACAAAAACTTACTACCAGATTTTTTAAAACGCAAAAATAACTTCCGTCCGGCAGTTTACAATTAAGCAATTTTATTTGATGTTTTTAATATACATATGTACATAAATATGTACATAAGATAAATAGTCAAGTGGAAACTATTTTACGTTGTTAAATAAAATTACACTCAAAAATTACTCAACTAGTTAACAATTAATCATTTATGAGTGATGCGTCGTAATACTCAAACAGACAAAGTTTACACATATTTAACCTCAGTGCGTATTTAACAAGAAAGTTAATTTTAAATCAAATTAAAATTAAAAAGAAAAAATAATTATATTATTAATACAAAACTTTAATCATCAATGCTGCAACCACAAATTGTAACGCTCCTTAAATCTCGCATATTAGCTACAGCAAATGTTTTAAAATAATTTCTCAAGTAAGGAAATGTAAATATGTAAATGCAAATTTAGTCTTGAATATAATTTGAGAAAAAAAAATTATTTAATTATCTGACAAGTTCAACAACTACCCCAAGATTACTAACGATAATAATAAAGTACTCGTAATCACGTGAAAGAGAACAAAAAAAAACAAACAAATTTAAATTTAATTTACAAAACAAACGAATCGCGTATAACAACCCACAAATGCTAATTTAATAAACATTAACAAAATTATTAAAAAAAAAAATACAAACATAACTGTGAGTAGTCAGTAAATCTTTTAAATGTGAAATAAAGAATGCATTTTATTTGGAGATATTCTCTGTTATTGAAATTTTTTCTTGAAAAACGTTCAAACGTGTCATAACCATAAGAACACAAAACAGCTGTTCGAACCAAACATCTGGGCAGCACTGCATTTGGTTAAAGGTGACTTGCCATAACCCCATAGCTATAACCATAACCATAGAAACCAATTGAATTTTGGTTTTTCACCGTAAGTCCTGGTTTACACAATGCAAGTCTTATTGCTAAGCTAATTAGTTTGTTGGAGAGAGAGAGAGAGAGACGAATTTACTCTGGTCAATCATCATAAATATATTATCGCTTGAACAACACTACCAAATTACCGTGTTTCACTTCAAAAATCAGTCATCAATTTGATGTCTTATCGCAAAAGTGTGTTCATGTTTGTCTTAACGTGTCTGTTAATATACATACATATAGAGTGAAACCCAACCACAACGAACCATCTCTAGGATTTTCATTACATCAACAAAAAAAGTGCACCTTATTCTGCGCATAACACGCTATGGCATCATTGGATGTTATTTCTTCAAAAATTAAACTTCTTTGAGATTCTTTGAATTTAACCATCTCCCAGTAAAAAAAGAGAAAAAAAAGTCCAAAAAAGTCATGAAAATGTAGAGTTTTCGATGCGGAAGTAGTGAAAATTTCGATCCGATATAATGATTTTTACATAGGGTTGTCATTGCAAGAAGTTCTCTTTTTCGATGCCTGGTCACTGAATTGGAAGCGATATAAAGAAAAATTCCATTTTTTGTGTCCTATGATAATATTCTCATCTAGGAAAATTGGTAAATGGTTATCTATTTTAACAATCCGTTTCTTTTTATACGAATTTAAGCCCGAAACAGTGTTTTTATGTAAATTGAAGCAAATAACTTTTAAATTTTAGACTAAAATTAGTTCATAAATTTCTTTAAAAAAATATTTTTTTTTTAAATTCTGGTTAATGTTTTCTAACACTATGGAGGAGTTACAAGGTTTTGTATGACTAAAATAAGCTTGTACATGGTTTTTTGCTCACTCTCTGCAAATTAAAAATATCGATTTTTTGGGAGCAATGAAAATGTACTTCCACTAGAATGACTTCCATTTTTTTTTCACTGGGTCTGTTTCCACAACCCAGACGATCGAATGGTGTATTAAAAGCTCTAATTTTTTGAGTAGTTTTCATAAGAAAAATCTATAGTCGAGTCGACTTTGTGGTTTGTGGAAACATGATGTAAGATATTTCGCATTTTTATAGCAGCGCCTTTATTTCTATGAAAACATTTGAATAATATAAATTTGATGACAGTCAATAAATAGGAAATAAGAGATAAGAACAATTAATGTGTCAAGCAATCGACTCGTCTAGAAAATTTTTATGAAAATCATTAAAAAAATAGTGGTTTTTATTTAAATTATATTATATTATTACACTCAGGTCAACCGTCTGGGTTGTAGAAACAGGGTGTAAACTAGACCTTAGCTGGGGAATAACAACATATCGCTCAAATCTATGGAAAACTGCATCTATAATAGTGGAATTATTACTTGTGGGGTTTTGTGGAGAATTGCTCATATGCAAGTGGAAAACGTCAAATAAAAATTTTGATAAACCTTGCGACTGTGGGTTTGCAAAATTTTTATTAAAATCTCCACTCATAATAATTGGCATGAGATTGTTACCCAATTGTCGTGCAGCAGCATCACTGTAAGGCAACAGTACGTAATGAAGATATGTTATAATATATTATTATAAATTCTTTATAAAGACTGCTATATATCTTTTAAAGGAATATTTGACATTTATTTAAAGTTTATTTTATTTAAAAGTTTATATTAATTTTATTTGTTTTATATTTTTCAACTTTTTTATTTTTCAACTTTTTGATTTTTATTAAAATTAACATTGCTCATGAAGCTATGTTTTACAATTCGGTTGAGTGTATTTCTATGCAGCTGTTAAGTTTATCTGTACTTCTTATTCGTATGATTACACTAATACACTCACACCGATTTGATAACGCTTTACGATCTTACTCAAAATTTGTGCTTGTATTGTGAATAAGACTTTTACCCCCTAGCGTATAGATGTTTACACATCAAAAACAGTTTTGTAGAAAACGCGTTGTAAGTTTTCAATTTTCATACAACTCGAAGACATGAAAAAATATTATTCTCTCAGGAGGTGATGGTACAAGCTTTTTATATGAAATTTTTATACAAGAATACATAGATGGGGGTATTGCAATATTGTGCAATCTGCAATATTTACTGATTGATATTTTAACATGATTACAACAATTTTTTGAATTTTGATTGGTGATTGCAAAATTTGCAATCAAAAATCAACATTATTTGTATTGATTTAAAAATATTTTCAATAAAAATTATTTATTGGAGTAAAAAAAACGCAATATTTAATATATTACATTTTTTTTCTTTCAATCAACATATAATTTTTACAATATGATAACATTTTAAATAAATTTTAATTTTTAAACTTGAAAGTAATATTAATTAACAAATAATAATAAATTAATGAATAATTATTTTATTAAAAGATAAATTAAATAAACGCTGGCTAAAAATGGCAAAGAGAAAATTTACATTTATAGTATTTACATAGTATTATTTGTTTTTAGCAATTTAGCTAAAACTTAACTTATGTCTCCGAGGACCGCCTACCATCCCACTTCTGCTTTAATCATCCCACAGAAGAAGGTAATGGCGTGTTAAATTTTAAAAAACTTTGCCTTATTATAGCGGCTATTTGTTAAGGGAACACAAACTATTGTCAGGATCCAATAAAAACATATCTACTTCCTTACGTATACCGTCGTTTTGAATAAGTTTCGACGATCCTTACAACGAAAGTGTTGAAAAATTATTTATTTAAAAAAAATGTATTTACTTACAATCGATTTCAGCAAAAAATCGTAACAGGCAAGTATACAGAATTTAATTAATCATAAAATAAGAGATGCTTAAAATATACTGATGCCCCATTATCTTAATTAAAATACGTATATACACAAGTATATTTTCATTAACAGTCGGAACATATGAATATACATACATTTTAAATTGTCAATAATTTATTAAAAAAAATTTAAATTCTTGAACTGTTTTATTAATTCATTTAAACGTCTGCCTAATATTTATTAAGTTACATGAAATTACGTATAAGCTGACGATATATTATAAAAATGCTTACTTTTCCAATTTCATTCCAATCGTTTCATGAAAGCTAGTTTGAAAATTGATTGCACCTTAAAGTTTTTCAATGATTGGAAATTGTTTTCAAGAAATAACTGTTTATTGATATTGCATAAACTGACAATACCAATAAATTCATTTTATTGCGATTGCAATAATATTTTTTATCAATAAATTTGTAAAAAAAAAGATTGCAATAAAAAGTTTAGCAATTTTATTGATTGCTATTGCAAACTGATTTCAATCAAGTATTATTGCAAGCCCCCATCTATGCAAGATTATATACGAAATCACGCATTATTCTGCATTATTAACTAACAAAACTAATTTTTTTGAGTTATGACACTATTGAAGAAGTAAATGGGCGATATTTACATATGTACATATGTATCTTAAAGTTGTATTCTGCTGAAACAGTTGGGAGTTTTTTTTCTTCTTAAAAAGTTCTGTTTATTTATGTTAATAAATTGTTTAAATAAAACGCACAAATATTTATTTAGAGTACGTGTAAATACAAAAAAAGTTTTTTTTTCATTTGATAGTTTTAAACAGTCAAGTAAGTTGACTTAATTGAACTCACAGAATTGCGAGTTATAAAAGAAACTCAAAAGCATAGAGCGATCACATATTTATTTTCTTAGAGGCGAAAGCTTGCTTTAAAGTTTAAACAATGTGGAGAATAGCAAAATACAGACGTACATATTTATAATTTATTTTTTTTTCTTAAATATTCTCACAATTTGTACACGAACGAACAGTTACGCCTCTTGGTTTGAAAATTATGTATTTTGAATAATTTTTTTGTACAAACAAAGTTTTTGCTTTTCTTTTTGTATAAACAAAATTTATTCAAAGCACGTATTTAAAGAGAAGTTGGAATTTAAACAAAAAAGAAACTAAGCGAACTAATATTTAAAAAAAATAAACAATAAATAATAAAAAAAATTCATACCTATAAAATTAAAAAGAAAAATATGACTGAAAAGGCAACAAGTGTCGTCAAAAGTTAGCAATTGTCTTCCGGTAGTTTTTGGTTCGCTGCCAACAGTTTACCAATCATCAAAATTAAAAAATTATTTGAGAAAAAGCCGAAACAGGTGGTTCAAAAATTTTTGATTTAGCAGAATTTTTAATTCTCAAAAGTGTCACTGACTAAATAAAAATATGCAATTGATGTACAAAAAAAGAGTTCATTAACATTGAAGTCTTACATTCATATGTATGTATGTACATATGTACATTTGTATGTATGTATCGTATGTGCGTACATATGCTCATAGAAGTAATTCTCAATAAAAACAAATTATATTTTTAACATTTTTTATGTTTGGGTAGGTTATGTGTGCATGCACTGGCTTCGTTTGCCTGGTTTAAAACATTTCTTGAAGAAGAAAAAAAAAACGGTTGAAAAACTCTATTTGACATGTGTTACAGAAAATTGTCTTAGAGGGATGATCTCGTGAGTAACCTTTCACTCATGTTCACATCATGCACACGAATTTTATTATTTGTTCCCATTAACGAGTTCAAAAAAAAGAACAACAAGTTTGAAAACACAAACCATATGCTATTCAACAATTGTCTTTTTTTCTGTATTCAGTCATTACAAACAAACTCAAAACTAATATACAAAATTTAGTTTATCAAAGACCTTATCAATAAAAAATATTTTTGATTTATAAAAGGTTTTTAAAGCAGATTTCCATACAAAATTTGTTTCATAAAGCCTTAATAAAACCGAGTTATTTTTATGAATAAGACAGTATTTAATAATTAATATTAATTCTACAATATGATATGAGCTAGTAATAATAAATGCTTATTAAAACTTTTATTTTAGCAATATTAATTTCACAATATTATTGACGAACACTCTATTAATGTCTATTGGGTGAAAGAGAGAAAGAAAGTATTCCTCCCGCTGTCTTTTTCACAGCTGACTTAAGCTCTTTACAAAGTAAACTTTGCGTATCTTAAAGGGGTCTATGGTCAGTTGTCAATCTGTGATAATCGCATTTTCGATAGCTGTTACTCAAGTTTTAGACTCGGCACTTTTTCTTGAAGCAGTTATCTTCAATTTTCTTTTAAAACTGCTCGATTGTTTACACTCAGGCGGTTTCTTGTTCAATTTTTCTATTGTTTCAATGCAGCGAATGAAAAACAAAAGATAATTGAAGTAACTTTTCTGTACAAGCAAGTCAGTATCTCTCTTCTTTCATCTTTCTTCTCTCTCTCCTATAAACTCAGATTTGCTTCACGAAAAACTGCCGAGTCTAAAACATGACCTGCACAGGACCATTTATAAGACCTTTCAAGACATGAGGGATTTTTCAAAAGCTTTACTACAGCGAAATATTCTAAAAGAAACGCAAAACAACACTGTAAGCAAGACAAACAACTGAAACAAATGTCTTGCCAACAGTGTTATTTAGCGTTTGCTTTAGAATATTTCGCTGTAGGAAAGCATTTGAAAAATCTCTCATGTGTTGAACTATCTTATAAATGGTATTGTGTAGGACACTACATATGTATGTATGTATATGCATATGTAAAGGGTGGTTAAATTTAAAGGGCCAATGTTGATTTTGAATAACTTTAACGCATTTATCGATCGTGTAACTTTCCGTGATTCACATTGAGTTAGTCTGAAATTGAGAAATGTCAAATGACGTTTAGGTTTGTTTCATATTCAACATCGGCTCTTAAAATTTAACCACCCTATATATAGTTGAAACTCGATTATCCGGGCCTCTAACAAACAGCTACATCGATTAATCGTCGTACTATCACTTTGTTTCTTGACCTCCATTATCTTGGTTTTCACCTCTATTATCAGTGCTTGAGTATTTTATACCTCTGTTAACCGTACTATGCCACTATTATACGTTTAAGAGAATAAAATAATATATGTACATAAATAAATGTGGTAGTGAATAGTTTATCTTAAGTGTCGTGATTCACTCTAATCACTCAAGCTGTTTTCCCATCTCTAATTTATGTACAAAATCTTTATTTGCTTTTCTGAAATTACTTAGTCAACCAACTTAGCAATAAAACTTTATATGAAATCACATCTGTTGAACTTTTTTGTTTGCAATATTTGGACCATATGTTGTTTTCAACGCGTGCAAATCGCATCATGATCAACATTAATATCGTACAACAATTTTGTCGTCATAGCCATCATACCCCCACAAGCATTTTCTATTGCGAAGGCAATATAAAATATCAATTTCTTGCACCACAAAGTGATCAACAACCTTCCGAATGTTTACAGGGTATCATCATACATATAATATTAGGCCGCATGCGTATAGATTTTCTTTAATGCACTTGTGCATGAACAAAAATGTCGTCATATTTTTGTGGTTTCTTCAAATGTAAACAGTCTACTAGATATCTTTCTTAAAAAATAGTTGACATTTGTCTTTAATATTTTCGGTTCAATGTCCTGTTCATCAACATACGCTAGAACTGAATTAATGATTTTAATTATTTTTAAAAATATTCCTAAGAATAAAACGCAACACATGTTGTCCTCAACTTAAAGTTGATGTACTCGTACTTGGGATTCTAGTTTGTCTTAAATAAAAGGTACAGTTTGAAAATACACATTTGTGCATATCGCCGATCATTTGCTTAAACAACGTTCTAACTCAAAAAATTTAATTTTTGAGTTAATGGTGCAGAATTAATCCTTTAAGTATGATTAATTTAGTGGAATTATGTTTCGATGAAGAGTTAGTGCTTAAAATGATTTTAACCAAGAATTTCTTTTTTAGTTTTAATGCATATTTTCGCAGTTTACTTAATTTAATTTTATTTTTTTAATTTTACCACCTCTTTGATTTAAAAACTGGGAATTAAATTAAAAATTTGTGGTTGGCAACATTATTGCAATTGCGGACTGTAAAGGCTCAGTTAGCCGACTGTAATGTAATGTAATTGCAACAGTAGGAAACAGCTGATCGATATTGTTATATATGTGAAAAGTAATGTCGATCGATGATCGATATTTTTATATGAAAAGTAGGTTACGTTACATTACATCCCTATAACCATTTTCATTACTTTTTAAATAACAATATCGATCAGCTGTTTTCTACTTTTGGAGTTGCATTACATTACAGTCGGCTAACTGAGCCTTTACATTCCGGTTACACTTATAGTATAATCAGCTCCATTACTTTTCACAAAGTTATTTCATAATCAATTATTGGGCGGGCAATTTGCAACACCCTCCCCCACCCTTTTCCAATTTAAAAAAAATTAATGGATCCCTCTTTCATATGAAAAAAGAGTTTTGGAAATGTAAACACACTGACTGCCTCCTTTTCACTTCTCATTTTTCTAGGTATGAGTTTTTTGGCGTTATTTTTTCTTCGTACTGAAAATTTTGTATTTTAATTTTTAATTCTATATGAAATACTAATCATTAGTAAAAAAAACAAATTCCGAGCAAAGCATGGAGGTCAGCTAGTATATTAATATACATACATATGTGTGTAACTCAAATCGAAAAGAAAACTGGGGGCAAATTACGTGGCACTCGTTATCGATCGAAATTACGAAATATTTCAATAGAGTTTATGTACATATATGGATATAATGGGTGTTTTTTATTGAGGTATAGAACTTTAAGTTGGCATCACTTTTTTAACTGGCGGCCATTTTGTCAGCTGTCAAGTGATTAATATTTAGTTTGGTTTGCCATTTCATCATGAACAGGTTGACAAAAGAACAACGCTTGCAAATTGATTGATCTCGATGCTGATTTTCATCGCAAAATTTTGTTCAGTGATGAGGCTCATTTTTGGTTGAATGGCTACGTCAACAAGCAAAATTGCCGCATTTGGAGTGAAGAGAATCCATATGAGACCCTTGAGACGCCATTACATCCACAAAAACTGACTGTTTGGTGTTCTCTATGGGCTGGTGGAGTCATTGGGCCATACTTCTTCCGAAATAATGCTGGAGAGTCAGTTACCGTTAATGGAGACCGGTATAGAGCCATGATAACCGACTATTTTGTTCCCGAATTGGATGGCATGAATGTGGATGAGTTGTGGTTCCAACAAGACGGCGCTACATGCCACACAGCGCACGTCACAATCGATTTATTGAAGGAAACATTCGATGAGCGCATAATTTCGCGGAATGGACCTGTCAATTGGCCACCAAGATCGTGTGATTTGACACCATTGGATTATTTTCTTTGGGGATATGTGAAGTCGCTCGTCTACGCCAACAAACCAGAAACGTTAGGGGACTTGGAAGCCAACATTCGTGGCGTTATTGCCAACATACGGCCCCATATGCTCGAAAAAGTGGTTGAAAATTGGACCTATAGAATTGGCTTTATTCGAGCCAGCCGCGGCGGCCACATGCCCGAAATCATATTTAAACATTAATGGCATAAAGTTATCCTTCCAATAAAGCCAAATTGATGGACATTAAAACGATTTTCTTGTGTTTTATTTCAATTCGAAGTTCTATACCTCTAAAAAAACACCTGTTATATTAAAATTTCGAACCGTATCAATCAATCATGTCACAGAGCACAATTCAGTCCAGAAAGAGAACTCAATCCGTATTTTTGAGCTTCAGAAATCTAAAAAAAATCGGAATGAAATCACTTTTAATTTCATGAATGGTCATTCTTTTTTATGAATTCGATGTTTGCCTGATTTTTAAAGTTATGTAAGTATTGGTTTTACTTCAAAAAAGAAGGAGGTTATCAATTCGTCTATAATTTTTTCATTTATTTTATACATAATAATTGCTCAATTCACAACCTATTGTAAATAGTAGTAGTAGTAGTAGGTCGTCAAGCCGTACAATAGTTGTAAAATGTTGTAGGCAATTTCCATAGCAAAGTTTGCTACGACACCTACAACATTTTTCCCTATGTTTGATGAATGTCGTAGAATGACATCAGGAATGCATAAGCTTATAAAAGTGCTAATATTTTTTAATTACATTTACCTTAATTTTTCTTTATTAAATAAATAAAAATTAGTGAAATTATATATGCAAATAAATAAAAAAAACTCGCGAAATTACAAAAATGAAAAAAGAGCTACTAACAGCAGGATGATAACAAAGTCTAATATCTTTTAAAAATCGGCAGAACTGTAAGAAACTGAAATCAGGCAAGAATTCGCTTTTATCGCGAAGTGTGCAAAAATTCGCGAGAAGTTGCAAAACCGGAAGCAAGCTGGACGGACGTCTTCTTCAGAATCGCCTGAAATTTTTTGATCTTTTATGAAATTGTAATTTTCTTTATTTTTTCCTTAATTTTTAAACACCTGAATCCACCATTAACATTTCTGCAGTATATTTTTCGCATAATGCCGATTTTTGTTGTTTACTTTTTTTTGCTTTTATTAATTTCAAACCATTTTCGTTATTTTTATTCTTTCTCTTCATCCTTCATCTTTTTAAATGTTCGACATTTTTTAAAAGTCTAACAACACTTACAACAGGCCGTTCACAACTATCGTAGTTGTAGCTAATATGTACAATCTACAATCTACAGTAGGTTGTTAATTTGGGTAAATAAGTATGTAAATTTCTTAAGTCATTACAAAAAACAGTGCACTCGCTGAAATATAAACACCCCAAAATATTAACACTTTTTCTTCTATTGGCTACTCTCAAATATGAACTAAGTGCGAACGAAAGCTTTAAAATATGAACTTACGGCCTGGCCCACGATGTCGACGAGAAATTATCTGTCGCTTAGTTATATTCAAAACAAAAACAAATTTTCTTATTTTGTTTTTATTTTCAATATAACTAAGCGACGGATAATTTATTGTCGACATCGTGGGCCAGGCCGTTAGTTTTGAATTTTTTTAAAGGATTTTTATCGAAACAGATGGGAAAAATTTTTCTACGGGGAAATTAGATGCCAAATATGAACAATCTCGCAAAAGTGAACTGGCTTAGTTTTAATTAGTTTATATTATCGCGAGAATTGGTTTCTTTAGCATTTGCTTTTTTATGCACTTTATCAAAATCTTCATATTGGCAGCACGCAAAACACAAAAATGTAAAGGGAAACTCAAAAATTTTGCGTGCAAAAAATTTTAATCCGCCTAAACATATGCAACATTATGCTTAACTAAAGAATTATGTTTCTACATTTCTGGTGCCGAGTACACACTATGGAATTTTATGACATCGCAGTAGGGTATACTGATGGCAATGTTGTGCCACACTCCATATAAAAAACATAATGGGAACGCGGTTGCGTACCTTTTGAAAATGGCACTAAAAATGACAACACAAGAAATACCAGATGTGTACTCGGCATAAAATAAAAAACATTTCAAATATTTTTTATTGATGCAAACGACCGGAATCTGAAGCACCAAATTGAAATTTGAACGGAATCTGTGACACTGCTGGTAATTAGCATTTATAATTCGAAATCGGAAACATTTCCTCTCTCCTATTGAAACAGGGAAGTTTTTAGTTTTACGCGATAATAATTATACTGCTCTAATTTACATTTCGCTGGTTGGTTATTGGTTTGCCGCAGTAATAATATATTTTTAATATACTGTGCGGCAAACCAATAAACACACCACGATTTATACTCGATACCAATAAAATAGCTGGGTAACACTAGGTCGGCTTGTTTCTGGTTTGATGTATGTGTTTTCGAGAAAATCGATGAAGAATGTTTAGTTCATTAGTCTTATAAAAATACACGATAGAATTTTTTTGTTTAATAATAAAAGTAATAGATACATATGTTTTTTATTCAATGCGATGCGATGAAGTAACAAAATAAAGACATACAATTAAATTATATTCATCAAGCCGTTTCTAAGACGTAACTGTTGGAGCCAACAGTTTCACAACTGAAAACAAATTGTCGATTGCCGTAAAACAGGCTTTACAATGTTCAAAAATTGTGGAAATGGCGCAAATTTTCACCTCTACATCTCCAGATATATTCAAGATATCGGAAAACTGATAACGAATTCGGAAAGAGGACACATTATTCATATATAATGAATAAATAACTCAATTTTATTAAAAATGTCAGCCACTTTTATTTGAAATTATCTTGAGAAAACTTTAATTATTGCCAAAATTTACTATGCAGCATTTAATTGTTGAAAAATAACTAAAAAATTATGGAATTCGGTTCGTTAACATTAGTTAATAATCAGCATTAAATCTTTATCAAGTTATAATTATATATTTGTACAGAAAAATGTAACATAGCTGACTGACTAATTCATCATAGCCTAGTTCAAGCGATTCAAGCTATAAGCTTCTACTATTTTCGATCTTCGCTGCCTACCGAACATCGAGAATCGAATGGCTCACAGTGAAGTGAAATTCACAATAGCGACATCATTTCACGAATAAGTCATAAGTAATGAAGTTCGAAACTTGCTCATAGACTCAAAATTTGATATCGAGGGTTTATATTCAAAAAGTGCTATCTGCATATTCTTGAATATTTTAGTAGACAAAATAAAACTGTTATTTTCTCTAAGTCCAAGAGCAATAACTGTATTTGATTAACATTAGTAGAATTAAGATGTCTTCTGTAAATGGTACTATTCATCAAAATTTAGTTATTAGCCCTTGCACTTTGAGAAAATAACAGTTTTTTGCGCTCTTCTAAGATTTTCAAGCCTTGCAGATAGAACTTTTTGAATATTAACCCTCGATATGTTACTTTCTCTCCAAATTAAATGAATGAATGCAAGGATATTTGAATGCTAAGGGAATAAAAACAGCAAACAAAAAGCAATAATGCAATATCACCGCATGTGATTAATTAATTAACTCTGAAAAAGAAATCGCACACGTTTAAAAACTTCAAATTACATTTTACTTTATTCTTCTATAAAATCTTCTTATTTTGAAAAATATACAACGGATATAATTTTTCATTTATATAACTTGTACTGTTTTTATATATATATAATTTTGGTACATGGTAAATATCTATGTATTAAGAATTAAATTTTTGGAGTTGTATTATAAAAAAATCATGTTAATGACAGGAATATGGGAATTTTTTATATCTCAAGAAACATAAAACTAAAAATTAACTAGAAAAGGCACAAACATTTAATTCTTCTTAAGAGACACAAGTCAAATGTGCATTTTAACAATACAAATCAATTTTAACAAAACAGAAAAATACAAATAATATGAAAAACAAACATTTTAGAGGCCTTTTTCCTAGATAAACAATATTTATGTATGGAAGATTAATTAAAGTTAAAGAGCTTAAACAGAAATATTATATAACAAATATTTCTGCAAGATTGCATAAGAAATTTTTTAAATTGAAATGAAGATACGTATAATACTTTGCACTATTATCTGAAGACAATAAGAGGGCATTATAAAACCGATAATTATAAAGTAAAGTTAAAATTTTTAGTTTGTGTGAAACAGCAGAATTTAAAAACAAATAAAAATCATTCCGTTGATATGGATGCTCGATTACGAGTTTTGATATTACAGGCGTTATCTGCAAAAGAAAAAGAAACAATAAATAATTTTAGTTTTACTAAAAACAAAACAAACAAATAATTAAATTTTTAAGCACATACAATATAATTTTTTTATGTAATCACTTTCGCGAGTTTTTTTGCCATTAACACAGGATCTGCGCAGCTCCTCATTTTTTATTGTTTCGCCATAAATGGCGCCTATAGCTTGTAGTATTTGCTGGCGACTTTTGTATTTCAGTGTTAAAACAAAATCTCCCGTTTCTGTCTCATGATGGACACTGCCGGCGAATGTAGCTGTCACAACACCATCATCACTTGCATCTTCAAAACTACTGTGACTGTATTCATCTCTGATGGAACTATTATCATGCTTTAACATTTTTGCTTCGGTGGGTGCACAATTTGTTTCTGTAATAAATAAATATAAATATAAAATAAACAGTCTTATTTATTTTAATTTGAAGAAAGAAAAAAATTTACAAAACTTACCATCAGGATGTTTACGTTTGTTTAAGTTAGCTTCAGGAGGACATTCATACAAACGTCTGTCGCGCTTTGGACAAGTTGATATTTTAACTGACAACATTCTTTGGGCTAAAATTTCACCACTGCAACAGCAAAGAATACATATGTAAGGGGATGATTTTCTTTTTTAAATAATTTCATAATATTTTGTAAACAACAAAAACTTACTTCATGTTCTCTAATAGAAATATTACCGACGTTTGTTTACGATTCATGCAGGAATTATAACAAGTAAAACTCACAATTAATTGTTGTTTCAATTGATTGGTTTCGGAGGTCTTTAAAGTACTATTTAATGGTACAACTACGGAATAACGATCATTAACACTTTTGCCCGTATCGCTGCCATGGTAAACAACATCAGGATTTTTACAACGCACCAGACTTTTACGTATGAGTTCGTTGGGATCTGTAGGGGGAGAAAATATGATAAATTTGTATTGTAAGCTCAAAAAAGTTATTTCCTTTAAGGGATGTTTTTTTCGGTATTAATTTTATCAGGGCTGCCAACTGATTTTTTTTTTTAATATTCTCAAACAAAAAATATCACAAAATATGTTTTAAATAATTAAATAAATTTTTCTAATAATTATTAATATTAATTACTATTAATAAATAAATAAATAAATCAGCCATGTCACAGACCTCAAACCGAAAACGAAAGAAAATTTCGGAATGAAATCATTTTTAATTTCATGAACGAACGGAATTAACATTTTTCCCATGTTAAAGTCCAAAAAAAATATGTTTAACATTTTTTTTAATAAAGAATACAACTAATTAGTTTTTATTTATCTTAAAGTTATCAACAATTTTGGTATTTTGATAATTCTAAACTATGGATAGGCCCATAAAATTTTAATTTCAATCAAAAAGTCAATTTTCGATAACAAGTCGCTTATGATAAAATTGAAAAAAGGGCTCGATATATGGGCTGTCTAAAATATGGGGTTTGCTGTCATTAATGCGCTCTTAATTTTTTTAGCTCGATCCGACGGTGCCTTCTCTTGGCAAGTGGGGCCTAAAGTACCCGATACACAGTGGGGAATTTTGTTTAAAAAAACGTGGAAATAATGCTGCAATTTCCAAACGGGCGCTTTTTATGAAAGTTCATACAGTATTTGAGGAGGTGTCACAGAGCTTAAATCAGCAATTTTGAATATATATCTTTAAAGAGGCGGCACCAAAAGCCCCAAAGTGGGCAACCTCGGGTTAATGAACTGATGTTTTTGGTCTGATAAAAATGGAAGTGAATTTTTTTCTATCCAAAAGTTAAAAAAGGTCTGCTACAGTTTAGGAAATATTCAAGAAAAAAAATAAATTTTGGCTTTTTTACCAACCTTGGTCCACTGTTCTGCTAATGGAGAATTCAAATCTTGTTTGATTTAGAAAAGAAAACTTATTATGAATTAAGAACAAAATTTATAACAATATAAAAAATGGTATCAAAAAGCACAATTAATTAAGTCAAAAGTTATACTCAATTGAAATTTTGGAAAAAGTAAATTTTTTGTGGTTATTTGCAGAAAAGGTGGATTAGTTATTTCACTATTACAAAAAAAAAATACCAACCCCATACTTTAGTTGTTCAATAGGTAATAGACTATAAGAAATATTACAAAAAAATTATTCGTTCAAAAGTTTCGTTATTGAAGTAACCAGATCGTTTCGAAATAGACTTATTTTTGTGATAAACATAAAATTTGAGGCATTTTTTTTTTCAAATTCCAATGCTGGAACCAAAAAATTTATCATGTCACCTTAAATATTTTCAAAAATATTAAAAAATCGGAAAATTTTCCTTTTTTGAGATTTTTCGAATTATGTTTGGGAGTTGCCGGGAACTCAAAAGCAAATTCTATTTGTTCTTACTTTCTGTGTAATAATTGCATTTTCAGCTGAAAATGTTAAATGAGAATATAAGGATCAAAAAATCACTTATCAGGAGGTCTACTCCGTAATTCGATTCGAAAGAAAATGTTTTCGAATTTACATGTTATAAGCATACAAATTCGAAAGCTTTTTCTTTCGAATCGAATTATAGAGCAGACCCCCAGATTATTTAAACATAATAGTGTGTTTTCACACTGAGATGGTTTTAATAAAATTGGTTTTAACGTTAAAACCTGTTACCATACAAATTGTTTTTGTTAAAACCAACTTAAAACCATTTTAGAATTGGTTTTAAGTTGGTTTTTTTCACTGTGTTAAATTCAGTGCTGCCAAGTAAAAATTACCAGAAGCAGCTAATAATGTTTATGCCAGTAAATAACAATAGATGACGCTTAAAATATTTTTTTTTCATCTTAAAAATGAGTGCAGCAGCAACAATAATCAAAAAATTATGGGAAAAAAGTTTTTTTTGGAAGGAAACCAACGAAAATATTTTCATTGACTTCTGGGAAATGAAAATAGACGTTATGACTAACATCGATCCGCCGATAAAAGTTTTATTTTGTGATGTATTTGTGCATTTTTTATATACAATAACTAGATTTCCGAAGACTTCTTCATTTTGTATTACTAGTTCCATAATTTTAAAATATTTATTTACAAAATATAACATAATTTCCATTTTACAACACATTAAAGGTATTCATTTCAGGTTTTTCTCGTTGGAAAAATGGAAAAATTTAATTTTTTTGACAACAAACACAGGAAAAATAAATTCAAAAATTTTTTTCAAATTTTTTTTTCCAGTGTTTGTTGTAAGAAATTACATTTTTCCTTTTTTCCAACGATAAAAAAACTGAAATGAATACCTTTATTGTAAAATTTCTGAGTTTTTCATACAAACAAAAACAGTTTTTGTACAGTTTGTAAAATAAGTTTTATAAATAGCAAAAAAAAAATACAACAACAAACACACGCATTTCTGCAGGAGATTTACTTTATTTTTGAGCAAAGTTATTAGACAGTGTGTGATTTAAAACCTGAATTTAACAAACTTGCAGTGAGAATGCAAAATCAGCTGTTTATGGTTTTAACGTTAAAACCAGGTTTTAACTTTCAGTGTGAAAACATTATAAGCTTTGTTATGTATTTGAAAATTAAGTACAAAAAAAATTTAAAACGCCTAAAAATATGCCACATTATAATTTACTACATAATTATATTGCCACGCGTAAATACGGAATCAAAACCATTCTGAACAGAGTCTGTGACTAGGCTGATAAAAAATATTTAAAATATAGCAACAACCAAATCGCTAATCCTACAATTTGGGAATCAAATATCGATTACCGGCAGCCCTAAATCATTTGAGTATATTTTTAGTTAAAATCCCGATTTTAGTTAAAGTAATTTTTAGTTTTTTTATATATAAAAAAAAGCCTGAACGAATAAACCTATGAAATAGTTTTCTATTTACAAACCTATGTACATATCTGTGCATGTATTATGATGCATTGCATTTTGTTACAATTCACTTTACTTACCATTATCGGTGCTAATATGATTTTGACACCTCAATACTGGCGCACTGGCATCTTTTTCAAATATAGCGAACACTCGTACTCTAAGCGGTTGTATTGGCATTTTTTGTGTGTAGAAACAATCAATGTACACGTTCTCATTTGTTTTCAAATAAAGTCTTTGCGATTTTTTCGAGTATACAACTCCTGGACGTTGGGAATTATCATCAGCACAATTAACTTTTATGTGAAAATTGTAGCCGCCATGATCATGTTCGTCACAAGTTGGTATTAAATTGAGATTCTAAATGCATAGAAACAAATGAAATATTAAAAAAAAAATTTATTTATTAAATAGCACGTAATTAAAGCAATGCAATGCTTAATTAATTATTGAAGCACTGCGATTTTCAACTTACCGGTTTAATATCAATTTGTTCTTGTATTAACTGCTGCAGCACGGATTGCTAAAATAAATATGTACATATGCTTATTTATATTAAATCAGTTATTTTATTAAAACTTGTTAGATTTTTTTTAAATAAAAATACACACTCTAAATTTATAAATATTTATCAACTTCATAGTTGCAAGTCTAAAAAGTATCTGCTGGCGTTCGTGCATTATTGAATTGTGTTTGGATAAAGATTGTTTTAAACCTAAAAAGAATTCTTATATATGTACATGGACATACTGCATGAATACACATAGATACAACTCATGTATTTCACCACATATGTATGTACATATATATGTATATACACACACACACACATGCACATAAAAATGAATTCCAAACAAAACAAATGAAGTCACAATTGATTATTCACAAGCCGGCATGATCGCGCACGTTAGTTTACAAGAAACCCATGAAAAATTAAAAAAAAAAAGAAAATAACAAAATAAATGGGTATAACCAGTGTTCCCAGTTTAGGGGATTTGTCCCCAAATTGGTGATTTTTTTTCGCGATTGGGGATGAAAATTTTGTATTGGGGATCTAGGGATTTGTTGGGGATGTACCTAAATTTGAGGGGATTTTCGGGGGAATGATTTTTGAACTAAGAAACATGCGTCTGGCAAGTCTAAGAATGTGTGTTACTACACCTTTTTAAGTTGAAATTGAGAAAATACAAATTTATATTGAGAGAATTCAAATTGATATCAAGAAAACCAAATTGATATTGCGAAAGTACTAATTTATATCGAGAAATCCAAATTGCCATTGAGAAAAAACAAATTGATAATGAGAAATTCAAATTGATACTGAGAAAATTCAAATTGATAAAGAGAAATTAAAACTGATATTGAGAGAATACAAATTGATAATGAGAATTTCAAATTAATATTGAGAAATCCAAATTGATATTGAGAAAATACTATTTGATAGTGCGAAATCCAAATTAATATTGAGAAATCCAAATTGATATTGAGAGAATTCAAATTGATAATGAGATATTCGAATTGATATTGGGAAATAAAAATTTATATTGAGCGAATTGAAATTGATGTTGAGAATTCCAAATTGATATTGAGAGAATTGAAATTGATAATGGGAAATCCAAATTGACATTGAGAAAATACAAATTGATATCGAGAATTACAAATTGATATTGAGAACATACAAATTGATATTGAGAAATCTAAATTAATATTGAGAGAACACAAATTGATATCGAGAGATCCAAATTGATATTGAGAAAAACCAAAATAAAATTGAGAAAATCCAAATTCATATGCAGATTTTTGGGACAATGTACATTAAAACGAAAAAATTTTAATTATGCAAAATTTGCTATTTTTTCGATCCTTTACTATTATGTATGTTATACATAGTTATTTTTCGCAGTACTGCATATTACATACAAAATACCTACGTCAGATTTTTTTACCCGACTGCCAAGAAGGGTTGTATTTTTCGAGAGAAATAGTAACACATCAAAAAAGTTTTTCACCAAACCTATCGAGTGGGGTATCAAAATAAAGAGAATTAAAAGGAAATTACAATGCATACGTTTCTAACCACCTGCCATAAATGGTTGTATTTTAGCGCACTCAAGTGTTCTTAAACTAACAAATAAATTTAAAAGATCAAAAAGTCCGACTCACAAAAACAGCTGAAAAAGAAAAAACAAGCTCAGTAGTGCGGAACATAGTGACTTTTACATCGGGATCCACTATTAAGAAGATTTGAAGATAGGGTTTTTAATGCTTCCTGGCTGTAAAACTCACTATGTTCCGCAATAAAAGTATATATTAATGAATGTCTTATTTTAAAATTGGGATTTCTCAATATAAATTTGGATTTTCTCAATTTCATTTTGGTTTTTCTCAATATAAATTTTTATCTCTCGATATCAATTTGTGTTCTCTCAATATCAATTTAGATTTCTCAATATCAGGTTGTATGTTCTCAATACGAATTTGGAATTCTCAATATCAATTTATATTTTCTCAATATCAATTGGGATTTCTCGTTATCAATTTCAATTCTCTCAATATAAACTTTTATTTCTCAATATCAATTTGATTTTTCCCAATATCAATTTGAATTCTCTCAATATCAATTTGCATTTCTCAATATTAATTTGGATTTCCCAATATTAATTCGTATTTTCTCAATATCAATTTGGATTTCTCAATATTAATTTTAAATTCTCATTATCAATTTGTATTCTCTCAATATCAGTTTTGATTTCTCGTTATCAATTGGAATTCTCTTAATATCAATTTGGATTTCTCATTATCAAATTGTTGTTTCGCAATAGCAATTTGAATTTCTCGATATAAATTAGTATTTTCTCAATATCAATTTACATTTCTCGATATCAAATTGAATTCTCTCAATATCAATTTTGAATTCTCATTATGTGTTTGTATTTTCTCAATTACAAGTTAAAAAGGTGTAGTGTATGGTTTCTAATAAAGAAGAAGTATCAAGGCAGATTAACGAATAATGAACGCTACCAAAACAAAAATACGCAAAAAAATGCAATACAAACTTTTGAAAGCACTTCTTAGAATAATAAACACACACTTTAAAAATAATTCAATTTGTTGCGACAAGTTTAATCCTTCTGCTGAAATGCTAAAACTTTTTAGTACAAGTACTATGTACAACCAAGTTTCTGAGGCTGGTGAATCAGAAGATTTCGAAGTTTTTGAAAGTTTTTCATATGTACAAATTAAATTTATATGAACGTAAATATATTCGTATCTATCGATAGAAATGAATTGTATTGAATAAAAATGTGTTATTTTTGTCATTATTTTTCAAATAAAATAAGAAAAATATTAAAAAATTTTATTTTTTTTTACAAAAGAAAAAATTTTTATAAAAAAAATATAAATTTGGGGATTTTTGGAGATGAGAAATCAAAAATGGGGGTTAAGCTCTAAAAAAAACTGGCAACACTGGGAATAACACACAAGTTCAGATCATTATCAAACACAAACACAACATTCTATGAAAAATTACTCATTTAAGAGGGGTATTGAATACCTGAAGTTTTTTTTTGCCAAATTATGAGAACACCCATCATATTATGAATAGAGCAACTTAAATCAAATTATGTAATAGGTAATTTACATTGCCCCAAAATTAAGTACAAGATTTCGAGCTAAATCTAGCTGCTTTTTACTACAATTTATATACACAACGAAATAGAATTTGTCAGTAGATTTGTAGGAAATCTACTCAAAGTCTAATATTTTTACTTTATTTTTACTACCTTGCATAATATGTATATGTATGTACTAGGGATATAACGAATACCGATACCGATTCCGATATATCAGCGATATTTCTGATTTGCGGATATAACGATATCGGCGATATTTTACTGTCGATACGGCGATACTTCTTAAATTTTTTTAGAGCTGTTTTAAACAAACAATTCAATTTTGAACGATTTTTTTCCATAAAAACTAAGAGTTATTTCATATTAAAAGCAGAACATAAAGTCTAAACAGAAAAATTAAAGGTTTCTTTTGTTTTGCTTTGCACCATCGTAGTTAAATGTTCTATCAATGCCAAATCATTTCATAATTTCAGAATGAATTCAAATATCAATTTTAAATATTAGTAACCTCTTTCTTACACTACAATTTTGTATAATGAAAGGTTTTGCTAATTTTAACTTGAGTTCAGTTTCAATATGCATATCGGTATCGGAATCGGTATCGGCGATATTTCTTTTTTAGTTTCGGTATCGGATCGGCAAAACGTCGTATCGTTACGTCTCTAATACGTATATACGTATTTATATAAAAGATGATTGAATTAGATACGGTCTGCTTAAAAAGGTGTATGAATTATCTACATTGCAGTTGTTTAGTTGTACTTTTGGAAATCAAGAGCCTATACTCAAAATACGTCATCTCAAAAAAGCTAACTTTTCAGTAAAACAAAAAAAGGAAATTAATTAATTCGGTCATTGTTGTAAAAATAAGTAACACAGTGTGACAAAAAAAAATATGTAACTGCGAAGTGTTACTGTTTTTCTGGTAGGTATTGCCGAATATAACAACAATCTGTATTTAAAATTTTCCAAACACCTCCAAAATCTTGAGTTACGGGTAAAAAACCGTTTTTTCGTACCCGTAGGCACTTATCAACGTCTAACTAAGTTACATTTAACATTTAACCACTTTAGAATTGGGAGATTGAGACCTTTCGAATCATATATGTATATGTATATAGTTTGAGTAAATTTCAGATATATGTCAGTATTTTTTCAGCAAATATTATTTTTTTGGTTATTTTCAAAAATTTTCCACTTTGTACTCGTTCTTAGGCAATATTTTTGTATCGAATACATAGTTTTTATAACTTTATTTATAAAAAATAACAATCGTCGGCTCAGTCGACAAATATGAGAAGTACACTTTTTTATGAAAAGCGAGTTTTTAATGTAAAATGTGTTAGTGTTACTCAAAACACATCATTTCAAAAATTAAAATGTCGTTATGTTGTTTTGCTTGCTGTTATGCAGTGATAAGCAAATATGCTAAGTCCAGAAAAAAATAAAAAAAAAACACCTGTTACTCGTAAGTTCAGCACATAACTTATTTGTGCTAATTACAAAAAACAAATTTAAATTCGTTGTCCTCACACACATTTCATTTCATTAAATTTACAGTTTTTTGTCCCTCCTGAAAAATTAAGATAAAAAAGGACTTAGCATATTTGCCGGCTAAGCCAACGACACATGTATATATGTACATATGTATTTCATTTATAACAATAAATCAATAACATTCGAAATATACACATATTTTGTAAAAAAAAAACGGAAAATCCGATTGCTCTGTTAAAAAAACTTTGTCCCGCTTTCTATATTTCAGATCACTGTGCAACGTTTAATTACAATTAAATGGAAATTAAAAACTATACCAGGCAAAGAACCATCGAAAGATTATCACTATCAAATGATGTTTTATCAGGTGTAACAATTAAATAATAATTAACACAATGATGTTTACCTGCGCGTTAGGATAAAGTGTGCCCAAAATTAAGAATTTATTTGTTTGAAAAGACTTTAGTTTAACTAAAGCATTCATACAACTCGCTATTGAAACAATGGACAAAACAAATTGTGTTAAATGTATAGTAATATTCTTTCTTGTTACGCTTTCACTCATGGGTTTGAATGCATGCATGTATTCCTGGCATAGAAAAAAGTTTTATGTCAATTATTTTCTGGTGCTGTGGTGCATATGTGCAGTAATAATATATACCACGATTTATACGCCCCTTTTGTATAAAGAACTAGTATCGCAGAAAATGGATTTAAAGAACGCTGTTAAATTGTATTATCACATGAATATAATGGCGACTGCCACCAACTATCTGTCACAATTATTGAACTGTAAGGACACAGTTGAGTTTTTTAATCACTCACAATTATTTGAAACTTTGGATTATTTTGAGGTCGAGATCAAAGTGATAAAATCATCAGTTCTATTGATCATATTAAAAACCATAATTTTTCCCATTATAATCGAAATTGCACTGATCTTGAGACATTTGCAAGATGACGATGAAACGAATAAAAGTATTGTGTCTACAATTTATATACTATATCCTCTGGTGGCAGCCAATATTATACCGAACTCTTTATTTGGCGTGTTCGTGACATGTAGACAATCTGCTTTGGGCTTAAATCGTTTGCTAAACAATTTGAAGAAGGAGGCTAATTTTTTGCAAGACATGGAGCAAATGTTGTTGCAAAGGAATTTTTATCGTATGCAAAAGTTTTGCAATTTGGCCGATAAATTGTTTGTGTGCGCGGGAAAGTATTCCCTAATATGTTCCCAAACACTAAACTATACGAGTTTGTGTGCAACGTCTTTGATAAGTTCTTTGTTGTGTAATTTATTTGGCATTACAGCGGGCCTATTCTGGCAGTATTACACTTTGGCTGATGTCTTGATCTCCGGAAAAAGTTATGATACTTTTAATGCACTCACAAATGGCGTGTTCTTGATGATATCATTTTTCGAAATCACTTTTCATAGTTTTGTGGCCAATCAAAGCATTGAAGCGGTAAGAATATTAAGTTTTAGAACGATTAATAAATAAGATTTAGGCGAATCCAATCGAAAACCCTGCCAAATTATCAACAAAATTGCTTGAAAAAATTGTTTTACACAAATTTACAAGGTGGCTCAAAAGTAATGTCATAATTTGATTTAGTTACCATTTTGACCTTAAAGTAAATCAAGCCAATTTTTATACAAAAAATAAAAATATGCACTTATTATACAATATGCTAAAATATGCATTTCTTACGAAATATGCACCTAATGCCACTTACATATTTTCAAATTATATTATTATATATTAAAAATATTATAATCTAAGTAGTATTAGAAACAAATGTAACATGCTTTTCGTCACCTTAAATGCAAACGGGCGTAACTACACAAAAATTCAAAATCGAGTTTTTGATTGATTTCTCAAAAAAAAATACGTGTGGCACTCGGAGACTGCCGCTATTGCTTAGCATTTTTTTAATCAACTTATGCAAATTTATTTTTTTAAATAAAAAACCTACGAATTGTCTGTTTGTGTTTATAATTTTTTGTCAACCACGATTGCTCTTAAGTACGCCACATTGTGTTTTCCTACATGTAAAAATCTGTTCTGGCAATACTGTATGTTAATGAAATCAGCAGCATACTTTAGGGGTTAACATACACTGGGCGATTCAAATAAAAATAGTCTGAGATTTTTATTTTCGTTACGGAATTTCTTGACTCGGTCGAAACCCTCAAAGCCTGCGATAAAATCTATGCAATAACTTAAAAAAATTCTATTATTTACTGGAGTGTTACACGATCAAGTTTTCTTTGCAATTCTGTGTTCAAGTTTGCAGGCAATTTATTTAATTTGTAACTGTTCTAATGAACACATTTTTCGTTTTTGTTTTCAAATATTCTGCCGCTATAGGTTTTTGTGCTCTTTTATTATAAGCTAGCACTTTCCCGCAACTTTGTTCGCATCCAGGGAGAAACTGAGCAGACAAAAACAGAAAAAATACCAACAGCACAAATTATTCCCGTTTTGCCCTGTTCCACGCAACTTTCTTATTTTTTTCTTTCACATTCTTCTTCTCTATACAATAACAAAAAATAAATAAAAAGGAAGGGGATATCGGTTCAGCCAGTCACGCGTGATACCGTGACAAAGAAAAAGGTATTCATTTTTATATATTTATATAGATAATATTATATCACACCGAAAAATGGTAATTGAATTAAAATAAATAAATATATTTGTGAATAAAGTAAAAAGTACAATGATGTTTTTTAGGCATCTTGAGTATAAAATTGCTTTAAAATTACGTGCAGCTAAAAGTCACAGCTTTCGACTTAAGTAACTATTGGCAACCAGTATATGTGAAAAACTTGAAAGAAAATCTTGTTCGTATAACTGTTGCGTTAGACAACAATAAAAACAAAAAATTGATTACTTATTCACAAAAAAAATCTAACATAAAGTTGGCAATAACTGAACTTCACTGTTTTTTTAAATGATATAGATAGATATTTACAAATAATTTTCCATGTTTAAAAATCACTAAAGCATTAAAACCCAGCAAAAAATTTCAAAAAAGGTAATCGGGTTTGGAATTAAGCATTTTTGGTGGAAGCTCATCCCTACTGGATTACCAACTTAATGATTTTAACAAGGCGTGAGACTAAAATAATCGATTCTTGAGAAGTACTTAATTTTTTTTATTTGGCAAGTTGTTCTCGTAATCTATTTAATCTAAAAAATTATTATCTTCATTTAGCAAGTTGTGCATCATTTTTCTAAATTTTGGGTGATGTGATTTGTAACCGATTAATGTGTAATTTTTTGCTGGGTAGTTCTGATGGTATTGTATATTTTTTGCTGGGAAGCTAATGCAAATTTGTTAATATTATATGAAAAATTAATATTACCGAAGTTCGCAATAGCGAAACTCTATCGCATTTCTTTAAAAAATTGAGCTAGAATTTTTTAATTTTTTTTTCAAATTCAGCAGCCTTAAAACCATATAAATAGACCATCAAATAATTTTGTCCAGCTATATTTATACTTCGTACCACTGTGCGTGCAGTGCCTAAATTTTATGAGAAGCTTTCGTAGCGAAAAAAAATCAAACATTATTAAGAAAAATGCAATTAACCGTTCATTTAAGGCAAAAAATTACGCTCGTAAGCGATGATACAATAATTTCTAATAAACTCTTCTATAAAAAAAACGAAACTTTTCATTGAAATGTGCAATAAATGTATTTTTTTCCTTATTTTTTATTCTTTGCAGATCAAAGAAACTGGTTTAATATTGAAGGACATTAAATTAGATCATGTTGACGTACGTTTTCGACAAGTTGTTGAGCAATTTTCTTACAAAATACTGGTCATAGATTTTAAAATACAACCTATGGGACTATTAAATATTGATTTAGGCCTTCTACAATCTGTAAGTAATTATTTTTAAACCCTGTACGATTTTAATAATTTATTGAAACTACACTTTCAGGTTTTTTCTGCTGTTACAAGTGTTCTGCTAATTCTAATACAAAGTGATTTAGCTGTGAGATTTGCTTTAAAATAATTTCTTTTTTAAATACATACAACTATAAATTGTCACAAAAAAAATTTTTTTAAAAGAAAAACAGAAAACCTACAGAAAATTTGTCAAGAAACATATAATAAACAAATAAATAACAATACTCTATAATGGACGTCGAATTGGAATCTTTGGGAACGACAACGAAAAAAAATCGAACTGTACCTTGGAAAAATCGTTCCAGACATAATAAGTGTCTAGTTATTAGTATTATTTGTATATTTTTCATATGTATATTTAATTTGATTGGACTGGTGGCATTTTACTGTGTTTTTAAGCGACATGAACAAAATTTGTACATAAAAGATCACAACGTGTCACAAGAATAATAAATAAATCATGCAGATAACGTAACATTTAAATGGTCATTTTTTTAATTTAAATATATGTACATAATACGTAAATATAACGTAAATACATATCGATGGTCTCAAGTAGAAAGTCCTTAATTCTTATTTTTTTACGAAATTGAGTATTTCAGTGGTTCCAACACGTTTCATACAAGTACACCTCGTCACAAAAATGTATTGCAACAGTGTAAAAACTAACGCTTCTACAAGCAATTCTATAAAGCAGTCGTACAAGCTGTTGTACAGTTTCTTTTCCTGCAAAATAACAATTATTTGAGTTAGGCCATTTTTACTTGAGACCAACAATATATGTAAATCCCTTTCAAATACCTTAAGCACCCCATGTTCATGTTGACTAGCAAATCTTTCAATTCGATTGTGATGTGTGTGTTCAAGTCTCTTGATCAGCTGTCAAAATTTATGTTTGCAGTTTTATTTTGTAAAGAAAAAGTTATGATTTTTTTAAATTGTATTTAATTTTATTGAATATTAAATAAGAAATATAAAAAGTAATGAATGAATGCAATAGAAGTTTTTAATTTATAAATATGTATGCAAGGCACTAAATGTAAATGAAAAAATATAAATTTGACAGTTGAATGAAAAACTTTCAGTTCAGTTTATGAAGTGTGTGGCTCATGATATAAATATATATATATATATATATATATATGTATTTATATCATGGTGTGGCTAAAAATCAATTCAATTGAAAGAGCCAATTGAAAATTTAATTGAAACGTGTATGGGGTGCTTTACACATACTAATTCTATATGATTTCCTAAACTTCTTTCAAATTACGTTTTGTTTTTATTTCACTTACCTGACTAAACTTCATTAAATTATCGGACTGCAGAAAAAGAGTTAACAAAAAATTTATGGATTAGTAAAAAATATTTAAGAACTAAAACGACATAAAAATACTTACATTTAAGTTCTGTAAATAAGTAAACTGTTCATCATTTCTGTAAAGATAAAAAACATTTATAAATAAAAAGTTGATTTATCAAATAATTTATAAAAAGATAAATTTCCCAGGATTTCGGCGATCATTTTTGAGTCAATCTGAAATTGGCTGAAACCATGATACAAACAACATAAAACTATTGGGAAAAATAAAATACAATTCTTTTTGATTTCAACCCGAGTTCCATAGTATAATTTTAAATTTACAGATATACACACATATGCATACATATGTACATATGTATACATTAGAGTGGCCGTTAATTGTATGGAGTCTTTTATTTTTTGATTTCTTCTACTCTCACCCCCAAATCGGTTCAGTTTTATGTAAAAAAAATACAAAAAAATTTCATGATTATCAATCCCATTTTTCAATGTAATTTGTTGCATTTGACTATCTTTTTAAAAAATCATTTTACAAGAATATGACATATGGCAATATTTTAACTCTTCAAGTCAACAACATTAGTCACAAATAAAGATTTCTGCTAAAATTAATATTTTGGAAAATAGTGAGGAAAATAACCAACAAAATAACAACAATTTCATGCAAAAAAATATACATATTTATATGGAAATTTTTTATTTTAAGCATGTACAATAAGAGCTTATATACATATATTAAACTATTTCATACATATTGTACATACATACATATATGTATGTAGTCCAAATAAAACTAAAAAAAAATTACATTGAATATATGGGCTTGAAGGCCAAAAAACAAAACTTTTTGTATTTTTTTTTTAAATAAAACTGAACCGATTTGGGGGGTGAGAGTCGAAGAAATAAAAAAAATAAAATAACGGCCACCCTAGTATGCATAATAGGGTATTCAATCCGTTAACCGTTAATCGGTTAACCGGTTAATTACTACCCGATTAACTGATCGATTAATTTAAAATTGACTTTTTTCGATTAACGGTTAAACCGGTTAATTTCAATCCATTAACCGATTAACCGACGTAACATATTTTTTCTTATTTTATAGTATTACAACTTATTTTTTGTGTGAATAATTATTTGTTTTGTCTCATTTACAAAAGATGAGTACTTAGAAACAAACAAAGAAGCATTTAAGAAATTTATTATTCGACATATTATTCAGTGATCCTAAATTAAGTAAAATTTCAAAATCTTTGGACATGGCTATAAAAGAGTTTACTAGAGACTCTGGTACTCTAGCTAGAGAGAATTATTAAGTTTTTATTTAATAATTTAATAAAAGCCAATAGTACTGTTGCCAACGATTTAATTAAAGATTAGATTTAATGAGAGACAATACATAAACGAAAGTTAAGAAATTCAGAAATTATATTTTTTGCAGAATATTTGTCGCTGAGCTCTGTCATTATGAGTCAGATGATGACCCGCCAACAGAAGAGACTATCCATAGTTAAACAACAAATGTTCTAGCAAAATTAACCGAATTAGTTTAAGAATTATTCACCCGTATTGCGTATATTACGTCGAATCTATTCTAGATTAAACAAACCTTGAGTGTGTTTTTGGTTTTATTAATAAACTCAAATTAATAAATAATTTATGCACTTTTATTTGTTTAAAATACCGAAATTAGGCGATTATTAACCGATTAAGCAAAATGCTCGATTAATTATTCGAGCGATTAACCGATTAAAGCAAAACCACGATTAATTGAATACCCTAATACATATATACATACATATATATGTATATATTTGCATTTAACTTTAATTTTTTAATTAGTTTTGTGTTCTTTGTTCTTTAAAACTTTTAACATGTCATTTGTTGTCCTAAAAATACAAACTTAGGCCTAATCAAAACCAAATAAAGATACATATCCAGTGTTTGCTGAATCAAAAAGGGAAATTTATAAATGTTTACTGATGCACTGTGTCATTTACTCAAACAACATCATAACTCAAAACACGGAATATTCGAGTTTATAATAGAGAACGCTATTCATACTATTTCAAATTACATACAAATATCATGTATGTATAGTATACTTAATTCCTGCGAGAAAATTAAAATTTTATTTTTCCATTAACGCTACATTTACACATGAAAGTACTTTCTTGAAATTTCTGTATATGTATTATGAATAAAAATTCTAATGAAATAAATGATTTTCATTAAAATTTCTTGTTCGTATTCATAGGAAAGTGAAAGTTCATTTTAAAAATGCCGTCAAAAAATAATGTTGGAAAAAATTGGTTTGTTTGCTACTTATTTAGAGTTAGCAAGAATATTCACATACACAAAATTATAGGGCAATAACTTTGGAATAAGTATTATTGTTAATATTTTAATAATATTATTGTTTTAAAAAAGCATGAATTGTGTTCTTCATGTATATTTGAAAATACCATATAATTCTTTAAATATTTATACAAAATAAGACCCCTTTCACATTAGGCAACTTTACTTGCGCAAGTCTTGTGTTTGTGGGTGTGAGAGGAAAGGTCGGTTGAAGGGGAAAGAATTGCCGAGATTTGAGTACAGACTTGCTTGAACTTGGCAATTCTGCCACAATTCTGTTTCAGCTGTCATAGTTGGCTTGGGATATTGATTTGTTTTTGACATTGTCTTTTATTTCTTCTTCGGTGTGTTGTCTAATTAATTAATTTTGTGTTAAGAAAATTTTATTTGTGAATAAAAAGTCAACAAATTAAGAAAACTCGAGCATAAGAAAATTAAACTTGCTCAACAAATGAACTGAATGTGAACATAGAAGCAAGTTCAAAAGAAAATAAATAAAAATGAAAATTATACTTGCGCAAGTAAAGTTGCCCAATGTGAAAGGGGCCTAAGCAGAATTTTTAATAACTATTTACCACAATTCCGTATATTTGTAAAAAATCTTTACACTGGGTAACACTGTTAACCTTTTTTCATTTTACTTTCTGAAATTTACTTTAATTTAATTTAATTTACTTTCCTGTAAAAATCGTTGAAAGCTGACTGTAAATTAAAAACAATGTGAGTGTGGTAGCAAAAAAAAAATTTGATTGTATTGCTACTTTCTTGCAATTAGTTTTTTTGATACCTATATTCACACGTTCGGAAATTTTCGTGTGATATTTTATTTTTGATAAGCCTGTATAAATGTAAAAGCATTTTTAATTTTTTAAATTTTTTGACCGAAATATCCGACTAAAAAATATATATTTTTTGTTGAAAATTTTTTAGCGATTAATTAAAGTACGAGCAGAGCAGTAGGTATTATTTATTTTTTGTAATTTACAAATTTTCTACTAACAATAACCTTATGCATTAGCTCAAAAAAAGGAGCACGGAGTTCTAATAACAATAGGTTTTGAGTTTGCTTTCACTTATACCTTAATGTTGCATCCGTCGCAATAAATCAATATTTCTGTGGCAAAAAGAAAAAAGTGCGTAAGTCGAGATAAGCTGATTTCGAGTTAAAAGTACCTCCATAATCTGCATATTTGAAAGTACCTCTGGTGAAAATCTTAATTAATTTGTGTGATTTTTCAGGAAGTTATAGCACTATGACTTTGCGGCCTATCTTTTTTAGACTTCTAATATCATTTGGAATAACTAATTAATTTAGGTTATACGTTGGTATATTTCAACTTAAATGTATTACTTATATGTATATAAGCGCACAAAAATTACTTCTATTTTACTCGCGTCCTTGTATCTTTTATATTATTGATATAGCCCAACATTTTTTCTTAAATATACTACTCCTTCATTAAGATTGGATATTTCCATTCCTTTATTGTTTTTTGCCGAACTAAAAGTGTACGAATGTCGCGTCCGTCGCCTGGGAAATGCCCATATCTGTTTTTAACAATGCTATGGAAATTTTTAACGATTTAATTTCACGTGGAATACAGAGCATACTCGTTTAGCTGATTTAGTAATTAATACACCTTCGAAAATTTCATTCATAGCTGAAAGTCCTTAAATCGACTATATAAATTTTTATTAATATTAATTTAGATCTAACGAGTTGCAAAATATATAAGGGATTAGTTAAGAAGTAAGTCACCTTTTTCTAAGGTATGACAGCACTAAGTTGGAACAGAACAACGAAACGCAAAATTATGAGACAAAATGCCGCCTTCTGTGGCGTCACGTAGTTTATGACAAGAGATACTTTTGGGAAGTATTTTCAAATAGATCTATAAAATTTCAGCATTTATGTATATCCATACGAATTTAGTATCTTATATATAATTATCTACATATATACATATGTACATAACTATGCGCTAGTGGCTGCCATGTAATACATATTGCAACATTTACAAACATGTGACATGAGTTAGAATAATCCTACATATATGTATGTACATATGTATAACACAAAGAACTTACAAATTATCTGCTTCGTTCGCATCAACTGTCGAGGAATCCGATACACTGTACATAGTTTCCTGGCTCTGAGGAGTATAATTATTGCTGGAAGTATTTGGTGAGGTAGCAATTTTTGCTTTATCGGCTGTAAGCGCATGATTGTTGCTAAAAAATAAATAAATTTAAGAAAAATTAATATATTTAAGAAAATTTTATTTAATGTACACATAGGTATGAAAGTTTACAAAATAATTAATTTAGCATACTGTTGTAGGTGTCGTGCATATTCCTGAATAGAATATTCCTCTTTAACAATATATTGTTGGTCAACGTCAATTTTCACTTTACGATTATTCTTTTTACGCATTTTAAATTGTTAAAAATAAATGAAGGTTATTACTTAAAAGAAAATAAATAAGACTACACAATACTTGGAATATTAAGACTGTAATTCGTTTACAATATAAAATTAAAACACAATTATTTTGAGCTAAATAAGTAAAATTTGTTCAGTAAAACAGGCAAAAAAATAAAATGCAAAAAAGCACACACAATCTGACGCCGATGGGTTGTATTTCGATCGTATTAAGAGAAGTACTTTTTCTAAAATAAGGGGGATATAATAACATGGATTAGGGCATTTTTAATTTTTCTATTTCATACAAATTTCATCAGAAATAAAACTTTGAAAGCAGAAGCTAATGTACCAAAAATATTTCATATCTTTTTTTACTCCCCCGTGACACAGTTTTATTAAAAATTGGCGAACTATTTTGCTACATATCTATTTCTGTTATGCATATACGTATTTGATCAATATATATCGCAGTATAAAGTATAGTAGTAATAGTAGTATCTTAAATGAGTATTAAATAATCCATTGTACGTTATCATGTTTATCATAACGAGTATTAATTACACTTTTATTACATTTTACAATTGTTATCATTTATTTACATTTACTCCTTCAAAATACAACCGAAAAGAACCCAGCAGCAGACGAAAAAAATTTGTGTATATAAATGTGTGCAACAGATTGTAAGAAACGTTAAAGCAAAACAAAACCTTAAATAAAATACTGAAACAAAACATACTAAGTAAAAAATTTGGTCACAACAAATCAAGAAATGAGAGCAATTGTACTTACAAATTATCTCCCACAAACAGCTGAGAGTGTATAGTGGATTCTATGTTTTTGTTGTTTTGTGCAAGGTTCAATTGAAAGGGTGATGATGAATGAAAACCGACCTGCTGATGCTGCTGCTCACAATAGTAGTGGTGGTGGTTGTTTATGTTTTGATTATGTTGTAGTTGTAGTGCGGCTGGTGGTGCCGGTGTTTGATGTTGAAGTTGAAACTGAAACTGAGGAACAGTTGTATTCACGGTCGTAATGTTAACAGAAGGAGAAGGAAGAGATGGTGGTGGTGTAGGTACATATTGAGGTAGAACCGTTTGTACTGATGGCAATGTGCTCTCCAGAGGTACATACTCTTCAAAACTACAAAGTTTAAGATAAAATAAAATTATATATTGGAAATTGGAATAGGTACATACAATTTAAAATAACTGAAAAATGCTAACTAACCTCATTGCTTGGGTCAAGTTGACATGGCTTCTTTCCAATTCCGTATTATTGGCCATTGGACTATTATTATTATTATATGCATGAGAATATTGATAATTATTATTAACGCCATTAATGAGATCGTCACCCTTTTGAATCATCTTGCTATCTTTCGTCGTCCTCTATTAAAAGCCTGTTCTATGCCAGTTTCTTCTTCCAATTCCTCTGCACACTCTTTAATTTCTATTTTTTGTTGTGAATCTTGCTGCAACAGCAATTGCGATTTTATTTGGACCCTACGTCCTGCCGTTGTGGATTGTGATGAAATTATTCGCAAAGCAACGACAGAAACTTTACCTGTTGTGTTAAAATTAAATTAACTTTAATGAAAACAAACACATTTAGATATTTTCCAGCCAAGTTATTTTACCATTCACTATATTTTGCATTGATTTATAAGCCTTTGCAGCAGTTGTTTAACTGTCTTGTATTTTAATATTACAAACAAATGTTTACTTTTTTTACAATGAACAATGAACAAGCTTGATCATGCACTTTGTGCACGTGAAAATAGTACATATATTTATGTTCTAACGGTATATGGCATATATTATGGCACTTGATGTAAAGTTTACAATTTTTAAATAACTTTAATTATTTTAATCAACATTTGTACTCTGTATGATATACATAAGAAGTGGTTTTTACTCGATTTGTGGAAGCAAAAAAAAGAACACACCAAATACACACACAACTGATCACCGGCACAATTTGTATCAAACTAAAAGGAATTTTCTTATTGGATCAAAAACCCATACTATGTATGTATGTATGTATTTTATGTTTAGCTAATGGGCAGAGTTGCATTTGCACAATAAATGGTAATTGAAGCAAAGAAGAAATAAGAAATAGAAAATGGAAATGAAAGCAGATTTGAAAGAATACGTTATTATTAAAATCATGATAGTTTATCCGAATGAATTATACACACTTAAATAAATATGTACTATTGTTTGATCTTTGAATTTGCTTTAAGTGTTATAAAATTATAATAATATCTTAAAACTGGGACAGGCTTGTTTAAGCCTGTCTGACGGGAGTAATACAAAAGTAGCGGTAACAATTATTTTCAGTTAAAGAAGACTGTGATACAAAATGAAGTTTTGAAGAATTAAACGGCTAAACACAAGTTGTGCTAATATTTGAACAAAAAATATAACAATAATACCTACATAGTACAACAACAAATTTTTTTTGAACAAGTCGCAAAATTTATAATAAATAAATAACGAAATCTCGTTAATTAATATGTACAAATATAAGTAAATGAAAATCTGTTGAGAAGTTCCACTTGTTATTAAACTTATTTTATTTCCTTTGTATGTATATGAACGATATTCCAACCATTGTTGTTAACTAAATTCGAGTAATTGTATTGTTAGAGAGCACATTCTTTTTTTCTAATATAGAAAGTCATTTTCATTTTTGGTCAAAGCAATATTACGAGTTACACTTTTAAAGTATTTAGTATTTTCAAGCAATCATTAACAATTTTAACATTAATGTTGTAGTACAACAATTCATTAAACAATTGCATTTCAAAACGGACAGATCACTTCATTAAATATCGCTAGATATTTCAATAGAAATAAATGTGCACATGTACTACATTTGTAACTACATGCATACTAACTACATTTATAACAAGAAATGGCCTACAAAAAAAGTGTTTGTAAATTTTTTTTATTAACAGTCAGTGTTTTATTTATGAATGGAGGTTTGTAATGAAATGAATCAAATTTTTTTGTGTATTACAGTTTTCCTAAATTTTTTTAGGTACTTGCAAAGGTGAAACCAGTAATACTGACAGATTTTATTATCAGTTGCCGATGATTTCTTATGACTATTTGGGTAATTGCTACGTTCAAGGGTTCAATCATAAAGGCCGCTGCATTCGTTATCAGGAGTGTAGAAGTGCGCTAAACGCTTGGCAAAACTATCGAAAATTTCCTTTTATATGTAATAACAATGGCTATTATGATTTCGTATGCTGTTCCGAGGCTTTTGTGGCTGCCATACCTTATCATACGAGTGTATATGACCACAACAAATCCACCAAGCCAATATCGCATAAGGAGAAACCAAGAACAAGTGAAAAACAGTGTGCTTTAATATATAATAATTCAAGTAATCATTACTCTACTAACTACAGCCATCGTCCCGAAAGAAATACTATAAATTTTGATCTTAGTGTGGAAGATTATTTAAGGCCTGTTGTAAAGGAAATTCCAGTAAGAAAAGTTCGAGTATTAAAAACAGAAATTGTGGGTGGCATGAAAACATATCGCAATGAATTTCCGTATATGGTAAGCAAAAATATAGATTTAATTTATATTTCTCTTGACTGTGGGGTGGTATGCTAAACTAAAATTAGTTACAGATATACGATTACCTTCTAAAGCTAAAAAAACAATTTTTCCTTGCATACCTTTAGGAGCAACAAATAAATTTATTTTTGCTTCATTCGAAAACGCTACATGAACATTTTATATGAAACTCCTGTAAGGCTAAAATCCTGATACATTCTTGAAGCAAAAATTTTAGATTTTGCTTTTGAAAATGCTAACTTTTTAAAATAAGAATGTTTCGTATAATATTAATATACTATATAACATTCAGGTATGTGATGGAAAATGATTTAGACACTAAACCGATTAGAAAACGATAAAAGGTGTGAGTTGTTTTCTATAGTCGTTTTATCAATAATTTTCAAAATTTGTTTTTAATCAGCTATTATTTATTTATCAATTTTATAACAAAGCAGTAATAAAACAAAAATGTGCGTTTTTATTTTAAAAATGAAACAAACTTAGTTCTATTTCATAAACGTTTCGTTTCAAAATGAAATTGTTTCTTCTTGATTAAAAAAAGGAAAGTATTGTAAAGAAAACATTGAAAGGGTTACTAGAGAACTTGATATGTGTGCACCATATTAAAAAATATAAATGTAGTGTAGAAATTTCATTAACAAATCTGTTGTTAGCCAAAATTATAATATTTTCATACTGCAGCTAATATCTCAGTTAATCCCTAATTTACATACATATACATATATACATATATACATATACATAAATACATAATTATTTTTAGTGTGCTTTGGGCTGGCGTAAAGGTTATTCTAAGGATGGCTTATCATTCATTTGCGGTTGTGTTTTAATTGCAAGCAAATATGTTTTGACTGTTGCCCACTGTGCCTCGCTGGGAGGGTAAGTATAAAATTTATTTTTTATTAATTCTTTTTCTAACTGGGCCTTTTATTGAATTTTGTTTAGAGAGCCACCTTTGATAGTTCGCTTAGGTGATGCAGATTTAGATGAACGTTTCGCCGAAAAGATAAAAATTCAAAGCATCATCCAGCATCCTGATTATAATGCAAGGTCCAATTATAATGATATTGCTATAATAAAATTGAAGACAGAATCAAGGTAAGTGTTTCACAAAAATATGTAAATTCAAATTTGAATTCTCTTAGTTTGCTACAAAAATTGTTTCCTTAAGTACATCTCCGGCTTGTTTGTGGCCAGACACGATTGTACCTCAACAAACTTTAATAGCTATAGGTTATGGTCAAACTGCTTTTGGTAAGTTGGAAGACTTACTGCCGTATTCAGAAAAAATTATTTTGGTTTACAGAACAAATTTTTTATGGAACTTTGGTTATTAAACGTTTCGTAAATCTAAATTATTTATTTCTAAAAATAAACCTTAGGTGGTCCCGTTTCAAAAACTCTTCTCAAAGTCTATCTGAATGTATTGTCAAATCAGATTTGTGATTTATACTATCCGAGAGAGGAAAATCTTAAATACGGCATTCGTTCTGGACAAATATGTGCGGAAGATCCTCAAGGCAAGATGGATACATGCCAAGTAAATTTATTTAATTTTTTTAACGATTGATCTTTGATCTTATTATTATGTATAATTTTTTACTTGAAGGGTGATTCTGGTAGTCCATTAATTAGGAAGGAGTTAAAATACAATACACAAGTCCCCTATGTGGTGGGTCTAACATCGTTCGGTACGGGTTGTGGTTCTAATACACCAGGAGTTTATACTAGAATATCGTATTATATTGATTGGGTAGAGTTAATAGTATGGAAATAAAAATACTCATTGCAATATAGACATACATATCTCGATAAATTTATTTATTTTTAATTTTATAAGAGAGAAAAAAATCTAAACTAGACTAGACTAAAGTATGTAAAGTTTCTTTATTTTCGTTTTTAATAAGGGTTTGAAAATTTGTAGGGACATGTAATGTAACTTCCAATAATTAATTTAAAATGTGATCTTAAATTTTCTGTTATTTACTTCGTTTTGCATTTCAGCTGACGATATGCGATAGTTTGTATGTTTCAGCATTTGGATGTTTGTTCCACAATAAGGCAAAAACCTCTAAATAGACTTGTATAAAATTTGGTAGACTTATACTAAATGGTCCTGATTAAAATATTGGGTACTTTTTAAGGAGTAGAAAACAGAAAATTTTGGTACTTTATGCTCTCTTTTTGCTAAATTTGGTGTACATTCATCTTATGTATAGCCTACGTTAGCCTGCACTATACTTTCAGCGAACTAAAATGAGCAAAATCTGATATTTTTGGTACTCTGTTACTTTTGTTACTTTCTCTCTTGGATGAATTTGGTGTACAGATAGGTTTACATTAACGTGTAGTTTATATTTTGGCTTATGTATACATATACGGCCCCATGTATAAGCCAAAATTGGAATGAAGTTAGCATAAGTGGCAAAATTGAACAAGATCTTAAATTGTTTTGCCATGAAACTTCACATTAAAAATCATGCAGGGACTTAGAGGTGGATTAAGATTAGGCAATGCGACAATCTTTTATGTCAAATTGTATGGAGGTACTCGTTAACACCTAATTCAATTTCGTCACTTTTGCTAACTTCATGCCAATTTTTGCTTATAGATAGGGCCGATATTATATTAAACAGTACTTACGGAGAAATATTTGTACTTTTTGCAATAAAAAAGTAGTTTTTGTATTTCTTTATTTTTTTATTCAATATATATTTTGAACCTCGGTAATTCTTAATAATTACATCAGAAATCTGTGTAAATATTTATTAATCGGTTTCAACTTAATTTATTAATTTATTAAACTTAATTTATTAAATTTAATTTAAATTTTTAATTATAATTTTTCAAACTTCATTTAAAATTGCTTCACATTATAATCTAAAATTATTATAAGTATAGATTTAGACTAAGTTCTCTACGTATGTACATACATAAATATGTAACTTTTTAAGTCTACAACTTAAAAATTGCCATTACACAAAATGTTTTTACATGTGACATATCCAATTTGTCACTGCAAAATACGTACATGTCGTGAGTTACTTTTAAAACATTGCTTCTGTAAGACGCCTTGTAGACACACAAAGTTCACTTTGCAAAGTCTCAACTCAGATGGCAGAAAGACAGAAAAAAAAAATTCCTTATTCTGCCTTTCACCCAGCTGAGTTAAGATTTTACATGTCTTGATCATTGGTTTGTGTCAAAAACGAGCTCTTGCATAAGTCAAGTTGATCTTGGTATTAAGATGGCATTACAAAAATTTTACAAGTTTTGTCAAAAGAAAATAGAGCACGCTCTAATTAAAATTTTGACAGACGACTTTGTGTCCGACTTTAAGATCAAACGCATCTCATTTAAATGGTTTTGATCGTAATTTTGTATTACAAACGAGCTACTGAATGAATTCCTTCCAAATCTAAAATATATACACTGAGAGAGAGAGAGAGAGAGAGTAGAATAAAAACGTAACGTTTTTGGTCGAATATTAGAAACTTTCTGTAAAACAACAATTTTGACAGATAAGAAGAATTACATATGAGTTGTCAGATGTAAAAACATGTTGTGTATGGCAAGCTTAAACTGCTTTCACAAGATTGGGGGACGGCAAATTACGGCATTTAATACGGTTCGAAATTTTAAACATTTTCCAAATAAAGTTTATGTTTTCCATATAAAGTTTATATTATAAACTCTATTGAAATATTGAAATTGCGTAAATTGCCCTCTGTATTTTGTATATGATATACATATGTACACACATGTCGTGTGAAACCATTAAAACTTTGCATCTGTAAAAGTAGGCGGTAGTGTCAGATGGCAAAATTTATATTTTAATTTGGCAAAATATGTGATATCAGCTGTTTTGGTATAAAAACGGTATGTGTAGTGGCAAAAATATACAGAAAGATGTTATGTGAGATGTAATTAAATACATATGTATGTACGTACATTTGAAAGAAAAAAATTATAAATTGTATGAGTCGTATAGCTAAAAAGTAAAAGATATAAAATACACACTATGTGAAAGCAGCTTTAAGAAACTAAAGAAACGTTTTAACTGAATATTTTTCTCCCATTTCGATTAAGGACCGCAGCTCGTTATTCCGTAAAGTGTTTCGTATATTTTCCAACCTAAAAATAAAAAAGAAACAAAACTTTGTTATTTAATAATAAATAAAAATGCATATGTACATGTATACATATCTGTGGCAAAAATTAAAAAGTGCTTAAGTCAAGGTAAGATTCAATCCAACAGTACCCCTGGATAAAATTTCAATTATTTTGTTAAATTTTTCAGGAAGTTATAGCGTTATTTTTTGGAATGGAATAAAAGCTTTTATTTAAATCTCAGTTGAAAGCAGTGGATAGTCGTGCAAAAGTACAGTCAGTTGTTGTACAAACAGTAAGTGTCGGCAGAGTGAAGGCTCACATAACAATATCGATCAGCTGTTTCCTACGTTGCAGTTACATTCCATTACAATCGGCTAACTGAGCCTTTACATTCCGGTTACATCTCTATAACCATTTTCATTACTTTTCACATAACAATATCCATCAGCTGTTTCCTCCGTTGCAGTTACATTCCATTACAGTCGGCTAACTGAGCTTTGAGTCTTGTAAGAAGAACAGCAGACCAGCGCAGCCAATTTTGTGAGATGTATATATACAAGAGCGGATTAGACGTCTTGGCAACCACTTGTAATCGTAGAATTAGTGAAATCGTATCGTGCTGTTGCATGTCAGCTGACAAAATCCGTAACATTTAATAAGCATGTTGATGCTTATTGAAAGTGCGTTGGAAACGTTTGCTACGTAAAAATCTACAGAAATTTGATTTTTACGTAGCAAAAGTCAATTTCTGGCTTACATACATACATACACACATACTTATAAAGCAAAGTAACAGCTGATACTTTCGCTGGCAGCCTCGCGTAAAGTAACTGAAACAGTCGGAAACAGCTGATCGATATTTTTATATGAAAAGTTGCTGTTTCCTACTGTTGCAGTTACTATACATTACAGTCGGTTAACTGAGCCTTAACACCCAGACTTAAACGATACGACAACTTCAAAAGTAAGACGATACGATTTGACTAACGAAGTCATGAATTATTTAGGTTGTGTTTGTGTGTAGTATGTAAGCTCTTGATTTTATTAGATAAAGGTAATTATTAAATGTAATTATATATTACAGTCGGCTAACTGAGCCTTTATTCTTTGTCCTAATCAATACACTGGGATCTTTTATTCATTTGCAAATCTTCGAGTCCACAAAAAAGCGACAATATGTAATTGTTTTGGCTTTTTTTTAAACAAACATTTTAAAACCTTTTGGCAACATCATACTACCGTTTTAATACCGCAATTGTATTAAAGATATTTTATTGTATATCAAGTTTTAAACTTACATATTGTGAGTGAGACCATTCACAAATCCTCTAGCTAAACCGTTGAGCAAATGATAATTTAAAATACTATTATGGACCAGATAGCCGCAAGCAATTGGCATAATCATTTGAGATATTGGAGCATTTTTTAACATCAAAAGAGCTAAATTTGGTCTTCTGCCAGATTTCGTTGACCTTATGCTGTTGCAAAACTGTTGCCAAAACAACTGGATGGATATAACCAATGCAAGTGAAAGAAGGTTAAAACGTTTTATAAATACGTAGGAAAAGCCACCCAGAAAAGCTGTCAAAATATGTTGCAAGTCTTCAGATAAATGACTGTAATATTTACGCAGTAGGCAAGATGATAGCTGAGAAATAGAATTTTTAATTGTTAATAATGTACTTTAAATGTATAAACTCACCCGGTAAATGCCAATGTAGCACATAAAAAATGCCGTCATATTAGGCCTGAATCTTTTTAGTTTCCCAATAACTTTTTGCACAAAGCCCTGATTGCGTTGCGCTAACTTTCCTTTCATCAACATCGATAACAAATCCAAAGGTATGCCATAAAAAATATATGACTTTATGCCATCCAGTAAAAATTTTCCACATGTTTGCGTGTTTGGGTGATCACAACTTTTGCCATATTTTGCATAAAATTGTTTGCCATTGCTCTGTTTTTGAATTGTTTCGGCTTCACAAAGCTTCTCATTTGGTCGAATAAACCAAAAATCTTTATATATATTTTTACGCTTGTAGTGCAAAATGATGGCACTGCAGAGCATAAATAAAATTGTTTGCACCGGAAGAGAATGTAGAATCAAGTTAGTATATTTGTTGGAATATTGACATAAAAGGGATTCTAACAGCTGAAGTAGAAAAGATAAATGACATGCATATAGATTAGATATTACTTTAAATAGAGAGTATTTTATTATACATATTGCTCATTTACTTCTATAGCGTCATAACTCAAAAAATTTTGAATTAATCATTAAGAATGTATCCTAATATTGTTATTCAAATTGTGTAAAATCGTCATACCAATATCTTGTATACTTTAAATCTTGAGAAAAAAATTAAATTTTCTTTTTCCATTAAGTTGTGTCTGTAAATCACAATGGACTCAAATGTGTCTCCGAGTGGAGGTGCGGTAAAGCACCACCCTTACTAACCTGCTTCTGTAAATTAATAACTTTAAGCTCGTTTTTTTATAAGATTAGTTTTTTTTAGTAAACGAGCAATGTATATATACCCCCCAAACAAAATGTTTCGTTTTTTTCTGAAGTCTGACTCATCGTACCGAATTCGTTAAGACATTTTGGTAGTTTTTCTGAAATCAGACTTGTCGTAAAGAATTCATTACGACATTTCTTTAATTTTTCTTAACAATTTTTTTTTATAAAAATTTTTAAAAACAATAAAACTTTCATTTATAAGTTTTTTCGACCACTCGTTACGAATTTAGAGCATTTGGTTTGATGGGTATAAATTTAAATGCATTCATAAATATATTATAGTACATACATACATATTTGGTTAATAATTAAATATTTTTCTTACTGATTGCGTTGTTGCAGTTGTAAATAATTTCAGGACACGCTTAGGAAAGACCCAACTAAATTGCAAGCCAAGTACAGTGGGTAAGAAAAGTGTGGTATAAGTGCGAAAGCTGCTAAGAGATGTTCTAAAGAAATGCAAAGCAAAATACTAAAGTTGTCAATTACACGTACTTTATATTTGTTGCAATAACATTTTATGAATTTTTCGAATAGGCGAATAATTTTGAATTTTTGTTCGAATACTAAGTTATTTTTTAATTAAAAAATATAAGTACGTATTGGTTGTTGCAAAAGAGGCATAACTCAAAAAGCTAGTTTTGCAGAAAATAAGCTTCAAGTTATCAATTTACAATTTAAACAATTACAAAAAATTAACAGCCTTATTTATAAAAATTATTAAGACTTTATAAAGACTTTTTAAGAAAAATTTGTATGCAAATTTTATCTAAAAAACCTTTTTAAAGCCTTGATAAGTTTTATAAATAAGGCTGTAATTATTTAAGAAATTTATTATTCGACATATTGTCATAATTATATTTTAATTTGAAATTTATTTGCTGGTGGTTCAGCTTTGTCTATACGCATTTCATTGTTGTTTTTTTTTTGACATACATATAGACAAAGCTGAAACACTAGCAAATAAATTTAAAATTAAAAAATTAATTATGATATAAGGATGTTTTATTGAATTATTGGAGATATGTCTATGTTGCAATAAAGGATAAATAATAAAATAATCATTTAAAAAGAGGCTATAACCTATCATTACGTTATAGACGATATTTTTTTTTAAATAAAAGTTGGAAAATTTCTTTGACAAATTTTAACATTTGTGATACGATTAAAATTGAATTTGATGTTTGTTTATTGTTTCCAAATAATTTTAATCAACCTCATTATTGTTAACGATTTTTATGTTAGTATAATTTCTTACTTTATTGATAAACTTTTTTTATATCAGTCAATAAAGCATTATAATTTTCTTCAGAAACGTTATCGAATTCTTCATCGTAGTTGAGGTCAATCGTCGCAATATTTTTTATTAAAATGTAAAATATATTTTTATTTATGGAAATAATTTTTTATATATGGAAATTATTCGAATATTCAACAAAAGTTGTTCGAATAATTCTTTATTCTAAATTGTGAAATTTTTGTTGATACGAACAAAATACGAATATTCGTCGCCTAAAATAAAACATATGTACATATTTGCAAGGTGAGTCCAGTACCTGGATTTTGTAACTTTCTGCGTACCGAAAATCATAATATTTATTTGCATATTTATTCGCTTGCTGTAACGATAATGTGATTCTGTAATTTCTTTTTTACAATAGTCTCCAGCTTTATCTTACTCAATATTTAATTCAATATTATGTGGTATTTCTGTATAGTAAATATACACGAAAAGCAAAAAGAATAATAAAGAAAACTCAATGAATTTGATGTTGTGACAAAATTTATTTTTTCTCCAACCGACAGCATATCGTTAAAATATGTTACTGAATAGCAAAGTCAATAAATTTTCGTTATATTTGTTATAGTGATACGATTACCGTAACAGGTGACTATTACCGCTGTTTTGAATTTGAATATCACTCACCTGTCTCTAACATTTGTAAAATTTTATAGGAGTGCAGCTTTTATGATTGTTTTCTACATGCATTCTTAAGGAAACGTCTGAAATATTTTTACTATTATAAGCTCAACATTAATGTTTACAGTCATAGAAATTGTAGACAATGTCTATTATGACTTATAAAGTCTAGTAGTGGAATTAACTAATTTTTCAAAAAAAATGTCAGTTAGGTCGGTTAGTTAAAACAGCGACGAGATGTCAACACACATTTTTTTGTAAATTTTTTACATCCCAAATATGAATTTTTGCAAGCGAATTAAGATGAGTCTAGCTTATATGAATATGCCTTGTTTATTTGTGTATATGGAAATACACAGAATTATTGCGTCGGCCGAAATTCGCCATATACGGCGACTGTGTAATAGCCTTACTAGTACACAACTTTGTCAATTATAACAGCTGTTATTTTCTTCGTCGTAACTGAGCTTTATAGGTCGAATTTGCACAGCGAATTTTACTGACGAGTTGGTGGTGTTGTGTCAAATTTGTCGTTTATCCCAATTGGGTTCCCATCATAAAGATGCAATATCGCTTAAACAGTGGACATCGGCTAAAATGAACATTGTTTATAACGAACAAGTTGTCCAGTCCCAACAGTGTTTCAATAATATTTCATACGAATTAATACGCTTTTAGCGAAATTTCGCTTATAAGTCAAACTATGTATATTTTAGTGCTATAAATAAAACTGCATGGAATTATATAAATTAAATTAAGTTTAAAAATAAATATGTTTAAGCAATTTGTATATTGTTTCAGTTTGTTACTTTTTGAATTGCTCGTAAATTTTTTCTGTGTTTTATGCACCAATTATTAATTGCCAATTTGTATTTTTGGAAAAACTTGTTTATTGCTGTAAAAAAGAACTTCGCCTATGAGGAACAAAAATGTACGTTAATCTCAAGGAGTTTGTTATAGCCGAACTGCACTGTATATGACTGTATATTAGTAGCTCCTGTTAAATGCTTTAATTTTATTTTCCCGATAATAACTACTTATGTACAAATGTGTCTGGCCACGCTAGTCTTTGTTAAGTGTTTTAAACTTAAATCTTGATAATCATAGTTAATAATATGTGATACATACATATACATACATACATACATATGTATGTATATGTACATATTTGTTATTTTAATTTAATGAATGTTCCCAGCATACCATTATCGGAGCGCTCTTATATATGAGCTCATATATGAGCGATTTTATGAGCTTCTGTGATTGTTTCCTGCGTGCATATTTCTGAGCTCATAAACAATAGATTTTATGTAATTTTTATGAGTAATTTCTGCACGCTGCCAGATAATGGTAAATTCCAGCTAAGCAGAAGAAAGAAGTTACAAAAATTGATTCATTAGTGAATATTTTTGGAAGCGTAAAGACAAAATTGTGAGTTATTTTATAATAAATATAAAAATAATACATAATTAAAATAATGAAAATAGCAAGCTTAAAAGAAAGCAAATTAATAATAAGTGAACTTCGTTCAAATAAATTAAGAAAAGAAAATCCAGCATGTAATATTAAAAATAAAAAGAGTCATAAAATACTCTTTTATGCATAAAATTTAGAGCTCTTTCATGAATGACCACTTTAGTGGAAAAAGCCACTCAAATATGAGCGTTTTATGACTGTTTATGATTATTTTATGAACTTATTTTGAGCGTCAGCGCTCCGACAAAAGAGTCTTTATGAGCTCATTTAGAGCGCATATGGTAAGCTGGGAAACTACTCTTTTATGCATAAAGTTTAGAGCTCTTTCATGAATGACCACTTTAGTGGAAAAAGCCACTCAAATATGAGCATTTTATGACTGTTTATGATTATTTTATGAACTCATTATGAGCGTCAGCGTTCCGACAAAAGAGTCTTTATGAGCTCATTTAGAGCGCATATGGTATGCTGGGTTTAATCCAAGAAGAGTTTCTTAATTGCAAAATACTGAACTGTAGCCCGATTTATATATTATTCCATAATTTATCAATAGATCAATTACAATTTTGTAACGTAAATTAAATTGGCTAAAAACATTGGATTTTGGACCATTGTGTGATGTTTGTTTAATGAAATATTGGTTTAATGTAAAACAATTCAATGCAGAAACGCAAACTAATATACATATTAAAAACAAATCGATCAAATAGTCATATACATACATACATAATATGGAAAAATGTTGTAGGTATCATATAGAAATATAATTTAAAAACATTTCAGTCGCTGTATTCAAATAAATCATTAATTTGTTATATTATTATTTGAAATTCTGAAGTCATAAATTTATTTAAGCTTTCTGACAAAAAAATAAATTTATATTTGAAAACTAAAGAAATTTATTATTCGACATATTGTCATAATTATATTTTAATTTGAAATTTATTTGCTGGTGGTTCAGCTTGGTCTATATGCATTTCATTGTTGCTGTAACAAATCATCAGTAGACTTCAACCACACATTTTGAATAGTCAAAAACCTCTTATCTTATGCACAGACTTTCAATAACTATTTGAGAATTCACAAATAATAATATTTTTGAAAATCACAAAAGAAAAATAAGCATAGTAGCCTTAGAAACTCATACAAAACCCAGCAAATAATTTATATTCGATATGAATCTATATTTGAAAACTTTTATTTCAAATTAATAACAACAAATTTTCATTCATATAATGAGGAATGTGAATGATTTTAATAAAATTATATTACGTTTACCGAAATAAAATTTAAGTTTAATTTAATTTTATGGAAAAATTCAAATAAAAAACATCATATTGAACAACTATGATGCATATGCATATATACATAAATACATATACATGTATACACAAGGAAACATACATGTTTGCTAATTTTACTGTTAATAATTTTTTTATAAACAGGGCGATTTAAAAATTCCTGTTAACAACAATGTTCAATTACATTTTCTATTTAACAGCAATGTTCAATTAGATGATTGTTAAATAAAATTAAATTAAAATTTTTAGCTCTAATGCAAACAGAAGAATGAATGTATGTAATGCATTTTGTACAAAGTCCCTCTCAAACGTACAGGGTGGCCCAGAAAGACCGAAGTGGTGTGAATTCCTTATAACTTTTTTATTATAATTTTTTTTTCTTTTCTTTTCAGTATTTTGTAAAGAAGACTTGGATAATTTATAATGGAGCAATACACAATTGAACAACGTGCCCAAATTGTTGAAATTTACTTTTCAAATCAACGGTCCATTGTGTTGACTCAGCGTGCATACCGTCGTCAATTTAATGTGCGGGTTGCACCCTCTCAGTCAACAATAAACCGTCTGGTTGCAAATTTTCGAGAACAAGGAGCAGTAAGGAACCTTCCTGGTCCCGGCAGACACCGAACTGTCCACACGGCTGACAATATTCAAGTGGTACAGGAGAGTATTCGGGAGGATCCAGAAACATCAACCAGGAGACGTTCGTCACAACTGGGCCTCTCAAGAACGTCGCTGCAGCGAATTTTGCACACCATAGGATTGTTTCCATACAAAATTCAACTTGTCCAAGAATTGAAACCAACAGATTACCAGCAACGACTTGACTATGCAATTTATTTCCAGCAAAAAGCAAAAGAGAATCCAAATTTTATTCATAACTTAATAATGAGTGACGAAGCCCATTTTCAATTAAATAGGTTCGTTAACAAGCAAAACTGTAGGATATGGGCTACGGAAAACCCGAGAGTACTTCATCAACGACAATTGCACCCAGTTAAGTGTACCGTTTGGTGCGGTGTTTCTTCAGAAAGGATCATTGGCCCATTTTTTTTTGAAAATGAACAAGGTGTCGCCATTTCCGTCAATGGTGATCGATATCGGGCCATGTTGCAAAATTTTGTAAGGCCAGCCGTGGAAAACCATCCGCAAATATGGTTCCAACAGGATGGAGCCACAGCGCACACTGCGAGGGCCACAATGACTCTTTTACGCGACATCTTTGGTGAAAGAATAATTTCTCGTAACAGCAATTTTAATTGGCCTCCGCGTTCCCCGGATTTAACCGCTCCAGACTGTTTTCTTTGGGGCTATTTAAAAGGAAAAGTTTATGTTAATAAGCCTAGGACTATTGAGGAGTTAAAAACCAATATTCGAGAAGAAATTAACAACATACCACCGGAAGTTTTGCGAAAGGTCATGGAAAATGTGTTGGAAAGAGCACATTTGTGCGAAGCAGAATATGGCCACCACTTGCGGGATATCATTTTTAATAACTAATCCAAAAATATTCCCCATAAATTTAATGTATTTAAAAAAAAAAAATTAAAAAAATATCTCTTAAATAAAAAGTTATAAGCAATTCACACCACTTCGGTCTTTCTGGGCCACCCTGTACATACATACTTATGTAGGTATGTACATATGGATGTATGTATGTATAAATTTATTTTATTTTAATTAATTAATATTTTTCTTTGTATAGAAGAAATTAACCGCATTTTAGCACTCGAACAATTCAGTGTAAAATAATACTAAATTTTTTATGAAACTTCGTATTTGCTTATATTTTCCATTTGAATAAAATTTGTTAGTCTGCACAAGCAAGCATTTTAAATTTATACTTGCTTGCACTGAAAATAATCCATGCAATATTTTACCGAAAAAAGACTTTTGCATATACATACATACATACATACATATGTATGTTATATCTGTGGCAAAACAGAAAAAGTGCTTAAGTCAATAAAACCTGATTTTGAGTAAATGGCACCCTTGTAATCTTTGTAATTATTTTAAACGCTTTTTCAGGAAGTTATAATGCAATGATTTACTGGTTATCTTTTTTCGAGTTATACTTTGGTATATTATTTATAGAGTATAGAACTAGAAGTTTTATAAAAAAATTTAAATAAATGCCGAGTATCCCATTTTAACAGTAAAAGATATGAATTTCTAAAAATCAACTTGGAAGTTTAAAAGTGCTCCAATTAAGATACAGTAAAATATTACTTAACCACTTTTGCTTATTGCCACAGATTTTTTTGTAAAATACACGAAACTTTCGCACATGCATTTGTATATCGAAATGGAATTAAGGCTATTATTTAATTTTTTTTTGGAATTTAGAAGGTAACGCAAAGTAAGTTTCTTTCTGTATTAAATACAAAACTTATATATAAATTTAATACCATGCAAATTAATTAATTTAAAGTACACCAAAATGTACTTATATATTTTGAACGCAGAGCTTTTATATAATTTGTATATTTTACAAATGAATTTCGTAAAATATTGCAACTTTTGTATCTATGTACGTCTGAATTTACTAACCTTAAAAGGCATATGAATAAAAATGTCGTGGCAGCAGCCATCGAACCACCAAGTGCGGTTTGCAAATAATATTTAAGAATTTGCTGAAATAATTCCCGATTCATTGATTTATATTTCAGTATTAAAGGAGTCTGAAACAAAACATCTAATCTTAGCTAAATGTAATCATATTTAGACCATTTTATTAACTCACTATCAATAAGGGCGAAAAGTATTTCAAACTGCTTACGCTATAAAAGAAGAGGTTATTTATGAAATATCGAAAGCATCCAATACCTGGATGCAATATAATCTGTGAACAGTGATAAGAATTCAGAGGAGGTACAAAGAGCTTGCTAGGAGCCACCATTTTTCGTTGTTTTTTTTGATATTGTATATTCTTTAATACGAGTACATTTATTTATTTTGCAGCAATCACTCACGACACAGCCGAAAGTTGAATTAAAACTGCAAACCCAAACAAGAAAAAACGGCAAAGTAATTTTATTATACACATATGCATAAAACAATAAATAGAAAATTAAATGTACATTCATATGTACAAGCATACTAGCAAAAAAAAAATAATTAACATATATTTTCTTAATGTTTTAATTATAATTACACTACAGTTCACCTGAATATGAGATTTTATTTGCTTGAAAATCGCCATCGCCGCTTTAAGTGTAAGGAACAAAACAAACGACGATAATAATATATTTTCATATAAATTTCAATGAAGTGGATATTACATAGAGATCATGATGTCGAGCATGTTGGTGGCTCTTGAGTTATTATCCTGTAGAACATTAGTCTCGTCCTCTCGGGTCTGGAGTTGGATGGAACTCGTTCAATCGGTAATATTAGAAACAAACTCATGATCAAACCCAGTTAAATTAAATTTAAAGCTGGATCGAACCCGTTCAAACTCGTTCAGTTGATCATTTTAGGCACAAACTATGATCAGATTAGAGCTGATTACAACTCGCTTTAGAAAGAAACATATGTCCAAACCCATGTAATTTAAATAAGTTCGTTCATAGGTTTGTGTCTAGAGTTGTGTCCAATAGCTCTTTTTGAACTAGTTTGAGAGAGTTCGAATCAAAAGTTGTTTCTAAACCATTTAATTTATATTGATGTTTTTGATCGGACGTGTGTCCAACAGAACGAACAAGTTCAAAGAGAACTGTTAGATACAAGTCTATTTGTATTTTAAACAACCGACTAAACGAGTTGGAACGATTTGGTCCCTGATAGACTTGATTTAAACTCATTCAGTCTGCTATTGTTTACACAAACCTTTGATCAAACCCATGTAACCATGCATTGGTTACAAGCAATTTATTGTAAGCAAGAAGAACAAATAGCAGCTTTTTTATTTGCCACAACTTCGGCAAACTTCCATACAATTCTATTAATTGTTTAAAGTACTTCTGCTGTCCAGTCACCATGTTTTCTAGACTTGTATCGAACTCTTTCAGTAGATATTTTTAGACACAAAACAGTAATCAAACCCATGTAAATCATCAGTTTGTGTCAAAGTGAGGGAATTTGACTCAAGTCTAATATTTTATGTTTGAAGTTTTTTATGAAATGCAAATTTGTTCTTGTGTTGAACGAACAAACAATTAAATATATTTGATGGCTTACGGCGAACTAAAATATGAAAAAATTTCGTGTGTCTAAAACGTCTGACTGAACGAGTTTGACCCTGCTCTAAACAGTAAACTTATGTCGAACTCATTCAATTGTTCACTTTAGACACAAAGCTGTAATTAAACTCATTTAAATTACGTAGATTTGATCATAAGTTTGAGTCTAAAACGGCCCACTGAATCAGTTCGACTCAAGTCTAAAACCCGTGCAATTTGAATGGGTTTGATTATATGATCAAACCTGTTTAAATTGTATGGTTTTGATTATTGGTTTGTGTCAAAAATTACCTACTGAAAAAGTTCGATCCAAGTAGAGTTGTGTCCTACAGCTCCTTTGAAATAAAACGTGAACTTAAATTAAATGAATTTGAAACAACTTTTGATTCGAACGCGAAGGAACTAGTTCAAAAAGAGCTGTTTGGCACAACTCTAGACCCAAATCTAAAGCCCATGTAATTTAAATCGGTTTAGTTCGACGCATCCCTACTCACTAGACTTGAATCTAACTCCTTTAGACACAAGCGTTTTAAATGGGTCTTAGACTTGTATCGAACTCTTTCAGTAGCTCGTTTTTGAAACAAACCCCTGATCAAACCCATGTAATTTAAATATGTTTGATTTTTGCGTTGTGTCTAAAACGAGCTAATGAAAGAGTTCGATACAAGTCTAATGGGTTTGACCATTGTTTTGTGTCAAATATAAACTACTTTAACTGACCCTATTCAACTTTAACTGACCCTATTCAATTTACCTACAGTGTATTCTTATTTTCGTGTCATTAAATTGACAGTAAAGAAGCTAAAAGCAAAAAGTAAGTTAATGTATAAAATATTTTGTAGCTCTAATAACCAAATTATGTCAACATGTGCGCGCTAACCGTTAAACTTAAATTTGTCCAAACTAGATTCAATTTGGACAACTACAAACAGCGCTGTAAATTATTCTAAAGAAAGTAAAAATTATTTTTTCTTGAATATTTGCAAAAAAAAAATGCCCGAAGAAATAATTTTTTTTGTCATAATTTGTTAATAAAATTTGTTTAGTAGACTCTTACTTAGATACATTATTGCCACATATAGTAAGGCGCTATCACCAAGTCTGAATTAGCTGTTGGCCAAAATCTGATGACACCATTTTTTTAGGTGGCACTAGTTTTTGAAATTTTTGGAGGCCCATAAAAAGATCTGGTCTCCAAAATCGCCAAACTGAGTATAAAGTTTTACTACCCTTTGGTTGTACTATGGAACCCATACTGCTCAGTCCGTATGTTTTCTCTAAGTTAATTGAATTTTTCTAAATAGTTACCCGAACATACATACATTAATAACTAAATGAGGGACCATGCATCTTTATGACTTCTTCACATCTGTGATGCATACTTCCCACTATGTTCGAGCATATTTACGGAGCGGAGATACGACTTTTTTATTCTTTCCCACATATCGTTGCTATTTATTGTTTAACAACACCCGATTTCTTTTTAAAAACTCCCCTCAGGTGCTCAATTGAGTTTAAGTCATGATATTGGGAAAGTCAATCTATTACCGAGATTTTTTCCATTAAAACAAAAATTTCACCAGGTCGCATGAATGCTTTTGGTTATTGTCATACTTGAATTCCCAATTCAACCATATTTCCTCCTCGGCAAAAGGAAAAATTTAGTTTTCTAAGATTTTTAAGTAGTTAATAGCACATATTTTTCCAACTACCTAAAGAATTGGTTCCACACCACATGCTTAAAAACAACTTGATATCAAAAGGGTACCTCCCCCATCAGGCCTTACAGTATTTCTCGTGTATTTGGGGTTTACTTGATTCTACCCAGAAAACTTTATTTTAGTTTCATAAATATTTTTCTTGAAGATATTGCCTTGCAAAGAATAACATTTTAGCAATGTTTCATTTACTCAATAATGGTACTTTTCTGGCACTACGGGCTGTCCATCCAGCTTCTTGGAGTATGTTTCTAATAGTACGACTTGTAATTGATGCGGACAAATCATTTTAAGCTCTTCATATGAGAAAATAAGTTGACCTTGATTTTTTATATTAGCAGGTTGTTGATAAGAAACAGAAGATAGAGTCCAGGCCACTTGGGAAAAAAACCAACTTCAATGCAAGGATCTGATAGATTAAGGTTGTAATTGAAATATAAAATTAAGTTTTAACGGGCGTACCTCCTCCCATTTTTTAAATGCAAGATTGTATGTTTTTCAGAGCTCATGGTGCGTGTTAAGTCTTGTAAAAGTCAGTAAAGTAAAACCACTTAAAATAAAATATTGAATTTTAATGGGCGTGACTCCACCTATTTTTTTAAATGGGGTATTGTGTCTACTTTACAGCTCAAGGTGTGTGGTAGGTTTCGTAAAAATCGCTTAAATAGAACCGCGTGAAATATTATAATAAATTTTAATGGGCGTAACCCCACCCATTTTTTCAACCTTAAAATTGTGTAATTACAAGGACCAAAGGTGTTTTATAAATTTTGCAGTAATCAAATAAGTAGAATATCATAAAATTATATTTAAAAAAAATTGTGGGCGTGTCTCCTCCCAATTTTTTGCAATGGGACCAATGGGAAGCTATACCCTCTCAGACAACAAAAAACATTTTACAATTGGTCTAAAATGTATTGAGTTATGAAGTTTTGAGGCCGGTTAAAAAGTCGTAAGAGGCAACTGAAACAGTTTTTCGGACTAAAACTTGGCCAAACTGACTTTTCGCTTTCTGCCTCTTGTTTGAGGTTAAGTTTTTTAAGGATTGCATAGAAACTTTTTTTGCTATAAAACCTTTTTCGGGATCTTTCAATACTTTTGCCATAATACTTTGTCGTAGTATTTTGCGTTATCTGATGATAATTCCCAAAAATATTTTTTTTTCAAATACCATAAAACTGATCATTGCCACACGTTCTTATTATTTTTCCACACACTGTATCTATATACTGTGAACAAAAATATAATTTGTACAGCAAAAGCTTCAGTTTTCTAATTAAAGTATCTCTAAAGCCCTTTGAGATTTTAAGCTAAAACCAAAAGCAATTGAAAGCTAAATTAATCAGCTGACTATTTATATTCAAAAATTAATTTTAAATAAAAATAACATAGCATAAAAGAATAACCATATTTTCAACAACCAAAAAAAACTTTCCTTAGTCTAAGAAAAGTTAACAATAAGTTAATTATTTTTGTAGCCAACCACACATTCTCCGACAGGTTATTTATGTTTGTAAGGTTTTGTTGTTTTTGGTTCATTGTATGTATGTATGATTTTTTTTTAATTCAAACTTGTCTTTATTAAACTAATATGTTACAATGCTATGAGATTTTACTTAAAAGTACTATCGGGTCTTCCAATAAGAGCTTTAATTTTGATATGCAAAAAAAACGAGTATTTTTAAGCGAATTTACCATGAAGCAACGATACCATCGATTTTTTGCGATTACGCAGATTTTCAACTGTATGTTCTCGATAACTTCACGAATTTTATCATTACGGTATTGAATCGACTTTAGAACATTGGCCCACAAGGGCCAATCGCAAGATCGCAAGATCTATGTGGTCAATTGTGATCGCCTCTTCGTGAAATCAGACGGTCAGGAAACTTTTTACGCAACAGAGGGAAATGAAATCTTTTATTGGAAGACCCTTTATAGCAATAAATTTTTACAATTGAATAAAGAAACTTTTAATAACACAGACTTGAGCAAAAAATTGTCAGAAAAACCAACTTTGAACATTTTATAATTAAATTTGATAAAACAACCACTAGCAAGATTATTTTTAACAAACGATTCTTACTGATGTATTATCAAATTTCTAATTGTTTCAAAATTATATAATCTGTATTTTGTTAACACGTTATTATTAGCTTCATTTGTATGCACATTAGAGCGTTGCACGAGCAACACCATGAGCATGCTCATACATATGTTTTCAGTTTAATGCACATATTTACATACATATCGCTCCTTTGATGCAACATAGACATATCTCAAAAAATTCGGTTTTGGAGTTAATGGGTATAATTATTTATTCCGTTCCGCCATTGCGGAAAGAATTTTTAATGCGGAAGCAAAATTTTAAATTATTCGTCGTTTTGCATTTTTTGAAAAAATTTTGAGATGCCAAAGTTTTTTGAAAATATAAAGTTTTGGAAGAACAAAAATGTAAGGAAAATATACAAATTTGCAAAAATAACAAGTGCATGCATATTTTAATTTATCTATTTTTTGTTTTATTTTTGTAAAAATTTTTATAAAAATAAAAAATTGCATATAGAAGCATTAATTAATTTAATGAAAAAAATCAAGACTGCGTGCGGTTTTAGCTAGTGCGTTAAAATCCTCTTGTGCACGAAATAATGCGTTCGCGAATATGGTTTGAAAAATAAAATTCAATTATTTTTGTGCGTTGTTCGATCGTGTAATGATTTATAATTAATTCCCCAAAGCGTCTTCACAAAATGCCGAAAAAAAACAAAGAAAGAATAATAATTAAAAAAATTATAAAGAATTCAAACCATATAGCACATTCTGCGCCAGCCTGTACAAAGAATTTCTGTTATACAGCATCAAAAATCCCAACAAATAATTATGACGTTTTATACATGCATTTTTGAATTTTTGTTGAAGACTTGTATATATACATATACTAATGTGTATTTTCGCATATTTGAATAAAAATATAATATATACATATGTACAGTCAAATCTTGATAATTCGTGCCCCGATAAATCGTAATATCCTATAATTCGTAATAAACTGTCGGTCCCTTGAAAAAATCTCGTTAATTCATAAAATTTCCATACATTTTAGTCCCCTCGTTAATTCATAATTTTTTTTAAATAAAATCTTCTTTACCTCTTATAAATCGTAATTTTTTGCTAAGTACCACTTTCGTAATAAAAACTTCAAAAACATGGAAAGAATTCTATTTTGTTCACCGTTATTTTATTTTTTGCGTGGGTTTTTGCTTGTGTATGTGTTTATTTTCTCAAGATCAGTTTGTTAATGAATAATAAAGAAAAATGTTTTCTTTTATCATTTTAGTAAATAAATTGATAAACCCCGTTAATTCGTATTTATTTTATTTTAACCCCGTTAAATCGAAATCCCGCTAAATCGAAAACCCGGTCCCTTGCGATTACGAATTATCGGGATTTGACTGTATGTATTTTAAGAGAAGTTTTTTTTCCTAAGAATTACTTTTTATTTTCAAATTGTAAGTTTTCATTAAAAGTTCCTCTTCTTTATGTTGCGAACACATCTCTTCATCGTAGACAAGAGCTCAGTATTTGTTTAGCTAAGTCAACAGCCTGCAGCGAAATTGCAGATTTCACCTAAAACTGCCTACAACATCTATGTTGTATTCACCACCACCACCACTGTACTATAATAAGGAATTTGAGCAACATCTTATGGCACATTGGGCATTAAAACTCATATGTATTATATTTTTATTTTAGCCAACGCATTTATTTGTTTATTTGGGTTTACCACAATTAAGTGCTTAATGGTGACTTGAACACGTACATTGTAGTATTCACCACCACCATGAAACTATAAAAGTAAGTTGAACTATGTACATATTATGGCACATTTTTAAATTTTTTATATTAAATATTTCTTAAAGGTGGAACAAAGAGCCACTAAATTTTGTTTAACAAAATTATTCGTTCAACGATTTTCATTGTAACTAATAACTTTTTGGTTACTTTTGTGATTTTATGTTCCTATAGCAAACTTTATTAACTTCAGCAGAATTTACACAAATTCTACTTATACCATGTTGACCAATATTGGCAACTACACAACGTCAGTTGGTTATTGGTTTGGTGCAGTCGTAATGTATTTTGAATATACTGTGCCGCAAACCTATAACCAACCGACGACATGCATGGAAAGATACCTGGAAAACTATCAAAGGCTTTCACCTCAAAATCCCATACTTTTATAGATATCGATTATGTTTAATATCAAGTTTTATATTTTCGATAAATTTTGCTTAATATCGAATCTCATATAGATAGTTGAAACTTTTACTATAATTCAATAAAATTTAGCAAACATTTTTACGTACGCACATCGGCACTAGACACTGGTTAAAGTCAAAGATGTATACCTGCAGCAGGTATGTTTATTTATAACAAATGGTATGTTCACATGCTGTTAACATATCAGTGACTGGAACCGAATACATTTAATTGTTGCTGGGTGTCGCATTGCACCGTCTTGATGAAATCACAGCTTGATAACATTAGACTTGTATCGAACTCTTTCAGTAGCTCGTTTTTGACACAAACCAATGATCAAACCCATCTAATTTGGTTTCATTGGTTTGTGTCAGAACTACTGAAAGAGTTCGATACAAGTCTATAAGTACATAACATTCAAAAGCGATGCACTGATCATGGTCCTACAGCAAAGGCCATTACCTGGGACGTTCTGGCCGGCAGCGTTGTTGACGAAATACAGACTAATAATTTCATAAAGCTAATCAAACATTGACTTTTTAAATATGCAACAAAGTTTAAGCAATGGCACCATGATTCTGATCCCTCCGAGTCGCTGAATACAGTTTTCTCGTGCAATTTGGCACTGAAACCAATAAGTTTTTGAAGTGCGCTTTCACCAAATCAAGCTAAATATATATTTTTTTGATAACGATTGAAAATATATAAATATGGCAAAGGCACGTAGCCAAAGGTTCCAGGTATTCCATTAATAGGAGCTTATATCTGTGTTACGTAAGTAGAAATTACCAGGATCCACTCCTAGACTTTTTATGGTCGTTTTGAAAACGTTTGGAAGTGGCAATGATAAATTTAAAAAAATAGTTGTAAGCAATACAGGGTTGAGGATTAACCTAATCCTAACCGTGTGGTTTTTATAGATATTGTATCATTTCGATGACGCGATAGCTATTCTCTACGAGTGAAACTAAATATAAGACCAGTAACATGATTCACATGTTAAGCAGTATTGCCTAATCAAAGTTATATATATGTACTAGTGATGCACGAATATTCCTATTCGCATTCGAATTGTCGAATATTCGGCCATTTTCAGGCGAATACGAATGTATTTGTATTCAGTAAATTCATGCGGATGCGAATACGAATATTTTTCCAAAGAAATTAAATAAATAAATGCATAAATCCTAAACGAAATTTAGATAAATGACTAAAAATTTTAGTTTGCACAAATACATTAATTTTTTTATAGAAAATTGTTTGTAACATTTTCAAATATTATTTAATGACGATCATTAAAATGTTGGGTACTTTTTATTAACTTTAAAGTATGCCAACAAGAGTGTGAAGTCCTTTTTCATAACAATTTTGTAATATTACAAATTGCATATTATATTATATATATTATTATTATTATTGTATACGTATTCGTATTCGCGAATATCGTTTCAAATATTCGTATTCGTATTCGCGAATATCATTTGAAATATTCGTATTCGTATTTGCGAATATCAAAAAAAAAAACATGCTTACATAATAACTATTCTAAAGGCTTCAACCAAACGTATGCAAGCGGAAAATACACGTGAAATTGCAAGAGCATCTAGAAACTCCATCTCGTTTTACTACTTTGTTTTCTCTTTTTACTAATTCTACAAAATGCGTTCTCTCATGAAATTAAACTTTTGTCACATACGATAATTTCACACAAAGCAGACTAGATATGTGTGCACATTTAACAAATATTAAAACAAGGAGAAGTAACTGGAAGTGGTTTATTTTAATTTTACAATAAATGTTGCGTTCAAAACAAATGGAGCAACAGTCTTTGACCGAAATTATAATTAAACGCTTGCGAGTTTGGAAGAATCCAAAAGCAAAAAAATGAAAATTATTTTGTGTTTGTCAATATTGATTTTATTAAAAAAAGCTAATACACAGTTTAACGATGATAATTTTAATCGGCCAAACAATTTACAAAACTACTTTAATCGTAATAACAACGAGCAAAATACAAACTTAAAAAATCAGGGAACGGAGTATTATCAAACGTATCAATATCCAAATAACGAAAATCAATTAACTACTTTAAGCAATAAGTTAAATCAAAAAACTCTGGAAAGAGATGGTTATGAGATAATTCAATTAACTGCAAACGAAAATCCATTTTTACAAAATCAATATACAAACCTTGAAAATTACAAAAATTTAAATATAAATCAAAGAAGTAGTCCACTTACACAATACAGCACAACTAAAATACAAAATCCAGTTGCCGTAGCACCCCAAGGAAGATCTCTACACATTCAACAGTATTCAAATAACAAATTTTTAAGTAGCAACTTTTCAAATTCACATACTCCATCAATCGATATAAGATTTGACAATGATGAAGTCAATGACTTTTCAAAACATTATTACAAAACGGATACTGATGAAGTTGATGACTTGTCTGAGCAGACTAATAGTGATCAACCTAGTACTGAAACTTTTCAATATCAATTTAACAAAGGCTGGTCTTTACATGAGGCTGTAAGTGTAAATGAAATTGTAATACCGCACCTGGAAGAGCGAAAGTATTCAAAGTATTCTATACCAAACGCACCGGAAGCTCATTATTATGAAAAATTCTATAATATTTACAATTATGAGGAACATGAAGCGAAACAGGATTTGGGACAATACGAAATGGAGTCAATTAATGACGATTTTAATGGTCGTTCAATTGTAGCACCTGGTCAATACCCTCATATGGTAAATATACATTTATAGTATATGCTATAAATATATTGTTGTATTTTATTTTCAAATTAAAACAAACAATTTAAATGGCTGCGTATGTTCAATTGCACCGACTTTTATGTACCATTCAACTAAATATTTAAAACATTTTTTTTTTACATTTTCATAAGATATTTGAAGCTTCTTTGGAATCGTGGTGATGAGTTTTCAACTCCTGCTAGTTCTTACATAGATATTTTATTTTTCTTAAAACATATAGCAAGTGATTTTTTTGTAAATTTAATTTTCAATTAAAAAATACAATATTTTAATGAAAGGCCTTATGAAAAAATTTTATCAGCAGGAAAGAAGAATCTAAGCTATTTATTTTTACATTTATTTTTATTATTTTTCTTCAGTTAATCTCCCGATCAGAAATGAAAACCATACGTTCTTTTACTGGAAAAGTAATGATAACTTGAAGCAGTTGGAACGAAGTTTCTTAAGCTTTGTAGATGAAAACTTCAAACATAAATTATAAAAGTTAAGATCAAGTCGTCTTTCGAACTACCAAGAAATATTAAATATTAAATCAATCTACCCAGCGAGAAAAGACGCGACATTTTCTAAGCGTCAAACCCGTTTTTTTTCAAATTTAATTCAAAATCTGTGTTATTTATACTACGGGTTATTTATACTACGGAACAGACAGACACACAGCCACATGGTCTAAGATTGAAAACAAGTTTAAAAGATTTTTGGAGTTTAATTTTTCATTTCATTTTAATTTTTTAATTTTTAACCGTTTTTTTTAAAAAAAAATGAAAATGATTATAGGGATGTAATGTAACGTAACCTAATTTTCATATAAAAATATCGATCAGCTGTTTCCTACCTTGCAGTTACATTACATTACTGTCGGCTAACTGAGCCTTAAGTCACGACAGTATTTTTAAGTTGCCACGTTTTCATAACTTTGCCATGCTATCTGCTTTATAAAATACAGATAAATTTAAATTTATTTATTTCAATAAAATATGGCAAACAACAAACAAAACATAACACAAAACACACAATAATATAAAAAACATAACAATGGACAAAAATGATTTCATTTTGTTTGTAATTAATTGATAACATTGATTGTAATAAATAACAGATAGTCGTTGCCACAACGCACAGTGAGACAGCCCTATAGTAACCGCGGCAAAAAATGGTTTTTGGCGTGTCGTCCAATTTGGATGAAATTTTCACAGTATATTAACACATATATGAGTAATTTCAGCCTCATACCTTCATTACTTTTTGGTCTAGAGCAAGTCAAAGTTGAGGTATGCCAACCCGCTTGAAATATATTAGTTCAATATGTAATATTCAAAAGCTTATTAATAAAAAAAATACATAATAAATATAACTTTAAAGTATTTTTTTATTTAATTTAGTTGTTGTAGAATGAGTAGATGAAAAAGAAATTAAAAAAACACAAACAAAAAATTTCTTAACAACAGAATTGTGGTGTAAAAATTGAAAATTTTTCATTTTCAATGGACTAGGAAATATAGAGAAGCCCCTCGCCCTAGGTGCAGACTTATATCAAATGAAAGATTGAAGTCTCAGCTTTCATTTGAAGTAAAGGACATATAGCAAAAGTTTGTAAAAGTACTTTAAACATACAAAAAACTACAAAAAATACGCAACGCGCATATTTTGTCGCTATGCGTATGTTAGCATGCAATAGCATGTTTACAACTTTTTACTTTTATTATTTTTTTTTTAATGTTTACAACTATTCACTTATTGTTTATTATTATTTTATTTACATTATACATTTGATTGAAAATTTTTTTGAAGGTCATTGACTTTGGGTTAGATAGTTGCATAATTTTTAATTTAAATTGATAGTGCAAGCTGTAATATCAAATTTGAAGGTTGAATTGAAATTTCTTTATTTAAAAAAAAAACTGGAATTGTCTCAAAAATAACCTGTGCAAAATTTCAAAGCTCTACAATGACTCCTTGTATTTAATGGCGGCGTTGTCTCACTGTGCCACGTATTCTTAACAACAATATCCACAGTATCCACAGAAATGTTGCCATCATACAAAAATCTTATTATTTATTTTATCGGTCACTTTATAGTTAGTTCAGTTTTGCTAATTTTAGAATTAACTATCAGGAACTTTGTCGGCAAGTTGTAATAATGACCCTATGTAGGAACTTTATACTTAAGAACACTTTGAATGTACATAAATCAAATATGTTCTGAATATATTTTCCTTTTTTAGGGTTTTCTGTATTCTAACTGTTGCTCATAGTTGTAAGGATTTTTTAATAAATTTCCCTTCATTGCCTTCAATTGCATTACCAACTGTGAAGAACTTATGTTAGTCAATATTATAACCCAAGAAAACAGCAAAACAAGTTGAAACGAAACTTGAGCAGAAAACTCCAGCGATTCTATAACCCTCCTTTAGCTCGGCTAAAACCACATGTATTTTAATCACTTAGATATAAATCGAACACAATATCATTTGATTAATTGAGACGGGAATATAGCATTAGGTCCTACATTCCACCCATTAAATGGCCTTGTTATTTAATATATAACATACAGAGAAATAAATACAATTTTAATAGAAGCAATCATTACCTTTTTGCAATATATGTAGACTTTAATCGGCTTCTGCAAATGTAGAATTTGCTAATATGCCTACCACCGACTTCAAACAGCACTATAGGTGATACATGTATGTATGTATCTTTAATTATGAAAGTGGTCTAAGTCATATGCATTTTTGCTTCGAAATATTAAATAAATCTGAAAAACAAACTACAATAACTGAAATATGAAATAAATTTTCATTAATCGAGACTAGTACAACTCTAAATTAAAGTGTTGAATAATATGAAAATATTTTTTGATTTGTTCAAATGTAATATGACTTGGACCACTTTCATAATTAAGGGCACACATATAAAAATGTTTTATTTAACTAAATATAAGTTTTTTCAAATTTTTATATATCTGTGGTAGTAAGGAAAAAGTGCTTAAGTAATATTTAAATGTTTTCTACGAGAGCACTTTTAAACATTCAATTCGATTTTCAGAAATTTATTTCTTGTACAGTTAAATTGGAAAATTCTCTGCAAACCTTTATTTTTTTTAAGCAAACATCGCTCTACACACTATAATTAATACAATTGAGTTAAAATACACTAAAACACAATTTAGCTATTATTTAAGTGAATACTCTTGAACTTTTTTATAGAAAACTTCGTTCTACACATTATAAATAATACATTAAATTTGAAATATGTACACCAAACAATGAGCTAAATTAAGCTATTATTCCATATAAGATTATTAGTCGAAAAAAGATAAGCAGCAATTCATTACACTATAACTTCCTGAAAAATTGCACAAAATAATTAAGATTTCGCCCAGAGGTAGTCTTGAATATTGCAGATTACAGGTGTAGCATTAACTCAAAATCTGCTTATCGCGACTTAAGCACTTTTTCTTTTTTGTCACAGATATAATATGGGAACAAATAAACACCTTAACTTAAATGCCTTTGCAGTAATTTCATTCTCAGAAGAAGTGCTTTTTAATACCAGTTCAGTTTAGGTGCATAAATTATTAACCGTCTGTCATTAAACTTGTTTCACTTTTGTGCATTTATTGTAATTTTAATTAATATTCTTCGTTTATCGTTCTCTATCGGTAAGCAATTTTATGATAAAAATAATTCATTGTGCTAAAATTGTCAGCTGATTTTAAGTGGAATTTAAAGGGAAGAGTGAAATAAAAATATGTTGACCTAATGCGACTATGTAAATTTCTTTTTTCAAATATTTATAATTAATTTATTCTTGTTTTTTATAGGCTGCAATAGGATTTCTATCTAATGAGGAAAAAATTGAGTTTAAATGTGGTGGCAGCTTGATTAGTAAATCTTTTGTTATAACAGCAGCTCACTGTTGCTATTTGAATGGGTAAGACATACTTAGAACATTATCGCTCATTTAGTTGAACAACATCGTTATTACACTATATTCATTCATATTGTGTAAATTTTTAGGGTTCCGTACACCAAAGGTGTAATTTACATACAATTGTATTTACATATGTATGTATATTGGCACTTGAAATTTCTAAAATTAGTGTATTTTTTTTGTATAGACTACAACAATTAACACTAAAATTAAAAAAAATTTAATTAAAGGGTGGTCCATCAGTTAATGCAATTTTGACTATGTAATTTTAACAACTTGCGATATCTTGGAAACACTAAGAGGTAAACTGTTGAAATTTTAAAAAACGGTAAAACTAAAAAATTTGAAAATTATAAAATCGCCAAACCAAAAAAAATCGCCAAAAATTAAAAATAAAAATCGCCAAAAACGAAAAAATTCGCCAAAATTAAAAAAAAATTCTAACACTAAAATAAGTCGCAAATTCGAAAAAATCGTCGAAATGAAAAAAGTTGCCAAAATGAAAAAGCGACAAAAACCGAAAGAAATCGGCAAATGTGAAAAAGCTCCATTAACAAAATAATTGTTAATATGAAAAAAAAATCGCCAAAATGAAAAAATTCGCCAAAATTAAAAAAATCGCAAAATTGAAAAATTGCCAAAAACCGAAAAAAAATCGCCAAAATTAGAAAAAAAGTGTCAAAACTAAAAAAACGCCAAAATTAAGAAACACCAAAAACCGAAAATCACCATAATTAAAAATAAAACGAAAAAATCACCAAAAAATAAAACAACGCCAAAAACCGAAAAAAATCGCCAAAACGAGAAGAAATATCAAAACTAAAAAAATGGTCAAAATGGAAAAAAAATCCAAAAACCGAAAAAATTTACAAAATTAAAAAAAATCGCCAAAATAAAAAAAATCGCCAAAATTAAAAAAACGAAAAAAATGCAAAAACTATATTTTATATAGGCTACTAAAGTTCGTATTGAATTACATATCTCGTGTCTGTACGGAACGCTTCGTGCGCGGGTCAAAGTCGCACTTTACTGAATTTATTTTAGAAATATCATGTATACTTAAATCTAGAATGGAAAATTAAATTTTCTTATTCCGTTAAGTTGTGCTGCATAATTTGAAATGTTTTAAGCTAGTTTTCGATCAAACTAATTTTTTTTGAGTTATGACATTGTTCAATTAAACGGGCGATATATAAAATTCAATATTTTACGTATATACATCTTATAAATTTTTTCTTTCAAGAGAAACACCCATCATAGTAAAACTGGGTATTATTAACTTAAAATATCAAAGCGGAAATAGTGATCCACAAAGACGTGCCATAAAAGAAATAATAGTTCATCCCAGTTACAATTCTACAATCAATTATCATGATATAGCTTTGCTCAAACTTCAAACGCCTGTGGAGTAAGTTCTCATACAAGTTTAAATTTTGTGATTAATAAAATACCCAAAGATTTTTTTTAATTATTTACAATATCTCTCTTCAGACTAACCAAATTTGTGCGTCCTATTTTACTCTGGAGTAGTGATGTGATACCCTATCAACGCGTTTTCACCATGGGCTATGGTTCGACAAGTTTCGCCAGAGCCCCCACAAATATTTTAACTGAGCTGAGTTTATCTGTAATACCCTTAAAAAAGTGTAAGGAAATTTTACCCACTGATGAAAGAGCTCCCAATGGCATTTTAGAGTCTCAAATATGTGGTCGTGATTTAGAGAAAAATCGTGATACGTGTCAAGGAGATTCGGGTGGTCCGTTACAGCTGAACTTTGAGCACCGCCAGCAGCGCAATACATATCGTTATTATCTTGTTGGCATTATATCGTATGGAGAGTTTTGTGGCAGTAAAAAGCCGGGTGTCTATACTCGGGTGTCATCATATTGTAAATGGATCGCTTCGGTGGTGTGGCCAAATTTCGAAACGTAAGACTTTTATCACACATGCTTTGTGTGTTATGATAACTTAATAAATTTTACGCAAAATAATAGCTTATAGACAGTGTTGTCAGATATGGCGATATCTCGCCAAACGCGGGGACAAAAAATTAGTTTTTGGCGATGAAAATTTTGAAATGGCGATTGGCGATTTACTTGGCGAAATTTGAATTCCTTGGCGATATTTTTGGCTATATCCTTACGATTCCAATTAAATAGAATAATGTTAAGAATATGAAATTTTTTTAAGGAATTTTTTCTAAAACAAAATATTTCATGCAAAAAAATCTAAATGTTGTGACTCTTTATCTCAAACAAAGTTTTCTGAAATTCAATTTGGACGACAAAACCTCATTTGGTGTTAATGAAGCACAGTGGAGAAAACTTTATTTTATAAATTTTATAAAGTACCGAAAACCCTGTACGAGTTCTCGCATAGAGTGTATGAACACGACGACGCTGCTGGTACTTACCACTTCAAGGATATGATATGTGTACTTAAATAAACATTTAAGTAAATTGAAATTTATTTGCTGGTGGTTTAGCATGTCTATATACGTATTTGATTGGCGCTTGAACCAAATCATCAGTAGACTTCAACCACAAACTTTGAACAGTCACAAACCTCTTACTTTATGCGTATATAGACATGCTAAACCACCAGCAAATAAATTTCAATTATTGTAGCATTTACACTTATGACAATATGTCAAATAAATAAATTCCATTACATTTAAGTAATTTATATAATAATTTTTATCTTGGTGCTTAAGTTCCATTTATCCTATTTAGATTAATATCTTGGAATAAGTTATTTTCAAGTATTTTTTGTACGCCAGTATTTATATGTTAATTCAAACACTTATCTTAATTTTTCTTAAATAATATATTTTTTATATTTTACGATAAACTTTACCTACTGAATTTAAAATTTAAAAATATTTGTAATGTAAGTATGTAATTATAAAATAAAAAATATTTTTTTAGCTATAATTTAATGTTTTATTATATTGGCGATATTCGACAAGTCATTTGGCGAGGATGGTGAAAGTACACGCATGACGACTTCCGCTAACGAGTAAAGGCTCAGTTAGCCGACTGTAATGGAATGTAACTGCAATGGTATGAAACAACTGATCGATATTGTTATATGTAAAGTAGGTTACATTACATTACATCTCTATAACCATTTTCATTACTTTGATTTTTACATTTGTGTAAAAGGAGTCAGAATAATATGGTTCACTTGATTGTTTTACAAAAAAAAACTTTACATTTATTTGGTTGCTAACGTTTTGTTTTCAACAAGTAGATGTATCATATGTGTGACAATATGGAATAATCACTTAAGTCGACTTAAGCAATTTTATTTCGCTGAGGATTCATTACTTTAAATATCGATGAAGGAGGGCACTGTGATATTCATTAACATAGACCTTGCTTTGTAGACAAGCGTTGAAAGGTTCAGGGGTTACAATACTAAATATGCAAAGAAAGGATCACACGCATATACCAGTATGCGTTTAGAGCCATTTAATCTCTTTACTTAAGTCGACTTAAGCTATTATTCCTTATTGCTGCAAATACATACATAAATATATTTATATGTAGGATTGAATGTACATGTTTACGTTAATTTTTTCCAATTTAAAAATTTGGCGTGTGTTGCCGTTTTATTTGCGCTGTGGAATTTTCGCTAGAAATTTATATACGCACAGGGTAATTTTTTAAGTTGTGGAATTATACTTTTACTTTAAATTACTTTGTTACATTGGATAGTTTTATGCCATTAGTATTTAATTATTTGTCTTGACTCTGCCTCTATTGCCTCCTGTATTTTTGGCAGCATATTTAAAGAATTATGTTCGTTTTTTATATTAAAATGTGTATGCATTTATTTACAAGCCTTATAACCTGATAAGTTAAAATGTTATGAGATTTTACTTAAAAGTATTGCAACAGTCATAATAATTGAATAAACTAATTAAAAGCATAGGCCTAGAAAGGCCATTCTGTTGAAGGGGGCATTGTCCTCCCAAGAACTGTTTTTACCTCATCTAGAATTATAAAAAATTTTCTGTAATTATCTATTTTAATATTATTCATAAAAATCAATAGGTGGAATGCTAATGGAAAAATTATCACTCGTATAAGAAAAAACTGGCATAAAGTTACATTTGACATTATGCAAAAAATTAACCCTTTTGTAAAAACACACGGACTGGACAGTATAGTAAGACAGGATAGTAAACCCCTATGCCCAGTTGGGCGATTTTGGTCCACCTTTAAAAAGATTTTTCATCAGTTTTTGGCCAACAGCCAAGTCAGACTAGGTGATACTTCTATAGTTTATGTAGCAGAAATTTTTCTAAAAGTCTACCAAACAAATCCTGTTAACATCTTATGGCGAAAAAAAATTCTTCGTGCACTTTGCAAAATGCAAAAATTTAGGAAGAAAACTTATTTCACGATTTTGTAGGATAGTGAAAGTGTAAAAGGAGATTCCTCACAAAGCGAATTGATACCAGCTGACCTTAACAGTCCAGATGATTATCAGGAGTGCGAAGACTAATTGAACTGCTTTAGACCCCGACTGTCAAAATCTCTTGTTTTATCTAATGCTTGTTTACATTTAAAGTGAAAAATAATCTAAGCGTCTTTCAAAAATTAAATTGTTCTTTACTTTGTGAGTACAAAAACAAATTCAAGTCGACACACATTGCTTGCAAATGAATCTCTGACGTTTTCTTAAGGACGAATTGTTAGGACTACATGTATTTATATATATGTATGTTTGTATGCACTTTATATACATATATGTATGCATGTATTGATATTTTAGTCAACTGTTTTTGGCAGATGTGGTTTTTAAAGACGTACGAATTGCATATTGTTTGTAGTATTGTTGTAGGGATAAGGTCACCTGACATGAATTCGCCTTGATTCCTCATTGCTGTATTGTGTAGTGTGCTACTCCAAACCAAAATTTTATAACGTGTACAAAACCACACATTTTTTATAGACCAAATAATGATGGTAAAGTTTGTACATTGGCGGTATTTGGGGTTCGATGCAAATGGTATTTTTTTTATTAAAGAGAAGTAACACTCAGGCAATGAATGCCTACTACTTATAGGTGTTACCTTCTTTAGGAAAGGGGTAGTGATAGAGAAGACAGTTGATGAAGGAAGAGATAGAGGAAAGCTTCTTTCTTTTACAACTCTACGTTTTGTACGTTATAATGCAGACTTGCAGCGCCTCTGGTTTCAATGAGGCGCATTAAATTTTTGAAGCTGTGTTTAGTAGCCATTTGTACTCGTTATTTTACTTCGCCGATGATTCTGTTACACAAAACCAACGAAGAAGGGCACTCTGATATTAAATTAGGATAAGCATCTGCTGAAGTCGGTATAGTTCAGTGACCAGTGACTATGCCTTCATCACTTGAACTTTTCCTACAACAACTGATACATAGCGACACTAATGCACATCAGAAAAATGCGTGGTGTTGTTATTTAATAACTGTCGGATACAGGGATTGAACCCATGGATTCATGATCTTTGGATTTATAGTCAATGTGCTAACTTGGTCTTGCGTAAGTGCATATGGAAAATATCGCAGCCTTTCTCTAAAATCCAATCACAAAATACGCATAATTTAAGCTTAAAAAATATTTCAATTAATTTTTTAGTTGAATCTTTAAAAATATTTCAATTAAATTTTAATGGAATTTTTAAAAAAACATCAATTAAATTTTTAGTTAATGTAATATTTTTTTAATTGAAAAAATTAAAAAAAAATTTTATTAAAATTTATGAATTAATACTACAATTTCCGTGATTGGTTGAAAACTAATTAGTTTTTCAACTGAATCTAATTTTTTTTAATTGAATCTTGTTTTAAATTATTTTCTGTGCAATAACCCAATTCGTGTTTTCTTGGAAATATGTACATATGTATATGGAATTAAACTAAATGCAATGTTTACATAAGGTGTAACAGTACTTCCATATGAACATATGTACATACATACTCAGCTTGAGCCTGTTAAACCGTGATAACAGTCACTGTTTAAAATAACAGTAATCTGTAAATCACATTTAATAACGTTTCGAATTTACAAAAAAAAACCCTCATGTCTCCTGTACATACATACATAGATATTTGTACATATGTACATACATATGTATGTATGTTTGTCGTTGCCAAAGTTACAATTGCATATTAATTCAATAGTGGTATTTTCTGCTAACGGTCATCATATTATTAAAATTTTCTTCGCATTAATACTGCTTTTGATAAGAAAGTTTAAGGATAAGATTTTAAGTCATGACCTCGAAAGGTCGTAAAAAACGTAACAGTAAAGATTCAAATGCAAGCAAAAGCGGCAGTGGCGAGATAGACGACAAGAAAAAGAAAGAATTTGCCAGCAGCAAGAAAAAAGGTTTTGGAGGAAAATCATTAGGGTGTGATATATTCAATGATGCGGCTATGGAAAATGCATATTATGTTTGCCATAATATACAGGTGAGATAATATTCTAATTTATACTATATACATTCATACATATAATAATATTAGATACACATCATAATTATTTTTATATTATGTACTTACATTTGTACATATGTATATATACTTTGTAGGATGTTTTAAAATCTCGCGGTTTCGCTTGGCCAGACGGTCAAAAGAAGAAGAAGAAAGGTAAAAGATGAATGCTTAAATGAATTAAACAGCAATTTTATATACATACAAACGTACTAGTACATACATATTAGATGATACGTCATAATCAACACCCACAACTGTATCAACCAGATGATTGAAATCAAAAATAAAGTTATTTTTAAATCAAACACAAATTCATATTTTGTTTATTTTCAAAAAGAAATTCAAATAGTAACAATAAATTTTATAATTCTAGAACAAATAAAAAGAAAAATACACAGATATTTCTTCCAATTTCCACAAAAAAGTGAGTTGAAAATCAAAAAGGCAAAAATATGCTCATTTCGGCATTTGAACGGCAAGAAAATAGAGAGATGAAAAAAATTTTTGTAGATTTTTGTTTTTTAAATTCTGTATCACATAATTTTAAAGTGTTATAAAAAGCACAGCAGCAACTCATAAAATCTAGTGATTCATTTAGAAAATTCGTTAGTTTTGCGTTGGACGTCGTTAGAAACGTTACAAAATCCTTAAAAAAAATAAAAGCGGCTGCTTTGAAAGTAAATAAAATAAGTGTGTTGCTTGTACATTTATTAGCAAAATAAATAAAAAATTAATTTAAAAAAATTTATTGTCAGTGAGATTTGACAGCATTAAATCTAATTACACATATACTTACATACATATATTTTGGATTAAAATCTACAGATAAAACTTGACTTAGATAAAAATGGCTAAAGCTCCTGCAATTGGTATAGATCTTGGTACTACTTATTCTTGTGTTGGTGTTTGGCAACACAGTAAAGTTGAGATCATTGCAAATGATCAGGGAAATCGTACAACACCCAGTTATGTTGCATTCAACGATACTGAACGTCTAATTGGTGATGCTGCTAAAAATCAGGTAAAATCCTAACAATCTCAGTGAACAACACACATTCATAAATATACTAAAATAAGAACAAGCAACATTTGAACAAACATACATACATACATATGCAGGTCTGTAGCACAGAATCTGTGCCACAGATGTACATACATACGTAAGTGCATATAAAAAGTTCATCCATATTTGGCTTAATAAATTAATTATAAAATAAAACCATGGAATTTGAAGCCATACGAATAGCAACTGAAACATTATTTTTTCAAACGCGTGCAAAATTTACAAGTGATTATTGTGTTTACGTTCTTATGAGAATTTGTGTTTCTAGTTTATAAATCAATAAATGTGAAAAAAACATCTAAATAGAATGAAGACAATTGTTAATTCGATAGCAATAGTAAATACATTCATGTTTTTATGGATTGACTAAATTGACACCAGACAACGCATTTCTTATGCTAAGAACACAACTGGCACGAACGACGAATTTTTCCCAAAACGTCCGCAAAAACTTTCTATGTAAATTCGTCGTATGAACCACAATAACGAGGAAGAAATGGCAAATGTTATAATTGATAAAGTTGTTTGTGGACAGAAAGGAAAAACTGATTTGATCGCAATTCGCCGGCCTAAGAAATACTAGTATAATTAAAGCTATTTCAGAATTATAATCTTTGATAAAGAGGTCTTTCTAAAACTGACTCTACCTTTTGGAAAGAGTACTTTTGAAGCCCTTGCGCTAGATATCTCTTGACTACTTTTTGAATCTTTGAGGAAACATCTTTTAAAAATGGTATTTTGAGAAAAACTAGTCTAATAGGCAGATTTTGTAAAAAAAAATTCGTTTCTAAACTTTTAAAATTTGTATGAAAAATAACGAAAATTCGTTTCAAAAAATATTTTTTCCATACAAATTTCGAAACGAAAAACACGTTTATATTTACAAAATTTGGCCAGAAAAAACTTTTTTCTGAAAAAAATTATCATTATCATGTATATTAAACATACGTAAGTATTTTTTGAAAAAAATATCTTCTTAAAAAATTTCATTTTAAAAAAAATTTTTTGAGAAATAGTTTCAAAAATAATTTTTTGAAGAAAGCACCTTTTCAAAAAAAAATTTTAGAAGAGTCGCTTTTGAAAACATTAGTTTTAAAACAAAGTATCTTCTGAAAAAGTATCTACTTTGGCAAAACAAAAAATAATAATTTCTTGAAAAATTACACATTAAAAGTAACTTCAAAAATAAATAACTTTAAATAAGCCACTGCTAAAAAAAAGTACTTTTATTCACAAATTAGAAAATATTTAGTTGCGTTTATAATATATAACCTATTTGAGAAAGTACCTTTTGAAAAAATTACCTACATATTAAAAGCAACTTTCGAAAGAGTACCATTTGCAAAAGATCCTTTGGGAAAAAGTAACTTTAAAAGAGTATCATTTTAAAAAATTCCTTTAAAAAAAAGTACCTTTTGAAAAAGTAACTTTTGAAAAAAGTAACTTCTGAAAAAGTGTCTTTTCGAAAAAAGTACTTTTTGGAAAAAATCTTTCGAAAAGACTAACTTGAATAAAGAACATTTTGAAAAAGTATTTTCGGCCTTTGGAAAAACTTAATCACATTTTGAAAAAAAAGTACTGTTTGGAATACTTTTAAAAAACTTAATTTGAAAAATGTGCCTTTTAAAAAGGTATCGTTTGAAAAAAGAAGAAAATATCTTTTGAAAAATTACCTTTATATAAAAGCACTTTGGAAAAATAGTACCGTATCTTCATCGTCGGCAAAAGTTACTTTTTGAAAAATTAGACCACATTATGATAAAAATGTTTAACATAAAAAAAATTAAAAAAAGAAGTTTGGTGACAAAAGTACATTTTTGGATACCCTCAAAAAATGTATCTTGCAAAAAAAGTACTCTTTGAAAAAGTATTTTTTGAAAAATAGAGAAAGCATCTTATGAAAAAAAACATGTTTAAAAAATTCTTTTATAAAAGAGTACTTTTGGAAAATAGTTACCTTTTGAAATAATAAGAAAATAATAATTTGAAAAAATTGGCGAAAAGGCACCTTATAGAAGGAGTACTTCCAAAAAATGTATCTTCAAAAAGAACCTTTTAAAAAAGCATTTTTTGAAAAAAATACTATCCCTTGAAAAACACACCTTTTGAAATAGTACTTTTAAAAAAAATCCCATTTTGAAAAACGATCACATTTTGATTAAAAAAATTAATAACTTGAAAAAAATGTTGCGAAAAAAGTGGTTTTTTGAGAGAAGTATGAAAAATGAAGTTGAAAAAATCAATCATGGAAGAAGTACCTTTTGAAAAAAGCATCTTTAAAAAAACATGTTTAAAAAATCTTTAATAAGAAAGTACTTTTAGAATATAGTACTTTTCTTTTTATAGCGAAAAACACCTTTTGGAAGGAGTTCTTTCGAAAAATTTATCTTCAGAAAGTACTTTTTAAAAAATTATTTTTTGAAAAAAGGAGAAAGTATATTTTAAAAAATACACCTTTTGAAAAAGTACTTTCAATTAGTACTTTTTTAAAAAAGTATCTACAAATAGTACTTTCTGAAAAAGTACTTTTTGAAAAAATGAAAAAGTATTTTTTGCCATTTTAAAAATTTTTCTTCGGTAAAAGCTACCTTTTGAAAAACAATCACATTTTAATTTAAAAAAAAAATAATAATTTAAAAAAAAAATTCCGAAAAGAGTGTTTTTGGAAGAAGTACTTTGAAAAAATCTATCATGGAAAAAGTACTTTATGAAAAAATCTATCATGGAAGAAGTACCTTTTGAAAAAAGCATATTTTGAAAATAAGTATCTTTCGAAAAAGTACCTTCATAAAATAAGTACCTTGAAAAAGGATCTTCAGTAAAAATAAAATATATATGCTTTTGAACTATTAAATAACATTTTGTTGAAAAAAGTAGCCATTTAAAATAATTATTTGTGGAAAAAGTATTTTTTTGGCAAGAGTGTTTTTAAAAGTTACAATAAAAGCACAATTTTTTCAAAAACAGTATCTAATAAATTTCCTTTTCATTCAGTTGAAATAAAAAATTTTGGAAAGAATCCTTTTAAAAACTCCAGATTTTTTAAGTGTCACCTGATCGAAAAACTATTTTTTATCTTTAAGAAAATAATTATTTTTTAAATAAATTAGGACAAAGAAACTTTCAATTATAATACGAGTATGTAAGTGTCTCAAAACACAAGAATTTTTTGTTTTTTTTTTTGTTTGTTAAAAAAACGTTTTAAACTTAGCTTGAGTTCAATCAATAACATAAATTCATGTAAGGGGAACTTCTTTAGAATTTATAACAACTACAACAAAACTTAATAAAATGTTAATTGAAATAAAAACAAATTATTAAAAAATGTGTTAACAAATTTCACGAAAAATATTTTTGGTAAATTTAGTTTTAAGTTATGATAAACATTTTGAGCTAAAAAACATTCAATGTTTCCAAAAACTAATGTTAATAAAACTTTTTTGTTTTATTTCGTGATTATTTATTCTAAAAGTGTAATTTGTTGCATTTTATTTATTTGTTTTTTTTTAAATATAATTAATAAATATTGTTTTTCACACCACTTGATTTATTGTTAATATTTTTTGGATAACATTGTTTTTTTTTTTTGAGAATTTAACTAAAGCATCAAGATTTTCTTGACCTCTTCTCTCAACATACGACAACTGGCTGGACTTCTATGGTCATTGAACAAGATTTTGTTTGTTTTACTGTGGTTTGTATTTAACTTCTATATAAGAGACATTTATTTATAATAAAAGATACAAAAATGACTGACTGCATTTGTAAAATTGAAAAATTTGATTTAGAATGACTGATATGATGTGTTTGCTATTATTCACTTGACATTTGTTATATTTTGCGTGTGAATAAAATAATTACTTGTTTTATAAAAAAAATAAGTGTGAGAGCTGTTTTATAGAAACCTTCACAAATATGCGATTGTTTCATTTAACAAATCCTTTGCAAAATTGTTACGCTGCTTAATAAGTCAAAATGTATTAAAGATTTTAATAGATTCGTGAGTTTTAAGCGTTTTAGTAAATTTGACTTTCTTAATGACTTCAAATAAAAATTATATTAAGGTTTCAATGATGTAATTAAATTGCCCTTATTCCAGTTGCCAAGATCAATATCACGTCAATAAAATACCAAAAAATTGGGGCTTGTCTACCCGTTGTCGAAAATAAATTACTTCTATTAACAGGCTCATGCCATTGTCTAGACCTTAGAGAACTGATTTAAATTATCAATAGGAGAAAGTTGTTCGAATAGGAAATCTTTGATTTTTTTGGTATTGTATTGCAGTATCGTGACATGGCTGTACTTGGCACCAAAATCCGTGAAAGAATGGACTTGGATGTTTAGTGTCTAGTGATTGGTCTTTCGCTGTCATCGAAATTCTATTTTAGGTGCTGCTCCTGACCTTGATCTTAGAAAATGATAGATTGTATAGCTCACTCACCTCATCAAGGTGAGTGAGCAATAACTATTTTTAAAGATGGCAAACTATGTGTTCCTTGCAAGCCACATAGTGCATTTTATAGCGCACACATGCTGGCGAAAGAAAGGTTTGATTTCTTGTTTGGTGAGTTATTATCGGATTGGCTGTTGTGCTCTCGTCGATGTGAAATCGCAAAGCTCTTTTGCAAAAGATCGCACATTAAGCTGATTCACTTTAAAATTAGATTAACAAAAAATTAACATACTATGCGCAACACCTGCGTAAATACAAATTAAAATAAAACTGAAGCTTTATGTCTAAAATTAACCTTTGCAAATAGGTTCGGCACAAGCAAGTTCAAAGATAAACCATAAGGATATATGATGCAGTGGATGCGTAATTTAGAGAAATCAAAATTAGCTGAACAACATAAAAATTACAAGCCAATCACACTATACAGCACTTCCATGCATTCACGAACAGGCCCAATATTTTATTAAATTTTTTTTCTTACTTTAGCATCGAAAAATTTATGCACATTTGGTATTTCCTATAAAATAAATGTGCTTCCCTGGCCAGCAGTTACATGAAGTTTGAAATTTTTTATTTTGCTAAAGCTTCAAAGGTAACATTTCGCTTAAAATTTTAGAATATATATATTTAATATCTCCGCCGACTACAGTCCATGCAAATGTATGTAAATTTTTGTTGGCTACTAGACAAATGAAATCATATTTTGCTCTTGCATTTTTGCAATACCATCTGCATCAAACATTGAATACCGCTGCCTGCTTCTAATGCTTTTTACATATTTTTGATATGAAAATAATCGTCAAAATTAAGCCCTAATTTGGCGTATATGCGGAAAGACGAATACGTATATGAATATCCCTCACATAAGTAATTCATGTAGATGCACCCATACATATACATAAATGCGAACATATTTATTTTATATACCCTTTTGGAAGTTCTTTTAGGGAAAATTTTCATTGGATAAAAAACTGTATGCCGCCGAAAAATTATCACTTAGTTGGCGCCGCCGAGAATGCGTATCTTACAAATTGTTTTCTACAGGGTATATATGTACATACACATATATGTACATTCATACTTATGTATTCATGTATTTACATATGTATGTAGATAAAAGATATATTAAATAAAATCTTAATAAAAACCTTAACAAAATAATATATACATACATATGTATAACAATCAATAAATTAAAGAAATTTTATAATTGAAACGCTTCATCACAAAAATGATGATGAAGACCTAAAGACTTTCAAAGTGCTCCCACTCACTTTGTTCGTTTTATGTGAGTGCAGTATGAGTGAAATTCACAGTCTTTCTATACACAAATAAATTTTTAATGTTATAGAAAACAAGTGGAATATATTCTAGCCTTTTAAAAAGACGTACATTTTACATATATTTTATTTTGTGAATCAGAATAATTTTCTCTTATGTTTACGTTTATAAATAGCTATGCATAAATATAAAAAATAATACTTTTAAGCAGCACTTTACTTTCCTTAAAACGCGCAATAAATCATTATCAAACAAATTATCAAAATAATTTGTTTATAGAATTTATTTATTCAAATGGCAACAGTGAAGTTTTCAATTAAATTCCACTGTAACTGAATTTGTGAACATTTGTTCTTGAATGTATTGTAACAAAAATATAAAATTTCAATCTTAAATCTTAATATGACCTGGAAAATATATTTACTACTTCGAAAGTACAAATTTTTTTGTTTGGATATTTCCAAAAGAAAATTATAATAAAGAAATTATTTGACCTTGCAGATCATCTCTGAAACTTCCTGACAGTTTTTAGTCCAAAGGAAGTACAGCATACTAATATAAATAGTTTCGACAACCACATCTCTCGAATCATTTTACAGATTTTGGTCAAAGTTGCAGCATCCGATAAACTTTTTAACTCAATAAAAACCATTCACTGATCCAAATGATTAAAAATCAGTTTGACGAAGACATTTCAGACCTGAATAGAGTTTGAACTACATATCGTCAGCCCATTATTGGTTTGGAGCATATGCCAAATTTTAACCATTGTTTCCGACACATGTTTGTAAGAAATGTGTAAGTTTTAGTGAACTTTCATGAATAAAGTTAAAAGTTAATATTACTTTATTGTAAAAGTAAAAATACGTTTTGTGCCGCATGCACCACTTGTCTTAATTTATTTTGAAACGGCAGCTTTTTGTGCTCCATACGTATACTTTACTGCTGTGAATTGAGAACTTTGTTGATTTGTTTATTTTCCTTGCTGTATAGAGAAATAAGTCGTAATATTTTTAAATATCGGTCCGCTTACCCACTTAATGGGCTATTAGACAGTCTGCAGACATGTACGATGGCATACTTTGGCCTTTGCTATTACACTATCGAACGCTGATGGCATACTTCAATACACAGAATTTTTTGAAGCGAAAGTATGGCAATGAAGCGGAAACTTTTGCTCTTCCCAGAAAGTAACACTAGCAAAAGGCATTGGACTATTGGATTTTGACTATGACTTTGCCCCATTTTTCCACAAATTTCCAATATGCACACAGCAGCGTCAACAAACGAATTGATTTTTTATATGAAGTATGTCGGACATGCTATTAGATGAGTATGTTGGTGTGCAACAGACAGAAAATCAAAAATGTTTGAAAACCAACATACATGTCTGAATTACTGGACATACATGCTATTAGACGGTGAGTGTTGGTATGCCATCTGCAGACAAGTATGCCTGTCCTTCCTTTAACACAAGAAATACAAGTAATTGAAGTGTATTTCTTATAAAGAATGAAATTATAATTTCATAATCATTTATAAATTATTTCTGTTATACTCAAAAATGCATAATTAAGGTTTCTTTTATTTTATTTTAGTGTTTAATAAGTTTATATTAAAACATTTAATTAGCGGCTGCGTCTGGTTGATGATCTTTTTGCTTAACAGTCGTCGTTGAATATTTCTCACGGCACCTTCTCTTTTCATTATTAATTTCTAATATATAAATGAAGCAAAAGAAGACTTAATTAAGTTAAGTTACTTCGCATGTTTTTGTATGAAAAATTTTACGCAAACGCCAAACTGTGGTATGTACAGCAAAACAACACTTATTGAACCTTAAAATAGTTGAAATGGAGCAAAATTAATGTTTAATATCTCAGAAACCATAATTAATTTCGCGAAACATGTTTTGGATTCAGAAAGGAGATATTCGAAATATATGTACATATATACCTCATATATAACTAATTTTTTTTAAATGGTCAGTGGGTAAAACCAATAATGGGCTGACGATATATGAAAATTTTATTTTCGAAAATTTTCGAAATCTACATTTTTCTTTCACAGAAATAAAATATTTTTTTAATTTCGTACAGTTTTGTGTCCTAATTCTGTTCCACGATGGTCTCGTCTTGTCTATGGACGGAAAAAAGTTGCGGTTGTGACTCTTTAAAATAATTATTATTTATTGTCTATGCTAGAAGGTTCATGTATATGCTTTACGTTTTTGTTCCAAACCATTTTATCCAACAAATATTTTTTAAACTGTCGTATAAATACCTTAATTTTATGTTTGTGTTTTAAAAACATTAACGCATATTCATAGTCATAGTAAAAAAAAGTATACTTTAAAAATTGAAAACCAGTATTATAATACAAAATACAATTTTTAAACTATTACAGCCTTATTTATGAAACTTATTAAGGCTTTAAAAAGGTTTTTAGAACAAATTTTAATAAAAAATTTTCTTAAAGTCTTTATTAATAAGGATGATAAAGTATACTTTAGTTTTTAATTTTCATTATCAAAGACTACAACCATTTTTGAAGAAAATTATTTCGAGATTTCAAAAACAAAGACTCAAAAATATTTTCAAGCAAAAACGAACGAAATCTTCTTACAGAATTAATTTTGATCATTAGAAAAAATATTTTATACAACAATTACGAGTAGAATAAACCAAAAGCTCACACACTCTGTTTTCATTTACATTTCAGGTAGCCATGAATGCGAGAAACACTGTTTTCGATGCCAAACGTCTTATTGGCCGCAAGTTCGATGATCCGAAAATTCAACAAGACATGAAACACTGGCCCTTCCAGGTGGTCGATGATTGTGGCAAACCCAAAATTGAGGTAGAGTTCAAGGGCGAACGGAAACGTTTTGCTCCCGAAGAAATCAGTTCTATGGTATTGACAAAAATGCGAGAAATCGCCGAAGTTTATTTGGGAGGCAAGGTGACAGATGCTGTCATCACTGTGCCAGCCTATTTCAATGATTCACAGCGTCAAGCTACCAAGGATGCTGGCTCTATTGCCGGCTTGAATGTTCTGCGCATAATTAATGAACCTACTGCTGCCGCCTTGGCCTACGGCTTGGATAAAAACTTGAAGGGCGAAAAGAATGTATTAATTTTTGATTTAGGTGGCGGTACTTTTGATGTTTCCATTTTGACCATCGATGAGGGATCATTGTTCGAGGTAAAATCTACTGCTGGTGATACACATTTGGGCGGTGAAGATTTCGACAATCGTTTGGTCAACTTTTTCGTAGAAGAATTTAAGCGCAAGCATAAACGTGACTTGTCTGGTAATGTTCGAGCCTTGAGACGTTTGCGTACCGCTTGTGAAAGAGCTAAGCGTACATTGTCTTCAAGCACTGAGGCTTCTTTGGAAATTGATGCTTTGCATGAAGGTATTGATTTCTATTCGAAAATCACCAGAGCTCGCTTTGAGGAGCTCAATATGGATCTTTTCCGTTCCACTCTTACTCCGGTTGAGAGGGCATTAACTGATGCCAAAATGGACAAATCTACTATTCACGATGTGGTATTAGTGGGAGGTTCTACACGTATTCCTAAAATCCAAAAAATGTTACAAGATTTCTTTGGCGGCAAGCAGCTGAATCTATCCATTAATCCAGATGAAGCTGTAGCTTATGGTGCTGCTGTTCAGGCTGCTATTCTTACCGGAGTCGGCAGTTCTCAGATTCAAGATGTACTTCTGGTGGATGTAACACCCCTTTCATTGGGCATCGAAACAGCCGGTGGTGTCATGACCAAGCTAATTGAACGTAATGCTCGTATTCCATGCAAACAACAACAAACCTTTACCACCTACAGTGACAATCAAAATGCTGTCACCATACAAGTATATGAAGGTGAACGAGCCATGACTAAGGACAACAACTTGTTGGGTACTTTTAATTTGACCGGTATCCCACCTGCACCCAGAGGGGTACCAAAAATTGATGTTACTTTCGATTTGAATGCCGATGGCATTTTGAATGTCTCTGCCAAAGACAACAGTACGGGCAAGTCGGAAAAGATTACTATTACCAATGACAAGGGACGTTTGTCGAAAGCCGATATCGATAGAATGTTATCAGAAGCCGAAAAGTATAAAGATGAAGATGAGAAGCAAAGACAACGTGTCCAAGCACGCAATGCTTTGGAAGGCTATATTTTTGGTTGCAAGCAAGTAAGTGTTCTATAAAGTTGTAAAGTGTAATTTATGAAAATTTATGTGCATATATTTGTTATTTTAGGCTGTGGAAGAAGCTGCTGGTAAGCTTAGCGATGCTGATAAGTCAACTGTGCGCGATAAGTGTTCATCGGAAATGTCTTGGTTAGATAATAATGGCTTGGCCGAAAAGGAGGAATTCGAAGATCATTTGAAAGACTGTCAACGCGTTTGTGGTCCTATTATGTCTAAAATGCATGGTGCCGGTGATGCTGGGCAAAAACCGCAAGGAGCTGGCCGCACTGGTCCCACTGTTGAGGAAGTTGATTAAATAGGCTTCTGTGTGTCATTATTGAATTTTATTATTTTTATTCTGTATAAAATATTGCTTTTTAATATACTTTTTTTTTACTAAAACAAAGTAAAAAGTTTTTAATTTAGAACCATAGGGCCATTTTCACAACTTGCGGTTGGATAAAGGTAAGAGCTAACCTAAGAGAATAGGGGGGAAGATCTGGTCCAAGGACCGTCACTGCGACACTTGCTGGATCTTTTGTACCATAGAACTATGAGTTAAATTAATTCAATCTCTGTATGACTTTCCTTATGAAGGTCAGTACAGATATTGGAGAAGCCTGCCTAATATCATCTGAACAGAAAAACTCAGAATGAAAAACACGCCTTCTACTGTCACACAATACGATACACTCACAAAAAATTTATGTCGTCGTCTCGTCATCTTCCAAGTTCAAGCGACACAAAAGTGAACGAACTTGGTTACTTTTCCACAGAGGATAATTCAGTCCGAAGGGACCAGACAGAAAACCAGTAACAAGCAGTAAATTATTCCTGTTGAAGCTCAGAATGGCTGCATCAAAGCTTTGGCCTGCCTTAAGCCAGAAGAAGATAGCCAAATCTCCTTAGCGGTCGAAGTGTCATCTTCTTCAATCAAAGACATTACAGTCGACCGATTTACGCCACAAAACGTTTCTGGGCCCATAAAAGGCGCAGCAGAGGCCCTCTTGGCCAATTCACTGAGACTGATGTTCGACAGAGGATTTAATATCACAATTCCACCCAGGGCAGTATGGGACCAAAACGGATCGATTCAAAACGGAAGATGGAGTTGGTGCTGGAGTTTTTGGGCCCAACGTAAAAACCTCTTTGCCATGGGCAAATGGCCTACGGTTTTTCAGGCGGAAATACATGCAATCACCAAATGTGTGAACATTTATTTAAATAAGGGAATTAGAGGTGCGCATATAGCTATCTTTTCCGATAGTCAGGCAGCTCTTAAATTTCTCCTTTCATGGGAATTCCGTTCCATGCTAGTTTTAGAGTGCTTTAACTCATTACAGAAGCTATCCATACGGAACAAGGTTCCCATTTATTGGATACCTAGCCACATCGGTCATCCAGGGAATGAGGAAGCGGAAGAGCTAACCTAAAAAAACGGTTAGCTCCACTGAATTCAGTGTATTCGAAGTAGGTTTACCCACCAGGTTACCCGCCTTTTACATTTTTTTTAACTAGCACAGTGTAATTGCTTTGAAAAAAAATGAGGGCCGATTTCACGTTCTCTATTTAAATATCAATTCATATTTAAATGTCGATTTTTATTAATGTTTGTGTGGAAAATTGACTTAAATATTAATTGGTAAAGTTGACTCTGAGAGTTATAAACATTCAAATTCGAAAGCATTTTCTTTCGTTTGGAATTACAAAGTAGACCCCCAGATTTTTCCAATTAATAATAGATTAGGTTAGGTTGAAAGAGGGGCAGTAATAATATACACAATCAGTTTCTGAATTAATAACCACCCTCATTCCAGTTGCCGACATCGACATCACTTTACTACAATACCAAAACACTGGGGCTTTTTTACGCGTTGTCAACAGCTACTGGCTCCTGTTTGCAGGTTTATGCTATTTTCTAGACGTTATGGAATGAAAATATGTTGTCAGTAGTATAAAATTCTTCTTGAGAGCTAGTAAACAAGCCCAAATTTTTGGTATTGTGTTAAATTGACGTCGATGTCGACAACTGGAATAGGAATGAATATGTCTCATTCAAAAAACATTTTTACTGAGATAAAAAAACAAAATAAACAAATAACTTTTGAGCAGAAATTTTAACTAAACAGTCATGTTACAAATGTTGCATACTTACATGCCTTATTTTAATTTTATGAATTAGAATTTTTTAATCTATGCATTTTTTTTGCATAAAATAAAATTGAAACAAACAATTTAGGTATTTAATGAAACTAAATTTTATTTCAAACAAACGCATGTTTGAAGAATTTTAGGAATAATTTTTTCTGTACAAGCAATTGTGTTAATTTTTGCCGAGAAATTCGCTCAAGTAATCGTATTTCTGCTTTATCGATTAGACTGTATTGAATTATTTAAAGTAATCAGCCCGCCTCTCAAGGTGTATTTAATTTTAATTAATTAAAACCAAAGACAAAATATATATATATAATTCATGGACTGACAGACCATAATGAATTCAATTTCAGTTGGAACGAAATCTTTGTTGAAGCAACAACTCAATAAAATGACAGGCTTCAGTAAATTCTTTCGGGAACATATCGGGCCGTTAAAGTGTCAAGATTTTTTACATACGGAAACATGCGGAGAGCATTTAAAGAAGGATATACTATTATTTACTTTATCGAACTTAAAGTATTTTGTGCCAATATGTTTAGTAAGTTTTTAATTAAGTGTTAATTAATGAAAAATACATATGCATGTACCCAACATACCACACAATAATTAAAATTAATTAATGTATACAACTTGAGAATAAGCTTATAAAATTAATGAATTTTAAGCTTTTCGTAATTTCGTTTATAATTGTGTTTATAAAATATGAATTCACAACTTTTGATTGAAAAATAATAAAATTTATTAAGTATTTTACGTGTGTAATTGGTTTTAATTTTCAAAGTGAGTGGGCGTGCAATTTTGTGTATTAATAGCATCAAAATGCAAAAAAAAAACTAAACATGAAAAACGTAAATTGTAACGGCCTTATGTATAATCAAAAACTGGCATGAAGTTAGCATAAGTGGCAAAATTTAACATGCTGTTAACATGTTTTGCCATACAAGTTTACATTAAAAATCATGTTAGGATGTAATCGTGTGTTAAAACTACATTATGCGGCAAATTTTAATGCCAAATTGTATAGAGGAACTCGTCAACACGTAGTTAAACTTTGTCACTTATGCTAACTTCATGCCAGTTTTTGATTATACATAAGGCCGTAAATAATTAAAGTGTTTATTTTTTAACGGTCAAAGATATATTATTTGTGAAAAAAAATTTTAAAAACACTCGAATATATCTAGAAAATATTTGATATCTTCTAAACGGCTGGACCGTTTAAAAGATAGCTAAGAATCCGTGGACACGTAAACGCTTTAAACTAACTTTAAGCTAACTTTTTCCCAACTAGTGCTGACTGACACTTGGATTACTTTTCAACAGCATTTAAAAACTTCCCATTTGTGTATTTTCTTTTGCTTCTGCTCATTCTACTGCTTGTGAAAAGTCAAGTGTCACTGTAGAATTTAACACAATAAATGAATAGTTATACAAAACGAAGAGCTTCAGCTTTCGACATGTTCGAAAAGTTTTCTGTTTGTTAGCGCGCTGTTTTAAATAAATTCTGAAGTTATCGTAGTTGTATGTTTTTTCTTTTCTTTTGATTTTGCAGTTTCAATTGTGTATTTAAAATGCTTGCTGGAATAATTGTTGTTGTTGTTGTCTTACTATTATATTTGTACAAATAGGAAAAAACACTCATACACACACAAAACACACAAAAATTTCTGCTTCGTTAACTTCGTATTTATTTAAAGCAGCCGCCACATGTCGAGAGTTGAAGCACTTCGTTTTGTATAGTTATTCTTTTATTGTGTTAACTTCAACTACGACACTTTCAAATTCAGTAGAATAACTATGAGCAACAGGTTTTAATTGTGCAGTCAAACAATAGTAAGTGCGATGAAAAAGCACAATTTTACGACTTTTACTATTTCGACTGCAGTTTTTTAAACGCTGCTTTTCAATGTAATCAACTGACTATTTTAACATTGCGATGTCCTAGGCGGTAATCAATTGTCTCACTCTGCATTCCTTTTCAACTAACTTAAAGTTGGTTCTTTTAAATCACCTATTAGTCAGTATATTTAAGAAAATTTTCTGGGTTCGAAATTGTATCATAACATAAGGTACCACCTAAAATAATAACAGCAAAATGTTAATATGAAATTGAAAATCCTATTACGTACTCAGCTTAAGAATTAATTTTGGGTGCATTCTGGATATTGATATTGTAGTTAGCTTTTAGTTAGTCTATGAAAAGTTAACTATAAATTGATTATTTTTGTAGTCAACCACGCATTCTCCAACAGCGTTATTGTAATCATGCATATATTACATGTATCACGAGGGTTCAGTTTTGATTTTCCAAAATTTATTTCTAAGGCCGGGTTTAGATCTGTGTGCCATGTGCCACACAAGCGTAAAAAACATAACCAACTAATTACTAATGAAAAACTGTTTTGAGAAATAATAGACAACTTTATAGAATCCAACATGATTGCAAACTGTTTAAAATTTAATTTACGTCCAAACACACATACACTGATATTTACATTTGAAGTAAAAAGCTTTGAAAGCTCTTAAATTTGTTCTTGTTTCTTTAAAAAGTAAAAGCAAGCATTGTATTATGTTGTGTTATTGTTGAGGATGTTGTACTCTCGTCGGTGTGTAAGCACAAAAAGCTCTTTATAAAAGTTTGCACATTGTGCATATGACTTGGACGTAGCTGGTTTAAATCAATAATAATAATAATTAATTAGTGGTTACACGTTTTCGAGAAAATGACACACAAGAAATGCCAGATGTAAACTCAGCTTAAGTTCATAAGCTTATTATAATATTTTACTCAAAGCATTTGGTATGTTGGGTATGAAAATATGTATGTATGCCCAAACCTACAATATACTACTCCTACATATATATTTACAGTTGCCAGTGCTCATTAAAATCAAAAGCATGAATAAGCAGACACTTAGAAAAACTTTGGAACATTACTTAGCCTGTTCAGTTATGGGTGCAACTGTTGGATTTTCAATAAATCTATTCATGTGTTTAATAAGGTGTAACAAACAAACCGTTTGATTTTGCCTACACCTTGGAAATACATAATATTTTTATAATGATTTTTCGTTTTTGTTTCTAGAAATATATATGGGCGATTTAATTACTACAGCTTATTATTTATACCGGCAGTTTTGGGGAGCCTTCCACTTTATTTGGGACCGTCTCAAGTTGTGAGTTTATTCGAAGCAACGGTATTTCAGTGTGTAAGTTGTAAGAAATTCTTGAATTCTTAAATTCTTAAGCTTTATTTATTTATTGACAATTATTTTTCTAGATGCTCGAAACGTTCTTCCTCATGCGTAAAAACATTCTAAGCCGCACAATTGCAAATTCAAAATTTATTCAAACTTGCTTATTTATGACCTGCAGTGCGACTATCCTACATGCTAAGCGCACCTATAATGAACCGGGATTTTGGTTAATAAACCCCAATAAGAAAATGCATCCTACAACGGATAATGTCGAACAATGTTCGAAATGCGATTTACATGCTCAAAGCAGCTGCAAACAATATCTCATTGATGGGATGCGTAAATATTTTATGTTTGGCCTCACCTTGGATTTAATTAAAATGCTAATAAGTCAAGTAGCTTCGAAACAAAATCAATCGAAATTTATTGGCAGATTGAAAAAATTTCGTATGCGTTCAGTGCTTTTGCTAACAACTTATATTGGAATTTATAGAGTAAGTAAATTTATTTGCATAGACTTTGAACTACAATTGAAGAAGATTGTTTGCCATTTCTTTGTTAACCGGAAATATATATATATATATATATATATATATATATATATATTTTTAATATTAAGAACCAAATTGGCTCTGCACTATTTAGCAAAGCACATAGGCAGCATTCGAACTAGAGATGGGCGGACAATCGTGAGCAATTTAATTTTTCACTGGATTTTTTATTATTTGATAGGCTATAAAGTTCTGTTAATTTTTCAATAGAACTTTATCTTCATATTAAGTACAAGGAAATTTAAAAAACTCTACTTTGAAAAGATGGATATATTTACACATGTATGGATAATACTCTATATAATATCGATATAATCGATATACATACATACACATAATCTCCGAAAGCAGCTTATGTTTTCAATAACCGCCCTTAATCCAATTGTCGTCACCGACGTCAGCTTAACACAACACCAAAAAATTGGGGCTCGAGAAAAATTTTGCGCAACTGACAATCTTTTTCCGTTCCCTAAGGTCTAGAAAATAGAATAAACCTGCCAACAGGAGTCAGTTCTTTTCGAAAACGGATATACGAGCTTCATTTGTTGGTGTTGTGTTAAAGTGACGTCGATGGCGACAACTGGAATAGGGGTGAATAATTTATTTGATGTAATTATATTTTTAATTGTATTAATTAATTTGAGTGGGGTAACTTAATTTATATTTTCAAATTGTTTATATGTGAAAATTTAATAATTTTTTAATTGATATTACAAATATTTAATTGATTTTTGTGTGTATCACCATATTTTCTATTTCAAAATTAAATACATATTATAGAGAGAAGTCTATTAAATTTAATATAATTTTAGTTTGTTCACTGCTGGCTCAATCGCAAAGGCTTCTACTCCGATGTTCGAAATAATATTATATCATCATTTATCGCTGGCTGCTGTTATTGTCTATATCCCCAACCAACTCTATTTTCATTTGCTATAGTTCAAACCATGCAAACTCTTTGGAAAGTTCTTGAAATGGAAACTATTGATGTTCAAAATAAAACTTTAAAAGGTATACTTTCAGTTCCTTATGCTAAAATTCTGTTCCCATTTGCTTTGGCCAATTTGATACATTTAACCGTAATGCGACCAAAATATGTTAGTCAATTGACAACTACGATAACGAATGGTATGGCCAACAAATAGTAAGTTATTCTAAAATATAAATACATGTCGCTCCTTTATTGCAACATAATGCAGAAAACTTCGTTATATGTAGTCTTGTGTAAAAATTCCTTATAAAAGGCTTGTTCAGGCACCCCTTGAGGAAAGAAAATATTTTTATATCTTGATTGAGTTGTATGTAAATTGAAAACATTAAACTTGTTTTCTGCAAAATTGCATACCTTTTTTAAGTTATCCTCTATTGTCATAAAGGTGCGATATGTATATACATACATATGTGTTTATGGATTAAACATTAACAGTTAGTTCTTCTTTTACAGCCCTATTCACATCCGAAATGAAATAAATTTATTGAAAGATAAATTTCAATTTGGAAGCAGTACAACTTAAGATTTTTTTAAATGAAACAGATATTAAATTTATGCGCTATATGTATGTATGTATATGCACATATCGAGCTTTTTTTCGATTTTATCGTAATCGACATGTTATAGAAAATAGACTTTTTTATTGAAATTAAAATTTGATGGTCCTATCTATACTTTAGAATTATCAAAATTGCAAAATTTTTCATAACTTTTAAGATACAGGTAATTTTATCGTAAGTGACAAATTATTAAATACGTATGTATATATTTATTGAAGTTTTTTAAAGATTTATTTAATATTTCGTAGGAAAACTTGCACATGACTTAAACTACTTTCATAATTAAGGGCGCATGTGTATGTACAAAAATTTGTATTATTATAATACCAGTGATATTGAGATTATTGGCCAGTTTTTCTAAATTTTAAAATATGTAACATCAAAGCTCAGCTTTCCAGGAACACGATATTTTTAAGTTTTGATTTCATAATTAAGTTTTTATTCATTTTAAAGATAAGAAGAACATACATAGTTGTTAATATTAAAAAATTCAAATTAATAATTTCGGAAAATGTGTCTTTTGACTAAAAACTTATTAACTAAAACTTCACGAAAATGCTTGTAAATAATTCAATTTGTAGTTACTATATTAAATAATTAAAAATGGTATCCAAAATATTTTCTTCGATTTTCGAAATATATTGTATTTTGACAATATAATTTGCTTACACCTTTTTGAGTCTAGTAGCTTGTGAGTTTGAAAATGTCAAAAAGTTTAATCTGGTTTCAAACCGTACATTTAATGAATGGGCATTAACACATAAAGTTCCGCCTCTTGTCACTTGCATTTTAGAACCATGCTATAGGTAGATATTTTTTTAATAAATTACTCTCAACAATAACATGCAAAAATTACATAAAACACAAGATTTTCTTTGAAAAACGTAGCGTGACAAAAGTTGGAATTTTCTGTAGAAATATAGTGGAATCTCCCTTAAAGAACACCTCCTACAGGCGGACACCCCCTTTAGACGGACACTTTTTTTGATAGGTCCCGACAGCTTCATAAGCAAAGCATTGTTTATCTTGAGCGGACAGTCCCCTTGTGCGAACACATTTCAATGGTCCCTTCGGTGTCCGCTCAAGAGAGATTCCACTGTACTAGCTTATGCATATTATAGTTGAACCTTTAATTTGTTGTAATCTTAAACTTAAGATGGAAATATATACATATGTACATACATACCTTTTTATATTAGATATGCCTTTGGCGATGATATTATTCGTAGTTTGCTGATTTTGTATACATATGTACTTGGCAAGATCAATAAATATGTAGATGATTTTACAATATTCAAATTAATATATATTTGTACTGGGCTTTTAAATATATAAATACAACTGATTTGTGTGATGTTTATTTAACAGGGTGTAGTATAATTACCTAATTATCTTTTTTTAGCATGGAACGTCCTGTTAATGCTGATGATGGAAACGCAATTAACAAAACAGCTGTTCAATGAAAACAAAACAAATTCCCATAATAGGAAAGAATAGATTTTTTTATTATAAAATACTTATTTTAAGAGATTAATAACATGGAAAAAATAACAAGATCAAAAGGCACTTTTATTTCGCGCAATTTGGTAAGCATAGTTATGGTACCCACGATAATTGCTTTGCATTTTGGTTGGAGTGCCATCCAGAAAAACCGAACATTAGTAAGGGAAGATGAGGAAATTGACCTGCCAGTTGTTACAGTAAGCAGATTTTAATTATTTATTGGAATTTACCTTTTATTACCGTTTCCAATTATTTTGCAGTTTTATAAATATTGTTTAAGACAGTTGGGAGTAGAAGAAACATCTACGAAAGTGGCAGCTGTTAAAGCTGAAAATCCTTAGGTATTAAGTTTTGTTACTTACTATGTATGAATTGTTAATAAAATATTAATACATAACATTTTCTTGTCCAAATTCGGAATAAAATTTGTGTTATAAAAATTCTACATAATGGAAAATTCTTATTCAAGTTACTGAAAGAGTCAATACGTTATAACGCCCACAAAAATACATTTACATATGTACATACAAAACGCTCCACTTCAGCAACATTTTACGCTTTTACGAATGAAAATGACATCTTCCAATAAAATAGTGTCATGATTTACCATTTGATGATTTGTAAACAAATCACCGGCTAGAAACTCTAGTTGTATTCCTAATAGCATGTTGCCTTACATACAAACGTCAAAGTACCTATAACATAAAAACCGTGAGAATCAAAGGCGCAGTCTCGTTTAGGAACATTTGAAGTTGTTTACATGCGTTTAAGATAGCAGCCGTACTATATTAACATTCCTAATGGGTAAACCATTTGAAAGTAATGCACACACAACTATATATGTATATCGTCCATATCATGTCAAAACTTTCCAATGTGGAAATTTGTACTTTTCAGGGACATCAAAGACATGGTAGAGACGATATGTGTGATAATTATAATCACATATCAAACTAAAATTAATAACCTTAAAAATATTCAGCGAAAACTTAAATAAATTTCAAAAGATTTCCATTTAAATTCTATTGAAGTTTTTCGAAATTTTTGTAAATTTCACCCAGATTTTGCTTTCTGTTTCAATTACATATTTTATTTTCAAAATATTAAGTTATTACAAAAACTGAATTAATATTTAAGAACGTAATAATTATTTAATGTACACTACACTACGTACATACAAACTTAGTATGTATGTACATACATACACATATTTACTATGTATATTGATCTTGGAAGTTGATTTTAATACATACATACAATGCTGAACAATTTGAGTCATTCTCAGAGTTTAATAATCATTATGAATTTATGTAGATATTTTACATTTAAACTCTTCAAATACAAAAAGCATTTTTTTTAAATATATGTTTATCCAATGCACTGATTTAAAATTTCGTCAATATTTTTAAAATCTAAAGTTATATTTTTAATCAGCTAACAAAAAACTATTAGATGGGAATATTTATATAATATACATACATACAATTGTATGGTACAAATTTCAAATAAAGTACATATTAAAATAATTTATAAGTTTATTGCTTTAAACAGATGAATATATAACACATTCGCTATTTAATAACACATTAAATTCCTTTGTTAAAATATTTAAAAAATTAATTTTACTAAAATAAAAGTAAAAAATCTTATATTATTAACTAAAAATATGTATGTAGTTTAAAAAATTAATAAATAAATTTAAATACACGTTATAGCTGAAGATTACATTAAATTCTCGTTCATAGTAGAAACTTTCGTAATATATTGGGGTGTTTGAACAAAAATATGTAGTTAACGAGGCCAAGAAATTTTAAATTTTAAAAAGTATGCTCCAGGATATTTATTATATACGAATAACTAACACTAAAACTTATGCAATTATTTCAAGGTCATTTATTTATGTATTAAGAATAAATTATGTAGATTGAATAGTTAAAAAATTATGAAATATGTAAATTCAAATGACAACAAAATTAAGTTAAAATAAACGTAACCGGTTATGTTTTGTATTCCACGTGAAATCAAATTTGCCTTTTAAATATTGGTATTAATTTGGAAAAGACATACATACTCATGTAAGCTATGTTATGGAAATCGATCTGAAATGGAAAAAAGTTGAGACAGACGTGCTCATTATTTCCCTCTTGAATGCCGTTTATAAATCGGTTTTAGTAGATTTTTCAACAGTTTTATCTGAATTTCTTTCATTTTATATTGGATGTACATGTATAATTTAATTTCGCGCCAATAAAGACGACTGGTCCAAATCATAGAAATTCAGCGCACCTTTCCAAATTCCTCGCCGAAACGATAAGTTTTAAATCATTCAATTTCCATCACGTACTTGTGCATGAATTATCGGTTTGGCCCGTGGGAATAAAAATTCCTGATTTTATAAAATAGACATACATATATATGTATGTATATTTGTATGTATTTTAATTTGGGACAATTTAAATTTTTAAAATTAATACTTAAGCAATTGAAATCTATGACTACAGGGAAACTTACATATGCATTTTTTTCTTATATAATGTGTCTTAAGCTACAATTTCGTTACAGACTACCAATTTACTTTTTTTTAGTGCCGCCAGGAGATATTTAAATTCTTTAAACAGCTGACGATAGACAGTAATGACTAAACCATTCCAATAATGGTAATGGTTGATGAATCTCGTGATTTTTTCCACGTTGAAGTCCTTCCTTCCAACGAAACAACTTCCTACTGGGTTAAATGTGAATTAACACTTAAATTGTCTAATTGTCCGTTGAAAAGCACATCACTAATTAATTTTTCGGCCACGATACGTTGGTGTGTGTTCATGACGCGCAGCTTGCTCGCCACATTAATACCTATAGCATCGAATTCATCTTCGGCCCGTTGGGAACCAGTCGTTGTAGCGGTGGTATAAGCAGTGGCAGAGGTGCCAAACAGTGGCTGAAGGTGTTCACGTGCTATTTGTATGGTGGGAACTTGCTGGTGAATTTGTGTTAGTTGTGCAGCTGCACCGTTAGCTTGGTGTTGTTGCTGCTGTTGAAGTTGGATTTGGTGTTGCTGTTGTTCCAGCGAGTTGACGGCCTGTTGAATTTCACGTTGCGAATTTGAATCAAGTGATGTAATTTCTAGCACCTTGACGGCAGTTGTATGTTGAGGTTGCGTTTGAGCGTGAATTTGTTGAGCAGCAGCATGATGGTGATGATGTTGGTGGTGGTGTGGTTGCTGCTGGTGTTGTTGCGGTTGCTGTTGTTGCTGCTGCTGCTGATGGTGGTGATGATGATGCAATGGCGGTGGTTCTTCATGATTATGTTGCTGCACTTGCAGCTGATGGTGGGCTTTATGATCTTCACTTTTGACTATAGATATGGGCACAATTTCACCATTAGCTACAGTGGCTATGGTAGGAGTCATACCGGCATCGTTATGCAAATCAGTTTGCGAAGTCGAGTGAGCACTTTCAGCTTCCAATTGATGATCATCTTCGAATTCCATTGAATCATCATCTTCGAATGCCAGAGCAAGTGAACGTTTCGGAGGCTTGGCATCTGACCCGCTGCTGCTGCCTCCCAAGTTTGCTAGGGCACGTTTTATATTCTGGTCAGCAATGAAAGACAGTTTATCATAATACCACAATCGCGTCTCATAATTCTGTTTGGCATTTGTTTTACGATATTCACGTCGAAATGCAGAACGCAATGAATTGATTTTACGCACCACCATAGTACGGTCAGGATTCGGTTCGACCTCCTTTAATTTTTCCACCAGTTTGTCGTAGGCTTTATTGCGCACGGTATTGTTGCTGTAGTCAGGATGTTTTGGCTGCCATAAACATTCCTCCAACTGATACAGGTCGATAAACTCTCCCAGCCAATGGCGGGAATAACTTCTCAAATCATTTAATTGTGAAACATTGGCCATCATACAAATTTCGTTTGTTTGTTAATTATTCTCTGATACACACACACTTGCAAAAACAATTTACAATGCTTGTTCTTGCTATTGCTTTATAATTTTTTATTTTTTGTTTGTTCTATACGTCTATACCAGGGCAGCTTCACACTTCTTTAAATACAGCAAATATACAGACTGCAGAATTTTCTCCACTTCCTTTTCTAACAACTTTCTATGCACACTTTTTTATATAAATAAGCACTATGTTTAGTATTCTCAACAATTTAAACCCTTTTTTAAATTTATATTTAATTTTTTTGATTTATTATTTTGTTATTAGTTCGTCATCAACTCAAACACGTCGTGAACCATTTTGGATTTTTTGTAAGTGGTGATGCTTGTTCTTTTTCTTTTATATGTTCACACACAACCTCAAACATGTTATTGTTTGCTATACCTTACTTTGTCTAGTTAATTTGTCTGTCAGACATAATCGTATACTAGAACGAGAGAGCGAAGGAAAAGTGATATTAATAAACACAACATTGTAAAGCGCAACAGAATGACTCAAATATTTTTTGCATGCATTAAGAAATGTAGTTAAAGCGGCAGAAAGCCAGCGACGCGACGCATAAGCAAAACATTGTAAGGCGCAACAGAATGACTCAGATTTTTTTTGAATGCATCTATAAATGCAGTTAAAGCGACAGCAATCCAGCGACGTGACGCATATGGAAAATGCTCACAAAATAAAACATGTGTTTACATTTTTGGCTATTGTAGCTTATCAAGTTAGATTTTTTTGTTACGTTTTTAGTGCAAAATTTTAATAATATACTAGTTTAATAGTATAATACATATGTACTTTCTTTGCGTTTTCTATTTTGTACTGGTTAAATACATAGTTCTTAAGGCTCAGTTAGCCGACTGTAATGTAATGTAACTGCAATAGTAGGAAACAGCTGATCGATATTGTTACGTGAAAAATAATGAAAAGGGTTATACAGATGTAATGTAACGTAACCTACTTTTCATATAAAAATATCGATCAGCTGTTTCCTACGTTGCAGTTACATTCCATTACTGTCGGTTAATTGAGCCTTTAGTGTTAATACCTAACTCAAGGAGACACAACATTAATTGATCTACAATAATTTAACCCCATCCAGTACAATATTTATTACATTTTGCTTCTCTAAGCACATTTTTTGGTAAACAATTGCTGAAATGTTTTAATTATACACGATGTATTAACGAAATGTATAATATTTTTTATAAAACACACTGTAATATTAAAATAAACGAAGTTGTTCACTGCGCGGCTGCCTGATATATATAAAATATTATGATATTTACAAGAGTACGTTTTCCCCTACATAGATATTAATATTAATATAAATATATTTTTCTTCTCATTCTGCCGACGTTCTATTTCATATTATATCAGAGTTAATATCAGGTATAGACGCTGTGTTAAGCCCTTATTTGACATATTTCTATGGGAAATTTGTCAAATAAACCTGTAATGGTCCTAAAATATTTTTTAGGACTAATTGGAATTAGACCGTTAATAATTGTTGTTTTAGCACGTCTAAGCCAACAACAAATGGTTCGTTTTTAGCTCGTGTTCATTTTGACACGCGTTAAATAAAAATAAAATATTACGATAAAAGGTATTTAATTGTACTTTGAAGTAATGAAGCATTTTCTTGCTCCTGAAAAATTAAGAAGTGTAGTTAATTGACTTTTCGCTCAGGTAATATATAATCACCCTTATTTCAGTTGTCGACATCGTCACTTTAACACAGTACCATAAACTTGGGTCTTGTATACCCATTGTCGAAAACAACTGACTCCTGTTGGCAGGTTTATGCTATTTTGTACACCTTAGGGAACGGAAATAAATTGTCAGTAGCACAAAATTGTTCTCGAGAGCGAGCAAACAGGCCCCAATTTTTTGGTATTGTGTTAAAGTGACGTCGATGTCGACAACTGGAATAAGGGTGAATATATAAATGCATATACATACATACGTACATACGTACAGATTTTAAATTCCAATGCGTCTTATTTAAATTTACGATAAATAATGCATAATATACAAAATATTTCTGAATGTTAGCAATTTCAACAAGAAAATCCGTACAAATATTTGTTCAACAAAAGCTTTATTTTCGTTTTATGTTAAACATTAAAAAATAATTCAAAAGCTAAAATTTATATTGTATATACAAAAAAGTTAGGAAAAATACAATACAAATAAATAAATCTAACCGAATTGCAGCTTAAGACCTAAACTTTTATATGTATATACATATGTACATACATATGTATGTATATATTTATCTTACAGATTTGTTAAGTATATTGTGTGTTAAGAAAATTCGTGCGTTTATCATTCGTAATTTTAATCAGTGCCAAAATATTTTTGCCCAAAATGATTAGGAGCTACAGGATGCAGCTCCGAAGTTAAAATTTTTAAGCGAGGAAAGGCGCTAACAACGCATTTAGCTGCCATTGGTGTACAAAATAGGTTGGATAAAATTATGCTATTCTCTGGAACGCCGTGTTCTTTTAGCACATTAACGGCCTGGAAATATAAATTTATACATGTACTTACTACCTATGCATCGGTTTAATATTTACCTGTAATACCGTATTACCGGTTGACATTATAGGATACATTAGCAATATTTGCCTACGTGAGATATCGTCGGGAAAACGAGCATAAACCACACGTGCCACATGAGTATCAGAATCTGATTCAACCAAAATTTTTCCGATTCTTATTGAACGGCAGCAATCTCGCAGACCCTGCTCCATAGCTTCACCCGATCGTATAATTGACACGCCACAATTACCAGATTGATACTTCAACCCATCGTATATAGCCCCGGTAGGAGTTTCCACACTACAATCTGAATACGGTAATTGATTTAAAGACTCTTCTATGACTAGACGTATTAACCGATCCGCATAAAACTTAAAATCGCTGCGTGTGGTGTTTCTGCCAATGAAAAAAGAATTTGCATTAAAATTTTTGTTGTATTAAGTTATTCATTTATATACCTATGAGAAAATTAAGAATAAGTTACACTTTTTATTTATTTGATTTAATTTTATTGTATTTTTTAATATGTTTCCTTAAATAAAATTAAAGTTAAACTGAAATCATTAAGGAAAAATCAATCACATCATGGGTATATGAACATACATACATATGTACGTACATGCATGTACATATGTATGCACATATATAATATGCTGACGACGCGTCAAATCGAAAATTATTATTGCTTAAATAGTTTTTTTAAGTAGAAATTGTTTAGTCTCAGAATTTAAATACACAAGCGTTATCTACAAAGAAAGCCGGCTAGTATATTTTACCTTTGCAAATAAACAATAACCAAACATTTTCAAACAATTACTTACTTATCCCTTATTATAGTTAACAGCTCTTCGACTTGAGCATTACATTGCAGTAATTTAAAGTTGGGCCCATAATGCTCTAAGATTTCTTCAGGAGATGTAATAGCTGGTATTGGTATGTTTTCTTCGCCAGTGTCCTCATTTATTTCAGCACTTTCTGAATTTGAATGAGATGATGTGCAATTGTCTAGTGAAGCTGAGGCACACATGTTACAAAATTTTCTTTTTAATTGACTACAAAAATTATTTAATTTTAACGTTGGTGGAAAAATTTTTATTAGTACTACTATTTAGTTTATATTTTATTCAAACTAACTTAAATAATTTTTGTTTTGTTTTAAAATTAAGTACGTCCTTGTTGTGTTTAAATAATAAATTGTTAAAAGCGTGATGAGTTAAAAACTAAATCACTCATTCATTTCATACTTTCTTTTATTGGTGTTTCGCTGCGCTGCACTACCATGGAGATGCCATACGTTGCGAATGCTGGTGCAAAATGCATCAACAGGTAGGATTGGGAATGGCAATTATACAAAACCGGGGCAAATGACGGCATTAGTTTTCGAACAAAGTTTTATACAATTTGAATTGAATTGGTATGGGAATTTTGATAAATATGTAATGTCGTGTTTTCCCTAGTGAAAAAGTTAAGAAAAAACAGTAAAGCTTTAGAAAAAAACTTAAGGTGGGATATTGTTGAGGTCTAAGAACGTCTAGAATCTAGAATAATGCTGTCCGCCGAGAGATGTATTCGTATATATTAATTTTTTTAAGAATCCGATTGATATTCGAAACTCTGCTGGTACTTTGGGCAGCTATGGTCTAGATGCACTTCGCCTCTATTTAACCCACAACTCACAAAAATATTATTCATTACATACTCTATGTTTTTTACCTTATTTTCAAAACGTATGTATATTAATTAATTTGTCGAGCGAAAACTGTATATCGTCATCGAAAACAGACTTTTTTTACTAGGACCATATGAAACTAAATTTAGGCCTAATTCATTTTATTCATTCTTCTAAGGCAATGTGGCAACACATGGAATGGTATAATAACAACAAACTAACAAAAACAATTTTACAAATTTTCAAATTCAACCTGTTTAATCGATGTGAAGAAATCGTACTTTTACATCCAACCGGGACGAAGAGTTGCATATATTGGTACTTAGTACTAAATATTTTTTTCCCTTTTTTTGTGTAAAAAGTAGCAAGTAGGCACATTTGCAACCAATAAGGTGAAAAATTATGCAAAACTAAATTTTTCCAATAAATGCAGGTTTTTTAATATATTTACTTTAAATAATGAAATTCAATTAATTATTTTATAATTGTTTTATATTTGCACATGTATTTACAATATATATGCAAAATAATTATAGTATATTATTTTTCTTACAGTGTATGTGTGTTGGAAATCGATTCTAATCCGTTCCATTTTAGTAGATCGTGTGGCAGCACTAGAATTCATCATGGCGTCAGCATTTTTTCTATTCGATTCTAAAGTATAGCCAGTTTTCTTTTCTTACGAAATGAAATATGTCATTGGTTTGATATATTGTGTAATCATTACAGTATTGATATACATAACTTTCACAGAAAGTTTCACTTAGCCCTTACTCAAGGGCTAAGCAAGACCCAGACTCGTATTTGGTAAATGATGAACTCTTGCGCGTTACTAGCGCTGGAGACAGTACACTCAGGGTATATTAAGAAATGTTTTTTCGTACTTAACTTTATATAAATTTTCAATTCGTTTTTCTGCTTTTGTGGTGTTTAGGAATACCTACAACATTCAGTTACGTCTGGTTCGGGATCAGGATTGCCTTTACTTATACAGCGAACACTGGCCAAGCAAGTGACGTTGGTGGAATGTATTGGACGCGGAAAGTATGGTGAAGTGTGGCGTGGTCACTGGCATGGTGAAAATATTGCTGTGAAAATCTTCTTCAGTCGTGACGAAGAATCCTGGAAACGAGAAACTGAAATATACAGGTAGATAATTATTATTATTGGTAAAAATAATTGTTCACATTAAAACTTGAAATTAATTTCAGCACTGTGTTACTGCGTCATGAGAACATATTAGGCTTTATTGGTTCGGATATGACATCACGCAATTCATGTACCAAATTATGGCTTTTAACACATTACTATTCACATGGGTCTCTGTTCGATCATTTAAACCATATCCCTATCAATTGCAAATGGTTTAGTTCATTTGCACACAGAAATATTCGGTGCAGAGGTAAATGAAAAAAAAAATCAAAAATGAAATTTACAGGACATGTGTGTGATATACATAAATACTTTTCAGGGGAAACCTGCTATGGCTCATCGCGATTTGAAATCGAAAAATATTTTGGTTAAACCAAACGGTACATGCGTCATTGCCGATTTTGGCTTAGCCGTAATGCATTCAAATGTTACGGGAAAATTGGATCTATGCAATAATCCTTAAGTAGGTACAAAACGTTATATGGCTCCGGAGATTTTAGACGAAAGGTAAAATTGTTTTCTTTTTCTTACGAAATGAAATATGCCTTTGCTTTGATATATTGTGTAATCATTACAGTATTGATATACATAACTTTGAAGCACTACGACGTACTGATATCTATGCATTAGGCTTGGTGTTATGGGAAGTCTGCCGACGGACTATATCATGTGGCATTGCCGAGGAATACAAAGTGCCCTTTTAGGATGTGGTGCCATCTGATCCCAGTTTCGAGGATATGCGTAAGGTTGTGTGTGTTGACAATTACCGACCTTCCATACCAAACCGTTGGAGTTCAGATCCTGTAAGTATATTTGTTATTCATTATACTTTACGGCGGTGAATGTAATAATTTTTATTGCTATTAAATTTAGCTTTTAGCATCAATGGGTAAACTTATGAAAGAATGTTGGCACCAAAATGCAAATGTACGCTTGCCTGCATTGCGTATTAAAAAGACTATACACAAATTGGCTTCCGCAGATGAAAAGCTGCGCTTAGATTATGATGAAGTTTGTGTTTAGGTTAACTTAGTTTCTATATTTTAGTTTAAAGAAGTATAGAAAGCCTTATTTCATAATAACTCAACAGGCTAAGTTAATTTTTGTTAATTCAATTTTCAAACACCTTTGCTTATTATTCGACAACTACACATCGAAAGAAGTCGCTTTCGTATTTCAATATAAAAAAACATGCAAATTCGAACATTGTAGGAGAGATTCGAATTACAGAACTTTTATTATATATTAATACAGTAATATACCAAATAAGTTTTTCCACTATTATCCATAATTAGGATTAAACTGAACGTTCAAATACATATATATAGTTCGAATTGACGGACATGTCCCACATAAAAAATTCGTGTTTTTTTAAACTTTATTTACATCCTACGACTAGAATGCATATTTAATGCATATTTGGGTGTAATTATAATCCTATAACTTAAAAGTTTAACTCACTGTTTCTGTAAAAAAATAAAATTTTTCGGTTGGGAATTTGTATTAACAACAAAAAGAAAACTTCGAGTTTTTTATTGTTTCTTTAATATAAAATCCCAAACAAAAATATTTATTTTATTTAAATAACAAAAATTGAAAATCTTAAAAACCCCCGAATATATCTAGAGAAGACGTGATATCTTCTAAACGGCTGGACCGATTTTCTTAAAACATGACTAAGAACCCTCTCGATCAAGTCACCTTTCCAACAGAAAAAACTAAATCAAAATCGGTTTGGCCGTTTGGTCTTTACATGGGCTCGTACGGACACACCGATACACACTACAAACTTATAACATCCCATTTTTTGGTCGGGGTTAAAAAATAAGCATTCAGTACTTTTGATTATTTAGAAATACATTATTTAAGTTTTATATTTTATTAAGTAACTTAAGTTTAGGGTGTATAAATTATTTAATACAGAAAAAAATCAAAATACGTTGTTTAAAAGTATTTTTTATATAAATAGCATTAATTTAGGTATAAATAAATAAGTTATTATACACTTTCTCTTTATCATCTGTTGCACAGAATATAATACGAATAGAAGTTTAACAGCCGGCCTTAAATAATAACAAATTTGATAAAATAAATATTAAACTGTGCCTTTTTTTCAAAAGTAAACAAACACCCTTAAAACTTAAATTTATGCTTTAATCATGCTTCCATTACCGAATTTTTCTTTATTTGCATGTCAAACTGTTCCATCATGTGCCATTTTCAAATTTAATTTTATTTCAAATAGTTGAAAGCATGTTTACGCTTTAAATAAAAACATTTTAATCTATCCTAACTTCTCAATATTATTAAAAATAACATAAGTTTTTCTTAATATAAATTTAGTTGTCTTAAGTGCATGCCTGCACTGTACCTCAACTCGATAAGATATGCCGCGAACAGTTTGTAGCCATGCACTCTCTACCAATTTTAGAAAATTCTCAAATTCTTAAGGAAAAATATAGTTTCAATGAAAGGTACATAAGAAAGACTTTTAAAAAATATGTATGTATATAAATTAAAATGTTTAATATGAAATTTTTTTTTTCAGTGAATTGGGTCATAATGATTCCTCTGAAGACCTTTCAAAACGTCACTTAAATCGGGTTCTTCGCCAAATGCCTAAAAAGGGAGATTTTAATCTACGCAATGTCCTCAACTCCATATATTTCTCCAGTTGAACACATTTCATTTCGTTTACATTGGCTAACAAAAGTATTTTTATTCTCTCTTAGCAGCACACAAAAAAAATTTACAACTAAATTTTGGTAATAAGCTTCTTCTAATTTATATACCATACATTCTACCATACATAATAAAATATGTACATATTCATTGCCTAAGTAATTTTTTAAATTATTTTTAAATAAATTGAAATTAAAATCATTTATTGTACTTTGAGACCAGTTTTTTCGAAATTTAAAATTTTCTTTTAGGCACAAAGGGACAAATATAATAAATAATATTAATTAACTTTGTCATTTGGTGACTAATTTTGAAATTTTTTTCTTGCATATTGAAAAGATTAAGAGGATTTGGTTTTTGGAATAAGTCTGCAAAGTAAGTGCCTACCCCAAAAATCTACTCAAATCTTGGTACTTTTTTAATATGTGTGCTTTTAGGGGTTAAAAGGGGGTAAAAACTTAATTTTTGGTACCTTTTTTGCATTTGATATATTTTTTAAATTATTGAATGTAGCATTGACATTAAAGAGTTAAAAAGTACTTTTTAGAAAAAGGTGCCTTTTGAGAAAAGTAGTTTTTAGAAAAAGGTGCGTTTTGGGAAAATTACTTTTAAGAAAAAAGTACTTTCTGGAAAAAAATAATTTTTAGAAAAACGTGTTTTTTGGAAAAAAAATACTCTAGAAAAACGTGCTTTTTGGAAAAAGTACATTTTATAAAAACGTGCTTTTTGGAAAAAGTACTTTTTAGAAAAACGTGCTTTTTGGAAAAACATGCTGTTTGGAAAAGTACTTTTTAGAAAAAGGTACGTTTTGGAAAAAGTACTTTTTAGAAAAATGTTCTTTTTGGGAAAAGTACTTTTTAGAAAAATGTTCTTTTTGGGAAAAGTACTTTTTAGAAAAAGGTGCTTTTTGGAAAAAGTACTTTTTAGAAAAATGTTCTTTTTGGGAAAAGTACTTTTTAGAAAAATGTTCTTTTTGGGAAAAGTACTTTTTAGAAAAATGTTCTTTTTGGGAAAAGTACTTTTTAGAAAAATGTTCTTTTTGGGAAAAGTACTTTTTAGAAAAATGTTCTTTTTGGGAAAAGTACTTTTTAGAAAAAGTTGCTGTTTGGAAAAGTACTTTTTAGAAAAAGGTGCTTTTTGGAAAAAGTACTTTTTAGAAAAACGTGCTTTTTGGAAAAAATACTCTTTAGAAAAACCTGCTTTTTGGAAAAAATACTTTTTAGAAAAAGGTGCTTTTTGGAAAAAATACTCTTTAGAAAAACCTGCTTTTTGGAAAAAATACTTTTTAGAAAAAGGTGCTTTTTGGAAAAAGTACTTTTTAGAAAAACGTGCTTTTTGGAAAAACATGCTGTTTGGAAAAGTACTTTTTAGAAAAAGGTACGTTTTGGAAAAAGTACTTTTTAGAAAAATGTTCTTTTTGGGAAAAGTACTTTTTAGAAAAAGGTGCTTTTTGGAAAAAGTACTTTTTAGAAAAATGTTCTTTTTGGGAAAAGTACTTTTTAGAAAAATGTTCCTTTTGGGAAAAGTACTTTTTAGAAAAATGTTCTTTTTGGGAAAAGTACTTTTTAGAAAAATGTTCTTTTTGGGAAAAGTGCTTTTTAGAAAAATGTTCTTTTTGGGAAAAGTACTTTTTAGAAAAATGTTCTTTTTGGGAAAAGTACTTTTTAGAAAAATGTTCTTTTTGGGAAAAGTACTTTTTAGAAAAAGGTGCTTTTTGGAAAAAGTACTTTTTAGAAAAACGTGTTTTTTGGAAAAAAAATACTCTAGAAAAACGTGCTTTTTGGAAAAAGTACATTTTATAAAAACGTGCTTTTTGGAAGAAGTACTATTTAGAAAAACGTGCTTTTTGGAAAAAATACTCTAGAAAAACGTGCTTTTTGGAAAAAATACTCTTTAGAAAAACCTGCTTTTTGGAAAAAGTACTATTTAGAAAAACGTGCTTTTTGGAAAAAGTACTTCTTAGAAAAACACGCTGTTTGGAAAAACATGCTGTTTGGAAAAGTACTTTTTAGAAAAAGGTACGTTTTGGAAAAAGTACTTTTTAGAAAAATGTTCTTTTTGGGAAAAGTACTTTTTAGAAAAAGGTGCTTTTTGGAAAAAGTACTTTTTAGAAAAACGTGTTTTTTGGAAAAAAAATACTCTAGAAAAACGTGCTTTTTGGAAAAAGTACTTTTTAGAAAAAGGTACGTTTTGGAAAAAGTACTTTTTAGAAAAACGTGCTTTTTGGAAAAGTACTTTTTGGAAAAATGTTCTTTTTGGGAAAAGTACTTTTTAGAAAAATGTTCTTTTTGGGAAAAGTACTTTTTAGAAAAATGTTCTTTTTGGGAAAAGTACTTTTTAGAAAAATGTTCTTTTTGGGAAAAGTACTTTTTAGAAAAATGTTCTTTTTGGGAAAAGTACTTTTTAGAAAAAGGTGCTTTTTGGAAAAAGTACTTTTTAGAAAAACGTGTTTTTTGGAAAAAAAATACTCTAGAAAAACGTGCTTTTTGGAAAAAGTACATTTTATAAAAACGTGCTTTTTGGAAGAAGTACTATTTAGAAAAACGTGCTTTTTGGAAAAAATACTCTAGAAAAACGTGCTTTTTGGAAAAAATACTCTTTAGAAAAACCTGCTTTTTGGAAAAAGTACTATTTAGAAAAACGTGCTTTTTGGAAAAAGTACTTCTTAGAAAAACACGCTGTTTGGAAAAGTACTTTTTAGAAAAAAGTACATTTTGGAAAAAGTACTTTTTAGAAAAACGTGCTTTTTGGAAAAAATACTCTAGAAAAACGTGCTTTTTGGAAAAAGTACATTTTAGAAAAACGTGCTTATTGGAAAAAGTCCTTTTTAGAAAAAGGTACTTTTTGGGAAAAGGTACTTTTTAGAAAAAAAAATTACTTTTTCGAAAAAGCTACTTTTTAGAAAAAGGTACTTTTTGGGAAAAGTATTTTTTAGAAAAAGTATTTTTTAGTAAAAAGTTCTTTTGGAAAAAGTATTTTTTAGAAAAAGATAGGGGGAATCAAAGTGCCCACCTTCAAGAAGTAAATGTGGGATTTCAATTAAAAAAAAGTACTTTTAAAAAAAAAAGTGGTTTTTTGGAAAAAATACTTTGGTGTTCTTGTAGGTTTCCACACTACCGTTGAGGTACTACATTCAGTGCGTTGCCATTTATTTTGAATGGTTGGCTCCCCAGTAGGCCTACACCATTTTAAATTCATACAAATGTACAGTAAAAAGAAATTTATGGCTCTGCTATTTTATTTTGTTGTATTTCATGCATAATACAACAATTTTTCTGGCTTGTTTGTGTGTGCATATGATAAATTTTCAATTGTATTTCATGCATAATACAATTTTACTAATTTTTGTATTGTATTTCGTACCTTTAGTGCCATGTTTCTTATTGTATTTCATGCATAATACAAATATTTTTCAAAGGTGTATGCATATGTACATTTTTAAGATACATTTTTAATTGTATTTCATGCATAATACAAATAAATATGTATCTTTGAAAGCCATTTTATTTATTTTTCATTTATTTCTTAAATATTTTCTCATTTTCTTTCTTTTTTTTCGTATTATTTTATTGTTAATAAAAAATTCTTATTTATTTTGTTCTGAAATACAATTGCAATATATGTAGCTAAAATGCAGCTTATCGTAAAATTTTATTCGTACATATTTTACATATGTTAAAACAATTAATGTATATTTCTTTAACACATCGTTCGCACACTCTATACTCACAGGAGCTACATTTACTTTTTGAAATTTTGGTGTTTCCACAATGGCAGCAAAATTGAGAATAAATATCTGAGTTTCGAACTAAAATCGATTTAATAGTATTTCTAAATATGTCGGGAGAGGGTAAATCAACTAAAGATTTGCCATTTAAGTAGTTTATAGAGAACATTATGACAAATACACCACAGCTTACACTATCATTTTGTTGGGTTCTGTTTTTTATATTTAAAAGCTTCCATGTTCTGTATTTAGGATCATATGAACAAAAATCTTTATAATGGTCTTCTCCACAGGAAGTACTCATGGAATCAATAAACACAAATTCTTTTGAAGTAAAACTCAAAATACAAACTGTAAAATGTTTGCTTCGTAAAATTGGTATAACTATAAATTTTGGATTATATACTAGCAGTTTATTTACTTTTTCAAAATTAATTTTATTAATTTGACATGGAAGGTTGATGACATTTTTGAAACCCTCTTTTATAAAAGATAGCATTGCACAATCTAACACAAAGTTAGTCAATTGATTTCCTTTTGCTAACGACTTCCAGTCTTCAATGTCTAATACATTCCAAAATCCCAGATCTGATAATTTTGATTTTGGGTACATTTCTTTAAATAAATCATTATATGTAAAGAGGGTGTATTTTATAGAACATTCTGGTATTGTGGAGTTCATTTCCATAATAATAAAATAAAATAGATTCATATCGAATATAAATTATTTGCTGGGTTTTATATGAGTTTCAAAGCCTACCAAACTTATTTTGTCTTTGTGATTTTCAAAAATATTATTATTCTATGAATTCGCATATAGTTTTTGAAAGTCTGTGCATAAAGTAAGAGGTTTGTGACTGTTCAAAATTTGTGGTTGAAGTCTACTGATGATTTGGTTTAAGCGCCAATGAAATACGTATATAGACCAAGCTAAACCACAAGCAAATAAATTTAAAATTATAATTATTTTTTAATAAAACTGTTTTTCCGCTCTTATAGTGCCTCCTAGGGGCGTAAAATTTAGGATCGACCCACAGTAATTTTTTATTTTCAACATTTCCTCTGAACATACATATGCCCTATCTCGACTCCTTAAGGGGGCTCCCATATAAAGGGGAAATTTGCATGAAATTTACTCGCAGGGCTCTAACTTCCCCTAGGGTGTACCTATTGAAGTCAAATGTATGACTAACTTCCAATATTTTTTCAATACAAAGATTTTCTTCAAACATACTTATCGTCTATCTTCAACCATTAAGGTGGTCCCCATACAAAAAACTAGTTTTTTGAATAATTTTTTTTAATAAATCTTTTTTTTCGCTCTTATAGTGCCTCCTAGGGGCGTAAAATTTAGGATCGACCCACAGTAATTTTTTATTTTCAACATTTCCTCTGAACATACATATGCCCTATCTCGACTCCTTAAGGGGGCTCCCATATAAAGGGGAAATTTGTAACTTCCCCTTGGGTGTACCTATTGAAGTCAAATTTATGACCAACCTCCCATTCTATGCAATGATGAATACACAAAAGTTTCCATCACATTTTTCCCTTAATACCGTGATAGAAACTTTGTTCTACATAATAATGAATATATCCTGCATGACTTCCGATCAAATGATCAACTGACCGGTCAATTGACTGGTAATATTCTTGTATGGTTGATTTCAAATTCCCTATCCAGCTTTTCTTATAATTTACAATATATACCATAACGAATCAACTTGCTTTTAAATTGCTTTCAATTTAACAGCTATCAATTATATGAATTCCTGCAAGAATTATGTAAAGAAATTGTCAGTAATAAAATTAAAATAAATAATAAATTAAAAATTCTTATTGTAAAATTTTTGCAAGAGTTTTCGAATAATATCAGCTTTATATTCTCACTTATCTCTTTGGAATTTTTTATAAAGAAATTTACTTTCATTTTGAAAAATTTATAAAAATTTATTTCGGGTGTATAAATACAACACTTAAAAAATTTACATTCCGTTTCAAGGTACCGTTAATTCATTGCCACGGTTCCCTAGTGCCATAACGTGTTGCCATATGTTGAACAAAACGAATGAAAAAAGAATTTCACCATACACTGAAAATGTATTTCAGTTTGATATACAAATAATTTAGACAAATATAATTATAATCATACTAATAATAATAATAATAATAATAATAATAATAATAATAATAATAATAATAATAATAATAATAATAAAAATAATAATAATAATAATAATAATAATAATTATAATAATAATAATGATATGCAAATTTTGATATTGGCCTAGTATGAAATTTCACCTAAGTGTGGTATACCCTCTAAACGGCTAAAATGCCAGAAATGACATCCCTATAGCCGTTTAGAGGGCTCTTTCACCTATTCAAAACTGGTCTTCTTTTTTTCACACCACGAAATTTACAGATTTTATTCATTAAGCGTACTTTTGATATTGGCCTAGTATGAAATTTCACCTAAGTGTGGTATACCCTCTAAACGGCTAAAATGCCAGAAATGACATCCCTATAGCCGTTTAGAGGGCTCTTTCACCTATTCAAAACTGGTCTTCTTTTTTTCACACCACGAAATTTACAGATTTTATTCATTAAGCGTACTTTTGATATTGGCCTAGTATGAAATTTCACCTAAGTGTGGTATACCCTCTAAACGGCTAAAATGCCAGAAATGACATCCCTATAGCCGTTTAGAGGGCTCTTTCACCTATTCAAAACTGGTCTTCTTTTTTTCACACCACGAAATTTACAGATTTTATTCATTAAGCGTACTTTTGATATTGGCCTAGTATGAAATTTCACCTAAGTGTGGTATACCCTCTAAACGGCTAAAATGCCAGAAATGACATCCCTATAGCCGTTTAGAGGGCTCTTTCACCTATTCAAAACTGGTCTTCTTTTTTTCACACCACGAAATTTACAGATTTTATTCATTAAGCGTACTTTTGATATTGGCCTAGTATGAAATTTCACCTAAGTGTGGTATACCCTCTAAACGGCTAAAATGCCAGAAATGACATCCCTATAGCCGTTTAGAGGGCTCTTTCACCTATTCAAAACTGGTCTTCTTTTTTTCACACCACGAAATTTACAGATTTTATTCATTAAGCGTACTTTTGATATTGGCCTAGTATGAAATTTCACCTAAGTGTGGTATACCCTCTAAACGGCTAAAATGCCAGAAATGACATCCCTATAGCCGTTTAGAGGGCTCTTTCACCTATTCAAAACTGGTCTTCTTTTTTTCACACCACGAAATTTACAGATTTTATTCATTAAGCGTACTTTTGATATTGGCCTAGTATGAAATTTCACCTAAGTGTGGTATACCCTCTAAACGGCTAAAATGCCAGAAATGACATCCCTATAGCCGTTTAGAGGGCTCTTTCACCTATTCAAAACTGGTCTTCTTTTTTTCACACCACGAAATTTACAGATTTTATTCATTAAGCGTACTTTTGATATTGGCCTAGTATGAAATTTCACCTAAGTGTGGTATACCCTCTAAACGGCTAAAATGCCAGAAATGACATCCCTATAGCCGTTTAGAGGGCTCTTTCACCTATTCAAAACTGGTCTTCTTTTTTTCACACCACGAAATTTACAGATTTTATTCATTAAGCGTACTTTTGATATTGGCCTAGTATGAAATTTCACCTAAGTGTGGTATACCCTCTAAACGGCTAAAATGCCAGAAATGACATCCCTATAGCCGTTTAGAGGGCTCTTTCACCTATTCAAAACTGGTCTTCTTTTTTTCACACCACGAAATTTACAGATTTTATTCATTAAGCGTACTTTTGATATTGGCCTAGTATGAAATTTCACCTAAGTGTGGTATACCCTCTAAACGGCTAAAATGCCAGAAATGACATCCCTATAGCCGTTTAGAGGGCTCTTTCACCTATTCAAAACTGGTCTTCTTTTTTTCACACCACGAAATTTACAGATTTTATTCATTAAGCGTACTTTTGATATTGGCCTAGTATGAAATTTCACCTAAGTGTGGTATACCCTCTAAACGGCTAAAATGCCAGAAATGACATCCCTATAGCCGTTTAGAGGGCTCTTTCACCTATTCAAAACTGGTCTTCTTTTTTTCACACCACGAAATTTACAGATTTTATTCATTAAGCGTACTTTTGATATTGGCCTAGTATGAAATTTCACCTAAGTGTGGTATACCCTCTAAACGGCTAAAATGCCAGAAATGACATCCCTATAGCCGTTTAGAGGGCTCTTTCACCTATTCAAAACTGGTCTTCTTTTTTTCACACCACGAAATTTACAGATTTTATTCATTAAGCGTACTTTTGATATTGGCCTAGTATGAAATTTCACCTAAGTGTGGTATACCCTCTAAACGGCTAAAATGCCAGAAATGACATCCCTATAGCCGTTTAGAGGGCTCTTTCACCTATTCAAAACTGGTCTTCTTTTTTTCACACCACGAAATTTACAGATTTTATTCATTAAGCGTACTTTTGATATTGGCCTAGTATGAAATTTCACCTAAGTGTGGTATACCCTCTAAACGGCTAAAATGCCAGAAATGACATCCCTATAGCCGTTTAGAGGGCTCTTTCACCTATTCAAAACTGGTCTTCTTTTTTTCACACCACGAAATTTACAGATTTTATTCATTAAGCGTACTTTTGATATTGGCCTAGTATGAAATTTCACCTAAGTGTGGTATACCCTCTAAACGGCTAAAATGCCAGAAATGACATCCCTATAGCCGTTTAGAGGGCTCTTTCACCTATTCAAAACTGGTCTTCTTTTTTTCACACCACGAAATTTACAGATTTTATTCATTAAGCGTACTTTTGATATTGGCCTAGTATGAAATTTCACCTAAGTGTGGTATACCCTCTAAACGGCTAAAATGCCAGAAATGACATCCCTATAGCCGTTTAGAGGGCTCTTTCACCTATTCAAAACTGGTCTTCTTTTTTTCACACCACGAAATTTACAGATTTTATTCATTAAGCGTACTTTTGATATTGGCCTAGTATGAAATTTCACCTAAGTGTGGTATACCCTCTAAACGGCTAAAATGCCAGAAATGACATCCCTATAGCCGTTTAGAGGGCTCTTTCACCTATTCAAAACTGGTCTTCTTTTTTTCACACCACGAAATTTACAGATTTTATTCATTAAGCGTACTTTTGATATTGGCCTAGTATGAAATTTCACCTAAGTGTGGTATACCCTCTAAACGGCTAAAATGCCAGAAATGACATCCCTATAGCCGTTTAGAGGGCTCTTTCACCTATTCAAAACTGGTCTTCTTTTTTTCACACCACGAAATTTACAGATTTTATTCATTAAGCGTACTTTTGATATTGGCCTAGTATGAAATTTCACCTAAGTGTGGTATACCCTCTAAACGGCTAAAATGCCAGAAATGACATCCCTATAGCCGTTTAGAGGGCTCTTTCACCTATTCAAAACTGGTCTTCTTTTTTTCACACCACGAAATTTACAGATTTTATTCATTAAGCGTACTTTTGATATTGGCCTAGTATGAAATTTCACCTAAGTGTGGTATACCCTCTAAACGGCTAAAATGCCAGAAATGACATCCCTATAGCCGTTTAGAGGGCTCTTTCACCTATTCAAAACTGGTCTTCTTTTTTTCACACCACGAAATTTACAGATTTTATTCATTAAGCGTACTTTTGATATTGGCCTAGTATGAAATTTCACCTAAGTGTGGTATACCCTCTAAACGGCTAAAATGCCAGAAATGACATCCCTATAGCCGTTTAGAGGGCTCTTTCACCTATTCAAAACTGGTCTTCTTTTTTTCACACCACGAAATTTACAGATTTTATTCATTAAGCGTACTTTTGATATTGGCCTAGTATGAAATTTCACCTAAGTGTGGTATACCCTCTAAACGGCTAAAATGCCAGAAATGACATCCCTATAGCCGTTTAGAGGGCTCTTTCACCTATTCAAAACTGGTCTTCTTTTTTTCACACCACGAAATTTACAGATTTTATTCATTAAGCGTACTTTTGATATTGGCCTAGTATGAAATTTCACCTAAGTGTGGTATACCCTCTAAACGGCTAAAATGCCAGAAATGACATCCCTATAGCCGTTTAGAGGGCTCTTTCACCTATTCAAAACTGGTCTTCTTTTTTTCACACCACGAAATTTACAGATTTTATTCATTAAGCGTACTTTTGATATTGGCCTAGTATGAAATTTCACCTAAGTGTGGTATACCCTCTAAACGGCTAAAATGCCAGAAATGACATCCCTATAGCCGTTTAGAGGGCTCTTTCACCTATTCAAAACTGGTCTTCTTTTTTTCACACCACGAAATTTACAGATTTTATTCATTAAGCGTACTTTTGATATTGGCCTAGTATGAAATTTCACCTAAGTGTGGTATACCCTCTAAACGGCTAAAATGCCAGAAATGACATCCCTATAGCCGTTTAGAGGGCTCTTTCACCTATTCAAAACTGGTCTTCTTTTTTTCACACCACGAAATTTACAGATTTTATTCATTAAGCGTACTTTTGATATTGGCCTAGTATGAAATTTCACCTAAGTGTGGTATACCCTCTAAACGGCTAAAATGCCAGAAATGACATCCCTATAGCCGTTTAGAGGGCTCTTTCACCTATTCAAAACTGGTCTTCTTTTTTTCACACCACGAAATTTACAGATTTTATTCATTAAGCGTACTTTTGATATTGGCCTAGTATGAAATTTCACCTAAGTGTGGTATACCCTCTAAACGGCTAAAATGCCAGAAATGACATCCCTATAGCCGTTTAGAGGGCTCTTTCACCTATTCAAAACTGGTCTTCTTTTTTTCACACCACGAAATTTACAGATTTTATTCATTAAGCGTACTTTTGATATTGGCCTAGTATGAAATTTCACCTAAGTGTGGTATACCCTCTAAACGGCTAAAATGCCAGAAATGACATCCCTATAGCCGTTTAGAGGGCTCTTTCACCTATTCAAAACTGGTCTTCTTTTTTTCACACCACGAAATTTACAGATTTTATTCATTAAGCGTACTTTTGATATTGGCCTAGTATGAAATTTCACCTAAGTGTGGTATACCCTCTAAACGGCTAAAATGCCAGAAATGACATCCCTATAGCCGTTTAGAGGGCTCTTTCACCTATTCAAAACTGGTCTTCTTTTTTTCACACCACGAAATTTACAGATTTTATTCATTAAGCGTACTTTTGATATTGGCCTAGTATGAAATTTCACCTAAGTGTGGTATACCCTCTAAACGGCTAAAATGCCAGAAATGACATCCCTATAGCCGTTTAGAGGGCTCTTTCACCTATTCAAAACTGGTCTTCTTTTTTTCACACCACGAAATTTACAGATTTTATTCATTAAGCGTACTTTTGATATTGGCCTAGTATGAAATTTCACCTAAGTGTGGTATACCCTCTAAACGGCTAAAATGCCAGAAATGACATCCCTATAGCCGTTTAGAGGGCTCTTTCACCTATTCAAAACTGGTCTTCTTTTTTTCACACCACGAAATTTACAGATTTTATTCATTAAGCGTACTTTTGATATTGGCCTAGTATGAAATTTCACCTAAGTGTGGTATACCCTCTAAACGGCTAAAATGCCAGAAATGACATCCCTATAGCCGTTTAGAGGGCTCTTTCACCTATTCAAAACTGGTCTTCTTTTTTTCACACCACGAAATTTACAGATTTTATTCATTAAGCGTACTTTTGATATTGGCCTAGTATGAAATTTCACCTAAGTGTGGTATACCCTCTAAACGGCTAAAATGCCAGAAATGACATTCCTATAGCCGTTTAGAGGGCTCTTTCACCTATTCAAAACTGGTCTTCTTTTTTTCACACCACGAAATTTACAGATTTGATTTAATATTTTAATTTTTATAATAAAAATATTTGTCTTTAATTGTGCACATAATTGTTTGACATATATGATAGTTACTAGTTTTCACCGCAGTATAAATGCAACACTGTATGAAAAAATTGTGTGGAATGGAACAGAATTTCTCTTTTCCACCACAAATTATTTCAGCAGGGTTGAAATAAATTGGAATTTGCTACATTTTTTGCGAAATTCGATACTTATTTTCCTACTACTTTTTTTTTTCAACTGTTAAAAAAAGGAGGATAAAATCGGTTTTTTACGGTACGATTTCTTCACTTGCGTACCTGTTTATCTATTTTCTTAATTATTTGCCACATAATTAAAATATCGATTTAGTAACTCTGGCAGCATAATATTTTTGCTTTTTGTTTTGAAGTAAAAGACACCAACACACGTACTGGGATCTTATAGGAAAATTACGCGACTATATTTTCATTACGATTTGGCAAATTAAACGGTTGAGTTGCTTGGTGTTGTGATATTAAAAACTATTTACTACTTTAGAAATAAAAGCTTATTAATAATACTTTGAATAAGTTTATAAATATACATTCAATTAATAATTGCTTGTGTAATAAATACGAAATGAGAAACTAAGCAATGCTTAATAAATAAATAAAATAGAAGACGAAAAACAGGGTGTCTGGCATATTTTTGCGTTTTTTAATGTAATATAAAGTGTATAAACTACATTCAATGGTTTTGTAAGAAATTTAAAGTGATTTAGTAAATTTTATAACTGTTGATCTGTGGGGCACAAAGTCCATTGTATTCATATATAAATTAAATTCTTTTGCATAGGGTAAGTGCATGTAAGTACATACCCATGTCTCTTAATATATTTGTGTTTAAATTATATAATATTCATTACCATACTTTACATAAATTATTGTAAAAACAAAGGACAATAACGTCAGAATATTAGCATGCATACATATGTTTTTGGGGGCAAATCCGTTTTATACATACATATCTTCTGGTTATCTTCTTTCAAATTAAGTTAATGTTTTTGTTCTTGTTACCAAAAAAAAGGAAAAAAAGGTGACGACTTTAGACGACAAAGAAAAACAAGTAGAAATGAGTGAAAGAAATGAAGAAATAGAAATATGTTTGTACATACATTAGTACACACATATGCATATCTATAGATAACTGTGTATGTATGGATGTATGTATATAAATACTGCTGGTTCTATTTACAACTACACAAATTATTATAATCCACAAAAACTAGATAATATTAAATAAATAAAAATGTGGAAAAACACGTGAAAAAATTTTTGTTTTTGTAGTGCACTCTTAATTATCAAAATTGCAGCGGCTGGATGCCTCCATAGGAAGTAAATACATCCATATAGCATTTACAATGCATGCAAATACATACATACATACATATATATGTAGATACCTATATATTTAATACAGATTGGGTGGTTTAATAATAAAATATAAGTACCTATATACATGTGTGTTCAAAATTATAGCATTATAATATATACATACCTATCTACTAGTGATGCACGATTATTCGTATTCGAATTGCCGAATATTCGGCCATTTTCAGGCGAATACGAATGTATTCGTAATCGTTAAATTCTGGCCGATACGAATACGAATACGAATACGAATATTTTTCCAAAGATATTAAATAAATAAATGCATAAATCCTAAACGAAATTTAAATAAATGACTAAAAATTTTAGTTTGTACAAATACATTAATTTTTTATAGAAATTTGTGCTTTGTATAATTTTCAAATATTATTCAATGACGATCGTTAAAATTTTGGGTACTTTTTATTAACTTTAAAGTACGCCAACAAGTGTGTGATGTCCTTTTTCATAACAATTTTTTTATATTTCATATTGCATATAACATTCGTACTCGTATTCGCGAATATCTTTTCAAATATTCGTATTCGTATTCGCGAATATCTTTTGAATTATTCGTATTCGTATTCGCGAATATCAAAAATTGACATTCGTTACATCACTACTATCTACATTAGAGTGTCCGTTAATTTTATGGAGACTTTGTTTTTTGATTTCATATACTCTCACCCCCCCCCCCCCCCCCCCCCACCAATCAAAACATCAGTGCAGTTTTATGTAAAAAAATTGCGTTTAGCGGGTGCGTTCGGCCCTCAAAGTTGGCCGTCAAGCCCATTTTTCAATGTAATTTTTTTCATATGACTATCTTTTAAAAAAATCATTTTACAAGAATATTTCATATGGAAATATTTTAGCTCTTCAAGTCAACAACATTAGTCTCAAAGAAAGTTTTTTGCTAAAATTAGTATTTTAGAAAATAATGAGGAAAATAACCAACAAAATACCACCAATTTTATGTAAGAAAATTATATTTGTATAGAAATTTTTTATTTTAAGCATGTAAAATAAGAGCTTATATATATTAAATTATTTCATACATACATATACAGCATATATTCGTATAGTCAAAATAAATCTAAAAAAATAAAAAAAAAAAATACATTAAATATATAGCGTTGAGGGCAAACTTTGACGTCCGGACGCAGCCCCTAAAACACCAGATATCGGTATGAATTTTTTTTGTATCTTTTTTTCATAAGACTGAACCGATTGGGGGGGTGAGAGTAGAAGAAATCAAAAAAAGTTAAATAACGGCCACTCTAATCTACATACATATAGCGTTCCTCAAAGAACAGCCAAATCCTTCCCTCCTTTGATAAAACCACATCGAGAGGGTCGATCTTTTTGTCGACAACTTTTAACTTCTTTATGATTTATTATAAATAAATTTTGTGGAAAATTTAGGCATGTGTATTTTGTTGTACTTATGTATGTATGTATGTATATAAAAAAAGCTTATAAATTAAACGCACTCTACAGTTGTAAACAATCATTCTACTAAACATGTTGCGAATGTGGTAATTTTATAGCATACAATATTAACCGATCATTTCACATCTGATTCATGGAACTTGGTTTTATTTTATAAATCCATTAAGCTGTAAGCCAATTGTTTTATATATTTTATGTATATATGTATTTTATTTGAATTTTTTATTTTATTAAAAAAGATAATTTTTTAACAACAAGGCCCATTGTGCAAAACAGGCGCAGTTGCTCCTATTTGATTTTATTAGGGAAGCCACATCAATATAAATCGCAGTATTTTATTTGTTTACATGCATACAGTCATACATACATACGTACACACATATTTGTATGTACATACATATCGTCACCTTAAATGCAAACGGACGTAACTACTACTTTTTTTTTACAGGAGAAACAAAAAACGTTTCAAAATCAATAATAATAAAGTGTTATTGAAAATGTTCTTAGAAATTTTCTTTCAATATGGATACTTATGTGTTTTTATTTATTTCCTTTTTATATATATGTATTTAAGCTTTTATGTATGTTAGTTACGTTCCTTGCAATAAAAAATAGATGCCTTCGTAATTACGTCCGTTTGAATTTCTTTAATAAAGTCATCATTTTTGATCGCAGAGGTCTAAATATTTGCGTGAACATGTAGTTTGATAAAATTAACCATATTCAATTAAAAAATGTTTTTCGAATTTTTGTGTAGTTATGTTCGTTTGCATTTAAGGTGACGATATGTACTTATTCAATAAACAATATAATTAATAAGAAAGTGTAACCTAATAAATGTTCATTTATTACTGTACTAACAATAGAATTACTCTAACAAATGATATTAATTGTGTGACCAGCAAGAGCGCTACATTCGGTCTTGCAGAATACCACCTTAAAGATTGTTGTCAAATAATTTGTTTTAAACCTTGAGTAAGAAAAAAATATTCCTTGAATTAAAAATATATAGTATGTATGTAGTTCGAATTAATCATAAATATTAGGGAAGTAACGAATACTAGTTTAGCGAATGCGAAAACGAATAATGCATTTGAATTTTAGCGAAAGCGAATGCAAATACTTATAATACGGTAAAAAATCACAAGAAACTAAATTTGTTTTAGAACATGATGTACTGGGTATAGCATTTCCTTTAAATTGAGTCTTTAATTGAAAAAATATTTATTAATTTATTAAATTCTTAAAACAGAAAAATACATAAATGAAATTATATTCATTATATATATGTATAATGAATTATATATTAAAATCCTGCACAAGACCATTTATAAGACATTTCAAGACATGAGAGATTTTTCAAATGTTTTACTACAGCGAAATATTCTAAAAAAAACGCTAAACAACACTGTTGGCAAGACATTTGTTTCAGTTGTTTGTCCTGCCAACAGTGTTGTTTATCGTTTGTTTTAGAATTATCGCTTTAGTAAAGCATTTAAAAAATCTCTCATGTCTTGAAACGTCTCATAAATGGTCTTGTGCAGGACACTATTATATATTAAGTAAAGATAATAAAGAATAAATTTACAAAATGTAGGCAATTAACCCACTCGTAGTTTGGCCCTCAATCCTGGTACTCTGTTCAACATTTCATATAAAATGCTGCCGAAATACATGTTAAGAAAATTCAGGAAAAAATTTTGGAGAAGCAGTACTATGTTCATCTTGTATATGTGTATCTATATCTTAAAAAATTTTAAGTTTTCATGCGAAATAATTTGCGTGGCATTTGTTTCGCATAGAACTTACAACAATTTTTTACCTTTAGCCGTTCTCAACGAAATCGTCAAATACAAATTCCAAGGCTAACTTCAATTTTGGAACGATCATTTCATACTAGAGTTGCAAGAATTTTTAATAATCTGCCTGACAACCTTAAATCTTTTGTTTCTTCACATCAAACTTATAAAAGTAAAATTCTATTATATCTTGAACATAATAACTTATAGTTGGAAATTGATATGGATATGAAATTCGTACATATATACATATATATATACCCAGTGAAAAAAAATGGAAGTCATTCTAGCGGAAGTACATTTTCATTGCTTCCAAAAAATCGATATTTTTAATTTGCGGAGAGTGAGCAAAAAACCATGTAGAAGCTTATTTTAGTCACACAAAATCTTGTAACTCCTCCATAGTGTTAGAAAATACTCACCATTATTTAAAAAAAATTAATTTTTTTAAAGAAATTTATGAATTATTTTTAGTCTAAAATTTAAATGTTATTTGCTTAAATTTACATGAAAACACTGTTTCGGGCTTAAATTCGTATAAAAAGAAACGAATTGTTAAGAAAGGCAACTATTTACCCTTTTTCCTAGATGAAAATATTACCATAGAACACAAAAAAGGGAATTTTTCTTAATATCGCTTCCAATTCAGTGACCAGGCGTCGAAAAAGAGAACTTCTTGCAATGACAACCCTATGTAAAAATCATTAGATCGGATCGAAATTTGCACTACTTCCGCATCGTAAACTCTACATTTTCATGATTTTTTTGAAGTCTCTTTTTTTGCTGGGTACTTATGTCTTATACTCTGTTACTATACAAACGCAACTGTTAATTAATTTGCTTTCCTACAATACAATATTGGTCCTAAACTCTCTCTTCTACTTTAATATTCATTTGATATTTTGATAAATATTCTTTACATATGTATGTTACATTTATTATAATAGTCTTCATTAGTTTTTAAGATTTTCACCGAATATATTATTATAAAGTTTTGTTATATGTAGTATTATATTATGTAGATAATTTGTTAACTATTTATGGCCCATTGGGCTCAGTTACTTAAAGTTGAATAATAAACTGAAATTGAAATTGAAGAATTGAATCAAGAGCTAGTTAAAATTGTTTGTATTTCAAATTTTCTGTACGAAATACTGAATGGTGCCCAAAATATTTAAAAGTTTGAACAGACTAGTCTTAAGTTTTTTAAAAAATTGATAAATATTTCCAAACACAGCTGGATTTAGGTTTCATTCTGATACTTTGACAGTTGTGCAGGAGAGGCTATGGTGGCGCATCACTACATCATTAGTAATCCTAATTTAGAGGCCCTATGCTTTTGACATTTTTTTTAAATCAATTATAAAAATTCGAAATTTGGGTGTGAAAATAATTCACTTCACAAAAGTAGTTAAAGAATTGCTTTTTATTCAGTGAGTAAAACCACTTGTGTATAGTTTGAAAAGAAAAGATGGTTAAATAATATAATTTTTTGTTACTTTATTTCATTATTTTAAGGAATACAAATTTTTTGATTTGAAAACCCTTAAATGTAATAAAAAAAACTCTTGAACCAAAAAATTAATGAATTTGTTGGAAACAAAGTTGTCATTTAAAATTCCATTTGATATGTGGATAAAAAATAACGTCTTTTAGTATCTAAAAATATGCACTAGATAAATTCGAAGTAATTTGGAAGTGGTTCGTAAGGAAGTACTCCTCTTATTTTTGCTGGTCAAATATTAATTTGTTTTAAGTTTATTTAAAGCTGGAAAAATTTAACATGATCTTAAAGAGTTTTGACATGAAACTTCTCATTAAAAATCACCCTAGGACTTAGTAGTGGGTTAATTTTGTCAAATTGTATAGAGGAACTCCTTAACACCTAATTCAATTTCGTCACTTATGCTAACTTCATGCCAGTTTTTGCTTATACATATGGCCGTTAGACATTTAAGATTGATCTAAATAAAATTTCCATTGCTTTTCAAGTTGTCTGAGGTCTCTATTTCCTCGTAAATTAATGTACATACATACATATGTATATTGTAAAAGTTACAAATGGTGGCATAAACTTAAAAATAAATTTTTTACTTGTGATGAAGCGTACATGCAATAAAAAATATAAAGAGTATGTATGTATGTAGTATGTATGTACATACTAATATAAAATATTAAATAGCTTTGACGCAAGTGCAATTGTATATAAAGATATAATCATACATATGCACATAAAGGGGATTTTCAAGGGGACTTATAGGTATGTTTTGTTAATACCGGTGAACACTTTAGCAAAACAAAAACATGTCTTGATTAGCACATTCTTCTAGTGCATGTTGAAATAAATAAAGCGAACAACAAATAATAAAGTCATTATACTAAAAAATTGATAGTGTAACTCAAGTATTTGACTAAAAAATTATAAATAGAGGCAAAAATAACAACAAGAGAGATTGATATATGTACATAAATATAGAATAAGAAAAATCAAGGTGATAAAATTCCGATAGTATTGTGAAAATAAACATTTCTAACAAACATTAATTTATTTGGTGTTGTGTTCTTTTAAATTATAACACATATTTGGAAAAGATACGAGAAAGGAAGATACAAAGTATAAAAGTTTGGACTTTGCACCTTGCAGAAAATAGAAAACTTAAAAATGCAAATACATAAGTAGATACACAAACATATAAATATATACATATACCTATGGATGCATGTATATGTATGTATATGAATATATGTACGTAAAACGCGATGCAATAAATACATATTTACATACATATGTTCATATACATATGAATAAATAAACAAATAAATAAATAAATATGCATGTACATAATTACATATTTACATATGTATGTATGTAAAATAAAATAAAATAAACAAATTTGTAATGTTCAACATTTTTGATTTTTAATCTATGTATCTATGTATGTATGTATGTATTATTTAAAAATTTCTATCTTGTTTGTTTGTTATTATAGAAACATGATATTTTCACGTCGATGAAAAATTAAAAACCATCTTGTTTTTTTAATAACAATACAAGAAATGGCGGAAATAAGTATGTATTTTATTTCGAAAGTTTGGAAACATGAAGAATTTCATTTACATATTTACTTTATATATGTACATATCGAGCCTTTTTTCGATATTATCGTAAGCGAAATGTTATCGAAAATTTACTTTTTAATTGAAATTAATATTTAAGGGACCTATCCATAGTTTGGAATTATCAAAATCCCAAAATTGTTGATAACTTTTAAGATACAGGCTGTACCTACAATTTTAACGTAAGCGACAATTTACATACAAAAACAAATTTGAATTTAAAAAAAAATCTTCTGAAAAATTTAATTATTGCCGCTTACGATAAAATTGAAAATAAGGATCGATATTTTATTAATTTTGCGAAGTTGGTTCCAAATCTTAAACTCGATTTAAAAATCATTGTACTGAAGTTTTTCAAAATTTGCAATTTTCAGTATAACTAGTAATTAAAAAAAATCAAAAAACCCAATTGCGACCAATTTTGAACCGTTCAATATCCTAAACGGTCATTTGAAATGAAAAATCATAAGATAAACCTAAAGATGCTCGCCGACTTTTTATTTTTTTTTTCGTATTTACAAAATGGTGTTTGTTGGCCGCCATATTGAATCTTTACTAGTGTCATATCTTTAGTGACACTCCTGGGGCTAAGACAAATCGATTGAGGTAAGAATCATTAAAAAGAGTATATCTTCAATTTGGAACTAAATATTATCAAAAAAGTGGGCGGAATACGCCCACAATTTTTATTATTATTTTATGATGTCTTATTTTAACGATTGATACGAAACTTAGCAAACGCATTAGGATTTTTTTTACGACACAATCACGTGCTTCTATTTGACCGACTTTTAAGAAACTTGGCACACACCCTTGTATTTAAAAAAGCGGGCAGACCACGCCCATTAAATTTTAATATTATATATCACGGGCTTGTGCCTTACCGATTTTTACGAAAGTTGGAACACTCATTGAGCTCATTAAAAGATACAATCTTGTATTGAAAAAAGGGGTGGGGCCAGGTCCATTAAAAAGTAATATAATATTTCACATTCTTCTAATTTACCGATTTTTGCGAAACTTGGCACACACCCTGAGCTGTGAAAAATACTTAATGTTGTGCTCAAAAGAGTGGGCGAAACCACGACCACGAAAGGTTAGTATTAAATTATATGTACTTTTACTTATCCGACTCCCAGAAAACTTTTCAAAGAGTTTCGTCTCTTATAAGGACCTAATTTTGTGCTTAAAGAACTAGGCGGGTCCGTGCCCATTAAAGATTAGAAATAATGATTAAAAAGTAATTTTTAAAATGAAAATTATAACCGTTACGGTCCCTGGTATTTTTAAACAGATCAACGTGAGCGGAGTCGGGGGTAAAGGATAGTTTCATATAAACAGTTGTATACATACATATGTACTCAACTCTTGAGAGAAAAATACAATTTTCTTTTTCGGTTAAGTTGTGTATAAATTGAAAAGTTTAAAATTGTTTTCCGGTAAACTGGGGGCAAATTACGGCACTCGTTATCGAACGAAATCTCGAAATGTTGCCATATAAACTCCATTGATATATTTCGTAATTTCGTTCGATAACGAATGCCGTAATTTGCCCACTGGTATTTTTGAGTTGTGACGTTGTTTTAGTAAATGAGAAACATATACACAACTTTTTGTTATATTTTAATCAATGCAAAATTTTTTAAGATAAGCAATAACCTTTTCACACTAACTAATATACATACATACTAGTGATGTAACGAATGCCATTTTTTGATATTCGCGAATACGAATATTTCAAACGATACTCACGAATATGAATACGAATATTTGAAACGATATTCGCGAATACGAATACGAATATTATATGCAATATGAAATATTAAAATATTTTTATGAAAAATGGTGTGAAGTCTTGGCGTACTTTAAAGTTAATAAAAGTACTTAAAATTTTAATGATCGTCATTGAATAATATTTGAAAATGATACAAAGCACAAATACGAATACATTCGTATTCGCATGAAAATGGCCGAATATTCGACAATTCGAATACGAATACGAATATTCGTGCATCACTAATACATACATACATACACTTTAATCATGGAGAAAATAATTATACATATTGCTCATTTGCTCAAACAACGTCATAACTCAAAAATGAAATTAATCCTCATATCGTTCTTTATATTGTGTAAAAATTTAAAACAAATATCTTTTTTACTCAAATCTTGAGACAAAAATAAAATTTTCTTTTTCCATTAAGTTGTGTGTATATTTCAAACTTTGCACTTGTTTTTTATGACGTTGTTTGAGTAAAAGAGCGATAATTTGTAGCGAACATCTCAATAATTGTTTGTTGACTATGATTAGTTCACTCTGTAAAATGCAGGTTTAAAAGAAAAAGTTTCAGAAAAAGGCAGTAACTCAAAAAAATACTTATTTTTCTATAATAACTATTAAGATATCATTATAAAAAAAGAAAACTAGCTAAATATATTATTTATTTTTTATACAAATTTTGTTTAGCATGATATATTTGAATTTTCAAATTCACTTGAAATATAACGACAAACAGTATTTTAGACTCTGCGGAAAATTTTAGAATTTCGAGTTAATACCCTCTTATTGATAAAGTGCAGTATGTATGTATGTATGTGTTATCTTAACAAAACATAAACAAACAAATTTAATAAATTTTAAATTAAAATGCCTACAGCGTTCTGCCTGGCCATATAGGCTTTAAAGAAGCTACAATTAAGAGAGTTGACAATTGAGAATGCAATTGACAAACTCAAAGCAAATTTTTTAATTGCATATTTTTAATTAAAGTTATGACATGTAAATGACATTACAAGTTTTTTTTTATAAAAAGAAAACATTAAATTTAAAGTGCATTAAATAAAATAGAGCAGATCCTTTCAGTATAAAATCGCCAAATTTATAGTGTTTTCGTTGAGTCTAAAAAATTTGTTAATCGTAGAAAATGTCTGTCCAATTTACAATTATGAATTGAAAACAGCGAATACCGTTGTAAAACACAAAATAAAATAAAAGTCAATGTTAATTATCATTATTTATGATAAGTTAAAAAAAATCACAAAAAAGTAATCTTGTATTTAAAAGCCTTTTTTTTTGCTCTCCCGAAAAAATATTATTTTGTCACTTACAACGTCATTCGCCGCAAACCTTCAATTATAGAGATTATATTCAGTTATCTATACAAATATCTACATATAAACATTCCTTATCAGCAGTACTAAGATTTTAACGTTTTCCTGAAAAATTAGTTATAATAATAATTTGTTCAAATTACAGTATAAACTCTTTATAACCTGTTGTACGTCGCTTCTGTACTTTCACTATCCCTTTCATAATCTCAGGTAACACAAAGAGACCTGTTATTTGGACGCAAGTGAACTGAAAACTTACTTCTCTTCTCAGCAACCTGCCAACTTAACCGATTCCGAAACTAAAAATTTTTAAAAATAGATTAACAAATTAATTGAATTAACTCAATACGTAAACTAGAGATTCAAGAGGATATCAAACATTTTCTTTTTTTTAAAGTAAATAAAAATGTATTACGGACTTAAAGAATTGATAATCGAGATAATAATCACAAAGTATATATCCTCTGTGATAATAATATAAAAAAGCAAATAAGTACTCGTACCATTAATTAAATTTTGACCCACTAAAAATATACTATCCATTATCAGAATTATAAAAATGTTTTGCTTGGAAATGCAAGATAATGTTTACGAACTAACTTTGGACAGGGAGGTTATTAATCAATCAATTTACTAATCAATCAATTACTTAATCAGTTAACTAACAAGTCAGCTTAGGTGCTAACACATGTTCATACATACGGAGCGTGTTAAAAAAAGATCTCTCGAAAAACTTAAGTCGTTTCATTATACCTTTTTCGTTTAGTTATCAGTAAAATGATTTTCAAATAAAGTTTAATTTATTAATTAGTATAAGTTGAAAAAAAAATTAAAACAACTAAAAAAATTACACTTTAAAAATAAAAATAAATAATTTATTGTTTTTTTTTGCATTTAACATGGTCAGGTTGCTGGGACAACAAACAATAATTTTTTTTTATTATAGACATGGCTTGGCCTTGAAAATATAAAAATGTTCTAAAACCTCATAAAATGAGTTAATAAAACACTGTTATACCTATATTGCTGTTCGAAGTCGGTGTCAATCTTCTCCGCACCGAATACGAATTATGTAGTTTTAACTTATTTTTAATATTTATAATATTTATAGGATTATGATAACATTTTTAATTATATTATTTTCAATTATCTTACAAACTTTTAGTCTCTTATGAGCAATATTTTGGATAAGCCAAATATTGCAATGCCCATTAAGACAACTACTGGCCAATTTTCCGCATCTACTGTCGCTGTCGCCGTTACCGCAACCTCCAATACTAATTTGAATACAAATACCGTTAACAATACCGCAACAAAACTAAACAATGAAGCTGAAACTCAACAACGGCCGAAAAATGATATTAATAAGCCAGAAGCAATGGGTAAGTTTATTGTACAAAAACAAATGAAATTTTTTTGAAAACCTTAACAAAACTTTGCATTTTAGCTGAATACCAGACTGTTTTAGTCAGTTTAACAGCTGGTGCAGCAGCAGGAGCTTTAGCCAAAACAACAATAGCACCACTGGATCGTACAAAAATTAATTTTCAAATCAAGTATGTTTTGGTGGATTTAACTAATACTTAATGTTTTTTTGTACTCATATTATTAATGTACTCTTTTTCAGCAAAAATGTTCGTTACACATTAAAAGGTGCCATAGAATTCCTTAAACAAACTCATGCCAAAGAAGGCACACTGGCATTGTGGCGTGGTAATTCCGCAACTATGGCCCGTATAGTGCCCTATGCTGCCATACAATTTACTGCTCACGAGCAGTGGAGGAAAATTTTACACGTAGATAAAGATGGTACAGAGTAGGTTCATTTTAATATAAACGAAAACAAATATTTTATAGTGCATTTGCAACTGCATGAAATCTTTATATAAATCTATACCGTTTGCACTAAGTTTTTTTTACATTTAAAAATATTTCGTATCCAAAACAAAAACCATTGACTGGAATGTTTCCTAAGCTACAACCAAACAACTGCACTATAGCTAATTCACACACCTTTTTAAGTACATTTGTATAGTTTTAGTAGGATTAAAAAAAGCGTCATCAGATATACAGGGTGGCCCAAATGAGACCTAGTGATGTTAAACACGTGTAACTCTTGTAATAACGATTTTTTAAATGATTTATTTTTATATGTTAAATACATTTTATGGAAATTTAACGTGACTATATGTGAAATATGACATCAGACAAATGACCACCATTTTCGTCTCGAATATTCTGCTTGAGCTGTCCAAGTGTCTGTGGTTTGTTAACATACCCTTTGTCTTTTAAATATCCCCATAAAAAATGGGGCACCGTTAAATCTGGTGAACGAGGATGCCAAGGGAAATCTGAATTTCTTGAAATTATGCGTTCAGAACAATTGATCGTTGAAAAGAATAATAAAAATCGATAATTTTAATGCGTTGTTGTGGACTGTACGTATTCATTTTAAATTTTCAAGAGTTGAGTTATAATCTGCAAAAAGAAAAAATAAATTATGTTAAAAAATAAAAGAGTTATTTGTGTTTCACATCAGCTGGTCTTATTTGGGCCACCCTGTACATTGTTTTGTATAGGAAATCTACTCCAAAACTTGCCCAAAATCTCGTTGGTACAAGATTTTGCTCAGATGTAAATGCACTATTTTTAATAAACTTAAGTACTTATTCATAAAAAAATTATGTATTTGTGTTTACAAAATATTTAACAAACAAACTTTCACACACAATTTGTTTTGTAAACCAAAATAATTTTTTATGAACACATCAGTTATTGTTTCTTAACCTATTTCTCTGCTTTGTCATTTATTTAGTACAAAATTAAAACGCTTTATGGCGGGCTCACTGGCGGGCATAACCTCACAATCTCTGACTTATCCCTTAGACTTGGCAAGAGCGCGCATGGCTGTTACGGATAAATATACTGGTTATAGGTATGTTCACATGTACATATATTTATAATAATATAATATAACAATACAAAAAAGATTCTAGCGACTAGATTCTGGAAGAGGAAATTAAAAAAAATTTCACTTACATATCGTCACCTAAAATTCAAAAGTCTGCAACAACCAAAAAATTCAAAATATAATTTTTTATTGATTCTGATGTGATACACAAATACATTTTTCCTTAAAATTTTATGTTCCAAAATACCAATATTATGCATTACTCAATTTATATCGTTACCTTAAGTTAGAAAGGCCCTAACTCATTACTTTTTGAAATCGATTTTTTTTGTATACATATTTCGAGGAAAATACAGCTAATGTATCGAAAAATGCTAAAATCTCGATTTCCAAAAAAAAAAATAAAATAATGGCTCAGGCCCTTTCTATATTAAGGTAACGATATATGTATATATCCTACATCTAAAATGCAAGAGCTTCAGGATTTAATATGAAGATTATTCCTTGCAATGCGCAAACATGGAAGATACTTCAACTCCCGTACCTTTTTAGGGTTCCGTACACCAAAGGTCTGTCCGTCTGTCCGTCACACGCTATTTTCTCAGGAACCGTAAAAGCTACGGACCTGAAATTTGGACAGAGTATGTAGAACCTTGGACGCTAGCTACAACAACAAATACATGAGAATTAAAAATTAAAGGGTTTTCCAAAACGAGCAATGAAAATTTTTAAAATACCATGTAATATACATACAATTGTATGTACATATGTATGTATATTGACAGTTGAAATTTGTAAAATTAGTGTATTTTTATATAGACTAAAGAATTAACACTAAAATTTAAAAAAAATTCAATTTAAGGGTGGTCCATCAGTTAATGTAATTTTGACTATGTAATTTTGACAACTTGCTATATCTTGGAAACCGTAAGAGGTAAACTCTTGAAATTTTCAAAAACGGTAAAACTAAAAAATCCGAAAATTATAAAGTCGCCAAACCCAAAAAAAGTCGCCAAAAATTTAAAAAAATCACCAAAACGAAAAAAATCGCCAAAACTAAAAAAAATTCTAACACTAAAATAAGTTGCAAAATTCGAAAAAATCGTTCAAATTAAAAAAATCGCCCAAATGAAAAAATGCCAAAAACCGAAAAAGGCGCCAATAACAAAATAATTTTTAATATGAAAAAAAAATCGCCAAAATTAAAAAAAATTGCCAAATTTAAAAAACGCCAAAAAACCGAAATAATCGCCAAAACGAGAAAAAAAGTGTCAAAACTAAAAAATGCGCCTAAATAAAAAAGTCGCCAAAATGAAGAAACGCCAAAAAACGAAAAAAATTGCCAAAAAATAAAAAAAAAGCCAAAAACCGAAAAAATAGCCAAAACGAGAAAAAAATTGCCAAAATGAAAAAAAACTCCAAAAACCGAAAAAATCGTCAAAACCAAAAAAAATCGCCTATATGAAAAAAATCGCCAAGATTAAAAAAATCGTCAAAATAACAAAAATCGCAAAAATTAAAAAAACCGCAAAAACGATAAATAATGCGAAAACTATATATTATATAGGCTAAAGTTCGTATTTAATTACATATCTCGTGTCCGTACGGAACCCTTCGTGCGCGGGTCAAGGTCACACTTCACTGAATTTATTTTTTCTATAATATGCTCAGATGCAAGCTCTCAAAACACCGCTACACGTAAATATGTTTGCTTTATTGTCTCCTCTGTCAGAATCGCTCGCTACAACCTTTTCATTTTTCTGTGCTGTACATTGTGATGTAAAGATTTTTTGTTTTAACAATATGATTAAATTTAAAATTAATTTGTTAGAACTCTGCGCAGCGTTTTTGTTAAAATTTGGATTGAAGAAGGACCCCACACCTTGTATAGAGGTTACTGGGCCACCGTTTTGGGTGTTATACCGTATGCTGGCACTTCATTTTTCACCTATGAAACTTTGAAACGTGAATATACGGGTAAGTGTTGTTTTATTTCTCAACAAGTTACTCATTTCTTATAATATTGGTAGTATTGAAGAATTGAACGTAGTGGAAATTAAATTTCTAGCTTTTTTCATCACTGCTTCATTATTGTTACTTTTTTTGTAGAAATGACTGGCAATACTAAACTAAATACTCTGGTGTCTTTGGCATTTGGCGCTGTAGCTGGTGTCGTTGGGCAAACATCTAGCTATCCATTGGACATTGTTCGTAGACGTATGCAAACAATGGGCGTCAGCAAAGATGGAAAAAATAAATATCCCACCATTTATGCAACATTAAAAACTATATATAAGTAAGTGTGTTAGCTCCTATATTTTTTCTTGTGTTGAAAAAAAAAACAAATAAAAATTTCACTTTCTTTGGCAGGGAGGAAGGCATCAAAAACGGTTTTTACAAAGGTTTAAGTATGAATTGGATTAAAGGTCCTATAGCTGTGGGCATTAGTTTCTCCGCATACGATTTTATAAAAGAATTATTGCGTGAATTATTCCACTTGAAACGAGGACGGAGCTCGGCGTCAGCTAGCAATTAGGTTTTATAAACTTTTCATTTATTATTTCATCCTCTAATGTCAATACGATTACTACTCCTATTAATTCTTATTCTTCTACTAATATTTTGTTAACTAATTGTTTAATTTAATTTTAAAAATATGTATGTATGCATACTTACATATGTATATAATTAAATTTTTTTTTGTAACCTAATTAATTAAGTAAAAAGAAAATTTTAAATTCGCTTTAGTTAAGCTTGAACCAAAAAGTAAAATTCTTGAGTATAAAAATTTAAATGTTTAAAACTTTTATTTCTTAGCATATTTTGCAATTCACAAGGTAAAATTAAATTAAAGCTGTGCAAATTTATTTATGTATGTATAGTATGTACAAGTTATGTGAAATTTTAAAGTTTTTTTTACCATAAAATTAAAATTTTGCCATTTGTTTATAACAATGCGTATAAGGTTCCTTGTTTTATTAGGTTTTCTTTCAACCCCACAAAAACTTCTTATTTTGCTTAAAATACGCACAATATGAGACAATAATAATAATACATTTATAACAAACAAAAATGATTTGAAGTGTGTGAAATCATTTTCACTAGAAATACTTCTATTTCGATAAGTATTTCATGTAGAACTCACGGAAATATACAAAGTTACCACAATTTATAAATTAAAGACTTTGTAATTTAAGTATGATAAATCTTGCTACTAATTATTATACAAAATAAAACTTTTGTCTATTATATATAAATAATTGTGATTGATTGTGAAGAATTTTTTCTTAAAAACTTTTACTAAAATAAAGTGTACATATATTCAAGAAATAAACCACAACAATAATTATTTAATTATTAGTGTGTATGTAAATAGAAAAAGGAAATAAAAATTGTTACGAAATTATTTAACACACTTGGGGCCTAATTTTGTAAAACGCAACGCCAAGCGTTGAAAAATTTTATATGGAAAAAATTTAAATTACAAAAACAAAATACATAAAAAAATTGTCAACGCTAAGCGTTGCGTTTTACAATATTGGGCCCTTACTTTTTTCATTGAAGAATGCATGATATGTACATATCGTTGGTCACAAGTAGAAAGGCCCTAACTGAAATAACTGTAACTTTACAGGAGAAGGTAAAACTGCTTGTAAAAGCATTATTTTTTACACTATTGCAATAGGAAATCTCTATAAATAATTACTTCTTAATTAATACAACTTATGTATAGAAAAGCTTATCTGACATACCAAAGTGCGAGTTCTCCTTTTTACATGCGAATTAAAAAACGACGCAAATGCAATTGTCGCAAAACGAGGGGACGAATTACGGCATCCGATACGACTCGTAATTTAAATATATTTCAATAGACTGTATATGGAAATATTTTTAAATTACGAGACGTATCGAATGCTGTGATTTGTCGCCCCCAGTACATTTAAAAGAATTTGTGCTTAGATTTAAATAAAAAAAACAATGGTGCTTGTCTTGACTACCTGTTATTGCATGTGAAAATCGGTGTTACCGCAATCCAAATTCAATTTTACACACGAAATTTCAAAACTCGAAAATTTTCTATATTACACAAAACAAAATTTCAATAAACTTTCAACATTTGTGCTCTGTTATTGAAACCACATTGAACATGGTATTAATGGCATATTTCTCACCTGCGAAAGAAAACGTTCGACTTACAATTTATATTGAAAACAACAATAAAATATGAAAATTTGTTTTTGTTTTCAATATAAATTGTGAGTCGAACGTTTTCTTTCGCAGGTGAGAAATAGGCCATAAGTATATTTCAATTTGTTGCACTATTTATTTCAATACAAAATCTCGGTTAACGAATATCGCTTTAATGAAAATCCGATATAACGAACGTCCAACTTGCTTACATTAAAAACCATATATAGCGAATACTATCCATTTTATACTTGATATAACGAATGATAAAGAAAAAAATTATATATCGAATGTTTTAATTAATGTGTGTCCTGTAAAACGAACCCCAAAAAATATTAAACAAAATTTACAGCAGCAATGCAAATTAAAAATAAAAAAGGGTGGTACGTTAGTTTGTATTTGGTAGCTTATTTGAAAACAAATTGCTGTCATTATTTGTATTGTGTAAACACTTGAAAAAAACTGTTTAACGAATAGGCCAGCCATTACATCGTTCGTTATACCGGGATTTGCCTGTATTTCTTTTACGAAAATTCTACAATTCTTTGACTGGTTCTTAATGGTTCCTCCTATTTTTTCTCTACCTTCCTTTGCAAAAGTAATTAAAGCTAGATGACAATTTATTCTTCGTGCCAGGTTTTGTTAATTGTAATTTGCTGAAAAGAAAATGACAGAATAGAACATCGTCAAGCCAAACAAACACATTAAAATGTATACAAATGTTTGGCATTAAATTTATGGAGTAAAATAATTATTATATGAAATGAAAATGTTTGATTAAAATATATAATCCTAAATAACATATAGGCGAAACTACCCAAAAGATTTATTATGATCCAAAAATAGTCCAAGAAACAATTTTTTGTCCCATTTTTCCATAATTACACAGATGTCGGCAACGCTCAAGGCCTATTTATAAATAGGCCTTGGCAACGCTGATCCTAGTACTCTGTTGTAGTGCTGCCAGAAAATTAAAACTGAAAATCATATCGTTAGATCTGGCAACCGTGAGAGCTCAATTGTTGCTTCTCTTGTTGACACGAGAAAATACGCAGCAAATTTCAGTTCAGTCGGGTCCGCTTTTTAAGTATTCTGGAGGATTTGAAAACCATCTTCTAAATTAAAATTAAATAAAAAATAAACAGTTATAGAAATGGACAAGACAAACATTTCTTAAAAATAAAAGTTGATTAGATCTCGAAAATCAATTTGCAACAATACTGAATTGAAAATAATAAAAGTGGTGTGAGGTGTTAAAGAATTCCGCTACATGGTGAAGAAAATGCTGGAATTTGTGAATTTAATAATAAAATAGTAACAAATAAATCTTACTAATTAATGTTAGAATAAAAAGTTATTTCTAAAGTGCTACATACAAATATATTTTAAATAAACATCAGAATTAAAATTTATACATATAGAAAAAGTTAAAGAACTTTGTGCAAAAAAGGAACTGTTGATAAAAGTGCAGAAAAGCTAGAGAGAACAATATAAAGAGCGTAGGAGGTAAGTGCTAAAGAAAAATAAGAATTTTCCGCACAGTTGTATTGTAAGGTACTGACAAACCGCAGAGATGTGTATCTCGGCCTAAGTATACTTTAGGTGCTCCTCGCAGAAATAAAAACTACTATCCAATATAAAATTGAAAAATAAGAAGAAAAAATTAAATAAAAAAATTGGCGGCGAACAGTAGTTTCCGATTTATGGCCCTTTAAAGTTTTCATATAAAACTGATTTAGCATTGTATTTCTGAATGTAACTGGCCAATGTTGGTATCAATTAACAGACATGCAAAGAATATTTAGTAAGTATCGCCGTGCAGAGACCTGCGCCGATTCGGCTAAAGCCGGCTAACCCTAGCCGCCGATGAGTTTTGATAGCCGCCGCCGCCGAAAATTTGACGACTAAAATCGGCTTAAAACTAGCCGCCGATTTATTTTTATTTTCCCTTTTTTCTACAAGAATTTATAATATTTTTTATTTTGACATTTTCTATGAGTTTTTGAAGGTAATTTTAAGGTTGTATGCCTGTAACTGGCAACACTGATAGATTCCGTTGTTAGTGATAGAAGAATAGGAGTGATGGTAGTCTAGTGATTTTTCCGTCGAATCTAGCGATTTTGATACTTTATAGTTTGCAGAGTACATACTATAGATTTTGTTAGACTCTCAAACCGTCATTCAAGAAAGAAATTTTACATAAAGATGCAAAATACGAAAACTGGATACGCTTAATTGATAACAAAATTGTTTATAATAAAGTAAAATAACTTTTTTTTTATTATTTAACAGCTTTTCGTATCATTTCGTCTTGCACGAAAAGCGCTAAGTTAGCATCGCAGAACAAGAACATGCTAATTTTGTTACGTTTTTCTGCCAACTTTTTTGCTTGAGAATGTACATAAGAATTGACTTGATAAATTTAATTTGTCGGCGTTTTGTGCTTGTTAAGTTTAATAAATTTTTTCGGTGCATTCGTATACTGTATATATAAAACAATGAGCAACAGCAATATAACCAGTTTTTTTAAAAAATCAATTGAAAAAGGCTCAGAACTCAATAAAAATTGTGAGGATTCCACTAGCTCGGGAAAATCCGTGGAGCTTACTGAGCTGGAATCGGATTTGAAGCATTATCAAGATATAATGAATCAAAAAATAGAATGAACATGAATGAACATGTACAATCAAATTAATCAATTCAACATTTATTTATTCCTGAGAAATGAAACTTATATTGCGGAATATACATGTATTTTTTAATTACTTCAAATTATTCGAGTTAGTGCGACAAAATATTATTTATTGAATCGCACTACTGAATAACAGTTCTAGAGTCATCGTAATTATTTCTTGATTTACTTTGTATAAAATGTATCAATAAATAAATAATAATAATGTTTATTAACATTTTAAAAAATTAAACCCATTTTTAGTATAAAGTAATATAAATGCATTTATATGAATGTATTAATACATATCCATATATACAAACATGAAAGTGCACGCACTTGCAAATGTATCCATATATGTACATACATATATGTATACATTTTGTAAAACGAGATATATACGAATTTATTAACTTAAAATATTTAAATAATTTTTTATCGAAAATCTTGAAAATAACTGAATCAATTGTCGGCTACAGACGGTTTTGAGCTGCCGCCGATCTATTTTCGTCTAGCCGCCGCCGCCAATGAAAATGCTCGGCGCAGGTCTCTGTCGCCGTGTTGGAAAAAATCATGGTGGAGAAAATCCTTAAGCCCGGTCAAAAGCCGGCTATACAAGCAAACTTTAATACGCAGCGGCGTGTTGGGAAAAACCTTGGTGGATTAATGATTTTTTAAACATTTCAATGAATTATTAAAGATCATCTTAAAAGATTTTAAATGATACCAATATTGAATGTATTGGATGAAAAATACAACAAAGAATCGCAATTGTATACTGGAATTTTGGATGCCCATAACTAGGAAAAAAGGGCTCGCCATGCATTTCTTTGTATAATTTTTTCTTCTTACTTTTTTATTTCCTATCGAATAGGCTAGTTTATTTCTGTGAGGAGCACCTAACGTATATTTGTTCCAAATATTCTTCTCAGGAGGTGATGGTGCAAACAATAGCGGAGTTCAATGTTTGATGGAAATTGTCTTGCGTAAGTGCAAATGCAAAATATCGTAGCTTTTCTTTGGATTGTGTGTGTATATTGATGTTGGATTTGAAAGAAAAGCTACCAAATTTTGCATTTGCACTTACGCAACACAATTTGCATTAAACATCGAACTCCGCTTATATACATACATATATGCAATTTTACAAGTTTTACAATTTTACTGCATTATTACTCTAAAAAAATATATTTTTAAAAAATTATTCCTGCATGTAAGTGCTTTTGTTTTTATTAAGTTTTTTCCTTCTCCTGTAAAATATCGAAAATTCGAGTAACGACTTTTTAATATTAAGCCATTTATTATTTCATTACTTATTTTGGAGAACCCTTTTTAGTCTTTGTTTTGATGTTCTTCTTCATTCCTTGTAGCCAGATTCAATTTATTTTTACACTTTCTATTCAATTCAATGTGTTCTTTACACTCGCCATTGACGGTTGTGTTTTGTGGTCGTTTTGTTCAAGTGGAAAAAAATTGAGTAGCTCTGCTCCACCAACCACGGCGTTCGTACGTTTGTTATTCCGTTCGGTGCTATTCAGTCATTAAATCCTGTGTAAAAAAATTTAGTTTTAATATTTTTTGTTCATTTTACTTATAACAAGGCTGTGTGTATCAACATCAGCATTTTTAGAAATTGTTATTTTTGCAACTATTATTGTTGTTGGTAATATTTGTGAATGCATGTTTCTGAAAAAGTAAAAAATATTGAAAAAACAAGAAAGTTAAAGTGCAACGCAATATTATTTTACTTTTTCGCTAAGGTTAAAAATATTGAATAAAAAAGTTTGAATTGTTTGTTTACTTCGAAAAATTTTAATTAAATTATTGCTCAACAATTTGTATATGAATAAGAAAATGGTGCGGCATTATTGTTAACAAAAGTAAATAAATAAAAAGTGTATGTTTTATTATGCTCTCGTTGTATACTGTGCATTTGGAATAATATTTTAATTTTCGGATCCCACCTCATCAACATCGGCAACAGCGTGTTAATTTTTCTCGTAGGTAGGTGGAAAAAATGTAAAAACAGAAAGAAAATATGCGAAATACAACTAAGTACATACTTATTAATAAAATATACATACATAAGTACATACATATGTAGGAATAAATGTGTGTATGTATGTTTGTGTGGACGTATGTATATACTACATACTTCGTAATTTGTATTCTTTTCTATTGGGCAGTGTGAATAAATAAAAAGTATGTATATAGATATTTCCTTTTTTACTTAAAAATTTGTTTTAAACCCCCAAATATGTATGTACGTCGTACTTATCGTCCCTACCACGTCAAGTCAAACTATCCAATATGCAAATTTTAACTTTTCAGAAGAGCGCGAAGACCCTTCAATTATGAATTTAAAGTCAGCGTATTCCTAAAAGTGCCAGGCTTAAAATATTTCTTATTTCTATCGTCCGTGAGAATTTCAGCATTTTTAACGAATCTATAAAACCAATTTTGCATATTGGGTAGTTTGACTTGGTATGTACATACATTATTTTTTTTTTTTTTTAATTTTCAACTAAAAACATTACCCGTGTTCCTAAAGAATTCGGAAAAATTTGAAAAATAAAGTTTTGACTAACAGCAAGATTTGATGAAAGACTGAAAGAGGACCCTAAAAATATTTATGCAATTCTGGTAGATAATAATAGAATTCGCCGTTGCGTAAAGAAAGTTGGATTATAGACGTGTATAGCCAGAGAAAGACCATACATAAGTTCCATAAACACAACTAAACGATATATTTATGCTCGCATGTAAAAAGACGTCCATCTTAATAAATCTAAGTTTTGGAAAAGATTATTTATTTATTTACATGATATTAAACTTATATAAATATAAGACTAATATAATATTTTGAATAGCACTAGCTACTTTGGCTATCAGATATTATAGGTAGTATTTACATTTAAATTTGTATCTTTAGTTGAGGCTGGGTACTGGTAGTAAGTTGAGGCCGTTGTTGGATAAATATTTTGTTTGCAGTCTTCTTAGATTGGGACAGGATGCCAACAGGTGTTCAACTGAGATTTTAGCTCAGCAGTATGTACATTTGTCATTGAAACTGTTGTTTGTTAGATGTCGATGTGTGATAATGGTATGTCTCATACGTAAACGAGAGAAAAGATATATTTCTAAGAACGAGCGTACGTTCAACCCATTTGGAAACGACCAAAAACACGGATAAAATGTAATATAAAACGTGTGCAGTATTAACAAAAAATTTTTGATAAAATTATGGATCATCGTGGTTATTTAGATATTAAAAAAAATCATTTTTTTTCAGAGTGTGGACAAATTACACCTTAAAGATAAATATAAAGTATAAACATATTTATGCATGATAATGACCCCAATCCAACTCAATTCTGGTTAAAGAATGGCTTCTCTATAAAGTAAAACCGAAGGTTCCACATCTTCCACAGTCCCCAGAATTAAATGTAATCTATTATTTATGGGCTCCCTTGAAACAGAGTCGTCAAAAATAGACGGCCATCGTCATTTATATTGGGTGTCTTTTCGCCCAAATAAAGCCCAATGAAACAAAACTCAAGATGAAATAAAGGCCAACAAAATGAAATAAAGCCCATCCAAACTCCAGATGAAATAATTTAATTTTCTTATTTGGGCTCTAATTGCTTGGCCCTTATTTAATAAAGCCGTTTTTTATGCATGTTAAGAATTAAGATGTCAACGCTAACTTGAAGCTGAACTAAATTTGTGCTAAGTATTATTTCATACATCAGTGTCTTTTTGCAGTAAGAAATAGATTTATTCGTACATACGTCCGTTTGAATTTCTTTGATAATGTCGTATTTTTTGATCGCAGAGGTCTAAATATTTGCGTGAAAATGTAGTTTCATAAAATGAACCATAATCAATCAAAAACTCTATTTTGAATTTTTTGCAGTTACGTCCGTTTGCATTTAAGGTGACGATATATATTTATGTATGTATAAACATAGCATGTAGATATACATACATATGTGCATATATATGTACATAAGTGCATATAAGTAAATACATAAAATCAAATCAAGGACACACAATTTGTTTAAAATATATCCGGTTTAGTTATTAATTTGTGTTATGTTTTTTTCCTTTTTTAAGGTACCCATACATTTGCAATATTTATTATTGTGCAATAGTTGGTATTGTACAATAAAATCAACTGTGTGTATTCTAGTTGTAAGTGACTCAATATACTATTGGGTAAAATTAATTGTCCTTTCATTTATGTGTTTCAAAAAGGAATATTTTGTACTACGAGTAGGTATGTTGATAAACTTTGTACAATAATTATTTCCCACTATTCATATAACAAAAGTAGTCCACCCATTATATGTATGTATGTATGCACAATATTATTGTGTATTTCGCCATACACTCTCGATCGGTTGATTAGAAATACATACATACTTGAATTTCTGTTTTTAGTAGGCCATAAATTTTTAAATATTTTTACGACATCTAAAATTTCACTATAATCGGAAACGGCACTTTCTTTAAATTAAAAAAAAATACAAAAACTAGGTTGACTATATTACATTGGCTGCAGAGCGATACGATCAGATCATAAATAAAGTAGTTCTTAAAGCTCATCCCCTAAAATAAATTCAGTGAAGTGCGACCTTGACCCGCGCACGAAGTGTTCCGTACGGATACGAGATATATAATTCAATAAAAGCTTTAGCCGATATAAAATATAGTTTTAGCATTTTGTTTTTTGTTTTTGGTTTTAAGCGTTTTTTTTAGTTTTGGGGTTTTTTGCGTTTTTGGCGATTTTTGTGTTTTGGCACTTTTTTTTCTTGTTTTGGAGATTTATTTTAGTTTTTGAATTTTTTTTAATTTTTGCAATTTTTTTTTTATTCTGGCGATTTTTTAATTTTGGCGTTTTTTTCATATATGTATGTAGGTGATTTATTTTGGTTTTCGCGATTTTTTGGCTTTCGGCGTTTTTGTTAATTTTGGCAATTTTTTTAGTTCTGACAAATTTTTTTTGTTTTTGTTTTTTTTTCGGTTTTTTGCGTTTTTTTAGTTTTGGCATTTTTTCCGTTTTGGCGATTTTTTTAATTTTGGCGATTTTTTTCATATAAACAACTATTTTGGGTTTTTCGTATTTTTCGCCTTTTTTCGATTTTTTTTCGGTTTTTTGCGTTTTTTTTTCATTTTGGCGATTTTTTTCATTTGGGCGATTTTTTCGAATTTGGCGATTTATTTTAGTGCTAGAATTTTTTTTTAATTTTGGCGATTTTTTTTGTTTTGGCGATTTTTTTTAAATTGTTGGCGATTTATTTTTGGTTTGGCGATTTTATAATTTTCGAATTTTTTAGTTTTACCGTTTTTGAACATTTCAAGAGTTTACCTCTTACGGTTTCCAAGATATAGCAAGTTGTCAAAATTACATAGTCAAAATTGCATTAACTGATGGACCACCCTTTAATTAAAATTTTTTGAAATTTTAATGTTAATTGTTGAAGTCTATATAAAAATACACTAATTTTACAAATTTCAAGTGTCAATATACATATGTATGTATGTATATACAATTATATGTATGGGATGGGATTTTAACATTTTTCGTTGGTCGTTTTGGAACAGGCTTTAATTTTTAATTCTCATGTACTTGTTGTTGTATCGGCCAAGGTTCTACATACTCTGTCCAAATTTTAGGTCCGTAGCTCTTACGGTTCCTGAGAAAATAGCGTGTGACGGACAGACGGACAGCGTAGCGAAAACAATAGGGTTCGTTTTTTTACCTTTGGTGTACGTAACCCTAAAAAGACAAACCAAAAATATTTTTGTTTTCATTTGTTATTCATACGTAAATAAGAGCGGCAAGCGTCGCGTTTGCAGCAGGGTACGCATTTTCAGTACATTTAAATGTAAAAATATTATTTCATTGTACTAAAAATACATACCCTTCTGCTAACGCAACGCTTGCCACTCTTATTTAGGTATGAGGGCCAATTGGTTTTAATCATCTGATAGAGAGTATATACATTAGGGTGGACGTTATTTTTTTTATTTCTTCTACTCTCACCCCTCCCCACCCCAAATCGGTTCAGTTTTATATAATAAAAAAACAAACAAATTTCATACCGATAAGTTGTGTTTTAGGGGTGCGTCCGGTCCTCAAAGTTGTCCCTTAAGCCGATTTATTCAATGTATTTTCTCTTTTTTTTGTTTAAAATTTATAAAAATTTAAATTAAAGGGTGGCCCATCAGTTAATGCAATTTTGACTATGTAATTTTGACAAATTGCTGTATATTGGAAACCGGAAGAGGTAAACTCTTGAAATTTTTAAAAACGTTAAAACAAAAAAATCCGAAAATTATAAAATCGCTAAACAAAAAAAAAACGCCAAAAATTTAAAAAAATCGCCAAAATTAAAAAAAAAATTCTAACACTAAAATAAGTCGCAAAATTAAAAAAAAATCGTCTAAATGAATAAAATTGCCAAAATGAACAAAAATCGCCAAAATGCAAAACAGGCGCCAATAACAAAAAAAATTGTTAATATGTATTAAAAAAAATCGCCAAATTGAAAAAAAACGCAAAAAACCGAAAAAAATCGCCAAAAAATAAAAAAACTTCAAAAACAGAAAAAAATCACCAAAACGAGAACAAAAGTGTCAAAACTAAAAAAATTGCCAAAATGAAAAAAAAACTCCAATAACCGAAAAATTGCCTACAATTAAAAAAACGACAAAATAAAAAAATCGCAAATATTAAAAAAACGTCAAAAACAAAAAAAAAATGCAAAAACTATATTTATAGGCTAAAGTTCGTATAAGAAGTTTATTATTCGACATATTGTCATAATTATATTTTAATTTGAAATTTATTTGCTTGTGGTTTAGCTTGGTCTATATACGTATTTCATTGGCGCTTAAACCAAATCATCAGTAGACTTCAACCACAAATTTTGAACAGTCACAAACCTCTTACTTTATGCACAGACTTTCAAAAACTATATGAGAATTCATAAAATAATAATATTTTTGAAAATCACAAAGACAAAATAAGTTTGGTAGGCTTTGAAACTCATACAAAACCCAGCATATAATTTATATTCGATATGAATCTATTTTATTTTTCTACACCTTCATACAATTAGAAATCCATTGGATAACAATAAAAGTAATTACAAGGCAAAATGAAAAATAAAATCTAAAATTTAACATTTAAGAAGTTTATTATTCGACATATTGTCATAATTATATTTTAATTTGAAATTTATTTGCTTGTGGTTTAGCTTGGTCTATATACGTATTTCATTGGCGCTTAAACCAAATCATCAGTAGACTTTTGTTATCCAATGGATTTCTAATTGTATGAAGGTGTAGAAAAATAAAATAGATTCATATCGAATATAAATTATATGCTGGGTTTTGTATGAGTTTCAAAGCCTACCAAACTTATTTTGTCTTTGTGATTTTCAAAAATATTATTATTTTATGAATTCTCATATAGTTTTTGAAAGTCTGTGCATAAAGTAAGAGGTTTGTGACTGTTCAAAATTTGTGGTTGAAGTCTACTGATGATTTGGTTTAAGCGCCAATGAAATACGTATATAGACCAAGCTAAACCACAAGCAAATAAATTTCAAACTAAAGTTCGTATTTAATTACATATCTCGTGTATTAACTAGAAATCAGTTGAAAAATAAGTAGTTAGTAGTCAATTTAATAGTCATGCAGAAATGGCCAATTGACTAACGTCTATGACATGTTAAAATAGTGAGTCGGCGGCAAGGAAAACAGTCACTTAATCAACCAGTTGTGTTTATTAAAAAACCAGTTTGAAGGTACTTGCAAATGAATTTTAGTTCCTATAGGTTAGTCATATGCAAAAAATTACCTTGACAAATGTCCTTGAAGGCCCATTCGCTATGAAATTTTTTTGTATTATTTTTACATAAAACAACCGATTGGGTGAGTGCGAATATATTCTTTTATTAAAGAAATCAACAAAAAAAAAATCCTCCATACAACTAACTGCCACTCTATTGAACATATGCAAAATAGCAAGCATACATGTATAAACAGTACTTATTTTCATTGTTTGTTTAAACAAGACGTCTTGGCGACATCGCTTGTTAACAGTTATATACACGTACACCAATACAACCATCGTGCTTCGTTTATAGTACGACAGCATTTATTATTGGCTTAGTATAATGCATGCCACGAGAGTACATTTAAAAAACATGACGTATTTACATTTCAAGACTGCTTACGCAGGCCACTAGTAGGTATGTATATTTAAACTGATATAATTTTAAAATTAAGGGTTTATGATGTGCCACCTTTAAATGTAACATACATATTAGCGATATTATTGTAAAATATGAAAAATTGCACAATTATTTCAAATATTTTTTAAATAAGCAAATTGTTAAATGGCTTTTTAAAGGTATTATTATTTTTAACACATTAAATAATATCATTATATTATAATTAATATCACGAACAAGATGACAAAGTGGTTTTTCATCTTCCTCACCAATTATTACAAATTATTCTCAATCAAAGTTTGAATGACAAACTCCTCCTCCCGTGCAGTCAAGAAAACTAAAGTGATATTCGTTCTAAAAACAGATCATACTCAATTTTTTTCTTAACCACTATTCCTTTTCGCCACAGAATTGGCTCGAAAAGTTTTAACTCTTTCTTTTTAATTCAAATATTTACCTAGTTTGAAATGTTTTTCTGTGATGGTGTTTGCTTTAATATAAAAGTTGCTCTATAATTAAGTTTTCTTATTTTGTTTGTCTTTCACTACATTTAGTTTAGCAAACTAAACAAAACAAAGTTTGGGTAGAATAAAATTTATATATGAATGTATGCATGTGTGCGTAAGAACCCAGCGAAGAAATTTAAAGAACAAAAAATATTTTTTCAAGAATGTAATTGCAAAAACTTTTTGTCATAGAGTTTTATAAATACTGCAAAGAAAATCGCAATATTGTGTCATAGCTAGGGTGCTCAGATGTAGAAGGACCGATAATTTAGTATTTATCATTTTAAAATCGTGCAAAGAAGGAGAAGTCTATAATTTAATGTGTAGAAAACGTTTTTTATTATTTTTATATTAACTAGAAATCGTATATACATATTTATATTAATGGAGCTAAACGTAATGTTGTTTTTTTATAGAAATACTGTACTCATTCTTTTATGGTTATTTAAATTTGATTTAAATGCAAATAAAATATCATTTTATTTTATGTATTCATATCCGATTAGATTTTGTTGAGCATTGGGATTATCAATTCTATCGATTCTTTTTTTGATAAAAAGGCTTTGCTATCCACCAGTTATCTTTGCAATTCTATAAATATGTACATATTTCCTTAGCATATTTATGGGAAGAGGAACGCAAGAAATACAAAACCAAATAATACGAAACTAAATATAACGAAACTTGTCCTGAAATAATCGACCAATATTCCCAAGACAAAATTCGACAAATTCGTTATTGGAGTCAAAAAAAGGAATTCATACCTGAATCTAAATCTTTATGGTAATAACATGCTTCTTTACTGACAGCTCCCAGCAAGAGAATGACAGTATACGGCCTGGTTCTGAAAACCATTTCGTTTTGAAACCGACAAATTTCAGGAAAAAAATCAACAAGAAAGCTCATTTATATCAGCTTTTTTTTGGGTTTTAAGAATTCATTTGCTTGAGATATTTTATAAGAACTTAATTTACAATGCACTAAATTATCTGATAAGGAGAACAGTGTATTCCGTTTTTGAAACTTTGCGTATTTAAAACGAAATGATTTTCAGAACATGACCGATAATGTTTTGTGTTAAAACAACAACCCTAACCCGACCACTACAACCTTCATAATGTTTTATAAGAATATCTATTTCATACTTATTTGAATCGTAGAATGAACTTTTGTAAAAAATACGTATTGGCTCGCTAGTTAGCCAACAATAGAAATGTTGAAAGAAACTAGGACAAGGAATAATTTGCACCACCAGTAAAAATATATGTTTTGTGGCTTTTATATTACTCGTACCATGCATAAATAAGTAAATAAATCATTTATCCATACTATGGACAGGAAGGATAATTGGTTGTATATTGATTGCACGAAAAATTCAAAAGTACTTTTCAAAAAAAAAAGGACGTAGTGGCTGGCGGCCTTTTAAACAAGTTTTAGGTATCCGATATTTTCAGTTTTATTATATTTTCCCCGATTTTAACCCAGAAATGCTCCCCTAAATATAATTCGTACACATGTATGTATTTTCGAAAATTCGATATTCCATCTCACTTTTTTGTCGGCAAAAATTAATTAAATTAAGAATTAAATTTATAATTGGACTGGTAAAACCTGTAACTGTTTACCAGCTTAAATTGAAATTTAGCGTAAAAAAAATATTTGAGACCAACTTGTTAACAATTGATAAATGTTTGCTGGGAATATACTATGGTATAATTATAAAACATGCAAATATTAGAGTATCCATTCGATTAATCTTTGTTCGATTAAACGGCATTTTTATGCCATTATTTGATTGAATAATCAAAATAGACAATTTCGGTTGCCTAGTAACTCGAACAATTTGTATCAATTAATCGATTAAAATCAATTTCTTAGTAAATTCTTTGTTTTTAGATTCCTAACTAATTAAATCCTTTAAAACCAAATTAAATGTTAATAAATTCTATGTAAAGAAATAAAAATTAGCAAGTATCATTTAATTAAAATTAACAGCTTAGCCAACCTTATATTTCTAGGAGGTATACATATAAAACGGTATAGGAAAAAGCAAGTCTGAGCAATCGATATAACCATTGATAATGTGTCATATATGTAAGCCTTTCCAATGTTTGTGGTACAATAAATAGACATTTAGTCTCGCCTAACAAATTTAATGAAGATGTGTTGAAGTCTCTCAACTCGCGAGACAAGAATAAAGACATGAGGACTCCAAATGATAGAGGCGTATTTTATTTTCGACGTTACAAAAAATATTCAGAGCAATTTTTCTTTTCATTAGACATACTTTTTAACATATTTTAGTCCACTGTTAGATGTGTTTGTGGCCCAAATTGGTCAGCTTTAGCTAATATGATTCAAAATTTCATTCGCATTTATATATTTATTTATGTATGTAAACCATGCACTGTCGGAAGATTATGGTTTACCTGTTACTGATACTATCAGCAATGAGTAATATTTTAAGGCCGCTGGATATGGCTTTTAAAGAGCTCAGTAAAGACCAGATGTGTACTCGGCATAAGCCGTATATTTCATTGGTCAAGACATTTATTAGATTACATTTGAACAAATCCAAAAATATTTTCATATTATGCAAGATTTTAAGAATTGTTCCAGTCTCGATTAATATGTGTAAGTATTTTTAAGATTTAGACCTCTTTCATAATTAAGAGCACAAATGAATTGTTATTTTACTGTTTGTTTTTTAACTATACATATATTTGTTTTATTGTTATTTTCTGCTTATTAACCATCGAGTAATTTTAAAATCGCAAAATCGATTACTTGAAAAAGAAACCAAAAGTCAAATCATTGGATACTCTAGTAAAAATACAGCTGTATATACAAATGTTAGTATGTATGTACATATGTATATTTATATGTATGTATTAAAGAAAACATATTTTACATATTTGGAAAGTTTACTTTAGAAATGTATCAAAAAGTTTGTTATAAATATTCATATTTTTGCATATTTCATATAATTTGAATAAATAACTTTCTGCTCCTTTGAGCAAATTAGTACAGCCGTTATACATACATATGTACATACATACATATGTAGGTGTATGTATGTATTTTTAAGCAAATTACCAAACACTTAAATTAAAAAAGAATATTAATTAGATTGCGTTGTGATTCTAATAGCAGCGTGCTGAAGGCCATTCAAGTGACTGACCATTAAGCTACCAGATACCTCCATACTTGTAATTAGCTTAGTGCTGTCGGCAAATGAATGCATATTTGAGGGCAGTTATGAATAAAATTCTGCGAGAAACTTTTCCCAGGGAACAATTCCAACTAATAGCAAACTAATAGGGAAAACAAAAAATTCGAATTAGACAGGGGAGAAATTTCTCCCAGAATTTTATTCATAATTGCCCTGATTATCTGTCAACTTATAGTGCGGGCAATCAGGAATAAAATTCAGCGAGAAAATATTCCCGGGAAACAATCAACACCCACAACTTTTGTTGATCAATTCGTAATTCAGCTGTAAGAAAAATACAGCTGAATTACGAGTTACTTAATTATTTTGAAAACGGCAGCAACACCATAAATATATATTTCAGTGGTGCCGCTTTTAAATATTTGAAATTTATAAAAATAAAATAGTTTATTCAAATATATAAAAACAAATCAGTTTATTTCTTTATATTTTTTTTTTGCGAATTTTACTATTTATAGGTTTAGTAATTTCTTCTTTCGCGTTTTTCGCTTTTTTCCAAACTTTTTATATATTAATGGCTTTTGCGATTTCTAATAAATTTCAGCGCTTGCTTCCGATTTGGAACATTTTCGCGATTTTTTGCAAACTTCGCGATAAAAGCGGCTTTTATCTTCCTAACAGTTTTGAAGATTTTAAAACATTTTTAAACTTTGTCATCATCCCGCTGCTAAAACTTTTTGCGAATGTATGCAACTTTTACCATTTTGCATTCCTTAAGTTTTAGCAATTTTTATTCTTGTGTGAAGGATTGCAAATTTTCGCGAATTGTCGTTTATTTTATTTGCAAAAATATAATTACTTTTGTAATTAACATTAAAATTTTGTAACTATCTTTTTTATTTTGCAATAAAAAATATTTCTTGGCACTCTTTGTTTTACATATTTTGCTATATTGTCAACACTGTTTTTGGTTTGTAGCTCTAAAAAAATAGAAATTACTTTAATATGAAAAATCAGCATAGACAACAACCTGTAGCCTGTTGCCTCCAAGATAATCATTCTCATACATATAAACATGTATGTATTCTATCTATGACGTTTTGTAGCCGGTAGCTTGCTGTGGTGAATGTTTTTAATTCTTGAAAGATAGAGAGAGAAGACAAGTTTAATCTTTTTTTTTCGTTTCCTACACCTTTGCTATTGTGCTTTTTGTTAATGTTTATGACGTTGTTGCAGCGACTCTGGTGTAGTAGCATAGCATATACAATAATTTATATTAGAAAGAACTATGATGTTTACGTACATATATGGCTGGGTCTGGCCAGGTATTGAACTCTGACTCTCGAAGAACGTCATTTTCTGACGCACTAACTGTGTAGGTACTTTAGCCAACAGACCGCTCAACACTATCAACCTCAGTACGATAAAGAACAAAATCCTACAATTAGTTTTATAACAAAGGAATAGGTATTTAACAAATTCAAAGATACTTACTTGTTTTCACTTTACTCGCATCACAAATCTACCACAACTATTAAATATGTAGTGTTTGTTTTGACACAATAATACCAATGCATTGAATCAATTTTTTAAAATTAAATTCTGTGAGTCAGAATTGCGAACACTTTCATAAAAAAACACAAACATAAGCAAGATTATAATTGTCAAAAAACCAAATCTCAAATGACCACAAAAACCGGCAAAAATGTCAAATAAAACAATTTTGATAAAGCATATACAAATAAAATAATTGGCCGCCACGAAAACCTCTTCACTGTGAAGAGAAAAAAATATAATACTTGCAATATAAAAAAGACGAATGAAAAGCAAACAAAAATCCATTGGAAATAATACATATACAAATTATCATACATACTAAACAATAACAAAAAAAAATAAAGTATGTAGGAATAAGAAAAATTATAACACAAACGAAATAAATACTAAATATAAAAACCTCACTCACGTTCTCCTCTTCCACTTGCTGTCTAGAATTAACAAAAAAAATTGAACAAAATATCCCGAACGTCAATCAGAGACGTCGTCGCCGCAGCACTCTGTCCACATAAGACGACATCAATGAAAAATAAAATAACGCCAATGATTATGGACGACGTTAACTGTCAATAAACAGAAATAAATGCTAAAGAACAGGTCGAAATGAAGTTGAAGAGAACGAAACAGTCAAGAATACAACACTAAACAAATAATGTTAAAAAAAACATTCAAGTCTTTTTTATACACTTTCGATAGCAATGTTATTTTTAGTCTTTATTTTAGCAACATTTATTTATAAAATATACTTCTTAAAGTTATTTACATAGTTATGGGCAAATAAATAGCGCACATTTACATAGATATTGAAATAATCATCCTTATTTCGACTTTGACTACGACTACGACATTTTGATAATAGTTAGTAAAAAACAACACAAAATGATTTCTTTAATCTTGGACCAAAATGTCGTAATCGAAGTCGAAGTCGCCAACCACGAGTATGAAATTTTTTCTTCTTCATAAAATAGAATTGTCGAACGGCATACAAAAATAAATTTCAATAAATACTAATTACTCATACGTATCCACAAAAGTTTACATAAGTTTAGTGTCCTGCACAAGACCATTTATCAGACTTTTCAAGACATGAGCGATTTTTCAAATGCTTTACTACAGCGAAATATTCTAAAACAAACGCTAAAAAACACTGTTGGCAAGACAAACAACTGAAACAAATGTCTGCCAACAGTGTTGTTTAGCGTTTGTTTTAGAATATTTCGCTGTAGTAAAGCGTTTGAAAAATTTCTCATGTCTTGAAAGGTCTTATAAATGGTCTTGTGCAGGACTTTAATATGTATATATTAGTGGCCTGCGTAAGCAGTCTTGAAATGTAAATACGTCATGTTTTTTAAATGTACTCTCGTAGCATGCATAATACTAAGGCAATAATAAATGCTGTCGTACTATAAACGAAGCACGATGGTTGAATTGGTGTACGTGTATATGACTGTTAACAAGCGATGTCGGCAAGACGTCTTGTTTAAACAAACAATGAAAATAAGTTCTCTTTATACATGTATGCTTGCTATTTTGCATATTGTACGTTTGGGTGTGTGTGTAAGATTTAGATGTTAAGCTATTATGTTTGTGTTTAAGGGAGGTTTTTTAAAGCAAGCGCACACAACTCCTGTAAATGCATGTGTGCGTTTGTGTGTGCGCAGAAAAATAAGAGAGCATACAAAAATTATGTAGGTATGTTTGTATGTACATGCATGACGTTAGTATACGCGTCAATGAGAGAAAAAAGCTCAAGCACCACAAATTCTTCAGTCACGAACTATTTTCTTCTTTACTCTTATACCTGCAATAAGTTAAACAAATGTATTGCCGAACACGTTGTTTAGCGTTTGTTTCAGAAGATTTCAGTGTAGTACAGCATTAAAAATTGCCCTCATGTCTTAAAAGTTCTTATAAGACGTCTTTTGCAGGTCTTTAGTATGTATGTATTTACATATTTTATAAATTCAACGATAATATTAAAACTTCAATAGTTTGCCCACATTGAAGTATGCAAAAATTATTTCGAAATGACCAAGCATCATGAAACTTGGTGTAGAGCAGTGGTCGGCAACCTACACCATTTTATTTTACAATTGTCTTAGTTATACTCTCAACACGAGCCGGTATTGCCAGTGAAATTTTCGTCTCCTTTCCCTAACTTTAAATTTTAAATCTCCAAATTAAAACTTGATTTTATTATAGTCATAAGAAACACTCAAGTTTTGTTTATAAAGAAAGACATCTTTAGTTGTTGCTGCGTCAATGTAATGGTGAGTAAAGAGATAGTAAAAAATTTTCCTAAAATAATTTGAATATATGTACGTATGCTTGAAAATGCCTTTGCACATCATATTTTTTCTTGCATGAAAAAGTACGTTGACAAACCAGACGTTCTAGTTTGCCATAATAATTTTCTGAAAATAAAAAAAATGTTTCTCATTACACATATTTTCTTATTGTTGCGAAAACCTTTTATCTCTGGCAACGCTGATTATTAAGAGTATGCGACAGTGATGCCAACTTTTTTGGCTTTAAAAGCACATCTAAAACACACACATCGTAAAAAACACTAAAATGAAGAACGAGTGAAGATCCAAACGAATGAATTTTAATAATGTTCAACATTTTCTCTATTTAATGAAGTGTATCAGACGTAAAAGGTATGCTTTACCTGGAAAATTAAATATACGAAGTTTTTATTAAAGTAATTTTAAGAAATACACAAATTTCTTTAAAGCGCTACTTAAGGCTGTTCCAGACTATAATACAAGTATTAATACTTTTGACGAAAATGCATCCCTGCTCTTATATTTGCTTCAATAATTAAAAAAAAAACAATGAAAACTCAACATATCAGAGCTGCATTTGCCACAAAAGTCTTTGTACATGTATAATAGTCTGAGTGGCCCTTTACTGCTTTTTCGTAGTTTAGCTCTAAAAGCTCAAAACTTGTCGTTTGGAGTCCTCAAAAAGCACTAAAAATAGTGCCAAAAGCATCAAGTTGGCATCGCTGGTATGCGATAAACACAACTTTTTCTCAACAATACGTACTATGTACGTATACGTAATAGAAAAGTATATCAAAAGGTGCGGCACCCTCAACTTGCCGACCACGGGTGTAGAGACCCCTCCATCATTCTAGCCCATCTCTTTTTCCCAAAATTTTCCAAAAATACTTTCCGTAAATAAGATTTGCAAAATATGGATAGGTCACTCCCCACATTTTCTTGAGGTTCCACATGAAACATGGCGTCTAATCGTCGCTTTCGGCAACGAGCTGATTCGATCACGTTCTTTCCGATATCGAATGCCATAATCTCAAACTGAAAAACGTGATCGAATAAGCTCGTTATCGAAAGCGACGATTAGACGCCATGTTTCATGTGGAACCTCAAGAAAATGTGGGGAGTGACCTATCCATATTTTATCGAAAGCGACGATTGGATCCCAGAACTTTTCACAAATGACTATATATACATACATACATACATATGTATGTATATCATTCCTTGAAGATATGCGAATAACGTAAGTTCTAACCACGTTAGGTTAGGTTAGCAGGCTGCTGGCAAGGAACTGTGAAATTTAGAGTCCAACTCACTTGGGTCCCTTTGTGCTTTCCTCTAAGCTTCATTATTTTGCTACTATTTTGTCAAATGAGGAGTATTAAATTTTATAGCTTTGCTTAGTATCCATTTTATTGGTTATTTTACTTCGCCGATGATTCTGCTACACAATACCGACAAAGGAGGGAGCTGTAATGTTACATTAGATTAGCATACGCTGAAGCCGGTGTAGTTTAGTGACCACTGCCTCTATGCCTTTATCACTAGAACTTTTCCAACAACAACTGTTACAAAGCGTTACTAAAGAACATCAGAAAAATGCGTGGTGTTTAAGGACTGTCGGAGACCGCCCTTCAGTTTTGTAATTAACATGCTAACTAATTCAGCCAACACTATCCCTAAGTTCTATACCACAGAAGACAAAAAACTTTCGCAACTCCACAAAAAACATGAACTAATAAAAACACGAAATTTGACACAATACCTAAATGTTGGTAAAATATTTACAATCCTCCGGTATTGTAATTCATTTTGGTAAAATTTTAATTTAATTAATCTTAATTTTAATTTCTTTTTCTACTCAACAGTTTGAAAACTAAGAGCCGTATAAAAAATATTAAGGCTTAATAAAGGGTTTTTAAAACAGATTTCCATTATAAACCTTTAATAATTTTAATTAACAAAAATGTAAACATTCACAGCTGTTTATATTTAATTAGAGTTGCCAAACTAGCACATATTTTTGGCAGTTATGTCGTCGAAGTGTTAGGAAGTGAAACGATTTTTTTTTCAAAAAGCGAAAGTTGAAAATTTAAAATTTTGCCGGTAAAATTAATTGATGTATTTAGCAATCTGAAATTGTTTCAAATTGAGATGTATTCTAATTCGAAAGCAACCAGAGGTTTAGTTTGTAATTCTAATTGAAAGAAAATAATTGGAAGAAATCTTTAGACAAATTTGTGTTTTGGCTCTTGTGATAGTTTGCCATTGAGGGTTCAATGTACATACATACATGCATAGATACTCGTACATACATACATATGAACATAAATGTGTTTATGAGTTTTAAAATAGAATAAGTAGCCATCTAAATATTTTGTGTTTGGTAGCAGGAAAATTGAATAAAAACAAAAATCAAAAATATTTAAACTGCTTCAGTATCTACAATAAATACACTTGAACGTATGCATGTAAGTATTTACGTATTTATATATGTAAGTATGTATGTAGAAGGTATGGTCGGTGTAGAGGAAAAAGTCATTGCGTGAAAATCAATTTTTTCTAACAATAAAAATAATTGCAAATCTTTATTTTGTTAAAATTTTGTATTGTATTTTTTTTAATTAGTGAATACTGGCCACACACATATGTATTTATTTATAATTTTCGTAAAACGATAAAATTTAGTTTTTTTAAAGCGTCAAAGACTGATTCCATTAAAATATATGGCCGAACTTTTCATTATATTTAAGGATTTTTACATCAAATAAAAACAAAATCCATAGTTTTATAACGTGTGTGAATGGAAATAATGTTCCATTATTGTACTAGGACTGTTAAGTGCTTAACAGTGCTCTTTTAACTGCAAAATGAGCTCTATATAATTTTTTGGTTTTTGTCTCTGCTAGTTAAATTTAAATTTATCTTCACACACATAGTTTTCTATGGTTTTGAATAGTTCATTCTGCATCAAAAATGGGATAAACATTAAAGATGTTATAATGTGAATGGCCTATAAATCTGAGAATGGCGATGGGTACCAAAGAACCATATAAGTAAATAGTCTTAATTTTAGTAACTGCATATAATCATAATTGTAGCGCAAACAATTCGTACGCTCACATATTTTCTCTCATGTAACTATGACTATAGCGAAAAACTAAAATACGCTACAACTAAAAATAAAAACCACATGCGTATCAAGCGCATTGACTCTCTTAATCGGACAAAAAAAATGTACGCATGATACTCGGGAAGTAGTTAGCACAAACTGGAAGGTCTTGGGTTCGAGCCCGGCCTCCGACAGTCATTAAATAGAAATACTACGCATTTTTCTGATGTGCATTAGTGTCCATTGTTGTGGAAAAGTTCTAGTCATGCAGGCATAAGGCACTGGTCACTTAACTATACCGACTTCAGCAGATAGTACTAATCCTAATGTAACATCAGATCGCCCTCCTTCGTTGTGTAGCAGAATCATCGGCGAAGTAAACTAACCAATAAAATGCATACTAACAAAAAATTGCAAAAAGCAGAATTGTAAAAGAATGAAGCTTTCCTGTACCTATTTTTTCACGAACTGTCTTCTCTATCACTATCCCTTCTCTATCACCATTTCATTTAGCTATCTTCTCTTCAACTCACAGGTATCACAAAGTGATCATTGTATTGGACCCAAGTGAGCTGGACTTTTTCCTTACCAGCAGCCTGCTAACCTAACCTAACTTAACCTTGCCACCGTGTGCATACATTTTTGTATATAAAATTTAATGGAAAATGTGTTTTGGGTGTTTGTGTGTAAATAATAATAGCCCGGTATATACCCATGTGTAGCCGATTAATAGTCAGAGTATTTTATAATCATGCGTGTCTATATATTTTAGTTATAGTTGTTTATGTTGCGTTATTTAAAAAAAATATATGTATATAAACATAGCTGTTGGATGTTTATAGTTATACGTACTCGGTTTAAATTAATGCTTGTGTTTGCATATGAGTGTGTTTTGTATTTTTAGTTTTACGCATTCATACTCAAAGAGCACTTAAAACGATACTTTTATCATTCTCTACTATAAACCAGTATCAACCCTCCTTTAAAGGGAAGGTTCTCATAACAAGGTACCATTTAGTCGAATATAACACCATTTCGATGACCCACAGTATTTTTAACCAGGCTTACTGGTGTCATGCTGTCGAATTATGGTTCTGAAATTATGATAATACTCATCGCTTACATTCGAAACAATTCTTTATAAGTTGCGCTTAGACATTTTTATTTATTATTATATTAACTTATAATTGAAATTATAAATTACTAAATATAATTGAAATTATAAGTTAATAAAGAAAAAGTGTTTTAAGTAACATAGAACTTTAGCTCAACATGTCACGACATATTTTTATTATAATAAGAAATTTGACTTGGCGAAATGTTCAATGAAAAGAGCATTTAAATTGAAATAGATTATGAGTACAGAAGGGAAAATCGAAAACAAACAATTGCACTAAATTAGTTTTCCCTCTGAATCGACGATATGTTTTTACATACATACATGAAGTACGTATGTGACAAAAATAAGAACAAGAATTAATGTACACAAACATTTAAGAGTGAAGGTGTATATGACGTAGTGACAGACAGACTGACAAACTGACTAACCTGTTGTATGGCTAACTTTTGGTTAGCAGCTCCATGAAATTCGTACGTATGCTGTTATTGTTTCTCGTTCATTTGCCTGATTGTTTATGTAGGAATGTGTGTGTGTGTGCGTACATGTGCCGGGTTGGTTACCTTTCGAATTTCCAGGAACGACGACGTCAAAATATGTACATACATATATGTATGTATGTGTAGATATGTATGTAGTATTATATGTAAGTCTGTAGAAACATACATATTTCATGAATTGTTTTTATTTTTGGTGGGATTACTGTTGCCAGATTTGTGTACATATTAAAGAGTATCTTGAAAATTTTAAGAGGCAAATAAACAGTAACTTTCTACGATGTTTATTTTTAGTGTAAAGATTTTTTAAAAGATTACTTCGATCAGCGTTACCAGCGTTAGTGGTAAAAGTCTTTTTTCATATCTTTTCCCAAGATACAATTAGGTACATGCACAAGCCCAGCCTGTCACCAGGGAACGAAGCCGATACTGATTTGTCGGCGGCGGCGGCTGACCACAAATATCATCGGCGGCGGCTAAAAGTCGACTTGCGCCGAAGAAATCTCGGCGGCGGCTGCTAAGAAATAAAACCGTCGGCGGCTAGTACAAATCGGCTGAGAGTCGGCTAATGTCAACATTTTGTACAATTTTTTTTACGTTTCTAACTTTGAAAAACAAGCGTGACGCAAAATGTGTATGACACAATGAAAACTTTGACCACACTCACTGTTTGTTTCACTATTTTGTTTTATGTATATTATTCTATCACTCTGATGCCACTAACTAGTTTTTTATGTAAATCTACCAAAAGTGTAATAATTTGCATGCGAGTTTGGTCAAACAAACTAAGAAAAGTAAAAAGTTGCCTAACTTTTCGCTTCGCTCTGTGTTAAAAGTACCTTATGTCACATGTTTCATATAACCATGCACATTACATCTTAAATGTCAAAGCGACTCATCAACGCAACACGAAACAAAAGTTTTATCTGACATGACCTTTAGCAACGTGTTTATGCAACGAGGCAGGTTGCATTGTCGGTGGCATAGTCTGTAGTCTTGTTTATGGCTGCATTCGAAGTTTCGAAAATATTAAAATTTTTTGATGTTTATGGGTTGAATTTTAGGTTGCAGTGTCTGTATAAAAATATTCGAAAACGTGTTGCTTAATCAAATTGCAATGTCTGTACCTACCATTATGACACTTCAGCTTTTCTTCGTTGATTTGATATTGAATTTATAGAAAGAAACAATAAATATTAGAAAGAACAAACTATATAAAACGGACACAAAGTGTTTAAATGTTCGTCAAATTTTCGTAATTATGTTTCAAGCTTGAAATTTAAATTTTAAAGGCCTAATTCATAAAAAATATTTTAGGTTTATTAAACGCTTATTTGACATATTTCTATGGGAAATTTGTCAAATAAACGTGTAATAAACCTGAAATATTTTTTATGAATAAGGCAGTACAATTGAAGGCCTGGATCAGGACGTAATTTAAATAGAAACAATAAAAAAAATAACTTTATCCGAATCATTAAAGTTTCCAAAATGTAAATTTTATTTAATATATTTTCTTAAAACGAAGCACAAATGATTGATGAATACAAAAAGGCAAAATTTGTATTATAAAATAGTTAATCGATTAAGTAAATCAATAAAAAAAAGGCATTTTTATAGTTAATATTGTAGTATGTTTCCACAGGACAGGGTTTGAAAAAATATTTAGTTTTACATAGGAAAAATAAACAAAAATAGTTATAAGAAAACTAGGATGGCAAATTTTAAAATCGCCAAGTTGGCGAGACACCGCCACATCTGGCAGCCCTCCTTCATTTTTCAATGATATCTGGTAGCTTTATTTTTCAGGGATATCAAATCGTTTATTTATAGTAAAAATCACTATTTTTCAAAGCAAAATTATTAAGTTAACATTACTGACAGAAGCTAACACACAATTTGCAAAAAAAAAAATGTTGAAAAAAACGGCTCAGCCGAAGCCGAAAATAAGCCGCATGGGTCAGCGGCGGCTGAGACTCTTTGAAAATTGCCGGCGGCGGCTGTTAGCCGACTCAGAGCCGATCGGCTTCGTTCCCTGCCTGTCACTTTACACATTGCACATAGTTGTCAAACTTTGTTTACAAGCTGCAAAAATGTTAATGTATGTGTGTGAATAAAATGATTACAGTGTTGCCAATGAATTTACACATGGCTGTGTCTCCAATTACACATTGAAGAAAATTACACTACACATCTTTTGTGTAGGTTAAAATTAAAACAAAAATAAATAAAAATAAAACCCAAAGTAGAATTACACAGATAATACACAGGAATTTAATTATATGGAATACACATGTGAGTAGAAATTATACACTGCCTAACTACACACAGATTGGCAACACTGAATAGCTATAATCATGCAGAAATGTCGCGTCTGCAATTGTACTTTAGTTACTCTGTAATTGTTGTTTTTATAAACAAAAGACATTTGTTTCCGACAATTTAGGGTTTGTTTATACCAACAAAATACATGTGTTTTTTGGAGTTGTAATTTTGTTGTAGTAGTGCATGTACCTAGTATGATTGCATCATGTCTTTTCCCATCTAACGGATTTTTTTTAAAAAAACCTTAACACACCTTGTCTACAATTTGTATGAGAGAGAGCTTTTTGTCTTCTTCTGAAATGTCAGTCCAAATGCTTTCAGAAATATTCAGTCAGGTTGACGGCCTATGGACTGTATGGTGGGCGTTTGGTGTGGATTCCGTACTCGTATAATTTAGAAGCTGGCGATGGGTAATTTTATAATTTCTGATGGCAACACTGATCCATAATATAATTTTATTGCATTGCATTGCATTGGGATGATGACAAATTTGCCGCAAATATTTCAAAACGTTTCCATTTATTTTCTTTGCTAGCTGCGTACGATTAAATTAATGTATTGTTTGTGCTCATGTGCAAAAACGTACAAAAACAAATTGAGAATCGTTCTCATTGTTTTTGTTTTTGTTTGACTCACTTTAAAGAACGAAACAAACCAATATCAAATATTTTGTTTCGTTTTTTCTACTCTACTTTTTTTAAGTGCAAATAAATCAAAACAAAAATAAATTTATAAGTGTAATAGTGTCGATTATTTTTGTTACGAAAATCACGTCTTAGCTACTGTGTCGTGGCATAAAGAGCATAGCTCTAAAATCCTTGCTGAAAAATATAAAAGTTTTTGATCGTATTACCCATATAAAATTGGTCACGTGCGACATCGTAAGTTATATAATTTTAAATAATTTAAATTTAGTTGGTAAATGGTTGCTTCAGATTAGGAAAATATGTGATATTCCCCCTATGTCGATAAAAAATAGTCAACAGTTTGTTAACTTGAAATTATGCTTTTTTCCATACAAAATTTAATTAAAAAATTCTAAAACCCAGCAAAAAAATAAAAATATTCTTTACGAAGTTTGCTATTCCTAAACGTAGTAGGTTATTTTGTTGCTTTTATAAAAAGTCTCCTGCACAGACATATGTAAATCCCGTCGCTGTACGTCACGGTTAATGTCGCCTCTCTACCGGGTTTGTTATTTTAAATATAATTTGAAAATATGTACTACTGCAAGAAAAATAAAAATCTGTTAAATATGCACATTTCAATTTTTTCCTTCTTTGTTTTCTTCTTACAATATTTATTTTTACTTATTTGCATTGCAGCTTAGAGACGCTTGAAAAAAATTTACATTTAAACTGCGTGGGTTGCTTGAAAAGTGTTTTTTATGTTTCGTCAAGTTGGAATTAAAATGTGGAAAAATATTATTAGTTAGTTATTATTGGAAGAATAAATTATTCAGTGGCTAACAACAAAAGTTTGCATATTTTCCAATCAATGACTTGTCAACGAAGTTTTTCCTTCTTTAATTAACATTTAATAGATGTCAGTTAGTGGTTGTCAGTGCATATATTATGAGATGCAATTTCTCGCTTGTACAGGGTGTTTTTTTTAGAGGTATAGAACTTCGAATTGAAATAAAACACAAGAAAATCGTTTTAATGTCCATCAATTTGGCTTTATTGGATGGATAATTTTATGCCATTAATGTTTAAATATGATTTCGGGCATGTGGCCGCCGCGGCTGGCTCGAATAAAGCCAATTCTACAGGTCCAATTTTCAACCACTTTTTCGAGCATATGGGGCCGTATGTTGGCAATAACGCCACGAATGTTGGCTTCCAAGTCCCCTAACGTTTCTGGTTTGTTGGCGTAGACGAGCGACTTCACATATCCCCAAAGAAAATAATCCAATGGTGTCAAATCACACGATCTTGGTGGCCAATTGACAGGTCCATTCCGCGAAATTATGCGCTCATCGAATGTTTCCTTCAATAAATCGATTGTGACGTGCGCTGTGTGGCATGTAGCGCCGTCTTGTTGGAACCACAACTCATCCACATTCATGCCATCCAATTCGGGAACAAAAGTTGATGGACAAAGCTCCAATTGCTGTGCACGGTGGCGAATCGATTCATTCGGGTCCTCTTCAACACTTTGCTCTACAGCGGCAATTGTTTCTTCGGTGCGCACTGTTCGACGTCTCTGCGGATGCGTATTATCACATAGAGTAAACTTAGTGCGAAAACGATCCATGGTTAACCGAATTAATTGCTCTGATGGACGATTATGTCGACCATAAAATGGACGGAGCTTGCGGTAAACTTCGCGAACTGAACCATTATTTTCGAAATAAATTTGCACGATTTGCAAGCGTTGTTCTTTTGTCAACCTGTTCATGATGAAATGGCAAATCAAACTAAATATTAATCACTTGACATCTGACAAAATGGCCGCCAGTTAAAAAAGTGATGCCAACTTAAAGTTCTATACCTCAATAAAAAACACCCATTATTAACGCACTAATAATTCCAAATTATTATTTTACTTATTCAGTAAAATAATTTTTTATTAAAAATTCATTAAATTGATTATTGAGCCGTTTAGCTGGATCCTATGAGTATTTTTCACCTTTGGGAACCTTTAACCAAACGTTTCTTAGAACAACTAGAGTTGTTACGTTATAAATTTTTATTTAAACATTTGATAAGCTCAACAAATAACAAAGTTGAAACAAGAACTCAATAATCAACATGTTTTTTATTTTCTTACTTTTCTACATTGGCTGATTTTTTTTGAGCTCGAATTGTAGTTGTAAAACGTATGTCACATAGTGTCCACACCTGATGAATTTATATCATCATGAATGTCAAATTGAATTCATGATGAAAATTCATCACGTATAGACTTAATTTATTAATATTAACTATGGAAGCGATTATATCATAATCATCAGAGCTCACGGCCTTATAAAGTTACTGTGCATTTTCGTTTAAAAAAGTTGGCACAACAATTATTTATGGCCAAAAAATTCAACAACACGCAAATTAGATATTTTTTGCAAGTATTTTTCATATATTTGTTAGATTCATCATGATATAAAATCATCATCGTCTACCCCTTTGTCCTGATACGAGTATTAATGAAAAATTGACAGCTGTTCTGCCGGAGTTACACTACGAGTTATGATATAAAATCATCAGGTGTGGACAATATGTAAAATGAAAATGAATGTAAATAACAACAAAAGATATTCAAGAATAGAGTGTTGCCTGTATTTTTGACCTGGTGCAGTCAAGTTAATAATTAGTGTAGAAATATAATCATTAAGAATATGTATATATATTCTTCAAAAGACATGAAGATATATTATTTTTATCTAGTAGAAATCTACAGCTTTATGCATAAGAATTTTTGTTAACAGTTTATACACTTGTATAGCGAGCTGGCAAATTTTAAAGTTCATTTGAGTTGATAGCTCTTTGTCAAATGCACATCAAAATTTAAACAGCATAATACCCAACATATCACAAAGCTTCCTAAGACTAATGAGTGCCAATGTTTACGGTTAAATTAGATATTCATATAAAAAGGCCTTTCTACTCGTAATATATAAAATATACATACATACATAAGTATGTATTTAATTAAAAAACTAGTTTCTTTTATATACCAAAAAAATTTCCAATTTTCCAACCATGAAACTATATATGGGTGTTTCCATCAGTGTTGTCAACTTTTAAATTTCAAAAAGCACTGAAACTATGAAAAAAACACATAATTTAATTAAAAAAGCACTAAATTTAATTATTTTATTATATTAAAAAAATTGTTATACATAAATATGTATATAAGATATATAGGGATCGCTTGACCTTGCATTTTATACCTAAAACTTCAAATTTGAAGCATCCGATACACGTTTTAATTCTAATTAATTATTAGTAAAATAAAATGATAACTATTGTTTAACTAATATTTTTGATTACATTTATTATATTCTTTCTTAAAAATTTATAAAAATAAGTGCTCGCTCATCTAAGTTTATCGTGAAAGATATTAACTTAGTGCAGAAATTGGTTCGGGAAAACCAAAACATAATAGAAAATAAAAAAAAGAATGTATTACAGCTAAACACAAAGAGGATGCTTTACAACGTACATATGTATGTATGAAATGTATTATTATGTTGTTAGGATATTATATTGTTCACAAAACATCAATACTGATAAAGTTTACAACGAAGCAGCTGTTGTATAAAACTATTTCTTAACCAATGACGTTTGGCAGTTTAACTAATGTTAAACCAAAAGCTGTGAATCAAATATTATTGGTTAAACTATTGCTATTAGCTAACTTAATGACTGTGAATTTGGGCCTAAGACAATAAAACGATCTAAATTTAAGAACAAAATTCTTCAATTTAGATTGCAGAGATCTTAATATTTCAATCTTGAAATTTGGTCAGTAAGATTGACGTTCTCAAATTTAACATAAATTCTTAATTTATAGAATGAATTCTTAAAATCCAAAACGTGATCTTAAGCTTTAATAGCGCAGTCTTAAAATGAATAACGTAATATTAATATTAAGATTATATCCTTAAATTGTTAAGAATATGATCTTAATTTAAGATTTTTATTAAGAAAAAAATCTTGAATTTGATCTTAAAAAAATCAACATTTTATTCTTGAATGAAGAATTTTCGTATTTAACAGACTATAATTATTAAAATGATTTGAGTTTTGAGCGTAAAATCTTGATTTTAGCACGTTCTTCCCCTTAGTGCATAAAAAAGTACATTCACAATTCAATTTTCTCTTTTCAGACCTTTTTTATTATGAAGCGAAGTTATAACAAAGTGTAAGGATATATTGTTACGTTTGTTAGATTTAAATAAAGGCGTAGAGGTAAAAAATCTACTTCTGCGCGCTTAAAAATTGAAGTGACAAAAGATTGATGGAAATGCAGTTTTTTATAATGCCTCAAACCATTAACTTGACATAAACTTTTTAGATTTTACTTCTGCTCAAAACTCGTCATTGGACTCAAAGTTTCTCCATTCACCATCCATTGTTATAGTAAGTAGACAAAATGGTGCTATTAAACTATATTTGGGTACCTACTTGCTTAATGTCTTCTTTACATTAATTATGCTTAAAATTTTAAAGTTTGAGGGTATTTCCGCAACCAAGCATTGTACAACCTTATTCAAATTTTTTGAAATGCTCTGCTTTTTGAACGATAGCCTTCCTCGAAAAAAAAAATAGATATGGAAATTTATTTTTGAATTTTGGGTCTAGTGCCACCGCCACGAAACAAAAAGCACTAAAAATTAATTTAAAAAGCACTGAGCACTAACTTCAAAATTTCTCGCGTCGAAAATTTCAAAAAGCACTAGAAACGGTGCGAAAAGCACCGAGTTGACAACGCTGGTTTCCATAGTAGATGATCACTTTTAGTAGGTATAAATTATTTCGGTTGCTACCGATGCTTGAACTTTTGTAGGTCAAAAATTAAACAATCTTCCTTAAAACAAAATGCAATTTCAAAACGGTTTTTGTCCTCAAAAAAGTAACGGTTATTTACTGTGGAAACACCCATATCGATGTCTTAATATAAGAACTGAAAAAAACTAGCATTTAAGTGGCCATAAGTCCTTGATTTTGAACTGCAACGTACTAAGATTTCCAAGGAGGATGCAATTATACGTTGTCTCCCAGAAAACGTTAAGAAACGCAATTTGGAAAAAAATTGAGATACGTCCTTTTTATATTAAGTCATCGATATATATTTTTTTTTAATTTTTCTGATTTTTAATAATTTCTTTGCTTCCTTAATATAGTAAATATGTATTTAATTAAAACAGAAAACAATTAGTGTTACTTAGTTACTTTTATGTACAAAAAAAAAGTTTATATTTTCCAGCTCTGAAGCTGTGCTTTTTATTTCTCTAATTTACCGATACCGATGTTTTCCTTCTAAAACATCAACTATTTTTTATTTCTAAGGAAAAAGAAAAAATTATATTGACCTGGTTACTTTTATATATTAAAAAAATCAATTTCCTGGATACATACTTATAGTTTTTTTCTGATGTCTTTTAGCAAAATATTTCTCTCTAAATATAAAATATGTTTAATTTATAGAGAAAAAGAAATTTTGTTTGGTAGGTTACTGTTATATAACAAAAAAAAATTAATTTTCCAACCCTGGAATAGTCTTTTTAAATTATTTTGATTTTTAATACCAATATTGAACTCTAACTAAAATATAAAATAGGTTTAAATTAAAAAAAAAAAACAAATTTAGTTTCAGCTACTTATTTTTATATTGGAAAAAAGTTGAAACTTTCGAGCTCTGAAACAGTAATTTTGATTTTGCTGATTTTAAATACCAATTTATTTCGGACCATTTCTGATATGCCAGTTCAATGTCGAAGTCTAGATTTTCTGGGAGCTTCGGAAAACCGATTTCACGTACAGACAAACGGATATCGCTTAGTCGTCTTCCCTATTCATAAGGACACCGAATATGTATACTCTTTATAGGTCACATATGAATATTGTGGAAATTACACACAGAATGATAAACTTATGTGTATGTGACCTTCTCCGAGAAAAGGGACCTAGCAACTTGGGAAAATCGATAAAAATAAGAAAAACATTAAAATTTTATTTTTTAAATACGTTTTTCTCAAAACTTCATTTTCACACACTAGGTCCCTTTTCTCGGAGAAGGTCACATATACATATACCTTTTACCATTTTTCGTGAAGGGTATAAAAATAAATTTCTAACGTTTGTGTTTCCCATACATATTCTGGTGTTAAGTGGCGTTTCATAAAATAATGCCTTAAATTTAACAGCTGTTGACTCCAACCAATTAAACTTTGCTTTCTATAAACTCTGTTCCAACAAGTTGTTCTACTAAATCAATAACATTGGAGTTGGCTTGTGCGTTGATCTACCCAGCAACAAATAAATTAAGGCATTCAAAATAAAATAGTGCTTTAATGATTTCTTAAGCAGTTGTTTCTACGAATGCATTCTTAATGCTGTCGCAAATTTTTACAAAACTGTAGTCTTGGGGACTCATGAACAACGCATGCGACATTTCTTAATAATAATATATTTATGTATGTATGTATAATAAAAAAAAATATTACATTAAATATAAAGTGAAAAACGCACGCAAAAATGATTTATAACCATCAAGTTTTCATCAGTCATAAGCATTGATTTGAATGACGAGCAGTTTGTTTGAAAATAAACGCATGACCGCCAGTGACATGCTAATGTTAATATCATGCGCTTTCACCCGAATTTGAACGCATGCTATATCATTAGAACCCATCATTTAACTCCGTTTTTGCATGTCTTTTTTTTTGCTGGGTATGTATGTATGTATATATGGGTGTATGTATTATTATTAATGATGTACTTAGGCAGGCCGGAAAATTGCATACCTTGCAAAATAACCCTCGCTTCTTTACATACACATACGAGTAAATGTCATATTTGTTTGTGTAACAAGTAAAAATTTGTCTGTCGCTCAATCGGCTGGGATACTCGTAAGTTTTATTAATGCTTGCACATTTGTTTTCGACTGGCAAATAGAAAAAAGTTTATTAATTTAAAGTTTCAACAAACGTTTATACATTTGCTTTTTTTCCACGGCTTTCGGAAAAGTTTTATAAGTCTATTAAATATTTAGTTGTTTTAAGTGTGTATTTGAATTGTATTTTAAAACAACTTTGGCCGTTGAAAGAAAAATCGTTGATATTTTCAAAATGATAAAAAAATAGCCCATGTGTTTTAAAAAAAATTTTATTTTTAATAAAAAAAAAATAAATCTTACAGATATTTTTTTATCAGGCTGAAGGTCATAACTAAGGATAGAGGATTTTCGTCAGCTATCTGCTTTTAAAAGGGGTCATATGCATTGTTGTTAGTTTAGTATTTTCACTGCTAGATTAAGCATATTCTTTCGTAAAAAACATCCAAATTTTTAAAAAAATTGCTAAAAAACACATGCCGCACAGCGATGCCAACTTGGTGCTTTAAGCACTATTTTTAGTGCTCTTTAGGGTTCCGTACACCAAAGGTGAAAAAAGTAACCCAATTGTTTTCGCTACGCTGTCCCTCTGTCCGTAACACGCTATATCCTCAGGAACCATAAGAGCTACGGACATGAAATTTGGACAGAGTATGTAGAACCTTGGCCGCTACAACAACAAATACATGAGAATTAAAAATTAAAGGGTGTTCCAAAACGAGCAACGAAAAATGTTAAAATCCCATGTAATATACATATAATTGTATGAACATATGTATATTGACACTTGAAATTTGTAAAATTAGTATATTTTTATATAGACTACAACAATTAATACTAAAATTTAAAAAAATTTAAATTAAAGGGTGGTCCATCAGTTAATGCAATTTTGACTATGTAATTTTGACAACTTGCTGTATTTTGTAAACCGTAAGAGATAAACTCTTGAAATTTTCGAAAACGGTAAAACTAAAAAATTCGAAAATTATAAAATCGCCAAACCAAAAAAATTGCCAAAAATTTAAAAAAATAGCCAAATCGAAAAAAATCGCCAAAACTAAAAAAAATTTCTAACACTAAAATAAATCGCAAAATTCGAAAAAATCGTCCAAAAGAAAAAAATCGCCAAATGAAAAAAGGGCCCAAAACCGAAAAAAATCGCCAAAACGGGAAAAAGGCGCCAATAGCAAAATAATTGTTAATGAGGGCAAGTATGAATAAAATTCCGCGAGAAATTTTTGCCGGGGAACAATTCTAACTAATAGCAAATGATAGGGAAAACAAAAATTCTAACTGGAAAAGGAAGAAATTTCTTGCGAAATTTTATTCATAATTGCCTTGAATATGAAAAAAATCGCCAAAATGAAAAATATCACCAAAAATTAAAAAAAATCGCCAAATTGAAAAACGCCAAATACCAAAAAAATCTGCAAAATGAGAAAAAAGTGTTAAAACTAAAAAAGCGCCTAAATGAAAAAAAGTCGCCAAAAAGAAAAAAATCGCAAACAAAAAAATAAATAATGCCAAAAACCGAAAAAATCGTCAAAACGAGAAAAAAGTGTCAAAACTAACAAAATGCCCAAATGTTAAAAAGCTCCAAAAACCAAAAAAAAAATCGCCAAATAAAAAAAAATTGCAAAAATTAAAAAAACTTCAAAAACGAAAGAAATTTCAAAACTATATTTTATATAGGCTAAAGTTCGTATTTAATTACATATCTCGTGTCCGTACGGAACTCTTCGTGCGCGGGTCAAAGTCGCACTACACTGAATTTATTTATTGAAGACTCCAAAAACGCCAAATTTTGAGCGTTAGTGCCAAACTAAGAAAAGGCACCAAGTAGTGCTTTAAGAAATTTGTGTATTTCTTAAAATTACTTTAACAAAAACCCTTTTCGTCTGTTATATTTCATTAAAGATGATACTATTGCTGAAATGGAGACTATATTATAAAATAGTATATATTATTAAATTTCACTCGTTTGAATCTTCACTTGTTTTTTTACGTTAGTGCTTTTTACGCTTTTTACATCTCAAAATTAAGCTTTTTGTGCTTTTTTTAATTTTGATGTGCTTTTAGAGTCAAAAAAGTTGTTATCACTGATGACGCATGTCATTTTGCAATAACTTCTTGAACAATCGCACATATCAATTGAGATTTTGCCAAGGGGTACTCTCAAATATGCAGATTTCTTTCTTTTTCCTTTTTGCCTCAGAATTGTTGCCTTGTGATGTTCTTGGCAACACTGAAAAAACTATAAAGTAAAATTAAACCCTCAAAGTATGTTTAAGTTATGGGTTATGGTTCCTTTTTCATTTCAAAGGGGCTTCTGCTGCTTATTGCTAAAGCAATTTTTGTATGAAGTTCAACATTTTCAAAATGAATTTGCACTGGACTGTGCAAACTTGCAAACAACTTGTGAAACTTTTCGGTGATAATATAAGTACGTATTTGCTACTTGCAAACAAAGATTTTCATTTGTCAATACAGCATTATCAAATAGATTTTGTAGCATGTAATTAGATACTTGTATAAACAGTTTTCAATACGAAGACATTTGCCACACACACTGTTTCGGAAGAGAAGAGATACTTCTACTTGGTTTTTATTGAAAGGAACCAAAAGACAATTTTAATGTTGATATGAAAGTATAGATAAAAAAAGTATGTTTGTACGTACTATGTATTTGTTTTTGAACGTACATAAGTATTTGGAACAGTACAAAAGACAAACATTTGAGAATGCTAACGTATCAAATGCATTTAATAAAAATATTTATAAATTATTATGTGGGCGTTTAAGAATTTCAATCAAACTACATATTTATTATTGCTAATTTTTTAAGGCAATTTTTTTTAAACATTTTTTAACTTGTTAAAATATAACAAACAATTTTCAATTAAATTAAATTTAAAGAAAGTGTTGTGATATCAATGAAATAGAGCAAATCTTGATAGTCCGGACCTCGCGAATTCAGGAGGCTTTTCTGAATTGCGATGCGAAAATCAATGCGATGCGCAAATTAAATGCGATACGAAAAAAATTGGTATTCTGTTAGACTTTCGCAATCGAATTCGCAATTTATTTAAAATCCTGGCAACGCTGCTCAAATAAACGTCAGTATCAACCAGTGATGCTAGCTCAAAATATTTCTTATAGGTAGATTCCATGTGAAAAAGAGGCAGTTTCCAACAAATCCTACTTTAAAAAGAGGTAGATCTACAAAACTTATGTTTTAGGGTATTTTCAACACCTTAGAAAAATAATTTTTTACCCTAGTTAACCTATCGTTTCGATAAAAAATATTTTATAAGCGATTTTATGACAATCTTAATTGCGGATGGTTAATATTCAAAATTTTGAATATAAAAAGCAACTAAAAAATATAAGAATACAATTATGTCATCGTTATTTAATTACAGCCTTATTCATAAAAATTATTAAGGCTTTACAAAGGTTTAATAAGAAAATTTTTTTATGAAAATTTGATCTAAAAACCCTTTATAAAGCCTTAATAATTTTTATAAATAAGGCCGTCAATTTTTAAAGTTTTATTATTCTCATATTTTAAAGGAATGAATATTTTCATTAAATAATTTCTAATGCTCCTCTGTAGTTATAGGTTGCCCAGCGCTAGCGCTGCTATATCGTGTAGCTTTACTTGCAGAATATCAGTAAATATTGTTTCTGCAAATACTTTTTAGGAAAGTAACTTTCAACATTCGAACTATGTATGCAATTTTCTCTCAAACTGGCCCACTGAAGGAAATATTTGGGCTTGTATGTAGCAGGCTTGAAATAGTGAAGTCAACAAAGCGTTGTTTAGATGTATTCTTAAAATATATTTCAGTTCAACTTCTAGCTTGCATTAGATAAAATAAACTCGGGTAACTATAATTTCAAATTATTATTGAAAAATTAAAAACGTGGTAGATTTTTCTCGGAAAGTGGTAGAGTTGAGTAAGATACCCAAAAGAGGTAGATTTACCACAAAAGTGGTAGAGTTGGCATCGCTGGTATCAACAAACGTCAAATTAAAAATAAATAAATTTTTTGTGTTTGGCTGTGAAAATTGTTTATAAAATTTATTTAGGAAATTCTGTAAAAAAAAATGAATTCTGTTGTGGTTCGACGACGAAGAAGGGCCATGAGCAAAATGAAAGGATACAGAGAATATTGTTTAGAAGCAAATCCGATATTCTAAGCTTGAATGAAAAAGCAGTTGTTACCCCTAAGGAAAGTGCGCCCGGTAATCAATTTACGGAATCCGTCATGTTTAACAATTTCACCACTTGCTCCTCTAAGGGAGACACTGAATTATATCTTGATGGGCCACCGCCAGTGCCATCAATGCCGGTTTTATTTCGTCTAAGCTTCTGTTTGGTGTGTACTTTAAAATCGGCCCAAACCTACTACAATTAAAGTGGAAGTCAAATATTTTATTTGGTTTATATATTTCATACTTTTTTCCATCCTGCAGCTTCTCTAATAGGTGCTCCTTTGATATTTAGTTCTTCAGTTAACCTTTGCCACAAAGTATTTGCCGACTGATGTGCATTTGGAGTTTCCAAATGGCCTCTTGCCAATTGGCTGTGCTTATTCATAAATTCTATCATTATTTCAAATTGGCGAGGTTTGGTGGTCTTATTGCTTTCTTCCCTGAATTAAATACATAATAAATATATGAGGAATAAATAAATAAAATATTATCTTTCACTAACATCTTTGTACTTTGCGAATGCTATTTTGTTGTCGAATAAATTTTGCGAATTTGACATTTGTTTGACATTTGTTTTCGCAATGTAGAATACCGACTTGCCACCTTTTCGCAGTTGAAATGCGACGGAAAAATAACTTTGCGAATATCGCACTACAGAATATAAATTTTTCGCATCTATGTATTTTCGCATCGCAATTCAGAATAAGCCTCCAGATTATTCGGTAATCCGTACATAATTTTTCATTACATCTCAGTGAAAGAAATCAGAAGTCATTCTTAAGGAAAATTTGCGTACGAAAAATCGCTATTTTTAAAGTGCATAAAATTTGCAGAAACGCAAGTAAAAAATTATTTTATAATATCGCTCCCAATTAAGTGATTAGGAATCGAAAAAGAGAAAGAAACTTCTTGCAATGACAAGAGTTTGCAAAAATCATTAGAAATTATATAAAATTTGCACACTTTACATTGTCATGACTTCTTTGCAGTATCTTTTTTTAATGGGCGTATTTTTCTTGTAGCTTTTACGTGTTTTCATAAATAATTGTATATACATCAATCATTTCTCATATTTCGTTTCATTAAAAACTTACGTTAAATAGCTGATGTAAATAACAATCTCTACCCAAGTAGATAGACTAGGGTTCATGATGAAGTGCATGGCTGCACAGAAAAATATCGGCATTTCCCCAGCTAATAAAAGTCTAGTTTAATTTTTCTTCTCTTCTTTAGAAACTCACATTAATTAATAAAAATATTTCTTTCAATTATAATTGAAATTACTGAACTTAAGCCCGAAAAAGAAATTATTTGTGTTTAAAATAAATATATTCTATTAAAAAAGAAAACAACATCTTAATTGTTTTTTATTTATTTTACTTTTGCTTTCAACAGTTTCATTCAATCTTTTTAAATCTTGTAGTATTTATTTTTTTAATTAGAGCAAATATCTTAGCAAACAAACATATAATAAACTTTCAATGTGTCAAAGAATTTTAATCGGAAATTGCATATTAATTTATTTAAAGTAAACTTCTAGTGGTTAATCTTGTTTATGCATATTAATTTTGCTTGAACACAAACATCGGCGTTATTTTTATTTAAATTGTTGGTTTTAAGATATAATTTTATTAATTAAAAGAAAATATGTAATTGGAAGTGGTAAAGAAGATATAAAAGTTATACGAAATATACGAGCAACATTTTTTATAAATGCATGCATACATAAGTATACATAATAAAGAAATATTATACTATTCCCAGTTTTCTTAAAAAATGGGACCAATGCATAATAATTTCAACAAAATTGTCTTAAAGTGCTTTTAAAATTGTTGTTGCAAAAAACTTCGATATAGTATTTTTAAAAGCATATGGGCCGCATCTCGGCAATAGTACACATAATATTGCCTTGAATAACATCACAAATCAATGAAGTGTGCGTGCGTTGAGCCAATAATCCGTCTTTATCACTAAACTGAATATTGCTCCAAAACATTCCAAAACTGAACAAATGACTTCTATCTTATGTTTTCGGTGCGAAAATTGAGCTCATGGGAGTTTTTTTCGTTTAATTTGTTTATATCTACACTTTGTTATTTTCTTTTTTCTATTATTAGCAGTTTTGTTTGGGATTGATCATCAAATCAAGGGCGGCAAAAAAAAATTGTTTATTTCTTTATTATTTCCCGTCTTATGTAACAACAAGTGAACGAAGTACAAACATATACTACATATTTGTGCTCTCCACTGTAAGTACATACCCGTACATACACTGCCGCTCACTTGAGTTGGTTCATAAAATTTTGCATTTTTATTTTAATTTTTCTTATGGTAAAATTAGTCAATTTGTATTGTGAGTTGATGGATCACTTGATAAAATCGGTAACATAAATAAAGGCTCAGTTAGCCGACTGTAGTGGAATGTAACTGCAACGTAGGAAACAGTTGATTGATATTTTTAAGTAGTAGTAGAATGTATGCGCCCGAGCAATAAAAATTGTCAAATTTGGGTAATTTAAATCGAAATTTTGTAATTTATGGGCTAAAATTTACATATTAAGGTAATTACTGTCAATGGTGCGAAGTGACGAGGGTTATGGACGGTTTGTACGTAGAAAAGGGTAGTTTGATGTCGGCCGTCGATGTGTGTTTGTTTTAATTTTATGGTTTGATATCCGTTCGCCGATGGGCATAGTTAATTATGTATGCACGTGGGGCTTGTTTGTTCGTAGTATAATTTTTCGTTTGTTAAGCGGTGCGGAAGGGTACTTGAGAAAGAAATTGTGTGGAAATCAATGAATGTTTTTTGTTGTTGGTTTTATTTAGTTTGATTTTTATTTATTTTTTTTCTATGTTTAAAGAGTTCGAAGACATGAATAAAATATATGGTTTGTGAGATAATCATGGTTTGATATCCGTTCGCCGATGCGCATAGTTAATTATGTATGCACGTGGGGCTTGTTTGTATGTAGTATGTTTTTTCGTTTGTTAAGCGGTTGCAGCAGGTTCATGATTTTATATTGTGTGTGCGTGTGTGCATAGTTTAGTTTTTTGTAATCTTCTTTTGTTTGTACGTATTATGTTTTTTCGTTGTTAAGCGGTGCGGAAGGGTACTTGAGAAAGAAATTGTGTGGAAATCAATGCATGTTTTTTGTTGTTGGTTTTATTTAGTTTGATTTTTATTTATTTTTTTCCTATGTTTAAAGAGTTCGAAGACATGAATAAAATATATGGTTTGTGAGATAATCATGGTTTGATATCCGTTCGTCGATGTACATAGTTAATTATGTAGGTACGAAGGATTTTATGTATGTTTTTGTTTTAATTTTAATTTTGAATGGATTTTTGTTTGTTTGTTAAGCGGTTGAAGCAGGTTTATGATTTTAGAGTGTAAGTGCGTGTGTGCATAGAGAAAAATGTTGCTTTTGTCTTTTGGCAATATTCTTTTTTTTAGCTGGTGGTCATGGAAGATTATTTTAGAAAGAAATTATGTATGCTTGTGGGAAATCTATGAATGTTTTTTGTTGTTGGTTTTATTTAGTTTGATTTTTCTATTTCCTTATTTAAAGAGTTTGAAGAGGTAAACGAAGTATGTAATTTATGAACTTATTTGAAGGTTGGAAAAAATGAAGTGTAAGATATTTATGATTGTCAAAGGGAATTAGAGATGCGTGATCATGGGAGCCAACGTTATGCTCATACGTGTATATGTTTTTACAATAACTTGAGCGTTGGCAGATGGGTAAGTAGTCGTATATGTATATGTGCAATGCCGAGTACAAATCTGGCATTATCTTGTGTTCTAATCATTTTTTAAAATGTGTGCAACGCCTTTCACATTATGTTTTTTTTATTTTTATTTTATATGGAATACAAAACGGAAATGATAAACGTTACCACTAGGGCACACTGTTGCAATGTCACAAAATATCATAGTGTGTACTTTTTGTTGTTTGTAATATTCGTTTTTTTTAGCTGGGGACATGGAAGGGTATTTTAGAAAGTAATTATGTATGCTGGTGAGATATCAATGTTTTGTTTTTGTTGCTGTTGTTGTTTGATTTTAATTTTTTTATGTGTAAAGAGTTTGAAGAAATGAATAAAATATACAATTTATGCGTGTTGTATTTATTCATTCTTTTCACTTCTTTTTTAAAGAAATTGAAGTTTGTGATATTGAGGATTGTCAAAGATTGGTTGTTATTTTCACTGCTTGCTGACATTTGTCTCTGTCTATTGACTTTTACATTGTGCATATGACTTAATCGTAATTTGTATAAATTGAGAAGTTTTTTATTCTAGCAGCAAGTAAAGCATTGTCTCTACAAGTGTCAAATCCTCAATAATTTCGCTGTTAATACGTAAATAATCAAAGTGACTTTTGAAAAAAAAAAAATATTAAATATAATAATATTAAATATATATTTATATATAATAATATTGTATAAACTAAAATAAAAAAAAAGAAAATGAATTCTTTAGCTTATGAGTGCAATGTGTGTAAAAAGATTTATAAATACAAAAAATGCTTTCTGGATCACATCCAAAATCATGGTGTTGAGGACCAATATATATATCCTCAACAACAGCAACAATATCAATATCCTCAACAACAACAACAACAACAACAACAACAACAATATCAATATCCTCAACAACAACAACAACAACAACAATATCAATATCCTCAACAACAACAACAACAATACCAATATCCTCAAGAGCAACAACAACAATATCAGTATCCTCAAGAACAACAACAACAACAATATCAATATCCTCAACAACAACAACAATATCTATATCCTCAACAACAATATCAATATCCTCAACAACAACAACAACAACAACAACAATACCAATATCCTCAAGAACAACAACAATATCAATATCCTCAACAACATCAACCATATCCTACGGCCATGCAATGGTACCCAAATACTGACCAACAATTGCAATATCAACTACAACAACAACAAAAACAAATGTATTGCCAACTACCCTCTACCTCCATGCAATGGTACACAAATACTTATGAACATCAACAACAACAACAACAACAGCAAGGTTTACAGGATTTAGGAAGTAGCTCAACAAATAATAATATCAACATTGATGGAGAGTGTATGAAATATTATGAGATCAGAAGAGCATTTCAAAATAATATTATTTCTTATGGAATAGAAAATAAAAAGGATCAACTTCTCTTTGAAGATTTTGTTGTCGAAAATGAATCGACTTTTATAGAGAGGCTTGAGTACCATTTGAAGCAACATACTATATTGAAATTTAATATAAGTATAGTTGCAGAATATTTAAAAATTGTGGGCGAAGAATTAGAAATAATAATTATAGTACATACAGCAAAAATGAGCTTGTTGACTAGAGCAGATGACGTGAATGAATTTTTCTGTAAGCAGGTCAGAGAAATTCAAAATAAAATGTCTGAGTTTCAGGAAAGAGATTCCGGATGGACTCTTGTTCGCATAGTTCGAGCTGAACTTAATATTAATAAATCTTCTTTGGTAAAAGGAGCTCATTGGATTAGCACCCCGCAGAAGCTTGCTAGTCGTGGTGCTTGCATTAATATTGAAAACAGTGATAATTACTGTTTTAAGTGGGCCTTAATTGCGGCAATGAGTACCTCGGCTATCAATTTTCCGAATCGATGCTCTTCATATAACATTGAAGATATTAGTGCTAATATAATTTCGCTTCAAGATGGAACTACAATTGATTTTTCAAATTTGACATTTCCGATGTCACTAAAATATATTAAGGAATTTGAGGGACAGAATGATGTTAGTGTGAATGTGTTTGGATATGACGACGAGAGTGATGAACTAATTGGACCATTTTATATAACCCAAAATGAGAAGACCAAGCATGTTAACTTATTGCTATTGGAAAACGTGGATGGGCATCACTATATTTTTATAAAAGATATTTCAAAGTAAGTAATATATTGGAAAGTATTTAAAATTAAATAATACAATACGCGTTTTTGATGTCTTACAGACTACTAAAAAGGCAAACAACGACACATTGCGAACGACTCTTATTTTGCAACAGTTGTCTGCAATACACCCATCTTGAAAATATTATGGAGAAACATAAAATGGAATGTGGTAAAATAGTCACCACAATGCCAAAGGCAGAAGACTCCATACTGCGGTTCAAGAGCCACCATAGAAAAATTGACGTCCCTTTTGTTGTATACGCCGATTTTGAATGTGTTTTGCAACACATAGACTTTAGTGTAAGTAGTAAAACTAAATTAAATCAGTCACATGTACCCTGCGCATTCAGCTATTTTATTAAGTGTAAGCATGACAATAAATTGGATAAGCTGAGAATTTATACGGGTAAAGATGCTTCTGAAAAATTTGTTACATTTTTGAATCAAGATTGTCAAGATATCTATAACAATTATCTCACAAAAACAATTGAAATGGAGAACTTGACAGATGAAGAAAATGTAACATTTTACAATGCGATAACTTGTCACATATGTGGACAATACTTAAATAATGATCGTGTGAGAGATCATTGTCATATAAGCGGTAAATATCGAGGTGCTGCGCATAACAGATGCAACCTAAGTTATCAAGTACCCAAGTTTATTCCAATTTATTTTCATAACTATTCATCCTATGATTCTCATCTTTTTGTGAAAGAATTAAGTAAGGTTGCGACAAATATAAAAGTCCTTCCGTTAAATAAAGAGTTATATATATCTCTATCTCAATTTATTAATATGAGTGATGGTACAGATCTTGAACTTAGGTTTCTTGATACAATGCGTTTTATGGCCGATAGTTTGGAATCGTTGGCAAATAATCTTACCGTCAACGATTTTCATACTATTAGAGCACAATTTCAAACAAGCCAAGAATTTAATCTCATAAGGAGGAAAGGAATTTTTCCTTATGATTATCTTGATTCTTTTGAAAAACTTAATGAAACACAACTTCCACCTAGAAAAGATTTCTTTAATAAACTTAATAACAAAGAATGTTCTATTGAAGACTATGCGCATGCGAATGAAGTCTGGACAATTTTTAACTGCAAAACTTTGAAAGATTATATGGAATTGTATTTGAAAACAGATGTGCTTCTCCTAACGGATATTTTTGAAAATTTTAGAAATGTCTGTAAAAAAATTTATAGCTTGGACCCCTGTCAATACTATACTGCCCCGGGGCTGTCTTGGGATGCTATGCTTAAGCATACAAACATTGAATTAGAGCTTTTAACCGATATCGACATGTACAATTTCTTTAAAAAAGGGATACGAGGTGGAATTGTCCAATGTTGTAAAAGATACTCCAAGGCAAATAATAAGTATTTAGACACTTTTGATAAAAATAAACCTTCCGAATTTCTTATGTATTTAGATGCAAACAATCTTTATGGTTGGGCCATGTCTGAACATCTTCCTTATGGAGGATTCAGATGGTTAAAAGGCGAAGAACTAAATATTAATCCGCAGTTAATAGATGATAATTCAAATGATGGTTATGTATATGAGGTTGATTTAGAATATCCTTCTTATTTACATAACATGCATAACGATCTTCCTTTCTGTGCCGAAAACAAGGAAATTGGAGCATCAAAATATAAAAAACTAATAACTGATTTTTCGCCAAAACATTCTTATATAATTCATTACAGAGTACTTAAGCAATGTCTAGAAAACGGTTTGATTTTGAAAAAAATACATAGAGTTCTAACTTTTAAGCAGTCTCCATGGTTGAAAGATTATATAGATCTTAATACTAAATACAGAGCCGAAGCTAGAAATAACTTTGAAAAAAAATTTTTTAAATTGCTCAACAACGCAGTATATGGGAAAACCATGGAGAATGTGGACAAAAGGAAAGATGTGAGGATTGTTACCAGTTGGACTACATTAAACCGAAACCGCTTGGGTGCTCAAAATTGGATATCTAAATCAAATTTTCATAGCTTAGCAATATTTTCAGAAGATATGGTAGCGATTCAAATGAATCGAGTGAAGACATGTTATAATAAGCCAATATATTTAGGATTTTGTGTGCTAGAACTTTCTAAATGGAAGATGTATAATTTTCATTATAGATACATGCAACCTAAATTCAAGTCAAAATTGAAATTAAATTACATGGATACTGACTCATTCATATATACAATACAAACTGAAGACTTTTACGCAGACATTAAAAATGATATAGAACATGAATTTGACACTTCTGACTATCCAGAAACAAATGATTACGGGATTCCACTCGTAAACAAAAAAGTTCTGGGTATGATGAAAGATGAGAATTGTGGGATGATTATGGAAGAATTCGTAGGATTACGGTCTAAAATGTACTCCTTTAGTGTACAAAATGGAAATGAAATTAAAAAATCTAAAGGAGTAAAAAAATGTGTTTTAGATAAGTATAGCCTAAGTTCGTATAGAGATTGTTTATTTAACAGATCAAATGTTTATGATAATATGCTCACTTTTAAGTCTAAGTTGCATGAATTATATACTATGCAAATACATAAAGTAATATTAAGTTATCAAGATGACAAGAGAAAAGTCAAAAGTGATGGTATAAACACATATGCATGGCATCATATTGAAATTGATGAAACAAATCCTGATTATGAACTTGATATGTTATTATTAGAAATAGAAAAACTTCAAGAAGATGAGTAAAATATGTATACAAATTAAAGCTTCTGTAATTTATTTCTCTAATTATAATTATTTAGTTTTAAGTAAAAAATCTTTGTGTCTATTGTAAATTATTTTTTATTTTAGAAATATTGTCTAGTTATTTAGTTTTTTAAATAAAATATACACTAATATGAAAATAAAAAATAAATAAAAACAAAAAACATTAAAAACAAATATTTTTTGTGTACAGTTTTTTATTTATTATCCATCCTTAAATAAAATTTATGAATTTTCACATCTGTAACAATCTTGTGTTGCATTTTTTCTCCAATCTCATAACAAAGTCGTGTTAATTCAATCTTTACATCCCTTTCGTGTATTCCTTGTATTTCATTGATTTGAAGTTTTGTTTTGTTTAAAGCGGAGCAGGTTGGTATATAATATTCATGATAGAAATGAAGGATTTGTTTTCTCAGAATGTTGTTCCAACATAAAATTGATGTAAAAAATACTCGAATTTGAGTGAGTGATCTCCAAGTGTCAGAATCAATTTTTATTTTAAAGTTTCCTTGTATGATGACTAAAAAACAAACACCTCTTTTATATTGAAACTTATATTCAACATCTCTCTCACTTTCATTATCAATTATATTTATAGAGTTTAAAAAATCCCGACGATTAAGCATATCATGAATATACTCCTTATAACACATGAGATGTAACCACTCTTCCCGATCCAGTCCGATGAATTGCTTATTTTTATAATTCAACCATATCATTGGCTTAAAGCCAAAAGCTGTTGAAAATCCACATGAAGTCTTCAATTTCCAATTGAGCAAGTATTCAAACTCAAAAACCAAATCATATATTTGAGGTTTTCGTTCTTGATTGTTGTGAAATATATTTTTTAAAGCACGTTTATCCATCCTCAATGAAAATAATATTTAAACTAATAGTTTTTTCGCTCTATTAATCTCTATATATACATATTTATATTAAAAAAAAAAAAAAAAAAAAAAAATAAAAATAAACACAATAAAAAAAACTAAATAAAACCCATACACATACATATATATTCTATATTTGTTCATTATTTATTTTTGACAAATTTGTATATGTTTCAATAATCTTAAAAATAATTTTTTTCCTTATGTGGAACATGGTGCATCTACATGTGTCGGGCCCTTCCTCGCATCCTTGGCTATACCAGGGGCAGCTGGCAAAATGCCCACTATCAGAGTCCTCTTGTTCTATAACTCCATAGTCCTCATTTTCAGTGAGCATGGAGACGAAAAAATTGATGGTTTCTTTATGCTCATAGAGCAATAAGTCCTCAAAGGATTTAAGAAAATCAAATAATCGTTCACGTACTTGACTCATTTTTTTTATTTTTATTTTAATTTTCTTTTTTAAAGAATACTTTTTTCTTGAATGCTATTTTTATATTAGTACTCTTGAAAGGTTTACATTCTTATTTATAGTAAAATGTTCTTGTGAAATTAACATTTTACAAAAAATTGTGAGTTCTTTTGAAATTTTTTTGTTTCAGTTACACTTTGGCACATTAATATAACTATCTCTCTAATCTTTTGTTTTGTAATTTTTTGTTTCAGTTACACTTTAGCACATGAATATAACTATCTCTATGATCTTTTGTTTTGAAATTTTTTGTTTCAGTTACACCTTAGAACGTCATAATATGTAACTATCTCTTTCACTACAATTCTGTCAGTGACAAAACAAAAAATGTACGTAAAATATAATTACAATATGAGAAAAAGAGATAGCTACGTTACTGGTCTTTCTTTTAAGAATTTTTTTTTTTACCTATTTAAAGATTGGTAGAAATATTTAATACGTCAGTTTACAAAAGCAGATTGAGCAATCTGTCAAAAAGAGAAGAAGAAAAAAAATATATATTTAAAAATTAAATTTAATTAATTAATTAACATTTTTGACAATGAATCCAACAAATTTGATAACAAAGTTCAACAATTTAAACAAGAAAACATTAATCCATATAAAAGAACTAAAGGACTCAACTAAATATACAGTAAAAAATGCTAAACGGGTGACAAGTAAATACGGCACCACAATTCAAATTGAACTGGAAAATAACATAATGTTCTTACCAAATCGTTACAACACGCTATCGGATGATGACATAATTGAACTAGCATCTGGGATATATTGCATATGTAAGCAAGGAGAAAATTCCCTAAAATTGGACACTGCTGCTGAAATAAGTATATTTCTAACAAATACTCAATACCCACAGTGGGAATAATATGTAGAAATATATTTTATAAACTTTTTTTTTTTTTATTAATAAAACAGCAAAATTTAAAAAATTTTTTTTGTGTGTGTTATTTATTTATTCTTTTCACTTATTTTGTAAAGAAATTGAAGACATAAATGTCCACATTTAAATGAATTATAATCTTGATATTGATTGTAATTATATTTTATATTTTTGCCTAGATATTTAACTAATTCTAATGGAGGTTGTAAATTTCCAAAACTGTCGAAATATTCTTTATGTTCATTGTTTTTATAATATGCTACCCAATGGGTTCCAGGACCTCTTGATAAATCCAAATTAATGATTCCGCATTCTCGTTTTCTCGATCGTTTTGGTAGTGTATCCAACATGAAAACTCCTCTAAAGTATGGAATGTTTGTTGAAAAGTTTCTCAAATCAACATCAGATAGGGGTTTATTGGGCAGCTTTATGAAAAATTTGGTTTTTGTTTTTCTTGACAAACCAATCCATATCCTTTCTTATATGGTTTAAGGTAAAAACCTTTCCCCATTGCTACTGCTTCCATTGTTTTATTATGTCTAGTTGCTTCATCAAGTTGTTGTTTGGCATTCTTAGCAGTATTTATTGCTTTTGCTATAGCTGATCCGCCAGTAGAAAGACTACCAATTGCACTCAGAGCAGTAAGAATAGGTACCAAAGGTAAGAAGCCACCAATCTTTGGAACATTAATTATGCGTGGTATTACAACTTGCGATTTCTTTCCCCTTAACGACTTGTTGATAATCTTACGTGCAATCCTAATTGCAGAGTTAATGTCTTGAGGTTTTTCCTTCTTCAGTACTTTTGTTGCATTTTTAATTGATGTACTGAACAGTTTTTTTCCATTTTGTTCACTTTTTTTTGCAACCTTCTTCAATCCCATACCAAGTTTTCTTTTGGCTTTCATTGCGTTAGTAACCATATACGCAAACGATTTTTCTGCAAGACTGCTATCTTTTGCAAGAACTCGTTCCCAAGCTTTATTTTCAAGAATTTTATCAGCTTGATGTCTACTATTTAAATCATTGGTTTTGGAATAAGCAATATCGTGATTTTTACATGCAGCGTCTAATAAATTAATTCCGTTGTCACCGCGATCTAAACGTTTTTGTAATTTTGTTCCGGGTCCACAAAACTGATATCCAGGAAGGTGTAATTCAACAGGCAGAGAGTTAATTACTTTATTCACTAAACCTTTTCCAACGGCTGGTTTTTTATAACTAAACGTTTTGTTATAATGTATAAGCATCTTATTTTATTTTTTTCTTCTATAATAAAAGTAACATTTGTGAAATGCAATTAGTTATAAGAATGCAATTAGTAAAACAACATAAAAATATTGTGATTCGCAATATTGATGCTTCAACGAAAATCAGATCTAAAATAAAACATAGCTCTCTCTTACCAAATTCTATTCGTGCTCTAATAGTTGGACCATCAAATTGTGGAAAGACTAATGTTATGATTAGCTTGCTAGAAAGTCCTAATGGACTCAAGTTTGAAAACATCTATTTATACTCAAAATCCCTTTATCAACCAAAATATGAATACTTAAAGCGATTAATTTCACCAATTAAAGGGATGGGATACTATACATTTACAGATAATGAAAAAGTTATTCCTCCTGACGAAGCGAAAACTAATTCTATTATGATCTTTGATGATGTTGCATGCGAGAAGCAAAATAATATACGAGCATATTTTTGCATGGGACGACATAAGGATGTTGATTCATTCTACTTGTGCCAAACTTATACCAGAATCCCCAAGCACTTAATAAGAGACAATGCAAATGTGATTATAATGTTTAAACAAGATGAGACAAACATGAAGCACGTTTATAGTGATCATGTTGTCAGCGATATGAGTTATGAAAAGTTTCATGAAATTTGTCGAGAGTGTTGGAAGGATAAATATGGATTTTTGATGATAAGCAAAGATAATGACTTAAACAATGGTCGCTATAGAAAGCAATTCGACTATTTTATAACGATATAAATTACTCTACATAAAAGTAAAACATTAGTACTTAATTTGGCCTTGCGCATAGTACATCTACTTATTTCCTAAAGTATTTACCATACCTGATCTGAAAGCTGATCTGTTACCAGATCTAATAGCTGATACCTGATCTGATACCCCAATACCTGATCTGATAGCTGATCTTATACCTGATCTGATACCTGATACCTGATCTGATACCTGATACCTGATCTGATAGCTGATCTGATACCTGATCTGATAAGTGATACCTGATCGGATAGCTGATCTGATACCTGATCTGATAGCTGATACCAGATCTGGTGTCTAATAGTTGAAAATGGATGAAAAAGTTTTAAAAGAGCTAATAAAGACAAGAAATGTTTTAAAGAAAAAATTTCGTAGTATAAAAGTTGATGATGCAGATACACATGAGCAATTCAAAGATACATTTAAACCAATAATAGAACCATTAACAGAATTTGTGAACAATTCTAAAAATAATAAAAGAAGTATTAAGGCAGAAAGAGATGAACTTAAAACGAAAGTTTATAAAAATTCAAATTTTCCATTCAACGAACAATCAGTTAAGTTAGAGACAAGTACTCCAAAGAAACTTGTTGAAGAAACGTTATGCAATAAAAATATCTCACTTAGTAATCGAAACGCAAACAAGGTTGATAATGTTGATACTGATGATGATGATGACAACGATGATTTTTACTCTCAATCGGAAACTCTAGACAATTCAGATAATAATAAGAGTTATACTGACCTAGCACTCTTGGAAAGCAGAAATGAATTAGACACTCTATACGGTCCACATAAAGGTTTTAATAATGAATGGAAGTTTGGCAATAGTAGTATTAAACTTACTGAAGATAAAATAGTGATTGGAAATCACATATGGGCTTTTACACCAGGTTTATTTTCTTTACTGTTTCACAAAACACCAAAATATTATGATAAACATGAATTAGATATATATAAGAAAATTTTAGTGAGCACAAATGCATACAAAAGAGATTATAGACCTGATGGACAAATCAAAGGAACGAAAGCATATAAATATAAGCATATTATCAGTAAATTGTTTAAGAAAGAAAGTGAAAAAAACTCATCAACTTCGTCATCACTACATGCAATAAAAAGTCCTTACAAGGGTAAGGGTTTGATGAAACTAAACCCATACAAAGCTAACTATATATACTGGGATGATCCTAATGAGTTAGTAGATCGCCTTAGGCTATTGCTAGCATCACAAGCTGCAGGTCATACTAATCACAATAACGAAATTGTCTCAATTATCGAAGAATTATATGAAGCAAAAATTATAGAATAATATTTATCTACGTAAATCATGTCTATCGATAAGTTTGGGCACTATCTTAATGATACAAGTGGCAGAGTTTTTGTGAAAAATGTTCCTAAGCTGCTGGGCTTCGTTATGGATACAACTAATAACATTGACGTTCAAAACAAAAGAATCAAAAATGTGGCAAAAGCTTTGGAGGAAAACGACGTTGTTAATAAATTGTTTCTGCAAAGTCAAATTGAAGAGGTACGAGATGAAATCCATTTAATTTTAAGTCAGAAACTAAATGAAATTAGGGAAACAATTTCAAGTATGAAATTATTCTTTGAAAAAGAAATTAGAAAGATAAATGAGTTAATCTATGGGTATATAAGAAATATGATGGTCAACAGTACTTAAATGAACTCGCACTGAACTCAACTTATCCCGTCAAATTCTAAATACGTTAAATAATGACTTCAAAAAGAAATTTAATAAATGAACTACATAAGCAAGCACGAAAACATTTTCCACGTCGAAGAGTTGTTATGAAAGGAATAGATGATCTTTGGCAAGCTGATTTAGTTGAAATGGGGAACTATTCTACAGACAATAGAGATTATCGATTTTTGCTGACCGTAATTGATACATTTTCAAAATTTGCTTGGGCAGTACCCTTGAAAAGAAAGACTGCATTGGAAACAACTCAGGCTATGCAGAATATTTTTCAACTGGGGCGAATACCAAAAAACTTGCAAACAGACGATGGTAAAGAGTTTTTCAATAAACACTTTGGAAAATTGATGAATAAATACAACATTAATCACTACTCAACATATAGCAGAATGAAAGCATCAATAGTAGAACGATTTAACAGAACATTAAAAGGAATGATGTGGAAAGAGTTTAGCTTTAATGGGTCTTATAACTGGCTCGACATTTACAAAGACTTGATTAATACATATAATAAGAAAATTCATCGCACCATCAAAATGCCACCGATTCAAGTTAACTATAAAAATGAGAAAAAATTATTAAACACGGTATATAACCGCTTAAAACTATTCAAATTATCAAAGTTCAATGTGGGAGATCATGTGCGCATAAGTAAATATAAACATGTTTTTGAAAAAGGATATACACCAAATTGGACCACAGAAATTTTCACGATTAAAAGAGTTCAAAATACATATCCAGCCACATACATATTAGAAGACTATCGTGGTAATCCTATCAAAGGTGGGTTCTATGATGAAGAACTTTCAAAAACTAGATATCCAAATACATATCTAGTTGAAAAAGTTCTTAAAACTAAAGGAGAGAAGGCATATGTTAAATGGTTAGGATTTTCCAATCAACATAATTCTTGGATCAATAAAAATGAAATATTGTAGTTAAGTGTGTATATATATATATATAAGTCTATATTTGTATCTAATATATTAAATAAAATATAAACTTCCTTTTTTATACAAAGTGCTGTGTTTAATTTCACTTATTTGTAATCAGACAACCATAATGTCAATAACACTTACTCTTAGCTCAAACTCATCTGAGTTATCTGCAAATTACTTTCCTCCTATTCGTTTGGATGGTGAATATGAATGTGCTCTAACTGATTTTCATTCATATAATAACATTCCCAATGTAGATGATTATAACAATATATTTCATATTGGTGAACATGTAATTAAAATACCAATAGGATCTTATGAATTGAATGATATAGTTGATTATATTAAACATAACTATAAGCAGTATTGTCCGGAAAATAAAATTGATATAGAAGCTAATAACAATACAATGCAAATTAGAGTTAAAAGCTCTAAGGATCCCATATACTTTAACAAAGATAACACAATTGGAAAACTTTTTGGATTCAATAAGAAAATTCTAGCTCCTAACCAAGACCATTACTCAGATCTACCAGTCAATATTTTCATCGTGAATATCTTGCGTGTTGAATGCAGTATAGTGGTTAACACATATACGAATAACTCACAAGCACACACATTACATGAATTTGCGATCAATGTCCCCCCAGGGTATAAAATTGTTGAGATTCCTCGAAATCTTATCTATTTGCCAGTTAACTGCCGAGAGATAAGTTCTCTTACTCTACGCATAGTTGATCAGAACGGTGATTTAATTAATTTTCGAGGAGAGGAAATTACAACACGAATACATTTGAGATCTAGCAAATAATGATAATATACAACGTCAAGCAATCTAAGGATAAAATTGGATACACTCATAAAACACTATTGCAAACCAAACCACAATTAAAGAGATCATTACACAAAAAATATTTGACTCAAGAAAATAAAAAATTTTTAAAGTCTCTCAATTTAAAGTTGACAAAGAAATGAGTTACATACTAGATGTTTTAGAAAAACCTCAATCAGACGAGAGTATAATTAAAAAGGACTATCACACATATACACCATACCTACAATCCTTCAACAATAATGATGAGATTCGAATTTCAATACAAAATCAAGACTTATATGTGCTACCCAGCGAAAGCTACATATATGTTGAGGGAAGTATTGTAGATGATAATGACAGCAAAATATCTTCGTTTTTAAATCTAAAATTAAAAAATAACTTTGTGGCACATCTCTTTGACGAAATTCGATATGAACTTAATGGCATAGAAATTGATCATACAAGACATTTAGCGATTACAAGCAGCCTAAAAAATTTTGTTTCCTTATCACCAACAGAAAGTGTTGGATTGTACAATGCAGGATGGAACAAACTCGATGATTTGGATATTTCAAATGGACACTTTAATTTCTATGTACCACTGAAACTATTTTTAGGTTTCGCTGAAGACTATAATAAAATTATACTCAGCGGTAAACATGAATTGGTTCTCTTACGTAGTAAGAACGATGAAAAACTCGTATACTCAACTGTTGCTACTGACAAACCAAAAATTAGTATCTCAAACATCTCATGGAGAATTCCGCATGTACAATTATCCGATCTGAGCAAATTGAATATGATTAAAATTATTAACAGTGGTGCTTCTATACCAATGGCATTTCGCAGTTGGGATTGTCACATTAATCCTCAACTAAATACAGGAACTAGCTATATATGGAATGTTAAATTGGCTGCAAATAGAGAACGACCCCGTTTTGTGTTAATTGCTTTTCAACAAGAAAATAAGTTTGTTCATTGTAATTTAAACAATTTAAAAGTACATTTAAATTCCGAATCGTACCCATATGATGATCTAAATATAAAATTTAAAAATGATCGGTATGCCATTCTATATGATATGTATCTACGGTTTCAACAAAGCTACTACATGAGGGAATCACAACCACTTCTAACTGCTCAAGAATTTAAAAATAGTGTGCCGATAGTGGTAGTAGATGTCAGTCATCAAAACGAAGCCCTCTCTAACGGTCCTGTTGATATAAAAATTGAAATTGAAACGGACTCCAACATTCCTACTGATACATCTGCTTTTTGCATTCTCATCCACGACCGCATAATAGAATACATACCCTTAAAAGGTCAAGTTCGTAAGATAATGTAAATAAAAAATAATAAAATAAGATGACTGGGGATAAAGTTTTCATCGATATGCAAGGATTTAAGTCTAATTCAAACATCTTCATTGCAAAAGAAATAGCAATTGTTTTTAACAATAAGGAGCACATAAATTTTTATTATTAAACCACCGTTTAACTTTAAAAGATTATCAATAGCAAAACAAAGAGAAGCGAATTGGCTAACGAGAAACTTTCATCATCTGAATTGGAATGACGGATCAATATCATTTAAGAGTGTTGTAACATTTTTAAAATCCAATTTAAAACATTATTCAATCTATGTTAAGGGTGTGGAAAAGAAGAAATGGTTTGAAAAACTACTTCAAATTAGAGTTTTCAACATCGAGGATATTGGCTGCATCAACTTTAAGCATATACAACTTAAATATCCAGAATATTTTTACTGCAGCTATCACAGTTATGGAGTTTGTGCCTTAAGAAATGCATATTTACTTTATCAAGAAATAAACTAAAAAAATATATTTTATTTTTCCATTCTTACAATGTCACAATATATATTTACGATATTTTTTAAATAAATGTGTAGATTAAAATTATAAAAAAAAATTTTGTTCAATCATTTATTTATATGTATATGGTATGTACAAGAGACAGAGACAAATGTCAGCAAGCAGTGAAAATAACAACCAATCTTTGACAATCCTCAATATCACAAACTTCAATTTCTTTAAAAAAGAAGTGAAAAGAATGAATAAATACAACACGCATAAATTGTATATTTTATTCATTTCTTCAAACTCTTTACACATAAAAAAATTAAAATCAAACAACAACAGCAACAAAAACAAAACATTGATATCTCACCAGCATACATAATTACTTTCTAAAATACCCTTCCATGTCCCCAGCTAAAAAAAACGAATATTACAAACAACAAAAAGTACACACTATGATATTTTGTGACATTGCAACAGTGTGCCCTAGTGGTAACGTTTATCATTTCCGTTTTGTATTCCATATAAAATAAAAATAAAAAAAACATAATGTGAAAGGCGTTGCACACATTTTAAAAAATGATTAGAACACAAGATAATGCCAGATTTGTACTCGGCATTGCACATATACATATACGACTACTTACCCATCTGCCAACGCTCAAGTTATTGTAAAAACATATACACGTATGAGCATAACGTTGGCTCCCATGATCACGCATCTCTAATTCCCTTTGACAATCATAAATATCTTACACTTCATTTTTTCCAACCTTCAAATAAGTTCATAAATTACATACTTCGTTTACCTCTTCAAACTCTTTAAATAAGGAAATAGAAAAATCAAACTAAATAAAACCAACAACAAAAAACATTCATAGATTTCCCACAAGCATACATAATTTCTTTCTAAAATAATCTTCCATGACCACCAGCTAAAAAAAAGAATATTGCCAAAAGACAAAAGCAACATTTTTCTCTATGCACACACGCACTTACACTCTAAAATCATAAACCTGCTTCAACCGCTTAACAAACAAACAAAAATCCATTCAAAATTAAAATTAAAACAAAAACATACATAAAATCCTTCGTACCTACATAATTAACTATGTACATCGACGAACGGATATCAAACCATGATTATCTCACAAACCATATATTTTATTCATGTCTTCGAACTCTTTAAACATAGGAAAAAAATAAATAAAAATCAAACTAAATAAAACCAACAACAAAAAACATGCATTGATTTCCACACAATTTCTTTCTCAAGTACCCTTCCGCACCGCTTAACAACGAAAAAACATAATACGTACAAACAAAAGAAGATTACAAAAAACTAAACTATGCACACACGCACACACAATATAAAATCATGAACCTGCTGCAACCGCTTAACAAACGAAAAAACATACTACATACAAACAAGCCCCACGTGCATACATAATTAACTATGCGCATCGGCGAACGGATATCAAACCATGATTATCTCACAAACCATATATTTTATTCATGTCTTCGAACTCTTTAAACATAGAAAAAAAATAAATAAAAATCAAACTAAATAAAACCAACAACAAAAAACATTCATTGATTTCCACACAATTTCTTTCTCAAGTACCCTTCCGCACCGCTTAACAAACGAAAAATTATACTACGAACAAACAAGCCCCACGTGCATACATAATTAACTATGCGCATCGGCGAACGGATATCAAACCATAAAATTAAAACAAACACACATCGACGGCCGACATCAAACTACCCTTTTCTACGTACAAACCGTCCATAACCCTCGTCACTTCGCACCATTGACAGTAATTACCTTAATATGTAAATTTTAGCCCATAAATTACAAAATTTCGATTTAAATTACCCAAATTTGACAATTTTTATTGCTCGGGCGCATACATTCTACTACTACTTTTTTATGTGAAAAGTAGGTTACGTTACATTACATCTCTATAACCATTTTCATTACTTTTCACATAACAATATCGATAAGCTGTTGCCTACTATTGCAGTTGCATTATATTACAGTCGGCTAACTGAGCCTTAAAACATGTTGCTGTTTATTTAATATGTATGTATGTGAGATAGAAATCTGTTGAAAATAGATATTTACTTCAACTTCTCTCATACATACATACACACACGTATAAAGCAATAATTAATACAATAACAGCTGACACGTTCGCTGGCAGCCTCACGTTTTTACTAACTAGTAAAAAACGAAAATTTAACATCCGAATTTATTTAAAGGACAACATCTGTTGGAACATTTAAAATGCTGAAATTCTCCGTTGTGTATTGTTTTTCGTTTTATGCGTTCACTTGACTGCGACTGTTTACATTTTCAGAAGCAAAAGCAATTGCATAAATCAGAAGTTTTTAAACGCTTCTTCTCCTAACTAGAGGACGCTCTGGTTTCGTAAATAAACATGTAAAATACACTTACTTGAATTGTCGTAAAATCTTTAAAATGCACAATGGTCTAATCAAGCGCGATATGTATAAAGCTAAAGTAATCCAAAAAAATTATCAATTTCAAACTATTTAAAATGTTAATTTTTGGGGTTCTTAAAATTTTGTCAACTACACATTCTCCGATAGGGTGGTAAGCTATTACGCGTGTATGTGGTTTTTAAAGCAAGCGCTAGTGCTGCCATATGTGAAGATTTATATTATTTTTGAAGTTCTTAGACATCTTCAAACGCCAAAAAATATTTCTTACCTAAAAAAAGATTTAATAAAATTTTACTTTTGGTACTTTTAATATAATACATGAGGGATTTTTTGACTAAACTACTTGCAAATTTTCTTATTTGCTTCGTAATAATCTTACACATATTCTATACAGTAAATATTTTGTGTTATTTGGCTTTACGTGTAATAGTTCACTGGAAACAAAATAAATTTTAACTCATTTTCATTCAATAAAATAAAAATTAAATATTTTAAAAACCCCCGAATATATCTAGAAAAGATGCGATATCTTCTAAACGGGTGGACCGAGTTCTTCAAACATAGCTAAAAAACTTCTCGATCAAGTCACCTTTCAGACAGAAAAAACCAAATCAAAATCGATCCAGCCATTTTTCCTGTACGTGGACACGGACAGACACACAGATACACAGACACACACAACAAATTTATAAGACCCCTTTATTAGTCGGGAGTTAAAAAGATTTTTGTTAAAAAAAATTTTTTTACTCGACTTGAAGATTTTTGAAAAAAAATGGCAACACTGGCAAGCGCACACACTTCTGCACAAAGTATTTTCTTCTTTACTCCTTTGTTTTAGAAGCTGCAGTAAAGCATTTGAAAAATACAATATGTCTTAAAAGTTCTTGTAAGTGGTCTTGTGCAGGACTTTAGTACATATGTGTATATATCGTGTGTAGAGATGCCAATCGGGACTGCTTTCTTAATAACCCCGGCGTTCGGAATTTTGATATATAATCCCGAAATCCCGACTCGGAAAATCTAAATCCCCAAAAATCAATGTACATGTATCGCTACCTGAAACGCAAAACGACCTATCATTTTCATAATATTAGAGGAGAAGCAAAAAAAACAAACGTGTTAAATTTTGCAATTGGTCTAAAAAAACCGGAGTTTTCGGGAACGGTATTCAGCATTTGACATCTCTAATCGTATATGTACATTAATTTGTGAGTCAACTTTTTCAGAGAAAAAGGAAAAGCAAAAACAAAATTTTTAAAAGTTATAAAGCATATTTATTTTTAATAAACCCACTTCAATGTACATATGTCAAAACTAGCCATTTTTTATTACCATCAAAAGCTGCCATTATAAAACCTTTGCTTTATATCATTTTCAAATTATATATTTGTTACAAATTGATATAAACGAAGCCTTGGTATCAGATCGTTTCATTAAAAATATAAATTGTTTGTGCAAATAAAAAGAAAAACGGCAGCAATTAAAATAAAATAAAAAATTTCATTATATATGTATTTTTAATGCAAACATTCGTGCATAAACGAATGTTTGCATACATGTAGTATATGATTAATAGATTATCAGAGAGTGTTATTAGATAGATTCAATATTGTCATATTTTGAAGATTTTTTCTAGGAAGGGAAAAAGAGTAGGCGGTGTGGCAATTTATAACTAAATAAATAGATACATAAGTATATGTAAGTATACATGTACGTTTTCATCTGCTGTTAAAGTTTCTTAGATTGAAATTTCACTATAGTGATAGAATACAAAAGCCAATATAAATATACAAATAAATACTTCTATGCATCTATATGTACTATATGTTTGTGTATATGCGTGCAAAGGTCTATCGCGAAAAGAAATCCCCATTTCAAAATATAAAATATGCACAACTTTTTCTTGTATGAATTTCATTTAACAGCAGCAAGAATATTATTTTATTATATCTATTTGATTTGATAGATACAATATTTGCAAATTTAAACATATCTACATATGTACGTGTCTGGAGATACAAATGTATATATAAGATACAACTACACGTACTACATACGTAGCTGCTTTAGGGTTGCCATAAGACGTTGAATTAGTGTCCATTATTGTCCACACCGTTTAATGGAGAAGGTAAATTTTATTTTTCTTAAAAGCTGAGTTGTCAAGAGATTTGTATGAAATTCTTACGCAATATAAATAACGATATGAATCATTAACTAAAAAAAATAGATTTTGTTGTGTATATCAAGCAAAAAATATCTGTTTTTACTTATGTTGGTGTTTGAGTAAATGATCAATATGTGTGCACAGTCACTTCATAAAGTGAGTGCTCATCACTGCCTAAAATACTTAAGTCAATATTTTAAACAAATTTAGTTAAATACATAAAACTTTAAACTGTATTTCTGCTTCACTTGAAAATTTTACACAATACCAATACCAAAATATTTCATATACTAATAAATAAAATATAATTTTTTAACTTAACTCAATTTTTGTAGTGCAAAAAATGAGTGCCCACTTCATAGTAGAGATGGGCGCGTGTTGTATTCTTTTTTCGTGACACTAACACGCACGACTAAAATGTGATTTCGTGCGTGTTCGGGTCGTTTCGTGTTGAGCAAAATTGACACGAAAAAAATGAAACTTTTTAGATGTAAAATATGTAAAAATGAATTTCCAGTATAGAAAATATTTAATATTTTGTATCGTCAAACACACAACACCAGCATATTTGTTGGTATTGTATCAGCCTCTGAAGCTTAAAGTTCTGTACGTAAACCGATATTATCAGCTGTGGTGGCAGGTAGTATCAGCTGGCAGTGCCAACTAGGTGCCATATTTTGAAAAGCGGCTTTCGAAAAATATAAATTAAATTTTCTTCTGCAATACCATACCAATAATATTTCGTGCGTGTTGTTCAACATGGTGTTAACGAAATTTTTCGCGTGCGTGTTTCATACGTATTGAGCGTCTTGGTATTCGTGCCGTGTTGGAAAAATTCGACGCTCGCTCATCTCTACTTCATAGTAATATTTTTGAAAAATTACTTTCGCTTTTTCATGTTACTTTTCTTTCTGTCTTTTCTATCTAAGTGATCCTACAGATTCTCAATGGGATTTATATCTAGCGAGTAAGGGGGAGTTCCCATTCATTTTGAGGTATTGTGCAAAAGACTCGTCTTGGTGTTCGGCTTCTAGTGCGCTTCTAGTCATTGGGTGTAACGCATAAAAACTGAGCTTTAACTCAAGTTGAGTCCGCTGAGTGCTATCTCAAACAATGCGCACAAGTATACCACCTATAGCTACAGTAAATATTTTTATGCATACAAAATGTACCTTCTGCTCAAAACTTTTGAGTCGAAGCAAATTCTCAGGTTTCATGCATTAGGTCCATTGTGTTCAGTAGATATAACATTTTCAGCTATTTCCGTTTTTTTGATAATGGGTTTGAGATGGGCTTTCAAAATCTCGATAAATTTTTTATGGTTCATTATTCCGTCTATTTTGTGTAAATTTCCGAGTCCAGCCATGCTCATCCATCCTCAAACTAGCACTGACGCACACTCCCCATGTTTGAGTTGATTTTCCGGATGAGGATGGTGAATGCCTTGACATGCATTTTGTGATTTTAACATCATACCTATGTATGTGTAGATGTAATAAAATATGTGGATATGGCAACCCTTTATTCCCATTCTTTCTTTCTATTTCTCTAAGATAGAATTTTTTAATTTGTAGTTGTAGTAACTAGAGTCTGGTTAGTTGTTAGTTAACGTATACTTAAATACTTATATCACGTTGTTTTGAATTTAAATTAAAATACATACATAGTATATCGCTCATTTACTTCAATAGTGTCACAACTGAAAAAAATTATTTTTGGAGAAAATGCATTTAACAGTGTTAAATTTACATACAACTGAAAGAAGACATGAAAAAGTATTATTTTCTCAGAAGGTGGTAGGTAGTACAAGCTATTGATATGAAATTTTTACTCCAGATAAAATACGAAATACATATTCTGCATTATTAACTTAAAACAAACTAAATATTTGGGTTACAACACTATTGAAATAAATGAGCGCTACCCAATACGCATTTTGGCTGGAATTCAAGTGGAATTACATTTGAATTCCAGTCACAACTTCCAATTTCCAGTGTTGAATTACAGTTGTAACACAGTTGAATTCAATAGCGAATCCAGCAAAATTAACCATTGAATTACAGTCGAACCAAACAGTACCTTTACAGTGTAATTCCAGTCTTGAATAACATTGTGATTCAAGTTTAACCGAACCTGTTTTTACACTTAAAGTCAAGCATGGAATTGTAGTGGAATTCAACAATTGAATTCAAGTGTATTTCAAGCTGCAGAGACAAGGCTTTTAAAATAGAAAGTAAAATGCAATTCCTTTGTTTTCCAATAATAATTGTCTGGACATCTGCCTTCGCTATTGTTCTCCCGACCTTACACACCTTTGTTTTTCAAACTCACGTTTTTATTTATGTATTTTTGATATTTTCACCACAATTTCAGTTTTGATAATTAATAAATAACGTATTTGACAAGGTTTGAACATATTTGTATGTTCTTTGGTTTTTTATTTAAATATATTTTCAAACTTGAAAATTACTTGAAAAAATGCTTGAATTACACTCTATTTCCAGTTCAAATTCAAGTGCTTGAATTTTAATTTTTGAGTGCTTATTGGGTATATTCATACTACATATACATATGTATGTATGAATTAATGTATGTACCTTAGAGTGGCTGTTAGTTGTATGGAGATTTTTGTTTTTGATTTCTTCTATTCTCACCCCCCCAGCAAATGGGTTCAGTTTTATGAAAAAAAAAATACAAAAAAATTTCATAGCGATAAGTTGTGTTTTAGGGGGTGCGTCCGGCCCTCAAAATCAGCCATCAAGCCCATATATTCAATGTATTTTTGTTTCTCTCTTATGACTATACTTAATATACTGAACCGATTTTGGGGGTGAGAATAAAATAAATAAAAATAAATAAATAACGGTCACTCTAATGTACATATGTACATATATACATATTTCTAATTATCTGCTATATTTAATAATATAAAAATTAAAAAAAATATTGCAATAAATATATACATACATATATATGTATGGATGTATGTACATATGTTTGTAGGTCTATCTATCTTATCTTTTAAAAATGTTTCTTCTCGTAGCGACTATCTGCCGCTGTTTTGATTAATTCAGAAGTGTTGATAATTGCACGACATGTCCAGTTTGCCTCTTGACTATCACTATCAGGCGAAAAGCATTCAGTTTGTTTTTCTTGAGAAAATCTATTTTGAGAAGTTTTTGTTTCTATTTTTACTAGGTATTATCTAAACCATTATAATCTTAACAGGTTGATATGTACGAGTATATCTATACTACAATGTATAGTATACTATACAGTATTCATTGATATATACGAGTAAACACTTATGTATGTATGTACTTATCGCAGCACTAAATCATAAACACTCACAACTCAAAATTAACAAAATAGAACAAATTTCTTTTGCAACACAGTCTTCTTGAACAATATTTTTATGTTATGTTACATACTTAAGTATTTGCGTCATTTGTAAAGTATCAACAGTTTTTTTACAACTCCTGAACATTTGAAATTTTTTGAGTTGTGACTGTTTACGATTTCGTATGCGATATGTACATACATGTGGGCGTAGGTAAATATGTATGTACATACATATATCTGGACAAGTTTTCAAAAATGTTTTCAGGAGAAAAAATTAATTGGAAATTCTTAAAGGTATATAATAATATATCTAGATTAGAGTGGCTTGTATGGAGACTTTTTGTTTTTTGAATTCTTCTACTCTCACCCCCCAAATCGGTTCAGTTTTATGTAAAAAAAATACAAAAAAATTTCATACCGATAAGTTGCGTTTAGCGAGTGCGTCCGGCCCACAAAGTAGGTCTTAAATCCCATTTTTAAATGTAATTTTTTTAAATTTTTTTTGTTTAGTTTTATTTTGACTATATGCATGTATCAGACAACTGCAGCGATACACCGCAAAAATAAGTACACACTTCAAACACACAGTCTATCGTTGACAACTGTGTCTCTCAAACCTCAACGAAAACTGTGCTTGTGTGTTTTACTCAACATTCTTTTGCAAATATCTTTATGCGATCACAATTGTACTTTGCATTATTCGTACTGTGTCAGAGACACAGTATGCAAGCAGCGATTGCAAAAATGCGATGAGAGCGAACACAGCACTCAGGGTGTATTAATGGTCTCAGATCTTTGCAATTTCACAAGCGAGTGTCTTTTTTTACATGTTTTGCTTTTATAACTTTAATTTTTAGTTATCCCTTTGGTTTTTTTTTTGTTTTTAGTTTTGGCAGATCAGCTAGCTGTGTCATTTATGATACTGTACACATATAAAACTTACTGTGTCGGTGGCACCGCAACCGCAAAAAACCAAACACACTTTCTACACTCCACAGGCAATGACACACACACCAGACAATGAGTAACAAACAACATGAGTGCGCTCTTGATTGATTAAAAATAATACTGTGTCGACAATGATTGTACAGATTGCTGTTGCTGTGTGACCGACACAGTAATTTCTATGTGTGTACAGTAAGTGGCAAAAATTACTGATTATGCAGTTCCCTGGTATGTGTGACGTTTTTTTGACCATTTTCTAAAATGACTTAATATTTTTAATTTCATTTAATTTATTAATAAATGCCGTAATATTTTTAACTATCGATCCGCTTACACACTTACACAAGAAAAACAATTAATTGAAATGTATTTATTATATAATGTATGAAATTAAATGATTTCTGTTATACTGAAACATGCATACATAATTAAGGGGCTTGGTTTATTATGTAATCCGAATCGAACGGAAATGTTTTCGAATTGTTATGTTAATAACATACAAATTCGAACAGATTCCTTTTCCAATCGAATTACATAATAACACCCAAAGTTTATTTTATTTTATTTTAGTTTTTAATAAATTTGTCTTATTTTTCTTACGCCGCCTTCTTTTTCCATTATTAATTTCTTATAGAAATGCAGCAAAACAATACCTATTAAACCTAAAAATAGTGGATATGGAGCAAAATTAATGCTTAACATCTTAGAAACCATAATAAATATTGTGAGACCCGTTTTTGATTCAGAAAGAGGGTATTCAAAATATATACATATGTATATTCCATACCTACCTTATTTTTTTTTAAAGAATTGTCGGTGGAGCAAAACTATCTTGGGTGGACGATGTGTAAATATTTGTCTGATTTTCTTGAAAGCTTTTTTAAGCTTTCGGAGCATTTTTAAATATTATGTGCATACAACCTTTTTTTTGTTGCAGAATGTGTTGCTTTGCTGAGGAGCCATTTCAATTCACGAATCTTTCATGTAAATTGTAAAGTTCCAATTCGAAATTCAAGTTAAGCTATTATGTGAAGTGAATAGATATTCCATATTGAAATCAAATAAGCAAAAGTATTTATGTTGTATCTTATTGAAAAATACCCTAAATAAATGTAACTTATTCCTTTTTTTTCCGCAGCTTTAATATAAGTTTTAAAAAATTTAAAAAAAAAAATGCTTCGGTATCATTGGTCGCATTCATAAGACGTAACAGTTGCGCAACCGTTGAGTGTTTGTCTTAGAAACGCATAGTTGAGTATCTCCGCTCCACTCAACAGTTGAGTAATTTTCCATCATAAATTTTTTTCGCTACCTATAGTCAACACGTTGTGCTCAGCCTGAACAGCTGGGGGCAAATTACGGCACTCGATACCGTTCGAAATTTTAAAATATTTCCATATAAACTCTATTGAAATATTTCGTAATTTCGTTCGTTAACGAGTGCCGTAATTTGCCCCCTGGTCAAATAGAGCTCTTTCTTTTATATGCTTTGTAAGGTGGCAGCAATAAATATTTGTTAAGTTTTACATTACAAATGCGATGAAGTAACGAAATAACGATATACAATTACATTATATACATCAAGCCGTTTCTAAGAAGTAGCTGTTTGGGCCAACAGTTGCCAGAAGTTTCAGAACTGTTGAGCTCAACAGCTACTTCTTATGAATGCGTCCATTGAAAAGGCCACTTATTGTATGCGTTGCAATGTACATACTCGAGTACAACGTGTTATTAAAAAATAAATAAATGTGTTCAGAGATAACGTTCATATGTGTGTATGTATGTACATACATAGGTACACAAGTACTATATGTCTAAACAAGTAAATATTAGTGGCATAGGTCATTAATAATGAAAATTATTCAAACACTCCTTATTATATTGCAGAAATTATGCCATTTGTCCGGCTCAGTTTCGTGCTAGTGAAACACTATTGCGTTGCCACACAATCAGGGCTATCGTGAATAAAATTCCATGTGAAAATTTTCCGTGGAATTATTTCCAAGTAAAATAGGGAAAACAAAAAATTCTAATTGGAAAGTGGAAAAATTTCACGTGGAATTTTATTCATAATAGCCCTGAATGTGTACTCAGCATTACGTGTAAGTAGACCACATTAAAATTCTTAAGGTAGGATCATACGATTGTCATAATGTACCAATTTTATAAAATTTTTCTTGTGCTGAATTGTTGCATAAATTGTCAAAATCATATACGCTGCGCTGCAGTCACTCGATTGTCCCATTTTATAAAAAGTTGATTGCCACAGATTGGCGAAAAATTATTTTGTGTCAATAATTGTTGCAGCCCAATTATACGATTGTTCTAACTTGCGGATACACAAACCAACAGCTGTTGTGGTGGTTTTCAGTTTGTTTTGTTTTACGTGTAAATGGTTTTCTTTAAAAAAGAAAGAATTTAGTTTTTTTCTGTTTTATTTTATAAGTGAAAATAGTTTATTCATTAAAAATAAAGAAAATTGATTCTCTGTATATTTTGTGCTAGTGAGTTGCATAATTGTTCGAATTTAGAGAAATTTCCATAAACTCCATTACATCAGGGTTGCATTTTCTCAAAAGTCGTTTGACTATGCAGGATAGTCAGTAGCAGCCTTTATTAATATTTGTAGTTCCCAAGAAATTTAGGATTAAAACAGTTTTTTCTCGTAAAAATTATTTTCCCTGAAATATAAGCATAAAAAATACTTGCCTATGTAATAATTAAAAGCAATTTCTATTTTTTCACATGAAAAATTTACATCGTCTAAACGCCGTTGTGCAGCAGTAGAAAAAAACGTTTGGAAAAATTCCAATAAATTCGCATATTTTATTGCAACTAAAACCTTAAAACCATAAATACCTTTTTCAAAAATCAGAAAGTAATGCTCACACATCATAGTTTTAGCATTTAAAATCTAAAGCAAAATAAATTTAAAACTTTCAATTTGATGAGTTTTGAAGAAAATGTTAACGCTTATAAAAAATAATTTTTTTTTATATAATTGTTTGACACCAATTCTTGTCTATCAGTCTATGAAATACTGACTGCCATTACTGATCAAGCGCTCAGTACAATATTATTGTTCATCTGTACTTATATTTTTACGAAATGCTAACAAAAGATACGGCCTGTTAAGCACATTAATTTATCTGGGCTTAATGGTTTGTGGGTGTATATTTGAACATCTTGTGAGAAATAAAATTCCATTAAAAAAGTAAAGAAAACAAAAATAATTAATAAGTTTGTGTGAATAAAATCTGATTTGAATTATTTAATTGCAGCCTTTAAAATTTATGCGCATATCTGTTTTGAAACTTGCTTCAAAAACCAAATTTTTCAAATACATAAATACACCTTTTCGTAATTGTAATTGTATATCATTACCTTAATATAGAAAGGCCCTAAACAATGTTTTTTTTAAATCGAGTTTTTTCTATATTTCGATAGATGAATACCTAAGGTATCGAAAAATGCAAAAATCTCGATTTAAAAAATATAATGACTCAGGGCCTCTCAATATTAAGGTTTACTTTTTGTTTGTTTCGCTTAATTTTTGTTTAAAATATTATCCCAGCTCTAAGTAGAGCTGGAAACGTGAGCAACAGTAACACACGTACATACATACGTAGATGTTACTCTTAAGGCTCAGTTAGCCGACTGTAATGTAATGTAACTGCAACGTAGGAAACAGCTGATCGATATTTTTATATGAAAAATAGGTAGATGTAATGTAACATCTCTATAAGCATTCTCATTACTTTTACATTACAGTCGGCTAACTGAGCCTTAAGGCTGAGTTTACATCTGGCATTTCTTGTTCGCCATATCCCCAAAAAAACGTAACCACTCATCACTAATGAAAACCCGTTTGATTCAGCTATGTATTTATTGATTTAAACTATTTCCAATCTAGTTGGATTCTAGAAAATTGTCTACCAATTATGTATAAAACTGTTTAACTTAAGCTTATTAAGCTTTTCTAGTGCTACGGTGAAACCTCTCCTAACGGACACCAGCTATAGCCGAACATGTAGAACCAAAATTAAAATAAAAGAATGCGTAACACATCTCTAATAACTGTACAAGAAGACGGTGACGGTTAGTGTGCTGTTATGAGAGGTTTCACTGTACTTTAATCAAGCAGTTTTGGAATAAAATTATAACAATTTGAATATAATGTATATGTTTAGATATTTTTATTTATTTAAGGTCAATTACTTAGATATGAACATGTTGTCTTATATTTTTCTTCTTCTTTCAATAACCACTTAATAAGTAAAGTGTAAGAAAGAGGTCGTCATATTTTTAAATAAATTTTATTTTGCATTTAAATCAATTTTTTTAAGTTCTCTTCAATTGCCTTAATTTATGAAAATTTAAGTGTTTGCTAAAAAATTTAGTTCATTTTTATATTACTTTTGGGATACATGTATGTAAATAATGAGTGCAATTATGAATAAAATTCCGTGCACACTTCCAACTAATAGCAAGTAATAGGGAAAACAAAAAATTCTAATTGGGATAGGGAGAAATTTCTCGAGGAAATTTAATCCATAATTGCCCTGAATGTACTCGTATATTAAACCTAAGCAATGAATGTTTCTGAAGAACGTTTTAAGACTAACTATGAGCGCAATTATGAATAGAATTCCGCGAGAAAATTTTTCCCGGGGAACAATTCCAACTAATAGGAAGTAAAAATTCTAATTGGAAAAGGAAGAAATTTCTCACGGAATTTTATTCGTAATTGCCCAGATTATAAAAACCTATGCTATGAATGTTTTGAAATTCATATCAAGACAATATTGCAATTTAATTTTACTCTTCAACAGAAATACGCACTTTTTTATTCTTTGTTCAAAAACAAAATAATAGTATATTTCCACTATACGTGCTTCGCTGTGTATTCATGCTTTACACGCCAATCATGAGTGAAGCAACTTCTTCGCCATACAAAATTATCAGGGCAATTATGTAAAAAATTCCGCGAGAAATTTTTGCCAGGGAACAATTCCAACTAATAGCAAATAATAGAGAAAACAAAAAATTCTAATTGGAAAAGGGAGAAGTTTCTCGCGGAATTTTTTACATAATTGCCCTGTATGAGAGCGAATCAAGTAGATCCAATATGAATCAAGGCGAATTAACATAAGGTGTTCTTAATTCACCAGCTGACATAACTTCTCTGCTGTCAAATCAAACAAAACGTTAGGAAATATTCTGCCAGCAGAAAATTTTACACAAGCAAATATACAAGGCGAATACGCAAAATTGCAAATCAAGACCAGATGGAATCAATTCGCCTTGATATGAGTCTACTTCTGAAGCACCTAAAATTGATATCTTGTCGTAAATTTTGTCGCAGCTTATCCGAACTAGCTATCAAAACAAAATAGGTACATATATGTGTATGTGGGTGTGAACAAATAAAAAAACCAAATGCACGTGTGTGTGATACGTACCCTGAAGGAAATGTCGATGGTGAAAATGACTGCGTCGCTTTTGACTTTGTCACTCTACAATTACTCCCCATATAATACTTTGTGCTATATACATTTAGCATGTGTTCGTCATTGAAAATCTACTAGTAACACTAAAACAATTGACTAAGTAGTGACTACATAGTTCTTAAGGCAACACGGAGACATACCAACCAGACATTTACTAGTACATTTCTATATCTTACGTACATATAAATTTATTTATATTGACAAGTTGTTGAAAAATCCACCAAAAATACACCACATCTGTTTTCTCTGTTTCTTTTATAGTAACGAATAGAAGAGAAATTTTAGACAATGTAACTACTACTAGAACTTTAGTGTTGACATGAAGACATCTGGCCCCAGTCTGACTGCAGGGTATGTACATATGTATGTGGGAATATACATAAAAAAATGCCAAAACGAAGTACGAATGTGCAGTGTAAACGGCATGATTCAACATAGCATAAATGGCACAGCCATTATGCGTGAATCTTTGAATTTCCTGCCTCTTAACTGAAAAGGTAGCACTACTCGTGTCAACTGTCAGTTAACTCCTGTCAAAATTTCAACAAGCTGCATTTTTGACATTGTTTTTCAATGTGCTAAAATTCATGAATTCGGTTACGAATTGGCCCCTCAACCACCCGATTTTTCGTATTTAGCCCCGAGATTTTAGTCCAAAATTAATTTTTGGAAAGTATTGTGTAATAGAATCATCGTCAAAGTAAAGCTTCAAAAAAATTTAATGCGCCTCATTGACACTAGAGGCGCTACAACAATGCATTATTAAAAACGTGCAAAAAGCGGAGTTCTAAAAAGCATGAAGCTTTTCTCTATCTCTTCCTTCACCACCTGTTTTTTCTATCAGTATCCCATCTCTATCATCTTCTGTTCAACCCACAGGTAACACAAAGGGATCATTGTATTGCACTCAAAAAAATTAACTAGAAGTTAGGAAAATTTTCTAAATTTTAATAAAAAAAAGTTGTCGTATGGCGCCAAAGCAGTTTTTTTACTTGAAACCAGTAAAATATTTACTAAATTTCTAGTTCATTAATGAACTAGTTTATAGTAATTATATTTTTATATTTTAGTAAAATTTTCCTAAAATTAAGTAAAATTTTCCAATAAAATTCGGAGCTTTGCAAAAAAATTTTTTCGTCTTTGATCTCAAATTTAGTAAATTTTCCCATTTTTTTTGTCTTTAATTCTGGTACTTATTTTTATTTTTAATTAAATTCTATACCACATGGCATGTTTTTTTATATTTTCATGTTATATTCTTAATTATAATTCACCATACATACATATAAATTCCTTGAGATGAGACAAGTATTGAACCAGCAACCTTCTGATTGATAGGCAAGCACTCTAACCAATTGCCAACAAGGCAGCCTGAATAAGCATTGAAATTATTGAGTTTTAAAATTTTATTTTGTTTACAAAAAAATAAATTTCAAGTTCAAATATCCCTCGAAAATATGAAAAATTTACTTAGATTTTTTGCTAAATGCAAATCAATAATAAATTCCATAATTCAAAGAAAAAATACTTAAAACTGGGAAATATTTCCCTAAAATTTAGTATACCTTTTTACATCTTTTAAGTAAGTCAAATTTCATGAACTAATCAGGAGTAATTCATTTCCTAAATTTACTAGTTGTTAATAAAAAATTTCCCTCAGTTTATAACCATTTTCTTACTTTTAGTAAATATTTCCTTTAAGTCAGTAAACATTTCCTGAAATTTGAGAAATTTATTATGTATTTTTATGAACTATTTTTGAGGATATGAACTTTTTTATTTTTTACTCATATTGCGTAATTTTTACTAGATTTTTGTAAAAATTTACTTAAACTTAGAAAAAATTACTTAAACTTAGAAATTTTTTTACTTGAATTTAGGAAAAAAAATTTCTTAATAATAGAACATGCCTTTTTCTTGAGTGTGGACCCAAGTTAGCTGGACTATAAATTTCACCTGCTATGCAAACCTATTTTTAGTTCAATAGAGACTGCGTGGAAAAATAAAGTGATTTTTGGTCCAAAGACCTGTCTTGTATTGAACAAGTCACGGACATATTGACACGCCTTCGTATTTTGCACTATTGATATCTATCGAAATTTCCAGACAAACACAATTGAAATTGTATGAAAATTTGTTTTTTATCAAATGCGTGATTTATCAAATGCATGTATAAAAAATAAGCGGTATTTTGTTTTTGTTTGTTTTATTTCAAACGCAGTTTTACTTACGTAGCTTTGAGAATTGTTCAAACTTCATTTTTGGTTTTGTTTTAGTTGCTTAACACTCTTTGGCTCTCATCAAATTAGAAATATTTCAGAAAATTTTATATAATTTGAGAACTGTCTAACAGGCGAATGTCTTGTGCAGCCCTTTAGTACATACACATTCATAATAGTATTTATACAATTCAAGTATTTCCTTAAACTAATGTAAAATTTTTCTTATTATTTCTTTTCAGGTATGTATCTCTGCAATATTATTTAACATAAAAAATATTGAAATTCACTGAATTGAGTGAGTGCACAAGCAAACAAGGTACATTTTTTATTAAGAATTAAAAAACTCCTAAACGCAACCTCACAATTCAGTCCAAATCGATATTAATGTATATTTACAATTTAGCGAAATCTAGTACGAGTACATATGAGATTTGAAGTAAAATTTTGTTTATTTCTACTAGATTTTCAATACAAAATATCTAAAATATCAAAAAAATATAAAAATTGTATTATACAACTGTTTTTTGTTGCATATTATATTAAAACTACTACGCAATGCCAGCCTTGCCACATCTTGTGCAGCAGGTAAGCATTAAACTTCATACTTATGCATATAAATTAATATTAAATTAAAAGCAAAAGGAATTTTGTACATTTCTAAAAAGCTATAAAGAACTGTAAACATAAATTTTTAGCTACTTGAAAGCAGACTTGAGCAGTAAATATTATTTAATTAATTACACACCGACTAGATAATGTTTGTAATTGTCATTGGAAGATTTCAATTACAATTACATTTTGTTGTAATTGGAAACAAAAAGAAGCAATAGGCGAGACACTCTCAATACACCCATTTCACAGTGGTTCACTCTTGTGAACCACTGTAATTCACTAAAGTCATGTGACTTACATACATATGTACATATACACATAAATAATTACATGTAATTAGTGCTGCAAAAAACAATTACAATCATAGAAGGTTTTCAATTAACATTACAATTCCATACATGATGCAGAAATGGATAGAAACATGAAATATAGATGATGGTTTGCTACCAAAAAATCCTTTGGTTTGTTCTGTTCACTTCCGTGAAGAGCATATGAATGTAAAAAATAATTGCATCCGTTTGAGCCTAAGTGCAATTCCTCTTCAAAGGCAACTGCCATATTAAATACTTGCTTTACATTATTGCTTTAAGGCATTGTTGTCCACACGTACACTTTCACATTAAAAATAAGAGAAAATGCAACTGCTTTGGAATGTGTATGTATGTTATTTTATGCAAGGTTAGAAAGGGTGGTGCTAAACACACCTCCAATCGTATACCAAGTTGATTCCATTCTGAACCAATAGTATGCAAACTTGAAAGTACTTTCGTTCCCTTTGAATTACAGAATAGAACCCTAGTATTTACATTCGGTATAAGTTCATGTAATGTAAAGAATACTTTGTATGCATTTCGTTATTATCCTCATGTCCAATTGATACAACGTTTAAAAAAATATGTATTAAATTACAATTTCTAAACTCAAATTACACATTTCAAAAAGCATTCCTAAATAAAAGTTACCATTATATGTATTTGGCAACGTTTTCCTCTCTGTTTACATAAAAACAGTATTCAAATAACTTGGGTAAAAGTCATAATTAATTTTAAACGTCAAATGTGGTTTTACCTTTATATTATTGTATCATGGTTATGACTATTTTTCAGTCACAATACTTTCTGTGAATAGGCATGTAAAATTAATTTGTCTCTGGGAGATGAAATATCAAAGCTACAGTTGACTTAAAGCTATAACATATAACTTTTACCAGATTTCGCGACGCAAAGAAGGCTACTTTGTTTATCAGTGTATGTATGTATGTATGTACATTAGAGTGGCCGTTAATTGTATGGAGACTCACACCCCCCCCCAATCAGTTCAGTTTTATTTAAAAAAAATTGCAAACAAATTTCATACCGATAAGTTGCGTTTTAGGGGGTGCGTCCGGCCCTCAAAGTTAGCCTTCAAGCCCATTCTTCAATGTAATTTTTTTGGCATATGACTATATTTTAAAAAAATAATTTTACAAGAATATAACATATGGCAATATTTTAACTCTTCAAGTCAACAACATTAGTCTCAAAGAAAGTTTTTTGCTAAAATTAATATTTTGCAAAATACGGGCCTGTTCTGCAAATCACGACATGTCAAATCAAGCTGATGTCAAAAAATTTATGAAAGTTAAATCATTGCTTTTTTGAATTACAGGATTTTTAGCGTTAGAAGTTGAAAGAAAATATTTTATTATAAATGACAAAAACTTAAAATACAATAAAAACCCACTATAAAGTGAGCTTTTAGTAGTTCACTTTTGAAATCACCGTGATTTTCAGAACAGGTCCGATAAGGAGGAAAATAACCAACAAAATACCAACAATTTCATGCAAAAAAATTATATTTATATGGAAATTTTTTATTTTAAGCATGTACAATAAATAAGAGCTTATAAATATATATTAAATTAATTCATACATATACAGTTGGGGTATTCACAAAGGTGTCTTAAGTGTCCTAAGTGTCATAATGTCTTCACATTTTAACAAATGGGGTATTCACAAGGGTGTCTTAAGTGTCCTAAGTGTCATAATGTCTTAACATTTTAACATAGTTTAAAACAATTGTTGTTGTGGCTCAAACAAAAAGGTCATAAAGTAATAAGATTTTCTCGTCTATCTTTATTGTTTGTCATAACTACCCAGTGGTAAAAATATACATTACGCAATCGATGATATCAGTAATACTTAGTAGCTGTCAGTGGTGATTCGCTCACTTATTTTACTATTTAGATTTAACATAAAAGTGTCATAGGACGCGCAAGTGGTGCGCTCTCGCTTACAAAGTAAGCTACGGTGTCAGTACGTGCCACTAGCATTGCACTTACATTGACAGTGGACTTGTAAGCGGGCATGATAATTAATTTACCCTAAAAGTAGGCCAGTATTTTAATTTAATATTAGAACAAACCATTTGTTTTAAACAATCACCGAATCCCTGCTTACATCGCAATCGAAGTTATCAGTGACACATGATATATCAGATTACACTTACATTACAATCCAAGTACTTAGATTGCTCGCTTACGATGTCATAATGACGTCAGTGATTATTATCGAAGTACTTCGCTTAATTTATCGCTGGGTAAGTACAAAGTTTATAATTGTAGATTATAAGGGGTTGTTCACAGCAGTCATATATTTTCGTTTCAATACTTTAAAACGTGTTAATTTATGAGTACCTTCTGAATACCCCAAGTATATATGTATAGTCAAAATAAATCTAAAAAAAATAAAAAAATAAAAAAATAAAAAAAAAATACATTGAGGGCCAACTTTGAGGGCCGCATGCACCCCTTAAAACACAACTTATCGGTATGAATTTTTTTTTATTTTTTTTTACATAAAACAGAACCGGTTTTGGGGGGGCTGGGGGGTGAGAGTAGAAGAAATAACGGCCACCCTAATGTACATACGTATGTATGTATGTATGTATGTATGTATGTTGTGTGTATGTATGTACATAAACCGAACTCGTGGGCCGATTTGTATGATTCTTACGTCAATCGATTTGTCTTAAAACCCGGAGGGTCAATAAAGATCTGAAAGAAGTCAAAATCCATTATGGCGACCAACAGGCGCCATTTTGTGAATAGGAACAAGATAAAAAGTGGGCGAACTATATCGAAATGGGTATCCTAACATAAATCATCTTTGGGTTTCTCTTATGAGTTTTCATTTCGATTGACGACTTACGATCTTTAAAGATTTCACATTAAAGAATGTTTCACAATAAAGAATGAAAACTTTCGGCTGAAAATTTGTATTGAAAACAACAATAAAATATGAAAATTTGTTTTTGTTTTCAATATAAATTTTGAGTCGAAAGTTTTCTTTCGTTATTGTGAAACAAACCATTAAAGTTAATCTACTGTCACACTTGTCAAACATTTGCCCAAAAAAAGCGTAACCACTAAATTCTAATGAAAAATCTTTCAATTCAGACAAAAGTTTGTGAAGTTAAAGAGTAGCCAATAATATTGGATTCTATGACATTCACCCGTATTGCTTACGTGACGTCGAATATTCGTCTGCGACAATCTTCTACTAGATTAAAGGAAATGTTTAAAAGATTTGTTTAATCTAGGAAAAAATTCTCGTAGTCGAATATTCGGCGTGACATACGCAATACGGGTGATTATATATTAGTTGTGTGATCAAAACTTGTTTCATTAGTGTTTGTTGGTTACGCTTTTTTTTGGCAAATGTTTGACAAGTGTGACCGTACCTTTAGTCGCAGTGAAGTTGTTTTGATTTTAACATTTTTACTTGCTCATTTTTTTTGTATGAAAACATTAAAGGATTTGTAAGGACATATTTTAAAAGGAATTTTTTTTAACATTTTCTTCTCGGAAAATAATGTGAACATTCTTATGAAATTCTACAAACTTTTTTCCCTTTTCTTTGATACCAAAAGTGCTTAAATATTAATATTATTTATCTTCAAGTGAAAAACATAATAAAAAAATATCCTTACGAAATGTAAAGCCCTTTAAAAAGGACAAAGCATAAGGAATTGGAAAACTAAGTATTTATTCAGTGTGATTATGTTTTGTGCCTAGATTAATGAATATATAGTGGCACTAAATGTAAAAAGAAAAAGCAGTCACCCGGTGTTCTTTTTTTATCTTCTTACTGCCCATTTTTTAAAGAAGGTTTAATTTATTTTTTGAAAAGTTATTTTTAGTATGCTTAGTGCAAGTCCAAATTTTTCACTAATTGATTTAGAGCTAGTGAAGAAATGGATTTTTATCACTAAGCTGGTGGAAAATAGGGCAAAATAATTTTTTTCTAATATTATTTAATGCTAGTGCAATGCTTATTTCAATAAAAATTCATTGTACTGTTGTATATCTATGATATTGAAAATTTTTGCTGCCGATAAAATGTAATACATATTTGTATATACAGTGCTTTTCGCTTAAAGCGAACTTCAAGGGACTGATCAAATTTGTTCGTTTTAAGCGAAGTTCGTTTTAAGTGAAGACATCAAGAAACCATTATTGTGTGTGCATATGTCTTTTTTTAACACTTTGGCTATTTACTTACTTATTAAAACAATTTTAGAACATTGCAGTCTTTAAAAAATAAGTTTATTTAGATTTAAAAAAACCAGTTATTTTAGTTTGCTTAGTATTAATATTGGCTTCATTTATATACACTTCCACTTGGGCCAAGTGGTCAAGAATTTGTTGTTCAGTGTCGCGAGACTGAAGAAAGTTTCTTACACAGCTTACACTACTCATTAATATATAAATATAATTTTTTGTTCATGGCAACACACTTCTTGGTTCGTTTTAAGCGAAAAAAAGAACAATTTACATGCAAAAAAGTTTGTTATAACCGAAAGTTCGCTTTAAGCGGGTTCGTTATAAGTGAAAAAATTTTCATGGTTTTATAGAAATAAAAGTTTGTACCTTCGAAAATGGTTCGTTTTAGGCGAAAGTTCGTTTTAAGCGGGTTCGATATAAACGAAAAATACTGTAATTGAATTTATTTCTATTTTTAACCGACTTCAAAAAAAAGAGGAGGTTATCAATTCGTGCGTATATTTTTTTACATTCAGATTTTATTCAGAAATAATTCATAGTCAGGCTCAAGTTCAGTGAGTGCGTGGATGCACAGAAAACTATTGGTAGGTATTTCCCCCAGCTTAAAGTCTAAGTTTAATTTTTCTTCTCTTCTTTAGAAAATCACATTAATTAATAAAAATATTTCATTCAATAAGAATTGAAATTACTGAACTTGAGCCTGACTATGAATTATTTCTGATTAAAATTCACTACAGTTCAATTAAAGAATCTAAAAATTTCTGATTTTATAATATATAATTGCAAAAAAGTAGGCGGGACATGACCACAATTTTTATATTTTTTGGCTCTCACCAAATACGATTACGTACTCAAATTAAGAATTAATTTTGGGTCAGTTCTGGATGACATTGTAGTTAGCCTTTAGTTAGTCTAATAAAAGTTTACTACAAGTTGATTATTTTTGTAGTCAACCACACGTTCTCCGACAGGGTGGTAACACTGTATGTAATTTTCAAATAAACTTTTATTAGTTTTTTGCTTAAGAAAATTTCATAAAAACAAAAGAACTATTAATATTCGCCCAACTCGATACGTATGTACATACGTATGTATGCATGCAGATATTTTATAAACTTACTTTGCATGTTTGATATAAATATGTAATTAAATAAATTAACAAATAAATAAATAAGTTGTTATACGCCCAACTTAAATAATAAATTGTAAAAGTTTTATAGATACATACATACATACAGATATACATACATACATACATACATACATACATACATATGTATGAATGTACGAGTATATACAATCTACAATATAGTTATATACAACAGCAATGATAATTCTAAGAATAAAAAAAAACTGAACTAAAGATTAATGTTTCCCCAAAGAATATTGAATAATTAATATAAATTATTTTTCTATCTCACTCTCGTCTACCTGTTCTTGAGAAGCAAAAAAAAAGTACAAATAGTATAACACAAGATATTTCAAGCAATTAGGGTTTGCAAAATGTTAATAAATTAATTAATTATACCGGTTAAACGATTAAAAAAAGAATATGCATGCAAGTTACATATGAATGGGGAATTATAATTTAGTTGATTTTTTTATAACATGATGTATATAGTTTGACATCTTACGTCCCTTTTCACAATGTATGGTTAAGAGTTAACGTGAACTTTAACTGACAGTTCTTCATACAAAACTTGCCGTTAAAGTCCCTGTTATCTTTTAACCATACATTGTGAAAAGGTACGTTAATGATAAAACGCAATGTCTATTGTCTGGCTTTATATCCCTGCTTTTAAACTTGATTTTTTTTTAAATTCTTATTGCAATAAAAGAAATATGTACATATGTAATGAACAAATTAAAAATACTCGTATCTACATATGTACATATTTTTTCATTTTCGTTTGGCAAACTCTATATACTACTTAATAGATACATTTGCATGCAACAAAGAAAGTCAACATGGCTGCCTGTCCATCAGTGGCGTATATAAATAATTTATATCATTTCATTTTTCATTTTATAAAAATTTTCTTTCGATAAAGAAGAAAAATTGCAAAAGCAAGAAAATAATGTTTATTATATAATATAAAGAAATTGTTGTGAAATACTTACGTACATACATACATATAAACATATTTCAGAAGCACATTTTAAACTTATACACAACGTTAAGAAAATTGCATAAAAGAGTTTTAAAAATTAATTTATATCATATTTTTCTTTTAGTCAGGAGGTCTAATCACGGCATTCCATTACGCTTGATATAACAAAATTAAATGTAAATTGCAAAAAGAGGAAAATCAAAAAGCCAAAAATTGCTAAAATCTGCAAAGAGCTAAAAATTTTAAAATGGAATAATAATGTATAATTATACATGGCATGGTGTTAATAAAAGTTGGTTTTAACGTTAAAACCTGGTTTTACCATACAAAATAATTTTTTTAAAACCAACTTAAAACCATTTCTAAATTGCTTTTAAGTAAATTTCATAAAAATTCAACCTTGTTTTCGCTGTGCTAAATTCAGTGCTGCCAACTTAAAATGATCGGAAACAGCTGATAATGTTTATGCCAGTGAATAAGAATAGATACCGATTAAAAGATTTTCAACTTAAAAATGGATACAGCCCCAACAATAATTAAAAAATTTCGTAGAAAAAGAATCTTTTGAGGGGAAGTGACAAAAGACGATATGACTGGCATCCATCTGTCCATAAAAAAGTTTTAGCTTATAATGTATTTGTGAATTTTTTATATACGAGGGCTATTATATATATTTCGGGAATAGCAAATATGTATGTATATAATATTAAAAAAATGTTTAAATGAAATTGGCTTTATTGCTTTTTGAAATATTTCCCTTTGATGGTAAATACACTTTTGAATTCGTTCAAACCATTTGTTTGAAGCAAGTTTTCCATTCCTCTTGAGACACCTCCAAAACATGTTTTTTAAAAGCTTCAGCAGCTTCTTCGGTGCTCGTAAATCGTTGACCATACAGTTTACCTTTGATATTCGGGAACAAGAAGTAGTGAGATTTGGTGCCATGTCAAGACTGTACGAAGGTTGAGTCATCAATTCGATGTTTTGACTGCTCAAAAATTAACTTTTATGATGAGATGTGAAAGAGCTCCCATTCTCATCGTCTTCGAGGGTTCGTTGTACGAATTTCTCCGAAGACTTCCGGCAAACAAATGGTCGTGTAGCACTCAGGATTGACAGTTCTACGTTGCTCCAGCGGAACAGTGGCAACATGAACCCACAGTGACCATTTGCTTCGCTGTGCTTCTTCGACGAACAACTTTTGCTGGATTTAGCTCATCTTGGAATACACACACGGTCGATTGTTGGTTTGCATATACATATGTATGTATCTATGATTCGTCGCGTCACGATTGTATACACGTCTTTTGAAGCGGTTTAATTTTTTAATAATTTCCTTACACCACTTGACTTTGAGCGATTGATAAATTAATTAATCCAACGAAAACCTTCTCTTGAAATTGCATTTTATTTTGCTAAATTGTAAACAAAACAAATAGCACTTGTACATCAAAACGTTGTGGGTACGTTTATGTTAAAAAATTTCGTCAAACTTTACTATGGTATTGCAAGATTTTAGCTATTGACATTTGTTCAAACTAAATAGTTTGAACAATAGAAATTGGATTAAGAAAAGAAACTACTTTGACTTGTCATTTGGAAGCCATCCTACATACATACAAGGTGGCGCAAAAGTAATCCTCCTATCAGAAAATGCTATACATTTTGCGATTGGCGCCTAATGTCAGTTCTGTTTTGACATTTGCGTAGTAAACACATGCGAAATACACTTTAATAAACAATGTTACGCTACACTGCTCTAGAACGCGAAATATTGGTGACTATTTATTTCACTTATAATCGGTCGGTGACTTTGGCACAACGTGAATTTCGTCGCAGATTTCTTCTGACCGCTTTTTGTGGGGATTTTTGAAGTCGCGGGTTTATGTCAACAAGCCACAGACCCTTGCAGCTCTTAAAGACAATATCCGTCAAGAATGTGAGGACCTATCGCCGGAAGTTTTGGCCAAAGTGATGGAAAATGCCATAAAAAGGGCTCAAATGACAATCAACTGTGGCGGCGGTCATTTACATGACATCATATTCTCGACTTGATGTAAAATTATTAAAAGACCATTTTTCATTTTTTTTTAATTACAGCCAAATAACATCGGAAGGTTATTTTTGCGCCGCCCTGTACAAACATACATCAGCTAAATCATCCACTTATTGAGAAATCAATCACTCAAGAGTATTCAACATTTGTGTTGCCAGTTCGAGAAATATAAACAGTAGCCCTAGTATACTAACTTGATTTCCAAGCACTTCTTTACTTTGTGTAAATATTTCCATAACTTTAAAATGTTTATTTACAAAATACATATAAAATAATTTTCAGTTTAGAGCGCATTGTAAAATTTCTGAGTTTTTCATACAAACAAAAACATTTGTTGCACAGTTGGTCAAAAAAGTGTTATAAAAAGCAGAAAAAATACAGCAACAAATACAGCACGTATTTCTACAGATTTATTTTATTTTGAAAAAATTTATTAGACAACCTGTTGCTTAAAGCTGTTGATAAAACTTGCAGTATGAAAGCAAAATCAGCTGTTTATGGTTTTAACTTTAGTTTTGAAAACGCTATAAAGTAGTCAAACTACACACATAAGTACATATACACACAAATTTTATTCGGAACAATATCTTGTTCCAAATTAACAAGTTGAATTCAGCTCAAATAATAATTTGTTATTATTTTTAATCAATTTCAGAAAAGTAGAAAAGTTCTCAATTCGACTGTAATTTTTAATTGTCTTACTTTATAACTTCGTAAATTTTTCCTTCTACCTTCTATCTTCTATTTGGTCCCATTGCACGGTGTGTCGTGCTGTCGACCTAGAAATTTAAATGGTAGAAAATAAAAGTATCTGAATTTTTGTTATTTAACTCTTAATATATCAATATATCAATAGTGCGATTCACTAAGTTTTTGTAACTACAATCGCATCGTTAAAATAATTATAATGAAAATTTATCCGATTTGCTATTCAGTAACATTTTTAACGATATTCGCTGTAGGTTAATGTCAGCTGTGTCGTTATTTAAGTGACCATAATTTATGTGCTGTTAATTTTATCGACAAAAATCAAAAGAAAATATCAGCTGCGTTCTATCGTTAAAATAAGTTTCAGAATCATATAATCAAAAAAATAACGATTGTCGGATCATTAAAAGTTACTGAATCGCACTACAGGTGTAAGAAAACTAGAATCAAAACAAATAACAATGTACCCGTAGATCTCAATGATCGCCAAAAGTTGACATTTAAAACACTTGGAAAATACAATTCGAAAGCAAATTAATATTGCTGTGCTGCAGCGGGCCGTCCGGTTGTTATAAAATTTCATTTTCAATTTGAAAAGCTTGAGTTTTTTAATTTGAACTATATATCTTTAAAGGCAGCGCAGCCTTGGCTACCTTGGGCTAATGAAAAATTCAAACCGATGCCAAGCTGATGGTTTTGATTTGACAGAAAATATTTTTTGCAAGGGCATTTTTCTATCTAAGAGCTAATAAAATTTGGTTTTGTGCTTACAGTTTAGGAAATATTCGAGAAAAAAATTAAAAAATTAGGCTTTTTTTTACCAACCTTGGTCCACTGTTCGGCTAATGGTGCAGTCAAATCTTGTTCGATTTAGAAAAGCAAACTTTTTATAAATTAAAAAAAATTTAACATTTATAAAAATTGGTATCAAAAGCACAATTAAGTCAGAAGTTATAAGCAAAATATTGAATAAAAAATTTAAAATTTTTCTATAAAAATACCGAACCCTTCATTTTTTACTTATTCAAAAGGTAATACTATAATAAATACTACAAATAAGTGTTTAGTTCAAAATTTTCGTTATTGAAGGAACCAGATGCCTTTGAAATAGAACTATTTTTGTTATAATTATCAAATGTAAGGCCTTTTTTCTCAAATTCCAAAGCTGGATTCAAAAAATGTATCATGCCACATTAAGATATGATATGTTTTTTAAAATTTCCAATTTTCCAATTTGTTTTGGGAATTGTCGGGAAAAAAATTATATTTGTTTTTACTTTCTGTGTATTAATTGCATCATTTTCCACCTAAGAAAGAATTTTCAGCAGAATATAGTCGATTGAATCAAATCAAAAATCGTGTTTGAATCAAAATGTTTTTCATTAGTATTTAATGGTTGCAGTTTTTTTTTTTTTGGTTAAATGTTTGACCATACGTTAAATAAATGAATTGATTACCATGCTTATTTCACTGGTCCTTAATTCAAATCTTTAGAAATTCTTTAGTCAACTTTTCATAAAACACACGCATTAAACGTAACGAATAGCTTTTGCTGAAGTTAATAATTTAGAAGAAAAAAAATATATATGTACATATCTTAATGTAGAAATGCCCGAATCAATTATTTTTTTGAAATCTATTTTTTTGTATATTTCCGTAGAAGTCCATCTAATATATCGAAAAACGAAAAATTCTCGATTTCAAAAAAATTACAGTTTGGGGCCTTTCTACATTAAGGTAACATACACTTATTTATACTTTTGAAGCAAATAAAAAGAAATTCTTTCGAAACGACTTCAACTTATTATTTGCTCATAGCACCATTCATGAATTTTAATCAATATAATCCATTGAAAAACTGTTACCCATTAGCTTTTACTGATTATCTAACTAACTATGTACAGGGTGTTTTTTTTAGAGGCATAGAACTTCGAATTGAAATAAAACACAAGAAAATCGTTTTAATGTCCATCAATTTGGCTTTATTGGAAGGATAATTGTATGCCATTAATGTTTAAATATGATTTCGGGCATGTGGCCGCCGCGGCTGGCTCGAATAAAGCCAATTCTACAGGTCCAATTTTCAACCACTTTTTCGAGCATATGGGGCCGTATGTTGACAATAACGCCACGAATGTTGGCTTCCAAGTCCCCTAACGTTTCTGGTTTGTTGGCGTAGACGAGCGACTTCACATATCCCCA